>CM060881.1:87756250-89185000 GCA_030762935.1 Hymenopus coronatus | reverse complement strand
AGAAAACCCGCCCCTGCGCCACTTTGCCCACCTTAAATTTCCCATGCGTTCGCCTGAAATTGAACCGGGCCGCCTTGGTGGGAGGCGAGTGGTCGAGGTGCGGCCCAGTTTGACATATTTAAGGTAGTATTTATGGCATACTTTGGTTTCTCGCTAATCACGGGATGTTAAATGACGTAGTATGTATAACATCATGTTTGTTTCTAAGAATGGAGCGATAATAGAATACAAACCCAAAGGAATGAAAGAGAACTGAACAACTCAAAGAGTTGGATGGGCCAGTTTCTTAGAGAGGACGCAACAGATTGAAAAGCCTAATCACAGCCATTGTTGATGATGAAGATGATGATGATGATCCCTTAAGAATCAATTTATATATTTCCCAAGCGGTTGATTCTACTTCTACGCTAAATAACTGTTACAATCATCTGTTTCTTGGACTTCCTTGATTTCGTCTAGCACGAAACATAATTTAATACTACTCAAGTTTCGATTGTTAAACCATCTATCGAATTATTCCTAGATATTCTCCTTTGTACTACCTCTACATATACTATAAACAAATGTACAGAGAAGGTAGGTGTTGCATTCCACCCAAAAATTCGAATCTGAGATTTCACCGAAAACACACGTTTTAGAGTCCGCTGTATCCAAAAAAAGATGTTTCAGAAAAATATCCCTGTGTGTATGGGTAGATGCATGACTGTGAACACAATAACTCAAAAATGAAAAGTCAGTAAAATACCATACTTGGTATTTAAGTTCAATATCTCCAAAGGATGCGACACGACGATTTTTAAGAAAATCCCCTCACCCCAAACCACTCTTCACATGGAAAAAGTTTCCAACATTTTGATTTTTTCAAAAATGGCTGTAGTAATTTTGATTAAGATACTGTTATCTCGTATTTACATGAAAAATAAAATGTACATTTTGAATTTTCTGGGACTAGCTTCTGAAGACCTTTTTATCCAGAAAGAGTTTGCTGAATTTTGCAGAACAAACCGTAAGAGATAGACAAAAATTTAGTGCACAAAAAATGAAGATATTAAAACAAATCATTTATGTCATATATATATATATATATATATATATTTTTACACCAAGTGACCAAATTTTAATATATCTCGTTTTTGGTTCAGTGTTAAAATACTTAAAATTTTTCTCATACAGGAATTTCTAAACTCCAGGCCATGAATAAGAACGGATTTCAACCGCATGGCAAACTAATTTCGCTTCTATTTGCAGGGAAGAAAGTAATAAAGACAATATCTGCTATTTTAAAACGATTAGAATTAAGTAGTGAGAAGAAAAAGCGTTTGAACAATAATTTACTGCAGAGATGTAGAGAAAGTCATGTTAATGTAATGAATTAGATTTTTTATTCTTGGCAGATGTCTCTACTTCTGTTAGGAACGCAGCAGTTTTGCGTCGTATTAGTGAGATACATACTAGAATTATTTCCCTATGCGGATAAAGACCTATGGAGATAAGAATGTCAAGTCTGCTGAATGTTTCATCTCGGTTTGTTAAACTTACTAAAGCCTGGGAGTGAGGGAGACATTGCGGAGTTGCAAATAAACATGCTACAGACTCTGTCTGAGAAAGTCACAAAGTTGTGCTTTCATCAGAGCAAATATGAGATAACTTGGGGTTTCTTGCAAGAAGCGACGAGCGTATGTGACATGGAAGTGACTCTGGCAGAGCAGTTGCTTCCTACTAGCTGAGAGCATTCTGACGAACATGGCAACTATTGTCATGTGGCAGCATGTATACAGGGTGGCATTCTATCTCCTGTTGCAGTGCTACAGCTTTCCTGCCGTAACAAATATTTTCGTTTAAAGACAAATATGACTGAAAATTTGAGATTTCAAGCTAATAATGCTTGCTGTTTGAAATTTATACCGTGTATACTAAAATGAAAATAAGTTACAGTTCAAACTGCATTCATTTTGCTTTAATGGTTTGGATATTATGGTTAAATTTGTTTATGTTTTGTCACGTAAATAAAAGTCCCTTGCGACAAAAAATTTAAAATTTTGATCTAATATTTAAACACGAGATTCAAAATACGTCTATTTTATTTAAATTACCCTAGGTTTCTCTGTATTTCATTTGATTTAGGCTTAACTTTTTAAAAGTTATCAATGCCTTTTTGCCATAAAAAATCTGATGTGCTCCATTCACATGACTTTCTCTGCATCTCTGCAACAAATTATTGTTAAAAAGCTTATGCTTCTATTTACTTCATGCTAATCGAGAAAAAAGTTAGCAGAAATAGTCTTATTACTTGCTTCCTTGTAAGTAGAAGCGAAGTAAGGGAGTACCATAGGTTAAAGTGATAGTCAAAAAGCTGGTTGTTATGTGACTGAAGTTCCTTTGTTTGTATAGACAGGAGCTCACAATTTCCTGTTTGAGAAAAGTATAAGTTTTTAAAGCTGAAATCAATAACAAGGATTATCTCTAAAACGGCCAACTAGATACCAAACTTAAATACCAAGTTTGGTATTTAATGGTCTTTGGGTTTTTGACTTATGCTGTCCAAAGACACACACACACACGTGCACACACCCGACCTTTTTCTAAAAAGATTTCTTTTTGGATATAGGAGTTCCCAAAATGTGTATTTCCGGTGAATCGATTTTTTGGGGCATTACAATACCTTTCTCTATACACTATGTACATAGTACGTATAGAGAAAGTAAAAATATAATTTTTGTGTGTTAAAATTGAAAACATATGATTAAATACATGTGGCAGTAAAGCCTATGGAATCCTTATTCATTGTACCACCGTGAACATGTACAGCAAATTGTATTTGTGTAACAGAAAACCTGCTATTCAAGGAGCATTTTACAGGGAAAAAAATGCTTAAATTGTCAATAGGGAGATAACAAGTTTGTAGGTGTAACCTTTAGCTTTCCTTTTCCTCTCCTCTGCTGCTGCCTTTCCTGTTCTTTTCTTCTCGCATTGCTGCTTTTCTTCTCCACAACTTCGATTTTACTGTACATGATGCGAATAAGATCTCATTGAACTGAAAGTTTTCTTTCCGAGTCCAGTAAAGTGTGACTTCTAATGCTTTGTAATAGTTCAGAGATATAAGGCATTCAAAATGGTCTCTTGTGGCCAATTACACCTTTTTGTATTCAGGAATGTTTAAACTGCTTTATGGAATTAAAATAAAACAGTCAAGTAATTTCAGTATACCTACCCTTAACGCTTTATAGATGCTCTAATATGAATTAGTCAACAAAAGTACACTTTCTTATTTATAAAATTATTTGATCCCGCCTCTGTATTGTGGGGGTAGCGTGCCTGCCTCATTTTCAAGGGATCACCAATTGGAATCTCGCTTAGGGTGAGTTGCCCGAAAAAGTTTTTTTTTTTTCTGGGTTTTCACTTATTGTGAAAAGATGAATGTCAAGTAACTTTAAATTCCATGGTCATGAGATCATTTAAGTACCATTTCATCGATTTCACCCATAGCTCGATATGAGCAACCAGGTTAATCGACGCCAAACTACAAAAAAAAACAAAAAAAAGAAATAAAAATCTTATGTGTTCCATTCACATGACTTTCTCTATTTCTGTGTAATAAATTATTGTTGATAAGATTATTCTTTTTTAATTCATGCTAACCGAGAAAAAATTAGCAGGAACAGTCTTATTACTTACTTCCTTGTAAGAAGAAGCGAAATATGGGAGTATCATAGGTTAAAGTGAAGTCAAAAGCTGTTTGATATGGACTGAAGTTCCTTTGTTCGTATGGACACGAGTTAACAAATTCCTGTAGGAGAAAAGTACAAGCTTTTCAAAGCTGAAACCAAAAACAAGGAATATCTCAAAGTCGATAAACTCCTCGAAAAAAATGTATATAACATAAATTGTGTGTTTTAATGTGTTCTACATTTTATGTGTGATAAGTTTTTGACCATTTCTTACGGTTTAGTAGTTGTGCAAAATGCATCCAGAATAAAGTAGTGTTCAGAAGCAAATCAGTAACTCAGCCTGTATATATGCAACAATTCGTATGTTGCGCATAATTATCTAAATAGGCGTGCATTTACGAATGTGAGCCGGTCCCCATGGCCGCGCTCGCTAAAGCGTCTCGCTTTGGTGCTTCGTGGGCAGGGGATCGTGGGTTCGAGTCCCGCCTTGGGCATGGGTGTTATATGTTTGTGCAATATGTATATGTTTGTAAAAGAAACAGTAAAACCAGTAAACCGGTAATCGGTAAAACCTACGGGGGAAATGTAAATAGGGATACAGTAACGGAGTCCTGATCAGACTCCGTTACTGTTTTATAAAAAAAAAAAAAAAAAAAATGTGTCGTAAGTCATTTATGTTCTCTGGAAAAGCACTGTTTACTTGACAACAGGTTTGTTTACCTCTCCACCGTGCGTTCTTATTATGATTTGTTTTGAAACGGCGAGAACGGCCGGTCGCAACCTATATGACGGGAAGGCAAACGGTACGAACTTCCTAGCTCTGGCCTTGACAAAATCTCTGACTATAGCCGGAGCAGAGTTACGAGGCTTTGGAAAACGAAAACATAGAGGAGAGGAGAGTGGTGGAGAGGAGAGAGAGAGGAAGAAGGGAAGTAATCTTTAAGCGTCGTTTAATTTCCAGAAATTAGCGCCTGGAGTATTTGAGGTTGATTAAGAATCCTGTTGGTTTCAAGGAGCTCTCAGATTACTGTTTAGTGGTCCCTCATCCTTGCTACGTCATTGCGGCTATATTTATAAAGAAAGAGCGCTCCCTGCTGGTTGACTCAAAGGTGGACAGCTGATGGGAAAAACCTTCTCGTCACTGAAGATGTCCACCGCAGTTGTGTACGAAACATCTGGAACATCTACCTCCTGCAGACCGCGCATAACAGCCCGGAAATGACTTTCAGTTATATTGATTCCGGACGTAAAAGCCTTGGTACTCTCACTGCACGAAGTAGCAGGCGTTTTTTCAAGAATAAGTTGTGGAATAGTGAAGCTACGTTCTAGTGGACAGAGAATGTAGCGACCTTTTAGATGTAGTGTTTACAGATGTACATACTGCACTACATATATACAGATTTTCATGAGTACAAACCCCAAACACTTTCTCTACTATGTATTTATTGCGAGTACAGGAAGATTTGAAACCGAAGTTTTACGGAAAAACATACTTTGAAAACTCCACATGAGTCAACATCAAAATTGGTATTTAAAAACATTCAAAAAGAACCTACTCCAAAGTATCCATTATATGGAAAATGTTCAGAAATTCCTCACACTATATCATACACTTAAGATATTTAAATGAGAAATCATATGTATATCTTCAATTTATTGGTCATTATCAATGCCTTTTGTACAACTGGTAATCCTTAAGAAGGGGAGAAAAATTTACCACAGGCAAACTGTAGATCTCGGAAAAGCAAACACGTTGTCCTCTTTTTTAATTGCCTTTTTCCGAGATATTCATTCTTATTAGTCTAAATATTCAGATACTTATATCTTCCTCAAACGGGAAGTCGTTATTCGTTTTATTTTTTTCAAGGCCACACAGAATATGGCATTTCAAATCCATTATATAACAATACGTTCTTTAAGAAATCGATTATCGCTTTGCATATTGTATCGAAAAATGTAATGTGAAATCATAAATTGCAATTTTATCTTCATTAAATTTTTAGCTGAAATAATAAGTTTTTAAAAGAATAGTTTGCAGAAAGTTGAGTAGAGAAGGTGATGTGAAAACAACATAATATACTTATAAAAATGTCTCTCTCTCTCTCTCTCTCTCTCTCTCTCTTTGTGTGTATGTAAATCATATCTAAAGAATAGAAAGTGCGTATTTAATTTCAGCACCTTCCAAGGATGCGACAGAAAATGTTCTTGAAAATCTCCACAGTGTTACTACTCTTTATATAATTACAAAATTGTCTAATGATTCGATTAAATAATTTATGTTAATATTCTGCATGATTAACAAAGTGTATACTTTAAATTTTTGATGAAAAGCCTTTGAATTTTCATGACTTTTGTGTAATTCGTAAATGTATGCGATGATAAAAAAATCATATCACAAAAATAATATAGTTTTGATTAAAGTGCACAGTTTATGGCAGAGTTTTCTGGCGTTAACTATTTCCAAGATGGTATTTATTTTCGGTTTGAATTTTCAAATACTATATGTATTTTTTTCATTAGATAGGCCGCTACCGTTTTCTCCAGTGTTTTTACAAAAATATGGAATTGACAGTCACTACATAGCGATGGTTTTTAAAAACCTGAGTACCGTTTTAACTTAAACGAAATGTGTAACAAAATTTAGCCCATTAACAGGAAGAATAACCTTTTGTAAGAATAACCTGCAGAAGAATGAGTAGAGAAAGTCGTGTGACCGCAAGACAACAAATATTTCTTTCGTGGTTTCAGGACCTTAATGTTTATTTCTATGTTTGTTGTAATGTAAAGGAATACTTCTCCTACCTTAGGTGAATAGTAGAGAAAATAGAAGTTAAGTAATAAGCCTTTGAGTAGCACAAAGCTGCTAAAGCCATCAGTGACAAATTTTCAGGATATTCATTTTATAGCAAATTAATCAATTTTTATACCTTTGACTTCTGCTTGTTTTAGAGTATCAAATGTTTACATATTTATTGACACTCTGATACTAAAACACAATACAGTCAAAGTAATCACAAAAATAAACAATGGAACTACAGCAACAGAAGTAGAAAGCAAAAACACTAAAGCAATAAAAACTCTCAACGAATACAGCAAAAGAAACTGATCCTGGGCAAAAATAAGTGTACAATTTTGCTGATACGGCAAAGTTTGAAAGATAATATCGCCTGAGAAACTTTTTCTTGACATTAACGTTTCAATATGTTACATTCAGGAACAAAGGGGGAAATTTGATGTGTTCCATTCACATTGAGACAGTTCATGTGTTGTCACGAGATTAAAAGTGATCTAAAAGGAAGATATAAATTATAGCCAATATAATATAAATTATACTAAGAGGGGATAAATGTAGGTACATTGAAAATGTCAGAGAATAAATGTAAAACACATTCTAAGGAGGCAAGGACAAACAGTTGTTAAGAGCTGACAAGCGCCCCAGGTAGGATAGCACCGTTAAGAGAAGGACATTGAACTGAAGGGATGAGACACTGCCCGAGGATGGACAGAACAAGAAAAAAACGAAACAATTCTCTTGCTGGTCAAGCGACACTTTTGGCACTTGCCTGTAACTTTCGCGGAAATAAGATGTGATTTTTGGGTCCGTGGTGGAGCCGAATGAGCTGTCTACATTTAGTTGTGATAGAAATGGTGTTAATTTAATACGCCAGAATACGAACGAAATCACTGCAGCAAAAGATGATTAAAAGAAATAACTAATAATAGGCGCGGCCAAGTAAAGCGTAACCTAAGAGTAAAAAATTTAGGAGGAATGCGTGTGAGTTCTAGGGCAGAAAAGGCCGAACCAAATGAATCGAGTTCAATAATAATCTGGAACTCGAAGAAAATCACTTGTGTCTCACCACACCTGAAAAAGATTCCATGCTAACAAAATCCTGAGCTAAGGCACCCACATCTATACACCATTCAAAAACCTTTACCCAGGATACGAACCCGCTATCTCTAGTTACCGCCGCAACTTTCACTGACTGTAATACAAACAATTTTCCCTACAAAAGATTATTGTAATGCTAATCAAGGTAAACATTAGCAGAAATTGTATTATTTGCTTTCTTGTAAGTAGAACGAAAATAAATTAATACAGTAGGCTCAATCAATAGCCAAATCTCTTAAAACTGGTCCTATATGAAACAATTGAAGTTCGATTCGCTTTGCATGGCCTGCAGTAAAAGAAGAGATATGAAACAAAATGTTAGTTTAAAATTGAAACCAATAACAAGGCATTTCTCAGAAACGATCAGCTCTACACAATACCGTATATGACATAAATTGTGTTTTAATAAGATCTACATTTTTGTGCATAAAGTTTTGTGTATCTCTTCTGGTTTAACCATTATGCGAAATTCTACAAAACTCATCCAGAATAAAGAGATCTTCAGAGGCTATTCCCATAAAATTCAAAATATTCCCATAAAATTGTGATACGGTATTTTAATCAAAATCGTTAGAATCATTTTTGAGAAAAACAAAATTTAAAAAAGAACTTTTAGGAAAAAGTCCGCGTGTATTTTGTGGGCATTAAAGCTCAAAATCTAAAAGACTGGTAAATATCAAACATGGTATTTAAGTCTAGTATCTTCCAAAGATGCGACACGAAGATTTTCCAGAAAATCCCCACAATCCAAACTAGTCTTCACATGGAAACATTTTTGAAATTTTTGCTTTTCTCAAAAATGGCTCAATCGATTTTGACTGAAATACCGTAAATTGAATATATTTACACCACCAATAAAGTGTATATCTATTTTCTGAGAATGACTTCTGTTCAATCTGGATGAATTTTGCTTAATTTTGCATAACTGGTAAAACGTAAGAGAAGGACAAAAACTTACTGTACAAAAATGTAGATCTCGTTAAAGCACATAATTTGTGTCATATAGATTTTTATTAAATAGCTGACTGTTCACAAGATATTCCTTGTCATTTTTTTAATTTTACTCTGTAACTTTTCTCAAACTTTCGTTTCAACTGCAGAGCGAACCGAACTTCAATTGTTCACATAGTGTCCTGCTTCTAAAAGACTGACTATTGCTTTAGCCTAGTATATTCCCTTTTCCCCTCCGTGGTGTAATGGTTACCATGCTAGCTTCATGTACCCAAGGTCGCGGGTTCAAACCCGACGGAGGACGATGGATTTTTTCGGGTGTAAAAATCCTTAGCATGGCTTCCTTCGGAAGGGAAGTAAAGCCGTTGGTCCCGTGTCGTAGATCTACGACACTTAAAAGAAGCTCAAGCCTGATAAGAGAGGCCTCTGAGCAAAATTAAGCGGTCTTTCACGCCCAGTATAGAATGGGACGCTGAGAATAACAGCAGTTAAAGAGCGTCTATAAATAACACGCCATTTCCATTTTTTCCCTTCTACTCACAAGGAAGCAAGTGATAAAGCAATTTACGATAATGTTTATTTTCATTAGCAAGGTGTGTATAAAAATAATCTTTGTTAGCAATAGTTTGCAGAGAAAGTTATGTGAATGAAACAGATCGGATATTTGTCTACCTATTCTGTATCCTATCTTCTCTGGTAATTATTAGCTAGATCTACTTGAAGGGTCTTATTGTTTGGCATATTCTTCCAATGACAATAGAAACTAGTCTGCTTCTGAAAAATCTTGCACTCCATGAAGTAAAACAAGCTTGTCCATTAAATATAATCACATGCCGTCCTTCACCGGGCTGCATCCAAAGAGAACACTGACAGCATCTAGCTGGGTAACAAGCATCTTGCGGTTCAGGATTATCTGCTGTCAGAAAGTATAAGAAATCCTCCAAGTCAGCGATGTCAAGTTTTCCTGAAACGTCTGTCCACGCACACAAAGGATGACAAACGTTGCAATTTTACCAACCCAATCCTCGAAACCGGTTGCTTGGAACCCCCGAAGCACCCATTCCGTACTTACAGAAGAAGTAAGCCGCTGGGAGTGACAAAATAGATATAATTATCACCTTTTTTTGTAAAAAATCTGATGTATTAAATTCATGTGACTTTCTCCACCTATTCTATAGCATAGCTTACTCGTCTATTTCGTATAAAAATTAACAGGAGTGGTTTTATTACACATGTTCTTGTAGGGGAATAAGAGAATAGATTAGTCTACAGTTATAGTAGACTTTTTGAATTGCCACTCTGAGATGGCCTTGAAATTTCATTCTCTTTGGATGACGAGGTACAAAGGAATGGTAATTTCTCATTATGGTGATTGTTTTGATGTGAGTCTGTGCGTCGTTGGGCGAGTAAGTTTAAAGATGTTGAGGTGGGAATATTGCGTGACAAACAAAGAGTTGGTCGTCCAGTGACAGCAACCACCGAGTTTCACAAGCAAAATGTTGACAGATTGATTCAGGACGATTTTCGTATTACTCAGAGAGAAATTGCAAGCACAACTGGCATTTCACAAGAACGTGAGGGTCACTTTATTGCTTTGCTTGGCTATCGGAAGATCTGTGCACGATGGGTACTCCTGAAATGAAAGCGCACAGGCTTGAAATTTGCCAGGAACTCCTCTCGCGAGACGAGAATGTGTGTGTCTGTGGGCAGCATAGCTACAAAATGAACAATGGCTGCACGTTGCTTAAATCGCATTGACCGACCGTCTGCGCAGGGTTCCATACTTTACACTGTAACAACAATAAGGCAATGCTAAGGCTTCCCGCCAACTGGAGCTGTAGAGAAGAAACTACGGAACAGGCCAGTACCTGCCATATACCAATGCTGCCGTCTGTTGAAGAGTTACGAAGATGGAGGCATTACTTTTCATTCAACCCTTGTATTTTTATTCAGAGGTTCCCAAAACATGTATTCTGTCGAAATCTCAGTATCAAATTCTTGGGTGGAATGCAATACGTTCTCTACCTACTATGTACATGGTACCAAAAGTAAAAAATGAAAAGCGTTGTTTCTAAAGATGGGAAAAGAATCCAAGTTCCTAATAAGAACGACCAACCTAGGAAGTATACAGAGTGGTTACGTCAAACCTGTAAACTGAGAGGGTCCTGACGACTCAGCTACCCGTCACACACAAGATATGGAGGTGGACAAGTTACAAGCTTGTGAAACACGTGTTTGGGACATTAGTGCTGGGGTAACGTTAACACATGTCCTTCTGCTGGACGAGGCCAGTACGTGATCTGCATTAAACTGTCCCATAAAAACATCCATGTCTGGAATGGTGCATGCTCCTGCGTCTCATTCCACAATGTGTATATTACATAAGCACGTCTTCCTTTCTATTCATGCATCCTTTTGGGTTCATAAAACTGAGAGAGAGTGCACATGTGAAATGTGAGAAATCATGTACTTCACAAAAATTATAAAATACGTAATCATACGGAGATAATAAAAGCAAAGCGGCTTGCTAATAAGTATTCCGGCCTGAGGTGATGCATCTGTGAAATTGGACAAAAATTGTGAACATTTTAAAAATACTTCTTACTTTCTCTAGCCCGGGTATACCATGCACAAAGTGGATAGCGAACGTATTGTACTCCATCCAAAAATTCGATGTTGAGGTTTCACCGGAGATATGTGTTTTTAGGTCCCCTTAGTCCAAAAAAGCATTTTTAGAAAAAAGGTACGAGTGTGTGTGTGTCTGTGAACAGCATAGTTCAAAAACGAAAAGACCGCTAGAAACCAAACTTGATATTTAATTTTAGTATCCACCAAGTTTAGTTCCACACAAAGATTTTAATAAAATCCTCCCACCACAAACTACCGTTTACATGCAAAACTTTCTGAAAAGTTTGTTTTTCTCAAAAATGGTTCTAACGATTTGATTAAAATACCGCATATTAAATATATTTACATAGTAAATAAAATATATGTTTTTAAATTTCTGGGAATAGTCTCTGAAGATCTCTTTACTCTTAATGAGTTTTACAGCATTTTGCATTAAATTATTGGGTAAATCGTAAGATCTACATAAAAAATGTAGATCTCATTTAAACACATAATTATGTCATATATGTTTATGTAGAGCTGACGTTTCTGACATATTGGTTTCAATTTTATAGACTACTTAAACTTTTCTCAAACGGTAAAAGACTTTCGTTTCATCTCTTTTGTTTTATTGCAGGCCATTCAAAGCTAACTGAACTTCAACTGTTTCACATAGAACCTGATTTTAAAAGATTTGACTATCGATTTAGCCTAGTCTGTTCCCTTATGTCCCTTCTACGTACATGGAAACAAATAATAAGAACATTTCTGCTAATGTTTACCTTGGTTAGCATGCCATAAATAATAGAATAATGTTTTGTAAGGAAAGTAATGCGGCAGTCGGAAGGTAGACTTTGGCCCGACTTGAGTGTTGAACAGCAGAATTTAGTTTAGTTTAATTTAGTAGAGCTTAGTACTGCTTCAGCTTACACTACAAATTTAGTGATTTCTTTGTAAAGAAAGCATTAGTATTATGCTCCGTATTCTTTGTAATAATTGTTCTGTTGTGTATAAATAAGGCATGCAGTCTTTCGCTTTACAACTGCTACTATCATCAGCAAACCAGTAGCCTTGTGTCTAGCATTCCAGTCAAACTGTGCTTGTCCCACACCTTTATGGTGATTCTACCATGAACAGCATAATTCAATGACCTTACATTTCGTAACTGTACTGAAAATCAGTGACGCGGCAACTTATATTTCGATTATGTATGCGAGAAACATACTGCAAAGAAGGATTGTGTTTGCTTACTATATATTTATTTGCAGAAAACTGCAAGTCTTTTGCTATGGGTGGACTACTCTCTATCATTTAGATTATCTCTATAACATGAGCGGAAATATACTTTATATTATACTACAGATGGAGGTCTATCTTGCTTGTGGTTTAAGATGGGGTGAGCACAGGTTAAATAATCGGTGGTACGGCATGACTAGGTGTGATATCTATTTTGTAAATATATTAATACATTCATCTTTTAAGTAATATTGCATTATGAACAGTGATTTTCTTTTATTATACCACTTATTTAGAACAAGCTAAACGCTGAATTCCATTACTTTCACAGTGTGTCTGGAAATGTTGATTAGCCGTGTATATAGCCTGTCATATATGAATAAAGCATTTTACATTCATTCTTTCATGTAAAAACATTTATATAAGTAAAATGAGAATGGGAAACGCCTGTACACAAAAATATAATTCCCAACTTTCAAAAATATTCAAAGACTGATAATTTTATTACGCGTTGTGTTTTGCACAAGATATTGTACGCATGTATCACTTGAGGGTACAAAATAACCTCGTTACTTCGCTTCAGTTTGTGGCTATGGGAACGTTAATTAGAACCCTTCGCTCGCCTTTGAAGCTAGTAAATATGAGTCATATCTCCATGGACTGCATTAATGCCAATCCGGTGACAACAGGGTCCAATAGGGAGTGTGTTATTGCACGAACATATTTGTGATATTCTTCCTTAAACATGCTTTCCCCTCCCACGGAGTGAGTAGGCAAAGCTGATTATGCATAACATGGGCATCCTTTTAACATTAGTGCGTAGTCCATACATCGCTAAGCATCAACTGATGAAACTAAAACAGAAAATTAAGTTAAACAGATTATATAAAACTTTCACTTTCTCTTACACATACTTATATAGTAGATAAAGAGGCATTTCATCCATCCAAAACTTCCGAGATTGCATCCAAAATACATGTTTTAAGTACAAAAATTCCTATATGGTCCATTCACATGACTTTCTATATCTGTTCTTCAAACAAGTTATTCTTACAAAAGATTATTCTTGTATCCATATCATGCTAATCGAGATAAAGATAAATAGAGATTGTCTTATTATCCTCTTTTTTGTATGTAGAAGAAAAATGAGATAATACTAGGCTAAAGCGACAGTCAAATATTTTAAAAGATTAATACTAAGTGAAACAATTAAAATTCCTTGCATGGGCAAAAGAAAATCAGAAATATAAAACCTAAGATTATTTCCAGTTTTAGAAAAGTTTAAATAGTTTGAAATCGAAACCAATAGCGAGAAATATCTCCAACATGGTTAGCTATACAAAAAATGATGTTACAACTGCTATATAAATACTTTTTTTCATACAAGATGTGAGTAGTCACACCGAAAAATTCAATGTGATAGCCGGGATTTGAATCCCAGATCTCCCAGTCTCTAGTCGGTTGCTCTAACCACTGAGCCACAATGGATATGTGCTAACACGACATTAAATTCCTCAACTGACTCGCATGCTTCCTGGTAAACCGCAAGGTGATATCAAAAAAGCACCTTGTAACATTCAAGAGAAGTTACAATTTTAGTAGAATGAATAATAACTTTGGCATACAAACTCTTAAAAATAAAAATACAACTGGTACCTATTTGGAAAATCTAATGCGTTCCATTCATATGACTTATTCTACTTTGTTTGCCAACGAACTATTCTTACAAAAAGTTATTATTTAGCTACATCATGACAACCGAGATAAAATTAGTAGAAATAGTTTTATTACTTGCTGCCTTACAAGTAAAAGGTAAACAAGGGAATACACTAGGCTAAAGCGATAGTCAGACCATTTAAAAATCAATTCGCTCTGTGGTGCAATTAAAATTCAATTCTTTTTGCATGGCCAGAAGTAAAAAAAAAAAAGAGATGAAACGAATACGTCTTTCTGTTTGAGAGAAGGATTAAATATTTTAAACCAATAACAAAAATATCTCGGAAATGGTTAACTTTACAAAAAAAAAGCGTAAACTGCACACATATCGTGTGTAGTAAGTTTAGAGTATCTCTTACCGTCTATCAGTTACACAAAAGTCATCCAGAAAGAAGGTGTCTCCAGAGACTATTCGCAGACAATTCAAGATATAGATTTCATTTTTCATGAAAATAACTGAAACATATGGTTTCTTAATCAAAATCGTACAGTCATTTTTGAGAATATCACAATTTTCGAAAAAATAGTCCATGTAAAGAGGAGGGATTTACTTGAAAATTTCGTGTCGCATCCTTGAAAGTTGCTGAGTTTAAATACCAAGTTTGGTATTTAACAGAATTTTCGTTTTTGGGTTATGCTGTTCACTGTGGCACACAAAGACGTTTTTCTAAACTTTATGTAGTGGAACTCAAAATAAACAATACCGGTGAAAATGTCTATATCGAATTTTTGATGGAATACAATACAGGGCTACTACAAAAGAAATAGACAACTTCAACTGCCGGTAAAACAAAAACTATTAGAGATAGCAATCTATTTATTTTGGAGGTATGTTGAGAAACTCTCAAAGTTTCGTTTGTTACTATTGGTAACGCTGTAGTGTTTTGTTTGTTGTTGCAGAAGCTGAAATGGCGGAAAATCCTGTGGAAAAGGCATATTGCGTGTTGGAATTTGCTAGAACGCAATCAGCAACTGTTGTCCAACGACATTTTAGAACACGTTACCACAAAACGCCAACGACTGGACAGTCAATCTACGACTGGAATAGAAAATTCGAGACAACGGGATGTTTGTGCAAAGGGAAGAGCTCGGGAAGACCAAGAGTTTCGGAAGAAAAC
The DNA here is from genome assembly GCA_030762935.1 of Hymenopus coronatus. Classification (NCBI taxonomy): domain Eukaryota; kingdom Metazoa; phylum Arthropoda; class Insecta; order Mantodea; family Hymenopodidae; genus Hymenopus; species Hymenopus coronatus. The sequence goes on along the minus strand of CM060881.1, from coordinate 89,169,812 downwards.
GTTGAACGTGTTCGTTCTGCCTACATAAGAACCCCACAGAAATCGACATCTAGGGCAAGCATGCAATTACAAATTCCACAGCAAACTGAATGGAAAATCTTGCGGAAGCGACTGCACATGATGCCTTACAGATTACAGATGTTGCAGTTTCTGAGTGAAGAAGATAAGGTCATACGGCGTGACTTTTGCATCGACATGTTGCGACATGATGAAGGCGATGCTGGTTTTTGTGAGCGCATCATTTCATTTTTGTGGTAACGCGTTCTAAAATGTCGTTGGACAACAGTTGCTGATTGCGTGCTAGCAAACTCCAACACGCAATATGCCTTTTCCACAGGATTTTCCGCCATTTCAGCTTCTGCAACAACAAACAAAACACTACAGCGTTACCAATAGTAACAAACGAAACTTTGAGAGTTTCTCAAAACATACCTCCAAAATAATTAGATTGCTATCTCTAATAGTTTTTGTTTTACAGGCAGTTGAAGTTGTCTATTTCTTTTGTAGTAACCCTGTATAATACTTGATATGAAAAGGAATTAAAACCATTATTTGCGACACATGGGTATACGCTTTGGGACAGAATCCTATTTTCCTCTATTATCATTTGTAATGGTAGGGAAACAAAATGTTGTGTAGATATATCACTTGCATTGGCAGAATAATTCGCCAACCTTATTTTAAACCTGTTGAAAAACCCTTGGGAAAAATTGTGCTTATTATGTTCCATTTTCAGAATCAAATTTAAAAGATAGTTCGGGGATATCCCTACACTTATGTACTTAGCAATGATTGTGCTTGCTCTCAGAATAAATGCGTGATTTTCTCTTTACAAGAAGATATGGTACAACGGGGAAAAGACAAACTCTATCGCACGTTCAGTATCCAAGTGCAGTTCATTCTTATCACGTGCAATATGTTCGCGCCATCCTCGTAAAACTTTTCCTTATATTAATAACGCACCGAGAGATATATGGTTGTACGTGTATACAGAAATATTGTCTTTAAAACTGTTATTTATTTCACAATATTATACGGGTCACTCCAAATATAATGTCACAAACCATTGGTTGACACTACTATATATACAAAGTAATCTAATAAAACGTGAAATAGCATCTTATTAAGGTTTATTGTCTGTGTATTAAGAAACAATCTTATGTGTGTATATAGATACATACTCGAACATCTTGCTAAAATATGAGAAAGCCCAAAAATTCATTAAATATATATATATATATTTTTTTTTTAAAGTCAAAATATATTATAATTTAAGAGTCTGAAACAGCTGTATTTTATTAGTTTAAGAGATTTTACAAGATGTTCCCCCATTTTAAATTAAACTATCACATTAAATACAAAAAAGTGATCTTCCATTCACAAGACTTTCTCTAGCTGTTCCACAAACAACTTTTCTTACAAAAGAGAATTCTTTTATCTACGCCATTCTAATCAAGACAAACATTACCAGAATTGATTTTATTACTTGCTTCTTTGTAGGTAGAAGGAAAAAAGAGAGGCAAAAAAGAGACAGACTCCCCATTTGAGAAAAGTTTAAGTAGCTTAAAACTGAAATCAAATATCTCGAAAACGGTTATCTATAAAAAAAACCAAATGTACATGAAATAAATTGTGTGTTTTAATGAGATCTACATTTTTGTATAGTAAATTTTTGTCTGCATATACTATCTCTTACGGTTTACGGTTATGCAAAAGTTAAACAAAATGCATTCGGAATGAGAGGTATTCAGAGGTCATTCAAAGAAATGTTCAGATATATATTGCATTTTAATGAAAATATATTAAACGAATGCACTTTAATAAAAATTGTTAGAGCCATTTTTGAGAAAATCAAAATTTTGAAAAATGTTTCATGTACCTAACGGGAAGTCTGAGGTGAGGGGATTTTCTTGAAAATCTTCATGTCGCATCCTTGGCAGATATTAAACTTAAATACCAAGTTTTGGTTTTACTAACCTTTTATTTCTGAGCTCAGCAGCACACACACACACACATTCAAAGGCGGACATGTTTCTATTTTTTTTTTTTATTCAGGAAGTTTCATTTTCGATGAAATTTCGGTATCGAATTTTTGGGTGGATTACAATACCTTCCCTATGCACTATGTGTATTGTATATACGTGCTAGAGAAAGTAAAAATGTAAAGGCGTTTGTAAACTTTAATATTTTCTAAAAAAAATTAAATCTAGAAAGAAAGAAAATAGTCATTGGTTTCACTGCCCTTGTTTAATACTGGTTACAACATACCCTTAAAAGCATCTGTTCGCGAAAAAAAAACTCTTCAATAGTAGTTTTGGTTTAATTTCGAGTGATACGTCACATAAAGGTAATCTACATGGCGTGAAAGATGTCTGATCTTGTTGTTAAGGGTTTTTTCCAGAGACATTCCCTGGAAAGTGTAACTTAGTTTTTCTAATTACGAACATAAAATCTAAAAAAAAAAAAAATTGCTTTGATAAGGTAATGTTACAAAATGTGAAGAAATATTAAGTTTTTACCAAAATATTACACCAGAATTAAATTAAATTCTATTCACATCAAAACATAAAAACATTCCCATATTAATAACATGGTTTAGAATATTATGACGATTTATATTTTGCGGTTGTTAATAGTAAGTACAGGAAAAGTAAAATCCTCTTCTTTTTGCATAGCTGGTAAAGCGTAAGAGATAAACAACATCTTAGTACATGTAGATATCGTTGTGACAGCATTACCGGCAATAACTAAAGCAAAATTGTAATATATTTTAAAAGTGTAAATGTATGTATGAGTATAAAAAGGAGAAAAGCCGCCATGAATGTGTAGGAATGCACGTAAGGATATATACATATATGCCAAGAAATATTGTGAGAAAAAAAGATAAAGTAATTGTAGAGTAATTCTCTATTATTGCAAGGAGGTTAAAGTCTAAAAAATTGTGTCGAATATGTAATATTAATTAATGTGATGTAAAAATGTAATTTTCTCTCAGAAACAGAGCATGACAGGTGATGTCAAGCAGTGGGAAACGATTCATAGTGTCAGTTTCCGATGAATTAGAATCGTCGAACGAGCACTGTATGTTATACACTCGGGTTACTTACAAAAATGTATTTGTTTAACAAGAGATCTACTTCTTTTTATTGAGCTGAAGTTAATAAATTGGTGACACTTAAATATCGTGTTCAAGTTTGGTAAAATAGAGCATATTTTACTATGTCCGAGACCACGTGCCGAGATAAAGATGAGCAGATTATACATAATTCTACAAGAGAGTCTACGTTGTTTTACACTGCAGCTAAGTCGAGGCATCAATATCAAATAGCCACACTAAAGTAGCAAACTTGTAAACACGATTTTCTCTGCATCTCTGCAACAAATGATTGTTAAAAAGCATATTCCTCTATTTACTTCATGTTAATCGAGAAAAAACTAACTAAGCCGGTAGTCAAATTTTTTAAATGATTATTATTTAAAATGATTATTAATGTGATTGAAGTTCTGTTGTTTGTGTGGCCAGCAGTTGACAAATTCCCTACGAGAAAAATATAAGTATTTTAAAATTGAAACCAACAAAAAAAATCTCAAAAAGTCCATTCTGTAAAAATGTACATAACTCGAAAAAACTATATAATGTAAACTGTGTGCTTTAACTAGCACTACATTTTTTGTAAAGTAAGTTTTCGTCCATCTCTTACGGTTTACCAATTATGCAATATTCCGCAAAATTCATCCAGAATAAAAATGTCCTTAGAGGCTACTCTCAGAAAATTCAAGATATACATTTTATTTGTCATGTAAATATCTTTAATATACGATATCTTAATCAAAATCGTAGGAGCAATTTTTGAGAAAATCAAAATTTTCGAAAATTGTTCCATGTAAAGGCTAGTTGGAAGTGGGGGGATTTTCTTGAAAATCTTCGTGTCGCATCTTTGGAAGATACCAAACTCAAATACCAAATTTGGTATTTAACGGTCTTTTCGTTTTTGAGCTATGTTACCAACAGACACACACACACTGACAGGCAGACACACACATACGGACCTTTTTCTAAAAATGCTTTTTTTTATTCAGGGGGTCCCAAAACATGTATTTCCGGCGAAATCTCAGTATCGAATGTTGGGTGATTTATAATACCTTCTCTGTACACTGTACATAATACGTGTAGAGAAAGTAAAAAAGAAAGTGAAACGCCAAAACAGCACAGCACAGTAGTGTGGGGGGTAGCGTGTCTGCTTCACATTCAAGAAGTCGTGAGCTCGGATTTCGCGCAAAGGGTGTTATCCGAATATGATTTTTTCGGGGTTTTCTTGATGAATTTCGAGTAACTTTAAGCAGCATAGACTCCAAAATAATTTGATCATCATTTCATTGATTTCACTATTTCGATATAACCAACCAGGTGAAAGGACGTTTAACTTCAAATAAAAACATAAATAAACAGGCAACACAATTTGTTACATCGAAAATATACAGTTTATGTCAGATACATTTCTTTTTAGAAGCTAACCACTTCCGATATATTCCTTGTATTTTTTTTTCAAATAAGAAGAACCATTACAAAGAAAAAAGTTCTTCAAAGACTAGATTATCGCTTTAGCTTAGTGCAATCTCGTATTCTTCTTGCATGCATCAACAAGAAAATGCGTAATAAAGCAAATTCTGCTGTTTATCCCGATTAGTGTGAAGTATGTAGAAGAATTAACTGTTGTAAGAATATATGTCAGCTTAATTGCTTTTTCACAAATCCGTGTGTAGGACAGGAGCTGAGTAGATAGAGTCAGACTGAAAAATTCAATGTCATAGTCGGAACTTGAACTATGGATCTCCCGGTCTCTAGCCGATCGCTCTAACCACTGAGCTACCATTGCAACATGCGAGTCAGTTGAGGAATTTAATTCTGTGCCGGCATATTGCCATGGTAGCTCACTAGTTAGAACAACTAGTTAGAGCTCGTAAGATCCGTGGTTCAAATCCCGGCTATCTACTTTTGTAAAAATAGTTTGTTGCATAAGTAAAGAAAATCATATGAATGTATCACTCAGATTTTTATCTTAAAAAATAACGAATTCTAATTTACTGTTCTATTGTATCTTTACAATTTTAAAATCTTTATTTTCAACCCATTCTAGACATCCTATACTGCTTGGTCATTCTTGATAAATCTGCGGCTTTAAGAAACCATTCCGTTCACAAGGATAAATTTTCTGCCAGCTTGCTGTGATTTAACCTACAGATTAATTAACGTCTATAACCTAATGGATCGCTTTAAGCGTGCCCTTTGAATATTTTTGGCATTTCCTGGGGTGCAAGTATCGATTTACTACGTGTCTGTTGCTAATGACGTGCTATAAATTTGTCTACCGAAACAGCTACTGGATATTAGGGCGCCTGGTGAATGAGAGTTCCCTTCAGATATCAGCAAGCATAAACTGACATGTAAGCATCGCAAATGGAGCGTTAAATATTTGAAAAGACAGCGTGTTTGTGCATTTGGCTAATGAACTGGAAGCAAAGATGTTGTGCAGTATGTATCTCCCATATCCAGTTCACTCATCTTTGCCTCGTGCATTAATTTAAAACTCAAATATGAAAATAGTAAACTGGGAATCGCATATCCTTTCTGAATTTAAATGCATGCTTCAAATGAAAAAAAGTAGTCGAAACTATAGTAGAGGATACGATAACACTCAATGAACTATGAAACAACTTCTGTGTGTGTGTGTGTGTGTGTGTGTGTGTGTGTGTGTGTGTGTGTTTGTTTATTCTTTTTTCACCCACTGAGATGTGTATGCTTCCAGCTGCTGTCGGGATCGACGTCACTGGCTACACAATGTATGATAATAGACCAATTGGATTCAGATATTATGGCGTTCATGGTGCATGTGGGAGTGTGTGTGTCTGTGAACCCTTAAACAAAAAGTGGGTTGATACCAAATATCAATGTCAAATAATTACTTACTGTGCACTAGCCCTGTGTGAAGGTAGAGTTAGAGTGAAAAATCTGATGTGTTCCATTCACATGACTTCCTCTACATATCTGTAAAAAATTATTGTTAAAAAGTTTATGCTTCTATTTACTTCATGCTAATCGAGAAAAAATTAGCAGAAATAGACGTATTACTTGCTTCCTTGCAAGTAGAAGCGAAATAAGGGAGTACTATAGGTTAGAGTGATAGTCAGAAGCTGATTGCTATGTGACTGAAGTCCCTTTGCTTGTATGAACACGAGTTGACAAATACATGTATGACAAAAGTGTAAGTTTTTTTAAACAGAATCCAAAATCAAGGAATATCTCAAAACTATCAATTCCGCGAAAAAATGTATATAACATAAATTGTGTATAGTGACGTCTTCTATATTTTTTGTGTGGTCTTACGGTTTAGCAGTTATGCAAAATTCCGTAAAATTCATCCAGAATAAAGTAGTCTTCAGAGGCTATTCCCAGAAAATTCAAGATATATGTACATTTTGTCATATAAATATATTTAATATACGATATTTTAATCAAAGTCGTAAGAGCGTTTTTTTAGAAAATCAAAATTTTCGAAAAAAGTTCCATATAAACGGTAGTTTGGAGTAGGAGGATTTTTCTAAAAATATTCGTGTCGCATCCCTGGAAGATGCTAAACTTAAATACCAACTTTGCTATTTTACCGACTTTTCATTTTTGTGTTATCGTGTTCATAGGCACACGGACACACACACAAGCGCGGAACGTTTTCTGAAAATGCTTTTTTTTTTCAGGGTACAGGGGACCCTAAAATATATTTCCGCTGAAATCTCGGTATCGAATTTTTGGGTGGAGTGCAATACCTTCTCTATATACTATGTACATAGTACATGTACAGAAAGTAAAAATGGATGAAGGTAGGCTTACCTTTAAAATATATTTCCTATTACAAACCGAAAGGTAACTGAGCCATGGGAGAAGATGGGAGGGCATACTTGAGTCCTTAGAAACTCTTTGAGCCTAAACAGGTCAACTGGCCTATCGTGATAATAATTGCGTTGTGTTTTTACTTTCTCTACGCGCACTATGTATATAGAGCATAGAGAAGGTATTGTATTCCAACCAAAAATTCGATACCGAAATTTCACCGGAAATACATGTGGACCCGCTTAATCCACAAAAAGCATTTTTGTAAAAGGTCCCTCTGTGTGTGCGTGTGTATGTGTGACTCTGGACAGCATAGCTCAAAAACGAAAAGACCGTTAAATACCAAACTTGGTATTTAAATTTGGTATCCTCCAAGGATGCGACACGAAGATTTTCAAGAAAACCCCCACCCCAAACTACCCTTTACATGCAAAAATGTTCTAAAATTTTGATTTTCTCAAAAATGCCTCTAACGATTTTGATTAAAATATCATATATTAAACATATACACCTAACCAAAAAAATTATATCTTGAATTTTTTGGGAATAGCCTTTGAAGGCTACTTTACGCTGGATGAATTTTACGGAATTTTGCATAATTGCTAAATCGTAAGAGGTGGACCGTATGTGAGATATGTGGTGGATAAAGCGGCGCTGGGGCGAGTTTTCTCAAGGTTCTCCGGTTTCCCCCGCCATTGCATTCCACCGGTGTTCCATCTTCATTCATGTATCATCAGTGTCACCGCCTGCGGTGCCATAAGTAGTTAAAGTGGGCGTTAAACACTACCAAAAAGAAAGTAAGAATTGGACAAAAACTTACCACACAAAAGATTAGAGCACGTTAAAACACACAATGTATGTTATACAACTTTTTTTCGTGGAGCTGATAATATTCCTTATTATTGGTTTCAGCTTTAAAACACTTTATACTTTTCTCACACAGGAATTTGTCAACACCTGGCCATACAAACAAAGGAACTTCAGTCACATAGCAGCTAGGCTTGACTATCATTTTAACCTTTAACTTTCGCTTCTACTTAAAAGGAAGCAAGTAATAAGAATATTTCTGCATTTTTTTTTTTCAATTAGCATGAACAAATAGAAGCATAAGCTTTTTAACAATAATTTGTTGCACAGATGTAGAGAAAGCCATGGGAATGGAACACATCAGATTTTTCTGTAATGCTAATTATTTTGTTAAGTCACTTCAATCACATGGCAACCAGTTTTTAAATTATTTGACTATCACTAACCTAATGTGTACTTTTATTTCCCTTCTAATTACAAGGAAGCAAGTAAAAAGACCATTTCTGCTAATTTTTTCTCGATTGGAATGAAAGAAATGGAAGAATAAGCGTTTTAACAATAATTTGTTACAGAGATGTAGAATAGAACACATCAGCTTTTGTTTTAAAGTAATGTATGCTGGTAATTTAGAGAAGCCAGCGTTACATCTTATATCTTCTTGTGTGTGTCGTTAGTATCCGTACTTGTGTATGCACATACCACCGCTTTCCTTCTCGCATGCGCGAAGGATATGTATAAGAATAATGTATCAGTGTTTAGTGTATGAATTTCGACATCCCATGTATAATTATGTAGGTTAAGAAAAATATAGGAATTCTTGAATAGAATAGATAATGTGTTATCATGTATTCACATTAGACGAGCACTTCTTAGCATCCTCTCCAAGGATACTTGACTGAGATTAAAGAAGATCTCGTCGGATACGACGAGATAAAAGAATATGCAATGTTTCTATGGTCAGCTAACCAAGGCTAAGTATTTTTAACAAAATTTCAATTCTAAAAATCACAATGCATACTATTTCAGAATTGCATGTGAGATAAAACGTTAAGGAGTAATGTTTTAAAGGTGCCATCCAGTTTAGGGACCTACACCAAATTGAAAGTAATACATTACAAGTCACAAAGTTTAAAATATCCTTTTTATAGAAATTTGCTGTTGAAACCTTTGAACAATGCAGAATTAGCATTTAGCTGTTCCTCCCTGTTCATTTTAAGCCACATACTACAGCTGTGTTCTAGGATACTATTTTATAAAATAGCGTTTTTCTCAAAACCACGTTTTCAAAATCGGCCACAGGATTTAAATACAACTACAATTTTCCAGAATGTGCAGAAGCATCTACTGAAATGTTACAGGTGACAAAATTATAATACCAACAGTAATTCTTCAAAAGTATTTTTTATAAAAACTATTAATTTCAGAGATTAAAATTTCTATACTGTTAAAACAATTATATAATTGGGTAATCAAAGCTATTCAAATATCACCGGGTAAAACGTTAGTATCGGGCTGAAAGCTCCAATTCAAAAAGGCCAACCGTTTGTCTCAAATTTTGAGGTGTGTGGAACATTGTGATTGCGCAATATCTCCATCTATATGTACATAAAAATGAATTGCCGAAATGTATGTATGCGCATCAATTCCAAAAGACTCCTCCAAATTGAACAATTCCTTCTTCTTTTTTCGTTGTTATCATGATAAGGTTTGTGGAAAATAAATTTTTTTAAAATAGTACCAGAAAGTTTTTAAAATCCCACAATATGGATAAAAACAGTGACAAGGTAATGCATTTCGGTTAATAGCCGCCAGATGGCAGTGGTACCACGGTTATTTGTTGCTAAATGGTAGTAGTACTGCTACATTTTCCCTCCCCATTCAATGTCAAGGTAACCAACAGTTTATCGAGACAATGACACAACGCAGCAGTGAAATTCAAATACATTTTTATGTATTAACTGCCCCTTTCCTTGCTCCTATCGTTTAAAATAAAGAAGCAAAAAAGCTTTCCTGCCAACGAACACCTAGAGTAAGTACTTATTCATTTGCCGCCAGATGGCCGAAGTAATATTTTCCTCCCAATTCAATGTTAAGGTAACGCAACAGTTTACCGAAATAATGACACAACGCAGCAGTTAAATTCAAATACATTTTCATGTATTAATTGTCCTTTCCTTACTCCTATCGTTTAAAATAAAGAAGCAAAGAAGCTTTCTTGGCAACGAACACCTAAAATGGTAGTTATTTATTTGCCACCAGATGACCGTAGTACCTACTGTTCTATTTTTCTTCCATGTTCAATTCTAAGAGAATGCACCCGGTTATGGAGACAATGACGCAAGATAGCTGTGAAAATCAAACATATTTCTTATGTATTAACTATTGTTCCCTTGGTCACATCGTTTAAATAAAGAAATAAGTATAGTTTCGAGTAGTTCTTTAAAGTGAACAAGTTATAAACTTGCACATAACCATTAACCCTTCTTGGAACCTGAAAATGGCGAAGAAATGACGGAATCCGTTTTAGATTAACTTCCTATTGCAGATGTTGGTTTTTGATGTTATGTGGTACATGAGTTAGCTAAAAAACATGAAGATACCCGTGTCACCATTACACTGCAATTGCGGTGCTCTTAAAACATTTGATCAAGTAATATTTTGGGTTAAATGGAGACATTTAATATTCAAAGCTCATCAAATAAAAGCTTATCAATTGCCCAACCAGATCTACTTGCTCTTTAGTTATGTCATTGTTAGCCTTAAAATGACTGTTTTGACATAGGAGAAAATAAAGAAAGAGATGGAAAACATTAGGAGTAAAGGAAAGAAAGAGATTCGCAAATTTTACTTTATGACTTTCTCCTTAATGTAATTCATTACCTATGGCAGTGTTTACCCGCAACACTATGGAAGCGCTGGCATTACCGTTATTGTGTCAATGACATCCTTAATTGCCCACACTGTTAATTGCATATGTCGTCCTTTCCTCAATACCTTATTGGTGCGCAGACTTCGTCCTTTTCTCAATATCAACTATAGATGTTACATTGCGCAGATCATTGCGCTTCATTGCGCTTTTCAGATGCAAAGACATTATTAGACATTGGCAATGGGAAAATTCCTGTGGACACTTCTACTGGCCTCATTTTTTTCCATCAAATGTTTGTCACCTCACAACGTCAAAGGAACAGTTAATATTGAAAATGTTCCCAAATATTGGTGCAAATTACAAAAACTATGCTTGGTTGAGCAAACGAGCCATCTTAGCAGCAACTAATAAGAAAGTAAATGATTTGAACATAAAAATTAAGAGTAAAATTGATGGACAAATGCATTCATTTAAGTCGATCAATTCCATTACCCATACAAATGAAGTCGTCAATTATCTAACTGAATTCCTAAATTCATTGGATTTGCCAGGATTACCGCAACACAATTTACAGCTCAAGGTTGCTACGCAATCTCACTCAGCCGAAATTATGCAGCGGAACAAAACTCGCTGTTAAAAAAAAATTATGATTTGGTTTATTTCCTATTAACATAGGAAAGTTCAAATGCGAGGATATGACTATTACAAGAATACCACTAATGTCAACCGGCTTTCCTTTTGAATTTAAGCGTGTTCAGTTTTCGGCACGCCTTGCATTCGCAATGACAATAAATCCCAAGGGCAATCGTTAGAAATGTGTGGAATATACAGTTCAGCATGGACAGTTATACGTTGCGTGCTCGAGAGTCAGCAAACCATCGGCGCTATTTGCTTTCTCTCCGAAAGGAAAATTGTACATTACAAGGCATTACAATAAAGTATTGTCAAGTTATTTAATTGTAATATTATTTCATTGTATGGTCATACTCTAAACGGAAGATTTTGTCTGAATATTTTCATTAGGTATACCATCCTTGCGACAGCTCGTTTTCATAATAACATTTAAGAAATAGTTTACATTTTGTAAAAATGTATCCAATTTGAATGAAAGTTGCTACTTACATTAACATAACAGTAATATAAATACAGTAACAGTTTCACAAAAATGTATGCAGCAATAAAAACATTTAAATTTCGCCTTCCAGAATCCCTTAATGTTGATTCATAAAGACTTAAAGCAAAAGTGATCTATTGTTAAAAGTCATTATATGAATAATTTCTAAACCCTAAAGTTAAGAGTAGTTTAAGAAGAATATTAGGCAGATACAATGTCTATCTAAAGTTTCAAGTTTACTTTCATTTTTCTGCTTTTAGTAATGAAGCAAGATCTAGCATTGTGGACCAATAGCCACATTTATTTCATGTTTTATTTGTATTTTTGATAGCCTTCTTTAGCAGCGTCTTTTCTCGTCGTTCTGTGATTTTATGTTATTACTCCTTGGATACTTTTTTGAAAAGATAGAATATTCGTTGTGGTTTTTTTTTAGTCAGTCGATTTTTCATATGGCGACGAGCTGTTTAATTTTTTGTCACTAACTGCTTTAGCAATGGAAAATTTTGGCAGTAACCAAGGAAAATGTTGAAAGCCGTTTACCTTTTTACTCTTCTCCTTATCACTTCATCCGGGAAGGAAGTCCTCGAGATATTAAGTCTGACAGATAACATTTCCTCATTAGACAGGAAGATTAAGGTGATAAAATAATTTGTTGCTTCGAAGTGATATTACGTTGGAAAGTACATAAGCAATAATTTTCGGCGAGATAGTTGATTTTTCCGAGGAATCAAGAAAGTCATTGTCCGAAACATCTCAGTTTCAAACTAGAAGTAAAGTACATTTTGCATGCAAGGCAAAGATATATAGGATAGTTAATATTTTCGAGGGGAATAAAGTGGTTAAATTACATACAATTTTCAGTTTTAAAAGAAAGAAGGGTACTTTTCAAAGTTGAAACTGAGTTGAAAAGTTTTGAATAAATGCATGCTGTGTTTCAAAGAAAGGGAATTGTCGTTCTTTACACTAAGTAAATCCCTGCACCATGTACGCGCTCTGAATAAAAGAGATCTCAAGATGTGCTCGACCGATTGACCTGGACCCGGACAAGCCGCGTCTTTAAACCCTGCTGCAGTATTATGATCTAGAGACAAAATATAGTCTACAGCATCCGCCGACAACAACGGCTTCGCTCACGCCAATATTTGTTTGAGTCTCTCTTTTATTTCAGCACACACGAAATGCATTTGTCGGTTTACCTGTGAACATAATAGGTTTACACATTAAAAGTTTTCCTACCAAAATGCGAAGTGATTAAAGAAATAAAGGACAAAATGGAAATTGCAATAAACCGGATTAACACAAATATAATTACAGTCGCTTTGTTTACATTCATCACCACAGCCCCATGACTGACAACATGTATTATCGTAACTTGTTCCTCTGCTCACAATGGCATACCGACTAAAAATTGGACAAACTGTTAGTTACATTGTCGAGAATTATACGAGTCGAATATATTTATTCTTCTTCCCTTCGTTGGGTGTTAATTGTACTGACTTAGAATTCGCGTTTCAACATGGTTACCATGTCATCTTCTGCTAACTGGTTGTCGTCTCAACTATGAAATCTTCGCTGTTAAAGTGTTTCTTTTTACCTTAATGGCTACATGTTTTAGCGCTAATATAATTATTCTTCTTATTCTTATGATATGATCCTTAGTTTGATTTGCATGAAGTGAGTTTTATTGACAAGCTCTAAAGATCGGTCCCAATTCGTATAAATGATAAACACAAAGCTCTGTTTGGGCTGATAATCTCGTGCCGTTACAGCCCTTACGAGCCTGGGCTACCAACCCGACTGCCGGCCTCACGCCCACCTATGTTCTACAGCATCCAACGAGTTTATATTGTCAGCATCACGCATCTCCCATCCACATCGTTGGCTATTATGGCTAGAATCACTGTCTATCGCAGCTCCTTACTTTCATCACGATATTGAGTGGTCACCGGTTCTACCAAGACTTAAAATCCACACCCTTATAGATGGGATCGAAACCGGGTGCATTTTATGGCGGGAAACACAGCACCACTCTATGATGATGATGATGATGATGATAATGGTGTTTAAGGGCGCTCAACTGCCGAGGTCATAAGCGCCCTTACGATTAAAACTTGGCAATAGGCAGTAAGAAAAATACCAAAAAAAAAAAAAAGGAAAAAACACAAGTAAAAGAGCTAACACAGTTGAAACGGAAGTAACAGAACGGTCCAGCCCTCTAAACAGCTGGATATAAAACTCCATCTAAAATCAACACATTAAAATTAAAAGAGTTTAAAAAAAAAAAACCTATCACACTAAAACGTCAAGAAAGTTTTGTTAAAAATTTAAAAACCCTGTCCACTGCTCTTGGGTCATCTGCCAGGACCTCAGCAAGAGAGGCCGGCATGCCCATAGATGACCGAATGTGTGCCAGGTGACCACACTCCAGCAACACATGACAAACTGTCTGTGCCTCCCCACAGAGCGCACAGACAGGAGCAGGTTCACGTTTAAAAAGGTAACTGTGAGTAAAAATACAGTGGCCAATTCTCAGCCGAGCTAGTACTACCTCCTCCCGGCGGAATAAACGAGAGGAGGTTACCCAGTTGACAGGGAGGTCCTTCACCTCTCGCAGCTTATTACCACGGAGAGCCGACCACTCCGCATGCCAAGTCGAAAAAACGGCTCTCCGTACAGCCACTCTAAAATCTTCTGCTGTTGAATGGGTAATCGTAACACTGGGCGCTGTGACTGCCGATTTCGCTGCCAAATCCGCCGTGTCATTCCCTGGCAAGCCAACGTGTCCAGGAATCCATGCGCACTCCACATTAAAACCAGAAGCGTGCAAAATGTGGAGAACGTCATGGATGCGCTGCACCAAAGGATGGTAATTGTACAGCTCACGAATGCTCTGAAGGGCACTAAGGGAATCACTAAGAATAAGGCAGTCACCTAATTTTCGACGTCGAATATACAGAAGGGCTTGATAAATAGCATATAGCTCGGCAGAATATATAGATGTGCAACTAGGCAAACCGTAAGTAGAAGTTGCGGTGCCAGTGACAAAGGCACATCCAACACCGTCGGGGGTCTTACTACCATCGGTGTAAATACAAATACGGCCACTGTATTTGGATAAAAATTCTAAAAAGCAACGACGAATACTATCAAGAGGCGTAACAGATTTCCCGTAGAGCGTCATCCCGAGATCGACATGGGAGGTAGCGCGTAACCAAGGGGGGTGTATACTCTCTCCCTTGGATAACAGTCGAGGAATGTCAACATGGTGCTGGCGTAGAAGCTCACGGAAACGAAAACCTGCTGGCCTGGGGCTCAGAGAGCGGAGGCAGTATCGCTCGTGCAGCTCAGGGGAGAAAAACGCGTGATAAGTTGGATGCCCAGGCATACACTTCAGCCCACAGCCATAATTAGCAAGCAGGACATCACGCCGACAACGCAGAGGAGGTTCTCCCGATTCGGCGTAGAGGCTAACAACTGGGCTCGTTGGAAAAGCTCCAACGGCCACACGGATGCCCTGGTTATGGACTGTGTCTAACCTTCTGAGCACTGAAGGTCGAGCTGAAGAATACACAATGCTGCCATAGTCCAACTTCGAACGAATCACAGCACGATAAAGACGGAGCAATGCCGTCCGATCCGCACCCCAAGACTTGCCACTTAGTATCCGTAAAAGATTTAGAGAACGGTCACATCGTGCTCTAAGCTGTGCTATTTGTGGTGCCCAACAAAGTTTCCGATCGAAGATCAAACCAAGGAATCTCGCCTCGTCTGCGAAAGGAAGTAAATCTGGCCCGAGTCGAAGAGACGGCGGCATTTGCCACTTACGGCGCCAGAAGTTAACGCAGACTGTCTTCTCAACTCTAGTCTATGGCGCAGGGTTTTTGAGCCAATGTTTTACTATAATGTAGACGTAAGTATGGAAGTTAAATCCGAGAAGAAATGAATGGCATGGCTGGTAGTTATTAATACTGGTTATCCATGTTGATTCTCTAAACTTCTAAAGCAAAGCTATCCTAATACGGTGTCCGAAATAGCACAAAACTTCTCTCATCTGATTCATGCATCCCTCAATGGGGGTCTCAGTTACCCTGAGATAATTTAAGTGCTTTTGTTAGTCTAGCAATTCTACGCAAGGTTTTTACATTTATCGCTTTCCATTTTCTTTGAATAGGCAACCCACGTGATAATATAAGGGTTGGTAAAATCTCTCTCTCTCTCTCTCTCTCTCTCTCTCTCTCTCGCTCTCTCTCTCTCTCTCTCTATATATATATATATATATATATATATATAAATCATAGCATAGCATTAAATAGGACTACTTTCTTCTGCTTCAGTTCTTTTATTCATTCATAAACATTTGCAATCGTCGCAATCTTCCGCTCACTCTCCACTGATAAGCCAGATGGGTAAAGCGAGGTATTTGCAGTTCTTCACTGTCGAGTTAATAGCCCCGTTGAGTTCTATAACTCTCTTAATGCACTAAGGGATATCTGCATATCTCAAATATGGGCAATTGGGCCACCTGGTATTTGTGTTGTAAACATTGTACAATGGCCCTAAAAGGTTAACTCGGAAAAAGTAACGTGTTCAGTAGTAATACTTATATCCGCTTTGTCCGATATTACAAATGTTCTCTCTGCTCAAAAGAATTGGTTCTGAAATGTCGACATTGGGCAAAAGAAGTATGTCCAACTACTTAATGGGTCAATTGTCCCCTTTTATCTTTTGGGTCTACTGTACTGTCTCAAATACCAATGCGCGTCAAAGTAGGTTGGAATCCTTAGCTCTTAAGAATTTATATAATATAAAATATGTACAAAATCTATGAATGTGCTCACTCAAACATTTAGTTATATTTTATTTGCGTTTCTTCCGTACTATTTTGTAGTATTGTTGATCAGCGTTTTGCGCACTTCATCCTACGCTGACAGCACACTGAATGTTTGATCATAGCAAAATAACGATTTAATTATGATGTGGGCACGACTGAAGAGTGACAGTTGAAAGTATGTTCTTCCGTTTTAGAAGCTTCTGGCACCCAAATTAACAGAGAGAAAAAAAAAACCATAAAAAAATGTACTTATATAAGAGTAAATTTTTCAACTTTTCCGTGTGTGTTTACAGAATTATTTTACATGCTTTTAATATTGGAAATAAAAACGTTGTCCTGCCCATTAACACAGCTTTGAAGATTTACTCTGTCCAAACACAGAATTGTTATAACTGTTTGCTTCACTCTAACAAATTATTAAATTGTAGGTGCATTTACTATACGTATTTAGCAAATAAGGTTAGCATAAGCAAAAACAGTTTTCTTACTGAGGCAGAGGAGTGTCTCGCTTCAGGAGTTCGTAGTTTCCAATTTGGTTAATACCGCATTTAATGTTCTAGTGCCACGTCCGATAGCTCCAGCTACAAAATAAAATAAACAAAATGTAATATACAAGAAGATAACTGCGCAACTAAATTATCTAGCATTACACTAAGAATACAAAACCATATTGAACAGCTATTCTACAAGCCCTTAATCCAATCTTGTTATTAAACTAACAAAATATGTGTACATGGAGAAAACTACCAACTTATAGTCCTAGATTCAAAAGATCCCCGTATCGTTTATTTTCTTTTTAATGTATACGAAAGTAAAGGAAACTTTACTTGTAAGGTTAGTAACGTCCATGATGACATTTCATTTTAATTTACATGCTAATAATGATTGTTTTCTTTGTTCGGCAACCAGTTTTTGTTGTGTATGCATGTTCATTTATCGAGTTTTGTTTTTTGTTGAACAAATCTCCCTCAGAAACATTGACAATGATGGAAGATGCTGATGGTGAAATAGCGATGAAGAAAACTCAGATGTACTATTGGCATAAATGCCTCAATCAAGATTTTCGAATGCTGAAGAACTGTACATGCGACAAAGGTTCTACGCCAGGTATCTGAAAATGGCTTCCAGGAGTGCATCCAGTCTCTCAACATGCGGTGGCAGAAGTGTATCACTGCGGAAGGGAACTACTTTGAAGGAGATATTGTGTAATTTGCCTTATGGTAGCTTATTTCGTACGTAAAAATCCTTAGCATGACTTCCTTCTAAAGGGAAATAAAGCCGTTGGTCCCGTGTCGTAATATACGGCGCGCAAAAGAACCTCAAGTATGATAAAGAGGCCTCTGAGCAAAATTAAGCTGTCCTTCACGCGCAGTATAGAATGGGACGCTAAGAACCACAGTAGTTAAAGAGCGTCCATAAATAAAACTCCATTTCCATTTCTACATTCTCTGCACGCAAACTATTTTTACAAAAGAGTATTCTTTTATACGCATCATACTAATCGAGATAAACTATAGCATAAATGGTTTTAGTACTTGCTCCTTTCTAAGCAGAAGAGAAATAAGAGAATACACTAGGCTAAAGCGATAGTCAATTATTTTAAAAGCTGGCCCGATATGTGAATAATTGAAGTTCAGTTCACTTTGCAGTGTTAATTAAACAAAAGAGAGATGCAAAACGATATACTTTTTGAGAAGATACGTAGTTTAAAGTTGAAACCACTAACAAGGAATATCTCGAAAACGGTCGAATCTATAAAAAAAAAAAAGTATAATGCAAAAATTATGTGGTTTAACCAGATCAATATTTTTGAGTGGTAAGTCTATTTATTACGGTTTCCCAGCTATGCAAAATTCAACAAAATTCTTCCAGAATGAGCACGACTTAAGAAGCTATTCCCAGAAAATTCTAGATATGCATTTTCTATATCTTATAAATTCCTTTATATGTGGTATTTTAATCAAAATCGTTAGAACCAATTTTTAGTAAAACAAAATTTTCAAAAATATTTCCATGTAAAGGTTAGTTTGGAGTGTGGGGTTCTTGAAAAGCTTCGTGTCGCATGCTTGGAGAATATTAAACTTAACTACCAAGTTTGGTACTTATGGGACTTTTAGTTTTTAAGTAATGCTGTCCACAGGCGCACCCATACATACATTCAAACAGACCTTTTTATAAAAATATTTTTTGGACTCTATGAACCTCAATATATGTTTCCGGTGAGATCTGATACCAAATCTTTGGGTGGAATACAATTTCTTCTCTATACATTTTGCATGTAGCACGAATAGAGAAAGCAAAAACTGTTTACATAGAGATGCTAAACTTGAAGACAAATACAGGTACAAGCGCACGCATGCACATAAAGACACATGTGCTCAAAACTGGAATTTTTCTAAATATTTTTGAGAGCTTTAGATTGCCTTGAAAATATCAGAATCAGATGTTTTCATGAAAAACAATGATTCCTTTATTTAAGATTGGTAATTAGTAAATAAAATATTAACCGTTGTACTAATAATTTTTACAAAAGTTAGCTAAATACGTAGCGTTGATGATCATATGAAAGCTTCAGATCAGTCATTTTTCCGTTACATAAATTATTTTATGGATGTTTTCTTAACACGAATATATCGTTTGCTTTTCTTCAACAAAAATATTCCCTTCATCTACTCCTGATTCACAAGCAGAAACCCCATCAATGTAAATGAGATCATTTTCTGTCTTTCAGTTTTTGCTCTGGGTAAATTTTCTGTGTCAGAAGCTTATTCAGAAGGACATGAATTATTAAAGAAGCCGATACTTCAGCTTTACTTCAGAAATTAACAGTACAAGTTATTGCAAAGAAGGTACGTGCAATAGAATACCTAAGTAGGGCATAGTCGTTTAGAATCAGATTGAGCTACTCTTTAAGAACCAAGTATGACTAGGGAATGTGAAAATCAGCTCTTATTGATGTATTAATGTATTCAGAGTCTGTATCAGCGCCACCGTTTAGATAGCAAAAGTCTGTGTTACATTTATATAACTTTCTTTATCTGTCCCATGTACACATATTCTTACTAATGATTATTATTTTATGTACATCATGCTAATCCAGATAAAACCAGAATTGTTTTTATTGCTTTCTTCCTTGCAAGTAGAAGGAAAATAAGGGAATTATTAGGCTAAAATGATAGTCTAATCTTTTAAAAGCCAGTCACTATGTGAAACAATTGAAGGTCGGTTCATTTTGCATGATAGGGCCGCGCTGTGGCCGAGTGGTTAGACCACTCGACTCTCACCTAGACGGCCGGGGTTAGACCCCAAGCGACCGCATGTGAGATTTGTAGTGGACAAATTGGCTCTGGGGCGGGTTTTCTCCGGGTACTCCGGTTTCCCCCGCCATCGCATTCCACCGGTGCTCCATCATCATTCATGTATCATCAGTGTCACCGCCTGCGGTGCCATTAGTAGTTAAAGCGGGCGTTAAACACTACCAAAAACAAATTTGCATGGTGCCTTTTGAGAAAAGCTAGGTAGTTTAAAATTGAAACCAGTAACAAGTAATATCTCGAAAACTGTGTGTGTTTTAAAGATATCTACGTTTTTGTATAAAGTTTTTGTTTATCTCCGGTTTAACCGTTATACAAAATTTTGCAAAATTCAACTAGAATAAAGAGCTCTTCTGACGTAAGTCCCACAAAATTCAAAATATAGATTTTAATATAGGGTATTTTATTAAAATTTGTTAAATCCGTTTTTGAGAATAACAAATGTTTCAAAAATCTTTCCATGTAAAGAGTAGTTTGTGGTTCGGAATGTTTTTGAAAATCTTCATTTTGCATCCTTGAAAGATACTAACATAAATACTAAGTTTGTTTTAAACGCTCTTTTCGTTTCTTAAAGAAAAAGTCGGACTCAGGGAACATCAAAACAAACATATATTTCCTTGTGAAATCTTCTCGACATCGATTTTTAGTGGAATACAGCAACTTCTCTAGCTACTATGTACACTGTACTTTGTAGTACTTACGTGCTAGAGAAAGTAAAAGTATATGTCATGTTTGAATCTCGTTCAATCTCAACACAAAGGGATACAATTTCATGATGGAGCTTATATATTTTGGCAACTAACGTGTATCCTAACCTCAAACTACCCTTTACATGAAATATGTTTCGAAATATCCATTATTCCAAAGTGCTCTATTACGATTTTGAATAAAAGGTTGCATATTAAAATATTTACATGAAAACCGAGTTGCATTATCTGGCAACATCTTCTTAGGTCCTTTTCATTCTGAATAACTTTTGCATCACTGCTAAACCGTAGACAAAAAGACAAAACTTGCTACATTCTTCGAAGTCTTCGTTAAAACACAGTATATACTAAATGCATTTTATTGTGTTTATCATTTCCCAGATATTCCTTGTTGTCAATTTCAACTTTAATGTACCAGATGACCCAAATTTCCACATATTTGATATGTGTAGATATTCCTTAGCGCGTTAAAACAGCTATAGAACTCAACGGGGCTACTTCAAGTTAAAATCTGCCAGAGAAGTACTGGCGAGAGTGACCTGGGCTTTACACACCTTGTTGTCAGCGGAGACTGTGAGCAGGTCACGCTCATTGCGAGGGTAAAATGAAGGTTTAATATCAGCATAACGTCCAGTTAGAAAACATTTTACTATCTATAACGATATGTGCAGCTATTTCAGTCTATGTTTATCTCAATTACAATGAAGTAGAACAAAAAATATGATTTGTTACATTCTTATGACTTTTTTCTACCCGTATCGCTTATTGTTAAGTATAAACTTTATTCTTACGAAAGTACATTTTCGTATGTATTTCATTTTAATCGAGATACACCTTTCGGGAAATGGCTGAAATACACAATAGTTATATATAATAGTAATATACAAAGTAAATAACAAAAGCGAAATATCTTAATAATTGTGTAGTTCTAAATTAATAATTTTGGTTAAAAAGTCTTAATCTATCACCAGTCATGTCAAATAACGTGTTTTAAAGAGATTACAAAGGCTGAAGTGTCTCACTTTAATTGTTTAGGAGAAAAGTGTACTTAAGGAAGAAAATATGTGAAATATTTTGCAATCTTTTTCTTTTTGTTTATTGAAAGATCAACAAGTTAAAAAGTAATAACCAAAGTTATGACTTTACCCCGGTTTCTGAATTAAGAAAGGTTGTTTTATACGTGGTAAATTTTCATTATGATAGCTAGTATAGTTTCCAAGAAATCTTAATATATATTTCATTGAGGTTCAGCATGGAAATTGCTACTCTGTCGCTACCAAGTGTCCTTAAAAGAGTTACAGAACTCAACGGGGCTATTTTAAGTTAAAATCCGTCAGTGGAGAACTCGGTGACAGCGACCTTCGTTTTACCCTTCGTAATGAGTGTGCCTGTTCATCGTTTCCGCTGATAGCAAGACGTGTAAAAGGTCACTCTCGCCAAAACTCCACTGGCAGGTTTTAACTTGAAATAGCTCCGTTGAGTTCTGTAGCTCTTTTAGCATACCAAGGAATACCTGCACATGTCAAATACAGAACGGTTGGGCCACCTGGTATAACACATGAAATTTTGTTACCGTGTATATTTGTAAACATTATGCTATAACAACAGAAACTTTTGCATATTATGATACTTTTTAAGCCATCAAAATCCTAGCCCTACTTATCACTTATTACGATCTATAAATCAGAATTAGCATTATTACGTTAGTTCTATAACAACCCGATAACGTTTTGTTGTTGTTGTTGTTCTTTTTCTTCTTTTTATGGAGTTCACTTTAATTTCTCTAATGAAAACTATAAATATGGCTCAAAGATGATATAATAAAGAGTGAGTCTAGTTGAATTGTTAATGTTAATTATCTGTTGATTTGTATGCTGATGATTAATTGTCGCAATAGAGCTAATGCCGGGTGATGTTGAGAATTGCTTTTGGCTTGTGGCAAAATTGTGGCTCTTTGCTTCTGATTGATTATATATGCTTTAAATAAGCAAATGTATATTCTGCTATATTGGTTTAGAATTCCACATGAAGCAATGCAATTATTGTATATTTACAGTTAGACAATAATTACAAGTTATGTTTATTGCACTGGTAATTGACTTCAAATTCCCTTAGCTGACGAAATCGAATTGTAAGATTTATATGCAGAAAGAGGAATATAAAGGTAATATAACATTCATTATGTCTTACTTTAAATGCATACTAGGCCTTTGCTGAACACGCTCTCTGTTCTGTTCATGTTTGTTGAGTGTGATCATTAGCGAAGTTTGCTTCTTAGAGAGGATCCAAGCTACGTTCTTTCGACTTTGCCCCTTGTTTACTGAATGCCTACTGTTTTGAACGATAACAGAGTCAAAGGTAGAAGCTCTCCACGGCTTTTTGATAAATGGGCAGTCAAGCTCACGGATTTCCCTGCATATTCTATTTTTGGTATCTAACGCACTTTATTGTTCCTATGTACGGAAAATATATATAAATTATTAGGTTGCCGAAATATATGTACGGCTATACATTTCACTACTGGCCTTATCAAAGATGTGTTTTACATAAACACACATAAACTAATAAAACTGCGTTTATGGAAAATAACGCTAGTTATGCAATCTGATGGTGAAAATTAATTTTGTATGATATAAACATAAATATACAATTCAAAATTAATAAATAAAAAAGTCATTCTTACTCACTATCATACACGAAGGTAAAATAACTAAAGTAAATAGATTACATCCAATTACAAGTTGATTACTGATTAGTACAATGTTCTGAATAAAAAGCATTGCTTAGTTGAAAGATTTTCAACAAAATCCTCTCAACTCAATTATGTTTTATGGAAGAGTTTTCGAAGTTGTAGATTTTCTCAAAAAGTATTCTAATGATTTTTCTTTAAATTGCCATCAACGTAAGAAATTTACATGACAAATAAACCATATATATGGCATTTTCAGGAAGAATTTTATATAACAGCGAATTTTGTATAAGCATTTAAGGTAAAGCGATGGAGAAAAACGTGCTGCTCAAAATGTGTAGGACTCTTTAAAACACATATTTGTTTCCAATGGTTTTTGTGGCATAAGTTATTCGGTAGGTCTGCGCAATTTCGGTAAGAAAGCAGAGCGACAACATTGAGATATAAAATACGCTACACCCTGATATCTAGTGGCTTCAATAATAAGGTTTCGTTCAGTCTGTATATCCCAGAGCTCACGCACATGCACCTGTGCTATGTTTCGTTTAATAATTCAGCTAATTCGCGGTAAATTAAGTAACCTATTCACCATAATGGCTCGGGGAATCAAAGAAAGAAACCTTCTTTGGTTGATAACACTGTGGAAAGATAGGCAGGCGAAATCTCTCTTCTTCCCACCGGCCTTCGCTTCCCTGTAAAACTAGCACCCGAGAAAACGTGCGCGCATAGTAGGTGTATTTGGTAACACTGTATTTTACTATAGCTAACAAACTTGCAAGCATTTACAGGAAAATAGATTGTTTCACTTTGTAAATACACACTTAGCTATGGATGAATTATGAACTTCAGGTTAGAGTTTAATATCGTAAATATTAATAATTTACATATTTTGTACATTTACAATTTAGAAAATTACGCTTTTGGAATAATGTAAAATGTAGTTTTTTATTTACGGATTCTCTTTAACTGTTGTGGTTTTTAGCGTCCCATTCTATACTGGGCGTGAAATACCGTTTAATTATGCTCAGAGGTCTGTTTTCAGGCTTGAGGTTCTTTTACGTGCCGTAAATCTACGACACAGGAGCAACGGCTTTACTTCCCTTCCGAAGGAAGCCATGCTAAGGATTTTAACGCCCGAAAAAATCCATCGTCTTCCCCGGGGTTTGAACCTGCGACCTTGGGTATATGAAGTTAGCATGGTAACCAGTACCATTACACTACAGAAAGCCATATATTTCAATAGAATACTCAAATAAGAGTTTTAAATATAGGATACCAAAATGAACTGAATAATATTTTCTAAGAATGAAAAACAACATATTCCCAATCGTAGTATTAATTTACATGCCAAGAGGATTAACAGATGGTTTTATTGACTCTTCTGTGAATGGAGAAGAAAAAGAAGAAAGTGGAGAAGGAGATTTTTTTTTCCTCGTGGTTCTTTAATACAGTAAAATGTCTTAGTGTCCATCCCCTTTAAATGTCTCATTAATTTAGCGTCACTTCTGATATTTTCCTAGCCCTTTTCATAAGTAACTGCCCTTTAACTTTAATCTATCGCTTAACAAGGCTCAAGTAAATATCATCTGACGTCTTCAATATTTTTCGCCATTCGCACGCTGAGTATGAAAGCTTTTGTTTTATACGTTACACTGCACAGCATTATCTGTTGTATGCTGTTAACCCGTATTCCAGCACTTCCGCAAAATTTATTATATGTCAGAACTCGTGACATTTGTCATGATAATATAATGCAAATACATATATCAAATGGGTATATGAATATAAATCAATGTATTAGACTCTTGCTTTCCATATTCGCACTAGTAACACAGTTGCTGCATTACATTCTTTGTGGAGGAAAACATTCCCAAAATCTTCTTGAAAGTTAGATATACTTATAAGCATATTCATTAGCTATAGCTTTCTGAATATAGAGGCTGTTTAAGGTATAAATGCAGATATTTGTATTGGAAATTGAGGGCAATGAACAACATTACCTCAATATTGGCTTCTTGTGGACCATTGTTTGCATTGGCTTCATTTTATTTAAGAGTAGTATGTTTACAAGTTGGTTAGTACTTTCAAGTAGACACGGCACAAATAAGCTATACGTATTTATTCTCACCTAAGTTACCGGGCCAGAAGGAGTAACATCTTGCGGTAACGAATGCTGTATCGGAACTGATTTTGATTGTTCTTTGCAAGGTCAATAACCCCACACTATCTAAGGCAGCAAATCACGTACTGATGTGTGAAAACGTGGAAGAAAAACGGATAGTGTATATATTACAGATGTTGTTTATTTCGAGATGTGCTTTCAGACAATACCAAAGATGCCAACTAGTAAATTAAGTGATTAATTTGTGAGAAAACTGTTAAGCGAAGAGAGAGAAAGAGTGAGAGAAAAAAAGCAACACACCAAAGTTGATACATATTAAGGCACCATTTTAAAAAATGTCTATATCTATACACTAAATCTCTAAGTAATGTTACTAAAGGTACTAAAGAAATCTTATGTTGCCTTGAATGTTTAATTGAATGCCTACTTGTGTCATAAT
The DNA here is from genome assembly GCA_030762935.1 of Hymenopus coronatus. Classification (NCBI taxonomy): domain Eukaryota; kingdom Metazoa; phylum Arthropoda; class Insecta; order Mantodea; family Hymenopodidae; genus Hymenopus; species Hymenopus coronatus. Next base: position 89,144,034 of record CM060881.1, on the reverse strand, counting down.
TTCACTTTATAAATCTACAGAAATAAAGAAACGAGCCGCAGAGTAAGGAGTAGAACAAAATAACGTATACCTGTCTTTGTAGTTTGAGTGTCTGCCTAAATTTCAAAACGTCCCAAGTTCGAATCTCGGTTAGAGTGAGCTACCCGAATAAGGTTTTTCCATGGTTTACTCTTATCCTGAAAATACTAATGCCAAACAATTTTCAGCTCCATGAACATCATTTGATGTATTTGAACATCATTCCACCGATTTCATTCATCGTAAATATGAACTACCAGATTAAAAAACCAGATTAAAAACAATCAAAATACGTTCAAACCATCAGTCAACGATATTCAGAAAAGAGATGACGATCTTTCTTTGTTTTCGTCGAAGAGCGACGTCACTGACTACCTGTCTTGCGCATTGCCCGATCGTGACGGAACCGCTTGTACACACATCTTTTTACTTTCTCTTGCTTATGAGCGGAGACGTGAGTGGGTCGGGCTCACTGAAAGATGTAAACCGAAGGTCACTTGGGTCAGTTCCTCAGTGCAGGATTTCAACATGAAATAGCCCCGTTGAGTTCTGTAACTCTTAACGCACAGTATATTTGCACACATTCAAATACGGACATTTGAGCCACCTAGTACTCTTTTGTTTTGCAAAGTTATCCGTTTCCGAGATATTCCTTGTTGTTGGTTTCGACTTTAAACTACTTAAACTTTTCTCAACTGGGAAGTCAACTTTAGTTTCATATCTCTTTGTTTTCACTCCCGAAAATGCAAAATAGAACCACACTTTAATTGTTTCACTTAGCGACGGTTTTTAAGGGGTTTAGGTATAAATTCTGTTTAGTGTGCTGTCTTATTTGCATTCTATTTGCAAGGAAGCAAGTAATAATATAATGTCAACTAATGTTCATAACGATAAGCAGGAAGTAGGTAGAAGAAGAATATTTTGTAACGATAGTTTGTAGAGCACTCTATGTAAATGCAACACATCATGTTATTACTTACTCTACACGTACTAAATAAATAAGTAAATAAATAACATCTGAATATCTTACTCCGGCACCTTGGTTACTATACATAGGGCCATATATCCAAACTTTATATTTGTTTCCCAAGAAACAATACATAAAAGTTACTATATATATAATTTTTAAATATTTTACCTAGTACAACTTATAAATCAAAATAAATTAAAATAACGAAATGAAAAAAAATAAAATAAAAAAATACTCTACACGTACTATGGACATAGTGTATAGAGAAGTTATTGTCTTCCATTCCCAAAAATTCGATACGAGATTTCACCGAAAATATATGTTTTAGGACCCCTCCCCCCGAATCCAAAAAAACAGTTTTAGAAAAATGCCCTATGTGTGACTGTCTGTATGTGTATTGTATGTGTGTGTTTGTGTGTGTGTGTGTGTGTGTGTGTGTGTCTGTGGGCAGCATAGCTCAGAAACGAAATGTCCATTAAATATCAAACTTGATGCTTAAGTCCATCTTCCAAGGACGCAACACAACGATTTTGAAGAAAAGCTTCCCCCACTCCAAACTATCCTTTACATGGGAAAAAGTTCGAAAATTTTGGTTTTCTTGAATATGGCTCCAACAATTTGAATTAAAATCTCTTGTATTTAAAATATTTGCATGGCAAATAAAATGTATATCTTGAATTCTAATCTCTTTAATTTGGATGAATTTTTCTGAATATTGTATAACTGATAAACCGTAAGAGATAGACAAAAACTTATTCTACAAAAAATGTAGAGCTCATTAAAACACACAATTTATGACATATACATTTTTTCGTGGAGTTGGCCGTTTTCGGTATATTCCTTTTTATTGGTTTCAGTTTTAAAATACTTTTCTCATACGGGAAGCTGTCAACTCCTGGCTTCGCAAAGAAACGGATTTCTATCCCATAGCAACCATATTTTAAAACATTTGACTGTCGGTTTAGCCCACTGTATTCCCTTATTTCCCTTCTACTTATAAGGAATTAAGTAATTAAGACTTATCTGGATTAGCACAGAGTTGATAGAAGAATAAGCTTTTTAACAATAATTCGTTACAGTGATGTTGAGAAAGGCATGTGAATGGAGAACATATTTTTAATATATAGAGATGAAACAAAAATACACTGGCAGGACGACTTGCGCCTAATACGAGTGACGTAGGCACATTCCCTTCAGCAGTACCACCAACCTCTATGCACACGTCTTCCCCCTTCATCAATAAGCTTCAAGTAATGAAATTCCCTTATGTAACTAACGCTTGCTGGTAGTTGGGAGAAACCATAATCCACCAGCATTCAAAGGTAGACACAACTTCGCATTTCTCTCTCTCTGTGAAGTTGGTAACATTGGGCGCGGATGACGCTAAACTCGGGTTTGCGTTTCGGCTTCCAAATTGCCTCCATTTTCATTCCATTCATGTTCCTGACATTTATAGTAGCTCTAAAGTTGGTGCCCCTTCCGTTACAAAAATCTGAAATTCAAATTGGAGCGATGTTTAAAGGCTGGAGTACTACACAACGTTTGGCTAAGGCTTCCTTTTCATTGTTTGTCGGATATAACGTCGTGCAGGGATAAATCCACCTTTCTTGAGTTGCATCTACTTAAAGTTATGAGATAAAATAAGTAAGTATGAATTTTTCTAACTGCCGCTGTCTTACAGTTCTTTTCGAATGTTTACTTTCGACCAACACCATCTATTTCACCCAAAAATTCAATATCAAGATTTCACCGGAACTATAAGTTTAGGCCTCCTGAATAAATCAAAATACCATGTGTTACACGCACATGACTTTCTGTACACATTCTGCAAAAAACTTAAGTATATTCGTCTAACTACTACGCGTTAATCCAGATGAACCTTTGCATACATACTTTTATTACACATTGCTCTCGTAAATACAAAGAAATAAGAGAATACTCTATGATAAAGAGATAGTCAAGTCTTTTAAAAGCTGGTCGCTATGTGATAGATTTTACTCTCTGCTTTATCAGGAGCAAGCAAAATGAAGAATGACAGCAATTGAGGAAAATATAAGTATTTTTAAAATTGAAACCAATAATATGGAATATCTCAGAAATGATTAACTTCAGAAAAAACAATTGTGTGTTTTAACCAGATTTACATATTTTGAATTAAGGTTTTGTTTATCTTTTACAGTTTACCAGTTATACAAAAGTCCTCCAGAATGAAAAGGAAATTCAAGAAATTTTATTTGTCTTCTAAATACTCTTAATATATAGAATTTTAATCAAAGTCTTTAGAGAAGTTTTTGAGAAAACTGAACATTTCGAAAAATCTTCCATATAAGAGGTAGTTTGTGTTGAAGATATTTTTCCAAAAATCTTCATGACGTATCCTTAGAAGATATTGAACTTAAATAAATTGTATTTAACAGACTAAAAGACTTCGTTTTTAGTTATGCAGCACACATACATACACAAACAAACCATTTTCTAAAAATACCCTTTTTGGATTGGGAGGTCCTCAAAACATGCGTGTTCGGTTAAATTTCGATATCAAATATTTGGGTGGAAGGCAATATTTTCTCCGTCTACTATGTTTGTGGTAGAAAACGTAACACTGCGCCTACATTCACTTAAAAGATAGATAACTTATATTTTCTTCTAGCTCCTCAAAAGGTAAACAAGGACAAAAAATCTGATGCGTTCCATTCACTTAACTTGCTCTACATCTCTGCTACAAATTATTGTTAAAAAGCTTATCCTTTTATTTCCTTCATGCTAATGGAGGGGGGGAAGCAAAAACGGCCTTATTACTTGTTTCTATGTAAGTAAAAGGGAAATAAGTCAGACAATAGGCTAAAGTGATAGTAAAAAGCTGGTTGCTATGTGATGAAGTTCCTTTGTATGGACAGGAGTTGACAAATTCCCGTATGAGAAAAATATAAGTATTTTAAAGCTGAAACTAATAACAAGGAATATCTCAAAAATTATAAATTCCACGTAAAAATGTAAATAACATAAATGATGTGTTTTAACAAGATCTCATTTTATGTTCAGTAAGTTTTGTCTATCTCTTACAGTTTACTAGCTTTGCAAAAAATCTATCCAGAATAAAGATATTTTCAAAGGCTATTCCGCGAAAATTCAATATATAAATTTTATTTGTGATGTAAATATCTTTAATATATACCGTTAAGTGCTATTTTGAGAAAATCAAATTTTTCCATGTAAAGGGTAGTTGGGTGTGGGGAATTTTCTTGAAAATGTTCGTGTCGCATCCTTGGAAGATACTGAACTTAAATACCAAGTTTAATATTTGACGGACTTTTCATTTTTGAGTTATGCTGCCCACAGACACACACACGCACGCACACACTGACAGACAGTTAAGACGTACTGACAAACACAAACAGGGACATTTTTCTAAAAATATTTTCTTTTGTATTCAGGGTGTCTTAAAACATGTGTTTCCGGGAAATCTCGGTATCAAATTTTGAGTGCAATACAATACCTTCTCTATACACCTATGTAGTATGCGTAGAAAAAGTAATAAAACATGGCATCAAAGGACTGGCAGATGGTTTACGTAACACCTATTCGTGGTCCTCATTAAGAAGCTGTTTGCCCTAAGAAGGGTTTGACAAAAGGAAATTACAATGTATAATTACATTTTCTACATGAGATAAATATTAAGAAGTTAATTTAATAAAAACTGGGACGCAGAGTCCAAAGAGTCAGCAGCACTTTACTTAAATGAATTACTGAGCTGTCCAGAGTTTACCTCCGTATAACATTAGTGCTATAAATGAGGTTACCATAATTCTAGAAGCATAAGTACGGAAATTACATTAAAAATGTAGAACACGGGAAGCTGCACATTTATTACCGAAAACTTATGATAGTTGGTTAGCTCTCGGACTTTGCGAGTTAGAATGTGCTATACAAACCACACTCACACTCACTACTATGTGGTTCTTCATTCTAATTTCTTACCAGTCTAACACTTTCCATCGGACATAGCAAAACAAACTAGTGGCTCTACGCGAGTCTTCACCCTAATGAAAGGACCTTTGAAAGTAAAAAAATATTAAGTATTCCATTCACATTGTTCTTCAAACAATTATTACAGACTACTTCATAATAACTTAGATAAATATTTCCAATACCTTTTAAGTATAAAGGAAATAAGGGAATACACTATGCTAAAACGATAGCCATATTTGGTACTACATGTCGGTTCTCTTTAAATAGCCACGAGTAAAACAAAAGAAAAAGGAATGACAAATTTCCGTTTGAGGGAAGATTATATATTTTTTAAATTTAAAGCAGAAATATGGAATATCTCATATATATGTTTATGTCATATAAGGTATATTATATAAACTGATTTTTTAACGAGATAAACTGTTTTTATATTTTAGAATTTTGTCTTTCTCTTAAGGCTTAGCAGTTATACAACAGTCATCCAGAATGAAGAGACTTCTAAGGATATTTCCAGAAAACACCAGTTTTAGTGTCATTAGTCATTAATATATCTAAAACATATGGTGGAGCCATTTTCCAGAAAACCAAAATGTTCTAAAAATATTCCATTTAAAAGGTAATTTGATGGGAGGATTTTCTTGAATATCTTCGTTTCGCGTTCTTGGAAGTTGTTGAACTTAAATATCAAGTTTGGTACTTAACAGATTGTCGCTTTTCAGTTACTCTGTAAGGAGACATCACACGCATACACACTGAGATATATACACACAAGTTTGGGAGATTCATGGGACTTCAAAACGTGTATATTAGGTGAAATTTCAGTTTCCAATGTTTGGGAGGAATACAAGTCCTTCTTTACCTATTATGTGCACTTGACGTGTACATAATAGTGTATGTTGTAACACAGGAGTTGGGTCAATGGGTGAATAGAGTAGTATTTAACGTTCTGGAGGTCGTGAGGCGAGACGAGCAAAACATTAAGTTGCGCAGTGGCAACTCTTTACCTGATGGGCTGGTGGGAGAAGTTGCGCCAACATGTATGCGCAGAAGTCATAAGTTTCTGTCCAAGAAGGAGAAAATTACTCTAGTGCTAGTTTTAGTGTGGCGTTATTTAGTGTTTGGGCGAATAAACACTATCAGATTGTTGTTAACTTTAAAGAATATAGAGATGTTGACGATATCAATAACGATGCTCGGAATAAGGAAGAATATTGTGGTACAATGAGGAGGACTGAGCTGTAGAAATATGTGAGTACAGTGGGTAATAGTGCTTATTGTTTTGCTATGTTTATGGTTGCCAACTCAATGTGGAATAAGCTGGATCGCAACCAAAATATATACATATCGGCATTCCTTCACGCAAAATATTCCGGCTCGTGCTTTACATATTGCTAATGAGATATTCAATATGTATAAACATTAGCTTTATAATGAACAAAGTAGTTTTGTTATAACTATGGCTAGGTACCAACAATTACTTTATGCAAATTGCAAATGTTTCACGCGGCAAGCTGGAACTCCTATTCCCCTCTCATCCGCTGCAAAAAAAGGCGATGGGGGAGGGGGGGAATCAAATTCCCCTATGTGCAAGATTTGCTCATGTCTCATCTCCCGACTTATATCTCATGTCAATTAGAATCGAACATGAAGAGAGATTTGAAGGTGAATATTGTGAACTTTACAAATGTGAAAGGAAAACTTCCACCAAAGTCAACTCATATTATAACAGTATTTAATAAGCCAAAATATACCCACATTTAAATCTTTCTCAAAGTGAAACAAGCAAACCGAAAGAAAGTTTACATCACGGTGCTTTCAAATAATTTAAAAATATAAAAACGTTCAGAAGATATGGCAAAACGTGTGGCTTTGGGTCACTAGTGATTAAAGAAAACCACACACTGAGCCCGGGAAATAGGTTAACAATTTAGTCAAATTAATGAACGGAAGATTAAAGTAGAAATCTGAAAGCCGAAAAATCCCTAACGACTCAGTAGCCAAACGCTATTTAAAATTGCCCCGAACTAATTAATATAAATTATGCTCTAGACGAGACTCTCTTGACGACGTCTGAAGAGGCTTACGTGACCAGCCATCCCTGAGAATATGTCCAGACGCACTTTTCTGCGCATGTTCCCCCACCACACGTAGTCCCACAGAGAACAGAGAAATAAATTGTCTCTACTGTGGTGATTGAGAGAACTATTAGCCCAGCGGCGTGTTTCTCCGAGCCATGATTCCATCCCGCTTGTCGTTATTTGTCCCGGATGACAATTTAAACGCGGATTGGGCCCAAAACGTTGTATGAGAGCGCATATACGTAGCCTATTGGTCCCTTTACGACTTACGTATCGCCTGAACGGGAAGGATGAACAGAGAGACCCGAAGGGCGACCTTTTCTGGATGACGACATATGCAAACCTGGGCGACGTCTCTAACGTTTCCAGATAGAACAGACCCTATATGGTCCGGCGCACTCCCACAAGCCCTTCAACCCCCGGTAGCACTGCGAGAGGGAGCACCCCATCCTGGAGACGTTCCGACTCCGAAGCCTCCGCAATAACGCCAGGAAAAATCCTTTACAGAGCCGTGCACTGTCGCTTGGTCCTTCAATTCCTGAAAAAAATGACAAAAAAGTGGTGTGTTCAGGAAATAATGGACAGGAAGTTATGGAAGATGCACCATATCAGCATTCGCCTGCCGACTCGGGGAACCACAAAAAAAAACATGAATCAGAATGGGATGTCCGGGGATTGTACACAGGAACAATTACAATCCTTAATATTATGTCATAACTTTCTAAAATATATGAACAAAATAAAGTCAGCCTTGTAGTATTTGCTATTATGATTCCAATTCCTCCTTAAGTACATAGGTAGGTAGTCAGGCAGGCAGGCAGGTAGGACGAAAGGGCCTCGGCATTGAATAAGTCAGATTATTGTACCTATGTCCAACGAGTTGGTGCTCTCGGGAGCGAGGGATGAAGCGAGAGGAGACACCGGTCGTCCAGTGCCAGGAGCAATGGCAGGGTCCCCACAGTTATCATATTGAGATTCCCCGACAGTCGGAAGGCTGACAGGTATTCCGTTCCCAAATAGGATCCAAAGTCCCCAAAACTCTTATGCCCCCGTAATCAGCTGAGGGTCAGGAGACGGTGCAGTCCCAGAAAGCATCCTTTTTCCCTGCCACGCTGCACTGAAGTACCAACAACCGACATTCACAACCGTGTAAGAGACCAACTGGCGAGTGATGAATGAAATATAATTGAACAATGAGGGTCAGGAAAATCCGTAGATGCAAGGAACCACTTCAGCATTTACCCATCTTCCAGTAAAAGCTCCAACAAATCATAGGGCAAAGTGGGCGGTTGCCGGGGATAAAACCCGATACGTTTAGCATGAATTTTTCATCCAAAATCTTTACAAATCCATTATTTTAGTATTTGTATAGTTTAACTCTTTGCCTAAGGTTTCGGTTTCCTTCTTAGTACTCAGTGTACTGGTAATAAATTTAAGTCACTTGGACATGCACTAAATGTCGAAGAATCTCAATCTCCAGTGTTTTATTTAAACTATATAAATAATTAAGATGTAAATGGGTTTTAATCACCTGAAGTCAGCTCTGAACTAAAGTGTACACGAAGTCTTACTTCTACATTTTTTATTGTAGATACGTGCAGCAGGTCCCAGCAGTCTGGATTGCGAAAGTTTGAAACTCGCGACAAACATAGTAACTCTCTCCTGTGTAAACTGCAGTGTTTAAGGAACTGCATTGCGGTAAAATGTGTACAAAAATGCAATCAAAATAGTTTTAGACCAATACATCTTGATAACACTTTATTTCTCTTGGTCTTAATTCTCAAAGATTTAAAGAAGTATTATCATAAGTAATTTAATAAGGGGTTTCGTTATTCCGAAAAAAAGCGCGAGCGAATGCAAATCTCGAGTAATTTTGTGTAAAAAATAAAAAATACAACCTTGGGTTAGATGTGATCAAACTATTTTAGCGAATTATATTTGAGAAAAAAATTGAAAATAAAGCTAAAATCTAAGTCCTTACTGAATATGTTAATATGACCCTCGTTCTGTTTTTACCATGCAAGGCCCTCTGAAGTTTATTGGATTATTACAAATGGTTACTGTTAAGGATATGTATGACTGAAAATTAAAAATTGTAAACTAATAATGAAATTTACACCACGAATGTAAATTAGATCACAAATACTATATAAACCTCATAACTTACTTCTCTAAGAATTTGGAAGTTATAGTCAAATTGGTTTATGTTTTATCACATCACTAAAAAGGCCTCTTGCGATAAAAAAATTAAAATGTTGGTCTAATATTTTAGGTTCACAATGCATATACTTTTTAAAATTGCCCTAGGTTTTTCTCTGTTTTCTTTAGTTAGGCTCCAATTTCTTTTTAAATTATTTTTTAAATATAATTTTTATGTTTGAAAATTGAAAACATAAGCTTAAATACAGCTGACTGTAAAACCTAGGGAAATTCGTATTCATTGTACCTCTGTGAACATGTACAGAAAATGTTATTTGTGTAACAGGGAGCATTTGCTGATAATGTCAATAGCAATAAAACAAGGAAAGATTTGAATGTGTGTCTCACATTGAAATCCACCATGTTGGTAATTTGAACCCTCAACTTCCCTTTTCCTTTCCTCTTCTGCTGCCTATTCTGTCCTTTCCTGCTTGCATTAGGTTCTGTTTTTCTTCTGCACAACTTCGCTTTTTACTTTGCATGATGCGAATGGGATCTCAAACGATGTTTTTCTTGAAAAATCCAGTACAGTTTCTCCTCCAATGCTTTGCTATAGCTCCAGTGATTTACAGCATTTAAAATGGCTTGGAGTTCAATCATACCTTCTTATGTTTATAAATGTTTAAATTGTTTTATGGAAAACAAAGTTGATTTTTTTGTGATTTTTCATGAAATTTCAGTCATATATGCCCTTAAATATCTGTAGAACTATAGAAAATGAAATCTCATTTTTAACAGTTGATGCTGCTACAAATAAATCTAAAATTCAAGGGAACTTATAAACATACAATTATTCCTATACTTCCTCTTCTTCATTCTCAAATGATTCTAATAGGTTTGTATGATTACACCCCCAAGCACTTATAAGCCAGAGCCTTGGGCAAGTAAACCCTAGATGATAAGAAATTCAGGATTGGTGAAGAAGAAAATGTAATGAAGTAACGAATAGGACAATAGAAAAGGATAATAGAGCAATAGATTAAATAACTCAGCGTTCAACTAGCTACCGAGAAAACCCGCGAAAAAAAAAACCTTCGGTCAGATTGATTGGTCCCAAGGGTTTGAGTCCGGGACCTCCCGAATGCGGCCCATAGAAGGCATTACTGCCATCCCGTTCGATTTTATTGAAATATAGGAATGTCTTTCTTGCTGCAAACAACAGGTCTACTGTTATACCAGTAAATGAACTTTAAAGTGAAAATTACGGTCAGAAAGGGGCAAAATGTTTTGAAAATGCATACATAAATATACAAAAAGGTACTGATGAAATAACTATACTATGCTTTAAACCAATTATATGAACTTCATTTATTCCTTTTATTGGGTTACAATCTTAATATATATAAAAGTCAATGTGTGTGTGCGTGTGTGTGTGTATGTAAGTATGTATTCACGTATGTACTATGTTCCTTAGAGACTTCATACCATTTCAACCAAATTTGGTACAGATAACTTTAGAAGCAAGGCGGAATTACTGTTTTAATCAGAATTCTAAATTCCGTCCTGTTCAACAGGATTAATCATTCAATTTCCTGCAACACATGCAAAAGCTCGCAAGACCATCTATATATTTCTCAGCAATTAAGTAATAACACGAACATTGCCATTGTAAGCATAATAATTACAGAGCTAAGAAGTTTGTACCGTTCGCCGTTCCTTATATAGTTTACGACCGACCATCTAGCCGCATCAAAACAAGTCATTGATAAGAAGGCAGGGGGAAAGGTAAAAAAACCTGTTGTCAAGTAAACAGTGCTTTTTCTAGAGAACAACAATGACTTGTAAGATATTCGTACAAGCACACCTATTTAGATAATTATGTAGAACACACAAATTATTACATATATAAGGATGACTAGCTGATTTCTATATATGTACATTATGAAAACACCCAAGCAATTATAACGCGGACTGAAATATGTACTGGTCGAATGTTAAATAATATTCATATAATAAAATGAATTTCTTAAATATCTTCAGATTCTTACCAGGTAAAAACGAAAGCAAAAATTTAACAAAATTTTTACTCATCTACAACCATATTACGGGATACTACTTCTGAAGCCTTTCAGCTGAAAACCTAATTCTACGTTCCGACAATGTGAAAACGTTCGTCCCACTTCGCTGATGTATCAGTATCACTAAGCAAACAGCATTCGTTGGGATCTTAAAGTGCAGCTTGTATGCGACATATCATTCTGAATGCTGCATTTTTTTCATTTAAACCTTTTATTTTCGTCTTTAGTTCAGGTAGGGTGCTCTGGATAGGCAGATCCGTCTTGGCAGTTTTTCCTCATGCCGCAGATTCAGTTCAGCTCCATACCTCTCGACTGTAACAGTGTGATAACTGCTATCGGTTTCTGAATAAGTACATGTGTAACTGCACTACTAGAAAACAGGTTGTAAAACAAATTAATTTTGCTCGCATTTGAGCACAACAAAGATTTGTTATTCGAACGCCTTCCTTCCTTCCTACCGGCGTGGTTCCGTGTTATGCAGTAATAGATGTTTTGTAGTAATGACTTGCACTCTACTTGACCTTTGCTCGCACAAGTAGCGCCGCATGGTATTGCCAAACCTGACCCTCTTACTCTGAGTAAGGAAATTGGTACGAACTTCCTAGCTCTGACAATTACTTAACCTTTCACAGCCTCATAAAATAACAAAGGAACAACAAATTCTTATATTATTCGTAAATCTCTCCTAAATTAATCATGGAGTAATAATGCAGCTAAATAAATAATTACAACGCAAATTCAAAAGTGCTATAATCGCATGTTTGGAAATTTAAACAAAATTTCGAACGGCATTATATTACTACTACCACTACTTCTGTTCATCTTGTTTAGCTACATTGATTATTAAGTATTGATATAAAATAACACCACAAAAATTCAATTAGAGACCGTAGATTTATAAGCAATAGCACATTAATGTTAAATTTCCTAAGAATTTAATAATTATTATACGTTGCAAGTTAAGCTTTTTGTTGTATTTTTAATTCTCTTACATAATTCACGTGTTTTAATAGAAAAATATTGTGCTTGCTTGTTAATGCCCGAGCCGAACTCTACTGGAGGCCGCGCCATGGCCGAGTGGTTAGACCACTCGCCTCTCACCCGGGTTCGATCCCAAGAGACCACATGTGAGGTTTGTGGTGGACAAAGCGGCGCAGGGGCAGGTTTTCTCCAAGTTCTCCGGTTTCCCCCGCCATCGCATTCTATCGGTGCTCCATATTCATTCATGTATCATCAGTGCCATCGCCTGCGGCACCACAAGTAGTTAAAGCGTGCGTTAAACACTACCAAAAAAAAATCTGATGTAATCCATTCACATGACTTTCTCTATATCTCTGCAACAAATTTTTGTTAAAAAGTTTGTGCTTCTATTTACTTCATGCCAAGTGAGAAAAATCTGATGTGTTCGAAAATGTCTATTTTCTTAAAAATGCCTTTAATGATTTTGATGAAAATCTCTTATATATAAGATATTAACGTGAAAAATAATATGCATATCATGAATATTTTGGGAATAGCCTCTGAAGTCCTTATTCTGATGATTTTTTCTGAACTTTGCATAACTGGCAAACCGTAAGAGATGGACAAAAATTTACTACACTAAAAAATGGAGATCTCTTAATACACAATTTATGTTGTATACATTTTTTCCCTGGAGTAGACCGTTTTCAGTATTACAATACTTAACTTTTCTCATACGGGAACTTGCCAACTCCTGGCCACGCAATGAAACGGATTTCAATCCAATAGGAAGGTTATTTTAAAACATTTGATTGTCGGTTTAACCTAGTGTATCCCCATTATTTCCCTTCTACTTATAAGGAACTAATAAATAAGATCATTTCTACTTATGTTTATCTCGATGAGCATAAAGTAGATAGAATAATAAGCTTATTAACAATATTTTGTTACAGAGATGTAGACAAAGTCATGTAAATGGAATACGTCAGTTTTTGTTGTTATTTTTTTTACTTTGATTTTAAATGGTTTAATATATAGCTGTTTAATATAGTTTTACTGGTGTAATATTTTTCGTTTTGCAGTTCAAGATATAATAATAATAATAATAATAATAATAATAATAATAATAATAATAATAAGAACAACAACAACTTCATGGCCTACCACCCAGCCGCTTCTCGTCCTCCATCTCGATCCATGACAGACTGCAGTATTGGAGGATGAGACGTGGTCAGCACCCCGAGCCCCCCGGCCAGTTAATGCGGTCCTCATGACTTCTCCATCGAGTAGCTCCTCAATTAGCCCCCCCCTAGGAACCTCACGAGGCTGAGTTCACTCCGGTCCAGGTCTCCCAGTGGGGAATAAATCCCCCGGTACTGGGGGGAATCAAACCCAGGTCACCGGCTTGACAAGCAGCAACTCTACCACCGCGCTAAGGAGACGACTAGCAGTACAAGATACTATAGTAATACTGAGTAGTATAAGATATAGCATTATTTATTTTGCCTCTTTTAGATATGTTTCTCCAAATTACTTTACCGCAGTCTTAATTTTCGAAGCTATATTTTTAAAGATGTTTTTGGGAGGCTTCACAAAGCATCAGGTGCAACCTCCCCTGGAAGAAATCCTGGGTCCGTCCCATTATCTATACAGTCTTTTTGATTCAATGACGCGTTGCTTAACACAGAGGAGAGCAGTACAAAGACGAGAAAGTTTAATGGCAAATTACGGTTAAACGTAGCCTTTTAAGTAATGCATATCATATCTAGCATTCTGAATCCCCAGTGCTCCGCAGGTAGCACACGCAAACGTGCATCAGCTGCGCCACCATTCATCATAACTTTGAATTAATTTTCAACTTTACATTTGCAAATGGAATACCGCAGCTCGAATACTAGTCGAGCTCCATTCTAATTAGAACAAAAGAGCAGAAAAGAGGAATAGCGATTAGAGAACCTAAAGAATGAGGTTTTGTCTGCAAGTTCTGAGTGCAACAAAGGTATCTATGAATGATTCTGACGCAGAATTTAGCTAGAAGCAACATAGGTAACTAAAACTATACTGGCCTAAAGCAATAGTAAAATAAAAATTATTATTATTATTATTATTATTACTAAAGAAAATATATATATGGAAGTAATTAAACGTGACACGCACGAAAACTTAAAATAGCGTGTTTATCGAAAGCAACATGACATTCTTATAAAACGGTGTGTGTGTCTATGGGTGTGCGTGTGTGTATCTGTGAGCAGCATAACTCCTAAAACGAAAAGGGTTATAATACCAAATCTGATATTTAAGTTAAAGTATCCTTCAAGGATTCCACAAGAAAATTTTCAGAAAAAATTCCTCGGCACCCAACAACAATTTATATGGTACATTTTTTCGAAAATTTGTATTTTCTCAAAAACGGCCCTAACAATTTTGATTAAAGTACCATATGTTTAATTTATTTTCAAGAAAAATGAATAATGAATTTCACACACACACAGAGGCATATTTCAAAAAAATGCCATTTGTGGACACCGTGGGCTTCAAAAAATGTATTTACGGTGAAGACTCCATATAGATTTTTTTGGATGGAGATAACTGCATCTCCTACCATTAGGTATGTAGCATAGAAAGTAAAAATATGATACGTCACACTCATATGACTTTCTCTACTCACTAACACCTCACATAATCTCATACATATTCTGTTACACAAAAGTGACTCTTCTGTTCGTTCTACATTACTAAAAATAAAATGTTGACCAGAAATAGTCCCAATTGGTTACACGCTTAATTTGATAACAAAAAACATTCTTAGTCAGTTTCTGTAATTAGATTCATCATAATCCCATAAAGCAGTTCAGACTATTAATGTACAGTATATAGCAGTTCCTGGTGATAATACTATCTGCTTACAGCTTAGAGTTCACTTTGCACTAGTATAATGTCAGAGTACCTTATTTCTTCTAATTTTTATTTTCTCTAGCACTCAAATTACCATTTATATGGTACATTTGAAATTTTCGATTTTCTATAATAGTTTTAACACTTTTGATTAAAGATATAAATAATGAAATGAATATTTTGAATTTTCGCGTAATGGAATCTCAATTAATTGATTTTTAGAGATAGCCTCTGCAGCCTTCTTTATCCTGAAGGACTTGAAGGACAATCGGTAAACTATAAAAGACCGACAGAATCATACTGCCCAAAAAATTTAAATCTCATTGAAACACAATTTATGTCAACTATTTCTAAGTGTTTCCCTGTTATGTTTTCAATGTTATAATATTTATATTTTAAACATGAAGTCGTCATTCGTTTCATACTTCTTTTGTTTTACTGCTAGCCAAACAAAGATGACTGAAATACAATTTCATGGCATAGCGACATGCTTGATTTGACTATCGCTTTAGCCTAGTGTATTCCCTTATATCCCTTCTACTTACAAGAAAGGAAGTAATAAAACCAGTTCAGTAAGGTTTATCTGGATTAGTATGACGAAGATAGATGAATGTTATAAGTAAGTAGTTCGCTTGCAGAACAGATAGAGAAATCCATGTGAATGCAACACGTAGATTTTTTGTTCTTTATTACAGTTGTGTAATAAGTCTAATGTCGAAAATGGTTTTCTTTAGATAAAATTAAAACAACTAATTACATTATATAAGCAAACATTGCCTTAATGAAGGCAAAAGCATAGATACAAAAACACTTAGAGATGTGCATTCAGAAATCTGAATGTAGTACCGAAATGAAATCACTCGCCTATTAAAGCTTGGATGGAATTGTCGGTTTTCTGAATGTGTTGCATGTCAACTAAGTCAAAGGTAAATATTAATTATCATAATTGTGGTTTATTTATTCAGAGACCGAACAGTAGCGGAATATTCATTGGCAAAGTGTTCTTGCTGTAAGGAAATACATTTCCTCCTACAAGGATTGTTCTTGAGAACAATGGCAAACAATGGAGTGCAAATAACTAGAACATAAACAAGACGCTACACATTTCCGTTAACGTTTCTGACAGTTATAACGCAAGACAATAGATGATGAATTTCCTTCAGTTCTGCAAGAAGTTAGAACAATTCCTTGCAGAAGCTACTTTCAATTAAATTTCCTTGTCTCCTGTGATATAAGTTTAACACAGAGAAAAAGAAGACGGTTGTAATAACAGTGGCGTGAGGAGAATGTGGTGAAGCATTATCGTAAAACATCATCTCGATTGAACGAGTTGCTATTGTCGCAGTTTGAGCTGCAATATATATATGAAAATATTTAGAAAACTAAAATACCGGTATTTTCTCTTCTATGGAGTCCCTATTCGAGGAAAAATTATAGTTTTAAGTTGTAATGCCTGACTTTAGCCTGTCTTCCGCTCAACGATCAGCTGCCTGGTACCATGTTGGGCGCTGATATTCTTTGTTCCGCAGCGGGGCTACATGTATCTGCGCGCAAGACAGCACGTAATATAACATTATGCTTTGGTCAGAGACTTTTGAGATGTAAGAAAGGGGAGATAAGAATGTTACATGGTTGCACGGCAGCTACCATAAAGAGAAGACGCACGTAACTGACCTGAGCACAAGCAACTGTTACTGCCTTTGCCCTTTTGACTGTCTCAAAAGACTTGGGACAAGTTTTCGTGTAGGGAAGAGAAAATCGAAAACATTTACCTTTCATTTTTCCTAGTGATGGATGCCGCCAAGAAAGGTAGATAGGTAGGTGGATAGGTGGACCGACGTCTTTTTATCATGGAGGAAAAGAGAGAGAGATAAAGAACGGGAGGGAGGAAGGGATAGAGTACCCATCTATTGTGCGACGGGTCCCAGTTCGACTCCCGGCTAGGAGTAGGAATTTTTCTCTGTCCTATATTATTCCTTATGCTCCCCAGAGCCTGGAAGTATAAATATGGGTGTGAATGTATGTGTGATCTAACAACTAAAATTAAAAATACATAGAAACCCAACGACATAAATATACGACTTTACACCATTGCCGATAGGACCATGCAATTAAAGGTGGGGTATAAATGTAACAATAAAATAATATTATTGCATACTTTATGTACACGCTCTTTAAGAACATGGAATTTAAAAAATGAATGGACATTTTTAAAGAAGTTAGTTCCATATATGATAACCCAGATTGAATTATATAACACTGACACATTGAGTAGTTCTTAATATCAAATTAAGCAGGATGTTCGGGAGTTTCGATTCCTTGTAACAAAGATGCGCAGATGTTTATTCTGCAATTTTTATTTTTGTCTCGTCTTATTGTTGGCAGCTGTTTTTGACATGTTGTTCTAGTTACTAAATGAAAGTAACGACTTCTCCTTGAGAAGCAATACAGGATACCAATCCAATTACAGCTACTCAAAAAGCATAGATGAGATAATTTGGTGTTCACAGTTCTCCCCAAACTGGAACGGTAAACAAATTGGAAGCAACTGGATGTCAAGTGAGTAGAAAGGGTAAACATCGTTCATCTAAGCTGCCCACGGTTTCTGTTGACTTAAGGGTAGGAACTGAACTCGTAATCCAGTATTGCTTCACATGGAAGAGCTCCTGATTTAATGTTTACTCCAAGTTTAGTGACTAGAGCAAAATATCGAAAACACCTGACAATAAAAAGACCAACTACAAAAATGAGGAACAAAGAATACACATGTCCGGATTTTGTTACAAGGGACTGAATTTTTTTTGACATTCTGTTCAATTCTACGTTAAAACTGTTTATTGCGTGAATTTCCAGTCGAATAATTACATATAGAAATTTTTGAGTTTTGAATAAAGCAATTTGTATTACAACATACATTTATTAAAAGAAGAAAAAGTTGCAGAGCAACATCAAGAGGAAGAAGAGGAAGAGGAGGAAGAGAAGGTAGAGGAAATATATACTAACCACTAAATAAAACCCTTTATAGCGCTTTAGACACGGATACTACTTTACCAAAAATCTGATGTGATCCATTCACATGACTTTCTCAATATCTCTGTGTCAAATTATTGATAAAAGGCTTATTCTTCTATTTACTCCACGCTAAACCAGAAAAAATTAGCATAAATGGTCCTATTACTTGCTTCCTTGTAAGTATACGGAAACTAAGGGATTAGACAAGCCTAAACTGACGTCAAATGTTTTAAAATGTGGTTGCTGTAGAATTGAAATCCGTTTTTTTGCGTGGCAAGGTGTTGACAAGTTCCTGTATGAGAAAAGTATATGTATTTTAAAACTGAAACCAATTACGAGGAATATCTGAAAAACGGTCAACTCCACGAAAAAAATGTAAATCACATAAATTGTGTGTTTTAACAAGCTCTACCTTTCTTGTTGGGTAAGTTTTTGTCTATCTCTTACGGTTTACCAGTTATGCAAAATTCCGCAAAATTAATCCAGAATAAACATGTCTTCAGAAGCTATTCCCAGAAAATTCAAGATATACATGTTATTTGTTATGTAAATATCTTTAATATAAGATATTTTAATCAAAATCGTTAGAGCCTTTTTGAGAAAGTCAAAATTTTCGAAAAAGTTTCCATGTAAAGGGTAGTTGGTGGTGGGGGGATTTTCTTTAAAATCTTCGTGTCGCATCCTTGGATCATACTGAACTAATACTAAGTTTAGTATTTAACGGACTTTTCGTTTTAAACTATGCTTCACAGACACACACACACACAAACACACAGACACCCACTGTCAGAGATACAGACACACACGGACATTTTTCTAAAAATGCATTTTTTGAATTCAGAGGGTCTGGTAAAATTTTGGTATCGAATTTTGAGTGCAATACAATATCTTCTCTATAAACTATGTACATAGTACGTGTAGATAAAGTAAAAATTGAAAAATCAACGTTCAGGAGGAAACAGCACTTCCTTAATTCTCATTATTATTAATGTTTAATTTGCATAGCCCCTTGAACTTCTATGTTTATATCGGAAGCTTTGACTTGAGAAGCAACTGGTGGTGTTCTTTTCGCTGAACCGTACTGTTTGTTAACTTTTTTTCACTTTTATACTATTAAACATACACACACATTCACTCTCACGTTCATACTTTCAGATTGTGTGGGAGATAGAGAATAATTCTAACTAAACAACCGTCGCAGCGTGAAACAAACTCGGGACCTCTGAGGTAAAAACCAGAACGCTGACCACTCGAGCGCAGAGGCAGTCTTCCTTGATTTTTTTTTTTTTTTTTTATACTTGCAAATTACAAAATGCCTCTCCCGATCTCCACTGCAATTATCAATGCACGTGAACATTACTCGGAAAAGTATCATGATAGAAGTCTTACAATGTGCGCTTTATTTCTATTTCTCTTTCTTCTGTGCATCTTTTGTCGCGGTGTTTATTTGACGACTGATCCTTGGTCCCAGTCAGATTGAATTGGAACCCGTGACCTTCCGAATGCGACTCACAGATACTACCGAGTCAGCTCACTTTATTCAGAATATAGGATGACTGTATTAGTGTCAAACATTTCGAATATGCCCTTAAAACAGTAAAACAATTTTATTTGAACAAGGGTCTGAAAATATTTTATTACTTTCTCTATATAGTACCTACATCACACCTAGACAGAGAAGGTATTGCAGTCCATCCAAAATTCGATGCTGAGATTTCCCCGTAAATACACGTCAGATACAGCTAGAATCCAACAACAGCATTTTTAGAAAAATGTCAGTGTATGTGAATGTGTCTGTGTGTGCGCGCAGCTGTGGGCAGCATAGCACAAAAACGAAAAGTCCGTTAAATACCAAACTCTATATTTAAATTCAATAGGTTCAAGAGATGTGACACGAAGATTTAGAGGAAAATGCCCCCACTCCAAACTACCTACCCTTTATATGAAAAAATGTTCGAAAATGTTGATTTTTTCAGAAATGGCTCTAACGATTTTGATTAAAATTCCGTGCATTAAAGATATTTATATGAAAAATAATATGTATAACTTTCTGGGAATAGCCACTGAGAACCTCTTTATTCTGGATAAATTTTCCTGAATTTTCAATAACTGGTAAACCGTAGGAGATAGGCAAAAACGTATTGCACAAATAATGTAGATCTTGTTAGAACGCTCAGTTTATGTAATATACATTTTTTTCGTGAAGTTGACTATTTCCGAGATATTTCTTGTTATTGCTGTTGTCATTTTCTCAGACGGGAATGTTTCAACTGCAAGCAATGCAGGGAAGTGGATTTCAACCACATGGCAACGAGATTTTAAAATATTTTACTATCGCTTTAGTCTAATGTGTATTCCCTTACTTCCCTTCTACATACAAGAAAACAAATAAAATGACTATTTCTGATAATTTTATCTCGATGAGCATGAAGTCGATATAAGAATAAGCTTTTTAATAATATTTTGTTATAGACATGTAGAGAAACTCATGTGAATGGAACACATCAGATTTTTAGAAAAAAGTGTGTGTGCGTGTGTGTGTGAGTGTGTGTGTGCGTGTTTGGACATCACAGACCAAAAGGAAAAGACCTTTAAATACTATACTGTATTTATGTTTAGTATTTTTCAAGGATGCGACACGAAGATTTTCAAGAAAATCCCCCCACCAAAACTATCCTTTCCGAATAAATGTTTTTGAAGTTTTGTTTTTCTCAAAAATGACTAACGATTTTGATTAAAATACTAGATATTAAAAATCTTTACATCAGAAATAGAGTGTATATTTTGAATTTTCTGGAAATAGCCTCTGAAGACCTCTTTATTCTGGATAGTTTTTGCAGAACTTTGCATAACGCTAAACGTAAGAGATAGATAAAAACTGACTTCACAGAAATGAAGATCGCAGCAAAACACATAATTTATGCCATATATGTTTTTCTTGTAGATTTAGCCATTTTCTAGATATTCCTTGTTATTTGATTCAATTTTAAACTAAATTTTCTAAGACCGGACCATACTAAACGAACCGAACCTCAATTGTTTCACATAGCAATCAGTTTTTAAAAGATTTAATAATCGCTTTAGCTTAATTTAGTCCCTTATTTCCCTTCTATTTACAAGGATGCATGTAACAAGACTAATTATGCTAATGTTTATCTATATTAGCATGATGTAGATAAATTATAGTAGTTGTATGTGGAACAGGTAGAGAAATTTATGTGAATGGAGCACATCAGAGTTTTCTTAATACTATATCCATTTTGATTAGATTGCTTGCTGTTTTTTGTGTTTACATACGCAAACACGTTCACTTATTCAATCATACTTTCAGATTCTGGCAAGGATCCGAAATAATCTTGATTAGAGAAAAATCACCACCCTCAGCCGGGAATCAATCTCGGGACCATCGCACAGCAGGCAGGTGTTCTACTATTGAAAATAGTTTGTTAGAGCTTTAATGAAAATATTTTTCCTCTTCGTTGAAACCGATATTATTTACTTGAATTAAAGCATTGTTCGGTTTTGTTTGGCTGCATTCTGTAGAGCAAAGAATTAATAATTACTTGTTGCAACTATTATTTGACTGCTCTTTATTTTGTTGTTTGTTAGAGCACGGAAGGCACAAGTAAATGTATTTTGTGAGTGAACAGAGTGATATGGATTCATATTTGGCCTTTTAGATAGGAATGCCTAAAGAGCACTTGAACTTTATGCAGAAAGGCACTCCGACAAACAGTATCTAAGTTCACGAACGTCCACACGAGTTCACCAACGTTGAAAGAGAGTGAGAGAGAGAGAGGTTGGATCATTTGAGAGCCTGTTTCGAATGTTGGGAGGCCAGTGAATATGAAGCATTGAACATGAAGAACGAGTAGTTCATGATAGCGACGCAAAGCCATCAGATAGCACAAGACGCATTGCAGTAAGCGAAGGCATAAATAATCACATAGCCGCTATCTGGAGAATTTAGCATAAAAATCTGCTGTACCCGTGTTGCCTTCACTGTGTACAAGGGTTAAATGTGGCGGACTTAAAGCAAAAAACGTTCTACGTTCCCTGTTACAGAATAGTTATGTTCATGAATTTCTTAACATTCATCTTGATACCTGATGAGGCTGGATTTACTTCTGACCGTATCTTCAGTTTTCATAATATTCATAACTGGACCAAGAAAATATGCATCAAATACAGAATACACATAAACAGGGTTTCTGCCTAAACATTCACTCATTCACTATCTTCTTATTGGTCCTATTTATTTCCTCCACGCCTGAACTTTCTCAGAAGTGAATTAAATCATTTAATTGATGTGCACCTGGAGATCATCCAAAGAATGTTGATTTTATCCGATGGTATGCCAGCTCATTTCAGTATAATAGTGCAAAATTTCTTGAATGTTTAGTTTTCGTAAAGATAGGAATAACTGCATGACCTGCTCGATCTCCTGATTTGAATCCAAGAGATTTATTCGTCTGAGGAATTTAAAGAGTATGCTTTATGCGACTCCTGTACCGATACTGGTGCTCTGTGAGAGCGTTTCCACACTATATTTGACCATAAAACAAAACACTCCAGAAATTTCCAACATACGAGCCGATAACATGGAACATAATCTTAGAACATGGAGTAATTTCTGTAGTGTTCAAATTTGTCATATTACAGAGACATCAGTCAACTGTAATAATTAACACCAAGAAAGTTTAAAATCTTCAAATTTGTCTTGTAAATCAGCAATATATTATTTTCAGATTCATGGTCCTTCGAATATTTTTTGTGTTTTAATGTTGGAAGGGCGCCCCCGAAAAACTGATACCAATAAAGATACACCCTATATTCTCACAAATCCTGTAAGTAAGTTGCACAATACTGGTTAAGATAAGAGGAAGCTTTGAAATGCTGAAAGACCAAGAGAGCTGCGAACATGTAAAATGAAGGAGAGTGTTAAGTTTGAAGACAACCCTTCAGACAGCACAAGAATACATGTTAAGGAAAGAGCTAAACACACGATTGTCTCGATCAATTCACTTAAAAACTTTCTCGTCCGTGGGCGAACTGAAGCGGTATGGAGGGAAAAGCACGCACCACGATCCTTTTAACACAACTATGGGAGCAGTGAGTTTTCCTTGAGGAAGCACGGATCTTTCTCATTATGGATATTCCACTAATTTCTACAAATGTCAATACATGTAGCTGGAAACATTCGTCACAGATTTGTTAAGCCCATAAATTATATTTCTAAGAAAATTTTCAAAAACTGAAAATTGAATGTCAGAGCACTCTAATTAAATCTAAAAAGTTAAAAACCTGGGGTCTAGCTGTACCATGCTCTTTTTAAAATCAGTCACCAGATTTTTAATTTGTGTGTCTTTGTGGTGTTAAAACAATTATTTATTCCACTAAAATTATACCATATTAGTTTAAAAATTACAAGCGACAAACATTTCTGGTGCATCCAATATTAGGTAAAAAGTAGAGTAATATGATTTGAACATTTTCAAACATTTATAATCGGAATAAAATACATGCTTCTATTGATTTATAATAACGAAACGTATATTTTACAATAAAATAGTAAAATTATAAATGCAATGAGAAAATAATGGAATGTGTAAGTTTTTCAGCGTAAGGTTTCGAGTAGTGAAAAATTCAACTGTTTTCCAGCAGGAATTTAGAAAAAAAGCAATAAAAAAGTTAACAAAAACATTAACATAAATTCTAATGTACAAAGGATTCTGTTTCCAACAAGATGTATTTTCTCAAAAATCCACTTAAGATGTATTTGAATATGCTTGTATTACTTTATTCCTCATTGCTATCTTTTATTTTTCTACCACTTATGTTAAACAGGGAAGTGTTGTATTCCGCCCAATCTTTCACCTTTGTTTTAAGATTGCACAGCTGGAGTTTTCTTCTTTTGTTGGTGTTCTTTTTTTTTAATTTCCCTTTACTTAACTCGTTTTAACTGCTTGGTCATATCCCTTCTGATGGTGATACTCCTTTTATCTGTACAATAGACAATAGTCTTCAAGGTCTTTTCCCCGTGTCCATACCATCTTCACGCTCCAAGCAGAGAGTAGCATCCAGCCTGGCTGTTGTTTCACATCTCCACTTATATATACATCCAGCTTTTTAGTTTAATACCTTAAACACATACTATTTTGCTCCGGGACAAACAGATGGCATTGGGGTATCTTCTAGTCCAGCTGCTTTCACTGCCTATAGAGAGATATCATTGTAATCAAAATTTCCATAGAGTCACTGCATGTTAACAGTGTACCGCCATCTGAGCGCTGGCCGCCACTTTACTCCTAATAGCTGTGTAAATAATACGCAGTCTTTTGGAGTGATACAGGAAAATTAAGAAATGCCCAGTTTCTTTAGATTATCTTCGCAAATTGGCCAATAACATAATTTTCTTAGTGATAGAAATAGAGCATGAAATTATAAAACAATACAATTTGCAGGTAATGCCCGGAAAATAAAACATTAATGCTACTGGAAGAAGCGCAAATTTCAAGTGCGAAAATAAGTATTGTATTTTAACCGATTGGATTCAGATGTCTTATAAACAGAAGTCGGGCTTCTAAGGAAAGCGTTTACCTTAGAGCTTTCATTGACTTTAATGAATCAAATTCATTATATTTTCATATTTCATTTGAATTAATGACGTCAAAGTTGATGTTGATCTAAGATACAGATTTATATTTTATTATTTAAACTTAAAATTATTCTTGACGGCAGCTTCGAAAAAAATAATGTGTATATTTTAACTACTGTTAGCTAATAGTGTTTACCTTTTTTTTAAGTACCTATAAAAGAAAGAAAAAATATATTTCAGGACATAAACTCAATGTAATGAATTTTTCAGCACTTATATTCCCGCCCAGCTGAGATTCACGTGTTTCAATAAAATTTTAAAACTTATGACTTAGCTAAATGAATTAATATTAATTTTCATACCCCATTCAAAAATAAAAAAAAAACTGTCTACTTTATCCAGAACGTATATAGTATGATTTCACTGGAAATGTACTTTTGGGATCCTCTGAATTAAAAAATAACAGCATAATGAAAAATGTAAAGTTCGTTAAACACAAAATTGGGTACTTAAGTTCAGCATCTTGCGACACGAAGTATTTTTATTTTCATAATCCGATTATGTTATAAACTCAGTTAGATACAATAATGTATTTGATATTTAAATTAATTAACAATATTATTTGTCATAAGAGCAGTCACATGACCTTAAATATCAAAGACGTAGTCAACTGTAAAGCGTTAAAGTAGACGATACGCCCCTAACCTAATGTAAGGCAATTAAAGGAGGTTAACTGATTTATTTAGAATACACACGCTACTACATTGTCCAAAATATGCATTTAAAAATATACTCTATTTGAATTGGTCATATAAAATTAGGTAATGTAAACTTGTCTTATCACGCATATGCTCGTCCTTGGAGGAAGAGTGTTCTGCCGATATTTCTAATACAGAGCTTCACCCCAAAGGGTGAACTAGCGTTTTGCTGAAGCACATTTTGTGTCCAGCCACATCTTGTAATACTACACGCTACCATATACACTATAGGCAACACCAGTCAAATTAATTGTTTTTCCAAGTTATTGAAGTAAAAACCAAAGGATAATGGAAGGGAAGAGATCTTTAGTTGAAGGAATATTTAATAAAATCACATATTTCAGCCTGTCAGCAGTTATTATTGATAAATTGGAATTAATTTAGTAAACATCGCGGAAAGGTCATAACTTATTAAGTTCTAATTTCTTGGTCTTGGTCTATCAGATTCTGCTCAAGCCTTATTGTCTGTCTCTCATACCTATAGTCATTAGTTCCACAGCATGAACTTATATAGTTAGTCTACTCTAATCCATCTATTGGGTGCACTAAATAAAGGATCCTGAATATATGTATAAGGCAGTCATATATAGGATGCATGTACGTAAACAAACACGCACACGCGCGGACGCGTTCAGGAAATGCTTGGAATCGTTTTTTAAGGGTTCATCAAAAAATGGTGATAAGTATCAGAGATTATCGCAAGTAACATAATGGCTTTCACTATGACTGCATGTATTGTATTCCGAGTTCGAGGAACAAGCCCCCTATTATCATAACCACATAATTAGATAGTAATTATTTCTCGCGATAGTTGCTAAATGGGCTAGAGATTTCTTATAAAGCGGAATAGGTTGTCAATTCATGTCTGCTTCTCAATGGTCATTCCGATTTGAAATCTAAACTCCAACAAACAATACAGAATTGTTCTGTTGATAAAATATAACATATTTCACTAAGTGCACCACCGAAAAATCACTTAAATAAGTACGCTAACCTATGTTTTGAAGCACATTTCCCTTTCCTTGTTTATGTTTCTGCTATTCGAGAAATTCAACCATACACCATACACGTATTGGCTATTATACCGGTATAAAAATTAGTCTAAATTTACTGCTTTAATTGAACATTTAAGACCACAAAATATTATTTTGGGTGCACATTTAATCCATACAAGGCGTACTTATCTCAAAAGTGTAGTATCTAAATATGGCGACTTGACAAAAACGTGCTTCAACAACCACAATGCATAAGGCAATTCCTATCTATTCTCTCTATATCTGTGCTTCACCCGCTCTTCATTTCTTTTTCCTCCAGGCACATTAAAAATCTTTAAGAATTTTCTGAACGGTTGGAACAATTCATTGCGTGCAGCAAGACACTTCTATAAAAAAAAAAAAAACACCTAATTCGCATCTGAATACACATACTAGCTACCCGCCTGCAGACAAAATGGCGGAATTGGCGGCGTAAATGATGGCGGTACTCTTTAGTATACAGTATTCTATATTTCCATATATTTTTCAGTTTTACTGTTGTTTTAGGCTGAAGGTAGAACGTTGGGTCATGTTATTTAATATCCAATACGGAGTCAGGCGAAACAACGAAAAAACATTAGCCAGATTGGTCGACCCACGGAATTTGAACCGAAACCCTCCTGAATACGGGCTTGTTCCCTTTCTTACAATTGTTTTTCAGTCCAGTAGGATAATCTGTTGGGTAATGTAACCATAGTATGAGGGATAGAAGTAAACTTGGATAATCCGGTGGTACGAATTTCTTGGAGTCCCTCGTGTATTATTAAAGATCTTAATGGAGCGTGTAGAAGAAGCCCTCCACACAATGAAGACTTCCTCTGGTAACTCTGTTTATACAGCAGTACGCGTTAACATCCGTCATCATCTTTGTTATTATCCACTGGTTCTTGTACACCCACACAAAGGGACGAATATAAGGTATAACGAGGAAGAAGATATCAAGCGTGATAAATGGGTTTCCTTGGGGAAAGGTGTTATAACTTGCTTCAAGGGTAGGCGGTAATATTCTTTAGGGTAGTAATGAATTTGGGCTGAAAAGGGCACCCGTTATCACTAAGGGTGCGCAGGTATTTCGTTTCATGTAAAGGTGCTATATTCCGTAGCGTGGTATGAATGAACTACTACATTTATTTAAATAACAATATCTAGTACATACCGAGTGGAAGGAAACTTATTACATTCCTTCTAATATGTTACTTCATAGAAGCATCACAAACAAAAAGTCTAATGGCATTTTGTTCTTTGATCAGTCGGTAATGGTTTTTGTTCCAAACTGGATGCGTAATTCCACAAGAACGTATGTAAATAATAATTTTACTTGTTAGATGCGTAAAGTATTTCTGACTTTAGTTTCGGTAGGAATTATGTGAGATCACACCGGTTTCGAAATAATTAATTACTTAAAAGAATTAAAGGAATATTTCGGCAAACTTGCGTTGAGGTAGGTCAGGTTTCTGAACCGGCTTCTGGATGTAAATACGTCGGTCGCTTGCAAACACGATGCAGGGTGGTTTTGGGAGTGCAACTGGCATTCTGAATGGCCTACACTACTGTAGTAGCAGCAGTGAGGCGTATTTTTTTTTTAATCTACTGATTTAGTGCAAGTAACACCCACACAGCTTGCCTGTCTCTTGTTTTCGACAAAACTAAAATATCTCCGTAGAAAATTGTCCGAGACAAATCCCTAAGATACAAAAATGTGTTCCAAATACCGAGATCTATCAGTAATTTAAATTAATGTAACGACTTCCCTTCCACTTGGTATATATTGATCTCAATGAATTGCTCGATCCACAGACCATACGTGCTGTTATAATACGCAGAATAATAACTAAAGTAAAAAAGTCCGATGTGTCCCATTCACATCACTTCTTTTACCTATTTTGCAACTAAGTGATCTTACAAAAGCTTTTGCTTCTATCCCTATGCTAATTGAGATTTCACCGGAAATACATGTTTTGGTTGCCCCTGAATCCAAAAAAAGCATTTTTGGAAAAAGGTCTGTGTTTGTGTTTGCGTGTGTGTATGTGCGTGTGTGGACAGCACAGCTCAAAAACGAAAAGACCGTTAAATATCAAACTTGGTATTTAAATTTGATATCTTTCAAGGATGCGACGCGCAGGTTTTCAAGAAAATCTCCCCACCCCAACTAAAAATTTTCGAAATTTTTTATTTTCTCAAAAATGGCTCTAACAATTTTGATTAAAATATTGTATAGCAAAGATATTTGCCTGACAAATAAAATATATATCTTGAATTTCTGGGAATAGCCTCTGAAGAATATTTTATTCTGGAATTGTTCGGAATTTTGCATAACTGCTAAACCATAAGAGATGGACAAAAACTTACCACACAAAAACGTGTAACACATTAATGTCATATACATTTTTATCGTGGAGTTGATCGTTTTTGAGATATCTCTTGTTTTTGATTTCACCTTTGAAAAAGTTATACTTTTCTCATACAAAAATTTGTCAACTCCTGTCCACACAAACGAAGGAACTTCAGTTACAAAGCAACTAGCTTTTGACTATCACTTTAACCTGTGGTCTCCCTTAATTCGCTTCTGCTTACAAGGAAGCAACCACGACTATTTTTTCTACTTTTTTCTTGATTAGCATGATGTACATAATAAAATCATAAGCTTTTTAATAATAATTTTGTTGCAGAGATATAGAGAAAGTCATGTGAATGGAACACATATTTTTGTTCAAACTGTCCGCCTCCTTGCTCATACATTTCAGGCATCGCCTTACAGCTGATTTACAAACAAATCAATAAATGTTTATCTTTATTGATGGTATGAAATGCACTTTGAATGTACATTCTCAGTTCAGCTCAATTTCTTGGCGATACGGAGAACTGCATACGCATGGCGTCAAATCACAAGAACGTGGTCGCCACTCAAAAGTCCTACAGCGTTCAGTCGATTCTCTGAATGTGTTATTTAAAAAAGTTCGAACATTCAGTCCAAAATGGAGTGGAGCTATATCTTCTTGCCAAATGAAATTCAGAAAGTGATTGTTTTCCATCTTGGGTACTGCATGCAGAATTTCTAAATAAGCTGCAGAAGTAACTGCACCTTAAAAAAAAGGGTCTGATTAATCCCATACTTGAAATTCTTTCTAACATTGGAACATCGAGATCTTTCTCTATTACCTCATCGTGGGTCTGTGTCCGACCAATAAACACAATTTTGGCGATTCGCATGTCCATTTAGTTTGAAACTTGCCTCGTCTGTCGTGAAATTGATCGCCAAAAATTAGGATGAGCTTCGCTGCGAACTTAAAACAACTCACAGAACTCAAATATTCTGATGCAGCCATTTTCATATAATGTGTGAAGTAATTTTGGGTGAAGCGGTTTGAATGTTATGTCTTTTAGGTTCTCTGCAGGCTGCTTCGAGATATGCCCAATTGCAGTCGCCTTCCTAGTTGTCTTGTTGGGATTCCTACAAATACTTGAGCAACTAATTGAGAATTTTCTTCATTTCGGACATTACGCAGTCGACCGGATCTCAAGCATCTACAACGCTACCTGTTCTTTCAAATTTTATGCTGAGTTTCCGCAAATGTTGCCGACTTAGTAATAGTGCATTAGGAAACCTTGATCGAGAGTCATCACGAACTCCGGCTGTTGCTTTGTCGTTCTTCCACATTAATTATAGCATGTAAATGCGTTGTTTCTTGCTAAATATGTTTGCCTTTGCAAGCAATGTTCAACACACCAACAATAACAAAAACATAAGACTCAAACAATTGAATGTGTATACAGTGTTGCCAATGATATCCCGTATTTAATTTTATTCCCACATATCCTCAAGATTTACCTACAAAAACCTGAATTGATGAAAGGGAAACTGACTTTAGCACCACCCCGTGTCTAAAACTACCTGCTTATTCGCTACTTCATCTCCAATATATAACTACGTATTCTTTGCTTAACTTCGTTTATTAAATTATTTTCTGCTTTCCGTGGTTTTTTACCATTTTCTGTGCTATATATAGTAAGTTGGGCAGTTGTATTGGACCCAAGAATTCAATATCGAGATTTCATCTGAAATATGTTTTAAGGACCCCTGAACCTTGAAAGAGCATTTTTTTAGAAAAAAGTTATGTTGTGCTAGTTCTGATTCTACCTTTCTTGAGAATAGTCCGTAAAAGTAGCATGTTGTACTTTTCATTAAAGTTTTCTTCCTTTAGTTTCTGGAACCCAATGTCAATCTGCAAAGCCTTCTCCTCTCCGCCATCTACAGGTTTAACGATTTCTGTAGGGCTGATGATGATGATCATGATGATGATAGTGGTGGTGGTTGTGGTGGTGGTGGCAACGACGAAAGATGATAATGAGAAGTCAGATCCGCCTAGTCCAACTACCGACGATAGTCGGGCCCGGTTGCATTGCACTACTTTTAGTTTACTGTGAAGGAAAACATGTGACTGAGGCGCCAGCTATTGAACGTCAGAGTCACTACCTAGCTAGGTCGGTACAGCTGTTGTTCCGATTCGCCGCGTTTAATAATAGCATGTACCAAGCACAATAGCCGCACAAACAACATTCTGTCATTCCTTGCCGTTTGGGGTTACTTTTCTGGAGCATTTTGACTTGGGATTTCGACAACCACAAGTTTCGGCTACTAAAATGTTCGTGCCCAGGATACGAACGTATATAAGGGGCCGACGAGAGTCCGGATATTCAATCAAGAGCGGAAGAGTGAACATAGTAAATAATTGGACAGTTAAGACGCTAAAATATGGCAGTTGATAGTAGATGGTGCAGTAGACAATTGTGTCTTAGTGATTCAGTTGTGTAGCATTCGACGTTAGTGATCTAAGTGAAACGTGTTGTATAACGTTGACTGCTTTAGTGGCAATAAAGAGCGCTTGGCAGAAACTGGTGTTTCTCATTTGTTACAGTATCTCAAGCATAGCATTACCAAAAGGAAGAAAGAGAGAGAGCGAGAGAGGGAGACGGTATAAAACCTAAAGCTGCGAAATAACAATTTCTCAACATCTGAAACAAGATTTTTAAAAACGTTTTCAGCAACAGCGATCGCACGAGACAAATGCCCTATTTTCATTCTGTTTCGCGTGTTCCAGACATTTGATACCTCACGTAGAAAACGTTTTTGTACGTAATTGCAAAACGCTGTACCCGCCCGTCTTTTGCTTCATCCATTTACTGCACAAGCTGCAGATGTCTCCACATTACAGCGAAGGTACAGACGCATTTTCGGGAACATTACAGAATGGTCTGTGTCGCATTATTACAACAACGGTCGGGTACTCTGACACTTTCCACCCTTACATTCTTTATTACGAACGTGCTTCTAAACATTTACCAAATGAAACCGTCCTGCAAAGGAAAATGTAAATCAGTCATTCTCCACCTTAATTCAAACCATTTTATACGTCATCACTAATGGCGAAGCATCTATTTGTGTACATATGTAGATATGAAACAACTTGTGAACATTAATTATGAATTTTAAATTTAAATGTTAATACTCTGAGGTTAGATTTTTACACTTACATTTACTTTCTTTACACAGTACGTGGTACGTAGGTAGAGAAGGTAAGCCGTGCCGTGGCTGAGTGCTTAAAGCACTCGCCTCTAGCCTAGAGACATCCCAAGCGACAGCATGTAAGATTTGTGGTGGACAAAACGGCGCAGGAGTTCTCCGGTTTCTCACAATTGCATTCCATCGGTGCTCCATCTTCATTCCATTTATTAACAATGTTATCGCCTGCGATGCCATTTTTTAGTAAAAGCGGGCGTTAAACTTATCGAAAAAAAAAGTTGAGTCGGCATTCCACTTCACCCAAAAATTTGATACCGAAATTTCATCAGAAATTCACGTTTTAGGGTCTCCTGTATCCCAAAAAAATAGCATTTTTAGAAAAAGTTCCGAGTATGTGTCCATGTGTCTATGAAGACGATAACTCAAAATCGAAAAATCAATAAAATACCAAACTTAGTATTTAAGTTTTATGTCTTCCAAGGATGCAACATGAAGATGAAAATCCCTCACTCCAAACTACCCTTTACGTGAAAAAATTTCGAAAATGTTAATTTTCCCAAAAATAGTCTATTAATTTTATTAAAATACCACAAGTTTAGTGTAACCGTAAGATATAGACAAAAAGTTGCCACGAAATTTGTTATATACACTTTTTCGTGGAGTTGTCCATTTCTGAGATATCTTTGTTATTGATTTTAGCTTTCAAATACTTAAACTTTTCTCATATTGGAACTTGTCAACTCATTGTCACGCAAATAAACGAATTTCAATCACATAGCCAGCAGCTTTTAAAAGATTTAACTATCGCCTAGTGTATTCCCTTATTTCCTTTCTACTTACAAGGAAACAAGTAATAACATTTCTGTTAATGTTTATCTAGATTAGCAGATGTACATAGAAGAACATGATTTCTAACAATAATTTGTTACAGAGTTATACAGAAAGATATACGAATAAAACACATCAGATTTTTAATTCTTATCTATCAGGCTTGGCCACTTGGAATATAAAACTTCCTTCAATCTTGTTAAAATGAAAATACAATTATTTGTTGCCTAGAGTTATGTAAAACTCATTACATATAGGAATTGCCTTGCACCATTCAGTTTTCCTCTTATAAGTTAGTGTATAACATGTGTGAAACCCCAATAAGCTACCCAAAAACCCTCGCAGCACCCTTTTCCAGTCATGTTCACTGTGAAAATGTGGTGTGAGCCGTTGTGGTCACGAGATCATCGTGGCGCCAATTTATGACGACAGCGCTCGTCGTGACATCTGTTGGAGTCGCCGGTGTTTGTTACAGTCATAGGGTATGGAAACACCACGTGCGCAAAATTATTGCACCAAAATAAGCATTTCAGGTTAGGAGTCACAGATGCAATACAATAATAGGAGCGCTGGATGAGCATAATTGCAATTTGACTTTATGTATATAATCTTCCTCTTGCTAAGCATACTTATAATGAATTAACTGTTATCGCTAAGTAGTTCTACTAGCTTCATTTTCCAGCCAAAGTAAATGCAACTCACACGACAAGTTTTGATAGTAAGATATATGAACTGAAGTGATAAACCCCGACAGATAACTAAGAGTAACTTAATAATAAAATATGAGAAGAAACGAATAAAATATAAAAAATTAAATAAATAAGAAAGAAAAATAACGCAAATAAACAGAGAGAATTTAAGAAAATAAATAAAGTAATAAATAGAATGCAATCAAGATTAAAAGCAGAATCAAAACTACTTGAATAAAGCTAGATATATTAAAAGGGAAAAAGAACAAGAAATAAAATAGCTGAGAAATACGAAAGGGGTTAGAGAGACAAGGCATTAGGAACAAAAGGAACAGGTATGTAAAAACTTAGTAACTCCGAACTTCGGACAATAAAGGGAAAAACCCAGATGAAATTCACGTTTCAACCAAACACAGAATGTGTCATCCGGCGTGTTAAAATGTCAATAGCTGTAAGAACATAGCGTAGCGTCTAAAATCGTGAGATCCAATGAAAACGCGACAAAAGATAAAAATGCAACAGATTCTCAGCCAGTAAAATTAGTGAAAGTAACCAAAATAACAAAAATCTAGGCACATTCTATAAAATGGGCTGTGAATAGACTCTTGTCTAGTCGCTGGAGCTTCGAAAATGACTGTGTACACATCGACATTTGTACATTATAACACCGTGTAATGAACCCGCGTCGCGTTATAGCTTGTAGCATAACAATAGTATACAAGTCCACGATGTGAATAAATTGATTAACGTGGGAAGGGGATTAAGAGAGAGATTGGCGCGACGGGAGAGGTGAAACAAGTAATATATTTGTGAACGGTTTTTGGTGAGGCTCGGTCCTGAAGCAAGTTCTTGTACTTTGGACGGCCAGGGGGACTTGTGAAACATTAAGTGCGGGGCAATAAAGGGCACTTAGAAACCAGTGAGAGAATTTCATTCAGGTTTCTCCCCGTAAACCCTGAGATCATAATACAACTTCTTAAGCTAGCCGGCAATCTAGCCTTTTTCCTTCCCCTCCTCCAAAACTCCGAACCAAAATACCGCTATAGAACCAAATAAGGTCATGTAGACCAGTAAAGTCAACTATTATTTATTTATTTTATTAGCCTGATATATAAATCGTTACGAGATCAAGCCAATTATTGCAATGGATAAGTTGGCGGATTCTAATTCCTTGCAGTACATCATATATTTCAATACTCCCTGCAACGCTAAATCTATAATCAATGGCCGCAATCATTAGGAATGTGCAATTTAATTTTAGAAGTAAGAGATCTCTTACAAAAACTTCTTCTATAAAAGAATAACACATTATAACACACAGAAGTATCCCATCTATATTTTTTAATTGTTTCATTTTTATAGCCCCCTTTAACTTCAAAGGTCAAATGGGGGCCTTTGACTTGCGAAACAACTCGTATTACTGAAGGGTTATAACATTAAGTTAATAAAATTGTATTACTAAACACACGCACATTCACTCTCACATTCACACTTGCAGGCTCTGTGGGGAATAGGGAATAATTCTGGTTAAAGAAAAAATTCTCCACCCCAGCTGGGAATCAAACCCGAGACCTTCGGGTACACCTGTATTTGTATACACTAAACAGAGCAGAGCAATCGCAGACGTTGCTGTTTCAAACCCTTTCCCCTTCGTTCAAAAGTGTTTATAATATTTTTCATTGATTCATATTTCCTTCTTGGATTTTTCAAGAGAAAGAAAATAATCGGAATATTTCGGAAGGAATCTGGCATTGGTTAAGTAAATATATTAATTATTTGAAGTTGTTACAATCTAAGGAAACGACCTATTTTTCGTCTAACGAACGCATTCTGTGTAGGTACACAGTTTTAAGAATTGATAAGACATTTCAAATATCAGAACAAAATAAAGGGAAAATTATATGGATTTGATAAATCATTTTAAATTTGATTCAACTGAA
Organism: Hymenopus coronatus; assembly: GCA_030762935.1. NCBI lineage: Eukaryota > Metazoa > Arthropoda > Insecta > Mantodea > Hymenopodidae > Hymenopus > Hymenopus coronatus. The sequence goes on along the minus strand of CM060881.1, from coordinate 89,108,547 downwards.
ACAAAATAAAAGACAGATTATATGTTAATATATTTCAATCGTAGTTAAACTGTAACAAAACACAGGACACATATGCATTTATTGATGTATGTTAATTGTAGTTCAACCGGAACAGAATAAAAGGAAATTCATATAAATTTGTTAATACGTTTCAAATATATTTCAGCCGATATAAAATTAAGGGCAGATTACATGGATTTCGTTAGTTTAGGCCATCGCTTCAAATTCGGGGTCAACAGTTGGCGCATCTAGGCTGGATGGCATTTACTGGTACTGTTTGTTTCACAAGAAGAAAACAAGAACAGGATGATGTTTCAACTGATACAATTTTACGGCAAAGCTGTTCACTTTCACTCTCTTCATTTATTTTAGAGCGCTTCTTTAACAATAAAATTGTTCGCAAAAGCGAAAAGCTGACGACGGTGAATTTTGAAGCATCAAGTTGATCTTCCTTTGTTGGTCCCTTTGAGGCCGCTTGCCATTTTAGATTGATAGTCTCTTCTTAGACAGGATTTTCTAGGCAGTAAATTTTCAGTTTGGTTGAAATTGTTTCAGGGATGATTTATATAACTGATCTTCCTTTGTTGGTCCCTTTGAGACTGCTTGCCATTTTAGATTGATAATCTCTTCTTAGAAAGGATTTTCTAGGTAGTAAATTTTCATTTGGTTGAAATTGTTTCAAGTATGATTTATATAAAGCGTCTCCTAAAAGCGATTTATAGGCCTCTGTTTCACAACAAAAGTATAAACACTACTTTTGGATAAATTATAGTTTTAAATTTCTCTATGTAAAATGTCATAGAAGCAGAGAAGGTAATGTATTCCGCCCAAAAATTCGATACAGAGATTTCACCAGAAATAAACAAATATCATGTTTATAAGAAGTTCCGTGTGAGTGAGTGCGTGTGTGTGTGTGTGTGTGTGTGTGTGTGTGTGTGTGTGTGTATGTGTGTGATTGTGTGTGTGTGTGGATAGTATAAATAACTCAAAAAGTCGGTTAAATACCAATACCGAAACTCTTATACATACTTTTAAATTATTAAATTATATTAGGCGGCACCGTGGTTGAGTCGTTTGACCGCTCGCCTCCCATCTGGGCGGTCCGGGTTCGATTCCGGGCACCCGCATGTGGGGTTTGTGGTGGACGAAGCGGCATCTGAACGGGTTTTCTCCGGGTCCTCCGGTTTTCCCCACCGCTCATTCCACCAATTGCTCCATTATCACATTTCCTATCATAAATGTTCCTTACATTTCATATCATCCACGTCCTCGTGTTCATGCCTGCCTTCGGGCCGACACCTCGTAATAGGTTCTCCATTCTGTGGTTGTGAGCCTTTGCCTCCCCGATAGGCTTCTGAGGCTACATAATGCGTTTGTGCACCATTCTGCGCATCTCTTGCTTCCACGTGTAGCTTATTGCTGTTCGGTAGAATAAACCCTTAAAGAAGCATCGTAATGATTATCATATTATTAAATAATCTAATTTCGTGTATGAGATAAGTATATCTAAAATAAATAGCCGCTATATGTTGATTTAACATCATTAAGAGAAGGAAAAATTAAATGTTTGTTACACGTGAGAAGCGATCCTGCGAACCTCGCCAGAGGATTAACCTACGTTTTGCCACAGTGCTACAGTGAACACATATGGAAGGAGCCAGGTATAGTAATGCTGTACAATACAAACTGTATCATGTTTTATGTCGTTAATATTTTTAGTTATGTAATAGTGATAGTTTGTTGTTGACGAAGCTTAAGTTATGCATTTGGTTATTATTATTGATCATATGAGTTAGTGATATTAAGATTTGGAACTTGTGACAACTAGTTGCTGCCGCTACACAACTGCACCGTAGATGGTGTACACAAGGCGCTGTGCCGTGTAGGACTATTTATTTTTTTTTTTTTTTTTTTTTTTTGCTCACGGGTGTACATAGTACGTGTAGAGAAAGTATTTATAATGTATCTAAGATATATGATGTAATATGGTTGCTAATCGGATGCTGTTTCATTTGTTTCAATACTTATCAACACTTATTTTGATTTTTTGGACATCCTAAAGTTTATGTTTTAATTCTCTAACTTAAATAGTATTAAGGGACGAGAAGACCCTATAGAGTTTTGTTTCAGCAAGACAAGAAACGAATCATACATTTTATAAAGGTAAACATAAAAACAAAAATCGAATTCCCATCGGATAAAAAAAATAAAGATAGATTTACAGCGGAAAATAGAGGTTAATAATAAAACTGAAAAACTAGATTGTATTACGCCTGACATTTTGAACAAAGCCAAGAGTCCTAAAATGTTATTAATTCCAGGAAAATCAATGTGTATTGTTGTTGGGTTTGGTTTTAAAATAAATCTGATAAGACGAGTCTTGTGTTTAAATGTTATTGCACTTGCGAGAGTGATGATTTTAGGTTTTCTTACAGGCACATTGGAGAAAATCATGTCGTGATGGTGCTGACGTCATTGCTGTCTTGTTGCCATTGCAATTATATTTATTTTCTGGCACTGGTGCCAGAAAAAGGGTATTTTGCAGGATTTAGGCTTCATAATAAGCCGCTTTAATGCTAGGAGTGCATAAGATACTAAAAATGTTCAACGCGATTTCAAAATTGCTAAACAATATACCTCTCCTTGAAAAAACTCCTGATGTACTCCATTCACATGACTTTCTCTACCTGGTCTGCAAACAAACTATTCTTACAAAATATTATTCTTTTATCTACATACTAATCGAGATAAACATTAGTATAAATTGTTTTATTACTTGTTTTTTCTAAGCGAAAGGGAAATAAGGGACTACATTAGGCTAAAGCGGTAGTCAAATATTTTACAAATTGGTCGCTATGTGAAGAAATAAAGTTCGGCTTGCTTTGCGTTCCAGTAGAACAAGAGGAATAAAACCAAAGATAGCCCATTAGAGAAAAGTTGCGTTATTTAAAATTAAAACCAAAAAACTCTCTACGGCAAAAATGTAAAAGATATAAGTTGTGTGTTTTAACACGATCTAAATTTTCATGTAGTAAGCTTTTTGTCCATTTCTTTAGGTTTATGAGTTATACAAAATTCACCAAAATTCATCCAGGTATTCAGAAGCTAATTCCATAAAATTCAAGATTTGCATTTTTATTTGTGAGGTAAATATCTTTTAACATGTGGTGTTTAAATCAAAATCGTTTGAGCCATTTTCGAGAAAATGTTCATGTAAAGGGTAGTTTGGGATGGCTGAACTTTCTTGAAAATCTTCGTGTCGTACCCTTGGAAGATACTGAGTTTAAATCCCCAGTTTTGTATTTAATGGTATTTTTTGTTTTGAGTTTGCTGTCGACAGACACACACACACACACACACACACATAGGTTTCTAAAAATTAGGTTTTTTTTTTACTAAGGGGGCAACAAAACATATTTCCGATGAAATTTCGACATAGAAATTTTTATTGCAGTTACCTTCTCTATGCTCTATATACATTCTACATAGTGTAGAGGAAGTAACAAAACATGTTCTAATAGCTTGCCCTTATTTAATAAATCATTTAGCGTTACACATTTAGATACAGTTATATAGTAAACAATACAAATGTCGTTATTTGCGAAATTGCGTTTTTATGTTTATAAACCACAGAACTACCTTTAGCATCAGCCGTTGCAATAACATGTTGAAACCGCTGACAAACTCTCTTTTGTTTGATAACCTAGAGCTACCCAACTTCATAAAACATTGCTGCAGCGATTTTGTACCACGTTCGATGTTACAGTTGAGTGGTTAGATGGAACTCTCGTTTTTTATTTGTTAACATGCATTTCGTGAAATTGTTTCTGGGGGAGGGAAAACGTACCCTCATTCAAACTGTACATGTATCAACCCTTCAGTTTATTTGTTCTGTAACCATCTGGTATTTTGCTTTGTCTTTACATCAACATGAGTATTCCCCGTTGTGAAACCAATGTTTTCTGTTTGCAGGTTTGCCCTATGATCTCGGCGTTTATATCCAGCAATACCCATGGGTCCTTGGAGAGACGATCTGCAAACTTAGAGCCTTGGGTTCAGAAATGTAAGTTTACTTACAAATACTTGCTTTCCTTTAAGCATGGCCTAATTTCCAACTGCGTTGCAATTATAATAATGACTTACAAGCAGCTTGCTTACTAATAAACAGAGCTAGTAAGTTCGTACCGATTTCCTTATGCAGTGTAAGAGGCAATACCATGTGGCGCTACTCGCGCGAACAAAGGTCAACATAGAGTGCAACCCATTACTACAAAACAGCTATCACTGCATAACAGAACCACGTCGGTAGGAAGGAAGGCGTTCGAATAACATCTTTGTTCTGCTTAAATATGAGAAAAATGTATTTATTTTACAAACATAGTAAGTATTCTAGCAGTGCACCTATGCATGTGCTTATTCAGAAACCGATGGCAGTTCTAGTAAACAAACTGTGAAACGTCTAGTAACAGAACAGCTTAACAGAAGCATATCATTAATTGCAAATGTATTCAAATAGCCTACAGTCACACTGTTACGGTCCAGAGGTATGGAGCTGAACTGAAACTGTGTGGCTTGTAGACGAACTGTCAAGACGGATCTACTAATCCACGAGCATCCTACCTCAAATAAAGATGAAAATGAAAAGCGTAAATGAAAAGAATGCAGGTTCAGTGCGATGTATCGCATACAAGCTGAACTTTTAGATCCCAACAAATGATATTTGCTTGACGATGTGATACATCACGCGAAGTGGAATGAGCTTTTCTCATTACAAATCTTGTTTATCGGAACGTAGAATGAGGTTTTCATTTGAAAGGCTTCGGAAATAGATGGAGTTTTCAGTAATATGGCTTCAGATGAGTAAAAATTTAGTTTAATTCCTGCTTTCGTTTTTACCTAGTAAGAGTCGGAAGATATTTAGGAAATTAATTGTATTATTTGGATATTATTTTACATTCAATCATAGAATATTACAATTGCTTGGGTGTTTTCATAATGTACATATGTAAAGAAGGAGATCAGTCAGGGTCAGCCTTGTGCATGTAACAATTTGTATGTTGTACATAATGTACTGCTTTTACGAATGTCTCATAAGTAATTTTTGTTCTCTAGAAACAGTACTGTTTACTTGACAGCGGTTTTATCAATGACTTGTTTTGATGTGGTGAGATGGTCGGTCGCAACGTAAATACGGAACGGCGAACGGTACGAACTTCCTAGCTCTGCTAATATCTTAATTTGAAATGTTGATTTCATCCCTAACCACATGTAGAAAAATGTAACTTAAAATTTTAAGGATTAGATGCACAAAACTGTAAGAGATACATAAAAACTTACGCCACAAAATACGTAGATCTCGTTAAAATACACAATTCTGTCAAGCATAATTTTTATGCAGTTAATATTTACTCTTATTGGTTTAAATTGTCCATACTTCTCTTGAATGGAAGGTCTTTATTCATGGTCAAGCAACGAAGAAGGAATTTCAATAGCGAACTGCTATTGATATTTGATTGTCGCTTACACCTAATGTATTTCCCTATTCAGATTCCATCTAAAGAAAATAAGAATAAATCCGTTTAAAAATAACGTATTGAAAAATGAGCATAACAATGAAAGTAAATGTGATAACTCAGTTCTATGACAATCGAGAAAGTAATATTTTATCTTGAAATACACAATGCGCGAGGAAAATATTCCAATATTTTCAGAGTAGGTAGTGCACAACAAAAGAAGAAAAGGGTGCTTATAAGCTTTGGTCGTAAACTTTACATCTATTGAGTTATGGACTATTATACCACCGTCAGTAATTGTCATTCATGACTTTGATCTACTTTTACTTGTACAATACCAGGTAGGAATGACTTCCTTTGTAAGGGAAGTAAAGCTGTTATTCCCATGTCGTACATTACCGGCACATAAGAGAACCTCAAGCCTTATAAAGAGGCCTCTGAGCAAAATTAAGTGTTATTTCACTCCCGATTTAGAATTTGAGGGTAAGAATCAAAGTAGTTAATGTGTCCATAAATAAAACTAAATTGTATTAATTTAAAGTTTTACAATACGAGGTGGCCCAACTGCCCCCTATTTCACGTGTGCAGATATCCCTTCAAACGTTAAAAAGGTTACAAAACTCAAAGGGATTATTAAAACCCTTCAGTGTGTAACTGGCCTGAGCAACATTCATTTACTCCTCTCAATGAGGGCCAGCCGCTCATTGTATTCGCTGATAAGCAAGGGGGGTAAAACGAAGGTCGTTCATCCCAGTACCTCATTGGTGGATTTTAACTTGAAATAGCCTCACTGAGTTCTAAAACTCTTTTAATGTACAAAGGGGACAGTTGAGCCACTTGGTATGTGCTCGATACGACCGCCATCCACTGCAATGGAGCTTATAGCTTGCATTTCTTGAAATCACATTCTTTAGAACATCTTTGGTTGTTGCGGGTTGGCCACAAGCGTTGAACACGCGTTCAACACACCATTTATGGGAAGTGCCTGCATACACCTTTAGTCTATCCAAAGCCAAAGATCTAAAGGATTAAGGTCAACAGGGCCAAGGTATTGGCCCTCCCCGACCTATCCGTTGCTCATGAGAATCGTTTTAGCTGTCGCCCAGGCCTATGAAAATGGACGGATTTGCTGCATAGTAAAAAGCAGTTCAATTGTTCTCATTCACTTCGCGCTAAAAAAACTGTAAGTACAAAATATGTTCTTCGTATAAAATAGGCCATAACTCAGAAGACATTACGTTTACCACTAAGGTTTATAGAAACTGTTTATTCTTCTTTTGTTACATACTCCCTCCTCTGTAAATACTGGAACCTTTTTTCCGTACATCTGGTATATAACAACGCTATTTTAGACCAAAAAAAGCCTTATTCAGGTGAAAATATTAGACTTACCAACAAGTTCGCTATAATAGCTGCATTTGAAGAATACAAATTATTTAAATTCTAAGTTTTCGTTTTTGATTACTTCTATTTACAAATTTTCTCTCTCCCTCCCTTTTTCTTATTCACACACACTTTTCCTAAAATGCACTTATTTTTATTCTGGCAGCTTCAGAGCTCATATTTTCGGTGAAATTTCGATACATAATTTTGTATATACCGGTAAGTATATGAAGTTAGCATTGTAACCACTACATCATGGAGGCCAACGTCATGATTTGTAAGTGAAATATGTGCTGGAATGATGTTGGTTGTCGCATCAAGCAGCTGTTCTAGTAATCTGTTGTGTTTGTAATTTGGATATTGATGTATTTGTCATAGTCTCTTCTTACTTGCCTTTCATTCAGAGATGAAAAGGTAAAATTCACTTTCATTTCTACAATATAGTTCATAACTGTGTTGTTTTACTGCGGAGATGATTGCCCATTTTGTATTTAATTTTAAGTTCATTTGATACAATGATAATATTGTTTCGTAAACTGTGAACTGTGCCTACAATTGAAATGTGCACGTACATAACTCGACAATGTGTGATACACTATAGTTTAGAAACTCCTTCGAGAGGCACGGAGAAGGTATTCTTCAGGTGTTTAATTCAATAATTATTGAAGCGTTTTCAGATGCACCTACCTAATTGAGCATTACATTTATCTTTTTTTTTAATTTATTATTTTAATTTATTTTAAATCTCTGTATGGAATTTTTGGGTGGAATACAATACCTTCTCTATACACTATTATGTATACAGTATGTGCATAGAAAGTAATAAAGACACTTACGGAGTCTTGAACTTCCAACTTTCCCAACATCTTAATCGGATATCCACACGCTAACTATAGTGCTAAGCAATGCCATTATAGTTACATTTCTCGGAAATTGAGGTTCAGGTCACGATCCATGGCGATTTGATTAGTGACGTGCTAACCCTTTCCTAATACACTTTTTACTACAGTAAACAAGTTATAGCGCATAGGTTCCCTATATCAAGCTATTTTTTTGTTAATACAGTTTGGGAGTTTGGTCAGGACTCCGGCGCTGTATACCCTATGTTTATTTACCTATGTTTTTTTACTTTGTTTGCTGTATGATTACTAAATTGATGTTTTCTTCTTTTACACACACATATACACAAACATATAACACACATGCCCAAGGCGGGACTCGAACTCACGATCAAAGCACAAAGTACCAAAGCGAGATGCCTTGACGAGCGTGGCAATGGGGACGAGCCTTGGGCTCCTCTACAATCCAGCCAAATTGTGCGGTTGAATTCTAGGATACTCTGCGAGTGTGTGTGTATGTGAGTGTGTGTGTGTGAGAGTGTGTAAAAAGAAATTGCGTGTTATTTATTGTCGTTCTTTAACTGATATGGTTCTCAGCGTCCCACTCTATACTGGACGTGAAAGACCGCTTAATTTTGCTCAGAGGCCTCTCAATCAGGCTTGAGGCTTTTACGCTCGAAAAAATCCATCGTCCTCCGCCGGGTTTGAACCCGCGACCTTGGGTATATGAAGTAACCATTACACCACGAAGGGCGACTGTGCGAGTGTGTGTGTGAGTGCGTGTGAATATTTGTGTGAGTGTGTGTATGAGTGTGTGTGCATGTGTGTGAGTGTGTGTGTGTGCTGAGTGTATGTGTGTGCTGAGTGTGAGTGTGTGTGTGCGTGCTGTGTGTGAGTGTGTGTGTGTGTGTGTGTGAGTGTGTGTACACAAGTACAAGAAACCAAAAAATTAAAATCCATTGCGAATTGTATATTAGTTTACACCATTATCAAGAGCAATAATTTGTTACAAAGGTATAATATACCGATTCAATCACTGCAGTTAAGTACGTATGTATCGGTATAGTAAATGCTATACCGATTTCAAATTCAGCATTCTAGAGGAAGTAGTGAATGCTTGTTAATTGTGTCGTTATACTGGACAACAATTACAATATTAAGAGCTTACATTAGCGACATTTAGACGAAAGTTAAAGCTATTGCTGTCAATACCGGAAGGAGCTAACGATATGTTAAATCTATTGCTATTATCGAACGAAAATAACCAATAAAATATTAAGAAAACGTCAGTGTGACTTGAAAATACAAAGTTTTAATGTTAAACTTCGGTAGTTTGGTCGTAAAGTAGCCTATCAATCCAATATTTAGAACATAATTCTAGCCACTATATATACATATATTGTCCCGTTTGTAGAGTATGGGGTATACTTAAATTAGTACCAACGTAAATAACTCCGTTCCAATGTGGGCCACATTTTATGCTCGCGAGAATGCAAATATATTTTCCAAATATATCCTAATGGTTAGTGATGCCATGTGAGATTAAGTTAGTTTAACTATTAAGTGGCATAAAATAAAATTCCTGCTTTTTCTTTCAATAAAACTTTGGCTTCACATCTACTAATGACCTTTAAATAATTCTTCTGTACATTGTTTTGTTTTAACCCACTGGAGAATTTAAACAAAAACTTGAACTTTAGCGATGTTCTCTCTTCAACCTCAAGGGAAGAATAAGAGGGTAGATACAAGTGAAATCACAAGTTTTCTTGTTTGATTTCGTTTTGTTATGTTCCTTTTGTTTCCGTTTAGTTGGTTGTTACAGCTCTGTTTTCTCAGCTAAGAAGGGCTTACACAGCTTGATACGTTCCTCGGGGCATTAAAAATAAAGACTTCTTTCCAAGCTGAGTAACGCGCTTTCTGCAGCTTCAGTGTTGCTAACACACTGATTTTAGGAGCGTGCGTTGCTCTGGAGCACCTAGGAGTGTTGTTTTGTCTGTCTGTCCATCCGAGCTTTGTAAACCTGGCACCAGCGATTACATTTTTAGACGTACTTTGGTTCAAACATCCGATCCCTACCCATTAGGGATCTGTTCGAATTGGGTTGGACTCGGCGGAATATTGAAATATTCAAAGTAATGAAAAATTAATAATAACAGATATCTTCGATATGGCTGGTGTAAAAAGAAACAATTTGAAATAAATTGTGTATTTTAGAGTTCTACATTTTTGTGTAGCACTTTTTGGTCTAGTGGTTATGTAACATTTCTTTTAAATGAAGAGAACTTGGTAGAATACTGTCTGAAAATTGAACAAGTATATACATTTTAGTAGTCATGAAAATATCTTAAATGTATATCCTATAATAAAAATAATTAGAACTAATCAAAATTTCAAAAACTCTTCCATCTGTGTTGTGATTTGTGGTGGGGGGATTTTATTTTATTTTATTGAAAATCTTGGAGTGGTATTTTTAAAGCATTGAACTTAAATACACATTTTGGTATCTATCTAAGTTTTCGGCTATGATTATTTCTATTTATAAATTCTCTCTCTCTCCCTCCCTTTCTCTTATTCACACACACTTTTCCTAAAATGCATTTATTTTTATTCCGGCAGCTTCAGAGCTTATATTTTCGGAGAAATTGCGATACAGAATTTTTTACTGGAATGCATACTTTCTCTGCTACTATATACGTTGTAGAGGAAGTAGAAATAGAGTTTTAGTCTTTGAGCTTAGTTTCCCTGATATTCGCAATAGTTATTTGAAATTCAGGTCGCAGCTAGTGTATGAGAATATGCATCTTCTATCTCTGAGCTATTCTCGCTATTTCCGGCATTCGCTCCGCTTCTTTACGGCAAATTCCTTCTTAGACACCTCCTTAGTATTCTTCCTTGTTCATTTCTAATTTTCCTGAGAGAATGCATTCTGAATATTTGAACTTTTCGTGTGGAAACCCACTCATTAAACCAGCTCTTTGTATTAGAATGTGGGACTGCTGCGGATTAACGAGCTTATTGGTAAACTCTCGTCAGTAAAACAAGAGAGAATTAACGCTTCCACTTAGAATTTTTATATTATTAATATTATTATTACCATTAAAACTGTTGTTAATAATTTTAATAATAATAATAATAATAATAATGCATTTATATTCCGCGTGGTTAGAGCACCGACTTATTACGTTCTAGAGCTTAGTGCGTAATGGAATGATGTTAACTCTTACATGTGCAATAAAGTTGTCATTAGCTTTTTGGTTATCTTTCTTTTTACTTTCTCTACCGAGTACTATGTGTGCGCGTACATAGTAGGTAGAAAAGGCTTTGCTTCGACCCACAAATTCTCTCTCCTGCAACTTCCCTAACCTACCACTATCGTGGTGTTAGAGGTATGCCTCGGATCCATTTCTATCCTCTGCCGAACTATTAAACTGATCCCAAGTCTTTCCTCTATTTGCTACCACTCTTTTGATCCCTTCTTCCCAGGTTATCTTCGGTCTTCCTAAGGGATTTTTTCCCAGTGGTCTTGCTCTCATAATCTGATATCCATCCTTTTACATTTCCAAATTATATAAGTTGTCTATCTTCAAACCTCTTACTTACAATGGTACTTTTATTTCCTCTCTTATCCTTTCATTCCTAACTGTATCTCACCGTGTCTTTCCCGCTATTCTTCTTAGGCTTTGCATTTGCATTGCATTTACCATATTTAACACATTTTTGTTACACCCACAAATTGGATACCGAGATTACACTGGAAATATGTGTTTTGATGTCCCTGAACTAGGTTTCCTGAAAGCAACTAAAAGATTAAATTATTGCCGTTCAAGGTATTAAAATCGAATTTACTTATTCATAGTAGTGCGTTTCCGTAGTGGAGCATCCGATTATTTCCGAACACTTGGCAGGTGTGCTAGCTAGAGTTGAAACGCAGTGTGGCCAGGGGAAAATAAATCAGCTGTTTTATTTAACGTTTATCACCAAGAGACGATAAGCCAGCATAATGCAGTAGCCACAACGGTGATCAGTTCGGACATTCTCCCGTATTTTCCCACAATTTCGGTACACACATTTTTATGGCAGGTGTCGATTATATCATCTACTGAAGTAGAACTGCCAACATATGACTAACACGTGCGACAAATGGTGTTATCAACAGACCGGGCCTTAAGCTGCAGCCGGTCCCCATGGCCGCGCTCCCTAAAGCGTCTCGCTCCCATTGTGAATGTGAATTTGCATAAAACAGAAAACGGTAAACAAGGAAAATTCAATTTAGGAAAAAGTAACAAAAAGAAGAATAAGAAAAAGGAATACAGCGCCGTAGTCCCGACCAGACTCCGGGAAACAAAAAAACAAAAAAACAAAAAAAAAACAAAAAACAAAAAAAAAAGCAGCGTAGTCCAATGTTGAGGTAATTTGTAATTTAACTACTTATTTCCTTAACATGTCATGTCCACGATAAGTGTGGGAGTATAGTTTACTCTTCATTTCTGTATGTCACAATAAATCACAGCTTCAATGATGAAATAATCTTAACCATTCCGTGTGTCGATGGGATGACCGGTAACACAATAAAGCATACCAATTTTACTTTCTCTACTGCGTATAGTATGTAGGGGAAGTATTCCAAGAAGCCTTGTCGAAATTTCAACAGGAACTACATTGTTTGAGCTTCCCTGAATCCCCCCCAAAAAGCGTTACTATATAAATGTTTATTTTTATAGGAAAAATAAAGTTGTGTTATTCCACCTATATATTCCACACACTATAAATTTAAACGTGTTACATTTATGGAGCGACGCCATGGGTGAGTGGTTAGGCCGCTCGCCTCCCATCTAGGCAGCCTGGGTTCGCATGTGAGATTCGTGGTGAACGAAGTGTGGTGTCAGTCCTACAAAAACGCGGAGGGTAAGCCGATTACGAAACGAAACATTTATGGGATAAGATTCCGTATCTATCTCCAATGTGAAAATAAGGAGTTTCTTCGGCTACACGCCGGTTCATTGAAGTTCACATATACCTTGGCTTAAAAAAATATCCCACGGCTATGCTTTGCGTTTTAGTGCCAGCCCTGTATTGGTTATTCATCTTTTGGCACCCCTACATCAGCGGTGTTCACCTCAGTAAGAGTGTCGTATACCAGGGGTGGATACTTATGTGTGATATTGTACAATTGATACTCTACTTATATGCGACATAATACCTGGTCTTTGGACCCGTTAGAGAGAAATGTGCTATCCTTCAGGCCAACGAAACTCCTGAGTACACATTTCTGTGATATTCAAGATTAGGATAGTTGCAGCACCTCCTTTCTTAAATGTATTGTGGGAAATTGGTAAATTGGTTTATTAAATAGTTGTGGAATGTCAATAGTAATACTATTTCTTATAATAACTTCATTTTAGAGGTATGGATCATTACGGGTATTTGAATATTTAATAGGAATTGGGATATTAATTAAGGTATATTGATCATATAATGCAGTCGAACGTTATAACGATTAAAAGCATAATAATGTGTATTGGTTTGTGACAAAGCAAGCATGCAGCAGATACCTTTAGCAAAGAAAAAAACGAAGAAATGTAAACGAGTTACTGCAAAACAATGCCAGGACGTAGCCAAGGGGTTTGGGAAGCTAAAACCTCAGCAATTCCAAGAACACATTAAAGCCTTGGCAAATATTGGACTTCAAATCTGGCGACATTAATATTTTTAAAACTTTCAAATCCGGATCGTCTGTGGAAGTTTTACCAAAATAAATGCCGATGACCAAGTATTTTCATTATTTTATCTACATGTACAATGCATATAGCAGATAGAGAAGGTATTGTATTCCACCCAGAACCTGATGTCAAGATTCCACCGAAAATGTATGTTTTGAGGTTGCTGAATCAAAAAAAAAAAAAAGCATTTTAGAAAAATAATCGTGTGTGCGTCTGTGAACAGCATAGCTCAAAAAGATAAGGTCGTTAAATACCAAATTTGGTACTTAAGTTTGGTATCTTGGATGCGACACGAAGATTTTCAAAAACATTCCTCATCCATACTACCTTTTATATGAAAAATGTTTTGAATATGTCTCAAAAATTGCTCTAATAATGCTGATTAAAACGCTATATATTAAATATTTTTATATCATAAAATGCATAACTTATATTTTCTGGGAATAGCTCTTCGTTCTGGAAGAATTTATAAATGTTGCATAACTGGTAATGTAAGAGCCATACTAAACTTACTACCCAAAAACACATCATTTATACCATTTACGCTTTTTTTAGATTTGGACTTTTCCCAGATATTCCTTGTAATTGGTTTCAATTGTAAACTAAGTAACTTTTCTCAAACAGGAAGTCAACTTTCGTTTCATCTCTCTTGTTTCACTACTGGCCATGCAAAGCGAACCGAACTTCAACTGTTCATATAGCGATCAACTTTTAAAAGATCTGATTATCATAGTGGCCTAATATATTTCCTTATTTCCCTTCTACTTAAAGAAAACAAGTATAAGACAATTTCTGCTAATGAAATTAAAAACATGAACTGGAGTGTTATTTATGGACGCTCTTTAACTGCTGTGGTTCTCAGCGTCCCGCGCGTGAAAGACCACTTAATTTTGCTCAGAGGTCTCTTCATCAGGCTTGAAGTTATTTTACGTGCTGCAAATCTACAACACGGGACCAACTTCCCTTTACTTTACTTTACTTTACTTCCCTTCCGAATGAATCCATGCTAAGGATTTTTAAGCCCGAAAAAATCCATCGTCCTCCGCCGGGTTTGAACCCTCGACCTGGAGTATATGAAATTAGCACGTAACCATTACACCACGGAGGGCGACAATTTGTGCTAATGCTTATCACGATTAGCATGATGCTATAAAAGAATTTTTGTAAGAGTGGTGAATGGAACACATTATATTTTTTTTAAATTGATTAACTTGTACTTTAACTTTTCTGATAACAGAACTTCGACTGTCTTCATTATATGTTTGATTATTTTTAGAAAATATTGCTCTCATTAATATTAAGGAAGACCTTATGCATAATATTGTACAATGCTATAAAGTTCTCATTACACACCCGCAGGTAAAAGCTCAGTGGACTTTTACATGCACATAACGTTCATGTATAAGGAGCTCACAATATTTATAAAGTATTGCTAAACTATTCTGAATATTTAAATGAAGTTGTAAATGGAAGTTAAGGAACTAGCGTAATATAAAAATCTGATGTGTTCCATTCACATGACTTTCTCTACATCTCTGCAACAAATTATTGTTAAAAAGCTTATGCTTCTATTTACTTCACACTAATCGAACAAAACTTAGCAGAAATAGTTTTATTACTTGCTTCCCTGTAAGTAGAGCGAAATATGGGAGTACAATAGGTTAAAAGGATAGTCAAAAGCTGGTTGCTATGTGATTGAAGTTCCTTTGTTTGTATGACAAATTCCCTTATGAGAAAAGTATAAGCGTTTCAAAGCTGAGACCAATAACAAGGAATATCTCAAAAACGATCCACTCTAGGAAAAAAATGTATGTAAGATGAATTGTGTTTTTTAATGTGCTCTACATTTTCTGTGTAGTAAGTTTTGTCCTTCTCTTGTGGTTTAGCAGTTATGCAAAATCCGTAAAATTCATCCAGATAATATAGTCTTCAGAGGCTATTCACAAAAAATTCAAGGTATACATTTTATTTGTCAGGTAAATATCTTTAATATACGATATTTTAATCAAAATCGTTAGAGACGTTTTTGAGATAATCAAAATTTTGAAAATGTTTCCATTTAAAGGGTAGTTGGGGGTGGGGGGATTTTCCTGAAAATCTTCGTGTCCATCCTTGGAAGATGCTTAACTTAAATACCAAGTTTGGTATTCAACGGACTTGTTTGAGCTATGCTGTCCACAGACACACACACACGCACACACGGACCTTTTTCCAAAAATGCTTTTTTTGGATTCAGAGGGACCCAAAACATTTCCTGTGAAATCTCGGTATTGAATTTTTGGGTGCATTACAATATCTTCTCTATACACTACGTGCAGAGAAAGTAAAAAATTTACTATAAATATCCACCAATAATAGAGCCGTGAAAGCTTATGCATATATTTAATAGAACCAGAAACTCTAATCATATAAACATGTTCATTTTGTTTTTGAAAGCTAACCACAGGCCTGTCAAAACTATATATGTTACAAAATCCAGAAAATGGGGGAACGAAGTCTCAGTGTTATAAAAGAATATCGGAAGGTCCAAACTAGCAATAACATAAATAATACAATTTTCCAGTAGGATTGTTTTAAATGTCCAAACTGCTATCTTTTCATGCCCTTTCTCTGTCACATACCTAGCAGTGAAATATAACTTATTTTATACATTTAAATAAAACTGTTCTTAGGATAACGAAGTGCTTTGATACCATTCCTGATACAGAAGGTTCATGAAAATATGTGATTGTAGTATTTATGGTATGTTGAAGATATAAATGTCACAAACTCACGGAAAAAATCTGGTGTGTTCCATTCACATGACTTTCTCAGCCTGTTCTGCAACAAACTACTCCTACGTCTATCAAATATGATTCTTCTATCTACTTCATACTATGCTAACCTAGATAAACATTAACAGAAATGGTCTTATTGCTCATGCAGTTCTTAGAAAGGAAATATAGGAATACACCAGGCTAAAAAGTTGGTTAAATCTTTCAAAAGCAGGTTGCTATGTGATTGAAATGTTCTCTTTGCATAGCTAGAAATAAAATAAAATAAAAATTAATGAAAATTTCCCGTTGAGAAAAATTATAAGTATTTTAAAGTTTAAACCAATATCAAGGAATATTTCGGAAGTTGTTAAATCTTTAAAAAAATCATATATCATAATTGTATGATGTAACGAGATCTACATTTTTGTGTAGTACGGTTTAGAAGTTATGCAAAATTCATCTAGAATTACGAGGTCTTCATTGATTATTCCCAACAAATTTAAGATATAAATTTTATCTGTAATATAAATATCTTTAATTTACGCCATTTAATCAAAATCGTTTCAGGGAATTTTTAAAAAATCGAAAATTTCGAAAAACATTCCACGTAAAGGGTAGTTTGGGATGGGGATATTTCTTGAAAAATATTTTAGTCACATCTTTTAAAGGTACTAATCTTAAATACCAAGTTTAACAATTTACGACTTTTCATCTTTGATTTATGCTATCCGCAGACAAAAAAGAAAAAACAAAAACAAAAAAACTCACGAACCGACAGACCCACAGGATTTCTTTTGCTGAAAATGTTTTTTTAACGTATTCGGGGGACCTCAAAACATCTATTTCTAGTGAATCTCGATCTTGAATTTTTAGGTTGAATGCATTACTTTCATTACCTAGTACTAGGTACACACATAGTACACGGTAGAGAAAGTAACATATCTGTGAAAAGCCCCATATTACCAGTATACTTATTAACTTTTAAAGCATCTGATCTTACATGTACGTACCTAATCACACGTAGGTGTTCATAAGACTTGCGTCAACACTAATATAGTTTTCAGTATTCACTTTATATGCCACTTCAAATATAACCCATGAATCCATCCTTAGGTTCACCATCACCCAAAGACACGCGCTTGCCAACTAATGCACTGGTATCGCTTCCAACGCTTCGTTCGCAATCTGCCCCAGTTTGACTCTTTGTCTTCTACACTTACGAACCGTTTTGTGTTGATGTCCATATAAAAATATTAGGCTTATAGGTAACAGTAAGCATTGGCAATTGCTTATGTTGGCTTAAAACGTAATGATGCACAAACTTATTTCCGCAGCAGAAATGCGTATTTTACTTTGTAGTCCTCTTTCTTACTAAGGGGAGAGTAATATAAACTTGACTATAGCAACCATTTGTTTTAACACTAAACAAAGCACAGTCGCTAAAATACTCGATTAACCTATACCTATAATAAATGTGTAATCGAAAATGTTTGTAATTTTCGAATCAAGATTATAGTTGCTGTTAAATCTACAACGGGCTACCCCGAAGCCAAATATCCAATTTTAATAATCTGGTATGTTACATTCACATGAATTTCTCTACCCTCTATCGCTTATTATTGTATAAAAAATGATTCTTACGAAAGTTTATTTTCCTATTTATCTACTTTTAATTGAGATTCTGGAAATAGCTACTTTAACGTTTCATTATAGATACAAATGGAATAGACGGTAAAATATTTTGAATTGGACGCTATACGCTGTTCTGAAAATTCCACACTCTTTCCATAACATCGTGAGACACATTTGAAAATTGGAAGAACTTTAAAATAGTGACTAAGTATTGAACAGTTCGAGCCGTTAATAAAGAATATTTATGAAATAGCTGATGCCACAAAAAAGTATTGAAAATAAATTGTGTATTTTAATTAGATTTTTCTTCTCTAGTGTTTTTTCATCGATTGCTTAACGATTATCAGTTATGTAAAATTATATGAATTTGCGTTAGCCATTTTCCACTCAAGTATTTCGAAAACTAATGTATTTAAAGAATACATTAAGCTGGAGAGATTGTCTTGAAAATATTTGCGTCGCCTCTTTACAAAGTGCTGAACTAAAATACAAAGCTAGCCATTTAATGGAAATTTTGTTATTTAGTTATACTGCTCACACAGGAGCTTTTTATAACTTTTTTTCAGTTAAGTGGGCCTAAAATATTTTATTCCCGATGAAATCTCGACATCTATTTCTTTTTGGAGTGGAATACAATACTTCCCCACTTGCTAAACGTAAAGGAGAAAGTGAATTTTGTGCGATTTCTCCAAAGGGAAAATAAAAGAACCATCTCGCTCATTATTAATTATGAATTATTAATTAAATAATTTTTGTAAAACTTTATAACCTGATGATTATGACGACAGATGTATTTAAAAAGTCGATAGTGGCGTGGAGATGGCGTCTGTCTCATGCTTAAGAGGACCCGAGTGGAAATCTAAGTTAGAATGAGTTAACATCATCAAGTTTCTTATGAAAAGACAAATACTCTATGGACTCGGCTCATTTGAGATCATTTCACCTATTTCATTCATTGTTTGATGTGACTTAGACGGTTAAAGAAGGTTTTAGTTTTTCTACCATGTACATGGTAAGTAAAGAAGGTATTGCATTCCACCCATAAATTCGATACGAGACTTCTTCGGAAATACCTATTTGGAGAAACCCTAAATAAAAAAGGTCCGGTGTGTGTGTGTGTGTGTGTGTGTGTGTGTGTGTGTGTGTGTGTGTGTGAACAGCATAACCTAAAAACAAAAAGGCCCTTAAATACCAAATCTGTTGTTTATGTTCAGCATTTTCCAAGGATGCAACATGAAGATTTTCAAGAAAATTCTCCATCTCAAACCTTGTAATGGAGAATTTTTCGAAAAGTTTGTTTTATCAAAAATGGCTATAACGATTTTATACGTTTAAGATATTTTCATGACAAATGGAAAGTATATCTTGAATTTTCTGGCAATATTTTCATCAATCTGAATGGCACTTGCATAACTAGTAAATTGTAAGATTTGGATAAAATGACACTACACAAAAATATGGATCTTATTAAAGCACACAATTTCGCCAGATTTTTTTTTGAGTTAACCATTTTCGAAATATTCCTTGTTAATAGTTTAAATAGTGCAAAACTTATACATTACTCAAGTGGTTTGTTTTGGTTATATTCTTTTGGTCATATTCAACTGTTTCTTTTGGTTATATTTTAGATTTATATTCTTTACTTCTTCCCATGTAAAGATAACCGAAATCCAATATCATCATGTAACAAACAGCTCTTAGAAGATTTTATTTTCACTTTAGCCTAGTGCATTTCTTTATTTCCCTTCTAACTACAACGAAGTATATTAAGATCATTTCTGTTAATGGTTATATCTAGATTAACATGGAGTAGATAAAAGTATATGCCTTTGTAAGAATAGTTTCTTGCCGAATAGTTGGGGAAAAGCAAGTGAATTCAACACATCTGGTACTATTCATAGCTCCAAATATTTGTTTTAATATTTATTCACATCTTAGAGAAAACAATTAATTACCTACTTATTTTAAAATACCGCATGAAGTACGTTTCATATGATTAGGATTTTACACCTCGCCATTATAACTACACAGATTTACTGCGGATAGCATCCTTAGGAGGAAGAAACGATGCAAGGGAACCACCATAGGCTACAGACCGCAAGCAGACCTGCCACAGAAACGCGCGGAAGTTCCTAATGATACGAGTTTACAAGACCCTCCCACTGCTGAAACGGCCTGGAGAGAGCGACGAACGACCCTCGGATAGCATCTGCAATGTAAGTGGAACGTAATCGTCAGTGAAACTAGGAGTACGGCTAGTACATATTGTGGCGGAAATGGTTTTTACAGATATAACACGACGTCACATTGCCGCCTTACTTCTTGACGCCTTAACCAGTGTGTCGTTACGGGATAGAGGGAATGGCTACTTAGAAGATGGGCGTAGTGAAAGGTATCCGGGTTACCTGACGCAAACTCGAAGTCCCCTTGGAGCCCCGGGCTCGATCCCAGGCGAGCGCATGTGCATTTATGGTGAACAAAGGACCACAGGTTTTCTCCGAGTTCTCCGGTTTCCCCCGTTATCGCATTCCGCTTGTGCTCCATCTCCATTCCACGTATCATCAGCATCATCGCCTGCGATGCCAAATTTGTAAAAACGGGCGTTGGGGGCGCAAAGCGACGGATATTCAGATTACAGTGATGGCCAAAAGACGTAGGGGACAAAACCCTGGGTTTAAATATTTCTTAAAATTGATCTCAAGTATTTTATTTTTCCAATAGCTGACATTGGCAGACGGAAAACAGACAAAAACGGCTATGACATGGGAAGTTCGATCTCATTGCCGTATGGGTTACAAAACGGCTATTTGTATATATGTAAACTAAATATATCACAGTTTAATTTTAAGCCTGCAAGACGGGCCCCATGGTATCGGCCCCAGGCGACATTCTACAATAAATAATCTGAATTGGATTCCAGCAGGTCAGCCACAGATAACTGACAACGGAAGTCTTACTTCTCTGTCTCGTATTTACATCCAAAGAAAGTTAAATTCACCTTGTTAAAATATTTCTGACGCCGCCACTTACATGTAGATTGTGATAATGCAAGCTTCCAAAACATGAATATAATTTGTTATTCTCTGAGAGGATGAAGTAACGGGAATGACCAACGTGTTTAAATCCCTTAATAAAGCCCAAGATAAAAACAAGGCGGAAACCCTGAAGAAGCTGGAGCACGATGATATATTAAAATTGCCTTTCTCTGGCAGAACAGAGCACTTCCTGAACAGCTACCAAATTTGATATGCAAGAGAAAAGAGGCTGGTGGGAAAAGAAAAATAGGGGCAAGCCCTTGTGGGATAGAGAGAGAATGCTGTATGGAACACAAACATGAAGGCGAGGCCTGTGTTTTTCTTTTATAACATAAAGCCGGTCGGTGTCAGGAAAGCAACCACGATTTCCTGTGGTACGCATTTAATAACACTAGAGACGAACGTGCTTGTGGTGTGGAGTTCGTTTAATAACACGTATTTGCTTTATCGCTTAAGAGTTTGTTCCCGTAATATCCGCTCTTTTCCCATTTTATTTGTAACCCTCTAGAGCATTTATCAGAGCTCGCAAATTCTGCCAGTTAGAAAAGATGATACTTTGCAGAAAATAAATGTTGACCTTAAACTGTCTATTAGTTTGATACATTGTGCTTTTGTTTTGTTTCTTATGTATAGTAAGGAGGGGAGGTATTATATTCCACCGAAAACCCCAAAATTTCAATATACGTTTTGAGATTTCCTGAATCCAAAAAAGAATAATTTTAAAAAAAGGACGTATGTGTGTGTGTCTATTTGATTGTGAACAGCAATATGTTCTTCTGTCCATAATTATCCCACTCGAAAATGCACTGATACTTATACTAACAAATATACAGTAAACTCTTATGTCAGTTATATTTTTCAACACTATAACTCAGAATATCAATAAACTTTAAGAGGAAGATCAGAACAACCTTGAATGCAAATCCTCTTTATAGTATTTCAGAAATGCATGATCTTAAATGGGATTAATCTTGTCCTTTTTTAATGTATTTTTGTAATATTATTGTATGTAGAATGTTTCATTAATTTTTATTCTTTCATGACGCAGCCTATGTATGTTTTATATTTAATGACTGAAAGTAAATTATCTATCTAAGACAGGTAAGATTTTATAGTGAAAATTATTTAAATTATATAAGTTATTTAATACATAATTACATATTTAAATAGATAATTAAGTATTAAATAACTTACATCATTTCTTTAAAAAACGGAATTCAATATTAAATAAAATTATTTGAAATATCTGGTCTTCTCGTACTAAGATATTTAATAAAATTAAAGATAGAAACCAACTTTGAATATCCACATAATTTCGCATTAATTTTGTGCTAATTGTTTAATAAAATTAATGAGTGATAATACGATTGAAATGAAAACAGATAGGTCTCTAAATTAACATTAATGTTACAATCCCTTATTTCCAAATTCAAAACATTTTATTTCAAACCAATATCATGAATATAATAAAATTACACATAACCAAACTGCAACATACAAGTCGTGACATTTTTGTTTTTCATAGTTGTACTTCTCTATGTTACATCTAAGTTATACATAAATAAAAATTACTCACTTTCAGTATTTTATATCGCTAGCCAAAGATGTGAGAGGACTTATCACAGAAAACGTGGAAAAAAAATTCCTTTCAATTCCTTGTCGAAGATCATGGGGCGGTCGATAGGGTTTTTAAATTCTTATCCAAAGTTTGTTTTACACTCAGGATACGATTTGTTTTATGATAGTTTTACGATCCATTTTTGTTACTGATTTTATCGGTTCCACTAAGCTTTTATCAATGGATAGTTTTTAATCTCCATGTATGTCTAATTTTAGCTCTTATTTTATCTCTGCTGATTTTTACCATGATTTTAACTCTGATTCCTGACGCGTTCAGTTTTATAAGGGCGCTAATGACCTGACAGTTGAGCTCCCTTCAATCGCAATCATAGCCATATATATAGCTTTCAATGCCAAGAGTGCTGTTACTACGTCTAATTTGTTATCGTTGCTACCATGGCTTAGCTGTGCAAGTATGACAAAGCTGTTTGTAACAAAGAAATACATCAAAATTATTATAACTAGTTTTAAATATACTTAGTTGATTGTTCCAATTACATTATTCAATTCACCGATACTTGAAGGTTCAAACAAACTGATCTTGACCCTACTGCATGAATTCTTTTGTTACATATACCGTTCTTCCTCTAATTCGCAAAGCGGTTTCATATCCCTTTCACTGGCACCACAACCGAAGCGACTTGAATAGCCGTGATCGTTAGTGCGATATGAAGAGTACTGGTTCTCCATTCAAAGCTAGTTCGGGTCCCAGCGACTGCAGTCAAAGATGCCTATAGAAAAGGAAGGGGAGGGCCCAAGTAAAATAACCGGTTTGGTGGTACGCTCACAGGGTTACATTTGGCTGCAGTTTCATGGATTATGTTCTTTATTATTTAAAAAAAAACACCAATTTATTTGTTATGCAAGTATAAGTATTGTCATTTTACAATACAAAACTGCTTTAAATAGCCTAATTTTACTGTTGAATGTTAATGTAATATAAAATTAGTAGAAAAGAAAGCCACTAAAATACTAAAGCCTTGATTAATGCGAAAAAAATATATTCAACATTTCCCGACCCCAAACTACCTTCCACATGAAAGATTTTTCAAAGTGTTCGCATTTCTCAAAAATGGTCTTAAGTATTACGATTAAAATACCATATATTAGAGAATGTATATGGAAAATAAAATGCATAAGTTAAATTTTCTGGAAAATAACCTGAAATCCTCTTGATTTGAAAGGAAATTTGTATAATCATGTACAAGTTGTAAATGTTAAGTAACAGAAAAAAGCTTAACTCCAAGGCACAACAGACCACAAGAGACCATGGCTTACGGCCCGGCCACTGTTTTCCCCATCTCAACCCGAAGGCGCTATGAGTGAGGTGCAATGCTGGAGGGTGAGACGTGATCATCGCCTCGAGTCCCTCCGGGCCGGTTGATGCCGTCTTCTCGATCTGGAGCCACTACTTCTCAATCAAGTACCTCAATAGGCCCCCCTAGTACAGGCCGGTACCTGGAATCGACCCCAGGTCTTTCGCTTGGCAAGCAGTCGCGCTACCACCGCGAGACAAAAGCTTACTACAAAAAATATAGATCGCTTTCACAGACACACACACACCAACTTTTTTTTTCTTTGTGTCCTAAGACAGTTCCCAGACATTCGTTGTTAATGGGTCAAATCGTTCATTACTTGATCAATCTTTCAAAAACCCCTTCAATGTTCATTTGCTTTCATCGATTTCATTTAAGAAATATAAAAAGTTGTTAACTGGACTATCGCTATTCTCTTTGTATCTATAAAGAAGCTTTCTGCAAAGGTTGATCTATATTCAAGCAAAGTACAGTAGATAGAAATACATAACCTTCGTAAGAATATTACTTAATTGTTTTTTCCATACAAGCCGTGCGTAATGCAGGAGTTGGATGGGTAGAGTCAGACTGAAAAGTCCAATGAGATAGCCGGGATTTGAACCATGGGATTAATCTAATAGTTGGTTAAACTATGAAGCCCGAGACTTAAAGTACTTACGACATTGTAAGTCGCCATTGGGTTGTGTCCTCTCAAAATAATTTGAGATCTCCTTGTGGTTCATTGGGAAACATGCGAGTCAGTTGAGTAATTTCGGTGTGCTGACATGAGATCCGAGGTTTAAATCACAGCTATTGCATTTAACTACTTTCTCTACACGTACCATGTACAAAGTGTATAGAGAAGGTATTATATTCTACCCAAACATTCGATACTCAGATTTCCCCATAAATACACGTTTTAGGGCCCCCTGTATAAAAAAAATTTTAGAGAAAGGTCCGTGTGTCCATGCGACTTTGAGCACGATAACTCAAAAACGAAAAGTCGGTAAAATACCAAACTTGGTATTTAAGTTTAGCATCTTCCACGGATGCAACGCGAAGATTTTGAGAAAAATCCCCCCACCCCAAACTACCCTTTACAAGGAAAGAAATTCGAAAATGTTTATTTTCTCAAAAATGGCTGTAACGGTTTGGTTTAAAATATCGTATATTACAGATATTTATATGCCAAAAAAATGTATATCTTGAATTTTATGGTAATAGCCTCTAAAAACCTGTTTATTCTGAATGAATTTTGCTGAATTTTGCGTAACTGGTAAACCGTAAGAGATAGACAAAAACTTAATACACAAAAAATATAGATCAGGTTAAAATATAATTTATGTCATATACTTTTTTCGTTTAATTGACCATTTCTAAGATATTCCTTGTTATTGGTTTCACCTTTAAAAAACCTATATTTTTCTCATATAGGAATTTATCAATTCCTGTCCATACAAAGGAACTTCAGTCACATAGCAATCAGCTTTTGACTATCACTTGAACCTATTTCGCTTTTACTTACAAGGAAGCAAGTAATACGACTATTTCTGCTAATTTTTCTCAATTAGCATGAAGTAAATAGAAGCATAAGCTTTTTAATATAATTTGTTACAGAGATGTAGAGAAAGTCATGGGAATGGAACATATCAGATTTTTTTTTCAGTCTGACTGTACATATCCAACACTTTGTGTGCCTATGAACTAATAAACGATATAGTGGTAGAGCAAGGCATGCAAACATTAGTTTTCTTTCGTTTTCTCCTTCTTTCTTCATCACACCACTGCATTGTTGGATCGAATATCTCATTTATCTGCCACTCGTTATCTGGAGTGCTCTGCTTGTAAATCGTCTGTTTTTGCAGATTATAATAAAAGCCATGCTATTGGTGAGGCAACGATAGGTTCACGGAGTTTTGGGATCACAGGGATCATGGGTGCAGAGAAAAACACGACTGACACCCCGTGAAGTCAGTACTTTTATTTTCTTCTATAATTTTGCGATAATACGACAATCCATTTAAGTCTGAAGTAATTAAGTTATTTTTACTTTCTCTGCTGCAAATAGAGAAGTGTTGTATTTCGTCCAAGAATTACAAGTCAAGATTGGAAAAATAAAAGAATTAATAAAAGCTTTTAAAAATGGTCCGTGGTGTGTGTGTGTGTGTCTGTGTGCGTGTGTGTGTGTGTGTGTTTTCCCTCTGTATACGTCTGTGTACAGCATACTCAAAAACGAAAAGTCGGTTAAATACCAAAACTGGCATTTAAGTTCAGATATTCCAAGGATACGTAGGTAGAGAAGGTATTGCACGCCACCCAATAATTCGATACCAAAATTTAGTGGAAATACGTTTTATGGGCCCCCTGTATCCAAAAAACGCGCGTGTTTGAACACATAACTCAAAAAGGAAATATCGTTAAGATTTTTAAGAAAATTCCTCCCAAACTCCTATTTACATAAAAAATGTTTGTTGTTTTTTCTTTCTTTCTTTCTTTCTTTCTTTATTTTGTCATACATGGTTCTGACGATTTTGGTTAAAATACCATATAATTAAAATACTTTTATATTTTCTTTATTTTAAAATACAACCCAGCAAAAGCTTATCTAGTAATATTTCCTTCATAAATAAGTTCACAATGTATAGGCGAGTCTTCCACTGAAGGCCCCCAAAGTTTTCACTAAGGTCACACATTAAGTCATCCGGCTTTATTCTTTTCAATCTTCTAACTTCACACTTACTAAGCACATTCAACATCTCTTTGTTTTCATGGTGCTGCCGGTCTTTTTTATTTCTTCTGTAACAGTGGCGATCTTGAGATGTGATCATTGCGCACATGCCAAGCATTGTTCTTAAAGCTTTATTTTGAAATGTCTGTATACGATAATGCAAATGAAATACAATTCAAAATCATTACACTGCAATCAGCTATTAAAATATATGAGTATTCGCTTAAGCCTATTTTATTCCCCTTGTACCTACAAGTAAATGTGAAGTAAAACTATTTTGCAAATGTTTATCTTAATTAACATGAATTAGATAAGAGGATAAGATTTTGCGAGAATAGTTTGTTTCTGTAGAAAAGACATGTGAATGTAACACATTTTTCTTTTCTGTAATCTTTCACAATTTATTGTAAACTATTGCTTAAACTATGCCAAGTGTTATCCTCGTTTCTTGTATGCGTATGCACTTTGCTGAGTCTATGCTCTTGGAGTTACCCTGTAGTTTCGGCTCACTAGATTGAATGCATATTTTGCCAGATTTCATGCAGATGGAGAATGCTAGGAAACAATTATTATCACCGAATGTATTGTTAGCTTCAACCAGACGGACGACAGCATGCTGGGACTTGATTCTGAACAGTCAAATATGGCCGAACCTGTGCCCATATTTGATAGAAATACGTATACTAAGAGATAAAATGTATGTGTAAATAGTTAATAGATTTGGTATAAGAACATCTATATGTGCTAATATGTTTGTGTAGTCGTGATTGGAATATGAATGTGTGATATAGTGATCTGTATTTTATTGTTTTGTTGTTGTAGGTAATATTTGCAATTTAATATTTTAGAGAGCATTTAGTCACCCAACCCATGTGATTGCGTGACGCAATTGATGTTATAGTATGCACTTAATAAATACTACTACTACTGCTGCTGCTACCGCTACCGTCACCAGCGCCACCGCCACCGCCACCGCCACCACCAACACGACCACCACCACCACCACCGCCACCAACACGACCACCATCATCACCGCCACCACCTACTACTACTACCACTACCACCACCAACACGACCACCACCACCACCGCCAACACCACCACCAACACGACCACCACCATCACCAACACCACCTACTACTACCACTACCACTACCACCACCAACACGACCACCACCACCACCACCGCCAACACCACCACCAACACGACCACCATCATCACCACCACCACCTACTACTACCACTACCACCACCACCAACACGACCACCATCATCACCACCACCACCTACTACTACTACTACTACCACTACTACACCACCACCACCACCACCACCATCACCACCACGCTGCTGCTGCTACTACACTATTTGTGGATATATGGCAGTGCAATCGCAATTACCACATATTTTCAGTTTTGCTATCATTTTAGAGGCGGTGGCTTGACAGACTGGTTTGGCCGCTCGCCTACCACCTAGGCGGCCCGGGTTCAATCCCAAGCGCCCACATCTGGGGTTTGTGATGGACGAAACGGCTCCTGATGGGTTTCTCCCACACATGCCACCAATTTCCATAATCACCTTTCCTATCATTCATTTCGCTTGCATTTCATAT
This sequence comes from Hymenopus coronatus, assembly GCA_030762935.1. Taxonomy (NCBI): domain Eukaryota; kingdom Metazoa; phylum Arthropoda; class Insecta; order Mantodea; family Hymenopodidae; genus Hymenopus; species Hymenopus coronatus. The sequence continues at coordinate 89,080,415 of CM060881.1, read as the reverse complement.
CATCTACTTCTTCGCGCTAATGCCAAGGCTACGGTCATGTGCCGTTGGCTCCCCGGCAGACTTCTGAGCCCTATGCACCGGTTTGTAAGTCCTAGGGAGATGTCAGTCCTAAATACGGGGAGAGTAAGCTGACTACGTAACGTAAAGCTATTATTTTAGACTGAAGATGGACTCTGGGTCATCATATTAAGTTATCCAATCCGATATTTACCTTCACGACTGAGCTAAACCTCAAGAAAACCCCAGTCAGGTTAGCCAACCTATGGTATTTTACCCCAGGAGCTCCCAAATGCGAGCTACAGACCTTACCACTTAATCTATCCCGCTTAGTTACGCTGGAAGTGTTTAATACCCAAGACAGTAACCTTAAAGAAGGTAAATATTTTGATTATTCTCCCTATAAAGTTACCGTGATATAGTATTGGTCTATTGGATATGATATCATGTTGTTAAAGCCCTTTAACTTGTTAAATTATAGCAAGAGAGATTATATGAAATGCCATAAGACAGAATAGTCCATTAAAGCAGAAGTATTATGCATAAAAATACAAAGTTACATTCCCTTTAAGCTCTGTTCCTGTTCCTTATAACAGAGCTAGGACGGCGCCTTGTAATAAAAAGGGAGTGACCATGGAATAAGTCAAGAAGTCTCCTGGGACTTCCTCCTTCCCTTTCATTTCTGGTTGGAAATTGCTCGTAAATTGGATATGGATTATAAGGAGACTCTAGTAACCTGAACTCTTCCAAGAGCATCTGGCATTTCTTGAAGTGTAGAAAGTGAGAGCTATATTTCTTTCGTGTGATGTCTTAGCTCACAACAAGACAGCAATACGTGTCCAATGCTGCACAAGGTGTAAGTGAAACAAGCTTCTATCTTAAAGCCGTTAAAATACACATTATTCTAATCATGTTGTGTTAATATCTTTTTCGTTAATAAATTTCAAGTAAATGTTTACCTTCTCAATTACTTATAGTAAGTAAGAGAAGTAATGCATTTTACGATGCTGAAATTTTACCGGAAATACACCTTTTGAAATTCCCTGAATCAAACAATTGCTTTCTCTACCAAATACTTCGTACGTATATTATATTCCACCCAAAAATGCAACATAGAAATTTCTTTGCAAATACATGCTTTGAGAACCCCTGAATCCAAAAAATACAAAAAAAATCCGTGCGTGTGCTAGTAGATAATATAATTCAAAAAGTTGGTTAAATACCAGACACTAGTTTCCCACTGGCCGGTTTAAACTTGAGCTCTGCAAGTATTTTAACGCAAGGAGGGATATTTTTACACGCCAAATACGGGGCAGTTGGGCAACCCGGTACATATTTCACTTGTCATGAAAATTTCTTAAACACGTGATATTTTAACTAAAATCGTTAGAATCATTTTTGAGAAAATAAAATGTTTTGAATTTTTTGGGATGACGGATTTCTTTTTTAAATCAAGTCCTATCCTTGGTACATAAGTTTTCGCTTTTAAATTATGATTTTCACAGTCAGGCGCATGCGCATGGACATTTTTCTAAAAATGTTACTTTTGGGTTCAGAGCATCACAAAGCGTATTTCCGACAACATTTTAACATCTAATTTTAGGGTATATGCATATTTCATCTACTAATTATATATAGAGAAAACAAAAACACTTTTTTTTAATACAGGAGGTCCCAAAAAATATGTTTGCTGAAATCTCGAAATAAATTCACTCATTACACACTGACCTTTTCCTAAAAAAAAATTCTTTGTCTAAAAATGTTTCAAAAACATATATTTCCGGTAAAATCTTGACATCTAATTTTGGGATAAAATACATGCTTAAACTACTAATTATATATAATTATATATAGAGAAATTAAAATCCGAAATACATGTTTTAAGAACCCTGAATAAAAAGCATATTTAGAAAAATGTCCGTGTGAGTGTGTGTGTTGTGTCGTGGGCAGCATAGCTCAAAAAGAATAGACCGTTAAGCACCAAACTTGGCACTTAATTTGGCATCTTCCAAGAATGCGACAGGAAGATTTTCAAGAAAACCCCTCCACCCCCAGTTACCCTTTATATGGAAATGTTTTTGATTTTCTCTAAAATGGCTCTACCCATTTTGATTAAAATACCGTGGTTTAAGATATTTTATGACAAAAAAATGTATATCTTGAATTTTTTGGGAATAGCCTCTGAAGACCTCTTCATTCTGGATGACTTTTGTATAACTGGCAAACGTAAGAGATATAAAAAACTTCCTACACAAAAGATGTAGATATCATTAAAACACACAATTTATATCACATAAATTTTTTGTAATGTTAACCGTTTTCGAGATATTCTGGATTATTAGTTTCAATTTTAGCCACCTAAACTTTTCTCAAACGGGTAGACATCTATCTTCTAGTTTCTCGTTTGTTTACCCCAGGAAATCAAAGAGATTGGAATTTCAATTGTTTCACATAGTGACCGGGTGTTAAAGGTCGAGACTGTCACTTTAGCCTGCGAATTTTCTTATTACCCTTCTATTTACAAGGAGCTAGTAATAAGACTAATTCTGCTTATGTTTATCTTGATTAGCATAATGTAGATAAAAAATTAATGTTTGAATAAATGTTCGTTTGCCGAACAGCTGGAGGACATCATTTGAATGGAACATATTAGATTTTTTTCCCTTCTACTTACAAGGGACCAAGTAATAAGAACAATTATTTCCGCTAGTGCTTATCTCGATTAGTATGTTGTAGATAGATGAATAAGCTTTTTAACAATAGTTTATTACAGAGAGGCAGAGAAAGCCATGTGATTGTAACACAGATTTTTACAGGGTGGTGCTCAAAACAATGTTTTCCGGTGAAATCTCCAAATCGAAATTTTGGGTGGAGTATCTGCAATACCTTTTCTACCTCTACATAGTGCTTGGTAGAGAAAGTGCTAGAAAATGTCGGACATCTACCACTCGTCACTCTGTGTAACAGTCTGTTATAGCTGTGGAATTATTCCATGGTCCTATACGAACAGAATATGTTTACAGTGAAAACAAGTATTGAATTCAAACGACTAATTGCCATCTGAATTATTTAGCCAAGCAATGAAATAGAAAATAAACAAAATTAAAGGCTATGAACTGGAAATATAAACACTAACTCAGCTCCCAATGTTTAATAGAATGAGCTGCCCACATTAGAAAGATAAACGAGAATTTTAGTGTTTTACTAAAACATGTGAGCAATCTTTAAATTTTGTTCAGAAAATATGTGGACATGCATAGATTCATAGCGATTAGTCTTTTGAGATTAATTTATCATTTATAGTAAGAATTTAAATTATTATCTCATTTCTTGTTTAGCATCCTCGTATGGAGGATCTACACTTCTCATGACTTACAACCCAGTCAGAGGCCTGTTGAGGAGCAGACGGACTCAGGATCGGAGAGGATTACCAGGATGGGCGATCAGCCTGGTGCCTGATATGAGAGTGAGGAAGAAGATGGTATGAAATGACGATGAAATAGATTAAAGGAAAGATTATGGAGCAGGTGATAGAATTAATGGTAGGGAAGACCGGAAAACCCGGAGAAAAGTCGCTCAGGAAATGTGATTATGGATCAGATGGTAGAGTTAATCAATCAATAAATTTTATTTGTGCAAAATCATAATTGAATTTACTCTTATTTCATTTATTATTCTTCCATCCAGTTCCACTTTTACTTTTGTGTACATATAACAAAAAGGAAGTTATTTCTTTTTATTGTAAAATATTATATAATCAAACTCTGCTTGTTCCATTTTAATTGTTTAATTTGAATACCCCATTCAATCAATTTTTTTGGTCGTATCGAGGGCATTGGCTTGAAAAGCAACTGATGGTGTTATTACTCGCTAAACTCTGGTTTTGTTTTGTCAATTATTTTAACACTAAACACACTCACATTCACTCCCACATTCAAACTTCCAGACTTTGTGGGAGATAGGAAGTAGAAGAATTACCCGTCTCAACCAGGAATCGAACCCTGGACCGTTGGGTTGAGAAACCAGAACGGTGATCACAAAATTGCAGAGATAGTCTTAAATCCATTATTTCGTTATTAATATGTACTTTCTTTAATATTGCACACTTACGGCTAACACTTGGAGCATACATTTTACTTTCTCTAGTGCATATGCTCAACGCACGTAGTAGATATAAAAGATAGGTTTTGTATTCCACCCAAAAATTCTATAGCGAGATTTCACCGGAAACATGCCTTGAAAGCCCCTGAATAAAAAAAAACATTTTTAGTAAAACGTAAGGGTATCTGTGACTGTGGACAGCATAGTTCAAAAACAAAAAGGTCAATTAAATACCAAACTTACATAGTATTATGGTTTAGTATCTCCAAAGTATACGACACGACGATTTTACTTTTTACATAGTAAAATATTCTAACATTAACTCTCTGAAAATAACTCTAAAGATTTTGTTTAAAACATTATACATCAAAGATATTGACATGAAAATAAAATGTATATTTTGAATTTTCTGGAAATAGCCTGAAGACCTCTTTATTCTGGATGGGGTATGCAGAATTTTCCATAACCCTTGAAAATAGACAAAACATAAAACATAAAACTGAAGGCCTCGTTAAAACACATAATTTATGTCATTTAGTTTTCTCTTGTAGGGTTAACCGTTTTCGATATATTGCTTGTTCTTAATTTCAATTTTAAACTTTTCTCCAATGGGAAGTCACCGTGCAAAGCGGACCATGTCCCAATCATTTCACATTGCGACCAGCTTTTAAAAGATTTGACTATCGCTTTAGCATAATGTATTTCCTTATTTCCCTTCTACCTATGCCCAAGAAGTAAGTAATAAGATAATAAGACCAATTCTGCTAGCGTTTATCTCGATAAGCATGATGTAGATAAAAGAATAATTTGTATATGGAAAAGCTAGAAAGTTATGTGAATGAAACACATCAGATTTTTACTTTCTCTAGCCCGTAAGCACAATGTTCATAGTGGATAGAGAAGGTATTTATTCCACCCAAAAATTCTATACCAACATTTCACGGAAATACATGTTTTGATAGCCCCTGAATCCAAAAAATAGCATTTTAGACACATGCCCATTGTGTGTGTCTGCGTGTTTATGCTTGTGAGCGGATTAGCTCATAAAACAAAATGTCAGTTAAATATCTAACTTTGTATTTAATTTCAGCCTCTTTCAAGGATGTGATACGAATATTTTCAAGAAAATCTCCCACCCATAACTACTGGAATATTGTTCGAAAATTTTGTTTTTCTCAAAAATAGCTCTGTCGATTTTTATTAAAATGTCTTGAATTTTCTAGGAATAGCCTCTGAAGATCTCTTCATTCTGGATGACTTTTGTATAACTTGTATATAGCTGTCAAACCGTTAGAGACATACAAAAACTTACTACACAAAACATGTAGATCTCATTAAAACACACAATTTATGTCATCTACATTATAGTAATAAGCAATTAATAAGACCGTTTCTGCTAATGTTTATCGCAATTATCATTATGTAGATAAAAGAATTATCTTTTGTAAGGTCAGTTTTAAATGGAAAAGCTAGAGAAAGTTATGTGAATGAAACATATCAGATTTTTTTCAAAATGTGTTTTGTCTCACGCATACTCTTGAGTGACAAACAAGTCCTTGCAATGTTAGATGTCGTCCTCCTGTCTGCGAATGTCAGGCCAGGTATAGGACTCTCGCTATAAAACCGTCACATTAAAGCTTAGTGGCAAACAAGTCATTGAAAACATAAGCGTGTAATGCGAAAAAAATACTGGCTTTTGTTTTAAATCTGCTTTGTTTAAAAAGCTGATATATTTCATTCACATTACTTACTCTACATCTCTATAACAAATTAGTGTTAGAAAACTTATTCTTCTATTTACTTCATGCTAATTGAGGAAAAAATTAGCAGATATAGTTCTTATTACTTGCTTCCTTGTAATAGAAGCGAAATAAGGGAGTACCATAGGTTAAAGTGATAGTTAAAAGCTGGTGTCTATGTGACTGAAGTTCATTTCTTTGTATGGACAGAGTTGAGAAATTCCTGTATGAGAAAATATACGATTTTTAAAGCTGAAACAATAACAAGGATCAACTCTACGAAAAAAAAATGTATATAAAATAAATTGTGTTTTAACGTGCTCTACATTTTTTGTGTGGTAAGTTTTGTCCAGGTCTTACGGTTTAGCAGTGATGCAAAATTCCGTAAAATTCATCCAGAATAAAGTAGTCTTTAGAGGCTATTCCCATAAAAGTCAAGATATACATTTTATTTGTCAGGTAAATATATTTAATATACAATATTTTAATCAAAATCGTTAGAGCCATTTTTTAGAAAATCAAAATTTTCGAAAAAATTCCGTGTAAAGGGTAGCTGGGGGGATTTTCTTGAAAATCTTCGTGTCACATCCTTGGAAGATACTAAACTTAAATACTAAGTTTGATATTTTACTGTCCTTTCGTTTTTGAGTTATCGTGTTCACAATACTTCTCTACCTATGTACTAAATAGAGAAAGTAAAAATCAGATGTGCTCTACTCATATGGCTTTCTCTACATCTCTGTAACAAATTACTTTTAAAACGTATTAAAACGCTTATTGTCCTATCTACTTTGCATTAATCGAGACAAACAACAACAGAAATTGTCTTATTACTTGCTGACTTCATATACCTAAGGTCGCGGGTACAAACCCGGCGGAGGACGATGGATTTTTTTCGGGCGTAAAAATCCTTAGCATGGCTTCCTTCGGAAGGGAAGTAAAGCCGTTGGTCCCGTGTCGTAGGTTTAGGCACGTAAAAGAACCTCAAACCTGATAGAGAGGCCTCTGAGCAAAATTAAGTGGTCTTTCACGCCCAATTTAGAATGGGACGGAGAGCCACAGCAGTTAAAGAGCATCCATAAATAACACGCCATTTACGTTTACTTGCTTCCTTACAAGTATAAGAGCAATAAGGTAGAACACTAGGCTAAAGCGATAGTCAATTTTGTTAAAATCTGGTTGCCATATGGTTGAAATCCGTTCGTTTGCATTGCCAAGAGTTGACAATTTCCTATACGAGAAAAGTTTTAAGTATTTTAAAACGAAAGCAATAGCAAGGAATATCTCAAAAATGGTTAACTCCACGAAAAATATGTATTTAGATAAATTTTGTACTATAACGATGTACATTTTTGTGTGGTAACTTCTTGTCTATCTTTTACGGTTTACCAGTTAAGTAAAACTCGCAAAATTCATCAGAATAAAGAGCTCTTTAGAAGTTATTCCCAGAAAATGTAAAATATACATTTTATTTGCCATGTAAATAACTTTAATAAATAGTATTTTAATAGTCCATTAGAGCCATTTTTGAGAAAATCAAAATTTTGGAAATGTTTTGAATGTAAAGGGTAGTTTGGAGGGATTTTTCTCAAAATCTTCGTGTTTTATCTCTGAGAAATACTAAACTTAAATACCTAGTTTAGTATTTTACTGTCTTTTCGTTTTTGAGTTATCGTGTTCACAATACTACCTATGTACTATGTACTAATTAGAGAAACTGAAAATGCAAGCTGAAGAGGGAGTGTTAAATAGAACTGAAGAACGGATATTGCAGTTATACGGATATTTACAAGATTAGAACAGGATTTTAATTTGCTGTGGTAGTTCGAGAAAGGTTATGGGTAAATTTTGCTTATAAAACGGAAAATGGAATTTCTCTGAGTTATTGATGCAGTTTATTTGTAAATATTAACATACATTTTTGACATAAATAAAAAAACGTTCTCTTTCAACTATTCATCTAGTTATCACAGCGTTTGCTGTATAAAACAATTGATGGAATAATTACACCAATAATAAAATCTTTGAGATGGTATAGAAAAATATAGATTATAATTAAAAATGTTTCCGAAGACGTCACCACTTGCACAACCGCGTGGGATAACTCAAGCGGCAACGTCTGTGGGCCGCGTTCGTCTGTAGCCCTAGGTCAAATCCCATGGCGACCAAATTGTTATTTCGTGGTTCCCCTCAGTCGTAATAGTGCGTGTGCTTACGAGATTTGGTAGACTTGTGGTCAGTCTAGGTGTTGTTGCTGTGTACCTACCCTGGTAAGTGCTTAATCACAGGAATGGTGGATTTTTGAGGTTTGTGATTTTTGGTGAAGTTTTGGGTGTTGGTGTTAAGGAGGTAGCGCTATTGATAGGCTCTTCAACAGTAGCTATTTCAGGAGCAGCGTCCTTTTTATCGGCTCCGCTGGATTTTTGTTTGTTTGAATATCTGTTTTTATTGGAGTTGAATTTTTATTGACCACTGCCAAGGTTGGGAAGGGGAAGCGCTTAGTTCAGCTTTAGACGTCAAAGTAAATACTGGATTGGATATTTAATACCACGACCGAATGCTCCAGCTTCAGTCTAAAACATTAACAAAACTGAAATAGACGATTGCGCTGCCACCTGATGATATAAGCAGTAGACTGTACGGCAATCCTAACCCCATATGTTTGTTGCGGAACTAAACAGTAGGTATGGTGAGGCCTTAAAAGCTAGCTGGACATTGCCATCTGACTACGAATGGTATAACAGCTATACTCGGCGATCCTCTAAAACCACTTACTTGGCGCGAAGCGAAAGTGATGCATCTTTGAAATTTGACCAAAAATTCTGAAAAATTAAAAAAATATATTTTGTTTCATAATAAAAGTATATGAATTCTAAAATTTAGCAAACATATATTTTTTCCTACTTGGCAAACTTTAACTACCAATTAATTAAAGATATAGATCGGTAGGCAGTTGCTTATTAATAGGCACTCCCAAATTTAAAATTTTTCCATACACAAAATGATCTACATGATGCAATTTTTCACTAGTTTGTTTCAAAATTTGTATACTGCCTCTGAAAGCAGTTAAAGAAAATGTTCATATTACTTTCTCAAAATAATGATTCAATTGTTATAAATAAATAATTCAATTTTAGAAAATCAAGAGTTTTGCGGAGTAAGAAAAGTAATAATGTTTCTACACTAATTAGGGCTAATATCAAATATAATATTACATATCTATTTGTGAACTCATTTAGTGTAAAAGCAGACTCTTCTGCCAATATTTTTAAAAATACACCACACGGCTCAGTTTTACTAAAACAATGAATTTAGACAGCAAAAATATTTTATTTAAATAACTATGTAAACTAGAATTTTGACATGAACAGAACAATTACTATTATTACGTACAATAACTGGTAGGTATATAATTTTCAATAAGATATCTTACAGTCTTGAATTTTCCAAACTTCACAATGCATCGCCTAAGAAGCTTACTGTCCATGCCGAAAAGTTCCATCGTGATATGACCAAGTTGTTAAGGCGACGTTAAATAAAATAGAATTAAAAAAACTTGCACAACAACGATAGTAATAATGTTTTCTTTTTCTGTGAAGAAAGTGTCTTAAAACATGCTCTTTGATATGCCTAAACTTTTTTGAAAAACAGTTCCATTTACTGTAGCAGAAAATATGCGGGAGTTTCGAAACGTACTGTATGAATTATACAATGAAAACATGAATTAGTTTATAAAATTGGAATACTCTGAAAATTCACAATTATATAATAACTCCATGATAAGACAGCTCACAAGGAACCTTCGCCTACCGCCAGGTCGCTGCGTCCCCCATCTCGGTCCAGGACAGACGGGGTGCAGTATTGGAGGGTGAGACGTAGTCAGCGCCTCGAACCCACTCGGCCGGTTAATGCGGTCCTCATGAATTGGAGCCGCTACTTCTCCATCAAGTAGCTCCTCAATTGGCCCCCTCCTCCCCAGGGACTCACGAAGCTGAGTGCACCCCGGACCAGGTCTCCCAGCGGGGGAAAAATCCCGACACCGGTACCGGGAATTGAACCCAGGTCTCCCGTTTGGTAAGCAGCTGCGCTAAATTCATACTTACGTTTTCCTTAAAATTGTAGAACTTTTCTACTTAGAAGTACCACTTTTCGGTTTCTCAGCGTATCGCAAAATTTCTACTTAGGAGAATTGCTGACAGTAACGCTGCCTGGCGTAGGTTGCTTGAAATACGTGAATGTTCATTTTCCTAAGGCTATTTTGTACAGAGCATTGGCGGAAGTTTGTTAATTTCCTCTCTTGTTCTCCACTAGCTCATAAAAATCTTCTTGTGCCTGCTTTGAAAGTGAAAACCCCATTCCCTAATAACACTTTGGCACTGTAATCAGCCCTCAACAAATTTCCTTAACCAATATAAACGCCAAGTCATAATTCACGAGAGGAAGAAGACGTGAATGTTTTTGAAATTCTCCTGCCATATAAATCAGGCAGTAAGCTGGAGTTTAGCATATGCAAATATTGGGCCATGTATAAATGAATAGAGGTAACAGCGCTTGCCTTGTAATTTGGTTAAGCAGTTATCGCGTTTTAGCCACTTTTGCTATTTAAACCCCTAAGCCTACGACCCAAGTTTTGTTTTTTAAAGGTTTGATGTTTTCATTCATTCGGACGGAGAATGAAACTGCTTCAAGCTGATAAGAGATCTAATTCCTTCCCTTTCTTTAAACAAACAAAATATAATGCTAAAAGCAAAGATGAAAATACGTTTAATTATGCATTTGCAAAGGGCAAAACGATGCACAAAAGAAAATGAGTCTAATATTTCACTTTTTCCATTACAAATACGAAATAGAAGAATGTATTATAAATACGAGTGGAAATATATGGAAATATATGTTTTGGGAGTCCCCTGAAACCCAAAAAAGGAATATTTACTTTCTCTATCACACATTGCAGTACACACACAGCTTGTAAGGAATGTATTGTATTCCATCCAAAAATTCGATACCTACCGTAATTACCCGAAAATATATGTCATGGGGTCCCCCTGAATAAATAATTAAAAAATAAAAAAGCATCTCTATAAAAAGTTCCATGTGTGTGTGTGTGAACAACATAGCTCAAAAACGGAATTCCGTTTAAATACCATATGATACCTATTTCAAAAACCGAACGTCCTTTAAATACCATAATTGATATTTAAAACACCTGAAAGATGAGAAAAAAACAGAATGAAGGTGAAATGAAGGAAAATAAATGGTAAAAGATGAGAAATCACAACAATATTTTTGCTTCCCACCCTGGAAAAATCATAAAAAAACTCATAGCTCAGAGTGAATGATCGCCGGGGAAAGAGTCCCTCGTTCAGCTATGTAGAAATAACGGTTAGAATGTTGTGGAAATGAATTTAGAGTATTTTATATCTGTCTTGGAGATTTGTGAACATCTCTGGAATATCTATTCTTTAGTATCTATATGGCTTCGAATTGTGAATTTCAAGTCTTTTTTTTTTTTTTTTTTTTTTGTAGTGTTTAACGCCCGCTTTAACTACTTATGGCGGTGACACTGGTGATATATGAATGATGATGGAGCACCAGCGGAATGCGATGGCGGGGGAAACCGGAGTACCCGCCGCTTTGTCCACCACAAATCTCACATGCGGTCGCTTGGGATCGAACCCCGGCCGGCTAGGTGAGAGGCGAGTGGTCTAACCACTCGGCCACGAATTTCTGGTTGCACGGCCATATATATATATATATATATATATATATATATATATATATACACACGTCAGTTGGAGAAAGAAAACTATATTGAAGGGCAAGTTAGAATCATCTTGGTATAATATACCTATTCTGAAAAACAAATGTGGAGCCAGGTTTTCTAAGTAAAAATTAGTACGATTATTATCAAACAGATACTTCGTACTGTGGGCACTATGTGTTTTAATGTAACAAAATAACAGTTTCTGTTGTGCGTGAAATTAATTATTTTTTATTTTTAAATAATTCCTTATGATTGTCACTAGAAACATATAGTGTGTTTTCATATAAAATGCTAAAATGGCTAGCAGTTGTTTAACAGGTAACTATGCCAAGAACTGTGATATTATCAAGATGCTGTGCAAAAGTTAAAACGTTATGCGCTGAAAATACATAAGTACAATATTATACGAGTATTGCATAATAAAGGTCCTATAAAACCTCACTGGAGGACATCAAATTTTATTTTTCATGGTCCATTTAACGTATTAGCCAGATTAAAAACGTAAGAATAATTATTTCATAATAAACAGCTGATTATGTTTTATTTTATAGAACTTGTCAGTCTACTAGACTGTGTTGAACGTCTTTTTTGGTGTCAATGAAGAGCCATAATCAAACTGTCTTTTCTTTCACTCATGAAGTAGAACCTATAATTATATGCAATTCTTGTGCATAGGAATGATGTCTGAACTGAGACTAAAGGGTAGGAATAATACGAAGTGCATTCAAGTAATGACACTTCCAAATTTTTCTCACTAATTAATCAAAAGGAAATTATGAAACTCGTGTCACTTCTCGACGTAATCTCCCTGCAGCCGTACAAATATTTCGCAACGTCGACGTCATGATTCCATGGCCACTGCAAACGCTTCTTTAGGAGTCTGTTTTGACGCTAGAAAATTGCTGCTGCAATAGCGGCACGGAGAGAGTTTTTCATCGTCGAAAACAGCCAAAAGTCGCTAAGAGTCAGGTCAGGTGAGGTAGGGAGCATCAGGAATGACTTCAAAATTGCACAAAGAAACTGCTGTGTCATCCGTCAGCATTCGTGGCACCCACCTGAAGGACTCTTTTCGCATTTTTAGGTCGTCATGCAGGGTTGTGGGCACAGAACTCACGGAAATGCGTCAACTGTGGAGGCGATCTGTTTCACAGTCATTCGGCGACTCTCCAAAACATGTTCCTCCACTAGCTTGATCATGTCCGAGGGGCCGAGATTGATTTAGTTTGACGTTCTGCCTTCTCTGAACTGTCGCACCCACAAACACACATTAGACACAACCACGACACCATAAACCATATGTCTCACTTAACTGCCGATGAATTTCAATAGGTGTCACACCACGCAAATGGAGAAAACGAATGATTGATTACATTCTGAAAACAACGTCATTTTAAGTATACAAAACCTTCCTCACTCTCGCCGTTGCCACGAGAGTTCTGTGTGCCATTCAGTGCTGCCATCTCTGTCAAGCATCAACAAAGAGTGCCCACTTGCTTTAAAGCAAACCGTAAGTTTCTGTTTTCAGTACTGAGGAAAACAATGGGAGGTGTTATAACTCGTATTTTCAGCGTCGATTAGTATGAGAGGCAGAAGCCGCTATTTAAAAGATTATAAAAAATGGAGTAAGATTTATTGTAATTAGCTTTTTGGATATTTTATGTTTTATGTTTTTCACTTAAATAGATGCGTTTCGGTTTTTGCTCATTTTATTGAACATTAAACATTGCTGTCTTAGCTATTATCCATTAAATGCTACTTACTACCAAAGTCAACATCGCTCCCATAATTCAGTGAATTAGTAGAGGTCACGTCAGAAAACTTCTACTACGTGGTGGGCCTGAGCTTAGACATCAAGTGATATTTTTACTTTCTCAACACGCAATATGATACCGAGATTTCACCGAAAATATATGTTTTAGAACACCCGGATTCCAAAAAAAAAGGCACTTTTAGAAAAATGTCCATGTGTTTGTTTGTCTGTCGTATGTATGTGTGTCTGTGTGTATGTGTGTGTATGTGGGCAGCATAGCTCAAAAACGAAAAGTCCGTCAAATACCAAACTTGGTATTTAAGTTCACTATCTTCCAAGCATGTGTGTCTTAACGTGCTCTACATTTTTTGTCCATCTCTTACGGTTTAGCAGTTACACAAAATTCTGTAAAATTCACCCAGAATAAAGTAGTCTTCAGAGGCTAATCTCAGAAAATTCAAGATATACATTTTATTTGTCAGGTAAATATCTTTAATATACGAAATTTTAATCAAAATCGTTTGAGCCATTTTTGAGAAAATCAAAGTTTTCGAAAAAAATTCCATGTAAAGGGTAGTTTGGGGTGGGGGGAGTTTTCTCAAAATCTTCCTGTCGCATCCTTGGAGACTACTAAACTTAAATACCAAGTTTGGTATTTTACCGACTTTTCTTTTTTGAGTTATCGTTCACAGACACACGGATACACTGGCACATGGACACACGGATACACACACACACACAAACGGACCTTTTTGTGAAAATGCTTTTTTTGGATCCAGGGGACCCTAAAAGATATATTTCCGGTGAAATCTCGGTATCGAATTTTTGGGTGGAATGCAATACCCTCTCTATACACTATGTACATAGTACGCCTAGAGAAAGTAAAAAGTAATACTAAAATAAAGTGAGGTTCACATAGTATTGGAATGTTTTACCCCTCTATAAACATCAAATAAACAACTAAAAACAAAAGAAAAATTCAAGGCCGCAGTCTGGATTTGAACGGTTATCCCGCTCTCCGTACGATTACTCTAATCATTAAGCTACTGCGGTCCGATATTCAGCCCAACTGATTATTGTTTTTTACCTAGTCAACCAATCGTTATGTCTCACAACTTCAGAGACCTACTTAATGGCGACTTGCATATTTTATAACCGGGTAATATTCAACTACTGGGTAATACACATATCCAATGATATTTTACACTTTATTACATAATTGTAAATTTGTGCATTTTTGTATTGTAAATACTGTAACATATGTGTAAATATATATTGTAAATTGTGACTAGTATGCACCTAGAAGTGTACATAATACAATTATATTTTAGTTTTATATAATTACTAGTAGTAACTATTATGTCGATAATTAGAAAATTGTCATCTGACATTTCACCAGTGTTACATAATGAAACGATATTTATGTATGCATTTTAGCAGTAATTGTTGATATCTTTTATTTATATGTGCATTCAAATAAGGAAGTTCGTCAGGCCCCAAAAGCCAAATGCTGTGATTATATGTCTATGCTGCTGTTTTTGTAATCCGTGCTTTAGCACTAGAGCTTTATATATTGTTTTTTTCGTAGTAAATAAACATACTTATACATGTATATGCCTTAACAAGTTCTATGTTCAGTGACTTGCTGGCCAAAACGAACCTACCTTTGAAATCTAATCTAAACACATAACCTTGGTATAGCGTTAATATTGCAACTATAATAATGCATTAATAGTTTAGCTCTAAATTAATCTAAAAATTTTGGGGATCCACACATGATTGCACGTCAGATCAGAACTTTGACCCAGTTATGAATTTCTGAGTTAAATGAATGTTGCTCACCAGAAAATCTTGTGTCTGTTGCAGGTCCTCATACACGTCGGTGCTGACAATAGTGGCCTTCTCCACGGAGAGATATCTGGCTATTTGTCAGCCGATACAGTCCTACACCACTTCGAGTCCACATTTAGCGGTGCGCATCATCGCCTTGCTCTGGATCGTCTCGCTTCTCAGTGCCACCCCTTTCGCTGTCTTTACTACTGTCAACTACATTGATTATCCTCCAGGTAGAGTATTATAACTGCAGTTATAAGTTTGGAGAACTACTGTCTGGTTCTTCTGGTTCTTTTTAAATCTGCAGAGAAGTTCACTATAGCCCATTGCTATGGCTGTCGGGGTTTAATTGATGACATATTTTTCCTAAATGTTGTTTCATTTCTATAGCCCCCTTTAACATCTTGGTCATATCGGGGGCTTTGCATTAGAAACAACTCGTTTGGTTTAAATCGTTTTTATTTTCCTCAAATAGACACACACACACATTCACTCTCGCATACATACTTCCAGACTCTGTGGAGGATAGGGAATATTTCTGGAACCCGGAACTCCGGGTGAGAAGTCAGCACCTCTCCACCACGGAGGCAGTCGATTCCTAAATGTATTCCACTTCCGAAAAGCATTTGAATGTTGTTACCAAAATATTAGTCTGTTGGTTGGCGGTCTTTGTTTAAAGACGTCTTGGAATCAAAAGCTCAATTGGTGTCCTGTTTCTATAGTGAAGTAATGTTTAGACTAAGTATCAGGAAGGAAATAAGAAAGGAACTGAAATGTAAATGTTCATTTTATATATTATACGGAGGTGTAAAAATTATTAGACCCGCTATAAAGTTTTGTTATTAGTTGCTCGGGTTCCTGTTTCAGCATATTAACGACGTAGTGTGATAAATACTTAAGTAAAATTTTCTACCAATCAGAATTATATAACTGTTTATATGGAACATATCTAGAGTGTCAGTTTTTATCGTATACTAATGTACAGATGAATATATGTTTCTTTCATTGAATGTAGACAATTTGATTTAAATTTAACCAAATCATCTTAGATAAGTGTCTTCAACCACTTTTATTCCTGAACACTTAGATGAGTGTTTTCAATCACTCTATTCAAGACTATATCTGAAAATTAAAAGCCAAAGTTTTTTTTCTATGATGTGTATCTTTCGCTCTGTGTAGATTTTTGAGACTATGAGTTGGAAAAATGTTTCAACAAGAAACTTATAATGGAATGCTGTTTGTTATTGGAGGAAAACGGAAGAAAAAAAAATATTCAGAATTAAAATGGCTGATAAGAATTAACGTAAAGTGCCATTTTTATTTTTAGACATATGTATAGTATTTTCAAACTCAGAACTTAAATACTTTTTTTTTTATCTTAAAATGTACTTCGGTCTTATAATTTTCTCACCTCTATGTATGCTGATCTACGACAGAATACCTTGGTTGGATTTAATAAAATTATTTATGTTGACAGGTCTATTTTATAAGATCTACTTTGTAGAGTGACTATTGCATATTTTGAGTATTATGGTTGACAATCCAAAAAGATAATAGTCTGGCACTATCATAGGGTGGTCTCATAAAAATTTATTGGGGAAAACGGAGAACATGTGTGAATCTCAGCCTCATTATTGAAAACATAAATAAATTCGTCTATGAATCTTGATCTATCTAAACTATGGAATAATTTTGTTGCTAAGTTTACGGTTGGAATTTGCCCGTAGCTCCCCAAATAAGATAAAATTTCATCCACTATCCAGATGTCGCATGAAATTACAAATCGAACTGGATTTTTTTTTTTTTTTTTTTTGTGAAAGAAGGTCAAAAATTAAAATACCCGTGTCACAGTATTTTCTCCCATAGAGCCAAATTTAAGAAAAACAATTTAAAAAGTAGAATGATTCACTAATAAAAAATAATTCTTTGCCTTATCCTTGTTTAAAATTATAAAAAGAAAGAAATTTCAAAACCCCGTAATTTCGGTCCCTTCAAATTGTTTTATTAACCTATAGTATTCCCCTATTTCGCTTCTACTTACAAGGAAACAGGTAATAAGACCATTTCTGCTACTTTTTTCTCGATTAGAAGAACATATAGAAGCACAAGCTTTTAAACAATAATTTGTTGTAGAGTTGTAGAGAAAGTAATGTGAATGGAACACATCAGATTTTTAATCTGTAACAGAGGCTTAAAACATTAAAACGTGTAATGCATCGTAGACATTGTGTGGTTATTGCAGGTTCAAAGAGGAAAATCCCAGAATCTGCCTTCTGTGCTATGCTAGAGAGGCCCAGTTGGCCTATGTGCGAGCTGAGTGCCTTTCTCTTCTTCCTGGCTCCCATGATGATCATCATGGTGCTATACACGTTAATGGGACTCACCATAAGAAGCCGCTCTCGCAAGTTTCCTGGCGAGACTAAACATCTGGATTCTAGAACCAAACCCATCATACGCATGCTGGGTGAGTAAACCTGTATGTCTTTCTGTGAACAGCACGAAACAATAATAAGGAAAAGTTAAGTAAACATTACATTTCATATTGGAATCAAACAACTTCAAAGATGTCTAGATGAGAACTTTCAAGAAATTTAACTCGTCCAAAACTATCTATACTTGGAGTACTTTTCGTTAATTTTCAGTTTACAAGTTCTAGTGATTTTTATTAAAATAACTTAAGTTTGAAATATTAGCATGACTAAAAAAACGCCTGTAAATTTCCTATATGAGATAGTGAAAAACTTACATTACAAAAGCTTTGAGCACATTGAACCATACAATTTGTATCACACACCTGTTTTTAGTAAGGTTAGTGTTTTCGAAATATTCGTTGTTGCATTTTTTTAAGTCTTCCCATACTATAAAACTTCTTAATGCGATTTTACTTTGTTTCCTAAGCTCGATGGATTCATTAAAAACAAAAACTGATTTATGATACGCAAGAACAGCTAGTCAGACAAGTACATATTGCTTAATGCGAGATTATTTGGAATAAATTTTGTATGAGTAATATACAGGCTGTTTCAAAACGACACCAAAATGAAATTGGGTAAATCTATGACACGGCATTAGCGGCTTTACTTCCCTTCCGAAGCCATGCTAAGAAGTTGTTTAGACAGTTGCTGGTAAAAGTGTGACTTTTACTAGATGTCAGTAGTGTTAAAAGTATAAAATTCTGTCACTTAGTGTTATAAAATTATAACACTCCAATGTAGCTAACCTTGGTTTATAGCGCAATATGACCACTGCTTTATTCAAGTAGGCAGGAATCTAAATTATAGAATGCCTATATCAATATATAAAATGGTGATATGAATGTCGTCAATATGGAATATGCAGATTGATTTGGATTTGAAATAGTTGAAAGTATAGGCAGAATTTGCGAAGCAATTTTGTTTTGATTTGAAATAGTTGAAAGTATAAGCAGAATTTGTGAATTAATTTTCTTACTGATAAATTAAAATGTTATTACATTATTACTTTCTCTATACGTACTATGTACATAGTGTATAGAGAAGCTATTGCACTCCACCAAAAAACTCGATACCGAGATTTCACCGGAAATATATGTTTTAGGGTCCCCTGTATCCAAAAAAAGGTATTTTCAAAAAAGGTCCGTGTGTGTGTCCGTGAACACGATAACTCAAAAACGAAAAGTCGGTAAAATACCAAACTTGGAATTTAAATTTAGTATCTTCCAGGGATGCCACACGCAGATTTTGAGAAAAATCCCTCCACTCCAAACTACCCTTTACATAGAACTTTTCTCGAAAATTTTGATTTTCTAAAAAATGGCTCTAACGATTTTGATTAAAATATCATATATTCAAGCTATTTACCTGAATAATAAAATGTATATTTCGAATTTTCTGGGAATAGCCTCTGGAGAGTGATTTATTCTGGATAAATTTTACGGGATTTTGAATAACTGCTAAACCGTAAGAGATGGACAAAAACTTACTGCACGAAAAATGTAGAGCACTTTAAAACACACAATTTATGTTATATACATCTTTTTCGTGGAGTTCATCGTTTTTGAGGCACTCCTTGTTTTTGGTTTCTGCTTTGAAAAACATACTTTTCTCATACAGGAATTTGTCAACTCCTGTCCATACAAACAAAGGAACTTCACTGACATAGCAACCAGCTTTCGACTATCACTTTAACCTATTGTAGTCCCTTATTTCGCTTCTACTTACAAGGAAGCAAGTAATAAGTCTATTTCTGCTAATTTTTTCTCGATTAGCAGGAAGTAAATAGAAGCATAAGCATTTTAAAAATAACCCCCCGGCGAAACGACACCGAACTAGCATAATAGCCTTGCAGCTTATATTTGAAGTGGCTCGAAGTTTGATGTTGTAGCTTTGAAACGCTTTTAAGTATATTTCTCGGTAACGTTGAAAATTACATCCTTTTTAGTTTAGGCAGTGCTTGAAGCATGAAGCATTGAGGTATATCTGATGCTCACATATAGCTAAGAAATTATTCTTGTTCATTATCACAAGCTTTTTCCATTTTTCTGGTAACGGGGAAAAGGGTAGTTAACAACCCAAAAAAAACTATGTATACCCGGAAGGTTTCAAGCTTGCTTTTGCATGCGAACATTTTATTTTGCCTAACCACGAGTATATTTTACTTATTATCTGAATAATTTTCTCATTTATATTCATACAAAACTCTCAACTTGCTATAAATATCAACAAGAACTTGCTGTTAAACGTATACATGTGTTATTTATTATGACAAGTTAAAGAGTCTAAAATAAACGTATTATTTTTGCAAAAGCAAGTTACTTTTGTTTAGCTTTATCACAATCCTTTGATACTATTCTGCTACTATTCATGCATGTTGTCTTCATCAGTTCTTTGCCTCCATCCTCAAGATCACTTACATTAAGTTGCCGTATGTATCTCAGCTTATTTTCCCATGTTCTTTCCTTGTGTCTGTTACGATGAAATAGTATGTTGGAAAAGATAAACAAATAAGAAAAGATATAAGTTCTTTAGCGGATTTTCGTAAGATAAAATTTTAGCTAACCACTATGCAGCATGTCAGTAAGTTTACGAAAACACTGCTAAAGCTCGCGAGTTGGTGCTTTGCAAGCAACCTGCGTTACCTCCGATAACGTGAGCCCAGCACGCGGCTTGTTCCTGGGTGACTGCCACAACAATCCACGACAATCATGGGGTATTTAGTTCATGTATCTTTATTGATATTGAAATCTATATTTTCGTATCACATAGGATCTGAGCAACAACGTTAACATCATTGGTTCGGTGTCATTTGAAACAGCCTGTGTAAGGAATTACGTGAAATTGTAATTGGTATCCAAGTGTAATAAAAGATAATGAAGATATATGTATACCTGATATTGAATTTTTCAAATTTAATTCAGCTTTCCAACTCTCTGCCTAAGCAGACTAATGTAAAAGAACGATTATCAAATAAATATTAAGATTATTCTTTGGATATGTATCTTATTTGAAAGTACGAGGGTTGGAACTTTCTATTTATTTAGAACTGATACAAAAGAGATATATGTTCAAGTTTTACTATTCTTTAAAGTAGTCACCAACATTGTGTACAACCCGTTGGCATTGATATGTAAGGCATAGGATACCTTTAGCAGCGCTTGTGTTGATGGTTTGAATGCAGCGGTCTACTGCAGGCCTGGCAGGCAAAGGGCAAGAGATGTGAACTTACCCTCCCTCTCGTCCCCACTGCACTCTTTCAACAGTCACGTAGAGCCAAAGAACTGGTTCATTCCGGTGTTACCCCGTGGCAGCCTTATCAATGCAGTGGTTGCTTACATGTGCAATATGAGTGAACGGCGAATGCTTCATCGGAACAGAGGGGACAACAGTCACGTAGAGCCAAAGAAGCTGGTTCATTCCGGTATTACTCCTTGGCAGCCTTATCAGTGGTTGCTTACATGTACAATGTGAGTGAACGGCGAATGTTTCACTGGAACTGGGGGAAAAGTATTGTTTTGTTCTTTAAGATGGTCTTTCGTTCCATATTCTCTAGTTGCCATTCTTTGTGCTTTCCTAACAAATTCTTGAGTTCAAAATTACGCATTTGATTACGTCGCAAAAGACGAATCATCTAAATCGTAAACAACCGCCACTGATGAACATGTAACCTCTCCGCTTCTCTGCCAGGTAGAAGGAAAAAGAAAGGGGAGATTGTAGGGGTAAGCATTTTACACCGCTTATCTTACCGGCACAGATCTCTTGCCTAAGGAATCTCTGGAACAGTTCTGAAGCGAATGCCACGAAGAGGTTCCTTCATCTTCGACATTAAGTCAAAATTCCCAAGGGCTTACTCCAGTGTCGCTGCTTTTTTCTCAAAGCTGGTCGCAAGTTACGTTCCAAAAATGAACACTAATACTGAGTATTGACGGAACGTAAAACGTTAGGATAATACCATAACAGCCGTACACAGAAGCACCATAACTTTTACATTGCTGGGGTTTTGACCAACTTTCAATGTTTCAATCTTGGAATTTCGACTTTCTAATCTTCGGCGACCATTTCTGCAGAATAATTTTGCACGACAACGTTAGACCGCATTCAGTGCAAGCTGTGGCTGATTTGTTCGTCGATGGAACTGGGAAGTCTTGCACCATCCACCATACCCCGGGACTTAAACCTTGTGACTTTGACTCTACAAAGATGAACACTTGAGACATTCGCTTCGGAATTTTACAAGAGATTCGTCAGGCAGCAGACCGCTTCATTCAAACTATCAACAAACAGGCGCTACTAAATGTATCCTATGACTTACATATTGCTGACAACGGCTGACAGCGGTGGCTACCAGCATGTTAGCATGTATCTCTTTTGTAATACTTATAAATAATTACTACTATTAAAATTTCAGCCCTCCCACATGAAGTTAGTTTAGTGCCTATTTTATTTTATGATTGAGAATATTTTCCTGAAGGGCTGCAAATTGATTTATATATGCAATTTCTATACTCACTGCTGGGATGGGATTTTTACTTTCTCGACCAGTATGTACAATGTACACGAATGTATTGTATGAAGGTATCGTAATCCACCCAAAAATTCGATACAGAGATTTTACCGGAAATATGTGTTTGGAAACCCTGTGAATCCAAGTAAGCATCCAAGTGTCTGTGAACTGTATAACTCAAAAACGAAAAGTCCGTTAAATGCCAAATTTAATATTTAAGTTCAATAAAATCCCCCGCCAAAATATCCTTTACATGGAACTTTTTTATTTTTTTCAAAAATGGCTAATAATTTGCCAAGTAATAAATGTTTAAGAAAAATTGAAACATTCTTGGAAACTACTATTGAAACAAAGGAAGATCACTATTATCTGGAAGTGAGGTCATCTAGTCTGAGAATTATTTCTACAAAGGTAAATCGCTTTGAAAAGTGATACGAAAATGAAATAACTGCATTATTAAATTGCACAGTTTGTATTACAAGCACAGAATAAAAATTAAAGCAAAACTTGCCAACAACTAAAATGTTTTATCAGGAGCAGGACAATATTATCCCTCAGGAAATTTGCTGATTGATGCTGCCAGATGATTATGGAACCACAAGCAAAATAGCAGAGTTAAATGGATTTTTTTTTTTTTTTTACCTTCATAATAAAGTAGCTTTTTCATAGATAAAAATCACAGAGGTTAATTACGAAAAGGTTAAAAGTGACACAAAATAATCATTATACAGGATGTTTCAAAACGACACCAAACGAAGATGTGGACCTTGTTGGTCATACCGTACGTGATACGTGAATATAATTTTCAGCTCTAAATTCGGCACATACAAAAACTGCCATAAAATCACCATAGATTAGGCAATCGTACATAACCAGATCGCACGTGCCTGGCCCACTCCAAAAGAGATGCCGGTTGGTAGCGAAAGTCCCAGTCGCGTGGTGTAGGCGTGGTTTGAAAGACACGCTGGCGCGGGACACGTCACCTTAGTAATGAAAAACGTAGCATGTGAGCGTGGCGTATAACAACCGTTGTTCCTTCACTGCCTAATCCCAAATTTGTGCGAATTTTAAACACACTTAAAACTTTAAATAGAAGAGTTTGAAAGTTGCGACATCAAGTTTCGGACAAGTCAAAGTGTAAGCTAATCGACAGCTATCTTCGTTGTTGTCACCTGTATACATGCATTGTAATAGTGTTGAAATATTCTCAAGCTACCAGTTAGGACAAGTAAAACCTAGTTAATATTTTAATCTGCCAAATGTGCGTCCAAGAAATTCGAGATAATTACAAACTTAACGAGGTTATATAGCACTCTAAGTCAAATTGGGAATTTTTTTCATTTCATGCTTAATGTACAGATTTCAAATTCTCATTTAGAAGTGCAGAATTTTACTGCACTGCGGTTTCTTTTTCTTCCCTCTTTTTACTTTCTTTCTATCTCCTTTTCTTTGCACCCAAAAGAGCAAGAAAATTAGTAACGGTTATTCTCTAGTTCCTTGTAATTATCACATGTACTTCAATAAAGCCATTATTAGCAAAAACTAGGAGCTATTTTTAAAGAGAGAAACAAATTCTCGAGGAAAAGTGTGTTCTGATTCACATTTTCCATCAGGCGATGGAAAAACTGAAGTTCAATTTCTAATGGCCTGAGCAACAAGTTTCTAGCATATCCAAGTGTTAGTGTTTCCTTATTATCTATTTTTTTTTTCCTGTTACAGCTGCTGTCGTAGTGACATTCTTTCTGTGTTGGGCTCCTTTCCATATGCAAAGACTTTTCTTCATATATGGTGAAGATTCGCCCAAGTATGATGTCATCAACGAGTGGGCATATTACATTACAGGTAATTTTTAAGAATGGGGAGAAAATCAAAATCTACTGAAATAACTCAAAAACGTAGACAAAAACTACTACATTTCATACTAGATGATTGATGCTCTAACCACCCAGTTTTATTTTCATCACAAATCAATAGATCTATTGAATGAACTCATAACTTTTCACCAATAAACTGTACAATCTTGTTATTTGAGGAAAAATTATATAAGTGGTCATTCCTTGTATTTAGATAATCTACCTTTCTTAGTAATTTAAGTGGTATGAATACGAAGAAAATTGACCCTACCTCTCCCCTAATTTTTACTGCAACGGGTAAGTTAGATCATGAATTAATTAAATGCTCGTACAAATATCCTCGAGAACAAAAATAGACACAGCCAACCGAATTACAAGACCTATCAGGTCTATGCTATACTTATATTTATTTGGATTTAAAACAAAAACAATTTTATAAATATATGCGAAAGTGCAGTAAATATATTCTAAGAAAAATAAATTTCACCTCATTTATTAAATTTTAGGTGAGAGTTTTATGTGAAATCATTTTACCTCAGTGTTCACAGATAGGCTTCTATCAGATTTAAGAAACAAGAATTGTTATATACATGTGAAAATATACACAGACATCAGCTAGATGTTTCTCAAAATTATTTTATTACTATTATGAATAATTTCAAAGAATTTTCCTATTAATTAAGTTCTTGTTAGTTTCAGATGTAAAGTTTTTCAAATAGCATATTCTTAAATGGATATTTAAACACATGCATGTTTCTCTCATTATACAGGATGCTTCTACTACTTCTCTTGTACAGTGAATCCCGTGCTATATAACGTCATGTCTGCTAAGTACAGATACGCTTTCCAAAAAACGTTGTGCTGCAGAGAAGGTGACGCGTCAAGAGAACATTCCACTTTCAGGGACACTACAGTGGTCTACGTCAACTCACACGTGGAGCGTTGCAGGTAACCTATAAGCAATTCACTGCTAGGCAATTTCACGCACAACACTCATATTGAAAATATGCAGTGATTCCAAACCCTCAAAAGTCTCCGTGAAGTTGTTCCAAGTAGCCATAGCCATTTACCTTGTTTACTGTGCTGCAGAACTTCTCTTTCTTGCGCGTTTTATTTTATTCACTTTTTCTTTCAGCTTGTGTGTAATTTCCTTCGTTTTTTGTTTTTAGCTTCGGCTGTTTTTCTCGAAGCTGCCTTCAATGTTAGGAATAGCGCTCAATTCCTTCTCGTATTTTTATTCCTTGTATTAATGTAACCTCTATTTATTTCCTATATATGACATCTTGCTACAACAATTACAATAATAGTTTCCTGGAATTGCAGGTTTTGTTTCTCCTTTCCTGAAATGAAATGGAGTTTTTTATTTATGGACGCTCTTTAACTGCTGTGGTTCTCAGCGTCCCATTCAATACTGGGCGTGAAAGACCGCTTAATTTTGCTCAGAGACCTCTTTTTCAGGCTTGAGATTCTTTTACGTGCCATAAATCTACGGGACCAACGGCTTTACTTCCCTTCCGAAGGAAGCCATGCTAAGGATTTTTACGCCCGAAAAAAAGTCATCGTCTTCCGCCGGGTTTGTACTAGAGACCTTCGGTATATGAAGCTAGCATGGTAACCAATACACCACGGAGGGCGACTTCTCCTTTCCCGCTCTTCCTTTTCCTTTGCAGTGATGGAACTGAATTTGACCCAGCACAACAAAGTCAAGATGGAACTGCCTCCGTGCTCGAGTGCTCAGCGAGCTGACTTCCCACCCGGAGGCCCCGGGCTAGATTCCCGGCTGGGGTGGGGAATTTTTCTTTAACCAGAATTATTCCCTATCCCCCATTGTGTCTGGAAGTATGAATGTGAGAGTAAATGTGCGTGTGTTTAGTAATAAAAATTGATTAGCCTAATGTTCTGAACCTATAGTAATACGTTTTTTTCTCAAGTCAAAGTCCTCGATATGACTATTGAAGTTAAAGGGGCTATACAAATGAAACAATAAAAAAAAAAATCAACACGGTATCTATCCCACCTTACGTATAGGAGTTAAGCTGTTCTAAAACACTAATACGCGCGCGAGGTTGTATATCGAGAAGAAATTTTAATCTCGAATTTTTAATTAAATACAGTAGTTCACTTACATATGTAGACATGCTGTAGAGAAAGTAAAACGTGCCACTTTATGAGATGTAACATTTAGGGGGAAAAAAGAAGAGGGGGTTAAAATTACATTCCATTAATCACTTCTTTTTCCACATCCAAACTCCTGCCACTAGTTCTGGAATTAATTACTCTCGTGTGTTCAAATGCTTTTTTGCTGATTTAACATTTTCCTCTGCACATGAAATCCAAAGTTTGCGCGCGTTGCCAAAAAAAAGTTTAATTTTAGCTTGGTTTAATACTTTATACGTGAGTCTTTGAGCGCTAAATATTCTATTATTACCGTATTATTACCCCGCATCCCTCAGCCACAGAGATATCATTTCTCAAATGTTTTGTTACGCACGTTAGGCTGTTATACGAAAATGGACAGTTCATCAATAGAGTTAGGAATTTTAGGTGCTAAACCTTAATCTTGTTTTGCTATTAAAATGCCCAAAATTAATTATCTTGCAAAGAAAGCATGAAATAAGAGTCCTAATGTACTCTAGTTGCACCTTTTTGCACCTTTATTGCATTTTCAGTAATCGTTTTGCACTTGTATCCCTATTTTTTCCAGCTTTTTCTATAATAATTAAAAATTAATGTAAAAAATACACGATAAAATAAATTAAGAGTACAATAAATATCCTGCTTAGTGAATTAAACTGAGTGCTGCAGCAGAGCTTTTTAAAACCAAAACCTGATGTCGAAAATGTTGCAACAACAAAACATTTACCAGTATTTAACGATCGTCTTACTACTTATAAAGCCACAATCTGTGGACGCTAATGATACATTATATGAAATATTTGGGAAATAAATTTTAATAAGGGAAGGGTCAACGCCATTTTAAGCACACCTTTTGTTTAATGAATATTGTGTCATAGTTGGTGATGCAATTGGCTTAGTACTTTTTGTAGTGAATATTTACATTTAAAATTGCACCTTTTCCAACTAAATTAAGGTAACCTTTTTTGTCCCTTTTTGACCGATATTTTGCACCTAAAATTCCTAACTCTATTTATCACCCATTAAATGTAATCTCTTTTTATTTTTTATTTTATTTTTTGAAGGGAGTTTAGTTTTTACTTTATTTTGATAGGAATTTGATTTTTGTTTTTATGCTTACCTTTATGTAATGTTTGATTTGTTTCTTGTCTTGCCGAAACCTCAACTGTTATAAAGGAAAAACACACTATAATTTGGATGAAATATAAACACGACTTCCTTGTTTGTAGCTTTATAGTGTTACTGATCGTGACAATGCTAACTGTTAAACTAAGTAACTGCATACGTAACTTAAGATTGTAGAATAAACTGTATGTTGTGCAATTTTTTTTCAATCTAGTGGTTGTGTGAAAGTCCACCAACTAAGCACGATGCTCTTAGGATTTGGTACCCAATGAGTTCCAGCAGCACTTCCCTGTATAAGCAGGAAGCTTTTGCCCTTAAGGGTTATTTTGACTTTTATTTTTTTTTTTATTTACAAGCACAGAATTTTGGGTTTAGGATTAGAATTACTCTTGGACGGGGTCCCCAACCACTTGAGTTTTATTTACGGACGCTCTTTAACTGATGGTTCCCTTCCGAAGGAAGTCAAGCTAAAAAAGTTTACACCCGAAAAAGACCACCGCCCTCCACCGAGTTTAAGCCCGCGGCCTAGACTACGGAGGAGGACATTGGGGAGAGAGTCCCTTAGGGACTTTTGCATCAGGACCTCAAGGAGGGATGAGGGGAGAGACCCGAAGATGTGGGCGCAAGCATGAATGAGTTCCCTAAAGGTAGGCAGATGGAACGCCTCCGATGCCACCAGGTCCCACGCACGAGCTCCGAGCCTCCGGTGGTTCCCCAAAGGGGCTCAAGCCCAAAAGCCCCGAAGGTAGGTCTCGATTGAGTTAGCGCCGACCAACTTACAAAGTGCTTACGCTTGAAAAATATGGAACATAAATGAATGACTGTTCCATGATTAACTTTATTTTCAAATAAACACGATATTTTGTACACAAAAAACAAATTTTTATATTTTCAAAATATTTATAAAAATGGTATTCGTCCACTTTTTGTTTCTCTACTATGAAGTAGGGGAAGTGTTATATTCTATTCAAAAATCTGATCCTGAGATTTCAACAGAAATGTTTTGAGACTCCTGAACCCAAAAAAGCATTATTGTCCAAATGTATGGCTTTGTATGTGAGAGGAAAAAGAGGGAGAGAGAGAGAGAGAGAGAGAGAGAGAGAGAGAGAGAGATTGAGAGCAAGAGAGAACAGCATAAACCAAAACTGAATGGTCATTTGGATACCAAATTTAGTATTCAAGTATTTAGTACTAGTCTATTTAAATTCCTTCACAAAGATTTTCAAGAAAATCCTTTTACATGAAAAGTCTATCAAAAAACTTGTATTTTTTGTAAAATAGCTGTAATAATTTTAATTAAAAATAACATATATTTAAGATACTTTCATGATAAATGAAATGCATATCTGTCTTGAATTTTCTGAGAATAGCCCCTAAAATCCTCTATTCTGAATGACTTTTGCATAATTGATTATAAAAGATAAATATAACTTCTACACAAATAAATGTTGATCTTGTTAAAGTATGCAATTTATTTCCAATCAGTTTTTCTGTGGAGTCAACCATTTCCAAGATATTCTATTTTATTGGTCTGAATTTTCAAAAATGCATATAATTCATCTAAAAATTATATACGTTCCTCCCCCTCTCCCTTTCCCTCTCCCCCTCCCCCTCTGCCTCGACCTCTCCCTCTCCCTCTTCCTCTCATCTCTCTTGGTCATTCAAAGAGAATGAAATTTCCCAATGGAAAATAGGTAATAAAACCATTTTAACAAAATATGTTTATCTTGATTAACAAGAGATAGAAGAATAAGCTTTTTAAGAATAGTTCCTTGAAGAATGGGCACTAAAACTGTGATTGTAGCACAACAGGGGACTTTTTTTTTTCTTTCTTTTTAATTATTTTTTTATTTTACGTTGCTTTAACAATTCTTCATATAATGATAGAATTGTTCGGTAAGGTACCTCCTTTATGGTATGCGGAAGTAGCCTTTAAGGTCTCATCCTCGTTCCATGTGACCTTCGCTTAGCGCCAAGCAGATGGTCTCGTCCAGTCTAGCTGCACTACCACTGGAGTCAGACAGCAAAGTGCAGCTAGCCTTCTAAGGTTTAATCTCCTCACATCATTGTTACCACTTAGCTCTGCGACAGCAAATAGAGTTGGGATGCCATCCAGTCTACTGCTTGCACTATCTTTGGACAGATGGTAGCACACACGAAAGTTTTAGACTGAAGATAGG
Organism: Hymenopus coronatus; assembly: GCA_030762935.1. Taxonomy (NCBI): domain Eukaryota; kingdom Metazoa; phylum Arthropoda; class Insecta; order Mantodea; family Hymenopodidae; genus Hymenopus; species Hymenopus coronatus. Next base: position 89,050,959 of record CM060881.1, on the reverse strand, counting down.
ACTTTGAGCTGTGGTATTAAATATCCAATCTAATGTTTATCTTAACAACTGAAGGGAACCATGAAAAACTCTCAGGCAGATTGGTCGGCCCATGGCATTTGAACACAGGACCTTAACCCAGCCCACAGATACTACCGTCTTAGCCATCTTGCTTAGTTTTTTACTTTCTCTACACAAACTATGTACATAGTGAACAGAGAAGGTATTGTAATGTACCCAAAAATTTGATACCGAGATTTCACCAGAAATTTACGTTTTGGGTACCCCTGAATCCAAACAAAAAAAACATTTTTGAAAAAAGGTCCGTGTATGTGTGTGTGTGTGCGTGCGTGCGTGCGTGCGTGCTTCAAAATTTCAGACTAATGATTTTCATAATCTTGATTTGTGAGGTGGCATACCTGTGATGTTGGTTCTCAGGCTTCCTTTAGGGAGAGGCTAATGTATTTTAAGACAACATGAGCAAAATGCATGCAATTAGAATAGATCATTTTCATAAAATTATATTAGTGACACATGTATTATTCTTTGGATGCAAAGATTAATTGATGAGGAAGTATATAAAATTATTTATTAAGTAAAAATGGCTTTTAAACTTATATCCAGTATTACTGTAAGTTATTGATCCTAATTGTTTAAGAGATCTTATTAATATGCTATTTAATGGTACATGTAAAGCTTATTTGAAAGTATGATTTCAAAAACGTCCCAAGTCCAGGGAGTAAAACTTTTCAAGAGAGACATAAATTGAGTGTTTATCAAAATACTTGTACAAGTCAAATTTCTATAACTCTATGAAACAGAGATTCATCTTTTTAGAATTCTTACCAGTTATAAATTTCTTAGGACGCTTGAAATCACAGGACTCTGTTGGAATAATATAAAAGTTACTCCAAATTAATAAATTTGATTGGGCTATTATTCTTTATAACAAAATATAGAAATTACAATCAGAGTATTTCCTATAAACAGATAAGTACTTTTGCAATGAAAATTATATTTTTTAAGAAAATACAGAAACAAAATACAGTACTTCTGGATTATTAATATGCTGCAGTCTACATTCAGCACTTCTCACAAAAATCTTTTATTTATTTTCTGTAACATTATCACAATCTTCATCTTCATTATTCCTGTCATCAGATCCAGCAAATACATAATGATGTTGAGTTTCTGGTTGTAACTAATTCATTATCAAGTCTCTTTTGTTGAATTTCAATTGGTGCATTGTAAGCCTTACAATGAGGGATTATAGGCTTCATATTAGTCTTCAAGATAACTGTTGTGACATACTTCACTATTGTTGTGTCAGCAGAAACTTTGTTCACATGGCAGCTGGCAAACTTAAATACTTTGCACTTTTAAACACAAACTGTTTCAACAGCATCAAACATTTTAGCATACTAATTGCTGTTTGGCAACATTCAGCTGTAGGGCAATTGCTTTCATCACTAGATTGTGATCCTCTTCAATGTAGGAGATAGTGCAAAATATGCATTTCATAAAAATAGAGATTTGCGAAATATTTTAAATCACCATTTCATTTGATTCTGTCTTTTTTTTAGTTAGTTAGTGAAACATATTTGGAAATACAGTCCACCACAATGACAAATTCACTCATTAACAGTGAATGAATAGATGTTGTTTAAATAAATAAAATAGAAACAAATGTTGGTTTTAATTTTACCTAAGTAAAGCGTAACCATAATCTTATATAAAACATTTGTCATAAGTTTCTTGTTCTTAAGAGAGTGGCTGTAATTCTTAGTCCCTTCTTGGGTCTACTTATGTTTGTTCTGGATATTAACTGACTGAGGTACGTTGAAATGAAACCATTTTTTTCATAATGCTTTTAAAGTTGGCAAAGGAGAATTTATAGATTAACACACCAAAAAAGTTAGCACAAAATGGGAGTAATAACATGAAATGCTAGAGTCCATATTATTTAAAACTGGAAATTTAAGAATGCATTTTCTGGCTTATACTTTTCTCAAATGGACAGGCAGAGTCTCATTATTAAACACTATTTTTTTTTTTTTATTTTTGACATCAGAGGTACACAATATTATAAGATATTAAAAACTTTTTTACTTCCAGGTCCATCACTAGCACTGGTCATAATGATTCAAGAAGAGGTTTCCGAATGAGTAGCTGTCGCTCAAAAAACAAGAATAGTGCTAACAATATAGCCATTAACAACACAATAGATGAGAATCAACGTTACAGCTGCTGCTATGAGACTGTACCTACTAGCACTTCCAACATGGTAGTGAGTGTAAAACCCACCTCCAATGGTAAAAACAGCGCCTTCTCCACTACAACCAAGTCTTCATGGTCCAAGAACATATTCAAGAAGCAAGAATCAGAAAAACTGTCTCCCGAGACAGTTCCTTTATCTGACAACCACCAGGAAGAATTAGAAGACTGCAGAGTGAAGCATCCACACAAGAACAACTTGGAAACTTGCATATAAAGACAGAATAATATTTTTGCGTTCTAGCTTAAATTTTAAGTACTTATTTAGCTACCATCAAATGGAACAAAGAGTAAATAGACAAAACAAAGAAGAAAGAAATTGGCTTAATATAATATGTTTTGTTTTGGATTAATTTGCAAAGTAAAACACACAATAATGATATAGGCTTTAGACACAATGCATTTCCATTCATGAATTCTCTACTGCAAATAGGTCGTAAAATGATCTCAATACCTTTCCTTTAACAGTGAAAAGTTTACTACTACATTTTTTTGGAAAATAGTTCTGAGCTACTGGTATGTAGAAATATTTTAAACTAGCGTAAATTTGTTTTAGAATTTTTTAAAATCTGTACAAAACTCACATGTTTTTTTCCTGAAAATTTATGGGAATTAATAAAAAATGTTATAAACCTCTAGAGAAATCAAGTATTAGGACTCTTGAGTAAACTACTAATTACAACTATTAATAGCATCTACTAACATTATTGCAAAACTATCACTACAGTTACTACTAATAGAACTGTTCCCAGTAATGCTATCACAGTTTTATATCATTATTACCACCAAAATCATTAGTCTTTTTTATAGCCACATTGATTTCCATCACTCCTATTATCAATACTTCAATCACTGTCATCATATGCTGTAGTTATTACTGCTGCTAATACTACTACTATTGTTAATATCACAACTACCAAACTTAACATTGTCAATGGCTTTACTACCACCAAGCACTGCTGCTGCCACTACTGCCATCACCACTGCCCTACTGACAATAGCACCACAACTATTGCCACTACTACACTATGGATGCTGCCCCCATAATAGCCATAGATACTATTACATCCACCATGTTGTGATAGTAACATGCAGCACTCATGTTAGTAGTACTAATATGTATACAGTACTGCCATAAGTTCTGTCAGTACTTTCAGTGCATATACTACTTAATAAAACTACATAAATCCATTAATATACATAAATTCTGAAAGAACATTAAAAATGCTACAAATGAACATACTCTCATTCAAAATGATTAGCATGTGAGGCAACACAGTGACGAAAACATTGCAGTCACTCATCAATAGCTACACAAATTGTGTCCAATAGAATTTTTTTGACAGCTGATGTGATTGAATTTTATGCAGCTCAATATTGCAGTGCCTATTTTGACATTCTATTGCCTTGAGCTTCTGTCACAGAGGATAATCCACTAGGATAGTCTGGAGCAGCAATAAACCATGAGACATTGGTTGCCAACCACTGCTGCATGTTTTTGCTTTGTGTTTTTGCTCTCCCCATATGTTGTTTACAAGGCCTGGGATCCAACCCAGCATATCTCCTTTAATTTTCCAATTAGCAAATGCCTTGTGTATATTTTATCTTCTATATGCACTAATATGAAAATTGTCCTTCAAAATGTGTGACATTGTTCGTGAAGAGTTGTTCATTTCACAAGACAAAATAGTTTGTTTACACAAAGGAATGCATCTTACATAGTCCTTGTACGAACAGCATTCACAGCTTTTTTTGTGCGTACATATCTAGGATGGCCAGATCTAATGCGATCAATAGTTTCACCCATTTCTTTAAACCATGCTATTTTTTTAATAGTGTTTAATGCCAATTTTACTACTATAGCACTTCAGGCAATGACAGTTATGACACATGGAATAAAGATGGAGCACCAGTAGAATAAGATGGCAGGGAAACCTGGAGGAAACCCACACCTGGGCCACTTTGTCCATTACAAATGTCATATGCAGTCACTGGATCGAACCTGGGTCATCTAGGTATAGGCAAGTGGTCTAACCAATCAACTATGTGCAGCCCCATACTATTGTCCGAAACACAAATAGTTAATTGATGCCAAGTCAAAAAATATTCCTCAGTTCACTTTACACAATGAAAATAGCAGTAATACAGTGATACACTTTTCATACACTCCCCACTACATCTTTCTCTCTTTCCTATTACTGGAATAATGCAAGCTGGTTATTTGCAGAGTAGTAAAGGCAACACAGCGTTGCCACATTTCTTCATGCACGACTTCATTACTACAGTGCATTTAAAGTTCACTGACAGAACTTATGACAAGTAAATGCATAAGCTGGTACTTACATTTTAAAAATCTATTTCGTTTATGCAAAAACAAAATGCCCATTTAAAGAAAAAAACAAACCTTCTCTTCTATAGACAATTTTGAACAAATGATAAAGTTCATATTTCTCTGTTTTAGCTTAACAAATCTGTTTAGAAGACAATGATATAACCTCAAAGGCTCTTGTACTGAAGTAAAAAATGTTTCCTTGCTAGTTATGCTTGTGGAGAAAAATCATTATTCAGCCTCTTCTTTATTATGAAGCATTCCATTATGTGAACCATACCTACACAAGAAAACAAATATAATTATCATGTAATGATAGAGTAGCACAACCATCATAATCATAATACTGTTTTAACTGTTACCCTTGCTACTGCATGCGATCTACTCCCTCTCAGCTCAACAAACCAACTGAGTAAAGCCAGTAATATAAGCTTGCATATCATCAGACTGGAGTGTTTATTTTATATTTTTCATATGTAAATCAGTCTTATTTAATGTCATATTTATTTGACCATTTTTGTGTCCAGGTTTTAAACTTTATTTGAAATGTATTGTTGCAACCATTTTTTTTATTTCAAGGATCACTCTGAAAGTTTTGAGAATCAATGTGATAACATTTTAAAAATTTAGATCTAATCTTTACATCTTTTTAAAGTTTTCTGCATTGCATTGATTAGAAAGTCTTATTCTTGCAAACCATTTTTCAAATGCCTAACACCACTCCTTTTTTGAGAGAGTGAAAATATATCCCTTGTGAACAACTACTGCAGTCACATGAGATTTAAATCATTTACCTAGATATTTTTCTTTTATTTTGTGAAATAGAAAAAGTCATATGGGGCCAGAACTAAACAGTAGGTAGGAGGGGATAAGTATTTGACTCCTGCCTCCTGAGAAATTGAGTTGTTTGTCATATTATTGTGGGCAGAGACATGTTATGGTGCAACCAAATTTTATGCAAACCAGTCCTATGATAGATTGTTCTTAGTTCAATGAAGAAATGCAGCAGACATTTTATGGTGTACCCTCTAGCAGTGACTATCTTTTCTCCCTAAAGCAGAATTTTTAGAATATGCTCTCTAGCTGAGAAGAAAGAACAATTATATGCTCACCTCACTTATGTTGGGAGGTCCTCTCTTGAGAAGACACAGACTGATGACTGTTCATTGGCTTCTGGATCATATTATATACAATGTTAAATATGTTTTTGGGTCTTTCCACATCAAGTTGTTCATCATTTCCTGGCACCTTTGCACACATGCCTACCTGTTTCTGCTTACTTGTGAGGTGGTAGGGGATCAACTGCAGACTGTAAAGATTTTCTTTAAGGATTGTACACATTGCTGCAGGTCCAATTTACAGAGCTTTTTGAATCTGATAATATGAGCAATGACTATAACATAAAATAACTCCATGGCACGACAGCTCACAAGGAACCTTGGCTACCATCCGGCTGCTGCATCCCCCATCTCGTTCCAGGACAAACATCATGGATGGGATGCAGTATTGGAGGGTGAGACATGGTCAGCACCTCAATCCCCCCCCCCCACTGGCCAGTTAATGCAGTCCTCATGACCTGGATCCGCTACTTCTCCATCAAGTAGCTCCTCAATTGGTCCCTCAGGGACCTCACCCCAGACCAGGTCTCTTAGGGCTAAGGAGACAACCACAGGACTAAGGAGACAACCAAGTAATGGCTGTATTCTGCAATATGTGTTCTATTTTCATTGCATTTTTATTTGTTGTTGATGATGGCCATTCTGCGCAATTTTCATCTTCAAGGGAATCTCTTCCTCTTCAAACTCTGCAAATAATTGATAAATGAGGAATTGTAAAGGGAAAAGATCCCCAAATCACAATGCAGTTTTTCAAGGCATTCTCTCTTTCCTAAACTGACTTTAAAGTCATAGAAAGTCATAGTGTGCAAATGGAGATCCTTTCTAGTGTCAGGCATAGTTACCTGCATGCACATAAACAACAGTGCTTATGCTGCATATTGTTGGAGCATGCCCAAGCTTACACATGTTACTATCTGAACTTCAATCTAAAGGTAGGAATATCTGTATTAGTTTACTACAATTCCTTGATGTCTGAAATTTTTCATTGTGAACCTCATAAAGTTTTGCTCGGTGAGGAGAGGGTGCATGTTCCCCCCATTCTCCTTTGGAACTGTCCTTGTGTTGCTAGTGTGACAAAATAAAGAAGAAGTAACACACTAACGCTATAGTATCATGTTTAAACAGATGGCACAAATACAAAATTAAAAAAGGATCTTCCCATATATTTCTTATAAAAGCTTATGCAGAATAGTTTCTGTATAAAGTAACATAATAAAACAAAAAGACAATAATGCACCACTGCCTCAACTGACATTATGCCGCCCCAACTGCAATTACTGCCTCCATGATTATCTCTATGGACACTACCACCTTAACTGATACTAGCACTTATACATCCAGTACTAACACTACCATAACTATTGCTTACTATACTCTGACCAGTTCTGACTTACCATCACCACTCTACATACTTACTATTAACTCCTTCATCACAATCACTACCACTGCTATTACCACCACCACTACTATTATCACCAAAAAAATCATCACAATAATACTGCCGCCATCATCATCATCATCATCATCTTGTCAAGTTAAATACTACCAAGTAGTTTAAGATAATCACAGAGTAAAGAAATATTAATAAAACAAAGAATGATAGAACTTGTCCATGAGCCTGTAAATATATATTTAAACAATAAAAAGTTAACTTTTTTTCAGACACCTGTATTCTCAAATATTTAACATTCCAAGAAAACAAAACAAATAACAAGCTTTTAATTAGACAATAGTTGATTAATTACACTAAACAACACATTTTGGGAATTTTGCCAGAACATGTTACGAAGGAAACTAGTTATTCAAAACATGTTCTGGCAAAAATCCCAAGTAAGTGTTGTTTAGTGTAATTAATCGACTCACTGCCAAATTAAATGATTATAACAACACTGTTTTCTAGCTTCCATGATAAGAAAAGTGAAATAACCAGCTTCTGGTTTACAAAGAACGCAAATCAGTACCAACCAAAAGGAAAGAGAGATTATCTTCTTGTAACATAGCAGCCCCTCTTTCTTTAAATTGATTATGAGAAATTGGTTTATTAAATAGAATAGTTGGATGAATATGAATAGTTATATTATTTTTAATAATAATTTCATTTTTTAGAGCTGCTTATACATTATATTTATATTCTTATAGATGGCATGGGATGCCGACTGACCCAGAAAAAGGTAGAGGGAACAACTGTGAGAAGGTACTGGCATTATTCCCATGCCGTAAGCTGAAGAAGAAGAACAAATAAAATTCAAATATTGAGTATTACAACAGATTTCTGCAACAAAGAACATTTTCAGATCTCAGTTTTTTATTTATTTAGTTAAAGCTTGATAGAATTTATTTGAAGCTGATTTAAAAAAAAATAGCACATGATGCAAGTCTTTTTATTTATTTTAACTTTGAAGCATAAAACTATTTTGTTAATTTTATATTTTAATTTAAGTAGGAGATGAGAAATTATCATACAAATTCAGGTGTAACTGTTTCATTATGAAATATAAGAGAACATAACAGACTATCGTGTAAATGTTAAGATATGATGAGATAAATGTATGACACAGTTGAGCATAGCTTAAGGTTCTACACAAAACCATGTGTTTATTTCCTCAAAATCCTTATTCAGAAAACTCTCACTTCCTAAAAAAAGTGGCTGATAATAGTTTTGTTAAATAAGTATTTCAATTTTATTCTTTTTCAAAACAAATATTAATTTGTGTCTTGGCTTTAGAACATACTAAAACAAAGAATTCTGTAAACTAATCTAAATACAACCTAAAAAGGTTCCTGAAAAAGAGAATAAACTTAATGTTTGACCAGGCCGAAATATTAGTAATTTTACAAGTGGTGACAGAACCTTATTAAAGTATAGTTGTCCATGAAAGAGTAGTGTTCTACCAACCAAAAGTGCCTACATGTAATAATTGAAAAGCGCATATACAGCCCAATATTAAATATTGTTGCACATCCAACATTACAAAAGATGTTCAGTACACCAGTTTGGACACATGTGACAATGAGATTAAAATTACTTACCATCATCTTCTAATATTTTACAAATATATTGCTGTGAATTCATTTAAAATTCTATCTGTATTTGCAACAAAGCCAGTTCTATTTCTATAATAATTAGGGTTAATTTCAAGCAATATTCTGATAAATTCATATTTATTTCTATGTTTTCAAATATACTGTTTTTAAGTTATAATGTTTATGTAGCATCTTCGTAAAGGTAATTCTTTCTAGGGAAAAAAATTCAATACTGTTTCATCTACACACTCCACAAATACTTAACAGTTTCATATACTGGTCGGAAATAAACAGGTGAATGCAATTTTTATAATTGTAATTAAGTTACTCGGAAATGAAAATCACAACACTCACTATAGCTTGTGTTATAAATATACCTGTGATTTATTTATTTTCATTATAGGCTTGTTGCATAATATGCTATTATACTATTGCATTAAAACTAAAAAATATTAAGTTATGGTTTTATGCCTGAATGTCTATTTAATCTTTGTTCCAGTATCCATTGATATAATGCTCACATAATATGTAGAGTAGCCCTTACAGTTTTGCAATAATGTGCCATAAGAAAGCTTCTAATTTATTTTTGCATAACTGTTTATACCAGTTCAAGATGCACATTTCAAACTTGAATTGTATTTGTGTACCTATGCCATATCTAAGATAATATGGAGAGCTTTAATGTACTGAATTAGCTAATTATATGATCATGTTGGTATTGCTTTACCTGACTTAAATATTTTAAAAGCTGTTTCATTCTTCTGGTATTATTTTCCTAATTATTATAAAGTTCCATAAAAGAAATACACTTCAGTAAACTTTAATTTAGAAACAGATATATATATATATATATATATATATATATATTTCTTAATTTTTCAGACAAACTTAAGATATGCATTAAAGTTATTAGCAGATAAATAAAAGTTGTCCAACTGAAATCAGTCAGAATATTAATAACACACTAATCACTTACACAGTGTTGTAAGAACATGTTTTCATTCCTCTGTAGCCATAAGATTGTTTTACTGGCTCTCTTCATCAGGTGTTGCATAGATAAAAGCTATTTTGTAGTTATCAATGTGATAAATGTGTTACGTTCTGCAGTGCCTGAATGTCAAAGTTCATGTTTTTGATATTCTCAAGTTTCTGTACTTGCCTTCTCCACATTGCTAGTTTTTCTGGTTCATTTACAGGTTTCAAAAGTTTTGTTTCTTGTTTGCAGTATACTTTTCTGTTCAAAATATGCAGCTATTGGTGATTTGTTCAAATGATAATTATATTTAATATTCTGACTCATTTCAGTTTCTCCTGAAGGCATGTCTAATATCTAGTACAGAATATTGAAGTTTATTGAAAAGTTATCAATGTGTTTAAGTTCACACTTTGCTTTGTAATCCCTTCAGATATTTTAGTACTGTCACATAAGAATTAAAAAAACCAGGTAGATAAAAACCAAACAAAACAGGGTACTTAATAAATCCACCTAATGAATATAGCTTTCAATTCCAAGTCAAAAGAGAGCAAAAGGCCTTTTTTGGACAAGTGGAAGGGAATTTTCTGTTTATGTTCTAAATATTTAACATTGAGAATGAGTCCGCTTGTATCAAAGTGAACCAATTGATGAACTGTTCATGGCTGAAAAGAATTAACTCCACTTTTCTTTTAATTGATTTTATCTCAGTTTCATATCCTACTGAGTGCCTGCAAGTTATACAAAATAAAACTTTCTGAAATGCTACCAATGTACCATGATTCATGCAATACTTTCCAAACCATTCTAGCACATCTACAAGACACCCTAAAAGCTATGGTATATAACCTTGGCAAATGAACTCACAACCAAATTGCTTGAAGAGGAAGCCTTATTAAGTGATACCACTGTAATGAGTTTGAGAACTATAAGGTCTTTTATAGCCAAAGATTTATTTTGAAGTGGTTTGTAGTTGTGATCATAGATGTTTCAGAAGAAAGTTAAGCATCTTCTCTGGAAAACATCCAAGTTAGAAGTTAAAGACGAATGAAGCATTTTTAAACTGATGGAGAAGATTGTGCATAGAGTTATAGTAGAGTGAGTCACAGAGTTACACTAATGTTATAATCCAATGACTGCCTGGCCTTTAGTTACATGGATTTTTATTCAAAGTGTTTAACACATTTTAGTACTTAGAAAGTATTAGAAATATTAGAACTGTGTGAAAATAGAGAGTGGAAAAATATGAGATAGTTGCAAGCAGCACTATCCAGAGCTACGTAGGCATCCACACAGTATATCTTTACCCCTTGCTTTACAAAAGATAATATGTCATTTGTCTCAAAGACCAGTATTTCTCTTATTTTTAAAAAAAACCTACTTCATATTATTAGTAGAGAGAGCAAACAGGGTAATGCTTGAGGGATTGCCAAGTTAAAAATAGCTACAAGGATTGATGACATGAGATTTGTGGCAGGAATGCTACACTTATTATCTCATCATGATAATTAGTGAGGTAACTTAGCTACTCTTCCTATTTTTACTTTCTTTTCAACTGTGTAACAAACTACTGGTAAGATATTTTGCCAAAACTGTCAAAGGTACAGCACTCACAAATCAGTAATTTGTAGAAGAATTTGGACTGGAGCCCTATTTACCAATGTAATGCTGCTTAATAAGACATTGTAGTAACTTCACTCTAAAATCTCTCAAAATGTATATGCTATACATTACATTAAATGTTACAATGATGAATAGTAGTAGATAGATTAACAACTTTATCTACAATACCCAAGTTTGCATACAAATTTTGTAAATATGCATATGTATTAACATATGTATTGTACTGCAGTAACATATAGGCTACAGAATTACCTATATATAAACATATAAATAAAATGCCTTTGTTTATGTGAAAATGCTTACTAGAATCTAAAATGCAATCATGAAACATTCTGCAAAGATTTCCTTTGTTTTGTCTTTGCTGCTCAAAATTTGTTTGTAGAGCATATGCTGCTTGCATCTACAGATAAATGTGCAGTGAACTTCACTCTTTGCTTACTCCAAATGCACTCTGTAATTATTACACTTCTTAACATAGTCTATTAGTCTAATAGCCTACCACACCATAACACCACCAACCCAGATAAAATGCAACTCATAACTAATGCAGAATGACTCAAAAGAACGGGAAATTGTGGAATGGAGATATAGTACAGAGTATACCATTATTGAATGTCACAAGCATTTTTATTTTTTGAATATCACATCTCATAGATGAGTTTCCCCTCGGCGCACACATTCCTGAAGCCCGACAGGAACATCATGTATGGCTCAAACTATCATTTCAACAGGGATCCTTAAGGTTTCCTCTCATATTCTTGCTTTAAGTTTGTTGATAGCACATCAAGTACTTTCTTAAGTTGGCCCCCACAAGAAAAAATCATATATTGTCAGGCAGGCCATCTTGGAGTCATGCAATGTCACATTGCCTTGAATTGACACAGTAATGAAACAATTGTACAGCTTCCATCAATATCTGTGCTGTGTGTCCTGTTCCAACTTGTTGAAACCAACTGTTGGCAGGAAAATGGGGTAGTTCATGCACAACAAAGCTTCCCATCATGGCATCACACTGAACAGACATTACAGTGCTTGCATACCCATTATTCTCAAAAAAGTAGGGGCCTATAACGCCACTCGATGGCATAGCACACCATACAATAACCTAGCTGCTGTGCAATGGATACTCATGTACTCAATATGAATTTTGCTCAGATTAATAGCATAATAGCAAAAATTCTGAGTATTGACAAAGCCACTGAGATGAAAATGAGCTACATTGACATACACAGGTTGTTAATGAAATTGTTTGCTAACATGCATTCAGCACATTGTCTATGCATTAGACGGTCGTTAGGTTTAAGTTGTTGAATGATATGCAGCTTGTATGGATAGAATCTTAAATCCTTTTCAGATTTTATTGAACACTCAAACAATAGAACTTTAAAGATTCTGTGTGGCATCAAAGCATTTAGGCTTCTTAATGAAAGCAGTTTACATAACCTCAATATTGTCTCCCGCACAAGCGGCTTAGGATCTCCCTGTGGATTTCTTTTTCAATGCTCAACCAGTTTGTTTAAAATTACAGAGCCAGGTGCTAATCACATGCACTGAGGGAACACGACCATGACATCCAATATTGAAATGTTGACAAAATTATTGACACAAGGCCTCCGCACTTCCATTAGGCTTTTACTGTAAAAATATGCTTCACAGCGTCATTGCTCCATGTTTATAAAATGGTAAGGCAGTGAGAAAATCATTCCATATGTTCATTTGGCGCCACCAACCTATCAGTGTTGCCACTACATGTTTCAAAATTTCCCATTCTTTTGAGTCGTCCTTTACATCCTCATTTCATATTGTGTATAATTAGCTTACACATAAAGTCAATTGCAAGATTAGCTAGAGGAGCTGTAATGCACAGTTTTATTATCTGTAGGCTAAAATTATTGTATTCATTCATCCAGCAAAGATGTGTAAGGCAAATTTGCTAAATAACCAATTAAATTTGATGTCTGGTATTTGTTACTAAGCAGTCGTCTACTTTAATGTAGAAAAGAATTAGTACGATTTTTCATTGCCAATTCTTCCAGAGGGCTACTCCAAATGCTGCTTAAATTAAATATATTCAGCAAAATAGCAGGACCTTTGATAAACCACAATAAAACTGATACACAACAGACCAGTAGACCCAATTATAATCAATGAAACCAAACTGGAAGAAATAGAAGAACATATATATCTAGAGCCATTTGTCACTCTATCCAACAAAATAAATAAAGAAGTCAACAGACAAATAGCTCAAGATGAAAGGCTTTCTGAATAAATCACTAAATAGAAAACAGAATTAAAGCTCCACACATGTACATTACTCCAAAACCACTCTATGTGATTTACACTAGATCCCTATCAGGCAAACAAACAATACATAGAAATTTGTCAAAGGGAGCTGGAAAGAAAAATTTTAGGCATTTTACTATGGGACAGAGTTTCAAATATAAGGCAACAAGAGAGTATGTGTTCCCAGAACAATGTGCAGCAAGTGGTAAGAATTAAAAAGAAGGGAGTGGAGCACATTGTGAGGCTTCATCATGACATGGGTGCACCAACTACCCACTACTAGGGTGGGATGCCTATGTTGGCAAAAGAAACCAAGGCAGACCAAGAAATAGTTGGGTAGACTACTTCAGACATCTAGTAAGGCCACTGGATCCAGGCCCAAGTACTTTTTGGAAAGGCTGTGAAAGACAATTAAAAAGTAACCTTACAAACTATTATGAAACAAAACTGTGTTTAAGCTAGGTTAAGTATAAGAATTTTTAGTATAACCTTTGGTATGGTTTAAAAGATACAAGAAAGAATATATATACTGTGTGGTCGTCCCACTTATGTGGAATAGCTCACCATAGAGTTTTTATAATAGAGAGCCTTTAGGGTTACTTAAAAACGAATTTTGTGACTGCTTTTAAAACAATTGAGATTATCACTATTTGGGTGCTTTTTTTTCCAAATGGCATTTTCTAGGTGATCATTCTCTATTTTCATGCTATTTCTATTTTCATCATTATACAAAAAAAAACAATGTTTTAAAGTATTCTTTAAACCAAATTTTGGACTAAAAGGCTGCTCTTTTGAACTTGGGTGTCCTCCCCTTCTGTCTTAGACAGTCCTCTACATATGGTACACACAATTACAATTACCAATTTCCATGTGCTATCCTAATTCTCTATGAATTTCTTTGCATTTAATGTCTCTGTTTCTGTTTATTGTCCGCTTTACTCTCATACTGTCTAATTTAATTTTTCTTGAATCTTTTGTTAACTTCCTCTTTCCCCTCTTTTATTTTGCTTGTCTCTAAACACTTCCATTTGTCTTACCCCTTATTTTTCATTTTATTTACACTGTACTTGCATTAGATCTTTACCTACCCTCTTTTTTCCCCCATCTGTATCTTCTGACTTTTTGTATTGTTTAAGTAGTGCCTGTTTCCTCTTTGCTCTTCCAATTCTTGCACATAGGCCCCTCTTTCCCCCACCCCATTTACCTACTACTTCAGATCTTGCCTATTCACCCCATTTCCTTTTTTCCATGAAACACATCATTTCTCCTCTATGTCCTCATCCTCCCATTCAAATACCTTATATTTTGCCCCTTTCTTCCCTTTGCTAATAATACTTCTATTTTCCTCTATTCTTCTGTTGATCCTCTGACCTTTGGCATTGCCCCCTCACTCTTCTTGCTCAGTGACCTACTGACCTGTTTCTTCCTCCTAAGTCCACTGGCTCTCCCAAAGCTTCTTTTCTCCTCTTTCTCTGTGGTTTCTCCTTCCCCTAACTGTGTCTCACATCTCCATCATTCCCCTTTCCGCTGATCCCTTTGTCTCACAATGTTGCATTTTTCGCTTTTTGATGAATTTGTCTTGCTTGAACATTTACTCATGGGTCATTGCTCTATCCTGCCTTTTTGCTCTCATCTTCAATTTTGCTGCTTCCTGCTTCTCTGCTTGATCATATGTTCCTTCTGCCATTTTTCCACCAATCCATAATTTGAAGTTTCTAAAAAATGTGACTTTTCCTTGCCTGTGAGCCATTTTTCTTTGTTCCATTAATCCCTTCAGTGATTTGGACGTGATATGACATCCTGTGCATGATTGTTAAACAACCTATTTTACCAGGGGATAACATTGGATTACCTCATTAAATAAAACAAACTTCGACATCTGGATTTAAGGCATGATAGGAGTAGCTAACCTAAGATAGCAGGATTGAATCCAGGCAAAAGTATGTTCTGCATTCAAGATAAACTGTGGAAAAAATGATTTAAACATAAAAGAACCTATGGAAGAGTTGTTTCAAGTGGAAAGCTCCGATATGACCTTAGATGTTAAAGGGGGCTATATAAATGAACAATAAAAAAAAAAACTGTGGAAAAGAATGGAGGGCTCACTACAGCAATCAGTGTGATTGATAGTATGATTTGATACTGATAGGTTTCAATTGAATGCAGATACATGCATTTTACTTTTTTTTTTTTAAAAAAAACAAATTCACTCTCATCATTATGAAACATTATAAGATCATGTCCAAATGACTGTGAGATCTAAGGCAAAGCATGTGAGAGCTAACCATACTGGTATGGTTGGAGATTTGTATCCTAAAGTACCAATTTTTTTTTATTAATTTATTTTAACACCTCAGCTCCCTTATTAAGTATCCTTCAATAGGTTTACCCTTGAGAAGCTCCCTTTGTTCATATGTCATATTCATTCCTTTCAATATTCTTGTTTGTTTATTATACCTCTCACCAATTCATACTTATGTATTTCATCAACATATTTGTCTTCCCTCTTCTCTTTCCAGTTCTAAATGCATTGCATATTTTATAGTTGTTCAATTGTATCTCTAATCTTATGCCAATAGTTTTTTTGCATCTCTCATCTCACTCTCTTCCCATTTTTTTCTGTTTCCTATATTATCAAATTATACCATTTGCTCATATTTTCCATTTTTTCAACTCTTCTTCTAATGTTTTGCATCTCCCCCATGATTTCTCCCCATTTTCTGCTCTCACCTGCAGAGTTGTTTCAGCACATGTCTGCTCTCATTGTAGCTTTGTACTCTCTTATTGAAACCATTGTACATTTAAATATATAGCAACAATAGTTTTAGACAAACTTATAATAAAAATATATCTTTGGTCTTATTTCTTTTTCCCATTGTGTTACAATCTTGGGCTCTGTATGATGATGCACTGCTGTTATTGTTGACCAGCTATTACTGACAGTGCCAATGCTTATCCAAACTTAAAAGAAAAATCATAATAATAACAGTGGCTAGCACCTCTTGTTATGATTTGTAATAATATAAATATAGACTGAAAAAAGGCAACTGACAATGCAACTGCATATCTACATTAGAACAGTGTTGCCAACCATAGTATAACAATAATTGGTTCTCAGTAGTGGGTAGCATAATATTATGCTATGTCCTCTCACTCTCTGTCTTCCTCTAAAAAAAGAAAAGAGGAGGAGAAACAGGACTGTGCCATTTCCTTTCCTATTTCCTAGTTGCTTTTGTTTGATTATTTACCCTTATGTTTTATTTGCGGACCTAAGAATAGTGAGTTTTTATATTTCTGGTACTTATTAAGTTGTCATAATTATGTGGTCACAAGGAGGAGAGAATTTGAAAATTCATGATTTTTGACATTGGGCTACACAGCAGTTCAAATAGTGACTTGGCTTATTATAAAATGGGCACCCTGGTCAGGACATCAGTTAAGCTGAGCATCTAAGCAACAAACTAAGCTTTCCATAGACCTGGATTTAACATTTTTCACAAAAAAAACATTATATATATATAAAGTATTGAAAAGTGATCTTAGTTCTCTTCAGCGATGACTGATTCAATTTTAAATAAACGTGTTTCTAGATTTACTCCTCTGTTAACAATTGTTACTTTTAATTCAATTACTAGCTTTTTACTATTATCTGAGAGTTAATTTATTCTTGTAATTAATTAATATTTACTTTATGTGTACTACAAAGCACAATTTTTAATCATTTAAATTAGAATTCAGTTAATATTTTATGCATTATTGTAGAAAATAAATCAAATGTGAATTTTAATAACAAATGAGACAAAAAAGATGTGTCAAGTCAGAATTTTATTAATGAAATATAAGAATGTCACTTCATGAATAATAAGTATATCAATTGTAACTAATTTAATTTCTCACACATGATTATTGTTATTCAAAATATTATTTGTGCAATATAAACATTGAATACAGTGTATATGTTAATGATTTCTCTATATACAGATTTTACTACTAACTTTCAGTGTAAATAAAATGACAATTTGATTGTAGGTGAGGTGATATATTTTCCTAACAGCAAAATAGGTGTTACAATGCTCAGCATTTGAAGTTTAAAGAAGACAGTTCTACAAATTGTGTATTTTACAGTGGTTCAGTAGTTACGCATTAAATCAACTACAACATATATGTGATTCAACTTGAAGGCAGACTGCTTAAAAGCTCATAATGTAAGAAAAGATTTTCTTTTAAATCTATCAAGCTTGTTAAGAATAATGTACATAAGATTTAAAAAGTTGGTTTCAAATTTAAATGTCCTATTTCGATGTTTGCTACTTGCATAATGAACATGTGATATTTTTTCAATGTTCCTCTTCCTCCATTATAGTTTTCGTTTTCTAATAAATGTAATATATTTTTGTGACGCCTGGAGAAAAAAATAAAACTACAAAAGCTCAAAAACACATTCAATTTATTATTACTTTCTGTACACATACTATTTACATAGTGTATAGAGAAGGTATTGCATTGCACCCAAAACTTACATACTGAGATTTCACCAGAAATATGTGTTTTCAGACCACCTGATTCAAAAAAAAGCAGTTTTAGAAAAGAGTGTGTGTGTGTGCATGTGTGTACGCGGGTGAACGTGTGCGCATGTGTGCGTGTGTGTGTGTGTGTGTGTGTGAGAGAGCAGCATAGCTCAAAAACGAAAAGACCATTAAATACCAAAGTTAGCATTTAATTTAGGTATCTTCCAATGATGCAACACAAAGATTTTCAAGAAAATCCCCCCACTTTCTCAAAAATGGCTCTAACAATTTTTATATTTATATATTCCTATCAAAACTATAATTACTAATGTAAAAGACATTATAAAACAGAAATCTTTCTACCAACCACAAAACTGCAGTAGGTATATTAATCTATGAACAGTGGTTTACATATTCTAAATGCTGCGTGCCATCACAGTACTGAATGAATTTCTGCACAGTTAAAGGACACACAGTGCACAATAAATGTTTCGTATGAGCAACAATCAAGGTTATTCTTTCTGCTCTACTCAAAGAGCAGCCATTTAATGATGCCAATTACACAAAAGTAGTTATTAAAGTGTCTTACACCAAGATGGAAATCCTAAAGTGCAGCAAAATGAATTCTGTAGCCAATTGAATAAGATCTGAAAAGCAGTAATGAAATCAAAGTATTCGAAAAAACAGTTGTATTTCTGTGACTTGTTTTAGTGATGTCAGCAAATCTTTAAATTAAACAATGAAATAGTAACAGGATAACTAACACATTTAGTGACATGAGTGTTCTTATTATTGAGTGTTCTTATTTAATGATGAAGGTATCACATTTCTAGGTTTCTCTTTAAACAAAATTAAAATTATGAATGCTCTTTACCTTTGATATGTTATGACTAGGGAACAGATGGAACACTTCATACCATGACTCAATAAGCATATTTTGTATTTGTCACCCCCGGAGGAGTTGATGAGTTGAAGGAACCAAGGGGACTATGTGTTCTAGGACAGGCAAGCCAAAAGAAATGTTGAGGTCCCTAATGGTTCTGAGTATGAGGACCCAGTCACACCAGCAGGGAGTTCTGAGAAAACTTCCCTCTGGCACAACTAGAGACTAGAAAAGGCTGCCACCTTGCAGGGACTATGAGCAAGTATCTGTGCCATCTGACCAACAATGTTCTTCACTGCACAGCTTCTAAGTCCACCTTAATCATGAAAGGGGGAGCAAAATGATAGGAAATGGAAAGAAAATTCATTGTAGAAGAGAAACAACCCCAGCATTTGCCTTACCGACCAAAAAATCCATGCTCAGAGTAACAAAACACATTAGGTTTTGTTAACTATGCTGCCAATTGCAGGTTCATATCAGCATGCTGGTGTGAAGGAATTTTGTCCTGCAGGAATTTTTTAACATACCAACTTATATGAGGTGTTGCTTTTAAGCACCCTTAAAAACCGTTGGTCTGGGCCAGGTTTGAACATGCAATCTTGAGATCAGAAGGCCAGCATGTAAACAACTGAGCCACCCAGTCCAAAATAGAATGGCTGACCACAATAGTAATCAAACCCAAAAAAAAAACTCCTGAATGCAAGGCTTACATGCTACTTTGGTACATCTCACTTGATATGTTTTATCCTTTGGTACTTATTACTAAAATCTTAGCAAACTGGAATCCAAAACACATAGAAGAATTAGTACAAAGATGCCACATCTAGAAGATACAGTGTCTGCTTCCATAGACAAAATGCACAATATTTGTTCTGGGATAGAGCAGGCACTATTTTATCTTTTCCAACTCTCCCCTCCATACTGCCTAGTCAGGACCTACCAGTTCCTCTGATATCCTCATAGGAAGTGAAAGCTTACTGAGATGTTGAACAAAACAATACTTACTGTGGCGGTAACATTAAGAGTTAGTGAAGCTCAAATAATCTTATTAAATTTTCATCCTTACTTCCATCTCCTATAAAGGAATTGCATATGACAAAAACATTTTAGGTCAGAATTAAAAAGACACCTCATTACTCACCGATAGGAAAAGGAGCATGAGAGTAAGCCTATAGACATTGTCTTGGCTCCCTTTTGCCAGTTTTTACTTGGATTTTCATATATATGTAAAACTTTTCAAAATGTAACGATCTTTGTTTGACCTCTGAATGCTGGCTTCCTCCATGGTTAGATGGGCCCAAAATCACTAGATCATCTCCGGGACTGGCCATATGCGTTTAAATTTGCTATAAATATGCCTCTCACATTTATTAGTTTTTAACTATATGTTTTATCCTTAATATTGTCGAAAAGAAGATTATAATGCTACATTTTGAGAGTTTTATTTCCACCCACTCCCAGGTTTCTATTTAAATTTATCGAATTTTGGTGCTTTGGCCTATCACTTTTTTTATTTTCTTTGTACTTCAGCCAAAGTTAACTTGATTTATCCTTAATAGGGTATATAATTTTACTCTTGATATTTTGTTCAACCATATTTCAGTAGTTAACCTTGATTTAATTGTACATACCTTGATCTGTAGTTTGTAGTGAAGTAATTTTACACTTAAATAATTCTCTAGCCTCTCTATTCCAGAAAGTTAAAATTGTAGTCCTTTACTTTACTAAACTGCTGGTATAGCCTTACCATTTAAAACTTTTACTTAAATTTTATAGTTTTAGTGATTTAAACCAAATTTGGGATTTACCAGTGGCTTTGCCTATTACAAAATTTTGGGACCATTTTGATGTGTCAGTTAAAGTGATTTTAACCTTGCTTTACAGCATGTACCGTTCCGACTGGGCTTTAATTTCTTTACTTATTTACCAGTCAGAGATGTTAACCTAATCACTGATATTGTTTTGTTTTGTTGGTTTGTCTGAAGGGCAAGTAATTTATAGTCAAATCTACTATCTATTGTGCTTCTCATTACAGAAAGTTAATTTCATAGTGGGCAGGGATTTTCTTTGGTTACACAATTATTAAGTGTTCTTTTATTCATTCAATTCTTATGTTAGTTGTCACAGTTCTGTGTTGAAAATTCTGCTAGTGCTTTTACTTATTACCAAATTTCATTGCAAGTTTTTAAGAGTTAAACACAACTGGAGTATAATTTTAATGTATTTTCTTGCAAATGGTTTGTACTTGTTAAAGAGTTGTTTTTTGAAAGATATTAAGAATATTTTGATTGAGAAGAGGTTTAATGCATCTGTTTACCTGTTGCTATAACTGTAATAGCATTGAAAAATATAACTTGAAATATAGCAGAGTACTGGTTATTCCTGTAATTTAAACTTTACTTCTGTCTTCCAGTATGCTAAGGGATAACTCCCCAGTGATTCTATAGGGGTGGAATGCTTCAAACCATTGCATAGAAATAATCTATTCTTGCATACAAATCCTACAACAATAATCTACACAAGGCATACATAATGATGTATCACATATGTACAAGACATGAACTTAATTTGAGGCAGTTGCACAGCTGATTATCCAATGTAGGCCATTGCTAAAACTTTCATCTTGATTCCTGTGTACAGACTAATTTGAGAGTTTTAAAATAAAATCTTTCATTTCAAATTGCAACAGGAGAGTTTTGCCAAACCAATATCTGTCATGGAGAGCAGTTATGAAGGAAGCTCTATGGGTAGATATGCAAAACAAATAAAACCATCCATGACTTTTGTGATGTGCCTTTGCCTTTGAAAATTGCAAAATATTTGACAAATTGCTTTTGAATTTTATATCATCCATGGAGTTCTTGTCATTTTGCATTTCAAAAGGATTTGAACCATACCATAATCTTTTTGGCTAAAAATTTCAAATTCACTCCAGTTTCTTTTTAGTCTCTTCCAGTTGTTTTACTTAAATAGTTCATTTTGATATAAAGAAATGTATGCAAGACAAAACTTAATTTTCCAACTTAAGACTGCTGCAGTATTGAAGAAATTAAATGCAAAAAACTGCATTGTTATGCAATCTTCTTCCAAAACTGCAATAGCAGATCACAAAAATCCACCCAACATCTTCAGGATTTATATTATTTATGGATAATACAGGAAATATGGATTGGAATAAAGAGAACTTTGGCTTTCTGGAATGCCCTTTTTTGTAAGAAAACAAGTTATGTTTTATATAACTTACATCTCTTATTCATTAATTTACACAAAAAATGAATTACAGTATAAAACAAAACATATAAAAATCCTACTGGTTAAATGAAATTTAATCCTATTAACTGTAGCTATATTATCAATTACATTTCAACAATGGAAGAATTAAGGTTATTTATAAGCATTATATACGTCAAACTACAAATATATTGGTATATTTACAAAACAATTTACACATATAAATTTAAAGGCATGTCAAATAATTTATTTCTATAAGCCAGAAGGTGTGCAAATTCAAAGTATAGACTACTCAAATTTTAGAGTAGAATATTTCCCTCTGTTCTAAGGGTGAAAATACTTGGAGAGTGACAAAAGATTGTAGTGATGCTTGAATTTCTCTTCTTTTGTATAGTAAGAAAATAATTCAAAGAAGTATAAATCATTACATTTTTTTTTGGTTGTTGAATATTAATGCAAAATGAGATTTTTAATTAAAAAATCCTTTTATGATTTCATTATTGATTATTGTAATGCTTCATTGCCTTTATAAATTTCTCAGCACCATTCAACTGGACTTGCACTTTCCTGTTCTTCACCTTTCTATTACAATTACAGACATTTTGAGAGAAAACTAGCAGTTTTCAATGAAGTTATTGCAAGCTTTACAGTTAAATGCAAGGTTACATGAAAGTCTATAGTTTGGACACAACATTAGATTCAGTATTAAAGCTATTATTAAAAGGTATAAAATAATGATGTTACAGAGTGATGCAGATAAAGCAGTCCACCTCTCATTTAAATGTGAATATGATCTGTCAACTGTGAAAGTAAAAGTAGCTGTGAAAGTGTAGAATAAATACAGAAGCAAAGTGCTAAAAAGAATTCACCGTTTCAATTATACATTTTTATAAATATTCAATATACCCAGTGTAAAGTAGTAGTAGTATAGATGCAACAACTTCATTGCTGAGGTTATTTTTCAGTTCCTGAGTTGTTTAATATATCCTATTCTTCTTCTCACAAGAAAAAAAATTGCAATAATGTTGGCTGTGTGAACTGAAGGCATTCTTTCTCTTCTACATGTTGCACATTTCCCATAGGACACCACATTTTAACCAAACTCTTTGCCAGTTGACCTCTATCAAGAACCTTTCACTGACAATTTTGCAGGTTTCCATAATTGAATCCATTTTTGCATATACTTCCACAGTTTCCACAGTGTTGTCGGTATGAAGAAGTCATTTGGTAAAACAGACCCACATCATTTGATTGATAAAGAAATTATAATTTGACTGATAAAATAAACTGGAGAATATCAACACCCAACTAGGATGGGTATTTCACAAACAATTATTGATTAAAATTGTTTGTTGTACTTAACTTATTTCAATACTCTAAAATGCAATAAAACAATTTAAAAGTCAAAATATCAAATTTGTATTCAAATGAGAGACAGGCTAACTTTATCTGTACCATTTTACATATTCACAATGATGTTAAATTTAACACCTATTACTAATTTCTGTTTTAGTAGTTGTGCATATAATTTATTAACTTGAAGGGAGCCTACATATTTGTCAATAAATACTAAGAATTGAAAATTTAAAAATGACAAATAAAAGAGTTTGTTGATAACTTTCAAAGTGCTTTTTGGACTTAAAAATGTTTAATAGCTTATTTATGCTGAATTTGTCAGTAAAAATATGAGAGACATCATTTCTGTTCAGTGTTAAAACCAACAAACCTTTCAGAAAATATGCTGATTCATCAACATAGCACCAGTTACATAGAGACTGTTTCAGTGGAATGCCCTATTTTTTAATGAAGTTTAGTTCTTCACCCATTTGGATAACATGACAAAGAGCAGTTATGCTGGGATTATGATCAGATTTACATAACATAATTTTATGTGATGATACAGCATGAAATTAAAAAATGCTTCTAAACTAAAGTTTAATTAGGATGCATTTAATTTAGCTTAATGGGATGATTCTTGATTGGTAGTTGATTTTATTACTTCATGCTGCTGCTTCATCCCAATTGGTGTTGTCATGTGAGATCAAGCTTATCATAATAAGGAGAATTTGACTTTTCCAAAATTGTATTAAGTCAAGGCATGTTAAGTCAACCCAACAGCTCCATTCGATAGATTTTCATGTTTCATTGTGTTAAGTTAAAATCCAGCTTGAAGCATTCAGAACAGCAAAACTTGAGCTGTGATCCAGGGCATTGGTTATTCTACTGTTGGTTTTCTAACAAAAGAGTGGAAGGTCCAAGAAATATTGAAAATAACACTATGAAAGATGGATTCTAATTTTAACCTGCCAGCATATAAATTCTCAATACACAAGGATGTAAACATGAAAATGTCCTGTACTTCTAAGTTCACATAACATGTTGAATTTAACCTGTTGATATTAATATGTTGAATATCAGTAACATGGCTACAATTGTTTCCTTGACTGGTTGGAAAACTACTTGTGTTGAATGATATTTCATTGGTCTCTACAGTAGTTTGGGAATGACATGTGTTCAGCTGTTCCTTCACCATTTGCTAATTGCCATTTTCGCAAATTTCTATAGCAACAACATATTATGTGCTGGAATGATTCCTCTTAAATGTATGCCCTTTGATGGATTATGTTTATAGGTTCTACCTTTCTCAAAACAAATTTGAAGTTATGAGAGTTGTCCCAAAAGAACCCAACCTGATTAATAGATAGTGGTTGTTGTTTCAAACAAATGACTTAGAGGAAAGTACCAACCTTATAAGCCCAAGTTTGAAGAAGTTTGAATGCTACATAGTTTAGTATTTGTTTCCCAGCCATCAATGCTCTCAGAAAATTTGTAAACATGGCTAAAACTGTTCACTCTTATGGGATAAATACTTTCATTTGAAAGGTTTTAGTCCAACTAATATTAAAGCTGAGCTAGATTCTATTCTGGGGGACCCTACTCCTTCATTTACAACAGCAAAATATGCTGTTGATGGCTAATTTGCAAAACTCGATTATTCTCACTACAAACAGGGTATCCAAGCTACTGAGCATCACTGGAAAAAGCATATTGAGCTGAAAGGGGATAACATTGTACTTTCTTTGCTAAGTGGTATCTTTGGGTCAGCCCTTATACTTTCACTATTCTCAAGAAAATATTGAAATAAAACCTAACCTCAATTTTAAGCTCATTCAAAATGTTTTCACTTAGGTGCCAATTAGTCAGATAGAGCCTATTCCACATTCTTCTTTTCTTCTTTCTCATAACATATCAAACAGATATATAACATCAATAGCCAAATCCCAACAGTGGAGTCAATCTTTCTTTTAGTTATATATTGATGACAGCTGTATACATTTAATGTGTTGAACAAAGGCTTTGTTAATTTTGAATGCTAACTGTTATGTTAAAGTTAAACGTTGAACACTGTGAAGCCTTGACGTATCTTTTTTTTTTTTTTTTTCCTTTTTTTTTTTGAGAGAGAGAGAAAAAAAGCTTTAAAGCTTCCAATCACAGGATCATTGGACCCCAATTTTCTTTGAGGAAAAGTCCTAATATCTACAAGAACATTCTTACGGGCATGAAGCAAATTACTTCATAACTTATGCAGAACATTTTTTAAGAATAGTGTCGCTTGTGAAACTATAGGTAATGAATCCATGGCATACATAGATAACTTCCTCAAGGGTCACTTTAGAGAACTTATGACTTTCAGGTCACCATTTTTGGACAGCAAATTATTTACTAAAAGAACTAGTGTAAGGAAAGAGTATACAGAAATATATCTTGGACCAGCCAGGATTTTCAGTTATAAGAGCTAAAACAAACAAATTGATGTGAACATATGTAAGAATTGGTTGACAAAATATAACGAGTAATAATCGATATCCAGGAAGAGAAGAACACATATATCATTACCCGCATTAGTCAAGTTGTTGGGATGCTGCTATTGGTTGATACTTGAGCACCTGGCCACCAACAACCATCATACCATTTATTGTTATTCAATAATTACTTTGACAATTTTTTAACATATTTCATTAAAGAATATGATCAGGGTGTTAATTTCACATTACAAAGCACCATTCAGAATGTATAATCTAAGTTAACTCTTTTTCTAAAGAACATTTATTTAACAAAGTCTTCTACTTTGTATTTGTATAAGTTGTTAATATTAGCCTGGCAAATTATCATCTTTCACAAATTCAGGTGTTATGAGAGATTATTTTTGAACTTCCTGACGCCATTTCAGTGTTTACTCCTCTTGACATTCTATCTTAGAATCAAACAGTGTTTACTCCTCTTGACATTCTATCTTAGAATCAAACCTTTATCTAACACTGCAAATAACTATTAGAATATTAAGTCAGTACCCTTAAATGCAGAGGATCGATTGGCAATATAACAGTAACAATAATTAAACAGTGTATATTCATCACAATAATGAGGCAATAATGAAAAATGACACCTGAGTGCTGTGCTTAGTTCATTGACACCACAGATATAGAGAGAATAAATATGAAATTCCCTATGCATTGTGGTTGGTGAAGCATATTTTTGTCAAGCCACCATATTTTAATTCTATACTTCTGAGATGAGTACGGCTTTTGTAGGTTAAATGTGCACTCAAATTTAAGAGTTTGTCATGGTAAATGTCAATAGAGCAGTATATTTGGACTGTATAATGGTGAATACATGTGTGGCATTTGGTTGTGGTTTCTCGAATAGCAGAAGAAAAAACAAGGAAAGGAAATGTTTCAAAGCAAGGTTAGTGTATTTAAGTGATTTTTCGGCAGTATTTCACTTAGTGAAATATATTATATATTATCAACAGAACGATTCTGTATTGTTTGTGAATTGTAGATTTCCAACTTGGAAAGACCTTAGAGAAGCATGGGTGAAGGCAATTCGCAGACAAAATTAGCAACCTACTTTGGCTTCTGTTGCATCCAAAGATTCAGACTTTAACAGTGCAAACCAAGAGACTAAGAGAAGAAGCTATTCCTTCTTTGTGTTTTATCTCTTTTATTTGCAGAAGTGTCCTATATCTCAACGTAAACCACCAAATAGACCCCCAAATGGTGGAAGTACCACAATTTTTACTAAAACAGTAACCGAAAATTCCACCAAGAAAACTGATACAGACAATAGTGGTGTACTGCAAAGCCCAAGAAAGAGAAAATTGGTGTTGAATTTCCAGAGCAAAACTGTTAACCTGTGTAAAGCATGTAAAAGAATAAAATTGCTAAAGCAGAGGGTTAGGAGATGGAAAAGACATATTTGCAGTAATTGCTTCTTTAGTAAAAAAAAGAATTAATTAACATTTTACTAAAGCTTTAAACCAATGCTGCAATATATGGTACAGTCTTTTGTTACATTAACAGTAGTTTTAAACCAAGAAATTAGAACAAAATTAAGTTATGACCGTGCCAAAATGATTACTGCAATAATACCAATTTATCAAAAATAACTACTAACAGGCCAAAAAATGTGATTGTATTAAATATATCTTCAACTAGAAATCTATCCCATTCCATTGTCTTTTGTTCTTTACTTCATAAACTTGGAAAAACAATCAATTTGATAGATGTTGCATATTTGTATAAGGTAGTGTGTAGAATCGCAAGATGACGGCTGGTCATAAAACATGCTTCAGCAAAATGCTAGGCATTTCCACCCTATGATTGACATATACCATGTCTTCTGCTGTCTAAATGAGAACGGAATATTTGCAATATCCAAGAACTAAGTTATTCCACAGTTAAGCAATAAAAAGTACAGAAACATCTTTTGGTTTCAGTGACAAACAATATAACACATAAAATAAGAACTGAAGCTTTCCTGGTGACGTATTAATTCAAAAATAAATCTTCTCGGGCATCTAGCCAGGTAAAAACTTGGCTTGACACTAACGTTTTGAAGAAGTTTTTACCTGGCTAGAAGCCCGAGAAGATTTTGAATCAATATAACACATCTTGAACTAAAAAGTGAATACGTATAATGCTCACATATTGATCAACAATGGGTTAAGTTTGGTTCAGTTATCTTTTCTCATATACATGGGGATGACAGTGTTTTGTTATTTAGCCGAAGAATAGATTTGCATTAATCAAATATTCAATTGAAAGGCTCTACACATGCACGCACACTCACTTGCTCACTCACTCACTCACTCACTCTCTCTCAAATCATGCATATGCAGCTAAATAGCACAGCTGATACACATTCTGAGGTAGGAGGTAAACTATGCCACCTCCTTTATATTTTGAGTACCACATAGATTCAATTGTTACAAATATTTTCTGTCTAATTGTTTTGAATAACTACAGTTTTGTACAAAGTGATCCAATTTATTTATACTTTCCTGCAAAGTAATGTAAATTATGTATAATTGATATTTGATGCACTTTGCATCGAGGGATGTTTTGTTGAAAATAATGTCTTCTTAAGTTTTGTCTTAAGAGACTGCTTTGAGTCTAAGATAGAACTCGTGGTAACTGGAAATTTGTTCATTGCAAATAATGAACCACATATAATGATTAAGAACCTAGTTTTCATGCTAGAAAACAATTTAATTCCTATCTAGAAGAATTATTCAATATAAAGTTCATTATAACGTTTTGTTCTCTATTTGCATTTAAGCAAACCTTTTGAGAAATATGGTTATATCCTCTCTAATTAATAATTTACTAGTTAACTGTTTATTCTCTATTGTATTAAACTTTGTGCCTTGACGAAGTAGTCCACATAGCCACTCCAATGGACATCCCATATTCAAACGTGATGTTAGATCTGCATTTGAACGCTCGCCTGAGAAGTGTCTCAGCTGTGTTGCATAGCAAGTGGGTGTTTCAAAAACCTCTGCTCATACAGCCACTAAACTTTTAAAACTAGAATTCTAGTTTTGTTATTAATTTAATGATGTTAAAATTTTTTTTTTTTTTAATTTCTTTAAATTTTTAATTTATATACTAAAATGCTAAATTTAATTTTGGAATTTTAGAAAGTATTAGGATATGTTCATCTTCATAAAGGTCCTAATAAGGTTCGATTTGTAGGTATTTCACAACCTCTGTCACTATAGTGCAGAAATTATGAGTATTACGCGAGAAGAACTTGCCTTCCCAGGTAGTATCATGGTAGCATGTCTGCCTCACATTCAACAAGTCGCAAGTTCAAATCTCACTTACAGTGAGTTACCCAGATAAGGTTTTTTTTCAGGGTTTTCCCTTATCTGAGAGGATGAATGTCAAGTAACTTTAAGCTACATGGACCCCGAGATCATTTGAGAATCATTTCACCAGCTTCATTCATTGTCCAATATGACTAACCAATTAAAAGACAATAAATTACACACAAAAAAGAACTCGTGCATGTGAATGTTAATTTCATCCATATATGTCAAGAATGTCTTTACACTGTGTGCAGAGAATGAAGTTGTACAATCTGAGACCTTGGCATAAAACAAAGATACTGTACTAGTATCATTCCAGTAAAATTGAATTAGTTGTTAGCTATGCAAAACAATATTACTATTTTATTAATTATCACAACAAAGCATTCATAAACTCTTCTCATTATTTACTTGTATACTGACAATGAAGAACATTTAAATACACCAGTGTACATTAATTTGATTCTAAAACTCCCTGAGCTTCAAAAAAGAAAATGGTACTAATTGCAATGTGATATAATAGCTTAATGTAGTAATCTTTTTGTAAAAATTCATACTAAGATAAATCACTAGAAGTTACATGAACACTGAGATAAACTCAGGAGCACTTATTTGTTTACATTATATTTCACTTACTTGTTTAATTATTATTATTGGGACATGTTTCAGGAATCTTTACTTCCATCATGAGCCATCAACCAATTGATTGGAATCAAGTTAGTCAGTTGATGATTGAAGATTAGAATGATTGTTCTGAGGCATGCCTCAATAATTAAAAAGCAAAAGGGTCATAGTGTAAAGAAACCAGTATAGGTCCCCTTCCCCTGAGCTCACTAGTTCTGGTACCACTACCGATCTCTCCCATATTTTTAAACTTCTATTCAAGGTACACTTTATCACATCCATAATTTTCTCAGTATTATCTGATAATCAATTATAATGATTTAAATTAATTCTTAATTAGTAACATCATTGAATCAAAGTGCTCTGCAGGAAAGTTCATATAAATTTGATCACATTATATGTGTACCAAGTGGTCCACTTCCTTATAATTTTTGGGGCAAAATTTAATTCCCTTAAAGCTGATTAGCTTGAATTTGCTTTACCTGCTCATGATAGTTGGATAAATCTAACTTTTGCTTAACTGAAAAAGGACTTTAGCAATATCAGCTATGCTCAGTCTAAAAACATAAAATTCTGACTTGAGTCTCTAATTTCTAGAAAATATATTCACCAACATGAATGAATAAGTATGTTTTAAACCATATTAAGTTGCAGAAGTAAAGACAGTGTACATATATTGTCAGTAACATCTAAACTCAAGTAATTGTTGCTGAATAGATACACACTGTATATTAACTACAGCAGAGAATAGATGGTTCTAGTCCTAGGTTGTACACAGTTTCTTTCTCAAATTAATTGCATCATCTATGAAAAAATCTCAAATCTATGGGATTGAGTATGCCCATCTAGAGCACATTATATCATCTAACCAATGAACATCATGGTACACAGTTTCATACCTATACCTAAATGCTTAGATGCATGGAAAACAAAACATTTATGAAGAAGGTTAAAAACCTATTCTTAAACTACATGTTTTATTGATGAATTCATGAATACATCATTTTGATTATCTTATGTACTAAAAATACTAAACTCTTGTTTATTTTGAATTTGATTATTTTGGTAAATAAGTCATCCAATTGCTTATTTATTAATTAATCGATTTCATAGCATGAAAATCATTGTTTGTTTTATGGATTCCTATTCATCTGAGAGATGCAGTTTGGCTCAAGTGGAAGCTTGACAAATGCCTTCAAGACCAAGATTGTACTTAGTATTAATTGTATTTATTTTGATCACTTGTAAAATATTACACTGTACAACAAAACAATTGTCAAAACTTCAAACTATGAAATATCTACGTTATTATGTGTGCTGAATTCGAAAATGCATTCCATTTTTCATACCACAAAAGGCGTTTGTTCAGCCATGAAATTTTATTTTTTCTATTACTCACTGGGCCATCCGACTGCATGTAAACATAAGATAATCTTGCAGGTAGATGCTAGTGGAAGTTGATGACAAATTTTCTGTTTACATTACTTTCCAAATGTATATTATCCTTCCTCCACTGCTATTTGTACAAAATAAAATTCAGACAATATAGTGACTTGCTATTGTTGAAACTGTTTATATGTAAAGTTCTGTGCTTGCATTTCAAGTGATTTCAGATGTTAATTTTATGGTTGTGAATAACAGTGCTTTAACAGTTAGAAGTGCATTAAACAGACCTTTAGTTTATAACACTCAGTTTAGAGCAACAATGTCATGTCAGTGTGTAAATTCTTTGAATGTATTTTATTATGTGTGCAGTGAATTCACTCAGAATCTCAAAGTGAAAATATTAATCCTACGATTGAGAAAGCATATGAATTGTACTTTAAAGTTAGTTGGTTGGTTGGTTGGTTGGTTGGTTGGTTGGTTGGTTGGTTGGTTGGTTGGTTGGTTGGTTAGTATCTAATATTGAGCAGTTGGCAGTGAAGCCATTTGCTCTCTTGCATTCCAGTATTTTCATGTTATATTATCATTTTGATTAAAGGTTGGGAAGCTGAATAGATGGTTTCCATCCATATCTTCTTTAAATGCACAGAAGGGATGCAGAGGAGATCTCACAATATCAATCCTGAATAAATGTTTATTGAGATAGTAATGGCCTGTAAGGAGTCTAAAGGTTGCTACAAAGGATTTGCTTGGTAATGTAGTGATTCTGGTCATGTCATTACATAAATTTTCCCATGGGTTTCCTTTTGTTTGTAATACATTATCTTCTTTAATGTTGGTATTATATGTTGATATAATGATTCTTTTGATTGAGTGATAACTTATTGGATCAGATGAATTTGATGTAATTTTACTACCTTTCTTGGCTAGAAAGTCAGCTGTTTCATTACTCTGTATTCTGCAATGTGCTGGTATTCATTGAAGTATTAATCTTTTATTTAAATTCATTAGTTGTTTTATGATTTTGCGCCATTCTGCAATATTTAGGTTATTAGGTGTTACATCAGATGTTAAGGATATGATAGCTGCTTTAGAGTCAGCTAATAATACAGCTTTTTCACATTTATTATTTATATGATATAGTAGGTTTTGTAAGCTCTGAAGTATTGTCGAAATCTATCAAAATTTGTGGTACTGAAACTTAATCTTTTGCAGAAAGAGAAGAGAGGGCATATTGCACCTGCGCTGGTACTACTGTTTTTGGTAAGCTGGAACCGTCAGGATAAACATGTAGCCATTCATTGGTAGGGTATCTTAAATTTATTATTTCTAGTGTCATTTGTTTCAGAACACACAAAGAGGTTTCAGATTTTTTAAATTCTTCAGCTAAGTATAGAAGTGTTGAATATCAAATAGTTCTAACGGGTTAACATTTGTTTGTATGTTTTGTTTTAAGTAAGGAAGTTTCAATCTATGTTTGGTTTCTTTGACTTTAGTGAGGAAACTTTGTTGAGTTTTTAGGTTTACTTGTAGTTGCCTTTATTCCCCAGTCTGATTAATTTTTTTATTGTAAGATGGCTGCTTTTTCAATGTCAAGTTCAAGTCTTAGATTATTTGTTAAAACTTGTAGAGCAAGTATTGGGGTAGTTTTAACAGCTCCAGTTACTAGGCAAAGAATTTGATTTTGTAGAATATTAAGTTTTTCTATATTTGCAGTTATTAATATCTCTTCACAATATTTAAATGTTGGTTTAGTATTCATCTTGTAAAAAGTGTTTAAAGTTTGTGTAGTGATTCCCTATTTGTTGCCTGCCAGTCTTTTTAATAGTGGTAATTTTTTTCCATTTTTTTTTTGGGGGTTATATTATCAATGTGTTTTTTCCATTTTAATTTTGTATAAAAAAACAATACCTAAATATTTGGCTTTGCGTGTTTCTGTGAAAGTTTTTCCATTTAGTTGAAGAGAAATATTTATTGGTTTCTTCCTTAGTGTAAATAGTTGATAATTTGTTTTTTGTGTATCAATTTTAAATTATTAAGATATCCAATTCTGTAATGTTGTCAAAGATTGTTGTGCTACATTGATTAATTGTTGATTTTGATTTTTTGAATTTAGAATTCCATAAGACTACATCGTCTGCAAACATTAAGACTTCTGATTCTCTTTTCTTGTAATTGATATGGAAGATCATTGATGTAAATATTAAAGAGTGTAATACTAAGGATACTCCCTTGAGGTACACCACGGTGTACAATTATTAACATGTTCTCTTTTGGTGTTGTTAATTTCTTTTTTGAATTGAGCATTTAATTTCCTCCAATTTTGTTCTTCTTTCGGATCTTTAGATGTATTACATAAATCTTTGTTTAGTTTATCTGATTTTGTTGATTTGTTTACTGGTGTTTCAAATTTGGTTTCTAATTCATTTGTAAAATCTTTCTAGTTTGTTTTTTTTAAAGTTCCATCTAAGTTTATGGTTTATAGGAGTTAAATTTTTCTTTTCAAGTTGAATAGTGGCAATTATAGTTCTGTGTCCTGAGCCTGGATCTTCTAAGATTTATTTAAAAGTTGATGAATATAAATCTGAGGATACTAAAAGTAGGTCAGGGTTAGCACCAGCACCAGAATAATGGATAAAGGTTGGTGGATCTTCTTTGTGGTAACTCCTAAATATTAGTGTAGCAGATGTTCTCATAATTTGAGAGGCTGATTAAATGGCACTCATCTTTCTAAGCTGTTCCTATGATATGGACAGAATAGAAGGACCATCTTTCAGACGGCTGTTTTTGTTTAACCGAAATTTCTGGTTTCTCCTCAAAAAAACAGAGTATAGTCTATCAAGATTTGCCCTCTGCAAGAAGGCCTTTTAAGCATAGCAATTCATTTCCCATTTCAATGCCACCTGGAAAATTGACCCTACAAGAGGAAGCATTGAGCTCTTCCTCTGAGGCAGGTCCCACTACTTCTTTCGCTCCCATCTCTGATTCTGATTCTAACTCCATGGAATCCAAAAAAAACTCTGTCTAATTTCACAGACAATGCTAAATGATCTTGTAAGAGATATAAATCACACACAAGCCTAGTCTGAATTGTTAGCATATAAAATAAACGAATGGAATCTCTTACAACCAGGTACCAAAGCATCAATTTATTGTGAGCGTCAATTTACTAAAAAGGATGATCTTGTTTATTGTAATAATGTGAGGGTATTTATGCATCAGCTAGGCAGAGAATACATTCCTGATGAATGGTGTTTATTTATCGACTCTTTTAAGTCAAGTCTAAAAGGTGTATTGCTACACAATGGCAATATTTACCCTTTGGTACCTATTATGGCTTATGGTGTAAATATGAAAGAAACATAAAAACATGAATATCCTCTTAAAAGCAGTAAGTTACAATGACTTGAATAGCAAATATGTGGAGACCTAAAAGTTATTGACCTATTAACCAGAATGCAACCGGGATAGTTTGTAAAATATTGTTGTTTTTTACGTGAGTGGAACTCTCAGGACAGAGTTAATCATTACAGAGTGAAAGAATGACATTTAAGAAAAGTTTAGCACCAGGGGAGGAAAATGTAAAGTTTCACCCACTCCTAGGTTCTCAGAAAATTATATTACTAGTGCTCCATATAAAGCTGGGCTTAAGGAAGAATTTCGTTAAAGCAATGGACAAAATTGGGAATGGTCTACAGCATTTAATTTCCCAGGTTAAGTGAAGGAACATTAAAAGAGGGCATTTTTATTCGCCCTCAAATCCAGAAAATCCAGCAAGATCATGTTCGAGGAAAAACTCACCGAAACAAAAAAGTAAAATGGTGTGCATTCAAAGACATATGTTCAAACTTTCTGGGAAATTACAGAGCAGATAACTACATCAAAGTTTTGGAAAGCTTGTTAAGGGCATATGAGGTAATGGGGTGCAATATGTCCCTTTAAATTCATTTCACTCCCATCTTAACTTCTTTCCAATGAACCTGGGAATGGTAAGTGATGAGCATGAAGAATGATTTCATCAGCAAATGTCCAAAATGGAAAGGCAATATGCAGGAAAATTGTCTCCTAATGTGCTTGCTGACTACTGTTGGTTTCTTGTCCCCGAGTGTTCTGGGCCCAGCCACAAAAGAAAGTCTAGAAAAACATTCTAAAATTGTAAGTTTATAAAACTTTTTTAAAGTTATTTGCATGTAACTTCTTCTTTTTTTTTTTTTTTTTTTTTTTTTTTTTTTTAAATATTTGGCATGTTATCAATAATCACCACATCCTTTTCAATGAAACTGGTACTTTTGAGCACTGAATGTGGTAAAGTTTTGAGTCTGTAACTACATTTATGAAAAAAATATTAAATTTTAAACAAAATATTAAATATGGTTGCCTAAGAAAACACACGTGATAGGGAATTTCTGACTTCAAAGTTGAGTTTAGGAAACCCAAATTAGTAAAGGTTACACATTTTCATTTCATAGCATGAAAAAAGTTAAAATTTTGTTGTACAGTGTAATTAATATAGACGTGTAATGAGTTTGTAAATTATATTGTCATTTTCTTTCTGACCAAGCCATGATTTCAAATAAATTCTATTTCTATTTAATACACTGTAAGAGGATTAACATTATTTTTTGCTGTGACAAAATATAAAATAGGTGCCCAAACACCGAGTAGAAAATGTGAAAAATTAATAAATAATAGAAAGAAAATTAAAAAAGTAAACAATAAATATTCAGTTTTCCTGATTATTTTAATACTTTTTCAGTTCTAATAAGAATTTCTTATTAATAGTAAATCCAAGGAACCTGTCAAGGAGAATCAACTAATAGTAATACAGGGTTACTACAAAAGAAATAGACAACTTCAACTGCCTGTAAAATAAAAACTATTAGAGATAGCAACCTAATTATTTTGGAGGTATGTTGCGAAACTTTTAAAGTTTCGTTGGTTACTGTTGGTAATGCTGTAGTGTTTCGTTTGTTGTTGCAGAAGCTGAAACGGCGGAAAATCCTGTGGAGAAGGCATATTGCGTGTTGGAGTTTGCTAGAACCCAATCAGTAACTGTTGTCCAACGACATTTTAGAACACGTTACCACAAAAATGAAATGCTGTGCTCACAAAAACCAGCATCGCCTTCATCATTTCGCAACATGTCAATGCAAAAGTCACGCCATATGACCTTATCTTCTTCACTCAGAAACTGCAACATCTGTAATCTGTAAGGCATCATGTGCAGTCGCTTCCGCAAGATTTTCCATACAGTTTGCTGTGGAATTTGTAATTGCATGCTTGCCCTAAATGTCAATTTCTGTGGGCTTCTTATGTAGACAGAACGAACATGTTCAACGTTTTCTTCCGAAACTCTTGGTCTTCCCGAGCTCTTCCCTTTGCACAAACATCCCGCTGTCTCGAATTTTCTATACCAGTCATAGACTGACTGTCTAGTCAGTGGCGTTTTGTGATAACGTGTTCTAAAATGTCGTTGGACAACAGTTGCTGATTGCGTTCTAGCAAATTCCAACACGCAATATGCCTTTTCCACAGGATTTTCCGCCATTTCAGCTTCTGACAACAAACAAAACACTACAGCATTACCAATAGTAACAAACGAAACTTTGAGAGTTTCTCAACATACCTCCAAAATAATTAGGTTGCTATCTATAATAGTTTTTGTTTTACAGGCAGTTGAAGTTGGCTATTTCTTTTGTAGTAACCCTGTATAGTTGACAAATACTACACATGGTTTATCAAACTTAGCTATGCATAGCTTGAAAGAGCCAGGGTAATTTATATCATAGTGCCCGTTCATTGATTTCATCAAATAAATTTCTCATTATTGACATTGATTTTCTTTAAGGATTTTTAAATTGAACTTAAAACATGCTTGTTTTTTGTTTTCTTTAGTATTTACCTTGGCATTCTGAGTTTTTCAATTCATTTTGAACTTGGCATCTAAATGTGTGATTTAATGTTAGTAAACCTTAGCTTGCAATACTCTTATGGTCTTTCAGAGTATGACACAACTGCCTAAACTAAATCTGGAAACAGAATGAGTGCCCTTGAGAGTAATTTAAATTGTAAGATTAAGTAGTTATTTCAGGAATTACTACAGTTTATTACAAAGTTATACTTGCATAGTTGCAATTTGTTACCAGTGATATGGACCTCATCAAGGAGCAGTTAATTCTCAAAGAGTTTTCTTTGAACTGAAAGAAAATCCAGAATACCTGGTATTACAATATAGGTAGGACTGCACTTGAAAGATTTTCTCCTAGTTCTCTTACAATTTTGATGAGTTTACAGAAAGAAAAAGCTTATAAGGGTTGACAGGTGAGTTTAATGTGGTAGCAAATTCAATGTTTTAATTTATTGGCTTTTATTACAATAATTATGCTTCTCTTGTTGTGACTGATTCAGTTACATGAAAGATTGGTTCTGTAGAAACTTCAGCATTTTATATAGACAGAATATAGAAAATTGTGATAAAGATCTCAAACATCGTTACAACACATTAGTAGAGTAGTAACTGAACTATTGTATAGCTCATGAAGACAGTGAAGAAAATAATGAAGCTGTATGCTTGTAAAATATAATAATAGCTTTAACATAAACATTAAAATATAAGTACTATTAAATGTGAAGTTATTTTCATTTTATTTTAATGACTAGGTACTTACAGGTTCTACAGAAGATGATCTACAAAGAGCTCTTCACAAACTTAGTGTAATAGCTGTGAATATTTCAACAGACAGAACAAAAATAATAGCAGTCTATGGAAAAGACCCTATAACAGCTAAGGTATTGATAAACAGTACTGCTATCAAAAAAGTGATGGACTTTTAACTATGTAGGAGTTTCCATAGACAAGGATGAAATTAGACTTATAAATAGAAAAATAACATATTTCAATATATTTGTGAAATAATAAAAAGTACACTGTCTAAGAAAGAATAGAATGAAATATTACTTAAATACTTATCTATATTATTATGTATATGTTAATGTTGGACTTTGTCAAAGACTCTTTGAGAAGAATAGAAGTAGCAGAAATGAAGTTCTAAGATTTGTAGCAGGCGGTACTCTGATAGATAAACAAAAAAATGAAACCATTCGGGAAGAATTAGGAGCATTTAAACTAGAAAAAATTGCAGATTATAGAAGTGGTATGAACATATCTATTGAATGGGCCCTGATAGAATATCTTAATACAGCATTGAAATACATACCTACACAGGGCACATTGAAGTAGAGGAAGATCAGATAAAAAGTGTATTGAACAGTTATAATTAGAATCAGAACAGATTATTATCAGTCTAAACGTTGAAGAATAATGATGATGATGATGACGATGATGATGATAATGGTAATAAACATGATAGTGGCAATGGCAGTGACAATTGTGGTGGCTTTATTTAGATTTTAAAATATGAATAGGGAATGTTCACACTTAAACTTCCATTGTAACTGCATCACGCTGAGGAAGGAAACAAATATCTCTGAAAGTGTTCCAAGATTTTATAATTTGTGAAGTTAAGTGAAGTTTTAAGTGTGTGTGTCAACTCACTTATATTTTAAAATTAAAATCATATTAAAATAGGTTCACTAGTGACAAAAAATTAACTTGCCAGTCTACATCAAATTTTGCACACCATAGGGTTCGAAGTGGAAGTTGTTTCTTCTGACACCCTTTAGAATCAGTGAACTGCTCACAACTAAGAGAATTGTGTTTCTATATAAAGTTACATTCTTTCTTAAACAATGCTGTCATAGGTTCATAATGATCAGTTAAGCTTACACTGCAAGTGGCATTTACCAAATTATAAGGAATAAGTGGACCATCTGGTATAATGAATTGATCTAAGGAAATTTATTATTACAATTAAAATACAGCTATTATATGTGTAACATAAATAGATAGCACATTGCTATTCTTTTTTCTAATTTCACTCTTCCATAATTTGCAAGAGTCAAGCTTTATATTGTAGTAAATAGGTGATGGATGCTTTTCTTACTAATATTTTCCAACAATCCTGTGCAACATTAGTGTTTTTAACTCATTCCTCTCAGGAATAAACAGAGTATTTAATAGAATGTAATTTTAGTAAATTAACAGTAAAAATGTCATTAAATCTCAACTATGGCATCATGTTATAGCATAACTGTGGTAAAAATTAATGTTCAACATTATATAAAATTTGCAACTAAGGAATCAAAGGAACCTTGTCATAGTATTATTACTGAGAGAGAGAGAGTATTTTAAGAAAATAATCTCACAGCCCTCCATTAAAAGCAAACAGTAATGGAGTGAAGAGAAACCTCTTACAGTATGCAAAGGAACTGGTTAACATAATGGTTAACCACAAAAACATTTAACTGAAGTTGAAAAACTTTCAACACAGATGTTCTCTCTGATGATCTCCTAGTTAACAGTTTAGTGTTTATTGTTAACGGCATTGCATTCACATTTCAAAATCAGGTACTTTCTTTCTGAAACCATCATGTATATGATGTATTTCAGTTTATCAAACGATAGTTTTCATTAAATATATTAAGTTCTACATATCTTTTATGTAAGTGACATTTTTGGGGAGATACTCTTCCCAATTGCACAGCCAAATGGAGGTTTCACTCCAGGAAACCCAGCAATAAGCAGTGATTGCCACATTATAAAGAGGCTGGAAGTGCTTCATTCATCACCTCTTTAACTGATCTGTAACAAATATACAATTTTATTAAATAATTCATCAGTGTAAATTATTTATACAAAAATCTAATGTGTTCCATTACTTTGACTTTCTCTACCTAGTCTGTAGCAAACTACCTTTACAAAGGATACATGAATACTTAAGTCTACTTCTTGCTAACTGAGATAAACATTAGCAGAAATAATTTTACTACTTAGTTCTTTATAAGTAGGAAGGAAAAAAGGGGATACATTAGGCTAAAGCAATAGTCAAATATTTTAAAGCCTGGTTGCTATGTGACTGGAATTCAATTCTCTTGTGTGGCCAGAGCAAAACAAAAGAAATTTGAAACAAATGGCAGCTGCCCATTTGAGAAAAGTGTGTTTCAAAATTGAAACAAATGACAGGGACTATCTCAAAAATTGTTAGCCGCACAAAAAAATGTATATGACATAAATTGTGTGTTTTAACAAAATCTACATTTTTTTTTTTTCTTTTAACTTTTTGTCTATCACATAAAATTTACCAGTTATGCAAAAATCATTCAGAATGGAGATGGCTTCAGAGTCTATTCTCAGGAAATAGGCTATACATTTTATTAGCCATTAAATGTTTTTAAAATACAGTATTTTAAACAAAATTGATAGAGCCACTTTTTTAAAAAAATCTAAAATTTCATACAAATCTTCCATGTCAAGATTGTGTTGCATCCTTGGAAGATGCTGTACTAAATTACCAAGTTTGATTACCCCTCTCCATCTCTTTCTCTCACACCCACACACATATCCACACCCACACCCACACTTGCACTTGCACATGCACATGCACATGCACATGCCCATGCAAATTAAATCTTTTAAATTTGAGATACACAAAATTTAAAATTAATTTTAATATACTCTAAGATGCAAGATACATGCACATGCACAAACACACACACACCTTTTTCTAAAAATGCTTCTTTTTACACAAGGACCCTAAAAAGTGTATTTCCAATGAAATCTCGGTAATAAAATTTTCTGTGGAATGCAATACATTCTCTAACTGTATACTGTGTACAAATAAGAGAAAATAAAAATGAAAAAATTGTACAAAGTTGATTTTTTTTATCTAAAAGCTTTTTTTTTCTATATTGTCACATATTGCATGAGGATCATTTTACTCTAATATAAAAAATGCAGAGAAAACCAACAAATGCATTAGAAACTGTCTTTAGCCATCCATCAATTGTGTTTAAGGACCACTTATACATAAAAGCAGTGGAGCAGCAGTACCCCCATTTTGAAACAATTAAGACAATATTTTGTTTTGCTAATTTTAGATGAGATTTTGTATTTTCAGTTGATAAGATTCCATTATTTTGAATTACTCTGTCATGACAATACAAAGTCAGAAAGTATTTCATTCCACCCAAAAATGCAATATCAAGTTTACACTGGAGTACCATAAATACAAAAAAACAAAAAAGTATTTGTATGTGCGTGCATGCACATTTTTTTCCCAGCATCTTTTAACAACATGACACAATGATTTTGAAGAAAATGCCTCCTTGCCAAATAAACTTTCAACAATAATAGATTTTTTACAAATTTTAATTTTCTTAAAATTTGGACAATTTTTATTAAAATAACACATATTTAAGATATTTACATCACAAATCAAATGCTTATCTTGAATTTCTGGGAATATTTTGTGGAATGCTCTTCATTTGAAAGGAATTTTATATGATTTTTATCTAGCTGATAAAGCATAAAAGAAAAACAAAACTTACTACACAAAAAATATAGATCCTTTAAAACATTCAATTTATTCAAATAACTTTTTCTGTGGCATCAACTATTTCAGAGATATGCATTGTTTCAGGTTTGAATTTTCAATAATTTTGTATTTTCAGTGCTTGCATTGTTCAGTGTTTCTCACGATGTTTTCTCTCAGAAAAGTATGGAATTCCTAGGATAGCATACAACAAGCCAGTATTTTAACATGCGATTATCTATCTCCCCTATCCACTTTGTAGCATCAACAAAAAATGTAATAAAACTCCATATTTCTGTAAAGATTTAACTCAATTAAGTAGACAGAAAAATAACATTTCACATGAATAGTTTGTAGAGGCTATGTAAAAATAAACAATAATAGGTAGAGAAATCCTGTGAATGTAATACATTAGACTCTTTATTTATTGCAGAACACATGTTTTATATATTGGTATCACCATCGCTCTAAAAATAAAACACACATTACATATTGTTAAACATATTTATAAACCATTTCATGCTTCTCCTAAAGGAGAAAAAATATAGCATGAACTTGACTATACTTCAGAATAATATATTAAATATTCTTTAAGAATAGCCAAAGCTCTGACATCATCTGCTGATTGCCTCATGATATTTATCACACAGCTCATGTAATTTTCCTGTGTTACAAGGGGCATTCAATAAGTTTTTAGAAAAAGATAGCAAAACATATTTTTATTTAGTAGATTCTTTTTTAATGTTCAATATAATCTCCTTTTAGCTCAATTTAGCATTTCTCCAACTGTTTTAAGCCTTCCAAAATGAAGGAGTTTGGCAGGTCCTCAAAATAGGCATATGTTTGGGAAATGACCTCTTCATTAGAAATGGAATAGTTTTCCTTCGGGCCACTTTTTCAAGTTTGGCAATAAAGAGCCACTGGGTTCAAATCTGGTGAATACGGTGGATATTGTAGTAATTCCAACCTTAATTTTACAATTTTCACCATCAAAACTGCACAGGTGTGCATCCTTGCACTGTCTTAATGGAAGAGAATCTTGATTTTTCTTGATTTCTCCATTCAACCAGTTCAATAACGATGCACAATATTTTTCATTTATCCTTTTTCTTTTCTGCAAGTAATCAATGTAGGTGATTCCGTGTGCATCCCAAAAAACTGAGGCCATCAACTTGTCTGATTTCACCACCTTTGGCTTAACCTTTAAAATCCCACTGTTTTTTGGGATTTTGTCTCTGGAATGTAGTAGTGTATCTATGTTTCATCCACAGTCATGTATTGCGCAGAAACTCATTAGAATTGCGACAGAAGGGTGCCAAAACCAGCTTCCAAATGATCACACG
Organism: Hymenopus coronatus; assembly: GCA_030762935.1. Lineage (NCBI taxonomy): Eukaryota > Metazoa > Arthropoda > Insecta > Mantodea > Hymenopodidae > Hymenopus > Hymenopus coronatus. Next base: position 89,007,801 of record CM060881.1, on the reverse strand, counting down.
ATTGCATTTATTCTTCATTAAGAGCAAACACTGCATGCATCTTGCCAAGACCTATGTCAGATCTAACTTTTGCTACAAAATTGAGAACACTGTACCATGTGATTTGCCTGTGGCCTGTACTATTTCACAAACTTTGATTCGTCGATCACTCAAAACCATATCTTGGATTTTGTCAATAATTTCAGAGGGAAGTCCCTTCTACTGTTCATTTGTGGATGTACGGCCATGTTTAAATTCATTTATCCAATAGTAAGTTGTTGCAAACACAGGAGCAGATGTGCCATAAATTCATCCAACTCGGCTTTTTATCTCTTTCTGAATTAAGTGTTTTAAATAGATGTGCTTAATCACTGCAAGAAGCACAAGGTTGTTGATTCAATCGCCTATGGCAACAAAACATGATGGATATATCAACAAGGTATGATGTGAAGTGATTTATACAGTGAAACTTATTTGAGTCAAACATGGACACTATAGTTTCACTAACTTAGTTTTTCCCAGATGCATTTCAAAGATGTTTATCTTCATTGTCTGCAGGTGTTTGACTGACTTCAGAAGGGGAGATTCCATTCATAATTTCCTCTGTGTTGCTATCTGGTTTTTTTGGAGATAATCTTAAGGTGTTGTCTGCCAGTGGTATATCAAAATTCGTAACTCTGTGTGCATTTTTCCTATTGTGTATCCCTTCCCAAATTGCTAGTTCAGTTGTGGTTTTTACATGTTTAATAAGTTTGATGTCCAGTTTGATGTTTTACTGTGACATCCAAAAGTGATGTTATACTGCAGATTTGTTTGTTTGCTTGAGTTTCATGTTCCTGAGGCGTTCTTTCAATCTCGTTTGTAGGTTTCTCTTAGTCTGTCCAATGTAAATTTTGGGGCAATCCTCACAGTTTATTTGGTAAATGCCAGGTTTTGATTTGTTTGGTATGGTGTGTTTTAATGGGTGGTTTAATAGGTTCCTGAAGTTGTATTTGTTTTGAGGTGCTAGCTCTATATTATGATCTTGGAACAGCTTTTGTGCTACTGTGGGTGGAACGTGAATATACTGTATTTTTTATTTTGGTTGGCTCCTATGCTTAGTGTGGTGATATCTTTAATTTTTTTCATTTCTTATACTTTTGTATTAGTTTGTTCACTATCTCTGTTTAGAAACCATTTTCTGTAGCAACTTTCTTTATGTGCTGGTATTCCCATTCATATTCTCCTTTTTCCTTGAAACTTTAACTGCCATCTAGTAAGAGATGACTGTTACTAAATACAAACTTTTTCGATGCTACAAGTGTAATTTCTTGTATTTTCTAAGAACTTACTGAAGACCTATATACTGTAACTTCAGGATGATGGCATATGAATATATAGACAAGGACATTAATGATTTACCAAGTTTGGCTAGAGGAATCTTGTTAGACAGGAGGAGTTAAAATTCCATTGTTGGTTTAGTGATTTTGAATGAAACATTTAATGCAATCTCAAACTTAAATAAATTTCTTAAATACAATCACTGAAAATTTCAATTCTTTACTTATATGTGGAATTCTGGAACATTTAAGAAATCTTTATCACTTTTGCAATGATTATAGTGTAGAACAGGCTTGGGTGTGTGCCAAGTGAGTAATGCATCAAATATGAGTACATACATTTTGAAAATAAAACTTTAGGGTAACAAAGGGCAAAGTTTGGGTTCAAATGACAATAAAAGTATTATTGTTCCCGACTTTAGTAGACTCAGTATAATACTAAGAGTCAACATGGCATTTGATAAGAAAGCTATGTGATTAAAGAAGATGGTACACACATTAATCCATATGTAAATTTGTGAAATTTTGAGATTTCTAGAAGGGGTTTTGATATAATAGCTATAAAAGCTGTGCCATTTTTGCATCTGTAGCAATAAATAACTGCTAATGTAAAATTATATTTGTATCTAAAGGGCTGGAATAATTTGGATCTTTTATTAAATTTTTCGAAATACATTTCTGATGGAATTTCTAAACAAAATGTTGGGAACATGTTATTTAAAAAACATAAAAAAGAAAGGAAGATATAAAATTAAAATGTTGACAATTTTAATTACAATTTCCTTTAAAGACCTGCTTTTTGAAATATACTAAGCTTATATACCCTTTGCACTGTTGGTCTGTCTTCACTTAAAAGTATACATTTATGCTACACTTATAGAAACTTACCTCAGGTGCATCTGGTGACTTCATGACTTTGCAGGAACAACATGATGGAATCCTGAACGAATCTGAAACTGTCTGACCATCTTCTCCCAGAGCTAGAAGCTTACGATATATATATTTCTGTTTACAGCTGGTGGTATAACCAAGAGGAAAGCCATTAGTTAACGTACACCTGCCCTCCTTCCTGTGTATAAATAAAAATGAAATTACAATTGATAAAATATTTAATTAAATTTTGTACAGATCAATCTTTATTTTAAGGGGATTCCGAAGTAAACATAACATTAATTAACTCATTATGCAATTTCTATTCACTTCATTATTTTAATTCACTTCCCTGTTCTATAAAAGAATTGCAAATGAACAAAATAAGTTTAGATCAGAATTAAAAAGATACCTTATTATTCACACCTTCTATACAGAGGATTTCATTCAATCAAAAAATACTGGTAATAATATAACATTGTAAATATAATAAATATGAATACTCTAAGAATGCATGTGTGGTTTTTGGAAACAGATATGCAATTATAAATTATGCAAAACGGACCTCTGAAAATTAATTTCAAGAATTATTATTTGTAAATAAATGCATTAATAAGTATGAATAAATGTAATTCTTAACATGATCTACATCCTAGAGTTTGGGCATAGAGTCTCACCTCATAATAGGATCTACAGATTGCAATGCTATGTATATACGTATTCTTTAATGAATTTTGAAATACTACCAATTGATTCTGTCAACAAATTTCTTATCTTCCAGTAGATGGCAAGTAACTTGCCCAGAGGTATTAATTGTAGCAACACAGACAGACAACAAGTGGGCAAGGAAAAAGAAGATATATAATATTATGAAGCTACTTACAGTGAAGGCTAATTCAGGTTGAGTAAGAAATTGTTTCACATTTGCCCCCATCATCAGTTGTTGAACCACTACTGCACCAGGTTTTGTTGCTGTTGATAGGTTGATTGTGGCGTCATTTGGTGGTCAGATGATAAAGTTGGATAAATAACCTGTCTGAGGCAGTTCAAAATTCACAGCTGTGTGATGATATTTTAGAATGAAAATTATTTCCCACACTGTAAATTCAAATGGATTCGATAGTTCTTTAAGTAGGTAGATTTCCAGATTATTTTCATGGTTGTGTTGCCAGAAATGTTATGCCACTGCAGGTTTATCAGTTTGTTTGAGTTTTATATTTTTTCTGTGTTTTTTGTTGCATGTTTCCAGATTTGTTTTGGTTTTTCTGACATATTTCATATTGCAATGTAAGCAACCTATGGAGTACCTCTCACTTCCAATTTCATCACCCATTCACCAGATGACATGCATCAACAGCAACAAATCCTGGTATAAACAAGGATGGTTTTACTGCTGATAATGCAAGTAAGGGCCCACAAAACAATTATTGTCCTACTCAATAAAAGTAAGTGAAATGTGTTTAAACATCAGTCACATTAATCAAAGGGAGAAGAAGTTGATGATGTAATTGAAAGATTACAAAACATTTTCTTCTGAATTTATATTTTTGTAGCATTGTCATAAAATATTTATTGTAATATCTAATTTTGTATTGTGTAGCAATAAGCTGTTACTTTCTTTAACATTAATCATTTAATATTAATTTGACAAAAATCCAAAATCTTTGACAACCATTTAATTGTTGCATTTACTTCTTCTAAATATTTGCATCTATAAGTTGTATATTAACATGATTTAACACCATAGGACAAAACAAAATTTAATTCACAATAGAAATTGTCAAAATGTACTTGTCCCTAGCAAGGTTGGATTTTTTTTTTTTAATTTATTTAAGGTCAATTTAATTTTGAAGTCGACAAGATTGAGGCAAGAAATATGCATACACCCTTATATCTGTGGCTTCAATGCTAAGGTTTCATTCATCCCAAAGTTCACATACGCACACCTATTCTGTGTTTTGTTTAACAATTCACCTACTTTATGGTAAATTAGATAATCCATTCATAATGGTTGTGGGCCTCAAAGAAACTTTCTTTGGTTGAAGGGTGGAAAGAGAAGCTCTCTCTTCTGCCCCAGCCCTCACTTTCCTATAAAACTAGAACCCTAGAAAAGATGCACACATAGGAACTACGTGAACGATTTTGATTTTCTTTTAGTTGAGGGGATTTAAGTTGTATATATATATGGTTATGATTACTTGTCATTGCTTTCTAAAATATTAGAGGTGTATTAATTTCTGCCCAGAGTGATAACAAAAATCATATAAATGGATTACAGATAGATTTGAGTTGATTGTAATACATTTCCATCAGTTACTTTGTTTCATTATTAAGGACAATTAAAATACTGGATAAATTGTTCAGACTGAAAGATTTTACATAGAGAAAACAAAAAGAAATTTGGCAACATGGAACACGGAACATGGAAGACCTGAGCAACATAAAATTAAAACAGACCCCAGAGAAGACCCCAATTTTATTAAAAGGCACAATAAAAAGTTGGGTGTTGGAAACCTGAGAGAATATCCACGTCTGGAAAAACAAGGAACAATTTTTGAACTTTTGAATATTTAAATCGCCCCTAGAGACATCCTAGTCCATCATCACAGGCACCTACTATAACACCAGATAATCATGGCACTGGCAGTCAAAAAGTTGATAATGGAAGCATCATTACTTCCAAAACATGTCCTTTAATAATAAAAAAAAAATTTAAATGCCAGAAATGTGTTACAATCCACTCAAATCAATACTTAACTTTTAGTATACATCATTGTTCCAAAATCCTCATCATTTCACGTAATTAGTGTCTAAACTTAGCATGTATCTCACAAAAGTTTTATCTATAGAGCTAAAATTCAGTTAAATTAATTTCTAGTCTGGTTACATCAAGTGCATGCTACTAGATGCCTCACTACAATTATTTAAAAAATAAACTTCCAGGTTAACCCTTTTTCATTATTATTCTATATACAAGCTACTCTCACACATAAAAGTACATTACATATACATGCAAACAAACATAAACATGAATGCAAACTTCACATAAACTACATACAATTACAGTTATATTCTTATATGTAGGTTTCCCATTTACACATTTTTACTGCTATATGCAATAACATTTGTTTAAAAGTCAACTTTTAAACTCCTTTTAATTTTCAAATTGAAGTAATACAAAGAAGTGCATCATAAATATGTGCACTAATATACATTGATGTGGGTGACTCAGTTGGTTAAGCGCAGTCATTTTGATCCCAAATTTGCAAGTTCAAATCTGGCCTAGATCGATGGTTTTTAAGTGTGCTTAAGAATGACAGCACGCAAATTTTGGTGACAAAACTCTGGTACACTATTGGCACTGATATGATACTGACAACTAATAGTGTTGTTAACTAACTAAATATTGTTAGAAAAATTTCAATGCCATAACCAGGATTTGAACCACAGAGCTCGCAATCTCTAGTTGGTTGCTCTAACTACTGAGTTATCATGGCAACATACCAGCAAAGCATTAAATTTCCCAATTGATTCATTTTTCCCAGTAAACCACAAGGTGATTTCAAATTAATTCTGTGCTGTTATGTTGCCATGGTATTTCAGTGGTTATTGCAGCCAGCTAGAGACCAGACGATCAGTGGTTCAAATCTCGCCTATGATATTGATTTTTCAATTTGTTTCTACCTAACCAACTTGTGTCCTACACATGGCTTGAGAGAAAAAACAATTAATCAAAACATTTGCTTGTTTGTTTGTTTATTAATTTGAAGTTCAGCTTGTATTTTCTTTTATATTAAAGTTAACTGGCAACTTTGATCTTTTCCTGGTGTTATAGTTACGCATTTCAGAGCTTTTATTAAGTTACCCAAGTTTTACCACTTTTGAATGATAAAATCAAATGTATATACAAGGCTATATTGGAATTTTAAGCATTTTAAGGTATGCATAACATGCTGAAAATGCTAATTTTGGTCGATATTTCACAATTTTAAATTTTGGCATCATAGCACCACATTTTGTACATGTTTATTTTCATACCAGATAAGAGATGTGAGCAACCTGTACCAAGGGACTTGAAATTGAAATGCAGTTTTATTTATGGATGCTCTTTATCTGCTAATGCTTCTCAGCGTCCCATTCTATACTGGGGCGTGAAATACCGCTTAATTTTGCTCAGAGACCCCTCTGTCAGGCTTGAGGTTCTTTTACATGCTGTAAATCTACGACATGGGACCAACAGCTTTACTTCCCTTCCAAAGGAAGCCATGTTGGGTTTTTTTTTTTTTACACACGAAAAAATCCATCATCCTCCGCCGGGTTTGAACCTGGAACTCCAAGGGACTAGTGGGATAGTATTGTTAGAACAAAGTCAGCCAACTGTATTTCCTCTACATTGGGAAGAAAGGGAAGGTCAGGTTATGTGTTTTGCAATTTTAGGTTGTACTTTGTATCTAAAAAATTGCAAAACACATAACCTGACCTTCCCTTTCTTCCCAATGTGGAGGAAATACAGTTGACTGACTCTGTTCTAGCTTAACATCTGCTAGTCTTTGTATCATCAGCAGATACTGTAAATTATCCCAAGTTCCAGAAACACAGAAATTTATGACTATTCACATCAATATATTCCATTAATACTAATTTGAATTAGTTTAAGATCAGGCACAAAAAAAAAATTATTTATTGGAGATGTTGACGACTTTATACTTTATTTCTCAGTACTTATGCTTTCATTTTTAAAGTGGTGACAGATAAAACCTGGTACAGAACTAAAGCTCTATCAATATCTGGATGATATTTATACATGCCATTTATGAAAACTGCAACACCAAGAAAAAATTTTCCGAATAACTCCAAACTTGGTGGAAGTGTAGAAGAGTGTGCAAGCAATAAGTGATTAGGTTTGCAGAGAGATGGGGTACACACAGAGCAGAGCCCTGTCGTGTCAGTCTGACAAGGTCAGTGTTGCACCAAGTGTAGTCAGTGCAGAGCTGTCAAACAAGGTGGAAACAACAAAAAGAGTATCAGTATGCCTTGTCAACCTCAAAGGGAGCCATATCGGCATGAAAGTGAATTCAAATGGAGCAGAACAGTCAGTCGGTCTCCAGGAAGCAGGTTTGTCATACTGTGACATTTCAGCTCATTCAGGGCATGCTGCTACGACAGTGATGCATGTGTGAAAACAGTGGATAGATGAAGGTCGTACGCAGCAAAGAGCGGATACGGAAGATAACCACAGCATGGGATAACCGCATCTTGTCCACTTGGTCATAACGGACCATACGCTTCATCTACAATGTTAGCTTGATGCTGGAGCACTGCAACAGGTATGAATTTGTCTGCATCAACGGTTCATTGCCGTCTGCCACAGATCAGACTAGTTGCACACATGCCATTATGTCAGCTTCCATTGGCCAAAAACCACAAGTTCCTCTGACTGTAATGAGTACGTGAACAGCATCACTAGGGTGCTGAATGGCAAAATGTTCTCTTTACGGATGAGTCCTGCTTCAATGTGTCTTATAGTGATGGCCGCATACGTGTCCTATACCATGGTGAGCGCAACCTGGAAGGCAACATTGTTGAGCAGCATAGCAGACAAACAGCAGGTGTGATGATTTGGGGCACTATTGGTCACAACTGATCTTGCCTCCTATGAATTGAGGGCACTTTGAAAAGCAACCAGCACCTACAGGTATTATAGAGCCCGAGGTACTGCCCCTGCTTTAGGCATCTCCACAAGTCACATTTCAGCAGGACAATGCCCGGCCACATATTGCGAGGAATTTACAAGCCTTCTTCAAAGAGCAACGGGTACCATTGCTTCCCTGGCCTGCACATTCACATGACATGTTGCCCATAGAACATGTCTGGGATGTGGTTGGTTGGTGCCTGGTGAATGACAGGCTCCAGTAACAGGTGTCACAGATTTGTGGGGTCGAATACAAACTGTGTGGAGGGAAATCCCTCAGGAACTTATTCAGAACCTTTCTAATTCAATGCTGCAGCAAATGGCAGCTCTAATTACAGTGCATGGATATGTGCGCTCAAAGGTCATGTATAGATTTGAAAAATTTACCATTTGTTACTTGTCATGCACCCAATATGTGGTATTAAATTCATTGCTTTCATGAGTTTCCTTCTTGGTTTTACAATTTTCACAAATGGCAGTGTGGTATATTTCAAAATCTCTGCTATTAAATTATAATCTTACATAGAGACCATCAGGTTTCTTACTTACGCGCACTTTTCTACACGAACTCCTTGAATATATTGGTCATGGTTAACAACAAACAGCCATTGTCCATCTTTGTTCTGTGCTGTCTTTGGATAGGCAATTTCTTCCTGAAAAAAATAGAGTGAATATTACTGTAAATTTAACAGATAATTGCAAAAACACTACAGAATTTGAGGTAAAAAAAGTAAACAAGAACGTTAACCTCATTTATGGTTTTGTTTGTGTCAGCCTAAGAAATTGAAGGACTTATTTTCTTTTTTGGAACCTAAAATATAACATCTGCTTTACTTAATGTTCATCAAGTTAACTGGCAATTATAAACTGGGCACTATGAAAAGTCCAAGATGGATAAAGAAGCAAAATTATACCAGTTGAATTTGTGAAATTGAAGACAGAAATATATTAAAAAGCTGGAGGCAACCTTAATGTCCTAACACTGCACTGAATTGCAAGTGAATGGCGTTTAGCTTATGTCTAAACAAAAACACATTGCCACTAGATGTCTAGTAAGTCTCCAGCATTCTTATTGTAATGCTTTTACTTATAGCAAAAAATCTAAGCCCGAGTAGAAACTGTATTTCTGATTCATCTAATTTAAATTAACTAAGAGTAAAAATTTATTTATATGTGTACATGTATAAAGAGAAACCTTTGAAACCGCTTTAATATTTTGACGATTTTTTCACTATTAAAAAGCACTAACCATAGGCTATAAGATCCCTATTTTCAACCTCTAAATGAATAAAAAGGATTTAAAAATAAAAAAATATTGTACATGAATTTTTTGGAGTAATCAGAGAACATATCCATGAAGACAACTCTTATTTGCATTGAGAATTTGAAGGTGGTGGCAGTGACAGAGGTAGTTGCACTGATGCTGGTATATACCACTTAAAACTGCAAATATTTCACAAATGGAAGTGCTACTTCACAGAACTGATTGATAGTGAAAGACTCACATTTGTGGCCTATTAACAGATTGTAATAATGGTTAGAAAATAATTTTTTGAAGAAATCATAATTTTTTATAAATGGAGCAATGGTTATTTACATCAACAAAATAAACAAGTAAAAATAAATACCTCCAGATTGTCTCTTTATCCAAGGAGACATCATAAATCTGGAGCATATTTGTAAACATATTGTAACTGTTTAGTGATGTGCAACATATGATTGGCGGTTACATCACCCTATTATGAGAGGAATATAAATAGGAAAGAAATGAAATGATCCCCTATGCCTCGAATACTCTAATGTGCAAGAGAGTGAATGGCTTCATTGCCAAGTGCTAAACTTTAGAAACCAAACAATCACCATAAAATAAAATACACTAAATTAGAGTGGCAATGCCATTTGATGAGGAACCTAATCCAAGTAATTTTTAAGACATCTTATTTTGAAAAAGTTAACACACTGACACTTGTCATATATCTGTGATAGCACAAACTAAAGAAAAATAAATGTGAACAGACTACTACTGCAGATTCTGACAAAGAGAAAATTGACCTTCATAGGCTGAGATCAAAATGACCACTACCAGCTTCAATATATACTTTCAGTCTGCTATGGAACAATTGCTGCCTACATTCTAGCATTGTAGCAGAAATTTCAGAGCAGAAAACAGTAATATGCTATTTCATATCATCTAGTATAGTTGGTATGTCCCTGTGACAAAATCACAGTGCAATCAATGAACAGAAAAAAAAAAATATAAAACAAATCTAACATCATATTTAGCAACTAATCAGTTGAATGAAATAATTATTGGTGTGGAAAATTATCAAAAATGAATTCTTATGAACTACATGCACTAGAAAACTGCAACAAATTCCATTGACATTCTAATTTATTTTTATACTGTTTATATCAATAGGGCATTGTTCCATTTAAAAAATGGTGTTGTTTTTTTATCAAGTTGGTTCACCTGGTGCAATCCGCTGCTTTGACTGTGATTTACTTTCTGGAGTGTAGTGATGAATCCAAGTTTCATCCATGCAGTTTCAAAAATGCACTGGGATTATTATAATAGAGCTCCATATTCTTAACAGAAACAGTTTTTCTTTGCAACTTTTGATCAGGTGTCAACACCCTTCTTGCACAGAGCTTGTGAAAGACCAAAACATTACTTAAAATATTACCTGTACATTCTTTTGATATGTTTACAGTCTCTGCCATCTCAAACAACTTTAATCTGCAGTCTTCCAGTACTAAACAATGAATTTTTTCAATGATCTCCAGAGCGAGGCTCATCACTAGTGCTCATACATCCCATTTTAAACCCTGCAACCCACCTTTTAATCATTGAATATGAAGGGGCAGAGTCTTTCAATGTACTTTCAATTTCCTCCTTGATTTCTTTAGGTGTTAGGCCTTTCAAATGGAAGTATTTAATCACTGCTCGTTTTTCCAAATCCTCCATTTTCATGAAAGTTGTCTTGTTTAAAATGCTGATATTCGAAAACTAAACAAGCTCTTGACCTGTAGCTATGGATACAAGATAGTCTAGATCCTACTGTCTAACTAGCCTAGTAGCACCATATCTGTGTGAGGCCTGGGACATATCAACTGACCCTTATAATGATGTTTTTCCATATATTTAATTTCAATGGCTTCTTTATATGTTTAATTAGTTTTATCTCCAATTAAATGTTATAATCTCCATCTAAAACTGATAAGCTATGGCAGACTTGTCTAAATATTTTACACTTCTTATGTACACTATTTTCCTGATGTCTAAATTTATCTCATCATTTGTTCATTTGGTAAATACCAGATAATTTTATTTTCATCGGATAATTATTTTTGAAAGGTTGGTTTGACAAATTCTGATATTGCTTTTGCTTTATTGTGCTTACATTAAATCATATTCTTTGAAGATTTTCATAAGTTTTCAAAAATATTTTGAGTGAAAAGTGAATTTACAGTAGTTCTGTGTTGGTTTTTTAACTTTTCCGGAGTGGTGTATTTTTTTTTTTTTTTTTTTTAGCATTTTCTGCATTTTATGTTTATTATTTAGCTCATCAAAGAAAGTGAAAGGTTTGATGAGAAAACTGTTGAGAGCAAGAAGGCTACCAGAAATTAAAGATTTTTCAACTTTGACATATAAGTAAGGATTTTAACCCATTCGCATACTTTGACGGGTTCATCCATCGTTGTATATCTTACCCCTTCTGTACAATGATGGATCTTTCTATGGTCAGTATTTGCAACAATTTTATGTGTGCTACATTACCAATTGGACAGATTACATAATCTGTTTTGGTCTTCTAAGCCTTCAAAGGACATCTCTAACCCAAACAGAAAGCTCAGTGTGAATCATTTTTATAGAAACTGCCAAATTTCAATCATTCATGAGTGGCAGAACAGCAACAATGGCTAATGCATACAAAGTAGAACATAGTGTACCACTATGCATGTGTGTGTGTTCATGTGCATTTGGGTGTGCATGCGTGTTCATGTGCATGTGTGCGTAGGTACTGTAGCAATATAAATATATGAGTAAAGACAAGAGAAAATGTGTAGGTAACAAACAACAAAAATAAATCAAGTGGTAACAATTTTCTTTTGAAATGGAATGATTCACTAGCCTGCAGTTCCCCTTCCACTTCTGTTAAAACAGCAGCATACTAATGTTAGTTTGGCTAAACTGAGAAAGCACATTGTAAAGAAATGACTACAGTTTCTTTGGGCAGGAGACTTCATTATAGCAACACTTGGCCTCACATTGCAAATCAAGTCATTGAGTTTTTTACAAAATTCAACACTATCTGCATAAGGCATCCACTTTATGGCATTGAACTGCTCTCTGTGAGCTGTTTGTTTTATTCCTTTTACTAAAGCTTCTTGGCATTTGATTTGAAAACTTTGAAGTAGTACTCTAGAAATGTAGGGCGATTCTCAATGACATGTCAAAGAATGGCTTGTTTCCTTTGATCAAGAGCTTGGAGAAACAATACAAGAATATATTCACAATACAAGAATATTTTAGACCAGATCATATAAACACTGAATGGAATAATAAACATCTGGCAAAAAGCTCAGCTCAGTCTTTGTTGAACAGCCTTCATATATAAAGACTACAAATCAAGGCTATTGAAACAAATTTTAGCTTAACTTACCGATGAAACACATAGCGGTACTTCTTCAGGACCCATTCTTGTTGCAAGTTCATTCCTAATCTGAAAAAAAAAACATCTATTAACACTAGCATTAAATGCAAATATCTGTATTGTTGCTTTCTAGAGGTTTTTATTTACAGGCACTTACGAGATACTTCCAAAGTGCTTGAAGTGGGAAACAAATAAAAACAAATGTTCATCCCTTTGATCCTTTCCAATATCTAATTCTTTCATTCTCTAATATTGCGTCTATGACCACCAGTTAATTGTGCGAAGGAAAGCAATGTGAAAGTGTTAGTAAGCACCGAGATTCAAATGATTTACATACCTTCTTAAATCTCCGTGGTATTTTCACTTTTGTATTATTGCTGTGACTTCCTTGCAGTGGCTTAAAGCGGATTGCATTATCAAGTATCTAAAAAGAAGGAGGAAGAGTTCAAAGAGTTTAGAAGGATCATGAAGTGATGCAGCTATAATGTATAAGCTCAAGTACTTTCTCATGACAGTGGTTATATAGTATCCCACTTCAAGCATTTCGTAAATAATTATTTAGCATGATAATTGCTTTTATTGTTTCTTCTTGCTAGAACCTAGTATTTATGTTTGTCCTTTTTTCTGCAATCTCTTCTTTCTTCCTTTATTTCTGTACTCTAATGATAATTGCTTAAGAATGCAGCATTATGTTTAATATAGTGCATCTAATTTTATTTCATAAATATTGCATCAACAAATATCACCCCAGCTAATTGATTAAGTTTTCTGTTATGAAAAAAGGAGCTGGAGTGATAAGTAAGAAGCTCAATGTCCACTTTTACATATGTTAGATTACCCACTAATTTTGGCTCTGCCATATTTCAATTGCATATTACAATAATATGCAATTTTATAATTATAAATTATTATTCCTTTCCTTTTTTTGTTTACAGTCCATTTCCATTTGGGTTTTATTTTCCCCAAACATTTCCCTATGTTCTTAAAATATTTGTCTAAAATGTGATTTATATTAGTAAAAGAATATTCACTCTAGACATACCCTTTCTTTTCTCCAAAGTTCTATTTCCTTTCTGTCAAATAAAATGTTTAGTATAGGTGCCTTCTTTTGCCCCCACATAGAAGACATTCACCTTGCATATAGTCATTTCGCTGCCCTTTTAGACTCCATACTCATGTTCTAAACTTTACTAACCACCCCCTTTCTTCCTTATTGGTGTTGTATATATACCTCGCTCTTTCCCAATTGTTTTTTGCTGTAATATAATATACTATTGGCATCTTTTCCATGACTAACAACTTTTATATCTCAATATCTTCAAACCGTCTTCTGGTGCCCTTCCAAAAACCTTTGCTGTTTGTTTTTCTTTTCCTCCAACATCCCCTAATCCATTTGCAATTGTATGTAAGTCTATTTAATTTTTCATACTGAATAACAGAATTTTTTTTCAATGTCAAATTCAATTGTGGTTGATGAACCAACATGTACATTGTAGATATCCAAGTCTATTTTATTGCCTCTGTAATTAGTCAGACATTTTTAATCCTTTTAACAACAGAGTGCATAAGCATCTTCTAAGCAGTGGAATGGAGATAATGTCCTGGATTTGTTCGACAGTTCTCTCAGCTTATTTTCAGGAAGGCAGCTGCTGTCCTCTAAACAAATTTGCAGTTTGAGTAGGCAATATATCCACTATAACATGAAAAATTTGATAAGTTGTGGTCCTCTAAACCAAAGTCATCCAGAGTGAAGAGCACTGCAGATGCTAATCCCAAAAAACTCAAGATAATACATTTTATTATCCATGAAAATGGCCTTAAATATATGCATGCCATTTTTGAGAAAATCAAAATTATTGAAAAATGTCCCATGTAAAGGGGAGCTTGAGTTGGATGGATTTATTGAAAATATTTGTGTTGCATCCATGGAAGATGCTAAACTTGAACATAAAACTTTATATTTAATGAATGTTCCATTATTGAGTTATGCTACAAAAAACAGCAAGAACATGCACATATGCACACACATATCTTTATCTGAAAATGCTTTTACTTTTTTTTTATTTTTTTATTTAGGGGTGCTGTAAATATGTCTAGTGAAATCTTGGTATCAAATTTTTGGTACCCTTCCCTACCTATTATGTACATGGTAGAGAAAGTAAAAATATTAGCCACCTCTGTGGGTTAACCTCACTCCATTGCCTTATGTTCAAGAGGTCCCAAGTTCAAATCTCCATTAGAGTGAGTTACCCATTTAAGAGTTTTCTGGGATTTTCTGATATCCTGAAAAGATAAATGTTGGATAATTTTAAAATCAATGGCTCCTGGGCTAATTAGAACATCATTGCACCCTTTTCATTCATTTATGCTGAGCATAAAATATTTAAACAGTAAAAATATGGTGCTTATGTCGAAACACCCATATTTTACTATTGTTTTTTAAATTTACTAAAGACGCTTAAATGGATAATGTGCTTAAACTCCAGTCTTAACTATTTCCCAGAAAACTTGGAGCTACAAAGTAAAGAACTAATACATAGATTTCACCAAAATATAAAGTAGTGGAAAAAATGCAGCATGATGGATGTATCATCTGCATGATCATTGACTATTTGGCATTAAAGCATTCAAGGATACCCATAAAGAGATGAGGTTTTAAAACAAGAAACAAAGAAAAATGAATTTTAAAAAATATTTTCGTATAGTGAGGTGCAAACTTACAACCATACCAGTATGGTCAGTTCTCACATACCATCTGTATGGTCATTTGGACACATAATAACTGCACTATTATCTTATCTAATAATGCTGCATAATGAGAGTGATTTTTTTTTACAAAGAAGAAAACAAAAATGTGAAATGCATGCATCTGCATTCAAGCACAGCCCTTCACCATCCAACTATGACATCACACCAATTGCTTCAGTTGGGCCCTGCTTCAGTTGCAGACATATATTTTTACTGGATTCATTCCTGTCATCCACGGTTAGCTACCCCTATCTTGCCTTAGACTGTATGGGCATTGAGACAAAGAGGTCATATCATATCCAAATTGCTGAAGGGGTTAAGTATAGGAGCATAAACAACTGACTAAGATACGTTTGTATGTTTTAGGTATACTCGTATTTTATTATTTTTATAGTTACTTTCTTGCATCTATTAGCAGGATTAAGTTTTCTGACCTGCATACTTAAAATTTGGTAATGCTGTACTAAAACTAAAATTCAGTACATTATTTTGTAGGTTAAATAAAATGGCAAAAATGTTAAACAAAATTTACCAAACAATTTGAATTATTCATAGATGCATTACATTAAGCAAGCAATTAATAGAGGTAAAATTTGAGCTTACCACATCACTACCAAAGACTCCCTCATGTTTCTGAACTTCATTCTTCAAAAGAGCATTCAAATATTCCCTGTAAAAAATAGTATGAGTATATAATTAAATTAATACTGAGTGAGTGAAAGAGGATTTGTGAAGCTAAAAACTAAATAAATTTGCAAAATAATCTTTTTAGTTATGCTCATCAAAATTTGAACTTTAAATAACTGCCAATTCAAATATGATATTCATTTACTATATTTAGTGTTTGTATAATATAGTATATTGTTCAAAACAAAATAATTTACTTCCTCCACATTACTGCACATGATAAAAATGTTTTAGTTCTGTCATGAGAAAAATGTAAATTATTCCTTTAACAGTTTCCAGTGCATTTACTAATTGAAACTATACACCATGTTTTTCTATTTGGATCAATACTAAGCAATTTTTTATATATATATATATATATATATATATATATATATATATATATATATATATATATATCTGTGCCCAATTAGAAGCTCCCCTTCCTTACGAGTAAAATAAAGTGCAAACTGCCCTTTTATTTAAGTAGGTTCTAAAACTCAAATTTGGTTATAGTTTTATATTATATAAAGCATTAAATTCAATTATAAAATGCAATCATATTGGGATATTTACTGATGTTTACTTGACTGAAAATAATTTTTAATTTGTGATTCCATCACTATGCAGTGGGAAGGATCAGCTCAAAACTCATTGATGACACCAAGGGATGAAATCATAACTTTATGGTTGTGAAAATGATGGAATTTTGCCTAGGTTCTCTTTCAAGCTATGAGGTGTTATGTGCAAATAAACATTACTTGGGACCAATAGTTTTATTTTCCTTTCGAAGGAAGCCATCACCCTCTGCCAGATTGAATCTGCAACTTTGGGTACTAGAGGTTAGCATGGTAATCACTACATCACGAAGGTCAATTACTAAATATTGAACATATAAAAAATAATGGTTATTTTCTTTATGTTTATCTCATGAAAAGTACAGAATTTGTGAAAGTTGGAAGTAAATTATGGGTTTGCAGTATTTACTGGAGACAAACTAAACACAATTATTTCATCTTTTAAAATGAAAATTTAAAATCATTTAAAAAATCTTTGTGGTTAAAAATATGATTCACAATAAATTACTAAATCTACAGTTTTATAAATCCTATTTAACTTTATCTTAACATAAATTTTAATACAAAATTCCAAAACTAGAAATAAAAATACATTTTTCTTTTCATATATTTCTTGATAATGTTTCTTCTCAGGCTTATAAATACCAATGCTCCCTTATTATGATAAGCAATGCACTATTGTTGAGAAACCACAGCAAATAGGAAGTATAACATTACTTTTTGTCTTCCAAGTTACGGAGTGTTGCCACACTGCATGCTGAAAAGCAATGTGCAGAAAAATGTAGAGTAGAAAAGCAGTACAAAATAAAACAAGAAGTTGCAGAAGCTTTTTACTTTCTCCACACATAATATGCACATAGTGTATAGAGAAGGTATTGCATTCCACCCAAAATTTGATACCGAGATTTCACTGGAAATACACATTATAGGGCCCCCTGTATCCAAAACAAATATTTTTAGAAAAAGTGTGTGTGTGTGAGTGTGTGTGTGTGTGTGTGTGTGTGTGTGTGTGTGTGCGCGCACGTGCGAGCATGCGTGAGAGAGAGAGAGAGAGAGAGAGAGAGAGAGAGAGAGAGAGAGAGAGAGAGAGAGACAGAACACGAATACTCAAAAACGAAAAGTCAGTAAAATACCAAGCTTGGTATTTACGTTTACTATCTTCCAGGCTTGCGACATGAAGATTTTGAGAAAAATCCCCTAACCCCAAACTACCTTTACATGAAAAACATTTCGAAATTTTACTTTTTCAAAAGTGGAGTCAACAATTTTGATTAAAATGCTGTATAATAAAGATATTTATATGTGAAATAAAATGTATATCTTGAATTTTCTGGGAATAGCCTCTAAAGACCTCTTTATTCTGAATGAATTTTGCATAACTGGGAAACCGTAAGAGATAGACAAAAACTTACTACACAAAAAATGTAAATCACGCTAAAACACAGAATTTAAGTCATATATATTTTCTTCGAGGAATTGACCATTTCTGAGATATTCCTTGTTATTTGTTTCAATGTACAATACTTAAACTTTTCTCACAAACAAAGTTGAAAACTCCTGGCCATGCATAGAAATGGATTTCAACCACAAGGCAACCAGCTCTTAAAAGATTTGAAAATAATTTTAGTCTAGTGTATTACTGTATTTTTCTTCTATTTACAAGAAAGCAAGTAAATAAGATAATTTCTACTAATATTTATCTCAATTATCATAAACAAAATAGAAGAATATGCTTTTTATCAATAATTTGTTACAGCGATGTAGAGAAAGTCATGTGAATGGAATAAATCAGATTTTTTACTGTTACATTGTCCAAATGAAAACCATCACATTAGTGTCCCTGATTGTTGTAAAGCCTGCTTGTGGCATGTCAGCTGCATTCTTGTACAGTACTAGTCTCTGTCTCTAGGTGTGCCTGTTGTGTAGCCTACAGGATGGTGTGGTAATATAAAATGCACATCTTGTTCAGTACAAAGCTGCTTCTCATTGCATGCCAGTACTTACTGAGTTACTACTGTTGTCCAACTTAAATTCCATTTTGATGGTAAATGAAGATGTTTCATAAAGTTGGATTTCAATTACATTCATGCTGTGCTTCTGTCATTCCTATCTCAAAAATGCATACTATTATACTGTCTTTCTACTCTAAAATTGTCTCATTGTTCTTCCATACCCTGCATGTCCAGCAAATATGAGTCAAAAAGTAACCTGTCAACAGATATGACTATTTCTACTTAATTAAGTGAAAATTATGAAAACTTCTCTTTCAATTTCATCAAAAAATAAATATATCTAGTTGACAATTATTAACAGGAGTAGATTTTGAATGCTTATTAAAACACCTTGTATAGGTAATACTTTAAGAACTATATTAACTCATTTGGTGGTTTAAAATCAAATTTTAAAGCTGTATTATACAGATAATTCTTTACAGTTCAGTTTTATAAAGCACATTTTTAGACAGAAGTTACTCTGTAGACAAGGGAATAATATGCAGACTAAGTGCTACCCTTTCATGCACTGTGTGATCTTTTGTTTGGCCATTACAGTATATCCAAGAAAGAAAGAAAAAAAGAAAGAAGGAAGGTAGGAAATAAAGAGAAAGAGAAATAAAGGAGGAAATGAACAACGGAATGAAGGAAGGAGAGAAGAAACAAAGGAAGGAAAGGAGGAAAAGAAAGAAATCAAGGCAAGAAAGAAAGAAAGCAATATAATTATGAGATGCAAAACCTATTTATGTTTTTTAAGAAAATGTGTGATGAATGTCTTATAAATTGTATCTTAAGAGATATCAGATTAATATTTCTTATTTATAATAGACTGGAAGTGATACACTATGAAGCACAGTCAATATAGAAATGAATTAAGGAATCATTTATTATATAAAGCTTTATCAAAACTGTTACTTCTGTTATATGTCCAAAAGAAAAACAACTAGATATAGTAAATATCTGAATTGGGAATGAAGAGTACTAACTTTGGATATGTTTCTATAGAAGGGCAAAAAGTCTGTCCTTTGGAACATATTGGAGGATTGTTTCCTTCTTCTGGAATAAATCTAACAACACTGTTTCCACTGTTTCCTGGAAATACTATGGGACTTTCTCCTGAATAATTTCCTTCTGGCTTCGTTGAATTTGAAACTGAAACAAAAAGACATTTTTAAAAAAAGCTGAGACTCATTCTTTGTTTTCTTGCATGCTAGTCCATATAAGCAGATTTAAATGTAGGTTCAAAAGCTACAACTACAGAAAAGTAAATTAAAGTGTATTAACAATTGGAGTGTGCCTGCCTGGGTAGTGTGGTGGTAGCATGTCTGCCTCACATTTAAAAGGTCATGAGTTCGAATCTCACTTAGGGCAAGTTACCCAAATAAGGTTTTTTTGGAGAGGGATTACTTCATTCATCATCCGATATGACCAACTGGGTTAAAGCACATTAAGCTACAAAAAAAAAAAAGGAAGTGTATGAAGTTTCAGCATAAAATAAAGTGAAAGTTAAAGAATCCAAGAATACTAAACCTTAACATAAATGAGTGGTAATATTAGATTTTATAGCCTCTTTATATGAATATGTTGTTTAAAGATACACAATATTTCTAGCTTCTAAAAAATAAATATTTCTTGTATTATTCAGTGATAACTGCTTATCTATTTATTTCTAGCTTACTGAAGGTTTACATTGTTACAAAAAATGTATTTGCAAATGAATAAAAAATGCAATAAAATCACATCGGTAATGTTCTGTTTTATGTGTATATCTTTGAATTATTCTTATGACTTCTACATTTTTAATACACCATACTGTTTTAAACTGACAATTTCATACATAGAGGCATTAATTTCTTGATATGATTTACAACCTGGTTTTGCACCATTTATGCTAGGTCATTTTTTTGTTCAGTCAGTGTGGCCAGATTATTTTTTTTTTTTATAGAATTTAATATTTTCTGGTCAAATCTTCGTGATATAGTATTTCAATTCTTATTTTATTTATGAAATCATCTGGATAATTTTTCATTCAATGGTCTGACCATACCAGATAAATTCTCTCGCTCTACTCAAAAATATCAGTTAGATCACACATCTTATGATATTACTTGTGATAAAATGGAACAAAACTTTAAATTTCTTATCAAGACAATCTAATATTTCCAATCTATAGCTTTTTTAATTTCTCTACCTTGTACAAAGTACATGGTAGGTGAAGAGGGTATTGCATTGCACCAAAAAAGTTTATGACAAGATTTCACCAGTAATATATGCTTTGAGGCCCCCTGAATACAAACACCCGCATTTTTAGAAAAAAGTGCGAACAGCATAACTCAAAAGTGCAAAGTTAATACCAAACTTAATATTTAACCTTTGCATCTTCCACGGATGGAACAGGAAGAGTTTCAAGAAAATCCCACCACCAGTAATTACCCTGAAAGTGTTGATTTTTTTAAAATGACTTTAATGATTTTGATTAAATGTCATACGTCCAAGATATTTTTATGACAAATGATATTTGGTAATTTTGAATTTTCTAAGAATAACATCTGAAGTCCTGCTTATTGTGAACAGTTTTTTCATAACTGGTATTTTTCATAACTGGTAAACAATAAGAAATAGACAAAAAATGTACATCTAATCAAAACAATAATTTATGTTAAACAAGAAGTAAACCATTTCCAAAATATTCCTTGTTATTGGTTTTAATTTTCCCATACTTATGCTTTTCTCAATTGAGAAGTTATTCATTCTTTCTGTTGGCCAAACAAAGAACAGAATTTCAAAGCCATCACACAGCAACCAGCTCTTTGAAGGTCTGACTATGGCTTAAGTCTACAGCTTTTCCCTGTTCCCATTGTATCTACAAGGAAAAATATAAATATTTCTACAGATGTTTAATTTGATTTACATGAAGTAGATAGAATAACCTGTTTTAAAAGATGTTATGTAGAATGGGTGGAGAAAGGCATGTGAATGTACAACAGATTCTGTTATCATCTCCACCCTAGTGTAAAAAAGTCACTGAAATAACCACACCATCCATAATACTTTTAATAATACTAAGATGTTATGAGTAGCAATTAAAACTGTTTTAAGAAAAATCAAACTGGACCAATAAAACTTACATAGTTTCTTCTAACGTTTTCCTGGATTTATAACCATTTCTAGTAGATAGAAAAAGCAGTCAACATGCAGTATTTGGTCACAGTAATTTAGTAATTAGAGTTCAATTAATATTTTAATTCTGTAGTGGTTATGTATTTCTTATAATTGTTACACTAGAGCTGTAAGTTTTAATTACCTCTTGTTTAGAAGGATTCTAGGTATCTGTTAACAAGTAATTCATGCTTATTGCTACATGAAAAGTATATTAGCATATACTGGCATGTTCTAGGTTCATGATTCTCAAAGCCCAATAGTGAAAACTTACAGAATGCAGTCTAATCTAATAAGAACGGATGATGGGCAGGGATAAAAAGGGAGCTGGAAAATATAGGAATGGGGGATATCTGGTAATTTTGAAAATTGGGATTTCGGAAGGTCAAAATAGGCATCTCTTTGGGAGAATGGTTTTCCGCCGAGCCATTTTTTCCAAGTTTGGAAATAAAAAAAGTCACTGGGGGCCAAATCTGGTGAAAACGTGGATGTAGTAATCCAAACCTTAATTATACACTGCGCAAGTGTGCACCCTTGCACTGTCTTGATGGAAGAAGATATTTTTCTTTATCAGACGAGGGCGTTTTTTTTTTTTCTTTTTTCTCCATTCAACCGATGCAATAACAATGCTTTATGCTCTCCATCTATCGTTCTTCCTTTCTGCAAGTAATCAATGTAGATGATTCCACTTGCATTCCAAAAAACTGAGGCCAACATATTGTTTGCAGATTTCACCACCTTTTACCTTTTTTTTTTTTGAGCCTTTAAAAACCCACTGTTTGACTGTATTTTTGTCTTTGGAGTGTAATAGTGTATCCATGTTTCATTCACAGCAGAAACTCGTCAGGAAAAGTGCTTCCAAATTATCACACGATTGCGTTTATTCTCCATTGAGAGCAAACGCGGCACTTTGCCGAGACCTTTGTCAGACCTAATTTTTGGTGCAAAATTGAGAACACTGTACATTGCGATATGTCTGTGGGCGCTAATATTTCGCGAACTTTTGTTTCGTCGACCACTTAAAACCATATCCTGGATTTGCCGACCATTTCGGAGGAAGTCACTCCCACTGGACATCCAGAACGATATTCATCACTTTGCGGATGAACGGCCACGTTTAAATTCATTTATCCAATTGCAAATTGTTGCAAACGCTGACGCAGGTGTGCCATGAACTTCATCCAACTCGGTGTTTATCTCTTTCAGTGTTAAGCCTTTTAGATAGAAGTGTTTAATACTGCACGAAACTGTTTTTTTTTTTTTTTTTTTCAATCTCTAAAGAAGCACAAGATTGTTGATTCAACCACCTATAGCTACGAAGCCACGTGATGGACATACCTGAAACTTTAACTGACATCTAGTAAGAGACAATGGCTACTAATTACAAACTTTTTTTCGATGTAACAAGTGTAATTTCTTGGATTTTCTAAAGAGTTGTTAAACACCCCTTGAATTTTATATAGAAGTGGAAAATGTGCATATTTAAATTGTAGTCAAATTGCCTCCCCTTAGAATAAGATTGGAAGTGTGAATGTTTCTCAGCATCCACTACATATTTAACACTTACATATGAACAAATTAGTGCAGCTAAAGTGCTGTGAACAATAATTATTAATAAAGCATTCAATGACAGACTGCTGCTGCTGCTACTCTCCAGCTGTGCCACATGAAATCCCAATTTGTACATCTTTGTAAGTTATTTTATTTTAAATTAACTATTTAGGAACCCATTTTTGTTTTATGCAAATATGTATAAAAATATTAAGGCATTTATTTATATTTTATAGAAATTTAAACAAGCAGGCTAACATGGCTATATGACTTTTAAATGTTTTGCTTATAAAAGTTAATATACATTATTAATTATGTTGATTATATAAAGTTAACTATTATATATTAAGCTACACATTGAACTTTATAACATAATGTTATCACTTATTACCTGTGAAATAATATAATTTAAATGTAAAGATGTGTGCAATTTTTCATGAGCAGTATTGCATAATACTTCTCAATGTATTGTGATTTAAAAAAAAAATAAGAATTTACAACATAATTCACTTTGCTTTTTGTAATTCATGGACAAAGTTTGAAGAAAATTCAGAGATTTTGTGAAAATGCATGCTATTTGATGTGGAATGATTCATGTTGGGAATTTTTCACACAAACTATTCTTTCTGTTAAGTGCAGTAAATTTATGCATACCTATATTAGGTTGTTGTTGTTGGTTTTTTTTTTTTTTTTTTTTTTTCCCCTTCTCGGTCTCCCTTAATTCCTGAGATGTCACATAAGGGGCTTTGACCAGTGAAACAAACTATCAATGGTGGTTTTATTCTCTGAACTGTGGGTTTTCTCAAAGTTAGTCTTATTAATTTTACTCTAAACACATTCTCTTTCCTGTTCATACTACCAGATTTTTAGAATAGCCAATGATTCTGGATACTGAAGAATTTCTTCCTCCAGCTGGGGATTGAAGCCAGGACCTCTGAGTTGAGAAGTCAGAATGAAGGTGAGAGAAAGATTTTAAAAATATATATATAAAGTATATTAATAGTCACAATTGGAATATAATTCATACTTCAGTATTTTAGTACATAAATTCATTAATTTAATTATAGAAATGTGCTCCTAGTAATTATATACACATTTGCATGTTAATAGTTTAAAAAATTTGCATGCTGAATATTTACAAAATTATTATCATTCTATGGAGAGAGATTAGCATCTATATACAGTTATTTTTCATTTCAATAAAAAAATTCCTCGACCATTACTCACAGAACATGAAAGGGAAGATATGAGTTAGATAACAGAAAGGGAGAAATTATCTTGTATAGAAGCCTTATTAACTCACAGATCAATTATCTCGTGAACACATTCCCAGGCAAACTTTGATTGATCAGCTATATGATAACCTTCCAGCATGCCAGAGAGAAATGTGTCTTCACAAGGTAATTTCTCCCTTATTGTAGCTGTATGGAAACATATGACAAGATGCGACTGGTCAGGCATAGGAACAACCAGCAAATTAGGGAAGGAGCATGCCTTACTTACCCCACATTCTGTTATCAAATGGTAAAGAGTAATACATTTCTTTTGCTACAAATCGAGTGCAGTGATGAATTTATCACATTCTGTGCAACAGTAGTAATTTTTCCACTGGTGTTTTAAGTATTTTGTATATAGTAAACATATGTTTCATACAATACTTATTATAGCCACCTATTGCAGCTAGGCAAAATATATATTCTTCAAATTTATAACCATTCTTTTATCTTGTGCGAGTAAAATTTTTACTCTGTCTTATGATCACTATAATTTTTTTTAACAATAATAAAGTAACAAAGTCCCCTGTTGTTTAATGTCAAAACTTTTTAAAAATATACGCACATCATAGTAAAATCAATAAATATGGTAAGTAAGCTCCATTAATTTTTTACTATAAACACATTAAATAATATATATTAAATGGTGTCAATTCAACTTTTTACGTAAGTTTAGGAAGTTATGTAAGTAAGGTACATTCAAGATACTTAATAAACGCTAAAATACACTAAAACCTTAAACTTACTCCTAAAATAATAGTGGAATAAATCTTGCTTATAATATTTCAAAATTGTAAATAAATATCCGTAAGATCCCCAAAGTCCACTTTATGCATCCAATTACAAAACATTTGATACTGAAGTGTAATTTTAACCATGCACACTATACCCTTCAGCAATATGGATGTGATATGACTTGC
Source organism: Hymenopus coronatus (assembly GCA_030762935.1). Taxonomy (NCBI): domain Eukaryota; kingdom Metazoa; phylum Arthropoda; class Insecta; order Mantodea; family Hymenopodidae; genus Hymenopus; species Hymenopus coronatus. The sequence continues at coordinate 88,982,399 of CM060881.1, read as the reverse complement.
GCAGGATTGTTAAATAACCCATTTTAGCAAGGATAACGTCAGATAGCTCTATTAAATAATACAAACTTGACATTTGGATTTAAGGCCCTGCAATAAGGTCATAATAGGAGTGCTAACCTATCAAACCAAGGATCGCGGGATTGAATCCAGTTTAAATGTATGTTCTGCATTCAAGAGAAACTGTGGTGTAGGGTGGGGAGGATCCTTCTAAAGCGATGGGTGTGATGGCATGGTTGGATGCTAACTGGTTTCAATTGAATACATGCATTTTATCATTTTATTATGTAAAACAAAAATTAAATTCATTCATATCATTATAATCTTATAAATCTGAAGATCAGACGATACAGCTATTATGTGTCCAAATTGCAGTACAGTGTAAGACAGGATAAGCGAGAGTTGACCATATGTATGGTTGGAGGTATATGCCAAAAAGTATCAATTTTTATTTTTTTTTTTTATTATAACATCTCACTTTCATTATTGGTATCCTTAAATAGGTTAACCAGCAAGCTTTCTTGTTTGTCATAAGAAAAATTCTCTCTGCTCTGTTGCTGAAACAATCCTAAGTGCGAAGACATATCCGTCACTGAAAGAGGCATGTCAAAAGCACAGGTGAAGGAGGCAATCTGAGAAGGGGAGAGAGAGGTAAATATGCTCTTCAGTGCAAGGCTTTTGGGGTTGTTCTCCCCCATGCCTATGATTAACATAGAAGTTTAAAGTTGCATGCAAGTAAAGATTAGAAATAATGACTTTTACAAATATTTGGTTTAAGATTAAAGGTGTTGTCAAATAAATGAAGGGCTGAAGCAAAAGAAAATGGTGAACAGAAGGAAATAATATTGATGTGGATGTTTGAAAATAATAAGAAGGTATACATAAAGTACAAGTATTTTAAATATTGATCTCAAAGGAATTGTTTTTAACTTACTTATCCATCTGGTACTGTCACCTCATTTCCAAGAATCAGAAATGAAATTATATTACCTTCCTGAAAGAAGGAAAAATATGTGGAGTTCACATCAGAGGAAATGTACCAGATGAAATATGTATATAATATTAATTATATGCTTATATATATTTAACGTACATTTTGTTAGTGATTTATATGCAGTAAAACATTTGTAAAAACAACTTTTTTTAGGTGAATGAAGAATGTACTAAGATGAATACATCAATTGGCGTAACCTTACAGTTTTAAAATAATTAAATCCAAGTACATAAGAAGCTTCAGATGCTGAATCCCATGGCTATTTTTTTAATATATGCTTATGTAACACAATATTATTCCCATTATACCAAGTCAATCCATTTATATTCACAACATGCACTTTCCTTAAGCTTGAAGCTGACCAAAAATTATTGCAATCCATGTTTTACCATGTAATGAAGTCATGCAACCAGCTAAACCATTGGCCCACCATTGGCCAGTCATTCAACCATACCAACCTTTCACTGCTGTATGCTCTATTCCATGTGTTGTATGGGAAATAGTGGCATTTCTATGTGTTACAGTAATCTCTTGTGATGAGACTGTTGTGGCTCTCTGCATGTGTGCTTGCTGTGATATATTTGGGATGTGGTGCACATTAGAGGCATTCTGTTGAGTATGAAGTGGTACCACTCTATGCTGAGATGTTTGCATTGCTGATTTGTTATCAACTTTGGAAGTTGAAGTTATAATATGCCCAACAGCATGGGCAGGAATTTCTGCATTGAAAGATGAGGATCTGTGGCTAGTTGCTGTTTGATGATGTCCAGGTGGCATAGATATTCTATCTCCCACTCTTCGGTTAGAGATTCTATCTGAGCCCCAGTGAATGTTGCCTGAAGAATGGTCTGCTTGTGAATAATGCCTCTTTTCTTGCCTCTCATTTGGGTTTATATATCTGTTGATGGTTTCAGAAGATCTTTTTGAGTCCATAATTAATGGTTGGGATAAATCCTCACTAGATTGGACCCAGGCTCCTATACCTGATGGTGTAGCAGCAATATCACGAACAAGAACATGTTCAGGTTTATTGCTAATAGGAGTAGCTCTTTCTTGTATTGGCCACATACTGCCTGCAAGAATAACAATGTTCTTACAGCTACATTACTTGCTTCCAGCCTAGAAGTTACTTAAATACAGCATTTTCTGATCTCGCTCAAATACATTTTACTACAATTCAGTTAATATATACAAAATATATTAACTATTTGACAGTAGAAAACATTTAGTTTGTACATCAAATCTATATTAAATATCATTTATAGCACTGATAAAGTCTTTAAGTCATTCTCCACAGTTTGATAGACATAGATATTTATCTTATTCCCAAATGTAGTTAATAGATATATAAAGCAAGTAATACAAAACAAATATTGTACTGCAAACACAGGATGAAAAAGACATTAAATCAATCTTCAAAAATTGCATCTCAGCATTAGGCAATTGAATTATGCACTTGAAATTACTAATTTAGTATATAGACCAAGAGGACTGGTAAACAAATGATAAATTACATACCTACTGCAGTTATTAATCCAAAATTTAAATATTTTGATAGATTACATATAGACTACAGATATTAATCCAGAATTTAAATTCCTGGTTCATTCTTACATAGGTGTTATATTATGCTGCAATGTGTATGATAGTCTTATTTGAATGCACTTATGTTTGTACTACATATGAATACATATCTTGCCAATTAATATGGGTTTCAGTAAAAAATACTGTGAATGGAAGGAAATGTCAACTGGGAGAAACATTTTAGCCAAAGGATTTCTCATAGGTCCACAAATGCTATCATATGAAAATCTATTGCATTGCATTATCAACTAACATGAATAACAACATATAGCGACAGTGTGATAAGAAATTTCAAAGAAAAATTTATAGCAGATATGTATGCTCTTCATGCTAAAGTGCTCATAGCATAATACTGAAGCATTACTAGTTGTGCAATTGTTAAGGTTTCATAAGACCTAGCTTATAAATGACGCGTAGCACCAGCCCACAAGGTATTGCTAAAAAATGGGAGATTGCAGATTTCTACTGAACTGCTCATAATTCTATGACATGGCCATTTCATGTCTTCTTTATAAGTTTTTAATTAAAATATGTGAAGCTCAAACTTATAAGAGTAAAAATGCATTTCAAATTGTTCTATTATACCTATATATACTTTCTTTACCATTTATACATAGAGAAGATATTGCATTCCACCCAAAAATTAACACCGAGATTTTACTGAGAATATCTGTCTTGAGGACCTCTTTAAAAATGTTTATAAAACTGTGTGTGGATGTGTGTGTGTGAGCACAACTCAAAACCAAGAATTAGGACAATACAAAATTTGATATTTTCAAAACAGCAAGATAAAACAGAAGATTTTCAAAAATATATCCACCCCAAATAACTGTTATTTTAAAATGTTTCAAAATTGTTGATTTTCTCAAAACTAGCTCTTAATGGTTTTAATTAAAATATATGTATCAAGATATGACAAATAAAATCTATATTTTGAATTTTCAGGGAATTTCTTATGAAGTTTGGAAGGAATTTTGTATAATCTGGTATAACCAATGTATGTCAAGCAACTTATGAAAACTGCAACACAAAAAATGGGGATTTCTTTTTAGCATACAATTTATACTAGATAACTTTTGTTGAGGCAAAAACATTTCCCAGATATTTCTTATTCATGAATCAAATTGGTCAATACTTGGATATTCTTTTCAAGTCCTATCAATTTTCAGTTGTTTCTTGTGATTGTATGGAAAGAGTATGGAATTTTCAATTCTAACATAATTTCATAAGTATAAGCGCCTTAAATTTCATCTGGGTCAAATACAAAAATTTGAATAATCACAAGCGTATTATTTTTATTAATCCTAACCATTGGACTCAATCTTTAAGGCCTGCATATAGTGTCCAGTTCTTAAACATTTGATTATCACTGTTTGCGTTGCCTTGTAAATATAACAAAATGTGTAATATAGCTATTTATGTAAAGCTTTATTCTATTTAAAATAAGCAGAGAGAAAAATAAGCTTTCATAAAAATAGTTTCTACACCCATTAATAAACGATAGAAAATAGAGAAATTTGTGCAAATGTATAACTTCAGACTTTTAAAAATAAAGACTTGACACCTTGCATGATTTCTGAAGTTGTTATTTCATCCTGTGTTTACAGTGCATTCTATTATAATAATGTTTCCATCCAAATTTGCAACGATCAAGATAGCCTGCCATTTCCATTATTTAGTTTGTCAATGTTCTAAGATAAGCTAATGTATAAATGTTGAAAAGTTTCTAATCAAACACTTTTGCTTGTCAAAAACTTGTTACATTATTCAGTGTACATATTTAAATCCCTAAATTGAAGTAACTTCGAGATAACAAACACAAAATCCAGGTAGTATTATCACCACCTTTCAGATATTAATTTTCCTTGAAATTATGTGCGTTCTACATGCTTAAGCCATAAATTCAAAATATTTGCTAACCTTCTGATGACTCAAAAAGAATCATTACTGCTATTGATATTAGGCTTATGAAGTTTGTAGTACACATATAAAACAGAATTGAAATAGAAAGAAAAGTACTGTGAGCTACGGCTTAGAGAAAAAAAGCAAATACAAGCATTCAACACATTCCTATGTCATTTATCATCTATTTTCCTAGGCATTCCACAGCAAGCAACACAGTGAGCTAAGTCATTCAAAGCATTATACTATGTATATTACTATAAATGCTGCTTTTTGCTTTCTCTACCACATATGTATGTATGAGAGAGAGAGAGAGAGAGAGAGAGAGAGAGAGAGAGAGAGAGAGAGAGAGAGAGATAGAAGCACTGCATTCCACCAAAATTTCATCTAAAATTTGAGACTAAGATTTCATCAGAAATATGTTTTGAGGACCTATCTGTAATATGTTTGTGTGTGTGTGTGTGTTTTATTTTTTTTATAGTCTTTATTTAACAGCAAGTTCTATTATTACATTGATTCATAATACTACATGCACTGTTTGACACAAGTTTACATTAACGTGTGCGTGCATGCGTGTGTACTGGGAATCACCTTAGCTGTCCTATTCATCTCTAGACGACTTATGCATAACTGGTAAATCATAATAGAGCGACAAAATCTTATTACAAAAAATGTAGATCTCATTATTAAGACAAAAGTTTATATAAAGCATGTTTTTATTCATTTTCTTTCCATTATTTTTTTGGAGTTAACAACTATTTTTGAGATAGTACTTGTGTTTGGTTTAAATTTCCCAATACATATACTCTTCTCAAAAGGAAAGTCATTTGTTTTTATTATTATTTTTTTTTATCCTGATTATACAAGGAGAACAAATTTTCAGTGTCATCACATAGGAACTAGTTCTTAAAATATTTGACTATGCTTTAGAACAATTTATTCCCTTATTCCCTTGTACCTACAAGAAAATATACAATAAAACAAACAGTTAATGCAAATGTTTGTCTCATTTAGCATGAAGTGGATACAAGAATAAGCTTTTACAAGAACAGTTTGATGCAGAATAGGTAGAGAAAGTCATGTGAATGTGATACATAAGATTTTATCTTTCTACATCACTTAGGTAGAAGAGATATTTCATAAAAACTGCAAAAGAATCTGTGGAGATTAATTTGGAAAATGCTTTTGTTTGACCATCTATGTACCTATTTGTGAAAAGCAAAATTCTAAAAAAATACAGATGAATAAATACCATACTTCATCCCTTTCAAACTTTCATACTTCATCCAGTCACTTTCAAAAAGCATAGGAAAGTTTTTCAATTAATGGTTGCAATGTTCTTATTAAAATGTCACAAAAAACATTTTATATCTTATATTATAAATAGTCTGTACAACACTCTTGATTCTCACCTTAAGAAATGACAAAAATTAATCAGAGGAAAAATTTAGATCTCTTTAATATATGTAGCATATGCTAAATAAAAACTTTTGTCATTTCTACAATATTTATGTCTTCCATTTAAGTTTATCCATCCTTTAAGTAATACATTTTGAAATGTTAAGTGGTTATTTCTTTTTGTATCATAATCTAATCAAGAAATATACAATATCAAGGCTAGCATGTACGAAACAATTGACTTTCTTTCAGCATTTAATAGATTTATTCCCATAGGATCCAAATTTTTTGAGCATGTGCAGCAACTAACAGGCATTCTAACAGGACAAAGAATCAGTTCAAAGTTGATTCTGAATTTCCAACTTGTTGTTGCAACACATTTTGGAGCTAGTTTGCAACAAATAAAACCAATTCAAGAGTAAAACCTGCAAATTCTGGACATGTATAAATTGTATAGCTTATTCCTCATGCTCAGGCTATTCAAAATTGAGTCTCTATTAATTGGAACAAATACGTTAGATTATTATAATTTTGTCTTGCATAAATATTGGTGTTTTTAATTTAATTTTGAAAGCTATTTAGTTTCTAAGTTATTATATTTGAAAAATTAATTTTAATATTCTCTCCCAAATTGTGCATTGGATATTCCATTAAGTCTTCATATTATTTATCTAATCATATTGCATAAATTTGTAATTTATTTTTATTTGTAGTAGTGTCAGATCATAAGAAAATAAATGATTTAAACAACCTTCATTATAAATTCATATATCTCAATTTCCAGTTGGCATTAAAAATTAATTTCTCACAAATCCTATGCAACACAGATTTCACATAACAGTTTTATTTATTTGAAATTTCAGAATTTGCACCAGGAATTCCATATTAATTAGATGAACCCCCCTCCCTCCCCCATCCTGTGGAATATTTTGAACAAGGAAAATCTGATAAAGGCAATCCTTAAATTAAGTTTAAAATATGAACAATTGTGATTTTATAATTTCACTTTGTTACATACAAAGGTAAACATGCACACTATTAAAAGAAAATTAATGCTTAAGCCATAGCATTTTTGTATTATTTGTGTAAGCACAATCGTCTTAAAGTCCATTTTCTTGAGATTTTAACAAAGTTTCAGTGGTCCCTTAACAATATTGTAGCACTAAGCAGTGCATTTTATTAAAGATAAACTTGTTTAATAATTTAGAGCATGTATCATATTGCATGCATTTTCATACTTATTTATAAAGAATATAAAAGAGGAGAATCAATATATATCTCTTTTTGCAGGATTTCATATAATTCACCTGTGTAGCTTAGGTGTTTTAAAGAGACAGTAAATCTAAAAACAACATAAAACAATTTTAAAAAAACCAGCAACAGACAGGTGCCCATAAAGTACTTCAAAGCACAATTATGTTGATCACTTCTATTGTTTTCATAATTTATTATGGTGGAATTAAGAAGACTGAAGGAATGGTTCAAAAATGGTCAAGTAGCATTCCAACAATGCAAAATTCAGAACTGGTTCTGAGAGTGTACTGGGTTGGTGTATGCACATAAGAAAATGTGTTCAGAACCTTATGTTTTTTACAGCATGGCTTTTGAAAACAACAAATAAAAACTGTTAGCCCCATCTTATTATACTGGAAATTAAAAGCTTGAAAATAGGGCATATTTGATCAAATCAGAACAATATAAATAAGAATTTTTAAGCCATGTATTTTAGAATATTATTGTTAAATAACTTAATTGCATAATATTTTATTTTAATAACAGTATATGTGATTAGATATACACACATTTATTTAAGAATCTGAACCAAAATAAATTACCAGTTACCATAAATACACAAGATAACATACAAAAATGTTTGACAGAAAAGATAAATTATAATAGATTCATAAATCAGTGTATAGTGTTTACGAAATAAAAAATGAATAATAAATTTGAAATCACATATAACGAATCTTTTAGAAATTTCAAATATACAAAATAATAAATAACCAGCAGTTAATAACTTTTGGCCAGTTAATTATATAATTTCAGGAGAAAAAAAAAAACAAAAGGAGAAATAAAATTGTGTACATTTGCAATTATGCATCTCCTCATTAACGGTATGAGTTGTAGCCCGCTGGGTAGTGTGGTGATGGCGAGTCTGCCTCACATTCAACATTTCGTGAGATCAAATTTCTCTTAGGGTGAGTTAACCCAGATAAGCTTTTTTTTTTTTAGGGTTTTTCCTTATCCTTAGAAGATGAAAGTCCAGTAACCTTAAGCTCCATGGACCCCGAGATTATTTGAACATTATTTCGCCAATTTCATTCATCTCCGACATGACCAATCAGGTTAAAGGACGTCTCATATATATATATTTATTGAGAGAGAGAGAGAGAGAGAGAGAAAGTTATCTTCATATTTGAGAATCAATTTCACAAATAAGTGTTGAAATAAATAAAGCAAAACTAATCTTACAATAATTTAATTATAATGTTTGATTAGCAATGGGAATGACTTAGCTCATTGTTTAAAGCAAAATACTCCTCAATAGCTACTTTAGAAAAAACCTGGTAATGATCAACAGCCTTCTTACTCCTATGGTCTGTATTGCTGTCCTGAAAATGGCGACCCTGTGGCCAGGAATCTGTTGAAATTACCTGAAAAAAAGAAGCATTTTATAGATTTCGGAACTTGGTCATAAGTCCCTTGAACGTGATTAACTGTGAAACTGACTCATAATGACAAATAATACATTGTTTCTTCTAATTGTATTAAGAACCTGCTTTTAAACTCTAAAATTCATAAATATAGTACATTATTCTTCTCAGATAGAGAAATGTATAGATAATTTATTTCCCCCTTAATTACATGATATACATATCACATATTTTTAATAGCGTCATAATTGATCTATGCATTTTAAAAATATTTTACTTTATTCTGGTGTTTAACGCCCGCTTTTAGTAGATAGTCACCGCAGACGATGACACTATGATATATGGAATGAAGATGGTATGCGATGACGGGGGAAACCGGAAAACCCGGAAAAAAGCCACCCCTGCGCCGCTTTAACCACAAATCCCACATGCGGTCACCTGGCATCGAACTCGGGGCACCTGTGAGAGGCGAGTGTTCTAACCAATCGGCCACGGTGCGGCTCAAAGATATTTTAATAAGTAAATAGATCAAAGATATACGAAATATAGGAAATTCTAGAGTAAGTTTGTTGCAGTTTACAAGTTGTATGTTGTCCCTAAGTATACTAACTAAATCAGAATAATACTCTTAAAGGGATTTTTGTTTTCAAATGACTGCTTCCTAAATCTTCCAAATGCAGGAGTAGCTATACTAATTATATTTGACTCTCCTTCATATACGAATTTTTCGTGAAATATTTCAACAGGTTTTCATTTGTTTCACTCCATAAGGAGCCCAGGATATCATGTGTACCTTTTCACCATGGGCGCTCGCATACCTTGTCTTCCTTCGGTAGGTTTGGCCCAATTTCGGAAGCAAAGAAGAACGACAAATTGAGATCTGAAGTACGTTGTACACCCTGATATAGTAGCTTAAATGTTAAGTTCCGTTCTGTCTGTAGATCCCAGAGTTCACGTTTGCTATTTCGTTTAATAAATATTTTAGTTAATTTATGGTAAATTAGATCATGTGTTCACCATAATGGCTGAGGGTCTCAAAGAAAGACATTTTCTGTAGTTGTCAACACTGCGGAAAGACAGTAGGCGAGCTCTCTCTTCTTCCACCGGCCCTCGCTTTCCTGTAAAACTTACGCCCAATAAAAACTGCGCGCATAGTATATTCCCTACATTTTAGGTATTAAACCATATGTTTTACGTCGGATGTCATATCAGTTCTAAATGAAATAGGTGAAATGATGCCCAATATCCATAGATTTTAAAGTTACCCGACATTCTTCTTCTCAGGATAAGGAGAAATCCCATAAAAAGCCTTATCCGGGCAACTCACCCTAATCGAGATTCGAATTCGGGACCTTGTAAATATGACAGGCACGCTACCACCGCACTACAGAGGTGGGCCCTATTTTTGTGTCCTTAATGTGAGCAATACCTAGTTTCTCCTTTCTGTGAGTAGTTTGTATTCAATAATAACTTACAGTACACGGTTACTTATTCAAATAGACACACACATTAAATACAGCCCCATAGTTTCTTTAGCTACTTTAGATGTGAGGAAAAATGGCTCTTGAAAGCCCCATCAAAGCTGAGAACACACGCATACCCCCTTCCACTGCTATAAAGTATTCTACTTCGCAGTTTCAGCAGTACTTTTGTAGATTTAGCTATAAGAAAATGAAATAAAATTAAACGTGTCAACAAAATTGTGCTAAAATGCAAAGAGAACGTAAACTATTTTACAAAAAAAATGAAAATTTACAAAATGATTACAATTTTATATAGTGGCAAGGCCTGGGTTCCTACAAAAAATGAAACCCAATAAAAATGTAAACTAAATTTCTAAACTAAGTTAAAAGACTGAAATGAGTGTGAAATGAAGATATAAGAAATAATGACGACAGAATCGTTGAGTAGTAAAATAAGAGGTCCAACATGGTCTAGGGGTTCCCGAGGTCGCGGGTTCAAATCAGGCGAGGACGATGAACTCATTTTTTTTTCGGACGTAAAAGTAATTGTTAGGAGGTCCTATATCGTAGATTTATTGCACGTTAAAGTCCTCAAGCCTGATAGAGACCTCTATGTAAAGTTTACGGTCTCTCATGCTCACTATAAAATGGGACACTAAGAATCGCAGTAGTTAAACAGCTTCCATAATAAAAACTTAATTTTTAGTAAAATCAACTTAAATGACAGGAATGGTTTGGACACTTAATAAGAACAGAAGAGAAAATATATCTCCAGCAACACTTAACAGCAGACTCAGGAAGGACTGAGGGGATTTATAAAGCCAAGAGTAAGTAAGGAGGTATCAATCGAAGGAATCGAGAAGAGTAACAGAATAAGTGATAAACGAACACGTACTTCACAAAAAATGTACACTTCGTCAAAACCACGATTTATGTCCTTTATATTTTTATTGCAGAGTTAACCGTTTCCAAGACATTCCTTGTTATTGGTTTCAATTTTAAAATACTTTTAACTTTTTTTTTTTATCTCGATTAGCATGGAGTAAAAACAAGAACAATCTCTTGTAAGAAGTTGGTTTATAGAATGGATAAAGAAAATCGTGTGAATGGAACACGTCAGATTTATTTATTTATTTACTTAGTTATGTAGAGTTAACCATTTCGTTATTAGTCCTTGTGGTCGTCTCCTTAGCGCGGTGTTAGCGCAGCTGCCTACCAAGCGGGAGACCTGGGTTCGATCCCCAGTACCGGCGTGGGGATTTTTCCCCCGCTGGGAGACCTGGACCGGGGTGCACTCAGCCTCGTGAGGTCCCTGGGGGGCCAATTGAGGAGCTACTTGATGGAGAAGTAGCGGCTCCAGGTCGTGAGGACCGCATTAACCGGCCGGGAGGGGCTCGAGGCGCTGACCACGTCTCACCCTCCAATACTGCACCCCATCCATGACGTCTGTAGTGGACCGAGATGGGGGACGCAGCGGCCGGGCGGTAGGCCAAGGTTCCCCGTGAGCTGTCGTGCCATGGAGTTATGTTATTAGTCCTTGTTATTGGTTTCAATTTTAAAATACTTTTCTCAAAAGGAAAGTCGTCATTTGGCTCATAGCTCTTTGTTTTTTTCCTGGTCATGCAAACAGACCCGAATTTCACATAAGCGACCACTTTTAAAGGATTTGATTATTACTTTAGCCTAGTGTATTCCCTTATTTCCCTTATATTTATAAGGAAGAACTAGTAAGAACATTTCTGCTAATACGTATCTGAATAGTAATGAGCTTTTGTAAGACTAGTTTGTTACAGAATAGTTAGAGAAATTCCGGTGAATGTAACACATCAGGTATTTTCCTTTGATCCTACAAAGAGAACATGTTCGTACAATCATATAGCGACCGGCTCTTCAAAGATTAGACTACTGCTTTTATTTCTTTTTAGTCTAGGTGCATTTCTTTATTTCCCTGGTTCCTATAATGAAATATGTAATAAAATCTTTTCTTTTATCGCTTATCTCGATTATAGTGTACTATATATATATATATATATATATATATATATATATATATATAAAAAGATACGCTTTTGTAAGAATAAGTTTTTGCAGAATCATTAGAGAAACTTATGCGAATGTTACACATTTTTTTAAACTTTCTCTAGCACGCAGAGACAATGTACATAGTAGAGAAGGTATGGTATTCTAACCAAAAATTCAATATCGAGATTTTACTGGAAATACAAGTTTTAGACCCCCTGAATAAAAGAAAGAAAAACATATGTGTGTGCGTGAGTATGTGTGTGTGTGTGTGTGTGTGTGTGTGTGTGTCACATAACTTAAAAGCGAAAAGTTCGTTCAATACCAACTTGGTATTTAAGTTCAGTTCCTTCCAAAGATGCGACTCGAGTTTCAAGAAAATCCCCCCACCCCAACTACCCTTTTCATGGAACATCTTTTAAAAATGTGTATTTTTCAAAAATGGCTCCAACGATTTTGATTAAATTGTAATATGTTTGATGAGGCATGTTCATGACATACAAAATGTATATCTTGAATTTTCTGGTAATAACCTCTGAATACCTTTTCATTCACAATGATTTTTGTATAAATTTTGTATAGCTGTCAAACCGTAGACAAAAACTTTACTATACAAAAATGTAGATTTCGTTACAACACAAAATTTATGTCATACATTTTTGCTGTATAATTAATCATTTCCGAGATACTACGTGTTATTGGTTTGTTTTAAGCTACTGTTTTCTCAACCAGGAAGTCATCTTTCTTTTCGCCTCTATTTTCTTTACTTCCAGCAAGTAAAGAGAACCGAATTTCAATTGTTTCATATAGAGACCGGCTCTTGAAAGATTTGACTATTGCTTTAGCCTAGGGTATTCCCTTATTTCCCTTCTGCTCACAAAGAAACAAGTAACAAGACCAATTCTATCAATGTTTATCGCTTTACATCATGTAAATAAAAGAATAATCTTTTATAAGAAAGGTTTGTTATCGGAATAGCTAGAGAAATTCGTGTGAATAGAGCATTGAGATTTTTTTTTTTTTTTTTTTAAATTTCCCTTTTCACCCACTCTTATCTGTCAGAATGATGTATACTACAAAAAAACAACTCGCTTTTTAACAACTCTGAATTGCTGTAAAACATTTGTTAAGTACTCAAGCAGCAAAAATGCGACATTTATAATGAAAAAAAAACAAGCATAGATAATTGCAGAATTGGGAGAAACGCTTCCATTCTTTACTTTCTGCATCTGAAAATGACAAGGCCTACCATACAATTACTTCACACAAATCTTCAGAACAAAGAACACTCCAATAGCAGTTTAATTGAAGGCTATGATGGAAGTAAAACCACCAACGGTAGCGAGATTTGTGATTGTACCCTTTTACGTGACGAGTTCTGCGGAATTGTTTCGTAAAGGGTTTCGCGGTTGCTTACCTCTGTAGAGGTGTGTTATTTTCTCTCTAGATCATTGCCTTCGTTCGTGATTTACGGATATCAAAGGAAAAACCCGAATTAAATGAGGAAATATTTCCACGAGAAGATGCTTTTCAAAATATTTCATTCTGAAAATTGCTCACAAACAAAAAGCTGCATTGAACATGTCGTCCGCAAAAAATACATAAGAGTTCTTCCAAAGTTTCCAAATCTTCCAGGTGACCAGCAGGTTATGTCTTGATTTACGAACCATTCTATCCGGTGTCATTCGGAACTGTTCCATTTATATCTTCTGTTTTTCACCCATTCATTTATTGCTTGTACCAAAAGCATCCTTATTTCCTATATTTTATCTAGCAGGCATGTACAATGCACATAGTAGATAGAGAAGGTGCTGTATTTCATCCAAAAGTTGATATTCAGATTTAACTGGAAATACATGTTTTGAAGGTCCCTAAATCCAAAAATGACGTCCATTAGCGTGTATGTGGCGCCAGCAGCACTCGAAAACGAAAAGTCGGGCGCCATAATGAAAATACAAAAATTAAATATAGACACATCTCACACTTGCGTCGACACTGTCGGAAGGAAATCCAATATTTTAATATTTAAAATTAGAACATATTAATACTGTAATTTTAATTATTGACTTAGCTAAATAATTAACCAGTCCAATGAATTTTATAGAGCAGTTCTCAGTCTAGCAAAGTGGGAAAGAAAGCACTAAGCTGGCCCAAGATAGCGAATTTACTAATTTCCAGAGCCGGAGTTTATAGTCTCTGTGGCGGAGTTTAATGCAATTTTTACTTGTCCGTGCTGGGGTTTACCATTTTCTTTCAACTTCCAATTACATCTTGATGAAAATTTACTTATGGTCATGGATTTTGGGTATCTGGTATATTACTGTTTCTTAACATAGGTCTCATCTGTTTTTTTAGAATCTGTTTCGATGAGGCTGGAATCCGTTTGTGGTCTTAAAATAACATGCAAATTATATAAATATAAGTACAAATTAATAAACCCCTAAATTAATAAAAGTGAATTATTAAAGTATGCAAAATAAAGCTTGTTTAACAATAGTAATGACTTCCCTTGGAAGTTAAATGTTACGAGGATATTACACAACATTATTCAGGGTATGTATGGCTGAAATTTCAAAAACATCATTAAAAATACACTTTTTTACTCTAATTCCATAAAATAATTTAAACCTGCCAGAATACAAAAAAAAAAAAAAAAAAAGTATAACTAGCCACCAGGTAACAGTTTTTAATGCCTTTAGTCACTGGAGCTACAGCAAAGCACTATGAAACTGTACTGGACTAGGCAAGATACACTTCAGTTCAATGAGATCCTATTCGCATCATACAGAATAAAAGGAGCTATGTAGAAGAAAAAAATCTGATGTGTTCCATTCACATGACTTTCTCTATATCTCTGCAATAACTTATTTTAAAAAAGCTTATGCTCCTATTTACTTCCTGCTAATTGAGAAAAAATTAGCAGAAATAGTCTTATTTCTTGCTTTCTTGTAAGTAGAAGCGAAATAAGGGAGAACCATAAGTTAAAGTGATAATGAAAAGCTGGTTGCTATGTGGCTGAACTTCCTTTGTTTGTATGGATACGAGCTCACAAAGTCCTGTATGAGAAAATTATAAGTTTTTATAGCTTAAACCAAAAACAAGGAATATCTCAAAACAATCAACTCCACGAAAAAAATGTATACAACATAAATTGTGTGTTTTAATGTGCTCTACATTTTTTGTATGGTAAGTTTTTGTCTCTCTCTTACGGTTTAGCACTTATGCAAAATTCCGTAAAATTGACCCAGAATAAAGTAGTCTTCAGAGACTATTCCCAGAAAATTCAAAATATACATTTTATTTGTCAGATAAATATCTTTAATATACGATATTTTAATCAAAATCGTTAGAGCCATTTTTTAGGAAATCAAAATGTTCGAAAAAAGTTCCATGTAAAGGGTAGTTTGGAGTGGGGGGATTTTTTTCAAAATCTTCGTGTCGCATTCCCGGAAGATACCAAATCTAAATACCAAGTTTGGTATTTTACCAAATTTTCGTTTTTGAGTTATCGTGTTCACAGACACACACACACGGACCTTTTTCTGAAAATACTTTTTTTGGATACAGGGGACCCTAAAACATATATTTTCAGTGAAATCTCGGTATCGAATTTTTTGGTGGAGTGCAATACATTCTCTATACACTATGTACATAGTGCGTATAGAGAAAATAAAAATAGCAGCAGAGGAGAGGAAATAGAAAGCTGAGGGTCCGTCCACCTTAACCGGGTGGATTTCAATGTGAGCCCGCTTTCAAACCTTTCCTTGTTTTCTCACTATTCCTTGCGGAGCGGTTTTCCTGTTACATATATAAAATTTGCTGTGCATGTTCACAGAGGTACAATGAATAAGAATTGCCCTAAGCTTTACTGCCAAATGTATTTAAGTACATGTTTTCAATTTACAAACACAACACACATTCATGAATACAAAAAATGTTGCAGCCTAAACTAAAGGAGACACAGAGAAACTTAGGGCAATTTCAAAAAGTATATGTATTGTGATTCTATGTTTAAAATATTAAAAAATCAAAATTGTAATGGTTTTATCCCAAGGGAGTTTTTTAGTAACGTGATAAAAACAAACGAATTTGATCATAACTTCCAAACCATTGGAGCAAAATTGATGCAATTTGCACTGTAACTTATTTGTATTACATTACATCTGAGGTATAAATTTTAAAAGCTAGCATTGTTAGTTTGGAATTTCAAACTTTAATGCATGTTCTTAACAAAACATAAACAAAGTGCTATAGAAATGTTCATATTTTAGTTTATTACGTTTGCTTTGAATACACCATACACAATATTGTTGATTTCCAGGAAAGACTGTCTAAAGAAGCTTCTGGAGGTGTACGAGATGCTCATTACAAACGATGCTAGAATCTGATTGCGAGGGGAGTTGAAGGTGAAGGGTGATGTGTTAATAGCAGACTTGCTATGACAACAAGGTCGCCCGCTATGTTCCACGAACACATGGGATTCCATCAACACATCCTTACGTAATATGCTGCCGTGCGAACAGATTCTTCTTTCGGGCCTTCGTCACTTTAGCGTAAAGAGTGTTTCATACTCTATAGGCGTTCAGATACAAGCTGGAGAACCTTGGAAAGGTTTATATTTACATAGATCAAAGCATATACAGGCTGATTCAAAAATACTTTTACAAAGTTTTGGGAAAGGTTCCTTACATCAAAACAAGAAAAAATGTTCATATAAACGCATGTCCCAAAACCCTTCGTTCACGATTTATTGAGGTTCAAAGTGCTATTAATCGAAACACTTGAAAGTGACACTTTATTCTATTTTTAACGTTGTCAGCTTGCTAGGAGGTGCTCCTCTCAAATATTACTTATAGAAAATGATAGAAAAGTCTTCCTCTTGCATGCACTCGTCGAAGCCTGGAATTTCAAATACTCCGAGTCGGTGTCGTATGATTTCGCAGGCTTATATGACATTTATATTAAGCATTTCTTTATCTAGGATATCTCCTGCATAAACCAGTGGTTTAGAGTGCCCCCAAAAGATAAAAATCCAAATAATCGAGGTCAGGGGAACGTGTAGGCTATAGAAATGGTCCTCCTCTACCTATCCATTTATCATGTTAGGTACCTGCCAGTGCATCTCGAACAATGAGACTAAAATGTACTAGAGCATCATGCCAAACCACATGTTTCTTCTTATTTACAGAGTCACATTTTCTAATAAGTCTGAGAGAGTGAGCTGAATGAAGTCCCCGCAGACAGCATTGTAAGGCATGCTGTGGAAATGTATTACATATCTTATAAATGACAAATGTTAACAAGCAGCCGTGCAACACAAGGCCAACGCTGCCAGGTAAAATGGGTCAAGCCTTCTATGAATAAGTACATAAATAAATGAAGGTATTAAGTTGGACCCGGAAACCCGTTGAAGATGACTTTCATTAAAAAATTGATAACACGAAAACGATGCGTTTTAGAGCATATATATTTATATGAACATATTTTCTTGTTTCGATGTCAGGAATCCGGCCCCAAACGTCGTAAAATTATTTTTGAATCACCCGTATACTCGAACGAGTACTCGAGTTCTTTCTTTATATATCGATTCGGTCTAGTGTCATGTAGCCTTTAGTAAATCTCATTTCTCATAGATTTTAAAAGATTCACTTCATGCGCTATCAACGTATAACGCTGAAAATTGTTTGCAGGAATTCTTAGTTCACTGTACTACTTTTACACAATTAGTTTACTTTGGAAGCACGATTTGATTTTTACTTTGTTTACTACGAATAATAAAGAGAAGAAGTATTGCACTCCATCCAAAACTTCAATATCAAGATGTCACTAAACATATGCGTTTTGAGGTTTCTTGAATATATATAGATACACATATATATATATACATAAAATATACATATATAAAATGACGGTGTGTGTCTGTGAACACCATAGCTAAAAAAAAAAAAAAAGAAAAAGAAAAAAGAAGTCAGTTATATCCAACCAAAGCTTTGTAACAAAACTCCCCAACTCCTACGCACATAGATGATTTTTCAAAATGTTCGAAGTTCTCAAAATCGGTTCCAACGATTTTGATTAAAGTGGCACAACTAAATATATTTTATTGGATTGTCCGGGAACAAGAGTACAGTGAGGGCCGCGCCGTGGTCGAGTGGTTAGACCGCTCGCCCCTCACCCAGACGGCCCAGGTTCGATCCCAAGCGACCGCACCTGAGACTTGTGGCAGACAAAGCGACGCAGGGGCGGGTTTTTGCCAGGTTCTGCGGTTTCCCCCACCATCGCATTTCACCGGTGCTTCATTTCATGTATCACCAGTATCATCGACTGCGGTGCCACAAGAAGTAAAAGCGGACATTAAACACTATACAAAAAAAGGGTACAGCGAATATTTTATTTTCGTGTCACTCCTTTTGTTGTATTCATAAAACTTAAAGCTTGCAATGTTCCGTCATCAAAAGTCTATTAACAGTGAGCTAAACAAGCTTCTTAGTGTGACTACACTGTGTTGATCACAATTGCCGCACGCGTGCGAGAGGCTTGCTTCGAAAGTCATAACAGATTGTTACCGATAGCTTCCTTCCATTAGCAATGCATGTTACACCTGTGTGAGTTAACACTGTGATCTGGCAAATACTTTACATGGAAGTTGCAATTGTCGCACCTGCGTGCGAGTTTGCGTGCAACAAGCATACTTTTGGAAGTTTCTATTGACATCAATGACAGTTATAAAAAGGAGACAACGAGGTTCGACGAGTCAGTTTTGACGGGATGTTTGGAGCATGCAGTCGTAGCGAGCGTTCGAAAACTGTACGGCAGAATTCTTGCGAAAGCATCGAACAAAGACGTTTATTTGTAAATATACTTTTTATTGTAAGCAGTTGGAAGAAGAAATGAGTTGTAGCAGTAGTAAATAGCTTTTGTTACGATATACTAACAACTTATCTTAAAATGTAAAAATATAACGTTGGTATTGTTTTAAGCCAATATTTTAAGCAAATACTGTAGATTCTATTATGTTTGTTTAATTGAATTAGGTACAGCAAGCAATTAGAAGTCCCGAGTGGATTATGTAAGAAGTCGTGAAGCAAGACTATGCTGGAATAGGCAGGATTTACCTACCAAGTATTTATATTTGCGCAATTTTAAAAACTTCGAAGCAGAGATAAAAGTTTCTAAGTTACTTATATGAATCAGGTGCTAGCTTTAGTACCTATGCAGTGAAAATATAAAATAATCACTTATAATTTAGAACCTAGTGTATTATATTATTAAATGAGAGAAATAAAAACCATCCAAAACCAAACAATTCAATTTGCAGTCAAATGTAAATTAAATGATTTATAAAAAGCGTTTTATTACTAGGGAGTGTTTCAAGGTAAACGTACATTAAATGATTTGTAAACATTATAAGTTCTTGATTGTAAAATTCTTAAAAGTAAAACACATCTATCTAATTCATTACTAATATCATTCATTATACTTTGACCTATTCACGAAAAATATATAGGTATCTCGGGTAGCACCACTTCTTTATTTCTGAAATATGTAATGAAAAGCAACCCCAAATACCCTTTTGCCGTCTTTACTGCGTAACATAGAAATCTGATGTGTCCCATTCACATGACTTTCTCTGCCTATTCTGTAAGTAAACTATTCTTACAAAAGACTATTTTTATATATCATGCTAATCGAGATAAACATTACCAGAAATTCTCTTATTACTTGCCTCCTTCCAAGGAAAAGGGAATTAGGAATATATGTTAGCCTAAAGCGATAATCAAATATTTTAAAAGCTGGTCGCTATGTGAACAATTGAAGTTCGGTTCACTTTGCACGGCTGGCAGTAAAACAAAAGGAAGATGAAATGAAAGGCGACTTACCGTTTGAGAAAAGTTAACAATGAAACCAATAAACAAATATTTCGGAAACGGTCAATCTAAAAGTATATGTCATAAATTCTGTGTTTAAACGAGAGCTATATTTTGTATAGTAACTTTTTATCTATGTCTTACTCGTCCAGAATTGAGACGTTTTTAGAGGTTATTCTTATTCAAGATTTACATTTTATTTGTTATATAAGTACCTTTAATATACGATATTTTAATCAAAATCAGTCTTTTTTGAGAAAACAAAATTTTCCATGTAAAGGGTAGTTTGGGGTGGTGGGATTTTCTGGAAAATCATGTGTCGCATTCTTGGAATATATGAACTTCAATACTTTGGTATTCAAGTTAATTGTTTTATACACACAAACACGACTTTGTTCTATAAGTGATGTTTTGGACTTAGGGGACCTCAAAATATATATTTCCGGTGAAATCTTGATATCCAATTTTAGGTGAAATATTATACTTTCTCTGTACACTTTGTATATAAGTCATATGAGTAGAGAAAGTAAACATTGCAAAGGTATGTGAAAAAGCCACAAAGAATTGCATTTGCAATTAAACACCACAGAATATCTACAGTAAAAATGTGTTGCATTCACATGAGTTTCTCTATCGTTTATTAGTTAACTATACAACCATACAAAACATGCTTACGACATTTTAAGTTTCTGTGCACTTCATTTTAATGATTTAAACCTTTATATCTTAAAAGTCCATACTTTTTCACGAGAAACAGCTGAAAATCGATAGGAGTTTAAAAAGAATAACAGACTATTGATCGATCAATCCTATCTTATTAATAAGGGGTAGATATTTGGAATAAATTGGATGATTTCGAGAACTTCTTTTCTATATGTTTTTGTCTATATCGCTTAACATTTACCAGATATACAAGATTTTACCAAAGTTCTTCCGAATGAAGAGGACTTAACAGATTGTTAAGTCAGGTTGAAAAACTCAATGCCAAAGTTGGGATTTCCAAAGCTGGAAATTTTAAATTTTGTGTTATATCACAAGTGCATAACCACAAATGAATTTAAAGTATGTCCATTTTACAATTTATCCAAAATTGTTGTATGAACCAGAAAAACAGTTACTGAAAAGATCGGGCCTGCTGTACATTTAAAATGCACTTAGGTTTACTAATTTATAACAGCAAACGTTTTGTAAATATTCGTCAATAAAACTTTTACATAGGTATATAAAATATTTTAATCCAGATACAGCAAATTCTGTTTTAAGTGACATTTGAGATGTAATCGATTATTTACAGGCGGGATACGGAGATAAACGACTTCCTTCCTCTTTGAAACCACTTCCCGTTTTTTATCTGTTTCAAAATTGTCTTTTAACGTCATAATACCTGATTCACAGCCACAATGCCAAGTCATCTTAGACCATTGTTGAACCAGCAGTGAGTGAATGTTCAGTGCGTGACAGTGTGACTGCTGATATTTCTAAACAGTTAATGTCTTCCCATAATTATTGTGGCGGTGAAGTCCTGAGCGGATATCTCTGTCTCGTTTTAGTTGGAACAAAGGATACTTTTACAATGACAAGGTAAATTCCGATACTTATCAAAAGCAACAATTTCAAAACAACATAAACACACAAAAAAAAAAAAAAACATGAAAGATTAGTTATATTGCATCCTACCAAGCGGGATGGCTCAGGAGGTAGTCTGTGGCCCACATTCGGAGATCCCGGGTTCAATCCTCCTCCCGTGGTTTTCCGCTGGTCGAAAAGAGGAATGCTGGGATGGCGACTTCAGTTTTCTCATCTCCTTTCATTTCATTTTTCTTTCATCTTTAGGTGGCAATTGCCGTAGCGGCTTGGAACTTCTTAGTCCTATCAGATGTAAATCTGTCGGTCTTTCAGTGCCCGTTCATGTTCCCCGGCCCGCTAGAAGGACCGCCCGTGGCCATGTGGTCAGGCCCGGAACGAATTCGGAACTTTACACGTTCCTGTCGTCTCCTCTGGCACCTTCGCCACATCCGTTCCTCCCGGGGAAGTGAGCACAAAAAATCCGTTGGGAACCGAAATGATAGTGTGTCCTCCGTCGTTATGTCATGTCATCTTCAAACATGGCTTTCTTATTCGTTAATGATACTCATAACTGAAATTTTGTCAAATTTTTCAAAAAAATGAATAATTAGATTTTATATAAATGTGTTCACGGCCGGTTGTCAGCTTCATTATATATGATTGCCGGGAGCCTGTTTGGACTCCTATGCTGCACTCACAATTTGTTCCCCTGAAGATGTCGAGCGCAGATTTCGGCAAAGACGAAAAATATTTGGCCTACAAATCCAACAATCACATATAAAGAGGTCGAATTATTTTTTATGCCTATAAAAAGTCGAATTAGTTTTTATGCCCCAAAAATCCTCAGAGCCCTTTGAATCTTCAACAAATATCATTTAATTATCCTTATGGCCTATATCTCTTTCATTGCCTTTTATTCGACTTGATTTCTCTTACACCTTTCCGCATTAGAATGTTGCATACGTGTTGTTTGTAACTAATTATGCTCAAATTTGCACAGAGAATGAACTTAAAAAACGACCAGAGGTATTTTGTTACAATTTTAAATTGTTCAAGATCGCTGAACAACAATTGTATTTAAAGATTCAAAATGATTTTCTAAAGCAACCAATTGATGTGTTAGTATTTTTTTTTTTTTTTTCAAATTTAGTATTTCTGTATCGTGGTACATTTGATTAAGCACGATAAAAACAAAATACATTTTTTTTTAAAAAAAACTATTAAAATACCTGCATGAAATTTAAAAAAATCTCATAGTTGTGGTAGAACAGCACATGAAAATTTTGTGAACGAATTTTCAAAACTACAAGATTTACAAATATTATCTAATAGGCACCCTTATCTGCGTATTTCATACAACCACTGACTAGAGAAAAACCAATAAAAAAGAGGCCTTTTTCTAATCTCACTTTAAAAGTAGGGAATCTGTCCTTGATTTAACCATTATACTCAACGGTGCTCAATTAATTGGCAACAAATACAAGCTTTTTAACCTGAGAAAGCGAAAATGGCATTCAATTTTAGTAGGTAGGTGAATGAACTATAAAACCAAATATGAAACAATGTCTGAATGAAAACAGAACTACTACAAATTATATAACGAATTACTTAGCAACCACAATAAGTAATTTATGGGGTTGCATATCTGCCGTACATTCAAGAGGTGCCGAGTTCGAATCTCGGTCAGGGTAAGTCGTCCGAATACTTTTTCTTTCTTTTTTTTTTTTTTTTAGGTTTTCTCTTATCCTAAGAAGACTAATTTCAGTTAACTTTAAGCTCTATGGACCCGGGTTCATTTGAGCTTCATCTCCCACATTTCATTTATTCATCGTCCGATAAGACCTGCCAAGTTAAAGTACGTTAAACTTATTTTAACAAAAATCAACTAATTTTGCACCTAAGTTGCTGCGGCAAGGACCTCAGAACTAACCGCCCGCCGAACAACATGCCCAATATTTTTGCCGAAGGAAAGGAAGCAACCTCTCACGGTCTACCGCTTTAACTACAAATAGCACCGCTGCCGAACTCTCTCGTTTTTGCAAAGTATGCAACGGAGATGAGAAAAATAACAACCCTTATTTTGGATAGTTCTGAGGATGGAGCTACCCAGTAAGCAACAGCAAATCGACTTTCCAAAAGAACAGATAGTTTGCAACACATAAAAACACTTAGCATTGTACGGCTGCAAAATACTCGAACAGCACAGCCGGTGTCTCAGGATCACAGACAGAAACATAATTTATATTATGAATATTTGCTTTCATTTTTAAAATAAAATTATAATAATTATAATAACTTAAAGCAATATTATAATAATTTATGAATTTAAATGCCTTAATATTTTCCTTTAAGAGTGGCATCATTCATTCACCTTCAATGCTCTATTTATTCCCGTTTGCGTTGGCGTTACAGGCTTTTCCAGCTTCGGTAACTACAAACATGCAGCGAGTAATTCCCTACTGATAGGAGTCTGCCTGCAATATGCAATGCAGCTGGGAATTAAAGGCAAGCTATCGTCACATGAAATAAACTATTGGAATGAACTGGCTGCAAGAGCAAGCATTGTGCTGACCTTTGCCTAATGCCGTATGGCTATCACGCTTCACCTCCAGTCCTGCTCAGAAGTTTGTGGCTGAGTACAATTAAATGCTCTGACTCAGACGAGCTGAGTTGGAATAGACTGATAGGATGTTGGAAAAGAGCCGAAGAAATACGTCTATATTAAATACGGATCGTGCTGTCACCCGTTTTACTTGCACATGCGTAACGAGCTGCAATTCCATTCTTTTTCTATTCCCCCCCCCCCCCAAAACAGTCATTTCCTACCAAGTGTTTTATATTGACTAACAAAATATTGAAACTACTTCTTAAAAATCCTATGTGTTGCATTCACATGAATATCTATTCTCTCTTTTCTGCAAACTATTCTTAAAAAGCCTACTGTTCTATCGACTTCGTTTTAATCCAGATAAACTTTCGGTTCACAATACACATGTATAAGAGAGATAGAGTGAATAAAGCGATGGTCAAGTCTTTTAAACGCGCGTTGCTATACGATAGCTTTGAAATTCTATGCTCTTTATATGACAGCGGAAAAAAAAGAGCAGTGGACTAGCTGAGAAAAGTGTAGCCAATTAAAAATTGAAATCAAAAGAAATATTTACCTCCACAAAAATGTATTTGACATACATTGCATGCTTTAACGAGATCTGCGTTTTTGAGTAACAAGATTTTTTCTATCTCATACGGTTTACAATCATACAAATGTCATTCAGAATGACGCCCTGGTTAGTCCCAAAAAATTCGGGATATAGGTACCTATATTTTATTTCTCGTGCAAATACTCCTATCTTAAACATATGATATTTAATTAATATCGTTTATAATTTTGATAAAAGCAACATTTTCGAAAAATGTTCCATGTAAAGAGTAGTGGATGTGGGACTTTCTTGAAAATCATTGTACCACATGTTCGGAAAATGTTGAGCTTAAATTCCAAGTCCTATCGTTTTGGCGCTATGCTATTCAGAGACACACATATAAACGCGGGCCTTTTTCCAATAATTTATTTTTTTAACTCCCGGTAAAATCTCTATATTCAAATTTTGAGTTGAATACAATACGTCCTCCACTTACTATAGAAAACAGAAGAGAAAGTAAAAAAAGAAATAGTACCTAAGCCATTATATCAAACAGAAGAGGAAGCCACAACGGAATAACTTGAGGCCGCTAGAAAATATCACATAACATGATCACTTGAGAACAACCATAGTCTTTAATGTTACACAAGCATTTCTTAGACTAAATAATGGAATTTCAATATTTCTAAAAATAAAACAAAAAAAATGAGATGTGATTTTTTTTTCATTCACAGGGCTATCTCTACTTATATTTCTAAAAATAAAACAAAATAATCAGATGTGATTTTTTTCCATTCATTTGACTATCTTTAATTTTTCTACAAACTATTCTTACAAAAGATTAGTATTCTAATTGAGTTGAAAGGAAACAAGGGAATACACTAGGCTAAAGAGATAGTCAAATGTTTTAAAGCCTGTCACTCTGTGACGACATTGAATTCCCTTCTCTTTGCATGACTAGGATGAAAAAAGTGAGTAACGATTTCCCATTTGAGAAAATTATTTATATATCACGCTATCAATTGCTAGGATCATATCAACGCAATCGGTGTGCTGGAGTTTCGTCCCGCACGGGTTAACATGCCAGTAAATCTACTGACAGGGGCTGTCTCTTTTAACCACACTTAAAAACCATCGGTCTGGGCCTAGTTTGGACCTGCGATCTTGGGTTTAGAAGGTCAGCGCGTAAGCAATTGAGCTACTAGTCCATTTGAGAAATGTTCTAGTATTGGAAATTTTAAAACCAATAACTAAGAATATCTCAGAAAAACACTGTACATGTCATTAATTTTGTCCTTCTAACGACATGTACTATTTTTATGCAAAAATCATTCATTGAGACGAATTTAGTGGCTGTTCCCAAGAAATTGGGATATGCCCGTTTTTTGTTGCCGTTTTTTTTTCGTTTTTTTTTTTTTTGCCATGTTAGAGCCGTTTTTGAAATAAACGAAAATTTCGAAAAATGCTCCATGTTAAGGATAGTTTGGGGTGGGGGATTTTCCTGAAAATCCTCATTGGAAGATACTAAACTCAAATAACAAGTTTGATATTTAACCGACTGTTCTTTTTTTGAGTTACACACACGCCCATACACACACGATTTTTTTCTAAAAATTGTTCTTTTTTTGGATTCAGGGGTCCTCAAAACATCTATTTCCACCGAAATCTCGGTAACCAATTTTTGGGTTAAATGAAATACCTTCGCTGCCTATTATGTATATTGTACGAATACAAACGTATTATAGAAAGGAAAGGAAATTATTGCTTTATTGTTTCCACTGGAGTTTTTAATTTTTGATGATCGGATTATATTTGATCATTTATTTAAGGCATACAAATATTTTTACACCAAATAAGGCAATTTATCTGCAATATTCCAAAAAACACATAATTATTACCTTATTATCTCCCCTAGAGTTCCACTTGAAATTTACGTTAATAACCACGCTACAATACACAAATATTTATTTACCTAAACTATAATATTGCTAAAAATAAAACCAAAATAATGATTGCGTTATTGACTCCCCTGGTCCTAACTTAAAAAACATAGCTTTAAATAATATGTGTACAATTTAGACTAAATCAGGGAATTTGTCTGCAGAATTGCTAAAGCTAAAAATAATTATTGTATTGTGTCCGCTGGCCTTCCTAGGATGTTCGTATTCAAGTTACTGCTTGAATGAAATCAACCGTAATGTCCCGTTCCTCTTTATCAACACCGTTTTCACAATGAACACTACTAACCTTAATGATTTTTATGCACTAGTGTGAAGCAAACGTAGATTACGTTAATATGATAAGCACCATACAAAAATTGCAAAGGGGAAGTGGTTTACGCGGGGGAATTCTATGACTTATCTGCAGGAAATTATGTTAAAATTAACTGAATGCTCAGTATCACTTTACACGTTGGTATCGTAATCAGCTAAAATACTCAAACATTTTAAAACTTGTTACACAAAAGATGATATTTTTATTAATTATTAATTTAAGATTTTAATAAAGGTTACTGAAGAATTAATCTCAACACTAGCAAGATATGTTTAAGATTTATTTACGTGAAACATATGATGATACTCATATCATACAATACAGTGACTGGCAAACATTTTTACTTTCTCTACACGTACTATGTACATAGCATATAGAGAAGGTATTGTATTGCGTCCAAAAATTATATACCGAGATTTCAGCGGAAATATATGTTTTGAGACCCCCTGAATCCAAAAAAAATATTTTTAGAAAAATGTCTTCGCGCGCGCGCGTATGTGTGTGTGTGTGTGTGTGTGTGTGTGTGTCTGTGGACAACATAAACCGAAAAGACCGTTAAATACCAAAGTTGGTATTTAAGTTTGGTATCTTCCAGGGATGCGACACGAAGATTTTCAAGAAAAGTCCCCACCCACACTCCAAGCTACCCTTTACATGGAAAAAATGGGTAAAATGTTGATTTTTTTTAAAAAATAGCTAACGATTTTGATTGAAATCCCTTATATTTAAGATATTTACATGTCAAATAAAATGTATATCTTGAACCTCTGAAGACCTCTTTATTCTGGATGATTTTTATTGAATTTTGCATTACTGGTAAACCGTAAGAGATAGACAAAAACTTACAACACAACAAATGTAGATCGCGATAAAACACACAATATATGTCACAATTTTTTTTTCGTGGAGATGGTCGTTTTCGAGATAGTCCTTGTTATTGGCTTCAGTTTTAAAATACTTAAAACTCTTCTCATATGGGAACTTGTCAACGCTTGGCCACGAAAAGAAATGGATTTAAATTCCATAGCAATCACATTTTAAAACATTTGACTGTTGGTTTAGCTTAGCGTATTTCCTTATTTCCCTTCTACCTATAAAGGAACTAAGTAATAAGACTTTCTGCTAATGTTTTAGCATTAAATAGAAGCAATGATTTGTTACAGAGATGTAGAGAAAGTTATGTGATGGAGAACAGCAGATTCTTTTAATAGCCTTTACCGCCCGCTTTTACTTATATGGGCACCGCAGGCGTTGACACTGATGATACAGGAATGAAGATGGAGCACTGGTGGATGCGATGGCGGGGGCAACCGGAGTACCTGGAGAAAACCCGCCCCTGCTCCGCTCTGTCGACCACAAATCCCACATGCGATCAAACCCGGGCCGCCTAGACGAGAGGCGAGTGGTCACGACACGACCACTGACACACATGGCTGCCGCTAAACTAGGCAAATTCATAATGCATAAATTTGTTATCTCGGTTATCAAACCGAGTACCACTTGTGTTACTAGTTTTCCACGATAACTTAATTTTGGTCTTAAGCTGATGCATATTTTGGATTCAAAAGTTTTCAGGTGAAGAAGCATTCGATAACTTCAATAACATTGTCGAAAAACTATCAGCTATAACTGTTATACTACTACAGAATATGAGAATGGAGTTTACTGAAAAGAAAAGTTTGCGAAAACGGACTCGCGATGCACTGCTGCATTTCTGTTAGGCTATCCATTTATTACTTTCTCTAGCACGTATACACAATGTACATAGTAGATAGAGAAGGTATTGCATTCCACCCAAAAATTATCGAGATTTCACCGGAAATACATCTTATGAAACCGCTAAGAAAAAGGGAACAAAATTAGAAAAATGTCCATGTGTGTGTGTGTGTGTGTGTGTGTGTGTGTGTGTGTGTGTAAACACCATAACTCAGAAAAGAAAAGTCGGCAAAGTACCAAACTCTGAATTTAAATTTAGTATCTTCCAAGGATACTGATTTGAAGAAAATCCCCCTCCCCAAACTACCTTTTACATGGAAAAAATTCAGAAAATGTTGATGTTCCCAAAAAAGATTTTGATTAAAATGCATATATTAAGATATTTATATGACAGTTAAAATATGTAGGTATCTTAAATTTTCTGGGAATAGACTCTGAAGATCTCTTAACTCTGGAGGACTTTTCCATTAACTAATAAACAGGAAGAGATCGAAAAAGAACTTAATACACAAAAATATACATTTTTTTGTAGAGTTTACAATTTCCGAGATATTCTTTGTTACTACTTTCAATTTTAAAATACTTAAAACTTTCTCATACGGGAATTTTTCAACTTCTGGAGATGCATAAAAAAACAACTGAATTTCAATCACATAGCTACTAGGTTTTAAAAGGTTTGACTATCACTTTAGCCAAGCATCACTTTAGCCAAGCGTGTTATTTCTTTATGTCCCATCTACTTACAAGGAAGTAATAAGACTATTTCTACTAATATTTATTTGACAAGCATGAATTAGAATAATAAGCGTTTTAAGCATAATTTGTTACAGAGATGTAGAGAGAACGTCTTATAAATGGAGCACATTAGATTTTATTTTTTTTTTTTTTTTTTTTTTTTTTTTTTTTTTTAAATTAATGCTACAGAGCGGTGTAGTGTGTTGCGTTGCATATTTGGTAACTCGCGGAAGTTAGGACTTCCGTCACCCCTGTACCACAAAGAGGAAGCGGAAAGTTTGCAAAACGACTTCCTTGTGCTCTATATAGAAATTTTCCCTTTTCCAATAATAGACTGGTGCGAAACTTCACGAAATTCTTTGGTCGTAACTGTAATAGCTGATGAGCATTGACACTACTTCTAAAAGTCTTTTTACTGCAACTTTATGTTAGTAACAAATCTGCCTACAAATTGCAGTAAATTCCTTACTTCCTATATCAGGGGTTCACACCCTTATCGTTTTGAAACTCCCCCCTTTTGAGACATGGCAAGTTAATACATCCCCTACCATTTTTTAATATATTACATTGAATGTCGTCTACACTGTAAAAATATCACACCAGACTTCATATTAACTCAATATTTGTCAGGACATGGTAAATTTTGTTTTTATTTTTTTAAGATTTAAGATACAAAGAACGGATATCAATGTATGTACTGAACAGCAAACTGTTGAATATCTTTTATTTCTCTGCCCAGTTCTAGAGCATAAAAGAAGAATCTTCGATGCACATTTAAATTATTGTAATATTAGATTTCACAAACCACTTTATATTTAGAAAAAAAAAAAAAAAAGTTTTTATGTTCCATTTATAAGCGTTAGTATCATTGTTATACTATACATTATTTATTTTCTTTTTCTTTCACTAATATGACCTATATATAGCTATGGCTAATTCTTAGTATATTGTACATTCGTTTGTATAATAACTATAACCTTAATACACCTTCGAGTAAAATTGGGTTTTATCTACTTGTATATTCAATAAATAATAAGGTAATACTGTAAACTAAAGACAATAAAATAAGCACATCACGTTTAATAAGCTTATTTAACTAGAAATTCTTTGTGTTCCATTCACATTACTTTCTCTACCTATTCTGTGACAAATTGTACTTACGAAAGTTTATTCTTATGTCTACTTTATGCTAAACAAGTCTATTCCTAAATATCAACAGATATTATACCTTACTACTTAATCCTTATAAGTAGAAAGGAAATAAGGGAATTCATTAGGTTAAAGCTACGGTCAAATATTTTAAAATTTCTTTGCATGACAATGAGTAAAATAAAAGATAAAGGAATAACAAATTCCCGGTTGAGAAGAGTTATAAGTATTTTTAAATTGAAACCAATAACAAGAAGCATCTCGAAAATGATTAATTCCACAAAAAGCATATGACATACATTGTGTGTTTTAACGATATCCACTTTTGTTGTGTTGTGAGTTTTTGTCTATCGCTTACGGTTTACCGTAAAGTCATTCATAATGAAGAGGGTTTCGGAGGCCACAACCACAACATTTAAAACATCTTATTTTTCATGATGGTCATGGTATTTTAATAAAAATCATTGAGGGCTATTTTTAGAAAATCAAACTTGAATAATTCTTTCATGTAAAGGTAGTTTGAGGAGGTGTATTTTTCTAAAAATCTTCATGTCGCATCCTTGGAAAATACTAAACTTAAATACCAAATTTGGTGTTTAACCAACTTTTCATTTTTGAGTTATACTGTCCATATAGGTAGACACACACATACACGTACACAGACCTATTTCTAAAAATGCTTTTTAGGAGTCAGAAGTCCTCCAAACATGCATCTCCCATGTGATGTTATCGAAGTTTTGAGTGAAATACAATACTCCTGGCCATACATAGAGAACCTATTTCAAAGCCAACCACTTAGTGGCAACTTTTAAAAGATTGACTATCGGTTTAACCTAGTTTATTCCCTTATTTCC
Source organism: Hymenopus coronatus (assembly GCA_030762935.1). NCBI lineage: Eukaryota > Metazoa > Arthropoda > Insecta > Mantodea > Hymenopodidae > Hymenopus > Hymenopus coronatus. The sequence goes on along the minus strand of CM060881.1, from coordinate 88,951,083 downwards.
CTTCTACTTGCAAGGAAGCAATTTTTGCTAAGCTTTAACTCGGTTAGTATGAAGAAGACAGAAGAATAATCTTTTGTAAGAATAGTTTGAGTTAAAGGTAGAGAAAGTCATGTAACATTAGATTTTATTAAATAACGTGAATACATTCTTCTTAAGATCTTAAAACAATATACAATTTTTCTAGGTTGTATACAAAATACGAGGGCGGATCGAAAAGTAACGCACAGTAATTTTTTTCTGCCCTGGTTTTGCAGTTGGAATGTTGCAATTTTGCACGAATATAACTTGAAGTTTTCACTACACAGGGTAATTTTTGTTTCATGTACAGCTCTAGGGAGAGAAGAGTACTACGCAACAAATAAGACGCGCATGCTATTGTTGTCCACGTGTGGAAGAGCAGAGAGGTATGGTTCGATATTTGTGGGCCAAAAGGTATAAACCGAGTGAAATTCACAGGGACATGCATGGCGTGTATGGGAACCGTAGTAATGTCTGCAGGTCGCATGCATTCTTTCAAGAGGGCCGTTGAACCTTAGCGATTCGCCGCGCTCCGGGAGGCCGATAACTGCTGCAACCCCGCAGAATGACAGAAGCAATTGAGGCGGCAATTTTGAACGACCGGCGTGTGCAACTGCGAACCTTATCGCAACAGTTCAACATTTCCTATGGTGCATTGTATGATATTGTTCATGGCACGTTGAAATTTCGTAAAATTACTGCTCGCTGGGTGCCTAAGAACCTGACCTGAGCCAGCGAATTACTTAACTCGGTACACCACAGAAGGTTATGACTTTCTGAAAGGTATGGTCACAAGTGATGGTATACCACTACATGCCAGAAACAAAGCAGGCAAGTATGGAGTGGTTCCCCAGAAAAGAAAAAAAATCAAAGTGATCAATCTGCTAGGAAAATGCTTATGACAGTATTCTGGTATATGGATTGTGTTTTATTGGCCAACTTGGATGAATACGGGATCTGTGTGAATGCTGCAGCCTACATTAAAACTTAAGTTGAAGTTGCGTCGTTACAAACGCCACAACACTAATGATGACAATGCTAAACTCCTTCATAACAATACTCGCTCCAATGTTGCTGCAACTGTTCGTCAGAAAATCAACAAATTTGGTTGGAAGGTGCGCCAGAATCCACCATACATTCCGAATCTTGCACCGCCGGACTTTCATCTGTGTGGTCCCATGAAGAAATTCCTGGCCGGTCAACGCTTTGCGACAGATGCGGAAGTGAAATCAGCAGTCCACAGATGGCTATACTCCAGGGAAACGGACTTCTACGTTCACGGCATATTGAAACTGGTATCACAATGGGACAAATGTGTTGAGAAAGTTGGTGACTATGTTGAAAAGTAGATAAAAGGTATAAGTTCATTTGTGATTTTTTTAAACTATTACACTTCTTTGTAAAAAAGTTATTGTGTGTTATTTTCGATCCGCCCTCATATCTACATGAAGAAGCAATAATATCAGTGCTTGCTTTCTGACCTTGATATCAGTCAATCCTTTAATTATTTTAGAAGAAAAGCAGATGATAGGAGGGCAATGTCTTCCAGGGACTCCTGGATAAGATTACAACCCACGCTATTACTGGCTAGGGGTGTAGCTATTCGGGGAACTTAAGCTATTGTCTGCGTACAGGGAATCCTAACACGTCCTTGACCTTGTTACGAGAACCTGAGTTCAGGGACACAAGAGTAGAGGAAGGAAGGAAAGTCCCTGACGTCATCACTAGCACACCGTGACCAGCACGCGAGTAGCGCGAAAATCCCGCGATTTACGTCAGAAATGTACAGCTTTCTCCAGGTGCTCCAGACTGTGAGGGAAAACCCCATTGTGTTGGATGCACGTGAGATAATACCGCCTTAAATATCAATTTCAGCATTAGCTAATAAAAACAAATGACAAACCTGTTTCCTTAAAGACCGCGACGGTAAAGTGGTCTGGGATCTACCGATGTATTAGTTCAGGCATTGCTCCATTGCCAATCAGAAGGCGTGAAGAGATTATATAACTCTGTTATTCATCTCTAGCGGTATCCAAGGCCCCGCTCACACTATTGCATTAACAAGGTGGTTTCTTTTCTCTTTCTCTCTCTTGAAATGTAGTGTTTTCAAATCAGTTTTTAAAAATGCTTACTCTGGAGTGTTAACAAAAAAAAAAATCCGATGTGTTCCATTCACATGACTTTCTTTATATCACTGCAACAAATTATTGTTAAAAAGCTTATGATTCTATTTCTTCATGCTAATCGAGAAAAATTTAGCAGAAACAATCTTGTTTCCTTGTAAGTAGAAGCGAAATAAAGGAGTACCATAGGTTAAAGTGATAGTAAAAACCTGGTTGCTATGTGACCGAAGTTCCTTTGTTTTTATGGGCAGGAGTTAACAAATTCCTGTATGAGAAAAGTGTTGTTTTTCAATGCTGAAACCAGAAACAAGGAATATCTCAAAAACGATCAACTCCTTGAAAAAAAAATGTATATAACATAAATTGTGTGTTTTAACGTGCTCTACATTTTTTGTGTGGTAAGTTTTTGTCCATCTCTTACGGTTTAGCAGTTATGCAAAATTCCGTAAAATTCATTCAGAATAAAGTAACCTTCAGAGTCTATGCCCAAAAAAATTCAAGATATAGGTACATTTTATTTGTCATGTAAATATCTTAAACATAAGAGATTTTAATCAAAATCATTAGAGCCATTTTTGAGATAGTCAAAATTTTCGTAAAAAAATCCATGTAAAGGGTAGTTTGGGGTGGGGGATTTTCTTTAAAATCTTCGTGTCGCATCCTTAGAAGATACCAAACTTAAATACCAAGTTAACCGAGTTTACTGTTAATGCATTGTGTTAGAATAAGTTTTACATTTGTTACATTTTTAAGCTACATGCCTTGAATTCACGATATGAAAACTAAATCTTGCGATGAAAAAAATGCCTCATTGTCCAGATAGCAAAGTGTATTTTTCAAAATAATAAGAATTTAGACTTACCTAAATCTATTCAACCCCACAATTTTACTCTAGCCGGAAAAAAAAAGCACTTTTGCCCATTCTTGGCGTTTATGCAATGAAACTTCGCTGTGCTCCTCGGCGAATTTCCAGCTAAACTCAAAGACTGTCTCTCACGGTGGCCCGCCGAACAGCAGAAGGAATGGCTAGTTCGAACTTTTCCCTCCAGATCGCAGCTGAATCTCGACGCACACGTTACTATGAAGCTGCTGGAGAGGTTTTGTTTATTCTTAAGTGCGTGACGTTAGTGGAGATAACTATATGTAGTGAAGAACTTGTGGAAGGGGGTAGATAGACAATTCAGTGTTTAGAATTATAATTATCGGATGCAGTGGTAAAATAGGTAACAAAATAAATAATGACAGTAAAAAAAAAAGTAAATTCTATTTTGTAAATATATTTGCATCGATACCAAAAAGCAATCACGTTTGTTTTGTAAAATTGTTCAATAATTTAAAAACAAGAGAGATATTTCAATTTTATTTAGCTATTCGCATTTACTAAATTCTTCGCTTGGATCAAGTAATTAAGCTACTATTATAGTTTATTCTCCAAATAGAACGTACTTACCAAGAAACATGACGGTCACTCAGTCGCTTAAAAGATACAATCATGTATGCATTAAAATAATCAGCATTCTGTATTCTTTGGTCAAAATCTTTAGAGACAGTGAATGGCCAAAAGTAGGAAACAGGTTGCTTGTTCACAGTCTATTAAGTGAGGCGGCACTTTGTTATAACACCTGGCAAACAAATGGCGTCCTTATTTCCCCCTTCCATTGTCTCAGAAGATTTTGACCAAAGTATATGTTTGGCAGCCAACTGTAAACATAACATCCGTTATTTACGCAAAAATACAGAAAAATGTTAGGTTATACTTTTTTATAATATGAATATGTATTGTAGACAATGCAATTTACTGTGTGCCTGTGTGTTTGGGCATGTTTTGTTTAAGCTAACATGCTATCAGCGCATTTTTGTTTTTCTTGTTTAATTTATTTTATTTAGTTATTTATTGTACATTCGAATTATCTGCTACAGTATAGTACATGAAATAAGTTGTATACTAATCACAGTGGTTTAAAAACTCTAAATACAGCTATCAGGCAGGATATTACTAAAATTATTCTTTCGTTGTTTAAGTTTCGCAAAAACAATAATTAATACTCCTACAAGAAAGATTACCACATGGGTACATCTGAAGTGATGACGGCTGACAATGGAAATTAACATCCTAAAATGAAAGTGAAGCTACTTATACATAGCTAATTATTTTATTTTGAAACTACAATTTTTTCTTTAAAAGAATGAACTCTTAGACTAACACAAAAAATAACAGAGCGTAACTGTATCTATTAGCAGAACAGAAAATTCAATATCACTGATGTATAAGTACATAGGTAACTAAAGTGCCTTTTTTTTTGCTTTCTTTGCTACGTACTTATAGTAAGTAGGGAAAGAAAGTACTGTATTTCACCCAGGAATACGTTAACGAGATTTCTTTGGAAGTTCACTTTTTGAGGAACCCCTATGTCTGTTAAATTTTGTTAACTTGAAAATAAAACCTTGGATAAATACCAAAAAGGCTCTAAAAAGTGCCATAGGTGTTTTATGGAAAATTAAACGCATTTTGAAATTTGTGGAAATAACCTCTGAAATCTTCTATTTTGGAAGACTCTTGTATATTTGGTAAAAAATCGTAAGAACCAGACCAATTCTTGCTATACAAAAATGTAGATCTCGTTCACAACTTATGTGAAATACATTTTTATAGTTAATAATTTCCATTTGTTGATGTAAACGTCTCAATACTTATAGTTTCCTTAAATGAGAAGTAGCTACTCATTTTTTCATCTTGATCTTCCTAAAAGAACGGAATTTCACTGCTCTTACCTAGCGACCAGCTCTTAAAACATGTGACAGTCGCTTTAGCCTAGTATGTACATTCCTACAAGGAAATAAGTAATAAAACCATTTCTCTTATGTTTGTCCCAATTAGCATAAAGTAGATGGCAGATAAGCTTTTCCCAGAATAATTTATTACTGAATAGGTGCGAATGTAACACATCTGTCTTCTCTTTTTTTTTTTCAATTAAGTGGGAAAGAAAACTGTAAACTGTTCTAAAAAGATAGTCATGCATTTAGTATTTTTGTATTCAATTTATCAGTACACAACAATTATGTACTTGTCTACTTGCGATAATGTATTATATTTAACGAGCTAAATAGCTCCGCGGTAACGTGTGAGGCTCACATTCGGGAGAACGAGTTCGATTCCCGTATTTAGCTTTCTTTCATGGTTTTCGCTGGTTTTCGCAGTTTTTCATATACCACTATTCTGTTTACATTGTGTTTTCTTCTCAAGTATGCTGCTAGGTATCGTAGTATGGCAGTGATGGAATATGGTGCAGAAGCTTACTCAAAGGCAAGAATGTTCCTCGTAGACACTAAAGGGCTGCTTGGTCGAAGGGTGGTTCATCGTTCTCTCTAGGCACCACAGGTAGTGGGATGGTCTTCCAAGAGGCTCTGTGTCCTGTGTCTCCGGCCTATATAGCCTCCTATGGTTCCTTCACTTCAACCCTTCCTCCTGGGGGTAGTGGTTACAATAGATCTATGTAGGCAAGAGGCTATCTAACCTAGAACTAAATTGTACATTTTGCCTAAACGTATTTCTTTGGAAATATATTAAGAATATATCAACACCTTATTTTATTTATTTGTGAGTTAGCGCTGAGTATAAAACTAGAGGGTCGTCTCCTTAGCGCGCTGCTTACCCAGCGGAGACCTAGGTTCGATTCCTGGTGCCAGCCTGGGGAACTTTCCCCCACTGGGACATCTGATCCAGGGAGCCCTCAGCCTCGTGAAGTCCCTGGGAGGGGGGGGGGCAATTGAGGAGCCACTTGATAGAGAAGTAGCGGCTCCAGATCGAGAAGACCGCATTAACCGGCCAGGAGGACTCGAGGCGCTCTTCATGCCACACCCTCCAGCTCTGTATCCCATTCATGACACCTTCAAGCCGAGATGGGGGGATGCAGCGGTCGGGCGGTAAGTCAAGGTCCCTTATGGACTGTGGTGCCATGGAGTTACGTTATAAACACTAGAGAGTTGGTGTTCTTGTTCATTATTCTGGATATAATGATAATTAAAAGCATAGAAACAATACTTGTACCTATGGACAAAAAAAAGGTGACCTTCTTGCCTAATAGAAGGGAAAGGAACTTTGAATTTCACTCGTCAATTTTATGACACCAGAGAAAAGCAGTTTTGCCATCAAACACTGCCACTTCAACAAACCGGTCAGATCTTGCTATTCTCAATTCCTACTTGTGCACTCCTGTTGATGTGCTGATATTTGTTTTTATATTTTGTCTCTGGTTATGTAATAAAACATCTCCCGAGTATATCAAAGAAGGGTCGAAATCCTGGTACTCCGAATTGAGGTGTAATTTTTAAATATTCACATTGTTACTCCCTCTAGCACCATATTTACAAAGTACATAGTAGATAGAGAAGATACTGTGTTCCACCCAAAAATGCGATACCGAAATTTTATTTGAAATATATGTGTTGAGGACCCAGAAAAAAAAATCATTTTAGAAAAAGGTTCGAGATCTGTATATATTTGTGGTGTGTGTATGTATGTGGACAACATAACTCAAACACGAAAACAATAAAATACCAAACTTGATATGCAAGTTCAGCATCTTTCAAGGATGTGACACGAAGATTTTTAAGAAAATACCCCACCCTAAACTATCCTTTTACAGGAAAAAATTTCGAGGTTGATTTTTATAAAAAAAAAATGTTCTAGCAATTTTGATGCCTTGCAGTTACATATTGGATTATCAAAGGCTAAAGGAAGAAAATTAAATAAAAATTGCCTAGTTCACCATATTGGGGGTTGGTGCAATGAGCTAGCACCTCGCTCACCAGAGAAACAAAAATGCTAAAAACACGACGCTTCGGAGAGGGACTTTTCACGTTCTCTAGCGCATATGTACTACGTATATAGTAGTTAAGAAGGTATTATATTCCACCCAAAAATTCGATACCGAGATTTAGCGGAAATGTTTTGAGACTCCTTGAATAAAAAAAAAACATTTTTTAGAAAAAGATTTTATGTGTGTGTGTGTGTGTGTGTGTGTGTGTGTGTGTGTGTGTGTGTGTGAGAGAGAGAGAGAGAGAGAGAGAGAGACTGTGGACAACGCATCGCAAAAACACAGTTTGGTATCTACCAAGGATGAGACAGGAAGATGTTCAAGAATATCGCCCACCCCAAACTGTACATGGAAAATTTTTCGAAAATTTGATTTTATAAAAAATGGTTTTAATGAACTATGATTAAAATACCATAAATTACAGATATTTACGACAGATAAAATGTATATCCTGAATTTTCTGGGAATAAGTATCTACTGAAGACTTCTACATTCTGAGTGACTATTGTATAACTGATAAACTGTAAGAGATGGATATAACTGTAAAACCCGTTAAAGCACACAATTTATCATATACATTTTTCTATTATCAAGTTAACCGTTTTCGAGACATTCTGTGTTACAGGTTTCAATTTTAAGCTACTTAAATTTTTCTCTAACGGGAAGACCTCTTTCTTTTCGTCTCTCTTTTGTTTGACTCTTGGCAAGCAAAGAGACCCGAATTTCAATTGTTTCACATAGTAACCAACTTCAGCTTAGTCTATTCCCTTATTTCCCTTCTATTTACAAGCAAGTAAAAACACCAATTCTGCTAATGTTTATCTGGATTAGCACGATGTAGATAAAAGAAATAATGTTTTGTGAGAAAACTTTGGTTGAGGAAAAGCTAGAGAAAGTAATGTGAATCAGATTTTTAATTTAATATGAAAGATATTAGACCCCAGCGGGATGACTCAGACGGTAACGCTTCGGGAAGTGCCTGATTCAAACCTCCGGGTCGTCCTTCGTGGTGTAAAGGTTACCATATACCCAAGGATGCGGGTTCAAACCCTGTGGAGGACATGGATTTTTAGGGAATACAAATCCTTAGCATGGCTTCCTTCGGAACGGAAGTACAGCCGTTGGTCCTGTGTCGTAGATTTACGGCACGTAAAATAACCTCAAACCTGATAAAGAGGTCTCTGAGCAAAATTAATAGATCTTTCACGCCCAATATAGAATGGGACGCTGAGAACCACAATAATTAAAGAGCATCCATAAAAGTAAAACCCCATTTCATTTCATTTCAAGCCTCCGGGGCCGAACAATCTGATCGAAGGATCTTTTGCGGTTTTTTTCGGTCTTAAGCGAATGCTGGGTTAGTTAATTTTATAAGCAAATTATACCTTTTATCACAATATTTCAGTTTCTTCTTCTTATCATTATTATTATTATTATTATTATTATTATTATTATTATTATTATTCACAACCATTCCATTGAGCTGAACACGCATCCTGGATATGCTATGACCCAAAGTTTGCTTGCTCCTCGACAGGCTGCTGACCAAAGGTTTTTAAGTCCTTGGAGTGCAAGTGAACAAATAGGACGGTAATCCGAAAAAGAAGAAAAGGAAGATGTTTGTTGCCTAAAGCAACAGTCAGTTGAAAATTTGAGGTCTCTGACCAAATGTAATGGTTTTTACTTAAAATTATTTATTTCCTTTTCCATTTTAAAGTGATATTATTTGGTTGGTGAGGGGTGAATTGAGTAAAATTAAACAAAGAAAAGAATTTTGCCCTTTACTCTGCTTTATTTTTAAATGTCTACGTGGCCATATAAATATGAGAGTGCATCGCATTTCTAGTGGTATTTTCTTCGATTCTCAAAATTGCGTTTTTGTTCAAATAATAAGTCCCTAGCGGATCAATTTTGACCAGATTGTAATGCAATTTAGAATATAAGCATTTTAGAATCGTCGTTTTTTAAATTAGTCTGCGTTTTGATGATGATCGTGTATATATTTTAACCAAATATATTTAGTAAATATGCATTTAAAACAACCAACATTGGAGAAATAAAACATTTCTGTATCGTTTTATTCCAATATACAGCAAAATCAGATCAAACTTTATTTGCATGTGTTTTAAGAACATGCTTATCAAATAGTATACATGAAACAAGAAAACTGTTCTGCAAGGAGCATGTATGTCCAATAGTTAAACTGTTGAGTATGTGGCTGAAATATCAATAAGATACCTAAATAAATATGTAATATTGAAATATCTATCTTTAAAAATATGAAATTTAGGACTGTCCCCTTAAGTTCGCAGAAATTAATATCCACCGATGCTACGTGACCGTTTGTTCTTAATAGTATTTAGATATATTTTCTTACATTTATGCCACCACAAAGTAAGATAGTATTTATGAATACGTTTTCTAAAGGCAACTTTCAAGGAATAATGATTTAGTATATACTACGCAAAAATTACTTCATTTCTTCCACGTTTCTAAGATTAAGGTTCCAACCCGGCATTTGGTAGCAGGGAAGACTGAGGAACTCTGTCAGGGAGAACGCTCCTGGTGAGATTTGAAATGCGGACCTCCCGTTCAAAAAAACCCTGGCCAAACGTCTTTTTTTTTTTTATTCTCACTTTTCCCTAAATTTGCTTTTGGTTTACCGTGATTCTGTTTTGACAAATACACGTACACATTCACAAACACAGAAACACCTTTGGCCTAGGCGGGACTCGAACCCACGATCCCCTGCGCCACGAAGTACCAAAATGAGGCGCTTTAGCGAGCGCGGCCATGGAGACTGTCGATAACGTGCTCATGATTAGCAGAAAATAAATGAAACTATTGTATTTTCCCATAGTGCTCACAAAATTAATGTCATTAAGCATCACATTTTTTAGCGTTTTGATTTTGCAAGATAATATCGCTAATACGAGTAGTAGTAATCCCAGTTCATAGTTACATTTTGAAAATGGTTTGCCTGTTAGGTTGAGAGTTTCATTTAAGAGATGTACGTTAGATTTAAATTAACCTTTCCTCCGAGATAATGGCATGCATGGTTTTTATGCCATCTGTTTGCGCTTCATGCCTCTTTTGCTCATTTAAAGGTATTAATTTCCTTACGTATGCTAAGGAGTTCACTTTTAAAGGCAACAAGATAAGCTTAGCGTAAAAAGCAGCAATAGATGTAGTATAAAAAAAAACGACAAATGAATATACAGCATGTGGTTAATGGTCTATGGCGAATTTGACGTTTTACTGCTCGTTTCAACATTTCACAAAATTGCAATTTTTCAAGAAAATTATAAACAAAGCGTAACAAGTTGCTTCCTTCTAAATAAGCTTTGAAGACATAAATAAGCTCTAAGGTTACTGACCCCCGTCAAAAAAAAAAAGGAAAAAGTCTTGTTAGACAAAATTTTGTATCTGTATTAAAAATGAAATAAATATATATTTTTGATTTTTAATATATGAAATTATTTGTCACATTTATTTTTCTATACAATAATTATTAATTTAATACGCCCATAATTACGGTATCAGCACTACTAAAACAATGGAAGATTTGTCGTAACACGTATGTGCATGCAGTGTATGTACATAGTAGCTAGAGAAGGTATTATATTCCACCCAAAAATTCGGTGTCGAAATTTCACCGGAAATATATGTTCTTAGTCCTTAGAAAAAAAAGTTCCGTGTGTATGTGTTCGGTATAGCTCAAAAGCAAAAAGACCGTTAAATACCAAACTTGGTATTTATGCGACACGAGGATTTTCAAGAAAATTCCTCATCCACAAACTACCCTTTACTTAGGAAAATGTTTGAAAATGTTTTTCTTAAAAATAACTATATCGATTTTGATTAAAATAACATACATATATTTAAGATATTTATATCGCAAATATAACTTATATTTTGAATTTTCTGCCAATAGCCTCTGAAGACATTTATTCTGCATGTGTTCTGCAGAATTTTGCATAACGATTAAACCGTAAGAGCTGTACAATAATTTACAACACAAAAAATGTAGATCTCGTTAAAACACAATTTATATGATGTACGTTTTACTCATAGCGTCGACCGTTTTATAGATATTCCTTGTTATTTGTTTCAGTTTTAATCTACCTAGCTTTTCCCAAAGCGAATCGAACTTCATTTGTTTCATATAGCGACAGCTTTTAAAAGATTTGACTATCGCTTTAGCATATGTTTCCTTATTTCCCTTCTACTTAGAATGAGTCAAGTAATAACACCAACTCTGCTAATATTTATTAATTTAATCTTCCCCAAATACGTTTTTGGTAGTAAGTCTGTTATGCAAAATTCACTCAGAATGAAGAGGACTTCAGAAGGAAATTCAAGATATACATTTTGTCATGTAAATATCTTTAATATACGGTATTTCTTTATCAAAATCGATAAGAGCCATTTTCAGGAAAGTAAAACTTCGAGAATTTTTCCAAGTAAAGTTAGTTTGAGGTTGGGAGGATTTTCCTCAAAATTCTCGGGTCGCATCCTTGGGAGATATTAAACTTTAATGCCAAGTTTGGAATTTAATGGACTATTCGTCTTTGATTTATGCTGCGCACAGACAGCCACGTAGAACTTTTTCTATAATTTTTTTTTTTTTTAGATTCATTGCTATCAAGGTATTAATTGTCACGTGGCACAAGTTTTCCAATGCAGATTCTACCACCGCTAAAGATCTGAGCAAAGCTGTCACTACTACTTTGAATCTTTATCGGTTGAGAAATATTTTCCATCCAATAAAACATGTACAGTGTCCAAAGTGAAACACTGGAATTGCTGAATTCTTTTATCAACATTTGTTTCAATTCCTCCATAACGACTGCTGAACTTTCACTGTCGTGCACACTGGTTCTGGAGTAATCAATGGTGCACATTGATTACTCGTAAATTATGCGCCATTTCCTCATTGCATTATCGCCACACACTTGCGTTATTTGCCTATAAAATTTGATTGACCGATTATTTTGTACATAGAAAACGAATACGTTTTTTGGCGGTATAAAATTTCATATCAGCATTGAAAAACTGATACTGCGTGACTATGTCTTCACAGAATGGAGATTGCGTTGAGAGGTAAAGTAAGGCATCTACTATAACTTTGTAACTAAAGTTTTGTGTTGATATCTTTCGTTATTATTTAGTCATGCCAAATCGTTCACTACTTTCTGGATGGCTCTCGTACGACATTTCAAACTGGAACGTAACTGGTTTATGCTTTGGAACTCTAGAAACAATTACAAAATTTACAATAAATGTATTAGGAAATTCAATATCCGTTTTTCCAAATTACAATTTATATCCCTAAGTATCCTCAAACATCAAGTACCTACTGTAAAACAACAATTTGTTAAATCAATATTGCGTTTGACTTCGATCGGGATCCATGTTCCAAAATATTTAGATTCCAGTAATTATTATATTCGTTGCAATGCTGTACAAGTAAGGGGTATATAATGCAGTACTCCGAAGAAGTTATATTGTTCACTCATCCGCCCTTCTTTGCATCCTCACTTATATAGGCAAAGTAATGCCATTATCAACTACATAATCTGCTATAAGAGCCAAAAATAGCGGTAAATCAATGTTGCCAAACTATGAAAATGTCATCAAAATGAAAATCTGCTTTTGGGTATAGGGATAACTCGGTGGCTTTAGACCTCAATGATCCCTGACGACGACCTGTTTTGGCTCCGCAGCCGCGGCTTACGGTCGCGTCTGCTACACTCCTCTCCGAAAAATATTCCTCGGTACGCTTTGGGGCTTAGGGTCCTCAATTCCTCTGCTACGCCTTGCAGCTTAGGGTCCACAATTCCTCGGCTACAATTTGTGGTTTAGAGTCCCTTTACCTTCGGCTACGCTCTGCGGCTTCTTCCGTTATGTTCAGATTGTGATTGTTGGCAACTCGCGGAGGGATAGGAACATGTCTCAGGTGGACGTCCGTTACGTTTAGGAACAAAGTAATGCAGGGTAATAAAAGTGGAAAAGTTGTGCTTGTGAACGCTATATAGTTGAAAAATATAAAAGAATTAGTGTCGTATAAGAGTTGTTAGTGGCTGTTCTCACATTTTAGTAATAAAAGAATACGCATGTGATCGATATAGCAATTTGGAATGGTTCTTAGATTGGGAGTTTATAATATGACTAAATAATTATTTTATTCAATCAAATTAACCACAATGTGTACATAAGTAAAAAGTGAGTTTACTGACATTCTTCCTTAGCATAATGTGACATTAGGAAAGCTCTTTCCGTGACTAGAATAAGTGACATTGTGTGCAAGTGCGGTTACAGTTTGCCGCTACAATCACTGTCCGCGCTGTGGAAGCCTTTCCTGTTACACATGTGCTGGTGGAAACCGTGTATTGCCAATGCCCTCTGAATGCGGATGTTGGCAATGAAAACAGATACTATTTGCGTGTAGCAATGACTTGGTTTGCTATGGTCGCCTTTTTTGTTTCAGTGCACATGCCTTTTCATTCAGAGGGTGTTGAAGTAACTAAATTATGTAAATAAATTTCTCTGGAAGGCCCTATCCTTAATCAATGTCAATTATGTATAGTCATGTTCACTTCATTATAATTTGACAGAATAGTTCTACTTCATGTTAACCATTGTCCATTTGGACTGATAACTAAGCTGTTACCTTTATGGAATCTTAATTTGCAGCTGCTGCAGCATTTATTATTAACTTTACAATAATACAATATTTGCGTCACATATTCGCATGGGTCGGGTGACCGTACATGCTGTCTAAAAATACTTGAATTTAAAATGTTATCTACATATCCATTTATATATCTTTTTAATATTGGAAATACACTAACAAACATATATTATATATACCTAGATACACGCTGGCGCGCTACAACAGAACCATAGAACAATAAAAGAAATAACACACCAGCGCGCGCGCACTTGCACTCACAACTACACCCACGTATTCACACAAATAGATTACTCAAACACCAAATAAGCCTATACAATATTTATACAAATATTTTATCTCTAATTGTACGAACTTCCATTTAGTATGTGCCCGAATCTTGACTAAGCACAGCCATCTTCTTGGGGTTCTCTCTCTTTCTATGCACCCGCTCACTACACCGCTGCCGGGAACCGCTTTTCTTCTCATATGAAGCTTTAATCTTCCTCAGGCTATTTGAGCTAAATTCTCATTTTGTGGTTATTTGTTTTGTTCGCTTATTACATTTGTTATTGCATTCAGCTGTCTGGCAGTGGCATACGAAACGGGAGTACCGAGAGGATGTGCTTCCGGCGGCGTGGGTAGTCCCGAAGTGTTATTGTTCTTGTATGCGACTTGAATGTGGCATTGTTCTGTGATTCAGTGGAACAAAGGCTGTTGCTTATTATATCTATTTCAGGTAAGCAGCTTGTGCACCAGCTTCGAGAGAAAAGGTTGTTACAGAATCTCAATTCTCAGATTTCAAGTACAATATGGAAAGCCTGTGTAGATGGTGGTTAGCGTGCTAGCGACAAAATTCAGATGGTAATTTTTCTTTAGCTAGGATTATTTCTCTCGCCCTCAGGAGAGTCTGGAAGCATGAAAAGAGTAAATATCCTTGACTACCAAAGTCCTCCTCCAAAAAAAAAAAGCATTGCTCTCTAAAACAGTATAACCTCAATTATACGTTTTCAAAGGGATATGACTAAGTGCAAAAAACGCGTAGACAAACGTAAGAGGGAATTTTATTATGGTACTAAAACTGGTAATTTAGTTCTCAAGTTTGCGTTTCTTCAATCCAGGTTTATTTTGACGCCATACTCACTGTCAAAATTGACGCTTTTCAGCCTTCAGTGGATTGACGATTCGTTAGGTATAAATATACGAATTCACTACATGCTGGAATATTCAGGAGTTGCAAAGGTAATTTAAGATGTATTACTGTCCACGCTGTTGTGGAACATTTCCAAGAATTGGAGTGAAAGCTGAGGCTATTCCAAGGTAATTAAACAAGTAACTTGTTCAGATTAACTAGCAAATCTTGACCCTGAACGTATAATGTCTATTTCTTAACATTTTCAAATGTTTTACCGAGCTTTTCTGTACATATACATTAACATCGCTCTCTTCGGAAGCGAAGTTGAACTATACTTCCCGTGACGTAGTTTTACGAACCTAAGGGCCTCTGAGCAAAATTAAGTGGTCTCTCACGCCCAATATAAAATCGGACGCTGAGAACCGTAGCAGTTAAGAGCGCCCATAAATAAAAATAATATTTTTCACAAATACATAATTGAAGTGGTCTGCAAGTCCTTTTCCTGCATTTTCTTTTTCACGAAGCGTTTTCCCGTCAGTTATTTTATTTTTTATTTTATTGTCTTTTTCTTACCAGCAATGAGACCAAAGTTTCCTACCTCCCAAAAAATCAAATTTGCCCAAAATTGGATTCCTAAAAATGTTTCGAAACATTGGTTTTCCTAACAATACTTTTAGCATTTTTTCATACTGTACAGATTCAGTCCCCCCCCCCCCAATTTAGAGGGAACTGTTCATGCCGGTTGCGTTTGCGCACAATTCTGCACAATACATGCTTTCGTAAACAGCATATTGCGTTCGGTAGAATAAACCTTTAAAGATGCATCATAATGACAACATATTATTAACTGTACCGAATGTCGTGTATGAAATAAGTATGTCTAAAATAAATAGCCGTTAGGTGTTGATTCAACATCATTAAAAGAAGGGAAAAAATGCTTCTACGTTTTGCCACAGCGTTACTGTGTACACACATGGAAAGTAGCAGGATTAGTAATTCCGTACAATATGAATAAAATTGTAATATGTTTAGTGTCGTTAATACATTTACTAAATGTTTGGAATTTTGATATTTGTCACAGATTCATTTTAAAAAAATTACATAATTATGCGCTGCTTTTAAAGTTCTTTCCAGTCTGTGGTGTAAAATAATGTTTAAAAAAAATATTAAAACAGTTTGTTACAAGATACTAAATACAGATAGTTTGTTGTTGAAAAAGCTTAAGCTGCCACTACACAACTGTATCGCGGTTAGTATACACAAGGGACTGTGCCCTGTAGGACTTAGACGAGTTTGACGTTCTAGTCATGACTTTTTTTCTTTTTTTTTCCACGTGTCTACACGTTTCCATGCGCTGCTGTACTGTTATATTTGCTCACGCATTACTATTAAACACTATACAATACAATAAAATTAATATTCTTAAAATATAATTGTGTAATCTTTAGTGTTACAAAAACAGTTTTCCATGTTTAACAACTTCGGGTTACATCTTACCAAAATTAGGCAAGAAAGCTCCGTGTTGCAATGCCGTAGATGATAGGTAACACATGTGTTGCAGACAATGTGTTAGCGATCTCTTAAAGAGAGTGGCTAATGGCTTTTGGTGGAGTGAAAGTTTTTCTAGGAATCGCGAACCAGGTCTCACTGAACACCTTGCAACTGTTTACCGGTCTGTCTGGATGTTAATATTTGCACGGAAGTTAACCCGTTCGCCCCAAGTGTTGACAATAGTATTCTTCTTGGAACTGCTTGCTGGCTTGCTTACCTACCATCCTTCAACAAATTCTATAAATGAAAAGTTGTAGAGATGTTATTTAGGCTACATCCAAACAGCAAATATCCAAAGCATTATGTATATCAAATTGTTTGAGGTCGAGGACACATGGCGACATTCTAGGACGAAATGAACTGCAAACTTTCAATTGAGTGCAGTGGCGGCTCGTGGACAATTTAGTTGGTGGATAGTTACAACAGGCATGGGCAAAATAGGCTCAAAAGGACCACTCCAATGAAACGCGTTCCTGCTTCACATCACGATCCCTCTCCCTTCGCTGCAGTTCAGCTTTACTTTTCCTTCCGACATGCTTCATTCTGCGGTGAGAATGGCTTCGTCGGGACGTCTGTTTCATGAAGAGTGGCAGAGAGATTTTTTTATAAGTTACAAAAACAGACATTTTTTGTTTGTTTAATATACAAATATAACCGTTACAACATCAGACGCCACTATGAACAGAAGCATAGAGCAAATGTTAGTGATCTTAATAGGTACAATTTGAAGAGGTACTTTCTGAATACTTGTGTTTCTAAACATAAAATATATAAAATCATATGTTTGTAAACAATGGCATCAAACAGATCCAATATGCACTCAATTTTTAGATAACATGTATTAACACTCTAACTGAAATATATTTTAAATTATTTCTCTTAGAGTTGGAGAGAGAACGAAGTTTAACGAACTGAAATTGAAGGCATAAAACCAAACGTTGTTAACCAAATAGTTTTAAATATTTTAAGGTTAAATAGCAATTGTTTTATTTAGTGTGAAAGAAAAACAATTTAGTATGTTAATCACAAGGCAGCGTAAGAATATTACGTGTATAAGATAAAAGAAGATTATAAACTTGATGATGATGTAATTTGCCTAGGCACAAAGGCGACTGCAATAATATTGTATGCAATTTAATATAAACAAAACAGTTAATGCCAGCGTAGAAATTATTACTACCGCGCAGATGATTGTACCACAACCACCTCCGTCACTCGACAGGAGAAGGTGGGGTGAGTAAGGCACGTTCAATACCTACCTCTCCTCTCGACACCATCTCATAACACTGTCGTTTTTAGTGGTATACAAGCTATGCTTAGCTTACAAAAGTTTTGCGGCGTTTTAATGCAGATACATCTTTGCAGAAATATCTGCAGGACACTTTGTTATAAATAAAAAAAGAGTAGCGATAGTTAAATATTTAACAATGTGGCGCTATTTATCGTACCGGTCTTAAAATTCCATACTCCTTACATGCAATCTCGAGAAACAACTAAACATGGACAAGACTTCGAAAGAATGACCAAGTATTGAACATAAAACAAGAATATCTCACAAAAATATTTATTTTAAAACGTTACGGCAAACACAGTTATTTTAAAACAATTGGATATGTAACATTCACATTACTTTTTCTACCTATTCTAAACTCTTTGTTCTTTTATCCGGTTCATGCTAATCAAAGTAAACGTGGGCAGGAATGCTTTTTTAACGTCCTTTAACCTGGTTTGGTCTTATCGGACGATGATATGATGCTCAAATATCTCGGGGTCCATGGAGCTTAAAGTTACTCGACATTCGTCCTCTCAGGATAAGGGAAAACCCCGAAAAAACCCTTACCCTGGTAATTCACCCTAAGCGAGATTCAAACTCACGACCTTTTGAACGTGAGGCAGACATGCTATCACCACGCTACCCAGGCGGGCTAGGAATGCTCTTATTACTATCTCCTTGTAGGTACAAGCCAAATAATGGACCACTATATAGTGAAACTCTAAATGCTGGTCGCTATATGAAAATTGAAATTAGGTTTTCTTTGCACGTACAAGAGTTAAATAAAAAGAATGAGGACTTCCCATTGGACAAAAGTATAAGCATCGGAAAATTGAAACAAATAACAAGAAATATCTCGGATCGGTTAGCTCCACATATCATAAACTGTACTTTAACGAGATCTGTGCTATTTTAGTTTTTGTGTAGTAAGTTTTGTTTATGTCTTATGGCTTACCAGCTATGCAAAGGTAATTCAGAATGTGGGGTACTCCAGAGGTTATTCCCAGAATATTTAAGATATAGCTGCATCTTATTTGTCATGTAAATCTATTACCTGTATAACTAGTATTAAATTATATTTTAATTAAATGCGTTTGAAAATGTTTTGAGAAAATCGAAAGTTCGAAAAATGCTGCTTGTAAAGGGTCGCTTGAAGTAGGAGATTTTATTGAAAATCTTCGTATCACATTCTGAGGTAATGCTGTACAGATAAGTATATCCAGTTTGGTATTTAATCAGCTTCGATTTTTATTTCTGCTGTTTACAGTTGGATACACACGGACTTTTCTGTAAAAATTGTTTTGTTTTACATTTTTATTCAGGAGACCTCACGCTTCTTCACTAAAATCTCACTATCGAATTTTTGGATTAAACAATGCCTTCTCTACCTACTACATACGTGGAAAATAAAGTAAAACTTGTGCGCAAAGAGATGTATATTGTTTGTGTAGTACGCTTTCATCTGTCGCTTAATGTTTACCAGTTATACAAGATTATAAAACACTTCTTTGAACGAGGAAGACTGCACAGGCTATTCTCAGAAAATTAAAGATATAGGTACATTTTATTTATCATATAAATAAATATCTTCAATATATGGTGTTTTAAACAAGGCATCTTAGAGCCAATTTGGAAAATTGAAAATTTCAAAAAATCTCTTTAGCTGTTTGGAAAGAGAGGATTTTGTTGAAAATGTTCGTGTGTATGTTTGGAAGATGTTAAACTAAAATAACAGACTTTAACAGACTTTTCGTTTTTGAGTTATGCTGTTTACAGACTCCCCTCACACACACACATACACACACGCGCGCGCGAACCTTTTTTTTTAAAAAAAAAATATTAGCAGCAGCAATAGTAGTAGTCAGAGGACCTAAAATCGTGTATTTCCAGCGAAATCCTGGCATTGAATTTTCGAGTGGAATAAGCTTCCTCTACTTACTACACAGAAATTTCGAAAATCAATTTGTCATACTGCACTACAAAATCACGGTCATAATTAACATCTTCACTTTTCTCGAAATAATTTCATGTATAGGCATTCAATGTTTATTTTCTCTGCATGTAATATGTACATAGCGTATAGAAAAGGTACTGTAATGCACCCAAAATTCGATTCTGAGGTTTCACCGGAAATATATGTTTTGAAACCCCCTGAATCCCAAAATAGTATTTTTAGAAAAATGTCCATGTATGCGTGTGTCTGTCGGTATGTGTGTGTGTGTGTGTGAGTGAGAGAGAGAGAGAGAGCGAAAATCTGTGGGCAGCATAGCTCAAAAACGAAAAGTCCGTTAAATACCAAACTTGATATTTAAGTACAATATCTTCCAAGGATGCGACACAAATATTTTCAAGAAAATCATTCCCAACTACCCTTTACATGGAAATTTTTTCGAAAATATTTATTTTCTAAAAATAGCTCTAATGTTTTGATTAAAATATCATATATTAAATGATACTTAGATGACAAATTATATATCTGGAATTTTCTGGGAATAGTCACTGAAGACTACTTTATGCTGGTTGAATTTTACGAAACTTTGTATAACTACTAAACCGTAAGAGATAGACCAAAACTTACCACACAAAAAATGTTGAGCACATTAAAACACACAATTAATGCTAAATATATATTTTTTTCTTTTTTTTATATTCGTTGTTATTGGTTTCAGTTTTAAATACTTATACGTTTCTCATACGGGAACTTGTCCACTCCTGGTCATAAAAACAAAGGGACTTTAATCACATAAAAAACCAGCTTTTAAAGGATTTGACTATCGCTTTAGTCTATGGTACTCCCTTACAAGGATAGAAGTAATCAAAAAATTTCTATTCATTTTTTCTCAATTAGCATCAAGTAAATAAGAGAATAGCTTTTTAACAATAATTTGTTGCAGAAATGTACAGAAAGTCTTGTGAATGGAACACATCAGATTTTTATTTGATGTAAAATATTCACTTCACGTTTACAAATAAACAATTAATCTTCATCACAGGTGATGATTTAGTAGGGTTCACAGTTCAGAGATTTTTAGTCGACCCAAAACGTTTTGCCTCTTGGGAGTGCGTCTCGAACTATCTACATTAACCTGGTGCTGTGCTGTGTCGGCATTCTATTCTTTCTTCCTTTAACATCCATTAATTGCATTGTTGTCTCGCCTCTTTTTTACTTTCTCTACACGTACTATGTACATAGTGTATAGAGAAGGTATTGCACTCCACCCAAAAATTCGATATCGAGATTTCACCGGAAATACATGTTTAGGGTCCCCCTGAATCCAAAAAAAGTTCCGTGTGTGCATGCGTGTCTCTGTGGACAGCATAGCTCAAAAACGAAAAGACCGTTCAATACCAAACTTGGTATTTAAGTTTGGTATCTTCCAAGGTAGCGACACGAAAATTTTCAAGAACCCCCCCCCCAACTACCTTTTACATGGAACTTTTTTCGAAAATTTTGATTTTCTTAAAAATGGCTCTAACGATTTGATTAAACTATCGTACAATAAAGATATTTTTACCTGACATATAAAATGTATATCTTGAATTTTCTGGGAATAGACTCTGTAGACTACTTTATTCTGGATGCATTTTACGGAATTTTGTATAATTACTAAACCGTAAGAGATGGACAAAAACTTACCACACAAAAAAAATGTTGAGCACATTAAAACACACAATTTATGTCATATATTTTTTCGTGAAGTTGATCGTTTTTAAGATATCCCTTGTTTTTGTTTTCAGCTTTGAAAAACTTATCTTTTCTCATACAGGAATTTGTCAGCTCCTGTCCATACAAACAAAGGAGCTTCAGTCCCATAGCAACCAGCTTTTGACTATCACTAACTTATTTCACTTCTACTTACAAGGAAGCAATTAATAAGACTATTTCTGCTATTGTTTTCTCGATTAGCATGCAGTAAATAGAAGCAAAGGTTTTTTAAAACAAAAATTTGTTAGAGATGTAGAAAATGTCATGTGAATGGAAAACATCAGCTTTTTTATCACTCTGCTCATTACATAAGTTTCTCATGCATTGTAGATCTTCGTTAATAGTTTCGCTATGTACTCCTGTTTAGAAACTACATGTAGTACATTCAGCACTTAGGAAGGGAAGTAAAACCGTTGATTCCGTGTGGTAGATTCACGCACGGCACGTAAAAGATCTTCAAGCTTGATAAAAACGCATCTAAGTAAAATTAAGGGGACGCTGAGAATCACAGTAATTAAAGAGCGCCCATAAATAAAACCCCATTTCCGATTCCAAACATCGTTACTGAGCTCAAAGTCGCTGTTTTTCTTTCCCTAGACGTACATACGATGTACATAGTATCTAGAGAAAATATTGTATTTCATCCAAAAATTCGATATATGTTTTGAGGTCTCCCGAGATCGAAAAAAGCATTTTTAGCCCAAAAACGAAAAAAAACTTTAAATGCCATACTTGGTATTTATTTTTAGTATTTTCCAAGTATGTGAAGAAGATTTTAAAGAAAATCCCCTCACCACAAACTACCCTCTACTTGGAAAACTTTTGAAAATTTTATTTTTCTCAAAAATGCTCTGACGATTTTGTTTAAAATAACGTATATTAAAGATATCTATATCACAAACAAAATGCATATGTTTAATTTTCTGGGAATAGCCTCGGAACACCTCTTTATTTTGGATGAATTTTGCAGAATTTTGCATAACGGCTAAACCGTAAGAGATAGACAAAAACTCACTGCACAAAAAATGTAGCTCTATATAAAAGATAATTTATGGCATATATGTTTTTCTTATACAGTTGACTGTTTTCGAGATATTCCTTGTTATTGTTTTTGTATTGTATTGAAATACATGTGTGTGTGTGTGTGTGTGTGTGTGTGTGTGTGTGTGTGTGTGTACGTCGCGCGCATCAGTGAGCAACATAACTCAAAAACCAAAGGTCCATTAAGTACCAAACTTGGTATTTAAGTTCAGCATCTACTAAGGATCAAGGACGTGACTATTTTACCCCCGTTCCCCGCGGCTCAAACTATCCTTTATAAGTAACTTTTTTCGGAAATTTTGAATTTTCTCAAAAATTACTAACGATTTTGATTAAATACATTAAGATATTTTGTTGAAACATGAAAAGTATTATCCGTAATAGCCTCTGCCTCTTTATTCTGGAGTACTTTTGCACTTACTGGTAAACTGTAACATATGACAGTATCTTACCTCATAAAAAATTTAGATATCGATAAAACAATTTATGTGGGATACATTTTTGGGAAGCTAAACATCTCTGAGCTAATCCTGGTTATTGGTTTCAGTTTTAAAATACTCTCATACGCTAAGCTATGATTTGCTTCATTTCTCTTTTGTTTTACTCCTGATCATGCAAGGAGAACCGAATTCTGACAGCTTTTTCCCTTTTTTTCCCCTATTTTTTTCTCTCTTTCCCATTTGTATTTGTTTTCCTTTGGGTTTTTTGTTTTACAGATATACATTGACATTTACAAGAACACAAATACCCATGCCCAAGGCGGGACTCAAACCCAATATCCCCTGCACCACGGAGCACCATAGCTAGACATTTTAGCGTTCGCGGTCTTGGGGACTGACATTTTTAAACATTTGACTATCGCGTTAGCCTAGCTATTCCCTTATTTCCCTTCTGCTTACAAAGAAGCCAATAAAACAATCTTAAGCAAGAACAGGAGAGAGATAAAGCCATGTGAATGGAACACGTCAGATTTAGTTTATTGGAGGGCGCTTTGATGTATATGATGATGTATATTAACACAAAATCTGCAATAAACACAATAAGGCCGCGATTTATTAAGTCCACTCACGATTCTCCTTCCAGTAACTTCAATTTTAGTCATGATAATTCTGGCTCTTTATAAAGCGTAATATTATTTAAGGAGTTGTGGAAGACTATCTAACAGTTTAGATTTCTGATAAGCCCTTGACACGAAAGAGTAAATAGCTGAGGGGAAATATTAACGTTGATCTCACGACAAATCGCTTAGGTGGGGGGAACAGACAAGTCAGGCGGAGACATGTTTTGTGCAAGAGATGGCGCCATATAAGAAATATCTCCGTGTGTGCCTGATCTTTCTGCCATCTGCTGGAATGCACTGAAACTCCGTCCAAATGGCATGCCATTGAACGAAGCTATTTACCATCTGGTAGCCATTCTGACGAGCAATGGTAGAGTGCAGTTGGGTTATATAAATGTTGCGATGACTATTAAGTTTGCGTCTATATTATCATAGTGTTTATTTATAAACTTATTTCTAAATATGGAATGGTCCAAAGCTGCAATAGATATTCTCATCGAAGCTTACAGCAAGGAAGCATGCCTATACAACAGCAAATCGCACTTGTATCACAATAAACGCGCAAGACAAAGGGCTTTGGAAAACGTATGTAGTGCTTTAAAGGAAGTAAGACCGTCAACAAATATGGACATCATAATTAAAATGAAAAGCTTACGCACCACGTTTGTTAACGAGTTTAATAAAGTTAATAAATCCAAGAAAAATGCCTCTGGACCAGAGCAAGTTTACAAACCGACACTGTGGTACTTTGAAAAACTGATGTTTTTGAAGGACCATGTTCTGCCCAGAAAAGGAACCACCTTGGTCACTGCAGACATTTACACGACGTCCAGTTCTTCTCAAGCCACAGTAAGTAATTTTAGAGTTATCTATAGTCAAGCTCAAAATTATAAGTAAAAAAGAAAGAAAGAAAAAATGAAAAAAAGTTAATTTATTTATTTATTGTTTTTTAAGAAAATTGATTAATTCTGTTTGGTGCATTATCTAGTCAAATATTTACTATTATAAATTAACTTCTAAAAATATTAGTGTGTATTTAGGTTTTATGGTAATAATTTCTATCAACAAGAGTACTACACTCAAATAACCCGTTTTCTCTGAAACTACAACAAACGTTTACCACGTCCTACAAATTTCAACTATCGTATATGAAATTGTTTTAGTTGAAGTTTCCCAAATAGTTTTCACTCCCGAACTTACTTGTTAAATACTTACAGATTCCATTAATTATATCCAGCGTGGTAAAACTTATACAGACGATCCGGATTTGAAAGTGTTAAAAATATTAACATGTCCAGATTTGAAATCCGCTACATTTCCAAGGGTTTTCTACTTTTTCTTGGCATCAGTGTTTAACTTCACATATCCCTCTGCTGCGCCCTGTCATCGCTCTGCAGTCACGACCTTTGGCTGCAATTTGTCCACTCTTATTTATAAAAAGCATTCTTCGGCTACACTTTACAGCTTAGGGTCTTAAAAATCTATAGCAGATCCGTAACTAAAAGTGGCTCAAATGTCAGATTAGCAAAAGTATCTACCAAACCGGATCACGTATGGAAGTCATGCCTCTGGCGTAATTCTGGAGTAAAGAATATATATAGTAAAAAAACGGCATTATCAACTACAGTGTGTGCTAACAGGTGTAAAGCAAGCGAAACCTAAGCAATTTCGCTAAAATGAAAATCTGTTATCTGTGGTAATTTGGCTGCGTTTAGGCCTCACAGATCCCTCGACTGCGCCCCTTTGTCACCCTTCGGCAGCGGCTTCTTCCGTTATGTTCAGATTATGAATATTGGAACAGTGATAGGATAGAAGAAGCAATGTTCCCATGATGCCGCAGGTACGACATGCATAATTTTCGTATCCTGTCCGTTACGTTTCAGAAACTGTAACAAAGAAGTTAAAGTGAAAAGTTATGATTATAAACGCATTAAAACATGAAACATATTGCTGAATAAATGTCATTAGCACGCATTCCCCTCACTTTAATAATGCAGAAATTTAATTTTAATAATTTTAATGAATGTGTGATAAATATAGTAATTTCGAGATTCCTGGATCGGGAGTTTAGCCAAAAAATAAAAGGTAGGAACTTGTATTAAAAATGTTTGAGGTTTTGTTAAGGAATGAATAATTATGAAAATATCGCATTTCTATGTAAAATGGATTTTAAAAAAGGAGTTGTTAATAAGAATAATTTAACGTTAGTGGATTTAAGTTGATTATTCCCCTTAAATAATGATAAACAATGAAGAGAAGCTCATTTAATGTGATTATATATATGTCTTATTTAAATGAACAACATACCTTCATATTCTTTGACTTCCTTAATTTACCACTAACTTATAGGTAGCTGTATTCAAATTTTTGATCCAGGAGTAAAAAAAATATATGGTGCAACAATGCCTGAATGCAACTAAACTTATAATGTAATAAAATTAAAACCAAATTTACTTTTATCCTTTGCCTTGGTAGCACATTAAAGGAATTGGTGCCTAAAGTCAGCTTTTATTATCGTATGACAACGTAAGCTGTTTTTCTTTTCAGAGTGAATATTCAGCATGCGAGGTTGTTGCAACAACTTTAAGTGATGCCCCTGTTGTTGGATGCTGGGAGCGGTCAAGCCCAATTCCCTCAACTTCGTGTATCGACATGCTGCAGCAGACTGATGCTTCACCAAGGCTACAAAATGAACCATCTCCAAATGGAGGAAGCACTTCAAAGGGGCAGAAAAGGAAAAGATTAATAGAAGAAAAATACAGGTTAATAAAGGAAGCAACTGAAATCATTAGTACTGTGGCAAAAAGACAACACACCGATTTGGATGTATTTGGTACTTTTGTGTCATGCTCACTGAAGGGCTTAAAAAACAAATTGCTTGCTATTAAAGGCAAACGATTAATATTTGATGTTGTATTAAGTCTCCAGGAGGAGGACTTGGCTAGTGAGTGTAAATAAGCACATTTGTTTTAGTTTTAATAGGTTTGTGAATGCAAAAGTTTTCAATAGCTGTCAAGTTAAAGAATAAAACCATTATTACTTTTTTCAGTATATACATGCATATACATAAATACAAAGAAACCAACAAGTCATTCAGCATATTCCTGTTAATCCATATCAGTCATATATACAAGTAAAACACTACAAACCTGGGCACAACATTGATCACAAAGTTTATATGTAACAAACAAAAATCAAGAGTAAAAAGTTAGCTCTAAGTTTAGCATTGATCTATACTTAGTACTGAACACTGCACTGAACAAAATGAGCATTTAATACAGAACTTAGTTTATTTACCTTTAAAATTAAAAAAATTGCTATTATAGCCCAAGTCCGTTCTTTCAAATTTGTTCTCTTGTCAATAACATTACAGGAGGAAAGAAACCTTTAGGGTCAACATTTGAACATGAGCTTCACATTGCTTTAAGAGGCATGTAGGCAGAAAATTATGAAAAAAATCATAATTTTTATTAATTTTTGCTTTAATAGTGTAGACATTCCCAAAGTTTCATAACCAAATTTCAATTCTTTATTCTTCAGAAACGTTAAAAACCTAGAGCCTCTGTTATTTGTCCATGTACACCCCAACATGGTCTTTGCTCTGATGCCTAGAGCAAGAATTTGACCAAAAAAAAAAACTTGAGGAAGGGGGAAACTATAAAAATAAGAAGAATCTGGCAGAACCAGTAATGTATGCAATCAAGCCAGTTTATTAAGTCCTCTGTATTCTACACTACTAGAAAATGCTTACATGGAAAACTCGAAATCTAAATGACTGTTGCAATTAGCTTATTTGAAAAAATTGTCCAAAGCTGCATTTGTTACTAATCTTGTAAGGGTAGCGACTTATGATCCTGGGCATTGCTGTATTTAATGATGGAAATATAACAAAAATCTTTTTCTTGAGAAGCTAGTAATTGCTGCAAGAGACTTCATAACACAGTTTTGTGAGAAGCTACACAAAATCAAGCCTTTGCTGAAATTAAAATACCACTCAGCAGGCTAGTCAGAAAGATCTGTGCCAAGCTGAGAGGTAAATACACTGGCCTTATGAAACAAGCGGGTAACTTAAATATTAGCAAAAAGGAAGCCAATAATGATACTTGATTTTTAGGAAAAGGAAAGCCAACATGATATTGTATTATATATTATTGTTTTTCATTCATTCAAATAACATTGTTACAAAACTATCCTGAAAAACAATGTAAAACTATTGGATGACCATCCACAGGATTTATTTGTATATATATGATCGTTTTTGAATTCATTTTTCTAATTAGTTTTCTTGTTCTTTTTTCATTTTCATTATTCAAATAACATTTTATTAACACATTAAGTGCTTTGTCAATAAACACATCTTTATAGCTTTCACATATATTTATGAATAATACACTATCTACACACTTCTTTAATCTCAATTTAACATGAAGTCTACTGTCAGAAACATAATAAAAAATCTTTTCATTTAACAGAGCATTGATGCTATTGTACATTGTATAAACAGATTTGTTGTGAATTATGAATTTAACATTTTCATAATTCTTCAAAGCAATATGTACATTATTTAATTTATCATCCCAGCTCTCATCAATGTCACTTTGCTGTTTTGGCATAGTTACTGGAAATATCTGAATTGCAATTTATTTACATTTTTCCTACAACTCAGATTAGTTTAGAACTAAAAACTTGGCTTAAATTCATTACACAGTTACCATCTTCAGACAGGTGGAACAACTGATTTGTAATTGCTGATTTGTCTAAAGTACTGTCTAATTTTGAAGAATCTGGGGTAACACTGTTCTCATCCTTGCCCCTAGCAAGAGAAACAAATATTCCAAATAATCTTGTGCGAGTTGCCTTGTAAGTAAATAGGAGAAACTATATTGAGATTTTAGCTCCAGACAGAATTTTAATGCTGATGTTTTTGACCCACCCCTCAAATAAAGGAGGGGGAAATACAATAAATTACAATATATTGCAGAGTGCAACTTCTAAGTACAATTATTTTGAATTGAAAATGTAAAATAGAGTATTAATTTTTTCAATGAAATTAGTGGTAGCTAATACTTCATCAGGTATAGAAATAAAGGCAAAATCTGTTTTAATGCCACAACTGAGAGGATATCGTAGAACATGAATGGCCACACACACACACACACACACACACACACACACACACACACACACACACACCCTCATTGGACTAAATGGTGGCAATTCAATGCCTTGGCTGGTCAACCTTGGAGCTAATTGAGGTTTCATGACATTTTTTTTAATAAAATTGTACAATGTGGTTCCAAGAAATCTTTACATCTTCACAGATTACATTCAAATTATTCCTCACTGTTTTCACCAAGTGGGAAAATACCTTTACTGTTACAAACTTCAATAAATGGATTTTCCACATAGATATTTAACAATAGTCTCATTTTCAGATTATTGTCTCCCTGATCACAAACAATGCCTTAGAAGTAAATCCTGCTTCATTCAACTTTTGTATTACTTTAATGCTCTCACCTGGCATGCCATCACTAGAAAGCAAATATCTAATAATCTGTTTAAAATTTACTTTAACATCCCTAATTAAAATACCCATTGCCTGATTTGCACGCTGACTTTTGTTTATGACCACCATTATCTGTAAACCAATCAAACTCGCCAGGTCTTGAATAATAGGTAATATTATCTTCTAGAGACATGTCATCAAGCACAATGGAGACCACACATTATGGAACACTTAATTGCCCAGCTTTTGTTTACATCAAAGCAAGATATTTTCCAGATGAAATAACTAAATTTAGAGGTTACCTACTTAGGGATCTAACTGATGAAAGATGTACTAAATTATTCCACAGAAAATTTTGGTTTTGATAATATTAATATATAGCAATTCACTATTTGTGAATTGACTACCCCTGCTCTTTTGGCCCAATTTTTCATTTTACCTTTTAAAAATTCCTCTAAGTAGTTGATAGAACTTCCAAATTATTTTATTAAGCCAGATTTTGTTTGTGCATTACTGTTGTCTAATGTACACATCTCACCCTTTCATTTGGTAATAGGAACATATTGTCTGCTTATAGTTTTCTGGGCATTTTGCAACCTTCATTTTCATCTCATTACTAATACTATGCTTGGGGCATCTACATCTGGAGGATGGCCTGTACACTGATCTTGAATAGAAGTGTGTTTGAAGATATTCATTCCATTATGTTCCACTTCTTGCTTCCTTTAGCATGGACAACATCAGTTGAGTCGGACTTCAATTGGTGAAGAGGGCAAATGCCCTTGAAATATGTTTTGTAAATTTCATTTTAAGTGAGGTA
Organism: Hymenopus coronatus; assembly: GCA_030762935.1. NCBI lineage: Eukaryota > Metazoa > Arthropoda > Insecta > Mantodea > Hymenopodidae > Hymenopus > Hymenopus coronatus. Next base: position 88,921,360 of record CM060881.1, on the reverse strand, counting down.
AGTGTCACTATTCCAAATCATGCTATTATACTCAAATATTAGTGTTAAGAGATAGCTCAAAAGGCTGTCCAAATTCTAAATGGAGTTGAGACTGGAATTGGTGCTGGGATGTTATTATTAAGCTTACTGTGTTCATAGATATTTCTGCTGTTCTGTCATATCACAAGTGAATGTATTTGAATGTTGTTACTGGGGGGGGGGGGGGTGTGTCACAAACGTGATTAATCAATGAATTGGAAGACATCCGATTTTTTTTTTTATTTACTGTTGTATCCAAGGGGCTAATTTACATTGAATTCAATAATTTAGAACTATCGTATTCTAACACAAAGGCTACTATTGGTTTTGAGATTTTTAATTAAACCTAAAACATCCTTTATCTTGTTATTCTGGTTGTTATTACTTTTTTTTATTTTAGTATTACATTTGTTTTGCCATCTAATTTTTATTGTGCATTGCAATGAATTCTAATAAAAAATTTATGTACATAAATTATGGGGTATAAGCTCACTATACAGTAAATATCACTGCAAGTAAAATCTCAACAAGAGATAGTATTAGTAGTACTAGTGGTGGTGGTGGTGGCTACTAACAATATTAGCTAGTCAGTACATTCAAAATGCACCTATCTTACCCATAAAACCATGGAAGAGAATTTAAAACAATAGAAATACTATATGGGCATTTATTTACTTGGTAAAGCTTCTACAAGGGATCCACATTTTAAAGTGTGAAAACATTAACAAGTGTAGATTTCAAATCCGCTAGATTGCAGAGGTTTTGACTTCTTAGGATCATTGGGGTTTTTAGTTTCACAGATACCTCGGCTGCGCTCTGTAGTCGTCTTTGGTCGCCACTACTCTACTCCTATGCTTATAAAAAAACATCTTTCGACTATGCTTTGTGGCTTATGGCCCTCCACCTTGGACTACGCTTTCGGCTTAGGGCCTAAATGTTTATAAGTGGCTCTAATTGCACAATAATAAACGTACCAAATCCGGACCACTTATGGAAGTCACGCCAAACTTAATTCTTCTTTGTATGCATAAAATGCAATTAAAAGAAATATAAGCAACCATAGATTAATTTCACTGACTTAACGTTAGCCGTACAGTTGAGGATTTCTGAGGTTTGTGTGTAAGAAATGGTCTGAGCATATTCTATATGTTTTACATAAGGAAGAATGTCCTTTTCTGCAAATGTGATGTAAATCACTTCTCCTACATTTCATTTGTGATTTATGATCACAATTAAAATTAATAGAAAGCAATTTATTAAAAGCTAACATATAACTGTAAATTGTAGACTTTTACTACTTGTATTACGTAACTGTAAATCGGTTTATTCAATTAAAGACACTGTATGCGAATATGTCGCACAAATAAATACTATTAAGCTTTATGTTTTTTGACACTTCAAAATAATAGAATTTACTTACACTGCTTTGTCTCGTAGAAGACGGAAAAACAATTTTGGCAGTTTCACAAGTTCAAAGTTGTTGCGGCCGAAAACAGCACGACATGGTTCAATCGTTCGCTGACTGACAGCATTAGAACATTTTGTAAACTAATTCGCAGCTAAATTACATTTCAATAAACATCATTGCTCTTAGGTATACGTACGCTCTGCCAATGCTGCAGGAACACCAACAGTCGATCCTTGCGCCAGGCCGATCCGCTGGAATGAGACGCGACATCGTTCGTCATTTAGCCGAGTCACTTCACTTGTATAGAAGAAATGGAGTTTTATTTATGGACGCTCTTTAATTGCTATGGTTCTCAGCGTCCCATTCTATACTGGGCGTGAAAGGCCGCTTAATTTTGCTCGGAGGCCTCTTTTTCAGGCTTGAGGTTCTTTTGCGTACTGTAAATCTACGACACTGGACCAGTGGTTTTGCTTCCCTTCCGAAGGAAGCCATGCTAGGGTTTTTTACGCCCGAAAAAAGTCCATCGTCCTCCGCCGGGTTTGAACACGTGACCTGGAGTATATGAAGTACCACTACAGCACAGAGGGCGACATTCTCGATATAGTATATGAAACTACAGTTATAATGGATTTTAAGAAAGCCATACACTTCCTAAACCAGCTGACTGCAGTTGTAGTGGATTTCAAATATGCAATCCACATTCTAAATAAGGCGCTTTTTGTATGTATGTATGTATGTATGTGTATGTGTATGTGTGTGTGTGTGTGGTATGTATGTATGGTATGTATGTATGTATGTATGTTATGTATGTATCTCACACTTTCATCATAAACACTTTTGCGTCCTCTGCATAAAAAATCATTTCTACTTTCTGTACTAAATACTATGTGCGTACATAGTAGGTAGCGAAGGTGTTCCCACCCAAAAATACCATATGAGTTCTCACTGAAAATACACGTTTTGAGGACCACATGAATTAAAATAACATGTTTACTTTCTCTAACATGCATGCACAATGTACACAGAAGATATCTATTGTATTCCACCCAAAAATTCGATACCAAGATTTCACTGGAAGAACATGCTTTACGGACCCCTGGATAAAACAAATTTAAAAAAAGCAGATTAACAAAAATAGTCTTGCGTGTGTTTCTTTGGACAACATAACTCAAAAACTTAAAATCGGTTAAATACTTACATACTTAACTTGTTTCCAAAATCTGTAGGTATCTTCCAAGGAAGCAACACGAAGATTTTCAGGAAAATTCCCCACCCCAAACTATCTTTTACATGGAACTTTTTCGAAGTTTTCGATTTTAAAAAAATGGCGCTAACTAATTTGATTAAAATGACATCTATTAAAGATATTTACATGCCAAATTAAAGTTTATCCTTTTGCATAACTGGTAAACCGAAAGAGACAGAACGTTACTAAATAAAAATGTAGATCTCGTTAAAAACACACAATTTATGTCATATGCAGTTTTTTAAGAGCTAACCATTTCTGAGACATTCCCTATTATTGGTTTCAATTTAAAAATACTTTTCTCAAACAGGAAGCCCTCACGCGTTTCTTTTGTTTTGCTTCTGGCCACGGAAAGAGAACCGACAGTTGCATAGGGACAAGTTTTAAAGATTTTACTGTCGCTTTAGCCTAGAGTATTTCCTTATTTATCTCCTACTTATAAGGAACTAAGTAATAAGACAATTTCTGGTAATGTTTATATTCATTATGTGATGTAGATAAATGAATGTTGTGTATGAATAGTTTGTTTGCAGAAGAGATAGAGAAATTCATGTGAATGGAACACATCAAATGCTTATAAAAAGCTCCGCGCGCGCGCGCGTGCATGTACAGCTTAACTAAAAAAACTGAATTAAATTCGGCTATATTAAAATTGACAATTAAATTTAGCATCTTCTAAGGGTGGTATTCAAAACAATTTCCCCACCCCAAAATACCTTTCACATGGAAAAAGTTGACTCTCAAAAATGCCTAACGATTGTAAATTAAAATACCGTACATTCAAGACATTTAATTCACAAACACAACGTATATCTTGAATTTTCTGGAAATAGCCTCTGAAGACCTCTTCATTTTGGATGATTTTTGCATAATTGGTAAACCGTAAGGGATAGACAAAAACTCACACCGTAAAAAATGTAGATCTCGTTAAAACATACAATTTAAGTCATATACTTTCCTCCCCTGTTATTGATTTCAGTTTCAAAATACTTAAACTTCTCTCTCACGGATATGTTGTATTTCTTTCTCTTTTGTTTTACTCCTGGCCATGCTGACTTTCAATTGTTGTACATAGCAACCGCCTTTTTTTTTTAAAGATTTGACTATCGCTTTTGCCTTGTTTAGTCTCTTATTTCCCATCCACTGATGAGGATCTAATAAGACCATTACCGCAAATGTTTACCTTGATCAGCATGAAGAAGTTAAAAGAATAATGTTTTGTAAGAATAGATTGTTGCAGAATAGGTAGTACACATAAGATGTATTTACATACGACCTTGATGTTTGTTGCTTACTTTTCCTCCGTCTTAATCCCGTTGTTTTTGTGGCTTGGTTTCCCTTTCGTGTTAACATTTGAATGCAGGACAGGTTAAGCAGGGAAGCAGTTTCACTTCTTAAGCGCACTGTAATTAACACCGCGCGCTGAATTGGTTGCATACAGTCAACAAACCGTGCTTGCCTTGCTTCACCAACACAGATACCGTTGCCTGCTGGGTAGTGAGGTGGTAGCGTGTCTGCCTCAATTTCAAAATGTCGTGAGTTCGAATCTCGCTTAGTTTTACCTGGATATGTTTTTTTCAGGGTTTTCCCTTATCTTGAGAAGACGAATGACGAGTAACTTTAAGCTCCATGGACCCCGAGATCATATGACCATCATTTCACTAATTCCATCCGTCGTCCAATAGGACCAATCAGGATAAAGCACGTTAAGCTTTAATAAAAAAAAACATGCTGTTGGAAACGTCATACATCGTATGAGAAACGGTATGCGCCACTCAGTATGGACTTAGATTACATTCTGCTTCATGGACTCAACGTCATTAACACTGTTTCCAATCAAGAGAATTAATCGATCCATCTGACATTTCGGTCTTCCTATGTTTCTGAAATCTTTCGGATTATAGTTTGACCAAACAGATGACAGTCTATTAAAATCCATTCCCTTTATGTGTTCAAACCGTATATCTGTAGCGTATCGTTCTATCTCAAGTTTTAAATATATTTAAGTCCTTCCTAATGTATCCACTTATTACTTTCTCTAAACGTACTATGTACATAGTATATAGAGAACGTAATGTATTGCACCAAAAAATTCGATATCAAGATTTCACCGGAAATATATGTTCACCCATCACAACTACCCTTTACATGGAACAATTTTCAAATTTTATTTTCTCAAAAATGAGATTGATTAAAATATTGCACATTAAAGATGTTTACATAACAAATAAAATGTATATCTTGAATTTTCTAGGAATAGCCTCTAAAGACATATTTATTGTGGATGAATTTTGGGGAATTTTGCATAACTGGTAAACCTAAAAAATAAATAAAAACTTACTATACAAAAAATGTAGAGCTCGTTAAAGAACACTATTTGTTAATGCGTTTTTTTCCTGGAGTTGACAGTTTTTAAGATATCCCTTGTTATTGATTTGTTTTAAAATACTTATACGTTTCTCATATGGAAACTAATCAACATCTGGCCACGCAAAGAATCGGATTTCTATACCACAGCAACAACATTTTAAACCATTTGACCGTCGGTTTAGCTTAGTGTATTCCATTATTCCCCTTCTACTTATAAAGAACGTAATAAGATCGTTTCGCTAATGTTTATCTCGATTAGCATGAAGCAGATAGAAGGATAAGCTTATTAACAATAATTTGTTAGCCCGCCTGGGTAGTGTGGTGGTAGCGTCTCTGCCTACATTCAAAAGGTGGCGAGTTCGAATCTCGCTTAGGGCGAGTTACCTGGATAAGGTTTTTTTTCGGGGTTTCCCCTTATTCTGAGAAGATGAATGTCGAGCAACTTAAGCTCCATGGACCCCGAGATCATTTGAGCATCATTTCACAAATTTCATTCATCGTCCGATATGGCCAACCAGGTTAAAGAACGTTAAACTACAATAAATAAATAATAATTTGTTACAGAGATGTAGAGAAAGTCACGAGAATGGAGGACATCAGAGTTTTTAATTATGCTGTTCACACAAAGGAAACTTTTTTTTAAATTGTTTATTTTTTATTTAGGGGTCCTTTTGAAACATGCTTTTCCGGTTTAAGTATCGGTATCGAATATTTAGACGGAAAGTAATGACTTCTCTACCTATAGCAATAAAATAAAAACAGCAATGCTCCTAAATTTTCCTTTATATTTACATAAAGTTTGCGTTCACTTACAGAAATTCGATAATAGACTGCAAGGCTGACGACGCTGGCCATGAAGCGACCTCTGGTTTCTCAGCCAAATAAAGGAAGTAAAACTGGGATTATCCTCTTTCAGGAAGTGGCGAGTTACAGTCGGAAGTGGATATCTAGGTTGGCGGAAGCACAAACTTGCCACCATATGATAAACAAAGACAGTTAAAGCACAATGCATATTGCCCACATAAAGCATCCAAATATCCTTATGGTTATTTTTGGAAGAACAGCCACAGATTAAATAATAGGCGGAACATGTTAACTACGTTCTTCTGAAATGTGATTAACTGATTACGCTTTTATTCAATTAAATTGAATCATTGCACATTCTCTCTGTTTTATACACCTATGCATTGGACCCAACGTCGCATTAATAATGATTTAATGATTAAAGCTTCTCAGTTGTTCCCCATGACAATGCTCTCCAAAGTGTGTACGAGAGGCGTTCAAGACAGAAAAATAAATTATTCTTGGTAGATTTGTTTTCCAATATAATCTCATTTTAGATCGATACACTTTTCCCAGCGTTTCTCCAACTGTTTTAAGCCTTCTAAAAAGTAAGCTTTCGGAAAGTCCTCAAAATAGGCATCTGTTTGGGAAATGACCTCTTAGATGTAAATCGTTTTCCACCGAGCCACTTTTTCAAGCTTGCAAATAAAAAAAGTCACTGGGGCCAAATGTGGTGAATACGGTGGATGTTGTAGTAATTCGAACCTTAATTATACAAGTTTCGCCATCGAAACTGCGCAGATGTGCACCCTTCATTGTCTTGATTCCTCGATTCCTCCGTGCAATAACGATGCATAATATTCTCTATTTATTGTTCTTTCTTTCTGCAAGTAATTAATGTAGACGATTCCGCGCGCATCCCCCCAAAAAAACCGAAGCCATAACTTTGTCTGCATTATTTCATCACCTTTGCCTTCTTCGGAGCCTTTAAAAGCCACGTTTCGACTGTACTTTTGTCTCTGGAATGTTTCCATCCACAGCTATGTATCGACGCAGAAACTCGTCAGGATTGCGATGGAAGGGTACCAAATCAGCTTCCGAATCCATCACACGATTGCGTTTATTCTCCGTTAAGTGCAAACGCAACACCCATCTTGCCGAGACGTTTGTCAGATTTAATTTTTGGTGCAAAATTGACAACACTGTATTTGTGATAGTCTGTGGCCTCTACTATTTTGCGAACTTTGATTCGTTGATCACTCAAAACCAAAGCCTGGATTTTGTCAACTATTTTGCAGGAAGTCACTTCTACTGGATGTCCGGAACGATGTGGATGTACAGCAACGTTTAAATTAATGTATCCGTTTGTAAATTGTTGCAAACGCAGGAGCAGATGTGCCAATAATTTCATCCAACAAGCTTTTTATCTCTTTCGGCGTTAAGCCTTATAAATAGAAGGGTTTAATCACCGCACGTAACTCGTCCCCCTCCCATCTTTTTAAAGAAGCATAAGATTGATTCAATCGCCTATTGCAACAAAACAACATAATGAAAATAGCTTAAACTTTTGGTTACTAAGTACAAACCTTTTTCGATGCTACCAGTGAAATTTCTTGGATTTTCTAAGGACTTTGAACGCCCCTCGTAGCTTTGGTGCTTCGTGCCGCAGGGAATCGCGGGTTGAGTCTCGCCTTGGGCATGGGTGTTGTGGTTGAGTGTTTTTGCTCCAAGTCATTCTCTCTTCTCTGATGGCCAATTAGGTCACGCCTGAAGGCCAATATGTATATATATTTTTTTTGAAAAAAAAAATACAGTTCCGGAGGCTTGTCAGGACTCCGGCGCTGTATTCATTTTTTCTCCATTTTTCCAGTTTCCTATATTTCCTTAGTAGACCTTATTATTCTTAACGTTTTCCTTTTACATATACATACACAAACATAGACACATTTACAAACACATAAACACCCATGCCCAAGGCGGGACTCGAACCCACGATCCTGTGCACTACGAAGCGCCAAAGCGCGCCACTTTAGCGAGCGCTGCCACCGGGATATTTATTAGAACCTTCATGATGCCCTATTTCGCGCTTCCCTAAAATGAACCTACCTTAAGGGCATTTCTTTATGGTGTTAAATCGCTTATCTACGCGCGGTTTCAAAGTTTAAGCCCAAGCTTCGAATCGGGCTTAAGAGGAAGCTTAACCTACAGTGGATTTTTACAGTACGTATTCAAGTCATATGCCGAGCTTATGGGTGGTTTGACTTAAACATACTGAACTATGGCTTAAATTAAGCAATCGCAATTTTGTTGTATGAAGAACCGATAAAGTGATTGGAATAAATGCATTATTTTAACTCATATGCAGAACAGAAAAATAAATGTTTAGAATATGAAACATTCTCCCGTATGGAACGACTTAGAATTCTACGACAGACAAAGGTTCCAGAAAGTATTTGTTATATAAATAAAAGGATAATCAAATAAATATAAAATCGATTGGTTAACAAAGCTTTATTTTGTACTTCATACCATTATCGTAAACTTTGTAGTACTCATTGTCGCCCCCTGATTGTTTTATAGTTCAATAACAAACGAAGCAGTTTGTTATTGAATTATAAAACAATCATGTGACGATAATGAGTGCAACAAAGTGTACGATAACGGTATGAAGCATAAAATTAAGTTTCTCTAAGCATCGAGTTTTTTTCTTTTTTATTTTATTTTTCTTTTTTTCTTTTTTCTTTCGTTATTTCAAAATCACGTAGAGCTGTCAAAACTACTCCACATCATTCTAATGCACTCTCCCTATGACAATTATTCATCTCCCCCCCCCCTAGGTTTCTTTTACTCTAAGTCACTTTTGCACGACCACTTGCACTTTATTACATACTTAAGCTTTACGCACCTCACACGGATGTAGGAGAATGTAAGCATCTTAATGTTCACAATTTTGACTTAGTCTTTTGGTATTTTAACTACACGTTGCTAGTTAACCCACAGAAGTTTATTTTAGGAACATCGTCGTTCTGAACTATTGAAGTCCATCCACTGCGAATGCGCAGCTATTTAAAACCCTACCGTTCCGCGGCGTTGTTCAACTCAATAAAGCCGAACCTGGTTTTCCTGCTATGAAACTTGTAAAAGTTAAACCAAAACCTAAGCCTGACATAAGTGGCATGTATATCTTACTAAAGCTTTGGTTTAAGCTTAAAGTGTGAAACCGGCCCTAAGCATTTTCACTTCGTAAACCAAAACATATATATTACATTAAGAAAGTGCAGGTATATAATGTGGTTACGACCTACGACCGTAGTCGTCAAACGCTTGCTTCGAAGTCATAGCTAATTGTTGCATTCCATTGTTATGCTTGCGTTAGTGGACACCTATGCAGGCGGCAAGTTTTATGACATTGCAGCTGTGACTGTTACCTATGCGAGTTGACACGTGCTCTGTTGGAAAGTTCTTGGACGTAAAACCCGCATTGTTACACCCGAGCGGGTTTGAAAACACATGTAGTGCTGGCATGTGCGACAGCTTCTGGAAATTTTCAGTCACGTGACCAACGTGTATTTAAAAAAAAAAGGCAACGATACCCTACTCAGTGTTCAGTTCTATTTTCACTGGGAATGCATCGCGGGCAACAGTCTAGATTCGACAGAAAATTCCTAGCGAACTGTTATCGTTGCCGCAGGGAACATTGAAAAGAAACTATACGGCAGAATTGTTACTAAAAGCAACGAAGAAAGTTATATGTGAGCATATTCTGATTGTAATCAGTTTGTAGAAGAAATAACGTGTTGGAGAAAAAGAGGGTTCTTATAATAATAATAATAATAATAATAATAATAATAATAATAATAATAATAATAATAATAATCTATATACTAGTACTATAAAGAGACACCATTTGTGTGTGTATGTATGTATATATATATTTTTTTTATGTGTGTGTAATTATGTGAGCTTGTGTGTATGAAGGGTAATACCAAAAACCATCATCCTATTTTCATCATACTTTTAAAGCTCCATTATTTCTGAAAGATAATTCTAAAAACACCTAATTTAAAGTAATAAATTACCAAAGTATTCAAATAAATTTAGATAGCCTTCGTAGAGAATGAAATAAATAGAAACAGTTGCTGTATTCCACAGACAATATGTATATTCTCTAATCGCTATAAGCTGAAAGTAATATATTCGCGTTTAGCACTAACATCCACCTCAACTTTGCACTAAGTACACCCTTCAAATCTGTGCTAAGGCGACCATTTAAATAATTTTACTGACGGTTAAAGTACATCCCATTCGTAGAGAGTTCTTATTTTAGCACATTAACTTTGTTAAGAAAACGCTTAGAATTTCAAGATAAAAATAAGGTGAAATGGGTGGAGTTACAGGTTCCAATCACACTTAAAATGGGGAAAAGTTAGTGAAGGAGGGAAAATAATGTAAATTGTTTTTAGAATGAGAAAAGGAAAAAAAATATATAATAAAAAGCTGATGTGTCCATTCACATGACTTTCTCTACTTCTGTGTAATAAATTATTGTTAAAAATTACTTCAAGCTAATCGAGAAAAAATCTGATGTGTTCCATTCACATGACTTTCTCTAGATCTCTATAAAGTATTATTGTTAATAAGCTTCTCTTTTATTTATTTCATGCTAATCGAGAAAAATTAGCAGAAATAGTCTTATTTCTTGCTTTATTGTAAGTAGGAGCGAAATAAGGGAGTACCATAGGTTAAAGTGAAAGCCAAAAGCTGGTTGCTATGTGCCTGATGCTCCTTTGTTTGTATTAACAGGAGTTGACAAATTCCTGTACGAGAAAAGTATGTTTTTCAAATATGAAGCCAAGAAAAGGGAAAATATCTCAAAAACTCTCATCAACTGACTATGTACATAGTGTATAGAGAATGTATTGCACTCCACCAAAAAATTCGATACCGAGATTTCACCGGAAATATATGTTTTAGGGTCCCCTGTATCCAAAAAAAGTATTTTCAGAAAAAGGTCCGTGTGTGTCCGTGTGTCTGTGAACACGATAACTCAAAAACGAAAAGTCGGTAAAATACCAAACTTGGTATTTAAGTTTAGTTCCAGGGATGCGACACGAAGATTTTGAGAATAATTCCCCCACCCCAAACTACCCTTTACATGGAACTATTTTCGAAAATTTTGATTTTCTAAAAAATGGCTCTAACAATTTTGATTAAAATATCGAATATTAAAGTTATTTACCTGCCAAATAAAATGTATATTTTGAACTTTCTGGGAATAGCCTCTGAAGACTACTTTATTCTGGATGAATTTTTCATAACTACTAAACCGTAACAGATGGACAAAAACTTAACCCACAAAAAATGTAGAGTACGTTAAAACACACCATTTATGTTACATACGTTTTTTTCGTGGAGTTGATCATTTTTGAGATATTTCCTTTTCTTGGTTTCAGCTTTGAAAAACATACTTTTCTCATACAGGAATTTGTCAACTTCTGTCCATACAAACAAAGGAACATCAGTCACATAGCAACCAACTTTTGGCTTTCACTTTAACCTATGGTACTCTCTTATTTCGCTTCTACTTACAATAAAGCAAGAAATAAGACTATTTCTGCTAATTGTTCGTGATTAGCATAAAATAAATAAAAGATAAGTTTATTAACAATAAAAATTTACAGAGATATAGAGAAAGTCATGTGAATGGAGCACATCAGATTTTTCAAAGCTGAAACCAAAAACAAGGAATATCTAAAAAACGATCAACTGCTCGAAAAAAAAATTATATAACACAAATTGTGTTTTTTAATGTGCTCTACATTTTTTGCGTGGTAAGTTTTTGTCCATTTATTACGGTTTAGCAGTTATGCAAAATTCCTCCAGAATAAAGTAGTCTTCAGAGGCAATTCCCAGAAAATTCAAGATATATATATATATATATATATATCTTGGTATATACATTATTTGTCAGGTAAATATCTTTAATGTACGATAATTTAATCAAAATCGTTAGAGCCATTTTTGAGAAAATCAAAATTTTCGAAAAAAAATTCCATGTAAAGGGTAGGTGGGAGTTTCTTGAAAATCTTCGTGTTGCATCCTTGGAAGATACCAAACTTAAATACCAAAATTGGTATTTAACGATCTTTTCGTTTTTGAGCTATGCTGTCCACAGACACACACACACATATACACACAGGAACCTTTTTCCTAAAATGCTTTTTTTGGATTCAGGGGGACCCAAATCATGTATTTCCGGTGAAATCTCGTAATCGAATTTTTGGGTGCAATACAATACCTTCTCTATACACTATGTACATAGTACGTGTAGAGAAAGTAAAAATGGATGGAAAAGAGAAATATATGAGGTTCAATTAAATAAGGGACAAAGAGAGAGTATTGCTTGGATACGAGTGTGTGTGTGTGTGTGTGTGTGTGTGTGTGTGTGTGTGTGTGTGTGTGTGTGTGTGTGTGTGTGTGTGTGTGGAGACTAGAAGGGAATGAGAAAAGGCCTGCAACAGAATCAGCGGCCAATATGTGGAGGAAAGGAAGATATGGAGCATTCAATTTTTAATGCAAAGGGACAGAGGCTTGAAGAAAAGAGCGTATAAATGGAAAAGGTTAAAATTAGACAGAAAGGAAGCCTTCATTAAACTCTTTCGTAAAGATAGTAAGAGGATTGGCGGGTACCTGACTAAATTAAATAAGAAATGGCTGTGGCCTATAAGAAGAGATGCAAATGAAATTTACATTTATGGGTTGTAAAAATCGACTGTTGAAAATTACTATCTTGAAATTTATGCATGAATCTATAGGTTGTAAACATAAAGTGTGCAACATTAATATCTTGAAATTTGTGCACGATTTATTTATTTAATAAAATGGTTTAGATGTTAAGGAAAACGTGGTTATGCATATAGCAAGATAATATTGATATGGCCAGTGGATTGGTGTATGACCAAACGCTTTGTATTGTTACTGTGTACAAATAAACAAAAAAACTAAGTTGTAATAGCCGCAAACTAGCTGAAAGAGGATAAGCGGAAGTTGTTTTCTACACTGTGAAAAGGAATGACCTTTTTTTTTTCTGGGTCAAAGTAATATATCCATATTTCGACATCAGTAACAATATCTGAAACATGACGAGACTTTCCACGGTTAAATCTTGCTATCATTTCTTGGCATCGAGCTTTTGTGCTTCAGACAAATTATGGAGCATTCATCTTCTTCATCGTCTTCTTCTTTCGCAAGAAAGTGTTCGTGAAGGATGGTTTATATAGTTGGCAAACTAATCACTAATGCATGCCCATGTTCATCTTGGAACTTCCTTGATCACTGTTTCTCAGTTACTCTGTTTGTGTCTCTCTTCACTTAATCTTAAAGGCATCTTGTATTTTCTAAACTAGCTGAACACAGTGAAAACGTGACGGAGAACAGTCCCAAACCCCCCCCCCCGCAAACGCTCAAGCGACTGCATTTCATTTAAACCACATTTGAAGTCGTACAAGAACATTGCACGAAAATGCTTTCTCTGAATCTCCATTGCATTTGCACGAACGTTCACACTTTCCAGACGTCAAGCATACATTGAGGCTAAGGAAATGAACAAAGCTCAGCCTACCATCATTTCAATATCAATGAGGCAGGTATTTTGACACGCAATAATGCTTTCCCCAAGGGTGGCCGATATTCGTGTTTCAACACTTATCTAGTGATCCTCATATAGTCCAAGCAGTGCATCTCGATGTGGGGAGCGTTAGGAGTCCACGCCTCAATCTGACTGAACCCTCTACCTAGACCAACCGAAACCGTCCTATAGAGGCTCCAACGCCAACACGCCACCAAGAGCTGTGTTTCCAAAGCGTATTCATCACCTCGAAAGGCCGCCATCCCCGCAGTCCTTGTCGATACTCACAACCCTGAAAGAGACCGATTGAATGAAATGAAGGAGCAGGAAGTTCAGGAGAATGAAAACACCTCCCCAGTATTCGCCTGGTAACACGGGAAATTCCCGAAAAGCACATGGGTCAGAGAGGAGGGCCGCGGGAATCGAACCCAAGACCTTCCGAGTGTCACTTACAAACGAATCGCCCGCGCCACCTGACTCTATTTTAAGTACCAGAGACTTTTCCATATTCATTTTGTGCTTTCATTTAAGTCTGATTTCTATTTATTTTTCGATTAATTGGTATGAAGATGGGCTAAAATATCATAATTAACACATAAAAAGGGTTTACTGTTGGCAGTACTTTCTTATTTTCTCTACACGTACTATGTACATAGTGTATAGAGAAGGTATTGCACTCCACCAAAAATTAGATACCGAGATTTCACCGGAAATATATGTTTTAGGGTCCCTTGTATCCAAAAAAGTATTTTCAGAAAAAGGTCCGTATATGTGTCCGTGTGTCTGTGAACACAATAACTCAAAAACGAAGTCGGTAAAATACCAAACTTGGTATTTAAGTTTAGTGTCTTCCAGGCATGTGACACGAAGATTTTGAGAAAAATCCCCCCACCCCAAACATGGAACTTTTTTCGAAAATTTTAATTTTCTTAAAAATGGCTATAACGATTTTGATTAAAATATCACATATTAAAAATATTTACCTGACAAATAAAATGTATATTTTGAATTTTCTGGGGATAGCCTTGAAGACTACTTTATTCTAGATGAATTTTACGGAATTTTGCATAGCTGCTTAACCATAAGCGATGGATAAAAACTTATCACTAAAAAAATTTAGAGCATGTTAAAACACACAATTTATGTTATATACATTTTTTTCGTGGAGTTGATCGTTTCTTAGATGTTCCTTGTTTTTGGTTTCAGCTTTAAAAAACATACTTTTCTCATACAGGAATTTGTCAACTCGTTTCCATACAAACAAAGGAACTTCAGACACATAGCAACCAACTTTTGACTACGACTTTAGCCTATGCTACTCCCTTATTTCGCTTCTACTTACAAGGAAGCACCTAATAAGACAATTTTTTCTATTTTTTTTTTTTTTCTCGATTAGCATGAAGTAAATAAAAGCAAGAGCTTTTTAAAATAATTTATTGCAGAGATGTAGAGAAAGTCATGTGAATGGGACACATCAGATTTTTTTCTATTCTCCACTCTGATTTTTGAATTAGTATTCAAATAGATACTTCTGCCCATCGTTTGAAATGACACTTTAAGAATTATTTTCCCTTCCTAATCTTTGAATATGCCTTCGTTTTCCAAGCAGTAAGCTCTACAGAGAAGGTTTTAATTACAAATAAACGGATTTCAGTGTTTAGAAACCCTTTAATAACAGAATAACGGTAAGAACTAGGTCATACATGAAAATACTGTTTTCATTAGTGCGCAATTTGTTTACTAAGAGTGGCAATCTGGGTCGCCATCATCAGTTGCACACAAAAGATAAACTTAGGTTTTTACATTTAGCTTCTCTACAGTTCCAGCTATGCTAACTGTAAATATATTTTTTAAAATAAGAAATCTATGACAAAAGGGGTCTCCTGATCGAGATATTTTTTTTAATATAGTTAATTCTAGTTAATAAATAAGCTCCAACGTTGTCCAGGCATTATTTACTTCTAGTAGTTTGATTTAAATTTGAATAACTCAGCATGGCAAAAGAAAATAGGTAAATAATACCTCACCCGAGGCAATATGTCTAAATAGATGTTTTTCTTTTTGTGTAGTTTTAATGTCCTTTAACCTGGCTTGGTCATATCGGACCTAAATATATTTATTCTAGCCGCAGCAGCCACAGGATGTGTCAATATGTAACCTCAGATAATTGATGACGGTGAGGAAAGAATCTGCTAGTTAAAGTTTATCCCTCACTTTAAATAACGTCTCGAGAAACCTTTTAGGTAATGCATTAAAATATGTTATATCTACACATATGCATAAAAGTTAACTTTGAAAATACTTCGTAAAAAGAAGCTGAAACATGTGTGTATTTTTTCAAAAATTATAAAGACTTAAAGCTGTGTTATACTTTTACTTTGCATGTGAAACCTCAGAATTTGGCTACTAGACATTTTTAGGGGTTTTATGATTACTTTCTATGCTGCAACGAACTTCTATTTACTGCATTTATTTATCAAAGCATAAGTTTAAAATAAATCGCACAGCTTTCTTCAGGCTTACATGCGTCCCAAAATTTTCGGGATAGTCCCAAATTTCATGGATTTGTCTTAGTGTCCCGAAAAAAAGGTATATTTTGTCGTCTTATTGTTATTATTCTCACACTTCATGCAATGGAAGGAACTAATTGAAGACAATACGAATATAACGGCACAAAGCTTTGATATTACCTAGGTCTTTATGTTTCTATATCGCCAAAATACAATTAGATTTAAAATTTAATCACACTGATTGAAACTCATTTTACACAATGCAACTAATATTTTAATTGATAATTATGATTCGAACAACCTTGATTTTATTTTAAATGTTCAAATTAGAGATAAATACGCAATATTGTCAAGCGCCTGCTGAGGAGCAGATGGGTTATGGATCATACAGAGAATCCAGGGATGGGTGATCAGTCTAATTCCTGGTATGGACGTGAGGAAATAGATATACGAAATATAGCAGAAAAGGACAAATAGGAGCGGTACTGATGGGGCAATTGCTGAAATGAGGCGGGGGAAACCGGAGGAGCCGCTTCGTCCTCCACAAATCTGACATGCAATCTCCTAGGATTGAACTTGGGACCCTAGGTGGGTGTGGAGCTATTTAACCACTCTGCCACGGCACCACCTATCATCATTACGAAAAGAAAGCAAGGAAAAAAACATTTATAAAGACAAAATTTGTAACATTTCTACTACTTTGTACATTTTATTTTTTTGTTTAAAAAAGTAATACTCTTAATTGGTTTTATTAAAACACGTTTGGGAATATGTAATACCATTTTCAGAGTTTTCTAGCATTTATTTTGCATATTCCATTAAATTTTGAATAAGCAGATATGATGTAAATATTGAAGTCTGGAAAACACACTTTTTATACCCCTATCAAGGGATATTTAAATACGTAGATTTTCGATATAGCAAAGGCAACTTGCAGACGTCATAGAGCTTTAAAACTTTGCACGTATGTACTAAATATGCGTGATATTTTTGCAGAAAAAGATCAAAAAGCATGCTTTACTGAAATGTTGAAATTCCACCCATCTAAAATCAGTTCCCTAGGCTATAACTAATTAATAAATAATGAGACGGTATACAGGCTTAGTATTAGTAACTGGCAGAATAGCTTAGTAAGCATTTTAATATTAACAGATAAGCAATAGACACTATTATAATTATGCTGACGACCAAGTACGTGATGCAGATTCTGAGAATGCACTACAAATGAAAGTACGCACATTAAATAAAATATTAGGACCTTACTATTTAAAAATGTCTACAAATAAAACGAGGATTTTGTCGTTTAAAAGGAAGGAGTATGTTAGAATTAAGATTGTAAGCAATGAGGAAACAATATAGCAGGTGATAATACTTGGGCTCAGAAACAACCGATGTATTAGAAAAGGAAGATGTTGACAAGAAACTGAATAAACTCAATCTTATTCGCGATGAATGAAGAGAACCCTTAAAAGAAAAACTGTAAGGGAAACCAAATTAAATTTTATAAGACAACTAATTGCCCGCCCCGACTTCACATGGGTAGTGTAACTCATGAAAAAACTGAGACAAAATCTTCTGTTTGATCATGCAATTAAATAAAATTACAATTAAATAATTTGACAATACTTTATTGTAATGCCTTGTAATGTACAATTTTCCTTCCGGAGAGAAAACAAATAGCGCCGAGGGCTTGCCGACACTCGAGCACGCAACGTACAACTGCCCATGCGAAAAACACGGCAATTTAAGGTATATTCCACACACTTCTAACGATTGACCTTGGGATTTATTGTCATTGCGAATGCAAGGCGCTTAAATTCAAAAGGAAAGTCGGTTAGCATTAGTGGTATTCTTGGAATTATAGTAGCTTAAATAACTTTTCATAATTTTTTAACAGCGAGTCTTGTTCCGTTGCACAGTTTCGGCTGATTGAGATTACGTAGCATAATTATCACCGAGTCAACCTTGAGCTGTAAATTGTGTGGCGGTAGTCCTGGTAAATCCAATGAATATAGGAATTCAGTTAGATAATTGACTTCATTTGGATTAGTAATGGAATCAATCGACTTAAATAAATGCATTTGTCCATCAATTTTACTCTGAATTTTTATATTCAAATCATCTACATTCTTATTAGATGCTGCTCAAATGGCCCGTTCGCTCAACCAAGCATAGTTTTTGTAATTTGCACCAATATTTGGGAACACTTTCGATATTAATTCTTCCTTTGAGTTGTGAAGTGACAGAAATTTGGTGGAAACAAAATGAGGCCAGAAGAAGTGTTGACAGGAATGTTCTCCTCGCCAGTGTCTAATAATGCCTTTGCATCTGAAAAGCGCAATGTTCTGCGCAATGTAGCATACATAGTTGGTATTGCAAAAGAAAAAAGCCAGCGCGCCTATAAGATAGTGTGGAAAGGATGACATATGCAGTTAAAAGCGTGGGCTATCAAGGATGCCGTTGGCATATAATAACAGCAGCACTTCCTTAATGTGGAGGGTAAACGCTGAAATAGGTAATGAATTACATTAAGGAGAAAGTCACAAAGTAACTTTCATGCTTCTTCCAAATCTCTTTCTTTCCTTTATTCCATGTTTTCTACCTCTTTCTTTATTTTCTTCTATGTCAAAAATAGCCATTTTTAAGGCTAACAATGGCATAACTAAAGAGCAAGTAGATCTGGGTGGGCAATTGATAAGTTTTTATTTTATAATAGCTTTGTGTATTAGGTAATGATTGCAATGTGATGGCGACGGGGGTATCTTCATGTTCTGATGAAATCACCTTTAGTTGGCTCATGTAGCACATAACCTCAAATAACCAACATCTGCAATGGGAAGTTACATTAAAACGGTTTATAATCCGGGTCCCGTTATTTATCTGCTATTTTCAGATTCCAAAAAGGATTATTGGTTATGTGCATAGTTTATAACTTGTTCATTTTAAAGAATTACAACAAAATTATACTTATTCTTTATTTAAATGATGTGAGCAAGAGAACGATAGTTAATACATAAAATATATATTTGATTTTCACTATTATCTTGCGTCATTGGCTCCATAGCCCTTAGCATTGAACGGAGAAGAAAACTAGAGCAATACTATGGCCATCTAGCGGCAAATAAATAAGTACTTTAGATATTCGTCACCAAGAAAGCTGCTTTGCTTCTTTTTTTTTTTTTTTTAAACGATAGGATTAAGGAAAGGACACTTAATACATAAAAAGTTCACTATTGCGTTACGTCACTGACTGGATAAACTGGTGCGTTACCTTAACATTGAATGGGGAGGGAAAATAGAGCAGTACTACGGTCATCTAGCGGCAAATAAATAAGTACATACTTTAGGTGTTCGTCGCCAGGAAAGCTTATTTGCTTCTTTATTTTAAAAAATAGGGGTAAGGAAAGGACAGTTAATACATAAAAATATAATTGAATTTCACTGCTGCGTTGCGTCATTGTCTCGATAAACTGGTGCATTACTTTACTGCTGCCATTTAGCAACAAATAACCGTGGTACCACTGCCAACTGGTGGATAGTAATCGATTGCGTTTTCCCTTGACACTGTATGCTGATTCATATTATGAAACTGTAAAAACTTTCCCGTGCGATTTTTTAAACATTTTCTTCTACACAAACCTTGTCGTGACAATAACGAACACAACAAAAAAAGAATTGTTCAATTTGGTGCAGTTGATCGGAAGTGATGCGCGGATATATATTTCGGCGATTCGTTTATATAGATGGCGGTTCCTGTATTACTCACTGTATTTAAACAAAACTTGGGCGTTAAACAGAAAGTAAAAATCTGATGTGTTCCATTCGCAGGCTTTCTATAACTGTCCCACAAACTTTGTGGTTCAAAGTTTTTTCTTTTATCTACGTCATGCTAATCAAGATAAACATTAGCAGAAATGGTCTTATTACTTCCACCTTGTAAGTAGAAGGAATATAAGGGAATACACTAGTAGTTTAAAATTGAAACCAATAATAAGGAATATTTCGGAAGCAGTTAACTTTACAAAAAAAAAAAAAAAAAAAAAAAAAAAAAAAAAAAAAAAAAAAAAAAAAAAAAAGTGCAATGCCATAAATTGTGTTTTAATGAGATCTATATTATTTGTGTAGTAAATTTTTGTCCATCTCTCACAGCTATACAAAAGTAATCCAGAAAGAAAAGGCTTTCGGAGGCTATCCCCAGAAAATTCAAGATACACATTTCGTTTGTCATGAAAATAATCTTAAACATATGAAATCTTAATCGTTAGAGCCATTTTTGAAAAAAATCAAAATTTTCGAAAAATGTTCCATGTAAAGGGTAGTTGGGGGTGGGAGGATTTTCTTGAAAATGTTCGTGTCGCATCCTTGGAAGATCCTGAACTTAGCTAAAAAAGATGGTTAAATATCATTATACTACTCACAGACATGCACATGCGACATTTTTCTATAAATGCTCTTTTTTTAATTCAGGGGGTTCCAAAACATGCATTTCCGGTGGAATCTCGGTATTGAATTTTAGTTGGAATGCAATGTGTTCTATATCTATTGTATGTAACAGTAAATACGTGCTAGAGAAAGTAAATATTGAATCAGCAGAAATAAGATTTCTAAGACAAGTGGCTGGATACGCTGTTAGATTATAAAACAAACAAATGAATAAGATGAGAATTTAAAATATTTAACCAAATAGAAGGGACCAAACAGTATAAAGCAGTATATTATGGGTAAATGTAGAGAGGATGAACAGCAACATATTCCCAGTAATAGTTACTTTTAAAATAACAAATTGCGTTCCAATCGGTTAAAATGATGGAGAGATAACCGATTAATGGGAACAGAGCAGATCCTAAGGGTCCAAACAATCCTTTTGAATGTTCTTCTTGATGATATTGGTAATGATTTATACAGGATTATTACTTGGATTGCCTTTGGTACCGATCAAACTCTGCAGAAGTGCCAGATAGAGACAGAGTAATCAAATTGCATTTGCACCTCTCGCAGCCTCTAAGTGTCATGTTTCATAGCCGTGAGGAAATAATACATTTGTGCGCTCAAGTGAAACAAAAATAAAAACGCATGACCAATGCCACTTAATATGGTAGCCTTCCATTCCTGTCCATGCCTGGTTATTATCAAACTGGGGAAATGTGCAAAGGAAATGGAAAGTTTCTGAACCAGTTAAAGTTGAGTCAAGATCATGTTCATTAATAATAACAGCAGTAGCAGCGGGCAGTGCAACAGAAACCTGTTTCGAAGTGTTCGATTAGCAAGCAGGTGATGGCAAGATTAACACTGCCAACGGCTTCTGTTTCTTCGTTAGTTTTGGCAAACCTTCATAGAGCCTATGCCTGGTTGCAAGAAAGCAAATCAAAATTGATCGGCAATTAAGACGGCTTTGATTGTAGATCAGTAAAAGTTCGGTTACAGAAAGGTCGATCAGTGTTTGATCGGAGATTATTCTCCGATCATATTTGATCACCTAATTTTTGCTAGTTAACTGGCTTGATTGCCAATCAAGAGCGTATTCGGGGATCAATGCTTAAAAACTAATCTATGTATGTGCTTTCTGCTCTTGAATATTATATGGTATTAGTTTTCAAGTTATATTTATCACAATTCTTTCATAGATTGTCTTCCCAACAGTACCTATATGTGAATAAATGTGATTTAAAATATATTTTTCCGCTTTTACATTATGAAGTTATTTTACAAAAAGAAAAATTTAGAAAAGTGGCATAGATATTTTACTGTTAAGTAATTTGAAACCCTTCACAAGAGCTTTTTACGTTTTTACTGGAAAATACATAACAATAAACTAACCTAAAGACACAGGTACATATAACTTAGATATGATCTTCGTTTAGTTTATTTTTCTTTCTTTCTTCTTATTTTATTAATGGAAGGTAACTAATAATCGATATTATCTAAATAAGCTTTCACTATATTAAAAAGAGAAAATAGGACGATTTATTTCGGCTATTTGGTACTCGAAATGAACTACTCCCCCGCTAACGATGCTTTAAGCAAAGAAAAGAGCATCGACTGTGGCTGATTCTTAAAACCAACACCAGAGGATTCCAGGTGGCGTTGCTAAAATGCAACGTTGCCACAAATTTATTTTGGCAACCAGATGATGAACGTTCACCGATCCTTGATTACGTTTATGTAACCCAAAGAAAAATCAAATTGATCATTGATTAACTGATCGGCAATCAGTAAGTGATTTGATTTCCTGCAGCCGGGCTTTAGAGTTTATAACAGGATGTTTCTGCAAGATCGAACCTTTTCTTGGCATTATAGATTACAGGCACGCGCACTGGTTTAAACATTTAATGGGAAACTCAGATTTGTTACTTTATATATCTAACAATAGATGGCTTATACGATACTACATGGTTACAAGCTGGCGCCTGGGGTCAGACGCCTGTTGAGGAGCAGAGTCTGTGGATCAGAGAAGCTAGGATGGGTGATCAGCCCAATGCCTGATATAAAAGTGAGAAAGTGGATGATACAAAATAACGGAGAAATGCATTACAGGAAAGATGATCATGGAGCAATTAGTGGAATGAATAACGGGGGAAACCAAAGAACTCGGAGAAATTCCATCCAGACGCCGTTTCGTCCATCACAAATCCCAGATGTGGTCCAGGAGAAAAATGAAATTGAGGTTCTCAGCGTTCAATTCTCTACTGGACGTGAAAGACGGCTTAATTTTGCTTAGAGACCTATTTATTACAGTTGAGGTTGTTTTACGTACCACAAATCTACGATACGAAACCACCGGCTTTACTCCTCTTCTGAAGGAAGCTATGCTAAGAATTTTTACATTCGAAACAATCGATAGCCCTCCGGGGTTTGAACCCAAAACGTGGGAGCCGGAGACTAGCATGTTACCCCTAGACCACAGAGGTCGACAAACTAGAGGTGGCTATCAATTTTCATTTTCTCTATTATAGTAAGTAGGGCAGCATTCATGGCACTTCAAAACATATTTCGGTGAAATCTCAAAATAAAATTCCCCTACAATACATAGTTGAGAAAGTGACAAAAGAAAGAAAAATAAACAAACATTCACATTAGGTATTATGTTCGATTTCTCACTACTCGGCTCAATAATTTGCAGCAATCTTACAGCAATTTCACAATATGCTATAAAGGTTTTCATTATATTCAGCCTCTAAATTCACGTAAGTCCCTGGTATACCAGTTGTGTGTCCTTGATAAATAATATTGACCTTCTGAAATGCCACATAATTTTAAAGAAGGTGTATAAACGCATTCTGGGATTATGCATATGTGTGTGTTCACCGCATCCCCTAGGATTTACGCTCATTACTGAACTACGTAAAAGTGAGCCGGATATTTTATGTGCGTATTAAAGTGAATGATGAACTGGCAAGTTCAATCTCGAATTACTGTGCAAACAAATTAATTATAACGCCTATAAATGGTACATTAAATATTGACAATAGTAATCCTTGGCAACCCAAAACTAACTGGTTATAATGCCCGTTTTTAAGACGGCGGAGAGAGTGGCCGTACTTGTGTTACTGAACGGTACATAACTATTTTTACAAACTTCTTCATGAGTCATTGTGGTAAACACCGCTGTCTCCGATGGAGACGAAGTTCATCTAGACAAAAAATATAAGCATCTTGGAGCAAAACAACATTCTGCCATTTCGTTTTAGCTAATCTTAAACATGTTAATCCAGTGGAAAAGAAAAGAAATCTGTATTATTTTCAAAATGGAGAGATTTACAAGTATGAATAGGTACTATATTATAACATTGCGTTCAAGTAATTTGGGTCTCTACCACAAATGTTTTGATGGGGGCTAGCGAATCCCCCCCCCTTCTTTCCACTTTGATTTTTCTTTTGTGTGTGTGTGTGTGTGTGTATTTCTATTTTATTTTACATCACTTTAACTAAATAGTCATATCGCGTTGTATCTGTAAGGAGACCTCGTGGATCGGTAAGGTGAACAGTTAGCCTTTCAGGTCTCATCCCTGTAGCATACCATCTTGTCATGTGTCTACAAGTCTTAGTGTTCGGGAATTTTGCCTCTGCTTGTATACTCAAGGGGCAGATGAATGCTTCCCTAGTATCAGAAAACTGTATAGCTGCTTTTACATGCGCCGGCCAGATGCCATTAGGGTGCCAACCAGCCTACCTGCTTTTATTATTTGTGGATAGATGGCAGCGAATAGGAATTACCATTTAGTTTCATTTTTATTACTGTTTTAGACTTAAAGTGAAATCTGGGCAGTAGTATTAAATATCCAATCCGTATTTATGTACCTTGCCGAGGGAAATCACGAAAGATACCCAATCAGATGAGTGCTCCCGGGATATAAACCCACACCCTCCTGAATGCCATCCACAGATGTTACCGCCTGAACCAACCCGCTCGGTTGTATGTTGTGTTAGTCAATTTAAAGTTAAAGCGCCTGGAATTTTGCAAATATGAAAGCCCCTTATGCTTTTTCTGCATAGTCAGGAACGTGATTTTTTGTTTATTTCAGTGTATTTTGATATGCTTCCTTAATGTAACAATCGTTGTTTTTTTTTTCCTTTTTTTTTTTTTTCCTTTTTTCTTCCCCATTCGTATTTAATGTTTTGTGGAGCTTTAGTTAGGCGGCATATTTCAAGACATTCATCTCATTAGCAAAGTCAATGACTGTTTAATGAATATTTTAACAACGGCACAGAGCAAATACAAAAGATAATAATAGTTTATTGCCTGGTAAGAAAAGAATACCTGTTATACTTTGAAGAATTCACGCCTATATTTTTCAATAAAACTTATAGTTAGAATAAATATACACCTACAGTTTAGATTCAGCTCATTCTATTTGCTGAAGATCGATTATAAATTTGTAATCGCTGCAAGTATTTGGGATACTTTCTTCTAGGCCATAGTTTTCTGCTTTACGGATAACAGCCTCCACGAGTGTTCCTAGTTTAATCCTTATTCTCTTAATCTACAGGCACACTTGAACTAAAATATACTCATTGCTGTGTTAGTATGCAACTTATTTATATGTCAAAAGTTTAATATAAATTTCTTGCATCTGCTCAGTTACTTTTGTTTCTCAAAATGGTTGCCTTTGAGAAATTCTTGCTTGAACAACGCATAATGTCTGTGGAGATTTCAGCACATGCTGGTGTAATTTCCCTGTGAAGGATCTACATTATAGGTGGCTTTCTGGGATACATGACATAGTTCAAGGCTCCCCAGAGGTAAAAGTGTATGCACTTTTTCGTCCTTATGCCTGCAGATTCTTGTCCAGAAGCCGCACGCCACGGTCTTGTCGCTAGATGTAAACATATAGCTGGTAAAATTTATGTTTTTAGTATTTCCAGATTCCTGTTTTATTTTCCTAATCCGTTCTTAAATAACAGTAATAATTTTGAAATATTATTTTTGAAGCAATACCAATTTAATTAAAAATAGTTTATTGATGTTAAATGATTGGGGACATACCAAGTTTTATAGGACAAGGACTTCCATGGACATGGCAGTTTTAAACTCAATTATAAACGTTTATGAGCCAAAACTTGAGAAAATAAGTGCTCATAAAGTTTTTTTATTTTATTTTGCTTGTTTGTTTTTTTAACATTTCTTTCAAAGCATTATTTTCGCTTAAGAATGTAGAAATGTCTTCCTTTGTTCGAGAGTGGAATATTGGAGCTTAGAGCTTCATACCGTTTCTTATTTTAGTGTTACCCTTCTCATCTGTCAAGGGATGCTTGAAGGATTTTGAACATCATTACGCGAAAGCAGGTAGAAAATAGTTCAACTGAAACATATACAAAAACAAACATCTAAACCCAATTATTTACAGGTATACCTTTCCTCTTTCTTCTCCAACGGTGTTAACTTCCCTATCCAATGAACAAAATACAAACATTTCAGTGTCTTCTGGATCACATAACAAATGCAAAATTGAAAGGACCTTAATCTTCCCCCAATATACAGGTGAAAGTAAAATAATGCTGAAGTCCATGCAGTGTTATAATAAACAATTGGAGTTCACTAAAAAACCAACGTAACATCTTTCTCCTATAGTACTGATGATCTCTGGTTACTTTAGGCGACATTCATGCTTATTTGGTTGAGAAAAAAAAAGTTCTTAACGACGCTGTTAATTGCCAGGATCATATCAACGCCGCCAGTGTGCCAGAATTTCATCCTGCAAAAGTTATTTTATATATCAGCAAGTTTACTGACATGGGGTTGACGCTTTTAAGCACACTTATATACCGGCGAACTTGGGATCAGAATGCCAGCGCGTAAGCAACTGAACATCCAATCCGACTTGTTCATCCAGCAACTATTCCTAAAATATACGCCTAATAAAGATATGGCCGTAAGTGGATGTTAACTGCAGTTGCTACGTTGGGGTAAAGGCGTTATCTTGCAGGGCGCCAAATGTTAGGTTTAAAACACATAATCCTTGATGAGTATAATCCGTTGTGTTCCATATGTGTGTTTGTTTAGAACAGCTTTACAGCTTACATAAGTATTTCACTTTTTAGTTATCTTAATTTCGCGTTAAATGCCGCACGAGCTATATTTATCTCTGGGATGTGATTTAATTAGCTTATGTTACTTCAAAACTAGATTTGGTTTATTGGCTGATTTAAAATTAATAATTTCCATTGATAATACTCTAATTTAGTGCAGGTACAGAGAGCAAATGTGGTTCAAGCTTCTGGGTATCTAAAGAAGCTAGAACAGAATTCCACGAGTACTGTGGCAGTATACAACATTTTGAGACTGAAATTCGTAATCCATTTTCCATAGGTTAATACACCTATTTTAGGTTCATGATTTGTAGAACAATTGCTATATTATGTCATTTGCATTAGTATTTATACTTCGGATATGAACATAATTTCATAGGTTTGGTGGTAATTAGTCATAACATAAATAGTTGCAAAAATAATTGTAATGACATATAACAACCAGTTCCTTAACCTGTTTAATACCACTGCAATCGCATTGTATCGCTAGTTAATGAGAATTTATTTTAATGGTGAACTTTCAATCAACAATTAAACAATAAATTCTCAATGTGAACTTTCACATTGATAACAGTGAATATGAACAGGCATCTTGGTAATTAATCGGTATCGAACACAATTTGAAGGAAACGTTCCTCTCCTTGGTAACTGTCGTACTCTCTTACATAGGCAAATTGGATTTTCTGAGTGAGAACTTTGGCGCTAACTGAACACTTATTCAGCCACTTTCTATAAATAAGCCAGATCCCTCTTAAGCAGGCATAAAAGTAGGAGTCGATGGTTTGCGTTGCTGTCTGTTCCTGACATATTAAATGAAACACGGCGCACGGTATGGGAAAAGAGACAATCGCTTCTGTCACTTGTTTATCCACTGCATGCACGGGACAAGCAGGCTTGCTGCGCCATAAAATAAAGCGAGTTGATGATGGCTGGTTTAGTGTAAAATCGGCCATGTTTACTTTCTCTACATAGAATGCGGTACGTAGGTACAGAAGATATTGCCACCCAAAAATTCCATACCGAGATTTCACCGGAAATACATGTTTTAGGATCCCCTGTATAAAATATTTTTAGAAAAGGTCCATGTGTGTCCGTGTGCTTGTGAATACGATAACTCAAAAACGAAAAGTTGCTAAAGCACCAAACTTGGTATTTAAGTTTAGTATCTTCCAAGGATGCGGCAGAAAAATTTTCAGGAAAATCCTTCCACTCCAAACTACCCTTTACACAGAAAAAAAAAAATTAAAATTTTTATTTTCTCAAAAATGGCTCGATTTTAATTAAAATGTCATTTATTAAATATATTTACATGACAAGTAAAAGGTACATTTTGATCTTTTGAGAATAGTTTCTGAAGAGCTCTTCATTTTGGATGAATTTTGCTGAAATCTGCAAAACTAGTAAACCGTAAGTGATAGACAAAATCATACTACACAAAAAAAAATGTAAATATCGTTAAAACAGTTTATGGTATATACATTTTTTTATTAGAGTTGACCATTTTTAGATATTTCTTATTGGTTTAAGTTTTAAAATATTTCCGTGTCAGCATGTTATCAGGGCAGTGATTCGAGTAACCGGACGGAGGTTCAAATCTCGAAACTTTTTTCATACAGGAATTTGCCAACTCCTGACCATGCAAAGAAACGATTTTCAGCCACATTTTAAAATACTTGATCGCTTTAGCCTAGTGTTTTCGTGCTAGGGGCCTTTCGATGAATCTCCAAAAACTCGGCGACGTCGGAACCGTTCAGTCTGCAACCGTTAAGGATCCCGTCCATGCTCGTGCCAGTCATCCAGATCTGGCCATTCTTCGTGTCGCTCAACTCATCC
The DNA here is from genome assembly GCA_030762935.1 of Hymenopus coronatus. NCBI lineage: Eukaryota > Metazoa > Arthropoda > Insecta > Mantodea > Hymenopodidae > Hymenopus > Hymenopus coronatus. Next base: position 88,893,038 of record CM060881.1, on the reverse strand, counting down.
CTCCCTCCATGGAGTCATGTAAGTTGCATGGGTCTACATGTGTTACTTTACCTCAGAGCCCGCAACCCGGGAGTAAACCTAATCCTTGTGTGCCAGGACTCATTAGTTGGGACAGTACTACGCGCTTGTGTGAGTTACGCTTGATTTTGTCTGGCAATTAACATATTTCATAATGTCAAATTCCAATATGTTCATGCAAATCTCCTGTTATTATACTGTATCTGCGAGATTCTGACTTCAAAATGCTTAGTTTGGTTCTGCCTATCTATTCTGCAATTTTGGACATCGTTTTTCCGCAGCCCGTCTCAAGTTTAAAAGAGAGTGGAGGTTAAATGGAGCGCAATGTTGCCACATGTACTATACGCGATATTCCATTGTACTGCTTCAACTAAGAGTGTTTTTGTTTCCCTCGCCCTGTTTGTTTTTTATTTAATAGCGCCGTGGCAGGTCCTTTCATTCATTTTTTTATCCTATACGCTGCTGTCTCTAAAAACTTTTAGTTTTGACTGTTTCACTTATTCCCTTACTAACTCTCAGTTTACTTGAATAATGTAACGCAATCATTGTTTTTCCTTTATTCTTAGTTTACTATATTAGTTTCGTTTCTTTCAAGCTTCTATTGACTCCTTAACTATAAACAATTATGTAACATACAAAAACAAATAAACCAAACTAACACATTACAGTGTTCCACCCGTTATAAACACTTCCTTAAAAACTTACGTTAACCTTTACCAAAATCACACTATCTGTCCTCTGCTTGTCGCCTTGAGCTCAATAGATGGACGATTGTAATTTGTAATAAACACTGACTGCAAAAGTTACGGGATTCCGGCTTGTATTAAAATCTTTAAGATATCCTGTCAACATTATCTCTCGCTTAGCTCCATTTGTAAGTAAATAATAAAACGTTTTTTGTTGCTTGACTTTTCTACTAATTGGTATAGAATCTTCCAAATTCGTTGATTAAAAACTCACGATGCTCATTTTATTAAAGATAAGAGTTCGAATTATGCAGATACCAATAACCTAGTTTACTAGCTACGAAAAGATATTGTTGCGTAAAAATCAAAGTACAAATCACATAAAACGTGAAAAAAAATCATTATTCCTTAATATTTAAATCAATTAAAATAATTACTTGAATTAAAAAAAGTAATTTTCGATTATTCATACAGCATTTATAATTCATTTTAATATACTCTTTACTCATACGAATTCAACTGAAATAATAATAAGTATTCCAACAAATTTAAAGTTTCTTTAAACGAATAAAGATATTTAATAAATTAAATATAGAAACCTAATATATTAGAAATTAACATATTGATAGAATTAAAAATTAATCATTCTATTACATTTAATAAATTATTTCATTACTGCGTGACAAGCATAGAAATAACAAATGTCGGACTTTTATTGAAAAACACGTTTTCTTTCAAAATTTGGGCACACGGAAATTTAAAAGGATTTATCAATGATGTAATCTGATAGATAAATATTGTGCATAAGATAATGTGTTCAAAACTGAATATTTACCCAAGTTATAAGCAACAGACTGAAAATAGAAAAAAACGAAGCTAATGGCAACATGTATGCGTTAGATAGAGGCAGAGATATCCCATGGAACTTCAAACTGTCTTTTAAGGTTGGGACAAGCTATTGTAGGAGGAGGAATGTGTGTATTTATAACAAAGTCAGTTAAGTGTTTCAAGGTTTATTTATATTTACACCAGAAATGAAAGGAGAGTATTTTTAACAGATTTCAAAACAGAGTAGCCGCTTGCTAGATGTCTGCACAGCAAAGGAAATGGACAGAAGTTTCGTAATTCTTCGAAACTGTTTGTGATATTTCTGGAGAAAACATTAAACACAAGGACTTAGCGTCAACATGTGGCCCTAATTCGGAAGGTTTCGGGATGGATTCCCGTCACTCTGATCCATGGGTTTTTCGTATTTTTCCAGATCGGCAGCCTAATACTGGGGTAGTTCAACTTCTACAACGACTTTCCTGTCCATCATTTCCTGTACGCATCACCTTCTTGTCATGTGTTTCAGGGTTGAAGGACCAGGCGATGATGTTCTGGGTTGCTGCTGGGCGTCATGGCACCGTTGCGGAGGCATTTCGATCAGAACCTGCCTCCGAGATTCTTCTTGCACTTCAGGAACTTGTGAGTGTGCACAGATGTCGAAGCGTTCTATCTGAAAACATTAGGAACCCCGTCCATGGTTCGCCCGTTATTTTCGGGTCTATTCCCCCATCCTTTCCTCACAAAGAGCTGCCAATGGCCTACGATACGTAAAAAATAAAAGAAACAACGATTTAAAGTTGAAAAATACTGACCCATGCCAATGTGCTGGTTCAAATACGCGATAAAACTAACTTTATCAAAATCTTCCCAAAGAATCGTAGTAAATAATGGGCAGAAGAGCTAAGAGTAGATTTTTTATATTTTATTTTTCAACAATCGGTTACCTTAAGGGAACACAGGAGTGCTTTTTTTTTACCAGTCTTGGAGAAAAATATGGATTTTTATATCTCTGGTGCAAAAAATGCACAAGTTTTTAAAATATAGGGTTGCAATGTATGCTTCTCCTAGGGCATATGTAACTTCATTTTAAAGCGTTGCATTGGTTATATGACTATGTCAAACTTTAAACCCATTTTTCTGAAATTTGATTTTTTGTTATTTTCTCATATTCAAAATCTATCTTCTCCCATATAAATTAAGCTGAAAGTGTGAAAAGGTTTCCCAAATTAATGCAGAAAATTTGTAACAAAATGTCTGGTTGGATTTTTATTTTGGTCATAGATTGGTTTTAAAAATTAAAGTATAATCATGCGCTGCTTTTTGTAGTTTTTTCCACTTTGTGATATAAAATAATTGTTTTAAAAAAAGATTAGCCACTATAGGAGAATTTCAACCAGACAATTTGTTGCAAACGTATTAAGGAATGGTTTTTTTTTTTTTAAACGTTTTATGTAGCTCAATATCCGAGGGAGAAGCTAGATTTTGATCTTAATTAAGTTGAATAAATATGTCTAGAATATAAACATATTTCAACGAAAATTGCAATGAATACTTATAGTTCTTGCCGGTAATGTCTGTAAATTAAACTAGAGCTCTAGCTTTAATATTTTAGAAAATCACTTTTATGGCTTTGGTGTCCCCTTAAATGTATATTTTACAATTACGATCATTTGTTGTCGCATTTCTTCGAATGGAGAACACAAGCTCTATATGCAATACTTATATCGTTCTTACACTTATTCATTGACCTCATGTACAATTTGAGCTTAAGGTTTCTGTATACCTGGCTTTTATCACAGGGATGCATCATTTGTAACGACGTTGCCTAAAACGAACAGGTAGGCTCGACAACAAAAGTCAATCGTAACCCGTGGTTGCCAGTGAAGAGGTTATGAGGGACCTAATTAGGTAGAGCAATGGCGAGAAGCGGTTATGAAAGGAATACTAAAGACGCTTAAGGCTTGCCAGAAGCAACACCATATGTCACTGACCTCAGCATTTAGTCTCTTTTCATCAGAAGTGTGGCATGTGCTATTATTAAGTGCTCCTGACGACCTATTGTTTCCACTGAGGTTGTTTCTTAGATCTCATATCTCTGGAATTCTGCGAGATACAAATTAGCATTAGAAGTAGTAAAGCCAACGTTTTCTGACAAACTTTTCCTTATTGGTTCTAAAAAATCTTGGCATGTATAGATATGAATTACGATAGAGAAACGAGGCACAAAATGGGGTATCGAGAATTGGTCATCTTCATAAGATTTTATCTTGATATGCATTTATTACTTTCTCTACACTTACTATCTGCATAGTATGTAGAGAAGGTATTGTAATACACCCAAAAATTCGATACCGAGAAATATATGTTTTGAGACCATGAATCCAAAAAACAAACATTTTTAGAAAAATGTGGGTGTGTGTCTGTGGGCAGCATAGGTCAAAAACGTCGCCCTCCGTGGTGTAATGGTTACCATGCTAACTATATATACCCAAGGTCACGGGTTCAAACCCGGCGGAGTACGATGGATTTTTTCGGGGTAAAAATCCTTAGCATGGCTTCCTTTGGAAGGGAAGTAAAGCCGTTGGTCCCGTGTCGTAGATTTGCGTAAAAGAACCTCAAGCCTAATAGAGAGAGCGTTCTGAGAAAAATTAAGCGGTCTTTCACGCCCAATTTAGAATGGCATGCTTAGAACCAGAGTAGTTAAAACGCCATTTTATAACCCAAAAACGATAAGTCCGTTAAATACCAAACTTGATATTTAGGTTCAGTATCTTCCAAGGATGCGACACGAAGATTTTCAAGAAAATCCCCTCACCCCCAACTACCCTTATACAAAGAAAAATTTTCGAAAATTTTGACTTCTCAAAAATGGCTCTAACGATTTTTATTGAAATATCGTATATTAAAGATACGTATATGATGAATAAAACTGCATCTTGAATTTCCTGGGAATAGCTTCTGAAGACATCTTTATTTTGGATGAATTTTGTATAACTGGTAAACCGTAAGAGGTAGACAAAAACTTAATAGAAAATGTAGAATTCGTTAAAACACACAATTTATGTTATATACATTTTTTCCGTGGAGTGGATCATTTTTGAGATATACCTCGTTATTGGTTTCAGCTATAAAATATTTACACTTTTCTCATATGGAAATTTTTTAACTCCTGCCCATACAAAGGAACTTCAATCACATAGCAACCGACTTTTGATTATCATTTTAGTCCATGGTACTCCCTTCTACTTATTTTCAAATAAGTAATAAGACGAGTTCTGCTAATTAGTCTAGATTAGCATGAAGTAATTAGAAGAATAAGCTTTTTAATAATAATTTGTTGTAGAGCTAGTCATATGAATGGAACACATCAGATTTTTTTTTACCCACGTTGGCCTAAGTTGTTCGAGTTGAATGTGGGCTATTTACTTAGTGTGTAGTCAACATGTTCTTTAACAGTTCACTCATTATTTTAAGACCTCTAACGTTGCCTTAATTGAGAATTTGAAATATTCTCCACTACTACTCGCACATATTTTCTTGAGCTCTCAAATAGCGTTGTTGGGAACAGAGTTTTTACATGTCTTTTACGCAGTTGTACATTAAATTGTATTATAAAAGATCGTGAGTCAGGGTTTTCTACATCGCTTTTTCCAGATTAACCAACGGTTGAATTAAAGACCATCTTGAGGTAATGTTTCACATACTTAAATTAACCATTATGATTTAGGTTTATTTCTCTGGCTACAATTTAACCGCACTTTAAATGTATTTTCACTGTTGATGGCTGATATACTTCACCCATTTGGAGGTTAAAATTACTGTTTGAACTGGTTACACACTAAGTAAACCAAAAGAGAAGGTAACGTGATACAGTTATGCAAGTGGTGAAATTTTAGTCCGGGCAACAATGCTTTGTTCCTTTGGCAAAGCACATTGCCTTCTTGATCTGGACAGTCCGTAGGGCTGAGTTCAGGGCTCAAGAAAAGGTGTGCGAGTATTTCATTCTGTTAGGATCTTAGGCAAGCCTCATGCATGTATTTTGTTTCTGACATGAAACACGTTTTCTAGGATAACATAACCTAAACATTGTACCTAAGGATAAGACGCAATAGAGTACAATGCTCTTGTACTCTAATTCCTATTTAGACAGCTCGAAATATGTTTACATAATTGCGGTAATTGCTAAAGAATTTACATCGAAAAGCTTTTTTAAAAAGATTCATTATTCTTTTTAATTACAAATAATGATGGCACATTCAATTTTCTTATGAAGATTTAGAACAAAGTGGAAAATTTGTGCTTGCCTGTAAAACACAATGCACAAATATAACACTGTAATTATTATTCTGTCACCTACTTATAATAAATACAGGGAGCTCAAATTCGATATTGCGTTTCCATTACAAATGCCTACCAAAAAATACAGAAATTATAAAGTTTTAAATAAAAGAATTTCCATAACTAAAAAACAATCTCATGTGGTTTTTCTCCACTAATCTTACACAAACTGTACTTAAATCACTTATTACTTATTACTTTCTCTACACGTACTATATACATAGTGTATACAGAAGGTATTGTAATGCACCCAAAAATTGGATACCGACATTTCACCGGAAATACATGTTTTGGGTCCCCCTGTATCCAAAAAAAGCATTTTTGGAAAAAGGTCCGTGTGTGTGCCTGTGTGTGTGGGGGGGTGCAGCATAGCTCAAAAATGAAAAGGCCGTTAAATACCAAACTTAGTACCCTTTACATGGAACTTTTACGAACATTTTGATTTTCTCAAAAATGGCTCTAACACTTTTGATTAAAATACCGTATATTAAAAGATATTTACCTGACAAATAATATGTATATCTTGAATTTTCCGGGAATAACCTCTGAAGGCTACTTTATTCTGGATGAATTTTACAGAATTTTGCATAACTGCTAAACCGTAAGAGATGGGCAAAAAATGAACACACAAAAAATGTAGTGCATATTAAAACACACAATTTTTGTTATAATTTTTTTCCGTGGAGTGGATCGTTTTTTAGATATTCCTTGTTTTTGGTTTCAGCTTTAAAATACTTATGCTTTTCTCTTACAGGAATTTGTCAACTCTTGTCCATTCAAACAAAGGAACTTCAGTCTCATAGCAACCAGCTTTTGACTATCACTTCAACCTATGGTACTCCCTTATCTCCCTTCTACTTACAAGGAAGCAAGTAAGAGACTATTTCTGCTAATTTTTTTCTTGATTAGCATGAAGTAAATAGAAACATTAGCTTTTTAACAATAATTTGTTGCAGAGAAGTAGAGAAAGTCGTGTGAATGGAACACATCAGATGTTTTTCCATCTAGCTCGTGTAATCGAAATTGCTTATTTTCTTGTAGGAACAAGGAGATTGTAGGAATACAGTAGAATTTAAGCGACACTCAAATATTTTAAGAACGGGTCGCCATGTGATTTTGAAATTACGTTCTCTCTGCATGAGCAAGAGTGAAAAATAACAGCAAACATTTTCCATTCGAGAAACCATACTAATTTAAAATTCGAATCAGAAACGAGCAATACCTCTGAAATGGTTAGTTCAAAAAGAAAGAAAGAAGAAGAATAAAAAAAAACCCTAAATTGAGCCCTTTAACCATATTCACTTATTTGTGTAGTAAGAGTTTTAGTATTGTTTACTAGTCCAAAAGTCATTCGAAGAAGAGTTTTGTGGCTATTTCTAAAAAATAAGATATAGGTAAAATGTATTACTCACACAAATGACTAAACATACTTTATTTTAATAAAAAAAATTTAGAGCTATTTTTTTTAATATCACAAATTGAATTTTTTTTCCATGTAATAGATAGTTTGGATAGCGGAATTTTATTGAAAGTATTCGGGCCGTATTCTTGAGTTTGCTGAAATAAAAACTAAGTGTTTAACCAGCTTTTCGTTTGTGGGTTATGCTTTTCACAGAAATACAGATAAGACAGACACACCTTCTTTCTATTTTTACTTTCTCTAGCCCTATGCACAATGTACATAATGGATAGAGAAGATATCGTATTCCATGCATAAATTCAATGGAAATATATGTTTTGAGGTCCCCTGAATCCGAAAAAAATAATTTTTAGAAAAAGGTGTGGTGTATGTGTATCTGTGAACAGCATAGCTAAAATCGAAAAGACCATTAAATACCAAACTTAGCATTTATGTTTAGTATCTTCCAGGGATGTGACATAGAGATTTTCAAGAAACTACACTTTCACAACTTACCCTTTGCATGGACTTTTTTTGAAAATTTTGTTTTCTCAAAAATGGCTCTAACGATTGTGATTAAAGATATTTACATCACAAAGAAAATGTAATTTTGAATTTTCTGGGATAATCTCTGAAGACCCCTTTATTCTGAATGAGTTGTGCAGAAATTTGCATAGATAGACAAAATCTTACCACACAAAAGACAAAGATCTCGTTAAACAACACAATTTATGTTACAATACATCATTTTTGTGGAGTGAACCATTTTCGAAATATTCTTTGTTTTGGTTTCAATTTTAAACCACTTAACTTTTCTCAAATGGGACCATGAAAGCAAAGCGAACTGAACCTCGCACATAGCCACCAGCTTTTAAAAAACTTAACTATCACTTCAGCCTAATGCAGCCCATAATTTCTCTTCTACTTACAATGAAGCGAGTAATAAGACCAATTCAACTAATGTTTATTTTAATTAGCATAATGAGGTAAAAGAATACTCTTTTGTATGAATATTTTGTATATGGAATAGCTAGATAAAGGTATATGAATGGAACACATCAGATTTTTATTTAGATTATCTCAAAACGGCATTTCCGATGAAATCTGGGTATCGAATTTTTGTGTGCAATGCAATAGGTGGAGAATATTAAAAGAAATGTCGGATAGTTTTCAGTTGGGAGCGGTCCAAGGTTACGACAAGGATGTTCAAGGAAATCCTTCCACCTCAAACTAATCATTGCGTTTTATATTCTCAAATCTGGCTATCATTAGATATCTGCAAGACACAAGTACTGTGCACCTTGGGTTTTCTGTGAATAACTTGTCAAATCCTGTTTATTACGAATAAATGTTGTGTAGTCTTGTATGTATAGGCAGTAAAACAGAGACAAAACTACTATACGAAACATGTTAAAACGCACAAAAACTTGAGGCACATACAATTTTTAGAGATTCGTCATTATTGCTTGAATTGTCCAAAACTCGACACAGTTTTACTTTCTTTATACATATAATACGGAAGAGGGAAGGTATGTATTATATTTCATCCATAAATTCGAAGTCGAGATCACTGGAAATCATGTTTTGATGTCCCCCAAATAAAAAAAACTTTTTTAGAAAACGGATCGTGTGTGTGTGTGTGTGTCAACAGCATAACTCAAAACCGTCCCTAAAATTCCAAACGTAATATTTAAGTTCTGCCTTTGAAGAGAATTTTCAAGAATATCTCGGCATGTTTTTCGAAACATTTTATTTTCTCAAAAATATCTGAATTGATCAAAATAAAACATGTTTAAGTTATTTTCATTATAAATCAAATGTATATATTTAATTTTATGGGATTAGCCTCTGAAGTCTTTTCATTTTGGATGACTTCGGCATAACTGGTAAACCATAAAAGGGAAACAAGATATTATTACACAAAAAATATAGATCCCGTTAAAGAAACTAATTTATGGCATATAGATCTTTTACTGCCTCCAAAACGCTATTCACAAAAGTAGATGCTCAAATTTAAGTTTTCACACTGTTTTTGAAAGATGTTATCAAATAACCTTGTACAGCGGAATTTAAATGACGTTAAGTTCATGCTTATAGCTTTATTGCCTGCAATATAAATTAACATATGTTTTGAAGAGATATGTTTCAAAGATAATGGAAACATCTACAATAACTAATAGTCGTCTAACGATCATTTTGCCTACATTAAACCTGAGGTGACCGTTTTTAAATGGAACGTTTTTTTTTTTTTTTAATATTTGATTAAAATATCAAGTATTAAAGATATTTACTTGACATACCTTCAAAATGTATATCTTGTATTTTCGTGGAATAATCTGTAAGTTGTATTTGGAAAAAATCTAATGTGTTCCATTCACATGACTTTCTCTACATCTCTGTAACAAATTACTGTTAAAAACTTAGATTCCATCTACTTCATGCCAATCGAGAAAAACATAAACAAAAATGCTTTCTTGTAAGTACAAAGGAAATAGTGGAATACACTGCGCTAAAACGATAATCAAATCCTTTAAAAGCTGGTTACTATGTGGCTGAAACATGGTTTTTTAGCATTACCAGGAGTTAACTAATTCCCGTATGTGAAAATTCTTAAGCGTTTTAAAGCTTTACCAATAACAAGGAATATCTAAAAAATGTTCAACTTCGAGAGAGAGAGAGAGAGAGAAAGAGAGAGAGAGAGAGAAAGTATACGACATAAATTGTGTGTTTCAGGGGGATCTACCTATTTTGTGTAGAAAGTTCTTATCTATCTCTTATGGTTTACTAGTTATGCAAAATTCAGCAAACTCTATCTAGAGTAAATAGGTCTTCAAAGCGTATTCCCAGAAAATTCAAGATATGCATTTTATTTGTTGTTTAAATATCTTTAATATACGGTATTTTAATCAAAATCGTTAGAGCCATTTGGGGGGGGGGGGGCGGGAAATCTTCGTGTCGCATTCTTGGAAGATACTAAACTACGAGATATACCAAGTTTGGTATTTTACCAACTTTTCGTTTTTGAGTTATCGTGTTCACGGTCACAAAAAATACTTTTTTTTGGATACAGGGAACGCTAAAACGTCTATTTCGCGTGAAATCTCGGTAACGAATTTTTCGGTGGAATGCAGTACCTTCTCTATACACTATGTACATAGTACGTATAGAGAAAGTAAAAATGTTGTATAATCTTGTATAACTGATAATAATTATCAGTATATGATAATTAATTTTTAAGGAAGCAAGTATTAAGACCATTTTTCATAAATTTGTCTCGATGAGCATGGTCTAGGTAAAGAGTAATAATATTTTGTAAGAAGTCTGTTTGCAGAATAGATACCTACAGAAACGCATGTGAACGAAGCACATCAGATTTTTTCTATTTCGAATATTATTACCCCTAACTTGATGAGGTGCAATTCAGCAAACAAGTGCAGGTGACATCGATCTGTGTGTAAGGTTTATCTTCAATGACTTTCACTACTGATATAAGGTGGGCCAGCTTAGGTATAATTAAGTTGAACGAAGACTTGCTGGCTCCTTAGGCAACCTTAATGATTTATTTTTAACCACAAACAAAAAACTGGTATGCCAACTTATACAATGACGCTTTTCGCAGAAACCTGACTTGAATAACGCGTTACTTCCTCTTGCCATCTGACGCACGGACAGAACTCCAGAAAAATGGATGTGCTACCGGCCAAGGTCATTGTCCAAGCTACATGGATACAATTTTGGGGCGGGGGGGGGCGATAACACCTAACAGGCTTTTCTTAAGACAATGCATATATAAAATTAGGCTAAAATTAACTTTAAAATTTTGATATGTTCCATTCACATGACTTTCTTTATCCGTTCTGCAAACAAATTCTTCTTACAAGATTATCCGTTTATCTACATCATGCTAATCAAGATAAACATTAGCAGAAGTGGTTTCTTATAAGTAGAAGGGAAATAAGGGAATACACTTGGCTAACGCGACAGTCAATCCTTTTTAAAAGCTGTCCCTATGCGATTGTCGTTGAAATTTGGTTTTCTTTCCGTGGCCAGCAGTAAAAAAACAAAGATGTCTATCCATTAGGACTTTTCATTTGAGAAACGTTTTAAGTATCTTAAAATTAAAAGAAATGACAGGGAATATCTCTGAAATGGTTATCTCTGCAAAAAGTATATTTGACATAAAGTGTGCTTTAATGAGATCTACACTATCTTGGTGTAGGAAGTTGTGTTTCTCTTATGGTTTACCATTATGCAAAACTCGTTTAGGAAGAAGAGAATTTCAGAGGCCATTCCATAGAAATTCAGATATGCATTTTATAACTTCTTTAATATCGACATTTTAGTCAAAATCATAGAGCCATTTTTAGAAAATCGAGGATTTTGAAAAATGTTCCATATGAAGTGTAGTTTGGGATGGGAGGATTTTCCTGAAATATTTTTGTCGCGTCCCTGGAAGATACTGAACTTAAAATACCAAGTTCGGTATTTAACCGATCTTCCGTTTTTGAGTTATGCAGTCCACAGACACCCACGCACAGATAGCATTTGTATCCATGGGTCCTCAAAACATGTATTTATAGTGAAATCTCGGTATCGAATTTTTGCGTGGAATCATACGTGCTACAGAAAGTAATAACTAAGTGTGGGATAAATACTAACATTATACTTAACCTCAGCATTTTCCAATTATTCCGTAGCATTTGAGCACAAAGATCAAGCAACCAGCAAAATAGTTTGAGGCAATGGAAATTAAAGCAGGGCACAAAAGTGCTAATTGCTCAGAGTCATGTTTATTAATTTGGCAAATGTTTCTAAGAAATTCTAAGCCAGCTAAGTGTATTTAAAGCGTTCTGTTTCCGAAAATTTATACTGTTACTGCTACATCAACATTACTTTCGTTCTGTAAGAACTCATTTTTGGGCTGCTTTTTCTTCATGGCTAACTACCTTTTCATGAGGCTCATTCAGAAAGAATACAACACATTTCTTGTTATTTAGGTTCATTCTAAAACAAGTGCTTTCGTTCAAAACAGAATTTTGTCATTTAACAGAATGTTAGCACTTAGGCAAGAGTTTTGAGACTTTTTTTTTTAGATCTTTGGTTTCTCCGAGATCTTGCACGCTATTGTGAATGCTGTCAATTTTAACTACATGTTTTCTTTGTTGTTTTTTTCGCTTCAAGCTAAGCTATATCTGTCGAAAAGTAATTCTTGATAACCTGCATGATTCTTCATTACCTTAACTAGTGGGAGTAGATTTTTCTGCGCACCTTATGCGCAGTCCTCTGCGCGCCTTTTGGCAATTAAGATGCAAGTTAATCTTGCACACATTTTTTAAGGCACTCGGTCGCCAGTTCATGTCCATAGTCCATTTCTTCCGCATAAATTGCAAATATTCAACGGCGGCTGTTATAGAGGAAAACAAAGAGCATGTGAATTCCCTAACTTTAGACATTTTGTGGATTTATTGGATATTCTTTCTTTGAATGCTGTTAAGTTTAATGTATATGCGGTAATTTAAAATATATGGCGCTTAAATCTACCGCGCTACTGCTCTAAACTCGATGAAATGTGGCATCAATGTAGCACATCTTGACTTGTGCACGCCTTTGCTCATCCGCAACGGGTATGACATAATTGACAAATACATCGCCGCGCACTCTGGAAAGCATTCTCAAATGACTAAGATTTTTTCCGCATTCTATCAATACAATTTCGCATTATGACACCAGAAGATATTTTATTGCGAAAAAAAATCAAGGTCGCTAGAGGGCAGTTAAGTTAATGTTTCTTAGCATTGTGCGGAGGGCGATGTACTTTTTCGGGGATAAAATCCTTAGTACGGCTTCCTTCGGAAGGGAAGCAAAGCCGTTGGCCTCGTATCGTAAATTTAGGCACGAAAAAGAACTTCAAGCCTGATGAGGCATCTGAGCAAAACTAAGCGACCTTTCACATCCAACAAGCATGGGACGCTGAGAAGCAGTTAAGGAGCATCCATAAATAAAATTCCGTTTTTCTTAGGACTACAATTCTTAATACAGTGCAGAGGCTGTAATAGTGGGTTAATCCTGCTAGAAGTAGAAGGTGCCTGCACGCTAAAGTTCATATTTAGACGCAATTTAAATTCCACATTACTTCGTTCTTGCCTTAGAACACTGTACTTAATAATGTATGCAACAAACATACACAATACTATTCTTTCTTTCGTAAGATAACTTTTATATAAGTATCATAACCGTCACCGTTATCGTCATCGTATTTGTTGGTGTTGCTATTAGGAGCGGCTGCAATTGTCTCAACTTGTTCGTAATCATAACTGTTATGGAGTAGGTGTTTTTTTACTTTCTCTACACGTACTATGTATATAGTGTATAGAGAAGGCATTGCACTCCACCCAAAAATTTGATACCGAGATTTCACCGGAAATATATGTTTTAGAGTCTCTTGTATAAAAAAAAAATCTGATGTGTACCATTCACATGACTTTCTCTATATCCCTGCAACAAATAATTCTTAAAAAGCTTATACTTCTATTTACTTTATGCTAATCAGAAAAAAATAGCAGAAATAGTCTTATTACTCGCTTCCTTGTAAGTAGAAGCGAAATAAGGGACAACCGTAGGTTAAAGTAGTCAAAAGCTGGTTGCTATGTCAATGAAGTTCCTTTGTTTATATGGATAGGAGTTGACAAGTTCCTGTATGAGAAAAGTATACGTTTTTCATAGCAGAAACCAAAAATAAGGAATGTCACAAAGACGACGAACTCCACGAAAAAAATGTATGTAACATAAATTGTGTGTTTTAAAGTGCTCTACATTTTTTGTGTAGTAAGTTTTTGTCCATCTCTTACGGTTTAGTAGTCATTCAAAATTTAGTAAAATTCATCCAGAATAAACTACTCTTCAAAGGCTATTCCCAGAAAATTCAAGATATACATTTCATTTGTCAGGTAAATATGTTTAATATCCGAAATTTTAATCAAAATCGTTAGAGCCATTTTTGAGAAAATCAAAATTTTCGAAAAAAGTTCCATGTAAAGGGTAGTTGGGGGTGGGGAGATTTTTCTCAAAAGCTTCGTGTCGCATCCCTGAAAGATACTAAACTTAAATACCAAGTTTGGTATTTTACCGACTTTTCGTTTTTGAGTTATCGTGTTCACAGACACACGGACACACACACACAAACACACACGGACCTTTTTGTGAAAATGCTTTTTTTGGATATTGGGGACCCTAAAACATATATTTCCGGTGAAATCTCGGTATCGAATTTTTGGTGGAGTGCAATACTTTCTCTAAACACTATGTACATAGTGCGTATGGAGAAAGTAAAGAGTATTTTCAGAAAAAGGTCCATGTATGTGTGTCTGTGAACACGATAATTCAAAAATGAAAATTCGGTAAAATACCAAACTTGGTATTTAAGTTTAATATCTTCCAGGGATGCGACACAAAGATTTTAAGAAAAAAATCCCCCACCACCAACTACCCTTTACATGGAACTTTTTTCGAAAATTTTAATTTTCTTAAAAATAGCTCTAACGATTTTGATTAAAATATCATATATTAAAGATATTTACCCTGACAAATAAAATGTATATCTTGAATTTTCTGGGAGTAGCCTCTGAAGACTACTTTATTCTGGATGAATTTTACGGAATTTTGCATAACTGCTAAACAGTAAACGATGGACAAAAACTTACCACACAAAATTTTAGAGCATGTTAAAATACACAATTTATGTTATATACATTTTTTTCGTGGAGTTGGTCGTTTTTTTTTTGTTTTTTTTTTTTTTTGTTTTTTTTTTTTTTTAGATATTCCTTGTTTTTGGTTTCAGCCTTGAAAAACATACAGGAATTTGTCAACTCGCGTCCATACAACCAAAGATACTTCAGTCACATATCAACCAACTTTTGACTATCACTTTAGCCTATACTACTCCCTTATTTCGCTTCTACTTACAAGGAAGCAAGTAATAAGACTATTTTTCTATTTTTTTTTTTTTTTCCCTCGATTAGCATGAAGTAAATAGAAGCAAGAGCGTTTGAACAATAATTTGTTGCAGGGATGCAGAGAAAGTTATGTGAATGGAACACCCAGAATGTTTGTTTATTTGTGAGCCACTACTGCAGATATAGAAGTATTTCCTCTGTTGCTCTCTTTCTTGCACTAGATATGCGCTTTTTAAACTTCAGTGACAGCAACGTCTCTTATATAACCTGCAGTATGAGGCACTTCCTTCTAAGCACCGTCATTAATGTTGATTATTCTTCCTGTGCGTTTAAATTATATATTATTTGCACATCTGATGTGTTCCATTCACATGACTTTCTCTACATCTCTGAAACGAATTATTGTTAAAAGCTTCTTCTTCTATCTGATTCATACTAATCGAGATAAACATTAGGAGAAATGCTTTCTTGTAAGAAGAAAAGAAGTAATGGAATTCACTTGACTAAAACGATACTAAAATCGTTTAAAAGCTGGTTGCTATGAGGATGAAAACAGTTTCTTTGCATTGCCAGGAGTTGAAAAATTCATGTATGTGAAAATTTAAATATATTAAAACTGAAACCAATAACAAGGAATATCTCAAAAAATGGTGAATTCCACGAAAAAAAATGTATGACATAAATTATGTGTTTCAACGAGATCTATAGATGTAAGTTTTTGTCCTCTCTTACAGTTTAATAGTTATGCAAAATTCAGCAAAATGCATCCAGAATAAAGAGTTCTTCAGACGCTATTCTCAGAAAATTCAAAACACACATTTTATTTGTCGTGCAAATATAGGGCATTTTCATCAAAATGGTTTGAACTATTTTTAAGAAAATAAAAAATGTCCAAAATTTTTGCCATATAAAGGGTAGTATGGGGTGTAGGGATTTTCTTCAAAATGTTCGTGTCGCATCCTTGGAAGATACTAAACTTATATACCATGGTATTTTACCGACTTTCAGTTTTTGAGTTATCGTTTTTACAGAACACGGATACGCACGGACCTTTTTCTAAAAATGCTTTTTTTGGACACAGGGGACCCTAAAACTCATATTTCCGGTGAAATCTCGATGACGGATGTTTTGGGTGCAATACAATACCTTCTCTATACACTAGTACGTGTAGAGAAACCAAAAAGACGATTTTTCCTGTCGACTCCACTTACCTATTCTGTATGCATATCCATTAGATGCACAAGGCTTACCCATCTCTGTTTCTGTGAGTGTCATGTCATCAACGGAAAGAAAACCCAACTTAGCTTCCCGAGTTACAAAATGAAAGCGACTTTCACAATGAAGCCGAAAAACAACCACTAGCTCCCCATTTGAAATCTAGATAATCATCTGTGTGCCCAGCTGCTAATGTGACTATACACCCTGTTCCAAGGACGCGACCCAAGATATTCAATAAAATCTCAGCTCAGCCTACACTTTACGTAGAACATTTTATTTTTTATTTATTCAAAATTAGAACTATTTTGGTTAAAATGTGTTTAAGATATTTACATAATAAAATGAATAAATTTAATTTTTCTAACTCTCCTATGAAGTCCTCTCAACTATTTTTATTTCTCTACTTAATACCCTTAAAACTGATACTGAAATTTTACCAAAAATGCATGTTTTAGGTCCCTGTATCCAAAAAATGCATTTTTAGAAATAAAAAAAACACGAGTTTGTTTGTGTCCCTGCACACGGTAACTCAAAAAAGAAAAGTCTGTGAAACACCAAATTGGGCATTTAAGTTTAATATCTTTCAAGAATAGAAAATGTTGAGGAAAGTCCCTTCACGCCAAGTTACCCTTTCCAAAATATTGATTTCTTCTAAGTGTTTTTATTAAAATACCGTATATTTCCTAAATATATTTACAGTCAAAAAAAAATGTATATCTTGAATTTTCTGGGTATAGCCTAGACCTCTTCATTTGGATGACTTTTGCATAACTGGTAAACCGTAAGAGATGGATAAAAACTTACTACACAACAATTGTAGATCTCGTTAAATCTCATATTTTAAGTCTTAAAGGTACATTCATTGCGTAATATTTGATCATTTCCAAGTTATTCCTTGTTATTGATTCCAAATTTAAAATATGTACTTTTCTCAAACAGGAAATGGTCAGCGCTTTTTTTTTTTTTTTTTTTTTTTTTTTTTTTTTTTTTTTTGCACCTTTAATTGAAATTCAATGTCAATCTCATAGCGACAGCTTTTAAAGCATTGACTAATGGTTTAGCCTAGCCCCTTTTATTTTCCTTCTACTCATAGGGAACTAAGTAATAATAAAGACTATTTCTGGTAATGTTTATCTCGATTAGCATGAAGTAGATATAAGAAAAATATTGTATAAGAATATTTGTTTTAGAACAGGTAGGAAAAGTCATATGAATAGAAGGTAAAAAATATAAAGCTAATCTATTTTATAAATTTTCATATTGCTTATAGAATAATTTATATTAACAAATCATATTTTTGAGTTGTAATTTCACAAAAAATAAACAAAAAAACGTTATTTTTTAACAAATGCGCTCAAACTTAAAACTTATTTCAGCGAAATCTCGACATCGAATTTTGGGTGGAATACTATACTTCCCCTACGTACTATACGTAGTAGAGGAATTAAACATTCATCCAACCTAATTAGTTCTGAGCATTAAATGAGAATAGTGAAAATGGCAGGTCTTGGTAAGTGCATTTTGCGAGGAACACCTTAAAAGTATAGAAAACTTTAGAAGCAGAAATATGATGTAATGCATGACGTGTTAAGGTAATTACATTTTCCTAGAGGCTTGCAGGATCTTGACACGGAAGAGAAACAGTTCAGAAACCTTCTGATTAAGCACTTAATTTTTCTAATTTATTTGTTGCCACAACATTTGTAGCTTCGCGGACATTGACGTGATACAGCGAAGAACTTGCTGATTATTTATGGTACAAAGAAGAAATACGATATCTGTGGACAACGGTTAGAATTTAACATGATCTATCGACGCTAACAGATTTCCGCTAGCTCTTTCTTAGCATAACACATCTGTAAAATTTGAAAATTCCTAAGATATCTTATTGAAATATATATCAGTGATATATTTGCCAGTTTTCAAAATTCTAGAGTGAATGGGTCTTTATAAAATCTTACGTTTTCTATACGCATATCTTTCTCCTTCTGTTCTGCAAACAAACTACAAAACTATTCTTCTATTTGCTTCATACTAACCAAGTGAAACGCTAGCAGAAATGGTTTTATTTTCTAGTAGAAGGGAAGTAGGGTAATACACTTGGCTAAAGCGATAGTCAACTCTTTGAAAAGCTATCGCCATACAATTGACTTTGAAATTCCATTCTCTTAAACAGGAGTAAAAAAATGAAAAACGAATGACGACTTCGTGTTTGAGAAATGTATATGTTTTTAAAATTGAAACCAATAACAAGGAATACCTTGGAAATAGTTAATTCTACAAAATAAATGTATATGATATAAATTGTTTGCTCTAATGAGAGCAGTTTGAGAAATTTATAAGTATTTTAAAATTGAAACCAATAACAATGGATATCTCTAAATTGTGTATTTTAACTACATTTTAGCTAGTAACCTTATGTATATAATTTATGTTTTACAAATTATGTAAAAGACATTTAGAATAAGAGGGTATGCATAGGCTGTTCTCAAAAAAATTCAAGATATACATTTTAATTGTCATGCAAGTATCCTTAATATATGGTACTTTGAAAATCGTTAGAGTCATTTTTGAGAAAATCAAAATTTTCAACATTTTTTCCATGTGAAGGTACTTTAGGGCGCGGGGACTTTCTCACAAATCTGTGAACACATAGCTAAATCATTGATTAAAAGATATCGTAGCTTTCCAGCTCATAGAACCAAACCAGGAGCGAGGAAGTTGTGCGAAATGTCAGAAACTAGAGCAATTCGATCCCACTCTCGCAATATTTCTCAATCTCACTTGCTTGGAATGGTTCAAGTATGAATTACGTTTCCCGATGAAATCTCGAAATTGAATTTTTGGGTGCATTACATTTATCTTCTCTTTGCACTATGTATATAGTACGCGTAGAGAAAGTAAAAATATATACATATATTTAAATGTCTTAAAGAAATCTTCTCCAAAATTATATGTTTAGAGTAAAACACGCTAAAAAAGGTGTAGTACACAAGGCAAAATTTGATGCTATAAAATATAAATAAATGGTATTAACACGGATAATTAGATTAGAAACATGATTCATTCAAGATATTCAAGAAAATTCCCTCACCCCCAACTAACCTTTACATGAAAAAATGTTCGAACATTTTGATTTTCTCAAAAATGGTACCAGCGATTTTGATTAAAATGCCGTACATTAAAGATATTTACCTGACAAATAACATGTATATCTTGAATTTTCTGGGAACGGCCTCTGAAGATTACTTTATTCGAGATGTTTGCATAACTGATAAACCGTAAGAGAGAGACAAAATCTAACTAAACATAAAATGTAGAGCTCGATAAAACACACAATTTATGTTATATGCATTTTTTTCGTGAAGTTGATCGTTTTTTAGATACTCCTTGTTATTGGTTTGAGCTATAAAATACTTATACTTCACTCATTCGGGAATTTGTCAACTCCTGTCCATACAAACAAAGGAACTTCAGTCACATAACAACCGGATTTTGACTATCACTTTAACCTATGATACTCCCTTATTTACCATCTACTTACATGGAAACAAGTAATAAGACTATTTCTGCTAATTTTTTTCTCGATTAGCATGAAGAAAATAGAAGTAGGTATAAGCTTTTTAACAATAATTTATTGCAGAAATGTAGAGAAAGTCATGTGAATGGAACACATCAGATTTTTTTTTCCTGTAGGATAAACAGTTTTTTATTCATATCTTCCACCGGCCGTCTAAGTTGCGAAATATTTATTTTCAAAGTATTCAGACCAACAAGAGTCTCACAGGTAAATCACTATGCGCATTGCTGAAACTGTTAGAGCAGCGATGGCATAAATAATAAATCTCTTATAGGCATCGCTTTAGTTTACTATAGCCTTTTCATAACTACAAAGAAATATGTAAAGGCGAAATGAAACTTCATCTCGGGTTTTGTAAGAATAGATTGTAGAGTAGAGTAGAGATTGTGGTGAGTAGAGAAGGTCATTTGAACATTACTTTCTCTAGTCCGCACGTACAATGTACATACTAGTAGAGAAGATATTGATTGTATTCCACCCAAAATTTCGGTGTCGATTGTAAGAATAGATTGTAGAGTAGAGTAGAGATTGTGGTGAGTAGAGAAGGTCATTTGAACATTACTTTCTCTAGTCCGCACGTACAATGTACATACTAGTAGAGAAGATATTGATTGTATTCCACCCAAAATTTCGGTGTCGAAATTTCACCGAAAATATGTTTTGGGGTCCCCCGAGTCCTAAAAGAAGCATTTTTAGAAAAAGGTCCATATGTGTGTCTGTCTGTCCGTCCGTGAGTGTGTGTCTGTGGACCACATAGCTCAAAAACTAAAAGACCGTTAAATATCAAACTTGGTATTTGGGTTTGGTATCTTCCAAGAATACAAGAAGATTTTCAAGAAAATCCCCCACCACAAACTACTCTTTACATGGAAAAATTTTCGAAACGTTGGTTATCTCAAAAATGTCCTATGTTAAAGATATTTACATTCCAAATAAAATGTATATCTTGAATTTTCTGGGAATAGCCTCGAAGACGTTTTTATTGTGGATGGATTTTGCCGAATTTTGTTTAACTGATAAACCGTAAGAGATAGACAAAAACATACTGCACAAAAATTGTAGATATCGTCAAAGCACACAATGTATGTCCTTGACGTTTTTGATGTGGAAGTAACCACTTACGAGATATTCCTTGTTGTTAATTTCAATTGTAAAGTGTTTATACTTTTTCTCAGACAGGAAGTTTGCAATGACAATCGCATAACGATACCTTTTAAAACATTTGACTATCACTTTAGTACAGCGCATTCCTTTAAGTACCTTCTACTCGTAAGGAACTACGTAATAAGAGCATTCTGCTAGTGTTTTATTTCGATTGGCATGGTATAGAAAGAAGAATAATCTTTTGTAAGGAGTTTGTTTGTAGAACAGTTAGAGAAAGTCATGCGAGTGTAACACATCAGAATTTTTTTTAGATCTCCCGTCAGCAGAATCTTGAATTTCACAATTTCATTTCTATTTACCTTTAAATGCCTATATATACAACTGGAGCAGGGGAAACCCCCATTCTGTTATCTTGTAATTATGATTTCACAGCACAGCAATGCACAATCTCTCATAAAGAGGAGCTTAAGAGAATTTGCACTCCATGTCGGAAACACAATATTTGCCAAACAAAAACCACGCGACATCTGGACCGTAACATACCATTCTCCATCCTCTTGCAAACAATCAGCTCAAGGTTTAATTTGATTACACCGCGCGTACCAGGAAAGGGCTTTTGCTGCACCCAAAGGCTTCATTTCGGTTCCAGATGCATTAGATTAATATATTAGACTTAAATAGGTGAAAATAAATGCACAAGTGTTACAAAATACATACATCGGATTGTTAGGGGCTGTACACTGCATCAAGACAAAAAGATTTTCATCATATGTTATGTAGCAGCAAGAAAACCCAAGCTGCACACATGTATGAGAATGTTTTCTTACTTGGCACAATTTTGCTTATATCTACTGAAACTGTGCAGCTTAACAGTAATTGTTCTTGGATGCTAAAATGATCATAAAGCTGTATGTGGAAAAACAAATCGGTCTTCCACAGTAACCCTCCCATTCTCCAACCTACATAATCGCACTTCAAGGATCTTAATGTGTGTCTAAGAGTTGCAAGTTTTTTTGTTTTTTTTTTCAACGAATTTTCTCATTATTATAGTGTAACTGGATTTCATTATAGATTTAAAATAACATATACCTACAGGGCCGGAGGTGAATACGTGTAACTATTTGTATCAGCGTTTGAAGACGATGTGGTTATTTAAATTTCTTTGTTACTGTGTTTAACGCCCGCTTTTACTATATATGGCGCACAGAAGGCTGATACATGGAATGAAGATGGAGCATCGGTGGAATACGTTGGCGGGGGAAACCGAAGAACCCGGTGATAAGCCGCCCCTGAGCCTTTTTGTCCACCACATGCGGTCGCTTGGGACCGAACCCAGGCTACCTTGGTGAGAGGCAAGAGGACGATATGATGATCCAGTATTTGCAGTTGTTTTTTTTTTCCGCTATTTCCTAAATTTCACGATATTTTTGGATGGCTATTATTCTCTACCTCAGATGTTCGGTTATTTACGTAATAGATTGACCCTCCTCTGTCCTTTACCTTGACTATAGGTGGTGTGATGAACGTAAACACAGCAAAGACATAGATCAGGGTTCAAACACGTTAGGCCTTGTAATTTGTGCTTCATTTATTACAATGCTATTAGTAAGCGGAAAAAATTACATACGTATCGTTCTCTACTAAATATCAAATTATTTGTACTTATTTACCTTCTACCCTGTATGTCCGAGAGAAAGAAGCGATTATATAATAATAATAATAATAATAATAATAATAATAATAATAATAATAATAATTCCTTCTACTAAGATTATGTAATTCTTTCTGACTACGAGTAAATAACTGCTTAACAATAGCTCAAATTGTGTTTGAAAGGTTTATATTATTATTATTTTCATCATCATCATCATCATGAATAAATGAACCGTTTGCTTTGAACTTCGGGTGCGCTCCATGTACCACATAGTAGTATGTTTCTAGATTACTTCCCCAAAGGGGTTGTAAGTGAAACTAAATAAAACCTCGAATACTATTAGTTAATAAAAGCTGATAAACCTAGCTTGCCAAAATTGCTTATTATTTTAAAATATGAATATTTAATTAAGTCGGAGTCCTTTGCGATGAAGGACCAGAATTTTTATCTTACTTGATATCTTATTCAAGATATTTAGGCAGTTGACCACGCCGAAGTAATAAACATATCCATTTACTCCCAACACATCCATACGTTACAGCATTCGATGTGAGAAAATGCTGAAAAGTTGCTGGAAGATTTGTTGAAGTCTGGCAGCGTTTGAAACTTAAACAAGTGGAATGGGAGGATCGTCTTCCTTCTCCTTGGTAAAAAATCTGATGTGTTCCGTTCACATGACTTTCTCTACATCTCTCCAACAAATTATTGTTAAAAAGCTTATGCTTCCATTTACTTCATGCTAATCCAGAAAAATTAGCAGACATAGTCTTATTACCTGCTTCCTTGTAAGTAGAAACGAAATAAGGGAGTATCACAGGTTGAAGTGATAGTCAAAAGCTGGCTGCTATGTAACTGAAGTTCCTTTGTTTGTATGTATGGACAAGAGTTGACAAATTCCTGTTTGAGAAAAGTAAGTTTTTCAAACCCAAGACTAAAAACGAGGAATATCTGAAAATCGATCAACTCCACGAAAAAAATGTATACAACATAAATTGTGTGTCTTCTACTCTCATATTTTTTGTGTTGTAAGTTTTTGTCCATCTCTTACGGTTTAGTAGGTGGGCAAAATTCCGTAAAATTCATCCAGAATAAAGTAGTTTTCAGAGGCTACTCCCAGAAAATTCAAGGTATACATTTTATTTTTCAGGTAAATATCTTTAATATACGATATTTTAATAAAATCGTTAGTGCAATTTTTGAGAATATCAAAATTTTCGTAAAAAATGTTCCATGTAAAGGGTAGTTGGGGTTGGGGGGACTTTCTTGAAAACCTTCGTGTAGCATTCTTGGAAGAAACCAAGCTTAAATACCAAGTTTGGTATTCAACGGTCTTTTCGTTTTTGAGCTATGGTGTCCACAGACACATACAGAGAGACTGACAGACACATTCGGACTTTTTTCCAAAAATTATTTTTTTTGATTCAGGGGGGACCCAAAACATGTATTTTCGGTGAAATCTCGGTATCAAATTTTTGGGTGCATTACAATACCTTCTCTATATACTATATACATAGTACGTGTAGAGAAAGTAAAAAAAGGTCATTATGTTCTGTCCAAAACTATCACTCCTGTCACGCCGTAATTATCAAGTGAATATTTCAGTTCGGCTGAAGGCTGTTTCCTAACTGCATCGGACAATCTGGCTTTATTTATCATAGAGAAGCAGCAACCTTACTTTTGAAGACACTTTGTTAAAATACGATGTATGTATATGTATGATTTCTATATACCCCACGCAAAATGACTTTGCACGAGTTATTTCTCCAGTTTTCTTCTCCATTATTTGGAAGAAGAAAACAATTCACCCTATGTTCTGAGCATTGCTAAAGTATCAGTGTGTACCAGATGTGTTAAAGTTATCATTGAAGAAATATCATGGTATAAAATAAAATTCGGACTGAAGTTTTATTCTACTTTTACATATTTAACGTCCCCATATTCTGACTGGGGGGATTCTATACATATTTATCACACTAAAGGCTAAATATCATATAAATATAACCTCAGACAAAATGAACCAAAACTTTCCTTAGAGTCTAATAATTTTCACACCTACATAGACACTTATTCGAAGACTTATGCTGCTTAAATTACATGGTTATAGGGTTTGATTTACTGTTTTAACTCGTCTTCATTCTCCAGAAGAAATTTCCATTATTTGGAAAGAAATAATACAAATGTTATAATACAAAAGAAACAATTTAGGAATGCCAAAACGCTGCTGCAAACTTCATAATGTGGTGGAGTATTTATTATTTTTTTTTTTTTTTAACTTTAATTCTCAGAAAACAAACTTGCTTTTCTGCCAGTCTTTTCCCTATTAGTTACGAAAGATTAGTGAATATGAATGCATAATTATGATAAACACAATTGGTTTAAAAACAATTTAGATAATCCTCGGAAGGGTAACATTTGGTTTCTGTGTCAATGGAATGTTTTACAAGTTGTGTTGTCCTACATAAGAATGCAGCATTTGCAAGGCTTCTCTTGTGAAATGAGGCGTACAATTAACACAAAGAGAAACCTGTATATTGTTCGTTAAGGAAGACGCCGAATTTACCTGAAAACCCTCTCCCAAATACCTGGGTACACTTGCACCAACAAGCATAGGCTTTAACCACAACTAATTACCAATGTAGAATGTGTTAAGCGAAATAAGGGTGCACAACTCCTGTGTAAGTAAAACGTCTGGAGTACAAAAATAAGGAACCAAAACACTGTTTTTCAACGATTTCTCCATTGGAGATGTCAATTAAAATGCAGCATATTACAAAAAAATGATACCTTACGTACCTTTGGTTCACAGCTTTATAAAATTAATTCGTTTTACACTATAATAGGATACACTATATGCCGCAAGGTTCATAAATTGAGCACATTTTTAAAAACAGTGAATTAATGTAGAATTATAATTATATAAATACTTTTTCTAAATTTAACCTTTCTGTGTGATTTTTTTAAATATAACCTTCAGAGATAATTACTTGAAGAATTATATATACTATTTACCTAATTACATTAAAATAATCCCTGACTGTAATTAATTTTGTATGATTTTAAAAATAATATTCCAAAATTCAATATGTTTTCGACTGCGTGTATTGCCATTATTTATGAAATATAACTCCTACTTAAAGTTCCTTATATAGAACTGAAGCTGTACAGTTATAAGAGTGTGCAAAGTTTCTTCAAAACATATCACATAGTTAATTATATGTGTGAACACATATTTTTATAAATATAATTTACGGATAACAAAGGGGAAATTTTAGGTTCACGTGAGAATGAAAAAACTTTAGACATTTACAAATGAATACTGAGAGCCAACAAGGCTTTTTTATAAAGTTGGTGCAAGTTCAACCAGATGCTGACCATTGGTGCACCATATAAGCAAAACAAAGAACCTTCTATGGCTTTTTGTAGCAAGAAATAATAAAATAATATATATATATAACTAAAGGACAGGCAGCTACAGCATTTTTATACATTTTAGGTATTATCTAATGAAAGTGCGAAATAAAAGTTTGGAGACATCCTATTTAAACACCAGAGAACAAATTCAAAGGAAAATTTTGAACATTTTAGTTTGCATCTCCTCTTAATGAAATGTTGTTAACTTTACCGTTACTTTACTTTAACTTTACTTTCTCTCCTATCAAGATAACATAATAATATTCTCTCTGGATATTAATTCAGAGTTTGAATATTTGGATTTGCAGGTTTCTTAAAAATCAGTATATGTGTAGAATACATTTGAGTATTTTGTAATGTTTGCTTAAATTAAAATATGAGATATTTCTTAACCTTTTGGATCCAAACTATTGCCGATGTTTTTCCATGGATCCGTGAGCAACATGACCCAAAGGCGAAAAGTCAGTTCAACATCAAACTTGGTATATAAGTGAAGCATATTCCAAAGAAGTGATACGAATATTTCCAAGAAAATTCCGCACTTTACATGACAATTTTTTTCAAATATTTTGATTTTTTTTCAAAAATCAGTAAATGTCTTAATTAAAATACGTAACAATTAAGATAGTTTTATCACAACTGAAATGTTTATCTTTAATTCTCTGGTAGCCTCTGAAGTCCTTTTCTGAAAGATAAACAATTAGAGTTAGGCAAAAATATGTTGCTACTAAAATAATGAAGATCTCGTTAAATTTCGTTAGCGCACATTATTTATGTTAATGATTTTCTTTATTTAACCATTTCAGAAATATTCTTTGTTACTGTTTGGTTTGAAGGTTCCAATATTTATAATATTCGCAAATGGAAAGCAGTTATATTTGCAGACGGTATGGAATTTCAAAGCAAATACACAGAAACTAGTTTTTAAAATGTTGACTATCCTTTAAACCTACTGCATTTCCCTATTCCCACTGTACATACAAAAATGCTATGTAACGATGTCTACAAATACTTATCTCGATCAACATAAAGTAGATAGAAACAGACGCTTTTTAATAGTGGTTTGTTGAAGAATGGTAAGAAAGTCACGTGAATGTTTTAGCAGCGACCAAACGTGTACTGACCGTGAAATCTGCTAATGCAATACCTATTCTATCTTTTATGTAGATCAACATAAACGTTAAAAATCTGATGTGTTCCATTCACATGACTTTCTCTAGCTGTTCCACAAACAAACTTTCCTTGCAAGAAATTATCCTTTCATCTATGTCGTGCTAATCGAGATAAATAGCAGATGTATTTTGCACTCCGGGAGTAAAAGAAAAGAAACGAACGTTGATTTCCCGCATGAGAAAAGTTGAAGTCGCTAAAATGGAAACCAACAACAAAGAACATCTCGGAAACAGTTTACTCTTAAAAAAAAAAAGCATATGACAATAGTTGTGTATTTTAATGAGATCTATATTTTTGTGCTCTGAATTTTAGTCTGCCTATCTTTTACGGTTTTGGAGTCATCCAGAATGAAGAGGTTTTCAGAGGTTTTTCAGAAAATTCAAGATATAAATTTCGTTTGTCATAAAATCTTAAACATGTATTTTAATCAAAATCGTCAAGTCATTTCTGAAAAAATAAAAATTTCGAAAAAGGTTCCATGTTAAGGGTAGTTGGGGGTAGGGGATCTTGATAATCTTCTTGTCGCATCCTTGAAAGATATTTGTTTCAAAGATAAAAAGCCGCCGATATTACCATTGCAGTCAAGGTGGTATATAAATGGAACAATTAAAATTAATTCTTTCACGAAAACTACTACTCTCTCAAGTCAATCAAATGAAGAGCCTAATAGATTCTTCTGAAAGTATCGAAAGAAACAATTCGTTCACGAGTATTGAAGCATGACATAACTGGCAAAACCTATCATTATGTACTATTTCTTTCAGCGTGACCAGACTTGTAAAGGTATTTCCCAGACGCGATACATTAAATACACAATACAGCAGTTTATATATAAGGCACAAGGTCCAGAATGAAGTGACAAGTAGATCTCTTCTCTTGTATAAGATGCTGTGATAACTTTATGTTTCTATATTCTCATGTAAACTATAACTGCGGTTCGAATTAACTCTGTTTCAAACTGAGCGACATCGTCCAAGTGTACCATTTTGAGGGTCGCAATCGAGACTATCCCGTTTCATACATCACGAATTTCCCCTCTCTTTCATTTCCTTCTTCATCCTTCAGAGATGATATTTGGAAACTCTCTGACCGAACTTATCCGTAAGAAAAGGAGCATCGTTGGGGAACTCTCTGACTGAACGCATCAGGGTGAATAGGGTCATCTTTGGGGACTGTTCTGACAGACCTATCAGTGTGGATAGGGACATCTTGGAGGAACCTTCTCGCCGAAGTTAGCCGTGGTGGTTGGGGGTCTTTTGTGAAAACTCTCGTCGAAGGTATCCATGTGGATAGGAGAGGACGGGACTCTTTCGGAAACACTCTGGCCGAAATTATCAGTGTAAACTGGGGCGTCTTCGGGGGGACCTAAGTCCGATCGTATTTGTGTGGATAGAATGTTTTGGAGAACCCTCCAGGTGAATTTGCCTAACGTACTGACAGAGACAGCTTTGAGAAAACCTCTGTTTCAACCATTGATCCTTGGGGATTGGCATCCTTTGAGGAAACGTCTGGCTGAACTTATCTTTGTGGATTTAGGGGTGTTTAGGGAACTCTTTTCGACTGCTGTGTGGATAGTAGGTATGTTTGGGGGACTTTCAAGTCAAACTTGTTCATCTGGATTCGAGAGTCTTTGGGAAGGAACCCTCTCTCCGAATCTGCCGTACTGATGGGGTCTATGGAGAGCCTTATTACGAACATTTTCGCATGATTAGTGGGAGGGGTCTTTGTTGAACCCTCTGCCCGAACTTCTTGAGGGTAGTGTGGAGGAGGTAGCTATGGGGAATCGTGAGCTCTCTGTCCGAACCTCCGTACGGATAGGGAATCTTTGGTGAACCTTATGTCCGAACTTGTCCATTTGAATAGGGAAGATCTTTGAGGGATATTTCTGTCCGAGCTTATCCGCCTGATAGGGACAAGGAATATTTGGGAAGCCCTCCGACTGAATCTGCCATATAAATAGTGGGTCTTTAAGGAATGTGCGAATCCATCCATGTGAAAAGGGAGGTGTTTGGGGGAAGCTTCTGTAACCTTTAATCGAGCTTTTAAGAAAAACCAGCGCTATGAAAAGAGAACAGTTTTAAAAATATGTATCCCTAAAAACTAAAGATGCGGAAGCATCTAAAAATTATATTAAAGGTTTTTCAAACCTCCAAATGTAGATATTTTATCTCTCGCAGCATAGGAAAATGTTTGATGGCATTGCTGTTTATAATTTTTTTAGGCTCAACAGAGAAGCAACCAATGATTATCTGAAAATAATGGACGTGCCTAAAGCACAGCAATTCTTACATAGTGGCATTCAGCAGCACATTCAGTAGATCATTTTGTGCTGCAGATTGTGTACCAGTAATTGCAGCGTTGTACCAAAATACGTCATATGAGCGAAACAAAACTAGTTGTGGTGTAATAAATATTCTTCCAGTGTAAACCGGTCTGTGGGCAAGACCATTGCAAGAGTATACGTACACAATCGTGAGAGTTTCACCTCTGTTCAAAACCATTCTGATTTTTATTTTATCTCCCAAGTACAAAAGTAGGTGGAGATGGTATTGTATTACACCCTAAAATTTGATGACAAGCTTTCACTGGAAATACACATTTTGAGGCACCCGGAATTAAAAAAATCACATATTCACAAAAACGTCGGCACGCGCGCGAGAGAGTCCGTGTGTCTGCGAATAGCATTACTCAAAAACGTGAGGTGTGGTTAAATAACAAACTTGGTATTTAAGTTCAGTATCTTCTAAGGATGCAACACGAAGATTTTTCACAAGATTCCACTCAGCAAATTACCGTTTACATGAAACATATTTCAACAATTTATATTTTTTCAAAACATGACCATTACAATGCGATTAAACTACCACATATAACATTACATATAATTTTCTGGTAATATATTCCGAAGTCCTCCTTTTACATTACTGTAAACACTAACAAGCTTACTACGCAAAAAACAGCTTTATTTAAGCACAAAGTATATGTATTTTATTTGTTGAGTTAGCCATTTCCCAAACATTCCTTGTAGTTGGTTTAAATTTTGAAAAGAATTTATGTTTGCTCAAACAGGAAGTGATTATTCGAGTACAGACCATATTGTGCCTACAGGAAATAAAGATAATTTCTACAAATGTTTATCTCGATTAACATTAAATACATCCAAGAATAACAGTTTTTAAGAACAGTTTGTGTAGAGTCAGTTGAGAAGTTTTGTGAGTGTAACAACTCATATTTTTACTTTCTTTAGCTTCGTATGTACAACGTACATAGTGGTTAGAGAAGGTATTGTGTTCCACCCAAAATTCGATACCGAGATTTCACCGGAAAGACATGTTTAGGATCTCCTGAATAAAAAAAAACATTTTCAGAAAAAGGTCCGTGTGTGTCTGTGGACATAATAGATCAAAAACGAAAAGACGGTTGGTATTTAAGTTTGGTGTTTTCCAAGGATGCGACACGAAGTTTTCAAGAAAATCCCCGCACCCCTAACTACCCTTTACATGGACAACTTTTCGAGATGTTTGATTTCCTTAAAAATGGCTCTAACGATTTTGATTAAAATACCACATATTAAAGTCATTTCCATCACAAATATAACATACAAGTTGTTCACAAGTCAAAGCCCCTGATATGAACACAGAGTTAAGGGGGGCTATATAAATGAAACGAGAGGGGAAAAAAAGAATCATTCGATTGTCTTTTCTTGCTATTGTAATGCATTCGATCGTGGAAAACAATCGATAGTGTCATCGCTATGTCATCGCTACTCTAGATAGACTTGGGCACAGCTGCTCCAAGACACTTATGGATCTGACATTAGTTAAGGCCGAGAAGTTTAATCTGTTTGCAATTGGAAATTCAGAGCATCTCTCTTGTTTTTGTTTTTTTGTTTTACTTTTCTTTTTTAAACTATAGTATAAAACTCTACCTACTGTTTTACATAATAAATAATGAATAAACATATCTGTAGTCACGTTAGCAAATCTGAGGTTTATTTTATTTACAAGGTCACTCCTCCCCCTTTCTTTTTTCTTGCCTGATAACCGATTGACGTATGTGGCGCCACAGCCGATTCGGGTCAATGGCTACCGCACGGTCGCTGCATCATATCCTGAACAATTTAACTTTAAATTCAAGTCCATGCTTCTCAGTCTCCGTCCACAGAAGACCTCATCGACTGACCGTTGCTGTGGGGTAATATACCAACTTAAACTTTACGTTTGTGATAAGTAGAGAGAGCATCGGAGTACAAGATAACAATGTAGATACTGCCATAGATACGGGGGTTCGTACTTTCTCTATCGTAAGGCAATCTAACTTTATGAGTCAACGTAACTTAGCTACTCTTCCTGTTTTTGCTTTCTTTATAACTGTGTGCCCAACTACTGGTAAGATACTTAGCTGAAAGTATCGAAGCTGAGGCATTTACAAATGTAGTCATTTGTAGAATTCGGATCGGAGCTCTTATCTACTGATTATTACGCAGAGAGATTTTTTCTCAGTATGAACGCTGCTTAACAAACTATCGTATGGTCGAATGGCTAGTGAGCTGACCTCTCACCACGAAGGTCGCGGATTCGACTCCAGGATGGGCGAGGAATGTTTCTTCAGAATCATACCCTACCCTCCACAAAGTCTAGAAGTATGTCTGTGACAGTGTGTGTGTCACTAAAAACCCAACGTTAAAAGAATCTACGGTCAACGAGTTGTTTCTAAAGCAAAGTCTTAGATATTAAAGAGCGCTAAGTAAATGAAAAAAAAGAAATCTAGATGTATTCATATACCTCGTATGAACTTAACCTCAAAATTTCTCAAAATATATATTGTTGTCCACTCTAATGTGACTTTAATGGAGATCAAGTGGTACAACAAATATCATTTATGAAACTAAAGGGTTAAATACATTCTAAAATATATCGTAACACGAAATAAAACAACATAGATTAACTAGTATATCTACAAAGCTCAAGTTTGTGTATATATGAATGTATACACAAATGAACGTTTTTATTGTGCTACGCTATAGCTAACATACAGTGTATCAAAGGTATTCAATGTCGTGAAAAGCAACGTTGTCATGTTTTCTACAATTGAACGTTCGCCTCCACCCGTTGGCATTTATACCTAGAGCATACTTCTTAGAATAGGACAGAAAACAGGGAAGATATTATAACGCTATGTTGCACTCCAAGTGGACTTAACACTCATTTGTGCAAGGTAAAACATCAGCAATTTCAGAGAAAAAACAATGCATGCGGCTGTGTTACCTGAGAGGCTTCAAGTGATCAAAGGCAGAGCACACTTTAACGATTAGAGCAGCAAAATACTGCTTCAATACTATATGTGGCGCGAATTATAAATAAAATAGAAACAGCAATTACATGTTTATGTGTAAATATTTACTATAATACAACGTGAATGTTAATTCGGCAAAGAAACCACTAGTCCTGCCTTTATTTTGTCTTCGCTGCTCAAGAAGTGGTTAGTGGAGTAAGTGCTGCTGTGCAGTAAGCGTCAGTATTTAAGAAAACCAAATTGACAAGACTAATATTTTATGAATTTTAAACGGCGATTAGACAAAATAAAATGAGTTTACCACAGGATTGCCTAATAATACAAAAAATCTGATGTGTTCCATTCACATGACTTTCTCTACACCTCTGCAACTAATTAGTTTTAAAAAGCTCATGCTTCTATTTATTTCATGCCAATCGACAAAAAATTAGCAGAAATAGTATTATTACTTGCTTTCTTGTAAGAAGAAGGTAAATAAGGGAGTAGCATAGGTTAAAGCGATAGTCAAAAGCTGGTTGCATGTAACTGAAGGTCCTTTGTTTGTATGGACAGGAGTTGACAAATTTCTGTATGAGTTTATCGAACCTGAAAACAAAAACAAGGAATATCTCAAAAACGATCAACTCCATGAAAAAAATGTATACAACATAAATTGTGTTTTAATGTGCTCTACATGTTTTGAGTGGCAAGTTTTTGTCTATCTCTTACGGTTTAGCACTTATGCAAAATTCCGTAAAATTCACTCAGAATAAAGTAGTCTTCAGAGGCTATTCCCAGAAAATTCAAAATATACATTTTATTTATCAGGTAAATATATTTAATATACGACATTTTCATCAAAACCGTTAGAGCCATTTTTTAGAAAATCAACATTTTCGAAAAAAGTTCCATGTAAAAGGTAGTTTGGGGTGGGGGGATTTTTCTCAAAAGCTGCGTGTCGCATCCCTGGAAGATACTAAACTTAAATATAAAGTTTGGCATTTTACCGACTTTTTGTTTTTGAGTTATCGTGTTCACAGACACATGGACACACCCGGACCTTTTTCTGAAAATACATTTTTGGATGCAGGGGACCCTAAAACATATACTTCCGGTGAAATCTCAGTATCCAATTTTTTGTTGGAGTGCAATACCTTCTCTATACACTACGTACATAATAGGTGTAGAGAAAGTAAAAATAGGGTTTTGATAGAAATCAGAACTAATTACTTCATGGACACAACGCGTTTCCGCTGTTTCCCCCTCGAATCTGTGATAGCACAAAAGAAAGGATGATATTGGGTATGAAGCTAAAACAGCTAATGTGTTTTATATTGACATGATTCTTTTCTACCTGTTCTGCAAACTTACAAAATACTGTTATTCTATCTCCTCATGAGAACAGTATTAGCAGAAAACTTAATTCTTTATAAGTGGAAGGAAACTAAGGGCAATACCAGGCTAAAGCGAGAGTCACATCTTTTAACAACTGTCGCTATGTGGTTGACATTAAAATTTGCTTTACTTTGCATGGCAGGAGTAAATCAAAAGAAACACGAACGACTTTCTGGTTGAGAAAAGTGTAAGTATTTTAAAATGTAAAAAAAAAAAAAATCGGAAATGGTTAGCCCCACAATCAAAATGCACACGAAGTAAACTGTTTTAACCGAGATCCATAATCTTTGTGTAGCAAGTATTAGTCCATCTCTTACGGTTTACCAGTAAGCAAAAGTCATCCAGAATGAAGAGGACTTCTGACTATTCCTGGAAAATTCGAGATATAATTTTATTTGTGATGTAAATATATTTGATATATTGTATTTTAATCAAAATTTTAGTCATTTTTTAGAAAATCAAAATTTTATAAAATTTTTACACGTAGGAGGATTCTTTTAAAAATCTGTCGCATACTAAACTTAAATAACAAGTTTTGTATTTAACGGACTTTTCATGTTTACTTTCTCTATACGTGCTATGTAAATAGTGTATAGAGAAGGTATTGCACTCCACCCAAAACTTCGATGCCGAGATTTTACCGGAAATACATGTTTTACGGTCCCCTGTATGCAAAAAAAGTATTTTCAGAAAAAGGTCCGTGTGTGTGTCCGTGAGTCTGTGAACACGATAACTCAAAAACGAAAAGTTGGTATTTAAGTTTAGTATCTTCCAGGGATGCGACACGAAGATTTTGAGAAAAATCCCCCCACCCCAAACTACCCTTTACATGGAACTTTTTTCGAACATTTTGATTTCTAAAAAATGGATCTAACGATTTTGATTAAAATATCGTACATTAAAGATATTTACCTGACAAATAAAATGTATATTTTGAACTTTCTGGGATTAGCCTCTGAAGACTACTTTATTCTGGGTCAATTTTACGGAATTTTGCATAACTGCTAAACCGTAAGAGTTGGATAAAAACTTACCACACAACAAATGTAGAGCACCTTAAAACACACAATATATGTTATATATTTTTTTTTTTCGTGGAGTTGCTTGTTCTTTAGATATTCCTTGTTTTTGGTTTCAGCTATAAAAAACATATTTTTCTCATACAGGACTTTGTGAACTCGCGTCCATACAGACAAAGGAACTTCAGTGACATAGCAACCAGCTTTTGACTATCACTTTAACCTATGGTACTCCCTTATGTCGCTTCCACTAACAAGGAAGCAAATAATAAGATTCTGCTATTTTCTCGATTAGATGAAGCAAATAGAATAATTTGTGGAGAGATGTAGAGAAAGTCATGTGAACGGAACACATCGGAATTTTGTATTATGCTGTCCGCAGAGACGCAAAATCTTCGTGTTGCATCCTTGGATGATACCGAACTTAAATACCAGGTTTGGTAATATCCCGACGTCACTTTTTTGAGCTATCGTGTTCACAGACACTCTCTCTCTCTCTCTCTCTCTCTCTCTCCCTCTCTCTCTCACACACAAACCTTTTTTTTATAAAATGCTTTAATTTTTGGAAACAGGGTATCTCAAATCATATTTCCGGTGAAATTTTGGTATTGAACTTTTGGGTGGAATACAATATGTACATTGTGCATACGTACTAGAATTGTTATATAGTGCTTGACACCCGCTTTTACTGTTACGCCACCGCAGGCGATGGCACTGATGATACGTGGAATGAAGATGGAGCACTGGTGGAATGTAATGTCGGGAGAAACCGGAGGAAACCCGCCCCTACGCCGCTTTCTCCACCACAAATCTCACATGCGGTCTCTTGGGATCGAACCCGGGCCGTCGCCCACCGCGCGGCCCTACGTACTACAGAAAGTAAAATATCAGTAATCCACAATCCTGCAATTTAAACATATTAGTAACTCCTCCCCCTTTATAAATATATAGGTGCTAATACGGTATGTAAGCATTCAAGTATTAAACTCTTAACAGAAGTGAAACAAATAAACTGTACATTCAAATCTTTAGGATGTGCATTTTATATGAGGTAGTAAACATAAGCAACAATGAGGTGCACTTGAAAAAGAGCTAAATAGTATGCTGTTCTTGCAAAAAGTGATATAAAAAAGCGTTTAACCTGCCTTTTCTGCAGATGAAAATGACCAGACAGAAAAAGAAACTTTGAAAGCGTGACTTCACAAATGTGAAACCTTTTTCGGGCAATTCCAGTTTATGTATGTCCTTGTAGGCTGTACACATTATGCAGAACCTTAATGGTTTGTTTATATAGTTTTCTCTGTCTAAGGTTAAACATGACAGAAAAGCTGAGCAGCATAGCAACTGCAATCTATATACGCACGAAGAAACACATTTTGCTAATGAATTTCCTACAAGGTTTTGCTTTCTGCGAAGTGCGGTAGCTCATTAGCACTGGTCACAGAATTTCTTGCACAAAGAAATACATATATGATCTGACAGATCTTATTACTTACATTTAATATCCACGATATGAGTTCTTTTAAAATGGGTGTAGCTCCGAAAATATGTTTTATTCCGCTTTATGTCACGGTGCCACAGAGTCTGATGAGCTACCTAATTCACGAGTATCACGTGGTTGAGCCACTGGGATAGAAAAAGATTCTATATTTATTTTCTCTACATAGTACATAGATAGAGAAGGTATTGCATTTCAACCAAAAAAGGTATGCACAAAGAAGTTGTAACATGTAAAAGCTGTTTCCTGGAGAAACTGCTTGCAAGTTGATAAACGTGCTCAGTTAAGGGACCAGTAAATTCTTTTTGTTTTGGATAGTGTATAACGCCCGCTATTACTGCTATGGCACCACAGGCGATAACACTGATGGTATACGAATGAAGATGGAGCACCGGTGGAATGGCGGGGGAAACCGGAGAACCCGGAGAAAACCTGTCCCTGCGCCGCTTTGTCACCACAAATCTCGCAAGCGGTCACTTGGGATCGAAACTGGGCCGTCCAGGTGAGAGGCGAGTGGTCTGACCACTCGGCCACGGGACGGCTTGGACCAGTAAGCGGAAGACTTGTAAAGAGCGATGGTTGGTTTCCAACCGCACACACCCTAACCCCAAACTATAAAGTCTTTGGAAAAATAGGGGGCAGTGTCATGTTCTGAAAAATACTTTGTGCCCTTCACCAAGGTTTAACCGGAAATAGATGCTTTAGGGTCCCCTGTTACCAAAAAAGGATTTGTAGAAAAAGGCCAGCACGCGCGTTGAATGTGTGTGTGTGTGTGTGTGTGTGTGTGTGTGTGTGTGTGTGTGTGTGTGTGAGAGAGAGAGAGAGAGAGAGAGAGAGAGAGAGAGAGTGAGTCTTTGAACACGATAGCCCAAAAAAGTAAAGTCGGGATGTTACCAAACCTGGTATTTAAGCTTGGTATCAAGCTATTTTGAGAAAAATTACCCTTCCCCAAACTACCCTTCATATGGAAAAAAACATTAAAAATTGCTTAATTTCTCCAAAATGACTAACGAGTTTGATCAAAATACTGAATATTAAAGTTATTTAAATGACAAATAAAAGGTATATCGTGAATTTTCTGGGAATAGCCCCTAAGACCTTTTTATTTCTGGATGAAATGTGCTGAATTTTACATTAACTGGTAAACGTAGAAGATTGACAAAATCGTCCTTAACAAAGATGTAGAATTCTCTAAAACACACAATTTAAGTCTTATACGTTTCTTTTTTCATAGAGTTGAGGTATTCCTTGTTATTTGTTTCAGTTTTAAAATATTTGAAAAACTGTTCCTATACGGGAATTTGCAAACAGCTGGCCATGCAACTAGTTTTTAAAATAGTTAACTATCGCTTTAGCCTACTGTAATCCCTTATTTCCCTTCTACTTACAAGGAAGCAAGCAATAAAGACGATTTCTGCTAGTGTTTATCTTGATTAGTGTACAGAAGAATAACCTTTTTTTTTTTTTTTGTATACGTGTAAAACAAAATCATTATAACAGAAATTCTTTAGTGGGATTTTTGGCAGTTTATGCAACGCTTATTTCTTTATCACCTCATATTGATAATCGCTGAATATTTTCAAATTCTAAAGGCGCAAGATTTTAGAGTGGTCAGTTCCTCCTCATTGTTGAGATTAAATGTCACTGAAATTGAGTAGCTTTGTATTTGTTTTATTTCTGATGACTTTAAACTGCTTATGGTTCTCATTGCTCCATTCTATGTTGGGTAAATGGAAATGGCGCTTTATTTATAAACGCTCTTTAACAGCTGTGGTTCTCAGCGTCCCATTCTATATTGGGCGTGAAAGACCGCTTAATTTTGCTCAGAGGCCTCTCTATCAGGCTTGAAATTCTTTTACCTAAATCTACGACACGGGACCACCAGCTTTACTTCCCTTCGGAAGGAAGCCATGCTAAGAATTTTATGCACAAAATAAATCCGTCGCCTTCAGCCGGATTTGAACTCCATACCTTGGAACCAGAGGCTATATGTTGACCGAATTATTAAGACAATTAAAAATTAACTTATTTTCAAATTAGAAGCTCACGTGTTATAGTGTATACTAGTGTACACGTGTTTCAAAAGTCCCGTACATTTTTTGCCACAGCTAAATGAAAATGTTTTTCAAAAATTCTCAGGCATATCAAATATAATCAATATACCATCTCAAAGGTTATTTTATACAACAAACTATGGTAATCAAGTAAATTGTCAGAATACCCAGTCTCATTTAGATCTCAATTCTCTCATTTTCGCATAAAAACATTGTTATTTTGTGTTAATGTTTACTAATAAACCAAACAAATCCACCTATTTATTTGGTTACCATAACATCATTTATTGTAAAAACCAATTGATAGCCTGTACATCATACACAAATATTAAAATATTTACTTTTAATAAAATAAGTACTTGTAAACATCATTACTAACAGAACCCGAAGATCCGCCCCTTCCTCTCCCTTAATAGTCCCCCCCACTGTTCAACATGTGTCATGTAATGTTAAAACCAGTAATAAAACGTGTTTGGTAAGAATCTTAAATTCCAGTGCTTAGGCAGTTATGATTCTTCTTTTTTTTCTGGGATGTTAAATGTCAATGCGATTATAAACGCAAATGCTAAAGAAATTGACAGTATGAGTTATTTAATATATTTTCTTCCAAAATATTCTCAAATCACATTATGCTTATTAAATGTTCGAATACGTGTTGAAGGTGCCTTCACAGCTTTGTTTTATAAGAACTGAGTTGTGAAGGCTGTGAGAATTTAGGTTATTTAAGCAAAAGCAAACTGTCTAAATGCAACATAGTATAGTACAAATATCTTTCTTTGGTTGGTAATTGTATATCATTTTGGAGCATTTGGTAGCTCTAGTTTTAAACATTAGATTTTTCTTGGTCGTTGGTAAACACTAGTATGGAAAACAGCTGCTGAAGCCTGAAGTGCCATTTTACGTACGTTTTTAATTTGGAAATAAATGTTGATGGAGTGTGAAGCAAAATCTGACACAAATAAGATGCTCCTAATTTTTGTAATGCTTTTGCAGAACTTCATTCGCTATTTTCCAAGGTAAATAACAATAAACGTTTATCTGGATTGGAATAATAGTTATAAAAGTTGGCACCACTTCTTCCTCGATGTTCTATAAATAACATTTTGTAAGACATTTTAGGCCCTAAACATTTTACCTTCTTTTCCTGCAACTTGAAAATAACGTGGTATTTGGTTTTTTGACTGAGTGTGCCGGTCCCCATGGCCTCGCTCGCCAAGGTGCTTCGTAGCGCTGTGGATCGTGGGTTCGAGTCCCGCCTTGGGCATGGGTGTTATATGTTTGTGTTTATGTGTGTGTTGTAAAAGTAAGAAAACAGTAATCCAGTAATAATACTGAAAAACAAGGTAAAAAAAAAGGGTAAATAAAAGTAGGGTATACAGTGCCGGAGTCCCGATCAGACTCCGGTACCGTATTTTAAAAAAAAAAAAGAAGAAAAAAAAAGTGCCTTATTACAATCCCTTTTGGGTAAACTAATTAATATGGCATATTCTCCAAGAGGAATGATGGGTACATGGTTTCATACATAAACGAGTATTATATGAACGATAAATGGTTTTATAATAAGTAGATATATGCTGAAACACTGGATTTATAATGAAAAAACTTGGTTTTTTTTGGTAGCGGAAGACACTGTATCTATTGGTATGCAAGAACGCCATATGTCGCTCTTGAAAGGATTACCGCGTCGTGAGAACCCGCAAGAATAATTCACCGGTTAGTGTGTCTATAGTAGTTGGTGGAGGAGTATGTTACTGTGAGTTTTTTTTTTTTTTTTTAATTTTATTTTTTAATCTGTTTCTGTAGGCGAAACCACTGGGTCCGGTGGTTTTCAAATTTAGTGCGAGGTTAGGTTCGAATCCGTTAAGGTTAATGTCTGTACACATATTTGTGTTTCTAATGTTCTATTGTGGTAGTACTTGGAGGAAAAATATGATTTAGAACATTATAAAACAATTTATTATTCATATAATACTCGTTCATATATAATTATTTGGTAAATATCCGTCATATACGCAAAATAACCGTTCCAGCATGAATTTGTCTATAGTAAAAAACCAAGCTTTACCGACAAACAAAACCTTTGAAATCGTCATCAGAAATACAAAGTCAATCAATCACACTTGATTTTATTCGATTTTAGAGCGGCCCAAGTTCTGCATTATTACCATTTTGGTTTTTCTTCAATTTAATCAATTAAAATTTGAAAACTGTCTTTGTAATGTTAGTTACGATTTTATTATAATGATACGACAGAGAAATTAGATGAAGTTCAACAAATACCTTGCATAAACAGTGTATATATCTTACAGGGTGTTTTGAAACGCTCAGCAGGTCTTAGAAAATGTCTCTTCATCACGTATGAAATGAAAGGAACCATCGCTGTTAATTACACAACCTGGTGAAAGTTGACTTACCAATACGAGGAGCAGTACGCTGGCTTGTAACGTTGTCTCCATGTTGGATAGGACTACACTCGCACCTCTTGCCCTGACCGTGGTCACTGCACGACTAACTTGCTGATTCTGCTTTCCACTCCTAGTTAGGTTTCCCGCCTCGCCCGCCCCGCTTCCATGCACTGCTCTCCGCGTGTCCCCTTCACGTGTTTATATACAAGCCGCTACAATCCTGTAAACATTACGTACGGATGCATTTCGAGTTTTTTCCTGGGCGGTACTGAAACTGTTGCACTTCTCTAATTCATTGGCTGCCTTTAGTGACGACTATAGTGTACCAGTTATTTACAGTCCATTGTAGGGACTTCACTGTAAACCCACCCTTCTCCATTATTCCTTTTTGTGAACCAATTATTCCAACAAAACCCAGTATAATGAATTTTATTTTGCCCTGGCTCCTCTTCCTTTTCACCATGTGTCTTCCAGTAAGGAAAAGAGGTGGCAGGGAGAAAGGAAAAGAGAAAGGGGCGACCTTTGCGCGTTATACTATTAACTTGATTTTGCTTAGTAAATCTATCGTTTACCATGCACTGTTAGCATTAAAACTGTTCCGTTGCCCGTTTTTTTTCTTTCTCTAGCACGTATGTACTTTTACTTTCTCCACACGTACTATGTACATAGTGGGTAGACAACATTGTAATGCACCCAAAAATACGACACGAAGATTTCACCGAAAATACATGTTTTGGGTTCCCCTGAATCCAAAAAATGCATTTTAGAAACACTTCCGTATGTGTGTGCGCGTGTGTCTGTGGACACCATAGCTCAAAAACGAAAAGACCGTTAAATACCAAACTTGGTAGTTAAGTTTGGTATCTTCCAAGAATACGACACGAAGATTAATCAAGGAAATCCCCCACCACCAACTACCCTTTACATGTAATATTATTTTAAAATTTAAATTTTCTCAAAAATGGCTCTAACGATTTTGATTAAAATACCTTATGTTTAAGATATTTTATGACAAACGAAATGTATAAGTATCTTGAATTTTCTGGGGAAAACCTCTGAAGATCAATTTATTCTGAATGACTTATATAACTGCAAACTAAAAAAGATATACAAAAACGTATTACACAAACAATGTAGATCTTATTAAAACACAAGTTATGCAGTACACTTTTTTTTTTTTTTTTTTTTTAGATTACCCGCTTCCGAGATATTTCGGATTATTGGTTTCAATTCTAGCCACTTAAACTTTCTCGAACGGAAATACATCTTTCTTCTCGTTTCTCGTTTGTTTATTCCTGGCAAGCAAAGATATTGAAGTTTCAATTGTTTTACTTAGCGACCGGCGTTTTAGACTGTGCATTTTCTTATTTTCCTTCTTCTTACAAGGGAGCTAGTAATAAGACTAATTCTGCTTATGTTTATCATCATTAACATCATGTAGATAACAGATTAATGTTTTGAATAAAAAGCTTGTTTACCGAACAGTTAGAGGATTTTTTCCCTCCTGCTTACAAGGAACCAAGTAATAAAGACAATTTCTGCTAATGTTTACCTCGATTATCATGAACTTGATAGCAGAATAAGCTTTTTAACATTATTTCTTTCTCTATATGTACTATGTACATAGTGTATAGAGAAGGTATTGCATT
Source organism: Hymenopus coronatus (assembly GCA_030762935.1). Taxonomy (NCBI): domain Eukaryota; kingdom Metazoa; phylum Arthropoda; class Insecta; order Mantodea; family Hymenopodidae; genus Hymenopus; species Hymenopus coronatus. Next base: position 88,850,383 of record CM060881.1, on the reverse strand, counting down.
TCACCGGAAATATATGTTTTAGGCTCACCTGTATACAAAAAAAGCATTTTCAGAAAAAGGTCCGTGTGTGTGCGTGTGTGTGTGTGTGTTCGTGTGTCTGTGAACACGATAACTCAAAAACGAAAAGTCGGTAAAATACCAAAGTTGGTATTTAAGTTTAGATTCTTCCAGGGATGCGACACGAGGATTTTGAGAATAATTCCCCCATCTCAAACTACCCTTTACATGGAACTTTTTTCGAAAGTTTTGATTTTCTCAAAAATGGCTCTAACGATTTTGATTAAAATTTCTTATATTAAAGATATTTACCTGACAAATAAAATGTATATCTTGAATTTTCTGGGAATAGCCTCTGAAGTCTACTTTATTCTGGAGGAATTTTAAGGAATTTCACATAACTGCTAAACCGTAAGAGATGGACAAAAACTTACAGCACAAAAAATGTAGAGCACCTTAAAATACACAACTTATCTTATATACATTTTTTTCGTGGAGTTGGTCGTTTTTTAGATACTCATTGTTTTTGGTTTCAGCTTTAAAAACATACTTTTCTCATACAGGAATTTGTCAACTCCTGTCCATACAAACAAATGAACTTCAGTCACATAGCAACCAACTTTTGACTATTACTTTAACCAATAGTACTCCGTTATTTCGCTTCTACTTGCAAGGGAGCAAGTAATAGGACTACTTCTGCTGATATTTTCTCGATTAGTATGAAGCAAATAGAAGCATAACCTTTTTAACAATAATTTGTTGCAGAGATATAGAGAAAGTCATGTGAATGGACCACATCAGATTTTCTTCTTCTTTCTTTAGTTTAACGCATTTAACCTAGTCGGTCATATCGGACGATGAACGAAATCAATAAAATGCTTCTCAAATGGTCTTGGGGCCCGGGGAGCTTAAAGTTATAACTGGCGCAACAGATTTAAACATGTGAAAATCTTAGCGCGTTGTATATCTGTTGTTACCAGGTAAGTATTATCTGTCTATCCGTACTTCACCGGCGATGTAAACAAATCAGAAGGTATTCTTCCGCGAACGCACGTGCTCACCCCACGTGGTGCTAAGCTGGCTCGGCTATAGTAAAATTGTAAAATCGAGTACCTGCGTTTGGAAGAAAAAGAAATAGCTACCTAGTTTTACTGTTTACAGATAATGTTCAACTTTATTGAATGCTAATGCATAAAACACGTGGGCAAGTCGTTATATATTCAGAACGAAATGTAAAACTCGACCGTAAAATGATACAAAGCAGACATGTTGTTTGCGAATTTTAGCATTCACATATGCACAGCCATACACTGCACATTTCTTTAATATACTGCCACAATGCAGTGACTTTCCAGAAAAGCTAATCCGAAGATGAAACTGGTCCCTCTCCTTCAAGATACGAGTTATTTGCTGTAGTTGCAATCGAACTGTCTAACCATCATAGAGATTGATAATTAATGGGCCAACGACAATGTCCACCATTCCCTCCAAATCTCATTCTCTTTACTCTTTCCGATTACTGTGTGATAGGCATTCTCTGCATTTTCGGTTGTCACTTGTCGGAAAGCTGCTTACACAAGATGTCGCACCTCGGATAATTTAAAAGTTTTGTACACGGTATGCTGCTTTCAGAAACACTAGTAAATTCTACCGCTAAGCTACAGAACATTGCTTAATTTTTTCCTTGCTTTGTATGTTTCACTGCACTGGTACTACATGTATCCGTCATTACTGGCTGATTAAAAACAATCGTTTGAAACGAACTGCATAATGGTCACGCGTTCTTACATCAAGAAATAATGATTAAATGATCAATAAATTTTGTTCCTTAATCATTCATACTTTATTATTTAGACATTGAGTAGTGTAATACGATATTTCTGTATTCTCTCTGCAATTTTGTGATGGAGAAAAGCAGTAAAACGTTCAGCAACCAATCATAGCCATGGCAACCTGTTACTTTTGTTTACATTGCCAGTGAAGTCACATTGGACGGAGAATAGTTCACCAGTCGACTGCATTTATGCTAAAGGAGTACTGTCACAAACGATTCAAATTATGCACTGCATCACATTGCGCTGTACTGATAAACTCACTCACACACACACACACACACACACACACACACACATGTTAGTTCAAATGACCTAACATAAAAGCAATGCCAATCGTCTGCCTCCAATTCCTCCGCGCCTGACAGTCCTTAGTCTTCACTCCCTTACGGGAATATATCGCATAATCTGCACAAGTTTAAGAATCAGTTGCCTCCATTACAAAATTTTGTCAGTGTTTGCCTTTGTGTACAAAACATAACATGCTGTCTGCCATACAGTTCATATTCTGGACCTGGCATACGGTATTCTTTTCTTCTTCTTTTTTTTAATTTCTTATTTATGCCTCTTAACCTGGTTAGTCATATGGGAAGATGAATGAAATTGGTGAAATTATGTCGAGATTCATGGGACTTAAAGTTATTCGACATTTGCCTTCTCAGCCTAAGAGAAAACTCCTAAAAAACGGAATCCGGGTAACTCACCCCAAACAAGATTTGATCTCGTGATCTCTTGAATGTGGTGTTTTATTTTGTGGCGTAACAGATGTTGGAAACCGTGAACAGCGAATATCACGTACGATGTTACGAGAATAAACAACTTAATAGTGTCTATTGATTTACGAGAATCAGGCTTTTAGAGAACTCGGGTGAAGATATATTTTATTTCCTTCCTTCGTCTCTGCCACTTGTTTCATAAAGTTGAAGACAGTTGCAATTATTTCTCTGCTCTGACTTTGTAATGCCTTGGCACTTAACTTTGAAAGCATAGGAGCCATGGTTATCGATGTCACAGCAAGAAAATAAACACAATTTACTGCCCTCTTTAAAAATACAAACAAATGCGGAACACTTTCGATGCAGGCTATACAGTGGTTTGTTCGCTGTGACTGTGCGTAAGCAGTCGCAACTGTATCATATCGCAAACTCCGAATAAGCTAGGCTCGGTAGCTGGGTTGGGGTCAGGATCGCGATTCAGAAGTTTTGCGCCCGTTGATCTCGACATTAGTCTTCTCAGGATAAGGGAAAAACGTGAAAAAAATCTTATCCATCTAATTCACCTTAAGCGAGATTCAACTCGCGACCCCATTAATGCGAGACAAACACGCTACCCCCACATTGTGTACATTGCACGAAGGTACAATATACACGGTAGGCAAAGAATGTACTGCATTTTATCCAAAAATTACATACCGAGATTTCACCGGAAATACTGTATCTTTCAAGGATGCAACACAAAGATTAAAAACAGAAATTCAGCATGGAAAATTATCGAAAAGTTAGATTTAACCAAAAAGGACAAAGAGTTTGATTAAAATATCGTATATTAAAATGTTTAAATGATAAATAAAATGTATATTTTGGATTTTCAGGGAATAGTCTCTAAAGAACTATTCATTCTGGATGACCTTTGCATAACTGGTAAATCATAAGATATAGACAAAACTTTTCTACCCAAAAAAGTGTATAACTCGTTAAAACACACAATGAATGTTATATATGAAATATATATATATATATATATATATATATATATATTAGTTAATCATTTCCGAGATATTCCCTCTTATGGTTTCAATGTTAAAATACTTAAAACTGTTTTCAAACGGGAAGTCTTTGTCCGTTTCATATATCTTTTGCTTTTCTTCTGAGCATGGAAAAACAACCGACCAATGTTAGTCGCATGGTGACAGCTTTAAAACATTTTACTGTCGCCATTAACCGACGTATTCCCTTATCTTCCATCTACTTACATGAAAGTAACTAATAAAACAATTTTTGATAATATTTATATCGAATAGCATGATGTAGATAAAAGAATAATATTTTGTTTGCAATAAAGATAGAGAAGGTCATTTGATTAGAACATAGCAGATTTTTTACTTTCTCTACAAAGTATTTGGTACGTAGGTAGAGAGGTATTGCACTACAATAAAAATTCAATTACAAGATTTTATCGGAAATACACCTTTTAGAATCCCCTGTACTAAAAAAAAAAAAAAAAAAAAAAAAAGCATTTTCAAAAAAAGGTCCATGTGTGTGAGTGCATGTGTGTGTCCAGTGCCTGTATCCATGTCCACGCGTCTCCGTGTCTGTGAAGACGATAACTCAAAAACGAAAAGTCGGTAAAATACGAAACTTGGTATTTAGATTAGTATCATCCAAGGTTGCGACACGAAGATTTTGAGGAAAATTCCCCACCCCAAACGTACACTTTACATGAAAACATTTAGAAAATTTGTATTTTCTCAAAAATGTCTTTATCAATTTCGATTAAAATATATATTAAAGTATATTAAAGAGATTTACATGACACATAAAATATATGTTTTTTGGGAATAGCGTCTGAGGTCCTTTACATTCTGGATGAATATAAGCGAAATTTGCATAAACTACAAGAGTTACACAAAAGCATTGTACATAACAAATGTAGATGTGATAGCCCGCCTGGGTAGCGTGGTGGTAGGATGTCTGCCTCACGTTCTAAAGGTCGTGAGTTCGAAGAGTTACCCGGGTAAGGTTTTTATCGGGGTTTTCTCTTATCCTGAGAAGACGAATGTCGAGTAACTTTAAGCTCCATGGACCCCGAGTACATTTGAGCATCATATCATCAATTGCATTCATCGTCCGATATGACCAAAAAAGGTTAAAGGACGTTAAACTACAAAAAAAAAAAAAAAAAAAAAAATGTAGATGTTCAAACACATAATTTGTGCAATATACAATAGTTTTTAAAATAGTTGACTATCGCTTTAGCCTAGTGTATTCCGTTATTTCCCTTCTTCTTACAAGAAAAGAAGTACTAAGACCATTTTACTAATGTTTATTTCGATTAAATGAAATGGCGATTTATTTATGGACTCTGTTTAACTGCTGAGGTTCTCAGCGCCCCATTCTAAATTGGGCATGAAAGACTGCGTAATTTTACTCAGAGGCCTCTTTATCAGACTTGAGGTTCTATTATGTGCTGTAAATCTACGACATGGGACCAACGCCTTCACTTCCCTTCCGAAGGAAGCCACGCTAAGGATTTTACACCCGGAAAAATCGATCGTCCTCCTCCGGGTTTGAACCCGCGACCTTGGGTACATGATACCTTGGTAGCTATTACACTACGGTGGGCGATATATATCTCGATTAGCATGAAGTAAATAGACTAATATGCTTTTTAACGATAATTTGTTGCGAGATGTAGAGAAAGTCATGTGGATGGAACACATTAGATTTTTTAAATCTTATGAAAGTTATATCTTGTAGGATGTTTTTGTATTTCTTAACAAGTGTTTCTTCTCCCAGAAATATTAACATTTTCCTGCCGCAGTATTGTTATTCATTCAACAACTATTTCTACATCTCTATTACTTATTTTGGTTGTCCACGAAACATTCTTCTCGACATCTGCACTTCAAACACTGCTCATTTTGTTGCAACGTGGAAGTTTCTGTACCGATGGTGATATACACCACGTGAATCCTGTAGTATCTTCCAAAATACTTTCTTCAAAAGAAAATGCTTATTTTCTGCCAAGAGCTCCCTTGACCATTTGACTTATTGAAGCGACTCACAAAATCTAATGTGTTCCATTCGCATGACTTTCTCTACATCTCTGCAACAAATTATTGTTAAAAAATTTATGCTTCTATTTACTTAATGCTAATCAAAAAAAAAAATAGCAGAAATGGGCATTACTTGCATCGCTGTAAGTAGAAGAGAAATAGGGAGTACTAAAGGGTAACAACTAGTTGCTATGTGACTGAAATTCCTTTGATTGTGTAGACAGAAGTTGACAAATTTCCTATGAGAAAGGTATAAGTATTTTATAGCTGAAACCAATAACAATGAGTATCTAAAAAACGATCAACTCCACGAAAAAAAATTTATATAACATAAATTTTGTGTTTTAACATTTTCTGTTAAGTTAGCTTTTGTCTATCTATTACGATTTACCAGTTGTGCAAAATTCCGTAAAATTCATCCAGAATAAAGTAGTCTTCAGAGGCTATATCCCGAAAATTCAAGATATACATTTTATTTGTCACGTAAATATGTTTAATATAGGATATTTTAATCAAAATCGTTTCTGATAAAATCAACATTTTCGAAAAAAAATCCTTGTAAAGCGTAATTGCGATGGGGGAATTTTCTTGGAAGATTTTCTTGGAAGATACAAAATTTAAATAGCAAGTTTAGTATTTAATGGTCTTTTCGTTTTTGAGCTATGTTGTCCACACACACACACACACAGAACATTTTTTAAAACATTTTTTTTTTTTTGGATTCAGGGATACCAAAACGTATTTCCGATGAAATCTCGGGGTCGTATTTTTGGGTGCATTACAATACTTTCTCTATTCACTATGTACATAGTACGTGTAGAGAAAGTAATAATAAAGTTTCCTATGTTTTTATGTTTACCTTAGTTTGTCTTTTCGGAATACATCTACTTTTTTTTTTTTTTTTTTTTTTTTTTTTTTTTTTTTTTTTTTTTGTAAATACAGTACCGGAGTCTGATCAGGACTCCGTCACTGTTTACCCTACTTTTATTTACCTTTTTCTTTTTACTTTGTTTTGCCGTATTATTACTTTTTTCTTACTTTTACAACACACACATATACACAAACATATAATACCCATGCCCAAGGCGGGACTCGAACCCACGATCCCCAGGGGTAATATATCAGATTTTTAAAAATGTATTTATTTCCATGTATTATACACATATTATTTACAGATTAATTATAAATATAAATAAAAAAAAATAAAATATACAGCATAAAATAAAGATAATAAAGCTAGTAAATTATAACAAACTACGTATTAAAAAACTAATAAAATAATAAAATAAAATTATAACAATTTTTCAACATTTAAATTATTACACTTTCATAATCTAATCTAAATAAATAACCAATAAAATACAAAAAGTAATTAAAAATAAACATATAAAACTAAACAAATTATATAATACATAAAAACACACTACAAACATAAACATTTTAATACCAAAATTCACATAATCCTAATTCTTCTATTACATCACAACATCCCTATACTACCACCACCTGCAAATAACAAATATATAAATTTAATTTATTTTTCAAATTTTAATTTCAAAAATTTAATATCTTTCATCTATTTATTTTATTTCTAAATTATTATTATTATTATATATTATTAATTATCAATTATTATTAATTATTTATTATTATTATTACAATTTTATTTTACTATTATTATTTATCTAAATATTTTTTTATATTTTATATTTTTAAATTTTTTTATATTTAATATTTATTTTATTAGTATTTTATTTTTATTTTAATATTCATTTTTAATATTTTTTATTGTTATTAATATTATTTTTAAAACAAATATACATATTTATTACTACAACTACCCATTTTACTGGTATCCAGTAATAAACAACTGGTATCCAGTTTTTTTTTTTATATCTATATACTATTAACTACACTAAAAGCCGCCGGCACCCGGCGGTAACTATCAGTACTGGTACCTAGTACTAAACTAAATAATGAATAATATAAAGAACTAATTCTAAATAACTACTTCTATTTCATTTAACAAAAAGTTTACTACCTATAGCTTATATAATTGCATATGAATATATGTAATAAAATTCATTAAACACGCTTATTAGGCATTTAATTTTAACTCAACTTTTTGGATTGTTTTTGTTGTAAATCACAGTAAGCTTAGTGGCTTACTAAAACACTAAAACGCCTTTATTATCCTTACCAAATCGATTCCGCTATCATTAAGTATCTTATGTCATTAAAAAGTAATTTCGTTTTATATTTCATCACTATCACTGAGTACAAACGTTCACTGGTGCACTTTAAACAATCTTATCTCACCATTTCGCTATAACGTGTAGTTTCTTATTGCAATACCACTAATACATCTAAAGATGCCATTTTCTGTATAAAAACAAAAACAAAATCACTTAGGCAGATCACTAGCCCGTGTGTACAATGTACGTGGTGGATAGAGAAGGTATTGTATTCCACCTAAAACTTCAATATCGAGACTTCACCGAAAATACATGTTTTGAGACCCCCGAACCCAAAAATTGCAATATAAAATTTTGTCAATGTGTGTGTCTGTTGGCAACATAACTCCAAAACGAAAAATCGGATCTCCCAAGGATGCGATACGACGATTTTCAAGAAATCCTTCCCATCCCAACTACCCTTTTTATGGAACATTTTTAGAAAAAAATTATTTTCTAACGGTTCTAACGACTTTGATTAAAAAGGCATATGTTTAAACCATTTTCGTGACAAAGTAAGTGTAGATATATATTGAATTTTCTGGGAGTAGTCTCTGAAGACCTGTTCATTCTGGATGAGTTTTGAATAACTTTTGTAACTGTTTAACTGTTTTCAGTTTTAAGACAGGTACCTAAAAGATTTCTCTTTACTCTTAGCAAACAAAGAGAACCGAATTTCAATTGTTTCGCATAGCCACCGGCGTTTAAATGATCTGACTAATGCTTTAGTCTAGTGTATTTCCTTATTTCTCTTCTACTTACGAAGAAGCAAGTCGTTTGACTAATTCTGATTATGTTTATCTTGATTAGCATGGAGCAAATAAAAGAGTAATCTTTTGTAAAAAGAAGTTTGTTTACGGAACAGCTAGAGCAAGTCACGTGAATGGAACATGCCAGTTTTCTTTTTCTTTCTGTCCCTACTATTTGCTAAAAACAAATCTTCTCTACTTTTCGGAACAGATATTATATTTAGCTGTAATGGGTTCTTAATAGCATCCTTGACCTTTTGAGTGTTAAGCAATATTGAGAGAAGGGCGCAAATGGAAATTAGGATGGATTGAAGGGCCGCGCTGTGACCGAGTGGTTAGACTACTCTCCTCTCACCTAGACGGCCCTTGTACGATCTCAAGCGACCGCATGTGGGATTTTTGGTGGACAAAGCGGCGCAGGGGCGGGTTTTCTCCGTTTTCTCCGGTTTCCGCCGCATCACATTCAACCAGTGCTCCATCTTCATTCCTTGTATCATCAGTGTCATCGCCTGCGGTAACATTTGCAGCAAAAGAGGGTGTTTATCACTTTCAAAACCATCTATTGTGTTCCATTCACATGACTTTCTCTACATCTCTGCAACAAACTATTGTTAAAAAACTTATGCTCCTTTTTATTTCATGCTAATCGAGAAAAAATTAACAGAAATAGTCTTATTGCTTGCTTCCATGCAAGTAGAAGGGAAATAAGGGAGTAGCATAGGCTAAAGTATTAGTCAAAAGCTGGTTGCTATGTGACTGCGGTTCCTTTGTTTCCATGGACAGGAATTGACAAATTTCCGTATGAGAAAAGTTTAAGTTTTTATAGCTGAAACCAATAACAGCGAATATCTCGACCCATTCCACGAAAAATATGTATATAACATAAACTGTGTGTTTTAATGAGTTCTACATTTTCTGTTAAGTAAGTTTTTGTCTATTTAATACGGTTTGCCAGTTATACAAAATCCGTAAAATTCATCCATAATAGTCTTCAGAGGCTATTCCCCAAAATTTCAAGACATATATTTAATTTGTCAGATAAACATCTTTAATATACATTTTAATCAAAATCGTTACAGCCATTTTTAAGAAAATTAAAAATTTCGATTTTTTTTCCATGTAAGGGGAAGTTGGGGTGGAGGAATTTTCTTGAAAATCTTCCTGTCGCATTCTTGGAAGATACCGAGCTTAAATTCCAAGATTGGTATTTAACGGACTTTTCGTTTTTGAGCTATACTTTCCCCAGGCGCACACACACTCACATATACACACAAGGACCTTTTTTAAAAAAAAAATTGGATTAGGGGGAACCTAAAACTTGCATTTCCGATGAAATCTCGGTATCGAATTTTTGGATGCATTACAATACCTTCTCTGTACACTATGTACATAATACAGAGATGGATTGAAAGGGGGATAGGATAGGTACTGTCCACCTAACACAGAAGTCAAGCGGGGCCAGGGGTGAGCGATCGAGTAGGGGCTTGAACTGTTATCTGGTCACGTACTAGTGGATCAGTTTACATTCACTACGTATGTTTATGAACCAACCCACTGCTGCCAGATCTAATGCCGTTTCAGTAACTGCAGTGATGTATTATGCATTATTTGGCTCTCGCCGCTAACACGCACTACGGCATATAGTACTACAGTTATATAATATTTTGTTACTTTTATTCTTGGTTTAATATTTAAATGCAGAGAGCGGCAGCGACAGCAGCGAAGATGAGGACTTCTCCGACTGGGATCTTGCATGACAACTGGACTTCTAGCTAAGTGTGAGTTACGTGACGACATAAATCGAGCATAAACATCATGGGGACTGCAAAAGTGCTTACGTTACGCATTCCTCTACCTTGCCTTCTTGTGTTGGGTCATCAGTATAGGCATAGCCGTCTATAGTTTACAAGCCGGACCTGATAAGTTTGGCAGCATCTAGCGGAGGCTGTTATGCCAGAGAAAGCTTTCTGCTAGAGGCGAAACTAATATTGGCTATTTATGGCCGCGCCGTGGCCGAGTGGCTAGACCACTTGCCTCTCGGCGACCGGGGTTCCATCCCAAGCGACCGCATGTGAGATTTGTGGTGAACAAAGTGGCGCTGGGCCGGGTTTTCTCCGGGTACTCCGGTTTCCTCTACCATCGCATTCCACCGGTGCTCCATCATCATTCATGTATCATCAGTGTTAAACACTACAAAAACACAACATATTTAATTTAAAGGCGCTTTGTTATTGTAATAAACATGAATTTTCAAGAAAATACCACATATTAAAGTCATTTCCATTACAAATAAAGTGTACTTCTTGAATTTTCTGGGAATAGCTTTTAAAGACCTGTTCATAACCTGTGCTGAATTTTGCATAACTGGTGCTGAATTTTGCATAACTGGTAAACCGTAAGAGATAGACAAAAATTTACAGCACAAAAAATGTAGATTTCGTTAAAACACACAATTTATGTCATATTCATTTTTTTCGTGGAGTTGACCGTTTTCGACATTTTCCTTGTTATAGGTTACAGTTTTAAAATACTTATAACATTTCTCATATGGGAACTTGTCAATTTCTAGCCACGCAAAAAAAACGCATTTCAATCCCATAGCAACCGCATTTTAAAACATTTGACTGTCGGTTTAGCCTAGTGTATTCACTTATTTCCCTTCTATTTTCAAGGGACTAAGTAATACGTCCGTTTGTGCTAATGTTTATCTTGATTACCATGAAGAAATAGTAGGATAACCTTATTAATAATAATTTGATACAAAGATATTTTATTTTTTCTGTGTATTCCCGTTTGTAATATTTCCAACCTGCTATCCTCGATTCGTGTTTCTGACAACGGTTGATTATAAGTTATAACTAATTTCGTCACATCCAAACAATTATACATTGGCTCCATTGCCTCATCTGAATTCAAAAGACAAATATATTAGTGAACATGCTTTGATCCCCCCTCCCCGGTAAGTATAGCCTTTATCTTTTTCAAAATTATCTTCACTCCGTTTCCATTATTATTTTCTCTATACGTACTATGTACATAGTGTACAGAGAAGGTATTGTAATGCACCCAAAAATTCGATACCGAGATTTCACCGGAAATCCATGTTTTAAGACACTCTGAATAAAAAAAAAAAGCATTTTTAGAAAAATGTCCGTATGTGTGTCTGTCTGTCTGTCTGTCTATGTGTGTCTTTGTGTGTGTGTGTATCTGTGGGCAGCATAGTTCAAAAACGAAAAGACCGTTAAATACCACTCTTGGTATTTTAGTTCAGTATCTTCCAAGGGTGCGACACGAAGGTTTTTAAGAAAATCCCCCCACCCCAGCTACCCTTTACATGGAACTTTTTCGAAAATTCTGATTTTCTAAAAAATGGCTCTAACGATTTTGAATAAAATATCGTGATAAAATACCTGACAAATAATATGTATATCTTGAATTTTCTGGAATAGCCTCTGAAGACTACTTTATTCTGGATGAATATTACGCAATTGTGTATAACTGGTAAACCGTAAGAGATAGACAAAAACTCACCGCAAAAAACTGTAGAGCACATTAAAACTCACAATTTATGTTATATCCATTTTTTTCGTGGAGTTGGTCGTTTTAAGATATTCCTTGTTTTTAATTTCAGCTTTAAAAAATTTATACTTTTCTCATACAGGAATTTTTCAACTCCTGTCCATACAAACAAAGGCACTTCAGTCACATAGCACATCACTTTAACCTATGGCACTCCCTTATTTCGTTCTATTTACAAGGAAGCAAGTAATTAGACTATTTCTGCATTCTCAATTTGCATGAAGTAAATAGCATAAGCTTTTTAACAATAATGTGTTGCAGAGACGTAGAGAAAGTAATTTGAATGGAACACGTCAGATTTTTTTTTCTTAATATCTTCCTTTTAACAGGGCTATGTCGCTGGCAAATTGCATGCATTTTAGTTTTCTTCCTCCTATTATCACTCTTCTATTGTTTTCCGAAATTTTAAGAAAGTCCTATGTCATTTAGCCAAAGGATAATGTCTCTGTTCTTGAACTGCAGACGTCAGGGAGTGGAGAGCTTTTGGTGGGATACAAATAGCATAACACCAGCAGGTCAAAATTATTGTCAACAAATGCAGTCGAACTGTAAGTGGTGTCATTGTAGCAACATCGTTATGTGGTGTGGTTTCGTGAATCTCTAATAAACATAATTAATTAGTGATATGGCTAGCTTTCGGAAAAAACTGATGCTACTTCGCGTAATATAGAATATAATCTTGGAAAAGAAAGGTTAAATTACTTCTGAAGCAGGGTGTAAAACGTTAGAGCGAGAACAGAACAACAATACAGTGCTATCTCAGGTTTACTTCTGTGAATCACAAGGTCATACCTAATCACCTGAGTCACATGATTGCTTGTCTATTTCGACATTCCACTTCGAGCCATCTATTGAATCAAAGTGACTACAATCTTTGTGCTCCCCATCTCTAGGAATGAGTAACAACAGACTGACACAGTGAAATACACAGTGACTACAGTGGAATATAAACAAGTGACTTATGCCAGTTCATTTATTATGTAAGTGGGAGAGCAGCCTTGTCGGGTTACTGCTGAGAGAAGTATGAAACCGCAAGCTGCAAAGTACAGTATTTTTCAGAGCCTGATAACCCTCTGCCAAAGACGCGTAACTTTAAAGTTTGGGATTAGGAGCTTTGTAGTTGCCAAGTCTTCCACTTACTGGTTCCTTAACTGAAGCGCGAATCTCGACTTGCAAGCAGTCTTCAGAGTCTCTAGGAAACAGAGATTTTACTACGTTGCCTCTCGCCTCTCGCTCGTCTTTTGTTTGCTAATGGCCGTTTGAAGGCCATCCTATTTTGGAGAAAACTATAGTGTAACAAGGAAACATGCTACCCCTCAGTAAGAATAAGAACACACTGACGGAGGAGACTCGGCACCGAACCCTACATTGGTTATTGTACACAGAGCACAAATAGTATTAGACATCGAATTTCTGATTGTCTGTAGGGAATTTATAGGGTGTGTCTTCTGATATCCGCTGGCCCCACCATCACTCTAATTAGGGAAGGAGGAGGGGTTGTAGCCTACTGTTCTAGTACACGTTACCTAATCTCACTTTCAGTTGAGGGAGGTGGCTATTCCTATTAGCGAATGAGTTGACAAACCCAGCATAGGTATGCTTTATTGATTCGATATAGAACACTCACCAGCAAGGGAACAGTATCAGCCAATAAAATAAAAACATGACATAATAAAGTACTACAAACGGTAAGGAATGTGGTGTATGGAACAAAATTCTGTGTCTTGTGTACACAGCGTCCCTCCTGAGGGAGCGTCCTCAGGAGGGACGAGGGTGAGGTGAGGTGATATACCGGACGGTCTGAACTAGGAGCGACAGCACTGCAATAACTGGGTATCTACAATTTCCTGATAGAAGCTCCCGACAGTTTAATACGCATACAGGAGACCCTGCCCATATAGGGTCCAACGCCCCTACCAGGTACAGCCCTAAGTCCAACAACCAGCCAAAGTTGAAGGATGGAGAGAGTCATTAGGGGCATCCTTTTTTCCTGCCACGCTGCACCAATACTTCCAACCAGCCGTGGAAGAAAACAGCAGGATGAAGGATGAATAAAATGATAATGAAAACGACATGGAGGGAGGAGGAACTTCTGGAAATGAAAGAAACCTATCCAGCATTCGCTTGGCAACCCGGGAAACCGAAAACTGCCATAGTTCAGGAACCGCCTGGGCCATCTCGCTCGGTTGCTATCCCTCAAAGATCAGTTTGTAGACCAGGCATGGTTCACAAACTACACGTTGTACACCAAGTGAATAAAATAGACGTAAACATAACCTTGTGCGTTTTAACCGTAGCGCGTCTTCTTGATGCTTTCACCGTCTAAATAGTCCCTTGATAAAATACCACTATCAATACTAAGGTATGAAATCTCACTTAATGTTTGCTAAAACACGAACTATTGAGTATTAAACATAGTGCTAAGAATATGCAGTTAAGAGAATCTGTCACTAGCGAAACACATACGGCGCGTGCATCTGTCATTTCTCGGGGCACTGTATGTTATGTAAATCTTTTCTTTCTTTTTTTTTTTCGATAATGCTTAACGCCCTCCTTTACTACCATGGCACCGCAGGCGATGACACTGGTGATGTATGGAATGAAGATGGAGCGCCGGTGGAATGAGATGGCGGGGTAAACTGGAGAAAACCCGCCCCTGCGCCACTTTGTCCCCCACAAATCTCACATGCGACGAGAGGCGAAGTACTTTAAAATTGAAACCAATAACAAGGAATATCCCGGAATAGCTATATATAATAAAAATAAAATTTAAAAAATCTGATGTGTTGCATTCACACGACTTTCTCTACCTGTTCTGCAAGCAAACTATTCTTACAAAAAATTATTCTTCTATCTACATCATGAAGCGAGATAAACATTAACACAATTGATCTTATTACTTAGTTCCTTATAAACAGAAGGTAAATAAGGGAATATATAAGGTTAAACCGATACTCAAATCTTTCAAAAGCCGATAGATATGTGAACTATAGCATTGCACTTCCAGAAAAAAAAACAAGAGGGATGAAATTAAATGAGCCCGTTTGAGAAGATGGTAGTTTAAAATTGAAACCAATAACCAACTGAAACCGAAACGGTCATCTCTGCAACAAATATGTAGGTATATGGCATAAATTGTGTTTTTTAACGAGATATGTAGTTTTTGTGGAGTAAGTTTTTGTCTATCTCTTACGGTTTCCCAGTATGCAAAATTCAGAACAATTCATCCAGAATAAACAGGTCTTCAGAAGCTATTGCTAGAAAACTCAAGATACGTATTTTATTTTTGATGTAAATAGTTTCAATATACGGTATTTTAATCAAAATTGTAAGAGCTATTTTTGAGAAAAACAAATTTGTTCCATATAAAAGGTACATAGCTTGGGGTGGAGGTACTTGAAACTCTTAGTGTCGCATTAGTTTTTGAGCTATACTATCTACCGACACACGGACCTTTTTCTAAAATGTTTATGTTTTAGACTAAGCGGATCTCAAAACATATATTTCCGGTGAAATCTCGATATCGAATTTTTGGATGTAATACCATACTTCCTCTATATACTATGTGTATAGTGTTTAGAGAAAGTAAAAACTGTATGACATCAATTGTGGATTTTAACATCAACATTTTTTGTTTAGTAAGTTTTTATCTATCTCTCACGGTTTACTACCAATTATCCAAAAGTAATTCAGAATGAAGAAGACCTCCGGGGCTATTCCCAAGAAATTCATAATGAACATTTTTTTTTGTTTTTGTTTTTGTTTTTGTTTTGTTTTGCCTTGTACGCGTCTTTAATATGTAATGGAATTTTAATTAAAATCTTTAGAGCCATTTTTTTAAAAAAATCGAATATTTAATCAAATGTTCGATTTCTTTGGGGTGAGGGGACTTTACTAAACATTTTCACGCTGTATTCTTAGAAGTATTTAATCGTATTTCAAGTATAGTATTTCACCGACTTTTCGTTTATGACCTATGTTGTTCACAAACATACGTGCACACACATACTCTCACCCGCACACACACTCACGTGCACACACATAGACTAACACACAACCGAGCCTTATTCTAAAAAGGGTTCAGAAGGCTTCAAAACAAGTTCAAATATTCTTATAAATTTTTTGGATGGAATACAATAGCTTCCATGTTTACTATGTACATTGTACAGACGTGCTGGATAAAGTAATACGAAATGAGATAACATGTTGAGACCGTTAAAATTATTATTAGTTATTAATTAATTATCAATGTAAAACTAAAAGAGTATAAACGTATGTATTTAACTGAGAAAATTCAGCTGTAGAACAAAGCTGACGCCAAGAGAGTCAAAGGGGATGAGAAGCGCTATTGTTAGAAAGGTCTCTTTTTCCAGTCACGTACAATCGAGTTACAACGGGGGTGAACAGTAAAATTCGGAAGACGGTAATTCTTCATTGTACAAGACATGCCACGTGAGGTTTACAGTGCACCATGGGATAAGGGAATTGACTGTTGGGAAATATTTACGTCAACCGCGCGGCCTTTCTATCCAATCAGAAAGAGGCCACCATGACGGTACTTTTTGTATGTAAAGAGCCCAAGAAGGCACATTGATCTGTCCGTGAAAGTGATCTGTCCGTGAAAATGACCTGTCCGTTGCGAGCTGTCTGTTACTAGCTGATCTATCTGTCGCTGTTATGCTGTCAGTCGTCGGGCTGAACTTAACTTCTTCACACAAAGTTAGACACTGCAATGTGTAACGGATTTAAAGTCAGTGACGCGTACTAATGTATATAGTATAACGCAGAGTTAAAGAAGAAGAAGGGACTGCTTTACGTGTGATCAGCCAAGTGTTAGAATTCGTAACAGGTGTACAAGTTAGCATTATTGTAAGGCAAATGTGCTTATCTCGCTTCTCCTAGTGAGGAATAAACTCCAGGAAAGTATATAAGTTTTAATCTTTATAAGATCACTCCCTGAACTACCCCCATTAGCTACCACCCCATGAGTCAATCATCGTGCAGGCTGAGGAACACCGAGGCAACTCAACGGTAGTAGACTCACCTTACCAGGTAAGTGGGTCTACTCATAGGTAGTGGAGTGAGTCTTGCTTACGCCTTCAACCTGCGCTCACCGTATAAGGCGTCTCAAATATGGTGCAAAAGATAACACTGCATATAGCACCCAACGTCACCACGATCTTAACACCGTAATGTCACTTAAACTATGCACACGAGTTTCTCTATCTGTTCTGTAAACTAACTATTCTTACAAAGATTATTGTTTTACCTATATCATGCTAATGGAGATAAACATTACTAGAAATAGTTATTAAGCAAACCAATTTTTGAAATACCCTTAAAATAAACTTTTGGACAAATTTTATTATTTCGGCACGATAGGCCTTTGTTCCTTTACACTCAATACAACCCTCACAAACCGATCCATCACACACCTCACCTACTTAGTTCCCTATAATGTGCAAGGCAAATAAGGAAATAAGGAAATACATTAGGCTACAGCGACTGTCAAATGTTTTAAAAGCTGTCGGTAAGCGAATGACATTGAAGTGCAATGTTCTTTCCTTGACCAGGAGTAAAACAAAAGCGAGATGAAACGGATGAGGCTTCCCATCTGAGAAAAATATTTCAAAATTAAAACCAATAAAAGGTATTATCTCTGAAATATTAGTTCTGCAAATAAATAAATAAATAAACAAATAAGCAACTAAAACAAAAAAAGTTGTATATGACAAATTGTGTGCTTTAGCGAGATCTACAGTTTTTGTGTAGGAAGTTTTTGTCTATCTCTTACAGTTTACCAGTTATGTACAAGTCATTTAGAATGAAGAACACTTTTTGCTTGCCTGTCTTACCGCAAAGTTGACTTTAAAATAATTCTGATAGCTTATAATCACTTTCTCTATATCTCTGTAACAAATTATTGCTAATAAGCTTTTTCTTCTATCTATTTAATGTTAAAACATTAGCAGAAATGGACTTATTACCTAGATACTTAGTTCCTTTGTAAGTAGGAGGGAAATAAGGGAATACACTAGTCTAAACCGACGCACAAATATAATAAGCCCGCCTGCGTGGTGTGGTGGTAGCGTGTCTGTTTCACGTTTAACAGGTCATGAGTTCGAATCTCGCTTAGGTTGAGTTACCCGGATAAGTTTTTTTTTTTCGGGGTTTTCCCTTATCCTGAGAAGACGAATGTCGAGTAACTTTAAGCTCCATGGACCCCGAGGTTATTTGAGCATCATTTCACCAATTTCATTCATCGTCCGATATGACCAACCAGGTTAAAGTACGTTAAACTACAAAAAAAAAAAAAAAAAAAAAAAAAAAAAGCCAAGCGTTGACAAGTACCTGTATGAGAAAAAAGTTTTAAGTATTTTAAACTGAAATCAATAACAAAGAATATCTCGAAAACGGCCAACTTCACGAAAAAAGTACCTTTATGACATAAATTGGGTGTTTTATGGTGATCTACTTTTTTGTGTAGTAAGTTTTTATCTATCTCTTACGGTTTAGCACTTACGCAAAATTCAATAACAATCATCCAGAATAAAGAGGTTTTAGAAGCTATCCCCAGAAAATTCAAGATATAGGTACATTTTATTTGGTATATAAATATCTTAAATATAAGAGATTTTAATCAAAATTGTTAGAGCCATTTTTGAGAAAATAAAAAATTTCGAAACCTTTTCCATGTAAAGGGTAGTTTAGGGCGGGGATTTTTTTTTTAAAATCTTAGTATCGCATCCTTGGAAGATACCAAATTTAAATACAAATTTTGATATTTAATGGTCTTTTCGTTTTTGAGCTATGCTGTCCAAAGGCACACACACACGCACACACGCACTTTTTTTTCCAAAAATGCCAATGAATTTTTGGGTACGATACAATACATTCTCTATACACTATGTACATAGTACGTGTAGAGAAAATAAAAAGTTTATTTCTTTGAGGCTCTCTACCATTGTGGTAAATAAGTTATCTAAATTACCGCGAACTAGTTTAATTATTCCACGAAACACAGCGCCGTACATGTGCGTGAGCTCTGGGATCTATATATGTAGTGAAACCTTAGGATTGAAACTACTGTATGTCAGAGTGTATAGCGTATTTCATGTCTCAAAGTGGTCGCCTTGCTCTTCTTCGCGAATCCTACCGAATGAATACTAGGGAGCCGAGCGCCTAAGAGCGTGCGCGCATAGTACTACAACATACTGTTTGGTTCAAACATGGATGTTATTTGTTGCTGTTAGCTAAATGGTACGTAGCTACAAAGACCACGAAAGGCCATTCGGTGAACTGGCTTTGACACCCTGGTTAAGCCTCGCACTAACATCTTAAAACATTTGGAAATTAATTCAAACTCTAAGGGTTTAATCATTTCCTGGAAGTATTCATCGGATAAATGCATTGACCTCAGATGAAAAAGAAAAATTACTGCATTTCAAAAGACCACAGTGTTTATACATAAAAGGCACGTTTAAACTTGCTTCTAACAACAGGGTCATTACTTTCCAATTTTTATGACATTTTTAAATTTCAAACAAGAGCCAAGCTTTCTCCTTACTGCGAATAAGCTAATTCAGCTGTTCAAAATATTACGTAAATGCGTTTGTTTCTTAAGTTTATGTTGCTTTTGTATGTGCTTTGTAGTTCTTGTCATGCAAGTCTCTAAATGCTACATTTAAAATGCAAAACCCGGCTCCGCGAGTATTAAGCAGGAGTTCTGCTTAAACCCAGAATATCTTTTAGACATTTCAGATAGGACTGTCATCAGAATAGTCGAAAAATTTCAAAATATTTAAATAATTCACATGTAATTTAGATACCTTTAATTCTAATTTACTTTTCATGGACATGACGTAATTTATTTATAAATAGAATAACAGAGAAACAAGATAAGCAATATCTTAAAATGATAATATATAAACGCATTTAGAAAACTTATATGTATATATATATATCAATAATATTAATTAGAACATTATATATGCTGTTTTATTAATCCCCTGTAAGCATACTTAAGTATACCGAACCATACTTAGAACTTTAATTACATAAACGTCCATGATAATCTGAATATTGTAGCATACCCAATGTGAGATTAGAATTACCCCTGCACTGCGCATTTCTAGGGGATAGTAGGTTCAGAAGTATAGGTGGTGCTTGCGACTGCGAGAGGGGAGCAGTTGGCCTAAGGGTTGTGTATTTGCGGAGAGATCGGGAGCTTTAAATAAACACATTAAGGGTGCAATGAGACACAATGCTTTTATTATTGATCAGATGAATGCAGAGGCGGCTTCTCAGGGTAGGCAGCATGAGCTAAGCCTACCGTTTTTTTTTTTGTTTTTTTTTTGGTAGTGTTTAACGCCCGCTTTAACTACTTATGGCACCGCAGGCGGTGACACTGATGATACATGAATGATGATGGAGCACCGGTGGAATGAGATGGCGGGGGAAACCGGAGTACCCGGAGAAAACCCGCCCCAGCGCCGCTTTGTCCACCACAAATCTCACATGCGGTCGCTTGGGATCGAACCCAGGCCGTCTAGGTGAGAGGCGCGTGGTCTAACCACTCGGCCACGGCGCGGCCCAAGCCTACCGTAATGTTTCAAAATGTTTTTAATACTATTTAATAATACTCATAACGAAATTTATGAAATGAAATGTTTCCACTTAACAAAACAAAATCTACATGTAATATTACATTCTACATAGTTAGAAGTATTTAAAGAATAGGATTCTTGAAAATTCGCCAGGTCCATTTTCTTCTGGAAGAAAAGAGCGATCTTTTAAACGAGAATACACAAAATACTAGAACGATGCAATGGCAATTTTATTGTTGCTTGCCTGCCTTCTAATGTCACGATCATAGTAACAAGTACTTGGAGCCCAGTAGAAGGCATTAGGGAAAATGCTGTTACAAATGCTGGAGTGTGTACATCAAGACTAGCAGTAAATTTGCCCGCCCTACCGATTGTTGACGGACTCTCCCGAAGTCAACTTCAATGTGTGCAAGAAGTTTATTGTGCGCTAAAAATGTATAGCTGCACCAACATGCGTGTGTTTTGAAGAAACAGTGATTAGAAGTGAAATTCCGTTTTACTTTCTCCAGCACTACTTATGTACATACAATGTCCATAGTAGCTATAAAAGGTAGGTATTGTATTCCACCCAAAAATTCGATGTCGAGAGTTCACCGGATATATATACTAAGGTCCTCTGAGTCCGAAGAAAGCATTTTTACTTCCTTTAGCCCAGTATGTGCAATATGTATAGAGGATAGAGAAAGTATTGTATTTTACCCAAAAATTGATGTCGAGATTTCACTGGAAATATGTGCGGAAAAAAATCCCTAAGTCCGAAAAAATCATTTTTAGAAAAAAGTCCGTGTGTGTCTGTGGACAGCATAGCACAAAAACGAAGTTAAATACCAAACCTGATATTTAGGTTTAGTATCTTCCAAGGATGCAACACGAAGATTTTCAAGAACCCCCCCCCCCAAAAAAAAAACATCACAACCACCTTTTACCTGGAAAATGTTTTGAAAATTCTGATTTTTGCAAAAAGATTGACGATTTTGATTAAAATACCATATATTAAAGATATTTACATTCCAAATACAATGAATATCTTGAATTTTCTAGGAAAAGCCTCTGAAGGCAAATTTATCCAGAATAAATTTGCCGAATTTTGCTTTACTGCTAAACCGTAAGAGATAGAAAAAAGCTTGCTGCACAAAAATGTAAATATTGAATTTGTCCTTTACAGTAACCTTTTCCGAGATATTCCTTGTTATCGATTTCAATTGTAAGGTACTTATACTTTTCTAAGACAGAAAGTGCTCCTTTTTCTCTTGTTCTACTCCCGGCCAAGCAAAGAAGTGATTTGTAATGACAATCGCATAACGACAGTTTTTAAAATTGATTAACGCTGTAGCCTAGTGTATTCCCTTAGTTCTCTCCTACTTATAAGACACTAAGTAGGTAATAAGAACATTCTGCTAATGTTTATCTCGATAAGCATGTTGTAGAAACAAGAATAAACTTTTGTAAAAAGCTTGTTTGAAAACAGCTAGAGAAAGTCATGTGAGTGTAACACGTCAAAATTTTAGAAAAATGTCCGTGTGTGAATGTGTGTGTGTCTATGAACAGCATAGTTAAAAATCAAGAAGACCATTAAATACCCAAACTTGGTACTTATATTTAATATTGACCAAGGATGCAACACCACAAACTACCCTTTACATGAATAAAATATTGAACATTTTTTTCTCAAAAATGGCTCCCACGATATTGATTAATATACCGTATATTAAAGATATTGACACCACAAGTAACATTTATATTTTGGATTTTCTGGGAATAGCCTAAAAATACCTCCTTTTTTTTTATCCTGGATGTGTTTTGCAGAATTTAGCAAAACGGTTAAACGGTAAGAGATAGACAAAAATGTAATACTCAAAAAATGTAGATCTCATTAAAACATTATGTCACATGCGTTTTTCTCGTAAAATTGGCCGTTTTCAAGATATTCCTTGTTATTGATTTCAGTTTTAAACTACCTAAACGTTTCTCAAAGGTACCATTGATACCATTGTACCATTGATACCAAAGAGAACCGAATTGCAATTTTTTTTTTTCACTTGGCAGCCGGCTTTTAAAAGGTCTGACTATTGCTTTAGCTTAGAGTATTCCTTTATTTCCCCTATGCTTACAGAGAAGCAAGTAATAAAACCAATTCTGGCAATGCTTATCTTTATTAGTATGACGTAAATAAAAGAATAATCTTTTGTAATAAAAGTTTGTTTGTGAAACAAATTCAAGTGAATGGAACACATTGGACTTTTTACTTTCTCTATACGTACTATATACATAGTGTATAGAGAAGGTATTGTAATGCACCCAAAATTCGATACCGAAATTTCACCGGAAATATATGTTTTAGGTTTCCCTGTATCCAAAAAAAAACAAAAAAAAACCATTTTCATCCGTGTGTGTGTGTGTGTCTGTGTGTGTGTGTGTGTGTGTGTGTGTGTGTGTGTGTGTCTGTAAACACTATAGTTCAAAAACGAAAAGTCGGAAAATACCAAAGTTGGTACTTAAGTTTAGTATCTTCCAAGAATGCGACACGAAGATTTTGAGAAAAATCTCTCCCCACCCCAAACTACCCTTTACATGGAACTTTTCTCGAAAATTTTGATTTTCTCAAAAATGG
Source organism: Hymenopus coronatus (assembly GCA_030762935.1). Classification (NCBI taxonomy): domain Eukaryota; kingdom Metazoa; phylum Arthropoda; class Insecta; order Mantodea; family Hymenopodidae; genus Hymenopus; species Hymenopus coronatus. The sequence goes on along the minus strand of CM060881.1, from coordinate 88,827,000 downwards.
CTCTAATGATTTTGATTAAATTTTCGATTACTAAAGATATTTACCTGACAAATAAAATATATATCTTGAATTTTCTGGGAATAGCCTCTGAAGACTATTTTATTCTGGATGAATTTTACGGAATTTTGTATAACTGCTAAGCCGTAAGAGATGGACAAAAACTTACAAAACGAAAAATGTAAAGCACCTTAAAACACACAATTTATCCTATATACATCTTTTTCGTGGAGTTGATCGTTTTTGAGATACTCTTTATTTTTTGGTTTCAGCTTTAAAAAACCATACTTTTCTCATACAGGAATTTAACAATTTCTATCCATACAAAGAAAGGGACTTCAGTCACATAGCAACCAACTTTTGACTATCACTTTAACCAATAGTACTCCCTTATTTCGCTTCTACTTACAAGGAAGCAAGTAATAGGATTATTTATGCTGATTTTTTCTCGTTTAGTATGAAGTAAATAGAAGCATAAGATGTTTAACAATAATTTGTTGCAGAGATATAGCGAAAGTTATGTGAATGGAACACATAAGATTTTTTGTAATAGATCCTTTTTACGAGTACCAACTGTCGTTAATATTTGAAGTGTGTAATCTGTCTCCAAATCAGATAATATGTTCGCTTTAAAAAAGCGAGTACATTCCGCAGCGTTGTCTAATTCCCAGGGTGATATTTTTTTTTAAAATAGGGTCAGTTGACTATCGTATAAATGTGTTTTTTATTATTTTAATAAGATGCCAGGTATGCCCTTTTCTATAATATATGCCATAACTTACCACTAATAATCCTAGCTTTGGAGTAGTCAACTACAATAAAAAATTTGTCATAGTAGGGCCTTTGGCTTTTTTTTTTTAGCTAATTGACTGTTTTCTCAGCTTGAAAACATATATTTACGCGATTTTGCCCAGATGAAGTAATTTAATGTAAATAAACTTTTGCATGAAAATCTGTGATATGCTCAGAAAAAGAGTTTATAACTGTTACAGCTCTACATTTACTCTGCGTCCTCCAAATGTATAGTTTTACACAGTGCTCGAAATGGAAATTTAGAAGTGTTGGTATATTTTCTTATGATAACGTTAGTTATACCTTTTGGATCATATTGTTTATAATCTGCAAAAAATTGCAAAATGTGATGCTTTGGCGGCCGCATCCACCATCTAAACATGCAATCACGTAATACCACCGACAGAACACATATCACGATACACCCTGCAACCTAGTTCCTCATTTTATTTCAGTTTCTGAATTTAAATAAGTTGAAACACAAATGTTAGTACTAGTAGCATTATCCACACTAACTACTGCAACATTAGGTATACGTATATCACCAACATTTTTTCTCTTTTTGATTATAAAGTGTCTAATGTGTTCATCTTCTATTGTATTTCTTTACAAACTGGCTTGTAACGGATTCACTTGAGACAATTTTCTATTCCTAGTGGTTGAATGTCGCTTAGTATGGCCACACAAATTTGGTATTTACAAACTACCAACCAATTAAGAAGGTTTGTTGATAATACTTCATCGTTGATGGAGTAGCATGCGTCTGCAGATGCACTATTGTCTGAAGTCTGATTCGCATAGCATAAACTGAGTATGATTTGGTGTACTACTCTATTACTTTGTGTTTAATGTAACTTGCGGCAAATAACATACCGGTATGAATTTTCTCCAATAAAAAGTGTGGGTATGAAATTCGCTGATGCAGAAAAGTACCGGTATGGCATACCGGCATATACCGGCCCATTTCGAGCACTGGTTTTACAACATACATACACCGATATTTCATAAGTGAAATGATGAAAATATCCTATTATATCACTTGTTCGTTACGTAGAGTCAAGGGCCAAGTATTATGTCCGTGGAGAGATCCCCTCCCAAGCAGGAATCAGATTGCAGGTGGTCTGTACGGTTTTTCCTCATTGAGAAAGGGGAACACCGGAACATCAGGTCAAGAAGGGAAGGCCAAGGATGAAGACAGTAAGGTAAAGAAAAGAGAGGTTAAATAAATCACAACTTATTCTATTTAGAAATGCTTAATAACTCAGGTATGCACAGACGTGAACAAAATGGTGGAATGATGCTCAAATGATTGAGAAAAACCGAGATCACTGTAAACAATGTATGTGAATTTGTTTAATATTTTAGCTTTGGAAATATTGTAAATTTAAAAGTCGCTACAAGACCTTGCAGTTAGGCCACTTAAAATAAATGCATTATACAAAAAAAAAAAAAAAAAAAAAAAAAAAAAAAAAAAAAAAAAAAAAAAACCGAGCTGAGAGCCGCCGACACTTGCCTTATTCAAGTAATTCACCTCAACTCTGACTCTTGAGTTAGGAAGGTGAACAAACGAGAACCAAACCACGGGGATGGGCAAGAAGAGAAGGCAAAAGAAGCAGAAATGAATAGAGGTGAGCAAATATAATGTGTTCCATTCACATGATTTCTCTACCTCTAGTTTATATTTATAAAAGAGTATTCTTTTATACACATCATTCTAATCGAGATAAACATTAGCAGAATTTATCTTATTACTTGCTTCTTTGTAACTAGAAGGGCAACAAGGAAATACATAAGACTGAAACGATAGTCAAATCTTTTAAACGCAGGTTGCTATATAATTGATATTCGATCTCTTTGCACAGCTCTGAGTAAAACAAAAGAAACAGGCATGACAAATTCTCCTCTGGGGAAGCTTTTTAAAAATGATTGAAACCAATAAAAGGAATATCTCGGATACGGTTAAATCTACAAAAAAATAAATAAATGAAAAAGTAAAAATAAAATAAAAAAAGTATATAACTTAAATTATGTGTTTTAATGAGATCTGCACTGGTAAACCGTAAGAGATAGACAAATGCGTAATTAAGTTTGTCTATCTCTTAGGTTTACCAGTTAGACAAAAGCTATCCAGAATGAAGAAGGCTTCAGAGACTATTCCCAGAAAATTCAACATATACATTTCATTTGTCATGAAAATATATTTTAATCAAGATTATTACAGCAATTTTTAAGAATATCAACATTTTCTAAAATTTGCCATGTAAAGAACAAATCATCATGTTGTATGCTTGCTAGGTACTCAATCTAAATATCAAGTTTGGTATTTAACGCACATTTTATTTTTCTTTCTCTAGTCTCTATATATAATGTACATAGTAGATAGAGAAGGTATTGTTTTCCATCCAAAAATTCGAATTCTAGATTTTACCGGAAATGTATATTTTGGTTCCCCGAGTCCGAAAAAAAACATTTTTAGAAAAATGCCCGTGTGTGTCTGTGGACAGCATAACTCAAAAACTCCCTTAAATATTAAATATCAAACTTGGGATTTAAGTTCAGTATCTTCCAAAGATGTGACACGAAGATTTTCAAGAAAATCCCTCCACCCTCAGCTACCCTTTACCTGGAACATATGTCGAAAATTTTGATTTTCTCAAAACTGGCTCTAACGATTTTGATTAAAATACCGCATATTAAAGCTATTTACTTTGCAAATAAAAGTTATAACAATAATCTACTGGGAATGGCTCCTGAAGACATGTTTATTTTGGATGTATTTTGCTGAATAACTGGTAAACCATAAGAGATAGACAAACATTTACTACAAAAAATGTATATCTCGTTAAAACACACAATTTATGTCATATAATTTTTTATCGTAGTTGACCATTTTCGAGATATTTCCGTTATTGGTTTTTTTCTTATACGAAAACTTGTCAGCACCTGGTCATGTAAATAAACGGCTTTCAATTCCATAGCAACCACATTTGAAAACATTTGACTGTCGGTTTAGGCTTGTGTATTCCTTTCTACTTATAAGGAACCAAGTAATAAGACCGTTTCTGCTAAAGTTTATCTCGATTAGCATGAAATAGATGGAAGAATAAGCTTATTAAAATAATTTGTTACAGAGATGTAGAGAAAGTTATCTGAATAGAACAGATTTGTTACTCGTGAGGTGTCAAAAGATATATTTCCATTGAAATCTCGGTATCGAATTTTTGGGTGGAATGCAATAATTACTCTATCTTCTATGTAGATTGTACATTGTACATACGAGCTAGGGAAAGTAAACAGGAGCAAAAACATAGTAAGGATAAAGAGGAGAGTAAAATAAGACTAGCCAGAAGGAATTGAAAGAGAAAGAAAGGAAAAAGATAGACGAGAAAAGAAAAACAAACCAGCATAGGAGTATGTAAATGGAGAGAGAAATAACTGACACAAAAGTTAAGAAACGTGGTCGCGTGATCAGCGAGCTGACTTCTCATCCGGAGATCCCGGGTTTGATTCCCGGCTGGAGTGGGGAATTTTTCTTTAGCCAGAATTATTCCCTACCCCCACAGCGTCTGGAAGTATGTATGTGAGAGTGAATATGTGTGTGTGTGTTTGAGGAAAATATATGATTTAAACCAAACGTAAAAGAACCTACAGACGAGTTATTTCAAGTGCAAAGCCTCCGATATGACTTTCGATGTTAAAGGGGGCTATATAAATGAAATAAAAAAAAAAAAGATAAGAAAAACGTGTTACAAAAACATATATTATATCGTTCATCGATGAGCTCATTCAAATTTTGTTATCACTTAAGAACTATGAACTAAACGCGAATCAAACCAGTAAACATGAAAGAACAAGGTTATCGTCTTTCTGACCTTTAACCCGGGGTTATCATGAACTTGTGTGCCAAATGTAATCTGCCGAATTAAGTGACTGTATACTACGTCACTTTAACACTTGTTGTCCCGTTTATGCGGTATACTGCCATAAAGATTCCGTACTTAATTTAGCAGCCAACTTATTTCGATTATTTAAAAATAAGTAAATTAATCTTGTAAAAGAGTTTTTTATATATTGCAGTTTGCAGCAAAAATTAATGTTTGATCATCGTAGATCGTGGTGTTTGGGAACGTTTAGCGTTTTTTTTTTTTGAAATAGTAAAACATTTGAAACAACAACAATAATTATAATCTTCTTTTACTTAAAGTTTGCTCTTGAGACACTAAATTACAACAAAATAAAACTTTACTTTTTAATATTTTGTATAAAATGCCATATATAAAAGATATTTACATCACAAAAAATGTTCATCTAGAATTTATACTTTCTCTATACCTATTATGCACATAATATATAGAGACGGTATTGTGTTCCACCAAAAAACTCGATGTCGAAATTTCACAGAAATGTATATTTTGAGGTTCCCTATTTCCGAAAAAAAAAGTTTTACTTTCCCTACATGTAATAATTACATAGCCTACAGAGAAGGTGTTGTATTCCACCCTAAATTCGATACAAAGATTTTACCTGAAATACATGTTTTAAGGTCCCCTGTAACAATTATTTTTAGAAAAAGTCCGCGCGCGCGCGTGTGTGTGTGTGTGTGTGTGAACACGAAAACTCAAAAACAAAAGTCGATAGAATACCAAACTTGATATTAAGCTTAGTATTCTCCAAGGATCGACATGAACACATCTATGAAAATCCCCCACAGCCCAAACTACCCTTTACATCGAAAACATTTCGAACATTTTGTTTTTCTCAAAAATGGCTCTAATATTTTTGCTTAAAATACCTCACCTATATTAAAGATGTTTACATGACAAATCAAATGTATATCTTGAATTTTTTAGGAATAGCCTCTGAAGATCACATTATTCTGGATAAGTTTTGCTGGAGTTTGCATAACTAAATAAACCGTAAGAGACAGACAAAACGTAACAAAAATGTAATTGTCGTTAAAACACAGAATTTGTGTAAAATACATTTTACATGGGCTTGACCATTTTTTAAATATTCCTCTTTATTGGTTTACACTTTAAAAGACTTAAAACTTTTGCCATACGAGAAATTCTTAACTCCTGGCAATGCAAAGAAACGATTTCATCCACATGGCAACCAAACTTTTATAGATTTGACTATCGTTTTAGCGTAGTGTATGTCATTATTTCCCTTCTACTTACAACAAAGCATTTCTGCTAATGTTTATCTCGTTAGCATGAAGTGGATAAAAGCAAAAGCTTTTTAAAATTTGTAGAGAAAGTCATGTGAATGGAACACATCAGATTTTTAGACAAAGGTCCGCGAGTATGTGTCTATTGTGGACAGCATAGACCGTTAAAAGCCAACCTTAGTATTTATGTTTAGTATCTCCTAAGGATACGACACGAAGATTTTCAAAAAAATCCCCCCACCACAAACTACACTTTACACGGAAAAACATTTGAAAGTGTTTTTCTCAAAAATGTCTGTAACGATTTTGATTGAAATACCATATTTTAAAGATATTTACATCACAAATAAAATGTATATTTTGCATTTTCTGGGAATATCCTCCGAAGACCTTTCTATTGTGCATAAGTTTTGCAGAATTTTGCATTATGGTTAAACCGTAAGAGACAGGCAAAAACGTAACACACAAAAATGTACATCACGTTAAAACACATAATTTACGTCTAGTACGTTTTTCTTGTAAAAGTTACCGTTTTTGAGACATTCCTTGTTATTAGTTTCAGGTTTAAACTACGCATCATCTCAAACGAGGCCACCTTTCGTTTCATCTCTCTTTTGTTTTTCGGAAATGGAAAGCGAATCGAACTTCATTGTTCACATATCGACCAACTTTTAAAATATTTGAGTATCGCTTCAGTTCTGGTGTATTCCCTTATCTCCCTTCTGCTTATAAAGAACTAAGCTGTAAGACCTTACACACACACACACACACACCACACACACACACACTCACACACTCACACACACTCTCACATTCACACACTCACACACACACACACACACACACACGAGTTAAGTTTTCCGAGATATCCCTTATTTTTTGTTAAATTTCCCAATATTTTACTATTGCGAAATGAAAAAATCATCAAACGTTTTTCATCTCTTATTCTTTTTTTCCATCCTGGTCATGTAAATAAAGTGAAATTTAAAGCCATCAAATAGCTACTAGCTCTTCAAATATTTGACTGTTGATTTAGCTTAGTGATTACGCATGAGTTTTCAAGATATTCCTTATTTTTTGTTTACATTTCCCAGTATTTATGCTATTCTGAAATAAAACGTTTTTCGTCTCTTTTTCTTCTTTTCCATCCTGGGCATGCAAGAGCGGAATTTAATACCATCAAATAGCTACTAGCTCTTCAAATATTTGACTATTGATTTAGCCTAGTGATTACCCTTATTTCCTTCTGTTTGCAAGATTATTTCTCTGGATTAGCATGAAGCAGATATAATTATAAGCTTTTGTAAGAATATTTTGAGGAAGAACAGGTAGAGAAAGTTACTTGAACGTAACACATCTTTTTACCTTCTGTAGCCCCGTATTTATAATGTACATCGGGATAGAGAAGTATTGTATTCCACGCAAAAATTCGATGTCGAGATTTCACCGGAAATATATGGTTTGGGGTCCTCTGAGTCCGTAAAAAACATTTTTAGAAAATGGTCCGTGTGTGTCTGTGGACCATATATATCAAAAACGAAATGACCGTTAAATGCCAAACTTGGTATTTAAATGAAGTATCTTTTAAGGATGTGACACGAAGATTTTGAAGAAAATCCCCCTGCCACAAACTACCCTTTACATGGAAACATTTTCGAAAATTTTGATTTTCTCAAAAATGACGATTTTGATTAAAATACCGTATATTAAACAAATTTACATCGCAAATAAAATGTATATATTGAATTTTCTGGGAATAGCCTCTGAAGGCCTCTTTATTCTGGATGAAGTTTGCCGAATTTGCTTATCTGCTAAACCATAAGAGATACACAAAAATGTAATACAAAAAAAATGTAGGTCTTGTCAAAAGCAATTTATGTCCTTTAATTTCTTGTGGAATAAACCATTTCCGAGATATTCCTTGTTATTGATTTCAATTGTAAAGTACTTAAACGTTTCTCAGACAGGAAGTGTCCGTTTTTCTTTTGTTCTACTCCTAGCCAAGCAAAGAAGCGATTTGCAATGAAAATCGCATAACGACAGCTTTTAAAACAGTTGACTATCAGCCTAGTGCATTCCCTTAGTTCCATTCTACTTATAAGGAACTAATTAATAAAATCTGCTAGTGTTTATCTAGATTGGCATGGTGTTGAAAGAAGAATGATCTTTTGTAGGAAGTTTGTTTGTAGAGTAGCTAGAGAAAGTCATGTGAGTGTGACACATTAGATTTTTTCAAGTCATTTTCTTCCTGCCTGCGTATAAAAGGCGCCTTAATTTATATTTAATCACTCTTAGATTTTGATTATTGTTGAGAGACGATGAAAAGTTACTTTTCAAATTAAGACGGATCAACGGTGGTTTGAAGATAACTGTACCAGTTGGCACGCTAGCCAACTCTCACATAAACAAAATAAACAAAGCAACTCATCCGTCTCAAAGCCGGAGATGCGACCATGTGAATGAACGGTTTATGAATGAGAGTGAAAGGATATCTATTTCTGTGTCCGAGAAAGTTAAGGAAATCCGGGAGCTGAAAATTCAAACCCGTAGACTGCTGCTTTCGAATTCAATGACCTGTTACCTCTTGTTGTAAAACTTGGCAGGGAAAATCCGGGTGTAAGCAATACACACTTATCATAAACAAGCTTAAAAGATCTGGAAGTGGGTGCACTTATAATCGGGCGGAGTGGACCTTGTTCCCTTCGGGCGACATGTGTGACGCAACTACTGACGTCATTGCATACTTCTGTCACCTTGCCGTGACAGCTGTAGCGTATGGGTATGACACGCGTGCGCGTTTTTTGGTTTATAGTACCTTGCGAGTCACCTTGTCAACAAAACGACAACAATGATAATAGTAATAGAGTAGAACTCTGCTTAAAGACACCTTGAAGTCTTCTTTCTTCTCCACATGCTTACCGTACTCATACAGAGGACTTGCATCCAAGAACTTTCATATAACACCTGTGTTCAGATATCCGTTGAAGAGCAGCGGTTGACAAAGTATTCAGGAATGGGTATGAAAGCGAAGAAGTAGATCATATGGGATTAAGCGAAATGGATGACAGAAATGTTAATAAAGTAGCAAATGGTGGAATGAATGGCGAGGGAAACTGCTGGAAGCCGGAAAACCTGCCCAGACTTCGCTTCATTCAACACAAACCCCAAATGGACTCAATTAGGGGGGGGGGGAAGAAAAAATCTTTTTACTATTGAAATCTCAATGTTCTTGTGAATTCATTGATAATTTATAACTGGTTGCATATTTTACGTAGGTATAGTTGTAAAAATCGCATTTAAATATACCCTTTTACATTCTACTCGCTTATAAACTCCTCTAAATTCCCATTTTTCAGTAATTTTCTATATTTAGGTACCAACATCTCCAAAACTATTGCACACAGAAAGCTGCAATAGAGATAGTAAAGCATCATATGAAATTTAAAATGAGTGGAACAGCATTAATTATATATGCTGTGGCATATATAATTAATACAGCATTTGAATATTAAAAATCTGATGTGTTCCATTCAGAAAACTTTCTGTACCTATTCTGCAACAAAATATTCTTACAAAACCTCTCTCTACTTAGAACTAATCGAGATAAACATTAGCAGAAATTGTTGCATTACTTAGTTCTTTCTCTTCTCTTTGCATGACTAGGGTGAAAAATTGAACGATTTGCCATTTGAGAAAAAAAAAATCTAAGTATTGGAAATTTTAAAACCATAACAGGGATATATATTCAGAAATGAATATATATAATACATGATAATTTGCATAATTGATACACCGTAAAATATAAACAACAACAACTATATATATATGACATACATTGTGAGTTTTAATGACACATTTTAGTGTAGAAATTGTTGTCTATATTTTACGGTTTATCAATTATGCAAGAGTCTTCAAGAATAAAGAGGATTTCATAGGCTATTCCCATCAAATTCAAGATAACTATTTTATTTGTGTGTAAATATCTTTAATATACGGCAGTTTAATCAAGTCATTACAGCCATTTTTGAGAAAATAAAATAATTCGAAAAATCTTCAATGTAAAGGGTAGTATGGGTGTCGGAGATTTTCCTAATACTTTTCATGTCGCATCCTTGGAAGATATAAACTTAAATACCAGGTTTGTTATTTAACGGACTTTTTGTTTATGAATTATGCTGCCCACGGAAACCTACTCGGCACCCCCCCCCCCCCGCGCTACATACAGCGACCTTGTTTTTTTTTGTTTTTTAGATTCAGGTGTCCCCAAAAATGCATTTCCGATCAAATTGTTAGTGAAGTATAATACCTTCTTTGCCTACTATGTACTTACATAACACGGGAGAGAAAATAAAAACTAATCCACTCATTTTGTTAGAAATACTGTTTTATGGACGCAACATAAGTTTATACTCTTTAGAACCGTGTTGTATACATTTGCATCTAAATGAACAAACATATGCATCTAAAAATAAAAAATAAAAAATCTGATGTATTCCAGTCACATAAGTTTCTCTAGTTGCTCATATATAAACTATTTTTATCTACGTTATACTAATCAACATAAATATTAGCAGAAACGGTCTTATTACTTAGTTCCTTATAATTAGAAAGAAAATAAAGGAATACACTAGGCTAAAGCGACAGTCACATGTTTTAAAATGTGGTTGCTATGGGATTGAAATCCGTTTCTTTGTGTGGCCAGGAGTTGACAAGTTCCTGTATGAGAAAAGTTTAAGTAGGTATTTTAAAAAAGAAACCAATAACAAGGAATATCGAAAACGGTCAACTCCAGGAAAAAAAACAAGTATATGCCATATATTGTGTGCTTAAAGGTGCTCTACATTTTATGTATATTACGTTTTTGTCTATCTCGGTTTATAGTTATGCGAAATTCAATTTATATTGTACCGCCCTGCATCTCGGTCCTAATATTTCAAGAGCGTAAAGAAGGAGATGGGTATATATTAGAATGGCCACCTTTGGCAATACGGGGCTGCGAATTTATTTTTATTCGATTTAACATATAAATCGGCACTCTAATTTTATTTCCTGTAATTTTTAATTAATATAATGCACCGTTGTTGCTCTGAGATTTGCTATATGCAAAACACAACGCGAGAGAAGAGAAACGACAATCAATCAAGGATAGCAGTATTAGGTTGATCAACCCTTTTACATGATAAATAAAATGTATATCTTGAATTTTCTGGGAATAGCCTCCGAAGACATCTTTATTCTAGATGGATTTTGCGGAATTTTGCATAACTGGTAAACCGTAAGAGATAGACAAAAGCTTACACAATAAAAAATGTAGAGTTCGTTAAAGCACACAATTTAGTTATATACATTTTTTTCGTGGAGTTGACTGGTTTGGAGTTATTCCTTATTATTGGTTTCAGCCTTAAAATATTTATACTTTTCTCATATGGGAATGTGTCACCTCCTGGCCATATAAACAAAGGAACTTCAACCACATAGCAACCAGTTTTTAAAAGATTTGATTATCGCTTTAGCTATGGTATTCCCTTATTTCCCTTCTACTTACAAGGAGCAAGTAATTTCTCTAATTTTGTCACGATTAGCATGAAGTAAATAGAAGAATAAGCTTTTAACAATAATTACTGCAGTGATTTGGAAAAAATCATATAAATGGATTACATTAGATTTTTTTTACAGTGTGTAATACTTTCCATTTTCAAATGTTGGAATTTAAATGACAATATAGTATTGGAAAGCTGAATTATCTATTAGTCAATCTTACGCTGCTTACATCTTCTGGCACTTAAAGTAGTTATACTTCATATTAACTATATCTGTCTATCGTCCCTCCTTCATGTTTTCCATAACGTCATTCTTCCATGTTTTTGGAGGTCGCCTTCTTTTTCGTCTGTTTGATGGCATCCTTTTATGGCAACCAATCTTGATTTGCATGAATCACATATCCATATCATATTAAATGATTCGCTGAAATATCAAATTATGTAACTTTTTAAATGTCCACGTCCTATCTATTTTCTCAATCCAAGTTTACCTATTCTAAATATTTGAGCTGGGAGTTACCAATATTCCATTTCCAATGCCAAACTTTTTTTTATAGATATTTTTGACTTTCGTATTTCTGAACCATTTGAAGCTGCACTCTTGACGATATAGTTGTAATTTTTATGTTCCTTTTCCTTGTTTGCTGTTTAAGTTCAGCATCATTTATTCCATCATGTGTAGTAATTTAAATATCCAAACAACTGTATTCATCACGCTTATTGATATTCTTTATTTTGAAGTTTCAAATCTTGTTCTTCTAGTTCTATTGCCAGTCCTTTTATTTTCAAAATTAGACGCTAATCCCAATTTTTGGTAATCTACAATTAATTTCCCGCACACATGTTTTAAAATAAACACATTCTTGTGTTAAAATAATCTCATATTTGTAAAGAGTAATGATATATGGTATTATTTCCAATAACACTAACTTCCTTTTCCAACTATGTACCCAAACACTTTTTTTGTATTCAAATAAATTTCCTTACCCCAAACTACCGTTCACATGAAAAACAAAGCCAAAATGTTGATTTTCTAAAGAGTGTTCCTCACAAAAAATCATAAATGTTTAAGATATTTTCATGACAAATAAAATGCACATCTTGAATATTTTTGGCGTGGTCTGTGATGTACTCTTCATGACTTTTGCACAACCAGTAAACCGCAGGAGATAGATAAAAACCATGCTGTACAAAAAAATGTGGATATCTTTAAAGCACACATTTTAGGTAAAATACATTTTTGTGGAGTTGCCGATTTTCGACTTGTTCCATGTTATTGTTTCAATTTTAAAATACTTAACAGTATTCTAATGGAAGTCGTTATTCCTTTCTCCTGGTCAAGCATGGAGAACGGAAATTCATATTCATTCATAGCGACCTGCTCTTAAAAGTTTTGGCTGCCGCTTAAGTTTATTACTTTACCGCATTCCCGCTGCATCTACATAAAAAGAGGAGTAATAAAGCCATATGTACAAATGATTATCTCAATTAACATGAAGTAGGTAGAAAAATATGTTTTTTAAGATTAGGAAGAGAAGAACTTGAGGATGTAGCACATCAGCTTTTTTTCAGTGCTCTCAAGGCTTCAAGCTATTTATACCGTCAATGTACTGTCAATCAACTTTTCTTTCTTTGCTAACTATTATTATTATTATTATTATTATTATTATTGTTTCAGATTAATTTTTGTTCTTTTTTTAGACTAGCTTATGCGCATTTATAATTTATCCTCTTCCCAGTTTTTCCATCTCCAAGCCATTTTATCTATTTTTCGAAAAAATTGAATAAGAATAATAAGCTGAGACCCGAATGGAACTTTCAATGTATTAGCTGGAACTAAAACCACAAATCTTTGGTTTTCCCTCATTATGCTTTAGCCCCGTGTTGTCGTGACTGAATATCCAAACGCGCATTAAGCCGGTAAACCGCCAATTACCCCGAGATATCTTAAAAATGGCTTGTATTGTTTCAATTACTTTTAATTCCCGTCATTAGTTAACCATTAGAGCTAAGTTATACCTGATATAATTGCATTTATACTCTCACTGTGTTTTGGCAGCATTGAAAGTTTAATGCCCTCGATTAATGTGGTGACCCAAGGTTCTTTGTTTAGGAAAGTTCACATCGGGACTATTCTTGCTTTAAGGTAATGCAGCTGTGAAATTTGGAAAACCCACAAAATGCAAGATCTCTTATTGAAATTTATATAATATAATATATATATATATATATAATATTTAGTTTAACGTCCTTAACCTGGTCGGTCATATCGGACAATAAATGAAGTCGATGAAATGATGCTCATATGGGGCCGAGGTCCTTGGAGCTTAAAGTTATTCGATACTCGTGTTCTAAGAATAAGGGAAAACTTCGGACAAAACATTATCGGAGAACTCACCTTAACCGAGATTGGAACTCAGGAGCTCTTGAAGTTGAGGTAAACACGCTACCATCAGCTTATTACACAAAATATTATACAAAAATTACAAACATGTTTCAAAATTCTAGCTTGCGTAGCTATTTAAATAATACGTTTTACTGTTTAAAGTCATTGTGATGCATTTTTAAAAATATACACATTAAAATTTTAATTTTTACAGTAAATGAGTTTACAAATAGACATATTGCAAATTAAACCCAAAATAAGTTCTACTTATAAGTTCAATTTCAAAGGAAAGAAATTCTTACTGTTAATTCCCACAAATTATCTAATTAATCAATTTATATGCTGATTTATTAATAGTCGCTTTACTAACCTGAATTGGAGTTCATGCAGTTGAATATTTTATATGTATCCTAGTTACTGTAGAAAATTTATTACTTTTGGCACTCTACAAAACTTTTGATTTTTTCAAAATTTAATAATTTACTTCTCAAAATTGAAGTATTATTCGAAAAAGTATGTGACTATTCTCTTTAAAGTACTTTTGAAAGTATGTACTTAATGCACTTTTTGAAACACATACAAACTATTGCTTCTTGTGGGACATTTTGTGTATGGAAAAGTTTTGGAAAAATGTTTGCGAGAAAACAATTGGAGCATTATTTTGAAAAAGTATATGACTATTCTCTTTAATGTAATTTTGAAAGTATGTACTTAATGCACTTTTTGAAACACACAAAACTATTGCATCGTGTGGAACATTTTGTGTATGGAAAAGTTTTGGAAAAAAGTTTGCGAGAAAACAATTGCAGCATTATTTCGAAAAAGTATATGACTATTCTCTTTAATGTAATTTTGAGAGTATGTACTTAATGCACGTTTTGAAACAAATAAAAACTATTGCATCGTGTAGAACATTTTGTGTATGGAAAGGTTTTGGAAAAAAATTTACGAGAAAACAAGATTTAAATTTGGACATACCCATTAACAAGCATGCATCTGCCCATTTATAGCTTCGTTAACTGTTAGTTAAATGCACCACGTGGGGAGAACCAGACATTTTCTTAAAGTTTAGAATTCATGTTTATTTTTTTAGGAAAAAAAAAAGGTTTTAATATTCACAGTTTTTGATCAAATTTCACACACGCTTTACCTTAAATTATATGCATGATTTTGGGGGTCATTAAAGTTAGTTGTGTGTTAAGGACGCTGTTAATTGCCGTAATCATATTGGCGGTCATGCACAGATCGGTACGGCACTACGTTTCAAACACGTACCAAAGGGGCCGACATCACAGCTTGCACGTGTTGCGTCAGTACGCTGCAGATGTCACGGTAATATGACGTCAGTAAAACGTGTTCTACGTTGTAAAAATCTGATGTGTTCCAATCACATGACTTTCTCTACATTTCTGCAACAAATTATTGTTAAAAAGCCTATGCTTCTATTTACTTCATGCTAATCGAGAAAAATCTGATGTGTTCCATTCACACGACTTTCTACACATCTGTAACAAGTTCTTGTTAATAAGCTTATTCTTCTATTTACTCCATGCTAATCGAGAAAAAGTTAGCAGAAATAGACTTATTACTTGCTTTCTTGTAAGTAGAAGCGAAATAAGGCAGTACCATAGGTTAAAGTGATAGTCAAAAACTGGTTGCTATGTGACTGACGTTCCTTTGTTTAAATGGACAGCAGTTGACATATTCCTGTATGAGAAAATTTTATAAAGCTGAAACTAAAAATAAGGAATATCTCAAAAACGATCAACTACACGAAAAAAGGTATATAACATAGATTGTGTGTTTTAATGTGCTCTAGATTTTTTGTTTGTTAAGTTTTTGTCTATCTCTTACGGTATAGCAGTTATGCAAAATTCCGTAAAATTCATCCAGAATAAAGCAGTCTTCAGAGGGTATTCCCAGAAAATTCAAAATATATTTTTTATTTGTGAGGTAAATGTCTTTAATATACGACATTTTAATTAAAATTGTTAGAGCCATTTTTAAGAAAATCAAAATTTTCGAAAAAAGTTCCATGTAAAGGGTAGTTGGGGTGGGGGAAGGGGGGATTTAGTTGGGGTGGGGGATTTAGTTGGGGTGGGGGAGTTAGTTGGGGTGGAGTATTTTCTTCAAAATCTTCGTGTCGCATCATTGGAAGATACTAAACTAAATACCAAGTTTGGTATTTAACGTCTTTTCGTTTTTGAGCTATGCTGTCCACAGACACACACATAGGGACCTTTTTCTGAAAATGTTTTTTTTTTTTTTTTTTTTTTATTTATTTATTCAGCCTGATAATCAGGGTACCCTAAAACATGTATTTCCGGTGAAATCTCGGTACCGCATTTTTCGGTGAAATACAATACTTCCTCTATACAGTATGTACACAGTACGTATAGCGAAAGTGAATAATTAATCTTAAAGGGTAGTTGGGGTGGGGGGAATTTTCTCAAAATCTTCGTTTCGCATCCCTGGTAGATACTAACCTTAAATACTAAGTTTGGTATTTTACCGATTTTTCGTTTTCGAGTTATCGTGTTCACGGACACACACACGAACATTTTTCTGAAAATGCTTTTTTTTGGACCCTAAAACATATATTTCCGGTGAAATCTCGGTATCGAATTTTTGGGTGGGTGCAATAACTTCTGTATACACTATGTATAGAAAGTAAAAAGCTGATGTGTACCATTCACATGACTTTCTCTATAACCCTGCAACAAATTATATTTAATAAGCTTATACTTCTATTTACTTCATGCTTATAAAAAAAATAGCAGAAATAGTCTTATTACTTGCTTCCTTGTAAGTAGGAGCGAAATAAGGGACTACAATAGGTTAAAGTGATAGTCGAAAGCTGGTTGCTATGTCAGTGAAGTTCCTTTGTTTGTATGGACAGGAGTTGACAAATTCCTGTATGAGAAAAGTATGTTTTTCAAAGCAGAAACCAAAAACAAGAGTGCCTCAAAAACGATGAACTCCACGAAAAAGATGTATATAATATAAATTGTGTGTTTTAACGTGCTCTACATTTTTCGTGCAGTAAGTTTTTGTCCATCTCTTACGGTTTAGCAGTTATTCAAAATCCCGTAAAATTTATCCAGAATAAAGCACTCTCCAGAGGCTATTCCCAGAAAATTCGAAATATACATTTTATTATTCAGGTAAATAGCTTTAATATACGATATTTTAATCAAAATCGTTAGAGCCATTTTTTAAAAAATCAAAATTTTCGCAAAAAGTTCCATGTAAAGGGTAGTTAGGGCTGGGGGGAATTTTCTCAAAATCTTCGTGTCGCATCCCTGGAAGATACGAAACTTAAATACCAAGTTTGGTATTTTACCGACTTTTCGTTTTTGAGTTATCGTGTTCACAGGCACTCGACACACGAACACACACACGGACCTTTTTCTGAAAATATTTTTGGATACAGGGAACCCTAAAACATACATTTCCGGTGAAATCTCGGTATCGAATTTTTTGGTGGAGTGCAATACCTTCTCTATACACTATGTACATGGTGCATATAGAGAAAGTAAAAAGGGGAATTAGCTTGAACAAGCAAACATTTTCATAATTGTCATAAAAATTCAAAGGGGCGAGATTCTGATATAAATTTAGTTCCAACTTTTGAAATGATGATCTGTAAATAATCTTGCAGAAGGTGAAGGTGTACACAGTCTATACATTGCTTACTGTGCAAGATCAATAAATCATAGATTTGTTCAACATAATAGGAATAAAAACTAATGATATGGTCTTAGGTTCCAAGTTTATAGGAAAATAATTTGCCTAGAATACACATCTGACGCGTTGCACTCACATGGCTCTCTACCTGTTATAAATATTCTTAGAAAAGATTATTATTCTATCTACATCATTCAAAACGAAATAAACATTAACACAATTGGTCTTAATGCTTAGCTCTTTATAAGCAGAAGGTAAATAAGGAAATATACCAGGCTAAAGCGATAGTCAAATCTTTTAAAAGCCGATCGATATGCGAACAAATGAAGTTCCGTTCGCTTTGCATTTCCAGAAAAACAAAAGAGATGAAAGCAAACGTTTGAGAAGATGCGTAGTTTAAAATTGAAACTAATAGCAAGGAATGTCTCGAAAACTGCCAACTCTAGGAGAAAAACGCATATGTCATAATTATGGTCTACAATTTTTTGTGTAGGAAGTTTTTTTTATCTCTTTGATTTAACGGTTATGTAAAATTGTGCAGAACTCAACCAAAATAAAGAGCTCTTCAGAGCCTATTCCCAGAAAATTCAAAATATACATTTTATTTGTGATGTGAATATTTTTAACATGAGGTATTTTAATAAAATTTGTTAGAGCCATTTTTGAGAAAACAAAAATTTCAAAAAAACGTTCCATATGAAGTGTTATTTGGATGGGGGGATTTTCTTGAAAATCTTCGTCTCGCATCCTTGGAGCATACCAAACTTAAATACCAAGTTTGGTTTTTGACGATATTTTCATTTAATAGTCATGCTGTTCACAGACACACACATAGATCTTTTTCTAAAAATGCTTTTTTTTTGGACTCAAAGGATCTCAAAACGTACATTTTTGGTTAAAATCGGTATTGAATTTTTTAGTGGAATACAAAAATTGCATCGCATATAAAATACCCCATGTAAAAACAATCTGAATAATTTAAAGTTTCGAAAGTTACATACAACTTACTTACAATCAATGATTGGATTTGCTGTAATGTAGTAACTAATAAAAGAGAGTGACATTTACCGGGCGGGAAGGCTCAGGCTGTTTCATCTATGGCCCGTATTCGAGAGGTAAGGTTTCGATTCCCGTCGACCCCCCCACTCTGACTTGAGTTTTTTCGTAGTTTTACCTTGTCACCAGGTGAATCCTGGGGTGTATTCCTAGTACTATGAATTTTTCCGGTCCCTCATTCCCCATAATTTCATTTCACATCACCTTTCGGGGTTTGGGGCCTGAGTGGGTAGTTTGATGGTGTGCGGTGTGCAATAGATATACGCTATATAACTGCTACTTCCTCCTCTAGTAAGCAAACCTTACCAGAGCAGTTCGGACCTATTCGTTAGGAGGAGACTGGGGGCTGCCTGCAGGTGAGTCTCCGTTTGTGAACTTAATATCCGCACATTTCTTAAGTTTCAATGTCTTCTTATTTGAAAACAAAGTTGATCTATAAACCTCCCGAACGAAACATACAAAAAGAAGCTTATATCGTAAAAATGTATAATGTTGGTACTTGGTGTTCTCTGCTCCCTGCCAAGCAGATGACAAGGTACGCTGGCGCGTGAACGGTCAATGCTTACAAGCAATGTGTTGTGTAATTACCCTATGTTTACTAGAAAATACATTCATGATATAGTTGAAGCTTTACTTGAAAACTGGAAAAGGTCAAATAACCAATAGATATTAAAAAATTGGACTTGAAAAAGCAGTAAAATGGACCTTACTTGCGAGAGGTGATTAGTGGCTAGTGTTTTGAAAACGAGTGCTGAGTAAGAGTAAGCTGATAAGTGTGAAACAGTGCCTTGAATGTATTTCACGTGTTATGAAACATAATCCGAATGCGCTGGAGAATACTTTGGTGAAATTAACTGCGGAATGATATGCCGATTTATTAGTTGCTAGTGTTCAAAGAAACCGCAGTATTAAAACTCGCCTTAAGAGGGAAAATCCTAAACACTGTTAGGCGATGGTGATCTATGGGCGATGGTTTGTAAAGTTTACAATTGCTTATAAAGAAAATGATTAATGCATTATACTACGATCGCGATCTACTTTACTTTAAGGTAGTTTCCATAATTTACTGAGAGAAAAACGAGCTTCGTCTGTGAAAAGAAAGATCGTGAAAGTTGTTATTGAAATACATAAACTATTAAGTTGTGTAAGGTAGTATTGAAGACTGGAATCTTTAACTCAAGTGCATCAGCTGTTAATACGAGCTATGCATCAATTTACGCAGGATCACCTCTCTGATAATGTTGTTGACATGATAAACAGTGTAGGTGACGGTTCGTGTTCAAATTTCTCGGAATATGTCGCGTTCAGTTTCTGACTTAAATTAAAGATGGAATTCATCTACAAACAGAAAGGTTAGTGCAAATTAGCATTTCATTTCTACTGATATCAGTGATATCCACTGATTTTAGTCTGTCGTCATCCGTGCTAGCCGTAACATGCTAGCCTCTGGTTCTCAAGGTCGCGGGTTCAAACCTGGCTGATTTTTTTTTTCAGGCATAAAAATTCCTTCCTTCATAAAGGAAGTAAAGACGTTGATACCGTGTCGTACATTTCCAGCACGTAAAAAAACCCTCAAATCTGATAAAAAGGCATCTGAGCATTATTAAGCGGTGCTTTGCACCCAAAATAAAATGGAACGCTTAGAACCGTAGCAGTTAAAGGGCGTCCATAAATAACATTCAATTTAGTTTTAATTTTAGTCAATCTTAAAATTGTGCCTTGCCAGATAATTTGGCTACGAGCCGCCACTGCCTCTCAGTGGTTGCATATGGCAGGCACAACAGGCCCCCCGGCTGCTGTGCTTAAATCCTCTACTGCCCCCTGCGAGAACAAAAGTGACAACTTACTTTTTCTTAACATCTTTAATCATCCTAAAAATGCATTATATTATTAAAAACCTAAATCTAAAAGTATTTTTGGTATTAAAAGTTCTTTAGATCTCTCAATCCACTTTCAAAACCAATACTGAAAATTTGAAAGAAACTGAACAAAACTTGCATAACAGAGAATATTTCAAAATGGCAAAAATGTAAGAAACAAATGAAAAGAAATTTAAGTCTTTTCAACAACCTGTATATGTCCATTTAAATGTCACGTTTTGTGTATTTAGCCTTTGAAATGGTAAAACAACAAGTTGGAACTGGAAACTCCAATGGGTATGATGTCTGAATGATTTCTTCTACTCGTATGCAGCGTTTACATACTGAATTTTTTCAAAGTGTGAAAATTTGGCATCGATTACCCTGAAATCGAAATTAAAAATATAGTTTCAGAATAGTCACAATCTTCTCAAATCACACTACTTAAGAAGATTCCAGAAAACAGTAGGCAACATTCGACGAAAATGTTAATTGTGCAAATTTAAAAGGTTATATTGTGATCTTGATTAATCTCACGTGTTGCATTTTGCATTCACTTTAATTGTTTCCCCTCTATTGTTTATTATCTAATAGCTATATAAACTATTGTTATGAAAGCTTCTTTTTTTTAAAAAAAAAGTCAGCAGAAACAGCTGAATTACAGAGTATGATAGCCAAATGTTTAAGTACTGGAAGCCATAAGGTGGCCTTAAAATTCCACCCCCTTTCCATGCAATGGCAAGAAGCAACTAAAAATCGCCAGGACTTTAAAGAGAATGAAAATATTGATCAATTCAAACTATCAATAATGATTATCTCGGAATTAGATTATGCTAGAGTAAAGTTAGTTGGAATAAATCACATGTTTTAAAGAGCCCTTTCATCTACCGCTTAACATTTAGCAGTTATAATGATTGTACAAAATTCATCCGGGCTAAGAGAACTCCACAAGTTATTCCCAGAAAATTTAAAATAGGTATCATTTCATATGTTATGAAAGTATCTTTATTAATTAATGGTATATTAATTAAATGTTTAGTTATTTTTGAGAATATCAACATTTTCGAAAAATGTACCACGTAAAGAGTAATAGATTATTTTTTTTAAAACCATTGTATCACATTATATGAAGATACTGAATTGAATATCACATTTGGTATTTACCCAGCTTTTGTTTTTTAGTTATGCTGTTCACCGGCTAATGTCCTTTTTTTAATTCAAGGGTCTTCAAAATATGCATTTCCTGCGAAATGTTGGAATAGATTTTCTGTGTGCACTTACTATACATAGAAAATAAAATAAAATGAGCAACAAATTTTCTATCATAGCGTTTCAGCTGACTACATTCTATTGAAACACTACCTGGAAATATTAATTATAATATGTACAGTTTTTCCTTTATTTATTTCCACACTTTCATACACATTTATATGTAATTTTATACTGCTTGTCCATACTAAATAGAAGACATATTGCATAATGTTCAAAATTTCATAGAGCTTTCATTAGAAATACATACTTTAAGTCCTTGAATATAAAAACAACTTACTTAGAAAATTAATTTTTGTGCCTGTGTGTAAGAACAAGAGGAAAAGGAGATGGAAAGAATGAATCACATAACCCAAAATGAAAATCTGGATAGTGAGAACATTTTATCAAGCTAAAATATTTTTATTAATGTTAGTATCATTCTTTTCCATTGTTTTGTATTTAAAATTCAATTAACTATATTTGTAATTTGAGAAGTATACTTCACTTTGTCACTTCAACCATGAGAGAACAAAATCAAACTTTTATGACCATGCATTATATGTTTCTTATGTATAAATAAATATTTTAAAGTGTAATTGGAAATGTCAACTTCTGTGACATCACAATCTTTTGTTGAGCTTTACTTGAGGTTCTTTTAATTACTGTAAAGCACTGATGGAATGCATATAACATGGAAATCATTCCCTTTAGTTTAGGAGAAGCTATAGTATGGCATTAGGATAGAGTACAGGAAGTTCTTGGGGACATGTAATAAATGGATCATCAACTGCTGTTTATATATATGGTTAAGCATCTCCAAAATTTAAATGAACATATAGTTTTCTAATGGATTCCATCCCTCTGTGGAATTTCTGGGAATGAACGAGTGGACATGTTGGCCAAGAAGGGTTCCAAAATTGTTCATACAATGAAACAAAATATCCCCTATGGAGCAATTAAAAGATTAATTAAAAACATTTTCACAGCCAATTGTGACAAATATCTTATTTCTTCAGAAAAACTTAATTGGAAGGATTTCCAAAATAATTTTAAAACAATTCCAGATCTACTTAGAAAATCATGTTTTACAGTGTCCAGATTAATCACAGGCCCATGATTGTCTGAGTGGACTGTTCAAGATTGGATTAATGTCTTCCCCACAGTACTTTTTATGTGGCAATGATGACTTAATGAACATTGATCTTACTGTATGTGAAATATTCGAAAATCAAGAAGATCTAGTCTCTAAATACAGGGAAGCAAGAAGAAGAAGAAGAATTTTATCAAATTCTGGGTATTAGACACACATATACGCATGCAAGCATGCAAATGCACCCCCCACCTACACACAAAGCCACTGTTCATATTTACATGTATGCATGTATAACAAAAATTAAACATTATATTCTGATCCCTAGTTTCAAGATTGCTATGAGTGAACTGCAATAGCATTGTTCCATCTCGCACTGGAAAATTGGAATTTTTTCAGACTAATCAAAGACTCTGTCTTAGAGTGGGTTGAAGCTATGCCACATTCAAGTATTTATAATTCACATATATAAAGCTAGATCAGGCTGTTCCAGCTTCCTGCCAACATGCCAAAAAGTAGTGAGTAATTTGCTGCTTATAGGAGGTCTACCTGCAACATGCAATATGGTGTAGCATTGAGGACAAACTATTGTCACAGCTAGATCAAGTTGGAAATGAAATGGCAGGATGTAAGAACTGTGGTATGACCTTAACCAATGACATATTAGCTACCATATTTCCCCTCCAACTCTACTCCAAGTTTTGTGGCTGACTATGCATGTGTTACCTTGCTCAGATGAGTCAAATTGGAACAGCCTGAGACGATGCTAGAAGCTGTCTAAAATGCTAAAAAACCTCATTTTTCATGTCTTATGGTACAACTCCATCTTGAAATGGACTGATCTTTATACTTTCACAAATATTCACTTTGTCATTTATCCTTTTTTTTTCAAAACTAATTCTTTCAATGATTCAACAATGTTAACTAATGTTTACATACTTATCCTTAGTACCAGAGAACATAAAATCTTATTTTCAGCATCTCTGTTGCTTCTCTACCTTTACCAGTAAATTAGCTTTAAATACATTTATTAAAAATAGGTTCACCTTCACTAAAAATTCCATTAGTAGTTCAACTGGTCTCTGATTTATGCTTGTTATAAATAAATATTAATACAAAAATGAGCACTTATTAACATCTGCATCCAGAAAGAATGTAATACATTTTTACTGATCAATTTGAATGATTTTTTGCCCTTGTGTGTGTACACTGGCATATAAAGTATCCCATTGATAAAAAATTTTGGTTTTTAACCATTTTACTTTTGTTTTGAAGTTCCAGCTATTTGTTGTTGCTGTTCCAACTAGCAGGGTGGAGAATATATTATTGTATCTCAAACCTAGTATTCATGGAATCAAATAAATTATGACCATGTCAATTTTGTAATATAGAATGTGCTACATACCTGGTTATGTATGTAATATTGTATCTAATTTTATGTTTAAATGTACAAGTAATTAGACTCTAATGCCATTATAGTTATGATTTAGAGCTTCCTATCATTTTTCTATCTAGATCACATGTGAACTTGACAGAATATGAACTTTATTACCTATGCAAAGAGGATCTGGATTTCAATGATTTTTCTAATAAAAAAAGAAAGATTGCTTATTGTAAGGTAGAAGAAGAAGAAGAAGAAGAAGAAGAAGAAGAAGAAGAGAATAAAGCTGATTGTGATTCTGAGTCAGATTATAGGTAAAGATGTATGAATGAGAAGATGACTATGAATTATCTGCTACTGCTTAAGATTGATTCCCTTGGGGACAAGAGGGGGGTGGACAAATTGAAATTTAATAAATCACACGCTAAATCCACCATGAAAACAAAGAAGAACCTTATGAAGGGAGTTTCAAAATCATATATAATTCATCAGCAAATAATCCAAATGTATTAATATAATCACTTTTATGTGATCAAACTACTGGCTAAAATATATATCAATAAAGGAGATAAAAAGTTTAATTTTTGTTTGGTTTTGGTCCTAGTGGATCTCTTGACAGGTCCTAAACATATTTTGAAACAGAAGCTTTTTTTTTAAAAATAATGATCATTTAAATGATAATTAAAATAGTACAAACAAAAGTTAAACATTTGGTGTACAAACTATTTCACAAGCGCCATGTACAACATAAGAGGGCACACTTCCAGGAGTATTAACATCATAACAATGTGCGGAAATAACAAAATGAATTGTTGACTCTGCTTTAAAATTAGATGACTTGAGTTACAAAAGTTAGGCAAAATATACCCAAAATCATGATTATGCTTTATACATATATTTTGCATACATAATAAAAATGATAAGTTTGTTTTATATATATATGTTGTAGCGCCCTAGAAAATTATTGCATAACTAACATATGTATGAACTTGTACTGGGATTTTCTGGCCCTGTGAACATTAACCATAGATTTATCAATTTTGCTCAAAAATGCCTGTACATTTTATTAAAGATATTTTTTAATAAATTAATTTCTCACCTTATTTATAACAAGTTTAATGTAAATAAAACCAAATTTTATTGTATGTATATTTACATTAAACTTGTTATAAATAAGGTGAAAAATTAATTTATTAAAAAATATCTTTAATAAAATGTACAGGCATTTTTGAGCAAAATTGATAAATATATGGTTAATGTTCACAGGGCCAGAAAATTCCAGTACAAGTTCATAGATATGTTAGTTATGCAATAATTTTCTAGGGAGCTACAACAAAATGGAAAGAAACATTTAAAATTTAAAAGAGAAAAATAAGAATAATGTCATAAGAGAAACATGCAGAATGTTACTCAAAATATTGACATTCAGGACACCACCCTATGTTACAAGTTATCTACTATAGTCAAATGGTTTTCAATAAGCTAATACAATACCATACAAGATGCACAGAGAACATGACACTCAGTATTACATTACATTGCATTGCAATTTATGGATCCTCAAAACTCAACTCTAGGCTGAAGATCAAATCAGAAATTATATTTATTGTTTATTCTTGATAATTAATACATTTATTTTTAAAGATTAACTCTGGTATGGAATTTTTCAGAGCTGTTAATTTTGCATAAATTACAATTACATGTATGTTTTCAAAAATCCGTTTATACAGATGCCTTCTTAGAATATTCATATATATTATATTTACAACACTGCATTAATTATTACTAGTACTTTTTCATTGAATGAAATCCTTGTGTGTATAGAAGGTGTGAGTAATGAGATAGCTTTTTAATTCTGACCTAAATTTGTTTTTGTTTATGTGCAATTCCTTTGTAGAAGATGGAAGTGAATTAAATAAAACTATGCCATTATAGTAAACCTCTCTTTGGAATGTCTACCCATTATTTCTTGGTCTATATAAGTCCTCGCTGTGCCTTGTCTCTTTGTTATGTATATGTCTTTTGTTGACTTTTCTAGGCTATTTATTACAAATAACAATACAGCAAAATATATTAGCATGCTAATGACAAAATTACAAACATTTTAAACAATGGTTTGCAGTGAGTTGATTGTCTTGCCCCTGTCATTATTCATATTATCTTTTTTTGGATAATAAACAGTTTTGGCATCTACCAAATTTCAACAGAATATTATTCCATAGGTCATCAATGAATGAAAATAAGCATCATAAGCTATTTTAGAATGCTCTTTCACAAGCTGAATTAATGATTTGATTGCAGAACTCTATTTGGGTAAGATATTATCAAGACATTTCCAATTTGTATTATGATTAATAATAAGACTCAGAAATTCTATATTGCTAGCTTCTGAAATTTCATTACTTTCATATTCTATCCTTAACTCTGAAATATTTTTTTGCCTTGTGCAAATATTAGTGTAGTTAGGCATTTCAAAATTTATACAAAGTTTGTTGCATTCAAACCAATTTTTGGTATGCCAATATTAATTCCCACCAATAATAATTTTGAATTAAATTTTAAAATTGAATAATAATTCAAAATAATGTTTGGAGGATTTTGTTGGTCGAATATGAAACTAAATGCTTTTGTGTTCTTTAATTATAATACTTCTATCATCTGCAAAAAGAACTGGATAAGCATTGTTGTTCAATTCTGCAGGTAGAGTATAGTACAAATAATAAGGGACCCCGTATGGAACCTTGTAGCACATGTTTCATTTCAGACTATTCAGTGTATGCATTTCTATTATTTGAAGTGATTGCTATAACCCTTTGTTATTGGTCAATAAGTAAGATGTAATCCATGATACCCTTTGCCCCTAATATCATAATGTGATGATTTTGTTAGAAGTGTTTTATGATTAACATAGACATCACCTTTGACAGATCATAGAGTATTGTTAGTGTATTAAGTTTGGCATCCAAGGATATAAGAACTTGACAGTCGTAGATTGTCATCAGACAAGCATAGCTAAAAAAAGTACACTTCTTCTACTCATCGAATAAAACTGATATGATGAACCAACATGAAATGAAGTTAATGTTAATATAAAATTTAAAACTACAAAAAGACTTGCATTTACAGAATTAATTAAAAAGACTGTGATAAAATATATATTAGGAGGACAGAAAGAAATATAGGTATCAGACTGAAAGCACACTTTAGTCATGTAATAAATAAATGCACCAAAAAATCAGCAGTTTCAGCCTACATGAAACAACCTGAAATAGAAAATGACATTCACCTTTTAAAAAACATGCAAAAAGCTGTTGAACGGGAATAAGATATATATGGAAAAATTCAAAACCAAACTTATGGATTTGATCTCCTGCTAGAAGAAAATTTGCTGTTGAAGTTCATCTCAGTTCTCCACTAGAGGAGAAAAAGCCGACCATCACAGAAAGCTCATCAGCATCCAGCAGTCATATGAAGTTGATGATGTAGACAGATCCTATGATACTGGTTCTGTTATGTAAGTAACAATTTGATGAGGCCTTGTGAAAAACGACTCATTACTGCATTACAAAAATAATAAATTTTAAAGCTTGTGTGGATGTGTGCGTGCGCATGCGATATTTGCTTTTTTGCACCATATTGCCAAACTGATTGCTGTGAGGCACTATTATTATAACATAGGCATCTTAGTTCCCTCTTAGAAATGCAACATTCCCCCATACTCCTTGTTATCTCAAAATTATTTTTTTAATTGTAAATTATGTTTAATATATTATTTATATTTGCCACAGCTGGTTGGGTTCTTTGGCCAAGCAAATATCTATTAACAGGGCGTGAACAGTAAAAGGAACCATTTTAGAGATAACACATTTATAATTTTTACTTTAAGCAATTTATTTAAATGGTTATCAAGAGATTTCATAATTTATTTACAATTATATTTCTATGCGATCATAGCTATATGATAGTATTTCATGTTTGCTTACACATATAACTTAGATTTTGCATATCACATTTCTTACATAAGTAATCTGTAATGTCATATATGGGTGAGAACAAACTAAATGGATTTCTACCTAAAACAACGGCGCTGTACAGTAAATGAGAACCAGCTGTGTTGTACAATAAGTGAAGACAAACTGAACTTAGAACTCGTGTCTCCATAGAATGTACATCAAACTCCCTGTTCTGTCAATTGGCTAGTGTTTCAGTAGTGTCTGTTCTCATGAGCATATAAAGACTATCCTAGTGTCTCAGGCTGATAACTTCCCACTAGCTTTCACATTTTTATCATCTCACCACCCTTTTAAGACTTGTGTAGTCTTTTTAGCCCAGGATATTCATTTATATGTTTCACCGCCAACCCCTAGCTATTGTCACAAAAACCTTACAAGAGATTTCTCTTTTATGACATGTTCAGTATCTTCTCTCTTATAACTAAGCTTATACTAACATCTTCTAATAATATAATCTTATTTCATATTATATGCATCATTTACATTATCTTGTTAATTATTTACTCCATCTTGCAGTCATTAATACTGCCTCAGAAAATGGCCTATACATCATATTTTGTAAAAATTGGTGTAGAGGGATGAGTAGAGGAAGTCATGTAAATGTAAGAAATAACATTTTTGCATTAAGTATAATAAACTTAAGTATTGTACACTTAAGACATAAATATAGTTAGCCTTAAATCAGCATTAGTATTATTAAGTTGCTGTAAATAGAAGATTGTAACAAAAGTCCCTACTGTTTCAAAACCTGTTTACAAATGTCAGTGCTTAAAAAGAAGTCAGTCAGTCCAAAATCTTATTTTGAGATACAGCGAATTTAAACTTTAGAACAGAGATAAAAAGTTGTAAAAAGTGGTTTACACACTTCTTTTTCAGAGCACCGTAATTATACTTCCAAGAAAGAAATGTGTAAACCATTTTTCATTATTTTTCATGTCTGTTCTAAAGTTTAAATTGACTATATCTCAAAATAAGATTTTGGATCTGGTGACTTCTATTGAATGCAGATGAAATTGTCTTTATTCTATTGTTTTCACAACAATTCTACAGTAGAATTTTTTTGTCACAATTTTTTAGCACATATGACTGCTCTCTCATGCAACAGCACACTAGAACACACAGTTGAAGACTGACTCTCCTGGCTTGCAGCTAGCTGTCAATCATGTACACAGAAGTTCCAGAAATAACAAACTTTCTAGCACATGTCCATTGTGCCTGGGTGTGTTCCAAAGATTTGAGTTTCTGCCGCAGAACTTCATATGCTAAATTTACAGCTCCTGCAACAATGAGTGTAGTTTCTTATAGGAAGCCAACTGAACATGTGCAACAATAAAGGTAGCTTTCCAAAGCAAACACATGTGCTGCAATTATGAGCCAGCAAGGCATAGTTGTAATATGCATAAAACTATAAATTGTATCCAAAAACTACAAATGGTACACAATAGAGCACAAATAATGATGCTAAATTAAAATGTGAATCAAATGTATACTTGAGTAGCTTCACTAACAATGAATTACCTGAACATCATCCTAGTATTATAAATTGTATGTTAATTATTCTTTTTATATGCTATCTTTAGCATTTAAGGTCATATCATCAGCTATGTTCAACTTATATAATATTTTTTTAGTCATATGTGTACCTATTTCTTATGTTTATTATTTTATTTAAATAACAGATGAAGCTATCAAATTGTGTGAGAAGTATCTAATGATGAATGAAGTATGCATATATGACTGTGACATAAAACATATTAGTATTACTGCTGTCATAACATTTAATACTACAAGTAATATTTTAATCTGTATACAACCTGTCAATAGGATTTAGTTTTATCAACAAGGTATGTGTAATATGAAGTGATTTATACAGTGAAACTTTTAAATTATTACACAAGTAATTCAAGACAAATATGGACACTATAAATTTACTTACTTAATTTTTTCCCAGGATGCATTTCAAAGATCTTCATCTTCATTATCGGCAGGTGTTTGACTCAAATTACTTACATAACAAGGAATTAGTATATATTTTTGTTCAACTCAGTTATTATTGGAAGAAAATAAATTTGAAATTTAGGTGATCCACTAGGTAAAAAAATGCATGAAATAGTTTTCATCTTCTATTTTGTAAAGTACTTAAAAGCTTTCAATTTATGCGTCTTGCTTCTTATCATTAAAAAGATAAGAATGAATGAACATCTTTGGTTGACTTGTGTCTCTACAAAATTAATTTATGACTCGAACCAGTCTGACACAAGCTAAAGATAAATATTTTTCAAAAATAAGTTGAAGTAAACCAAAATTTTAGTAGTATGTGGGTTTTGGATATCAATTCAGCAACCTTAGTTAAGAAATTATTCAGGTAAAAAATTTCAAAAGACTAGTTAAAAATAACAGAATGTTATAAATGTGGTACAGAATATTAATCATTAAATCAAATAATTGGCTTCTAAAAACTGAAAATATAATTTAACAGGTGGATGTTAGACGTTATAAATCAGGCTGTTCTAACATGTCATCTGAGCACACGTGTATACTCAACCACAAAATCTTGGAGCAGAGCTGGTGGGGGACTGTGGTCGAAGATACTTCACTGAGCAAAGATCAAAGCACAATACTTGAGTCCTGCCACTTCATTTCTAGCATTTGATTCAGCTATCACATTAGCTTGCCTGCAATCATGCACTGTATTGAATGTTAAAGACATACTGCAGTTAGTTCCAAGCTACTCATTGCTTTTTACTTTCTCTACACGTACTATGTACATAGTGTATAGAGAAGGTATTGCACTCCACCAAAAAAGTTGATACCGAGATTTCACCAGAATAAATGTTTTAGGGTCCCCTGTATCCAAAAAAAGTGTTTTCAGAAAAAGGTTCATGTGTGTGTGTGTCTGTGTGTCTGTGAACACGATAACTCAAAAACGAAAAGTCAGTAAAATACCAAACTTGGTCTTTAAATTTAGTATCTTCCAGGGATGCAACACAAAGATTTTGAGAAAAATCTCCCCACCCCAAACTACCCTTTACATGTAACTTTTTTCGAAAATTTTGATTTTCTGAAAAATGGCTCTAACGATTCTGATTAAAATATCGTATAGTAAAGATATTTACCTGACAAACAAAATGTATATTTTGAATTTTCTGGGAATAGCCTCTGAAGACTACTTTATTCTGAGTGAATTTTACGGAATTTTGCATAACTGCTAAACCATAAGAGATAGACAAAAACTTACCATACAGAAAATGTAGAGCACATTAAAACACATAATGTATGTTGTATACATTTTTTTTGTGGAGTTGATCATTTTTGAGATGTTCCTTGTTTTTGTTTTCAGGTTCGAAAAACTTAACTTTTCTCATATAGGAATTTGTCAACTCCGGTCCATACAAACAAAGGAAATTCAGTCACATAGCAACCAGCTTTTGACTATCGCTTTAACCTATACTACTCCCTTATTTCCCTTCTACTTACAAGGAAGCAAGTAATAAGATTATTTCTCTTAATTTTTATAGGCAGGACTTACATTGACCAACAAATAATTTGAAGTTATTCCAAAAAGGGGTTTACTACATAGGAATAGTTTTGTTTAATTCACTTCCCTCTTCTATAAAAAAATTACAAATGAACAAAAACAAGTTTAGATCCGATTTAAAAAGATACGTTATTACTCACACCTTTTTATACTCATAGATTCCATTTTTTTTTTAATCCTTATAAAAATGGAATCTATGAGTATAAAAATATACTGTAAAGTTTATAATAAGAATGTAATATATATATATATATATATATATATATATATATATATATAAAAAAAATATTGGAATACACATCTATGTATTTATTATTCTGACCCTTTACTATTTCTCGTGTAAGCTAACAGAGGAGGATTTCACTCAATCAAAAAACACTTGTAATAATGTAACATTGTAAATATAATAAACATGATCATTCTAAGAATACAAATGTACAGGTAGGCTTTTGAAAACAGACATATGATTGAAAATTATGCAAAACTGACACTCTGAAAATTCATTGTCAGAGTTATTATTTGTAAATAAATGTATTAATAGGTATGAATAAATGTAATTGTTGACATGACCTACATCCTACAGTTTGGGTTTTGAGTGTAATCTCATAATAGGATCTACAGTTTACAATGTTTTGTGTGTGTGTGTGTGTGTGTGTTCGTGTGTGCGCATGCAAGCGCATGTGCATATGTGTAGTTGATTAGCATCTTTTAATTTTGGGTACAAAGAGTGAACAAAGAACATATTATGAAAGAGAATATAAGAGAGTGTAAGAAAACATGTTTTCAAGTTCCCTTAAAGGATATAAATCTTTTTGTTCTTCTAAAGATGGAATACTCTTAGTTGAGGCAGAAACATTTGGAGCACAATGTTTTTTCAACTGACAACTGAGTTTTCTTGCAGTACCTACTGAGTATCTCATGAGTGTTTTTAAGTGATTCAGAGTATATAGCATGGAAGTATTATGGAAATAATTGTTCTTTTTTCAGATGAACTATAACTGGGTGCATGTCATAACCTTACCACACTTTCAGTGGAGTTACAGTCTCTGTTTGTGAGGCAGTCTCCTGTAGTTATACTCAATATTTTTTCGAAATATTTGGCAATGCCTGGAAACAGAATAGAATATTATTCATCTATTTGATTATAATATTTGATGTAGCACATGTCAGAACTAGGATTCATATTAATGGATATATACAACAAGAATTAAACATAAGAAAATAATAACAATTATTTCAGAAGTGTATATAAATTCATAGTTTCGTCAAATAATATTTAAGTCATTACATTTAAATTTGAGAAACAAATATACATAGGTACAAATAAGTGTATACGATTATTTACAGCAGCTTTATTGCATATCTGGAAATTCCATAAAGAATTTCATAACAGAAATGTCCACACTTTTTTTTTTAAATAAGTTAGCATCTTCTATGTTTTTAATGTGAGAAGGTAATTTGTTATTAAGTATAATCCCTGTGTGATAAGATGTTTTCTTCACAAGGTCATTCTGTGATATTGAGAGGAGAGGATGTTTGTGCTAGGTACTTGTATTAACACAAAATATTTGTTTTTCTATTGTGTAAAGGGTATCTTAATTTTATGGATTGCAATGTATTCTACCTCTGACCACCTACCAAGACTTTTAGCAATTTACAAAGATAAGCAATCTGAGTTCAGTAGCAGGCCTAAACAGTAGGCCAACTAAGACTAAATTGATGACAAACAGCAAAGCAGGCAATGAACCACTGAACATGTAAAAGAAACTGCATACTTAGGCCAAACCATTTCCTTTTAGAAGACGATGGACAAATTAATAGCAGAGCACATTGCAGCAGCATTCTGGTCCCTTATGTTTATACTCCTGGGCAAATCCTACAATATATATTTGAAATGTCAAGTAATTACATGCATATTTTACCATTTCTATGGATTACAAATATGGGGTTTAATAAAAGACCAGCAGCAAGCAAAAGATATCTGCCAAAGGAAAATGGAAAGGAAAATCTTGCTTATACTTATAACAATGAAAGATAGAATGAAGAAATAATAAATAAGGAAGAGGTAACCATAGGAAGCTATCTAAAATGGAAATGACTTTGTTATGAGTCAGTCGCCCTCCAAGGTGTAGTGGTTACTATGCTAGCCTCTAAAACCCAAGATGGCAGGTTCAAATTTGATGGAGGTGATGGATATTTTTGGACGCTAAAATCATTAGCATGGCTTGCTTCCAAAGGGAAGTAAAGCCGGTGGTCCTGTGTAATGTTTATTTGCACATAAAAAATCTAACATCATGAAAGAACGATTCCTGGTCAAATTCTGCCATTTTGCATCTGCAAGTCGTGATTTTGCCGTACAGTGCCATCTGTACTTGACGAGCTGATCCCTCATCACCATAATGAAAATTAAAATAGAAAATAAAATATATAAATAATAAAATAGAAAATAGCAATTAAAATCTGATCACAGTACCTTTGTAACAATGCCCTATGCTCCAATTAGGAGTTTCAGGAAATAATTGTTATGAGTCAGTTAACTCATAGATGGATACATAGACAGAATGGATGAACCAGGATTGATCAGAGGAATGTTGGCATGAAAACTGAGAGGATCTTCAGCAGCAGATGCACTTTGAAGGCCAAAGAGAAAGATAGTGTGGGAAGGGTACAAAAATCGTATCACTGTATTGGCGTTATTTTGTGGTGGAAGGGGAGCTAAGGAATTTTTTTGATGCTGAATCCTCTTGACATCAATGAATGATTTGTGTGTATGCACAAAAGAAGTTGTGAAAGCTTATCGTGCAAGGATGATGTAAGATGCGATCCTTTGCATAAAAGCAATTTTGTCTCATGAACATCTCTTCTCAAACAATGCCACATGTTTTGAAGGATAGTTTCCATGTTAGTGCACATAAAAGATAAAAGATACACAAGGCATTTGCAAACCGAAAATTTATAGGAGATATGCCAGGTTTGATTCCAGACTTTGTTAACAACATATTGGGAGAGCAAAATCCACACAGCAGTGGTTGGCAACCAATGTCCCATGGCTCATCACTGCTGCTGACTGACTTAGCAGAAGTTGCCACCTCAATCCACTGGATTATTCTCTGTGGCACAAGCTCAAGGCACTAGCATATCAAAAGAGGCAAATTCTAAAAAACTTAATCATTCAGCTGTCGCGAAAATTCCACTGGACACGATTAGTGCAGCTATTGACAAGTGGCCTCAATGTCTTCACCACTGCGTTGGTGCACATGATCATTTTGAAAGGGATTTTGTTCATTTTGTAGCTTTTTTTGTGTTCAGAAATATGTATATTAATTGATTTGTACAGTTTTATTTAGTAGTGCATGCATTGAAAGTACTGACAGAACTTATGGCAGTACTAAGAATATTATTTGAAGGTGTGCAGTCTAAAGCATAACCAACAAAAATCAGGAAGCAAAACATATTTAAATGTTTATTATAAGTGTTTTAAGAGCTTTTAATTTCTTTCTTTATGCAAATTTACAATGAATTAATTGGCTAACAAGCAATCAAAGGTTTTTTTTTTGTCTTCAACATTCTATAGTCAATAATTAAAAACAGTATCTAAAACCTATACACTTATTTTTGGCAATATAAAAAAGAAAGTAAGAAAAGAGGTATAAATTTATTTATGTTTGGTATTCACATGTTCACTCAACTTACTGACTACTCATGAGTGCACACGACATCATATTTAATTTAGTTTTAACATAAACAAAACAGGAAAAAGAAGGAAACAACGTGCAAAGGGACTTGTACTCAGGGTTCACATTCTCACATTTACTGACTGACTACTCATCTAAGAGAGCAAGAGAAATGCTTCAGCCTTGTGACAAAAATTCTTCACTTCCATAGCCAGATAAGCAATAATTCTGTCACACTATTATGGCAACTTTCCCAAACAAGAGAAATACTGAATTTGACCTGTTGAAATATTTTTATTTTTGAGAGTTGAACTGTTGTTATGGACTCCTCCACTGCCCCCCCCCCTGGAAGAGAGTTTTGGACTTGCCTTCAAAGTCAGAATACAAAAAGTATACAAGAAAAAGTTGGTAACTCCAACATCTACACTCCTTAAACTAAACTTTTCACAATAATTGGCAAGTTTGATTGTTGTTAAGTATACCATTTAAATCAAATAAAAAATGGTGTAAACAGGACTTTTAGGTGAAAAACTCTTCCTGGCCAGCCACCTTTGGTTTAACAGTGAAATTTTGTAATGTCAAACTAGTAACTGACTTCTTTTTGCAGATACTTTCGAGAGTCTGAGGGAAAATTCAGTGAAAAAGAATAAGGTAACATGCCTTATTGTTGAGTGTGTTCTTAACAACAATTTAACGTTTCACTGGTTTGCCCCAAACTGCATGTACATGCAAACACTCTACCTTCGGGTTTTCTCCAGGTTCTCCGGTTTCTCCCGCCATTGCATTCCATCGGTGCTCCATTTTCATTCACCTATCATCAGTGTCACCGCCTGCGGTGCCATAAGTAGTTAAAGCGGGCATTAAACACTACTAAAAAAAAAAATACTCTACCTTCCCCTCCTACCTTCTTTGGCTGTCATTTATTTATTGCCTTTGTTCACATGGAAGATCTCCCTGTTTTATTGTTTGTAAGAAGTGCATGAACTAAATAAGACTGAATTCTACACTTTTTTAAATCTTTGATTGTAAATATGTGAAGTGTAAGTTTTTAATGCAGGTATGTGCAATTAGGTTAATTTTACAAAGTCTAGTGTTATTATTATAATTACTAGCAAGTACATTTATTGTTATTGTTGTTGTTATTATTATTATTATTATTATTATTATTATTATTATTATTATTATTATTATTATTATTATTATTATTGAACAGTATAACTCAAAAATAAAATTTCACAATTATTTATTAAGATTTTTAATAAAATCATGATACTTCAAACTACACTTTCCATGGCTGAGTGGTTAGGGCACTCATCCAGGAGGCATGGGCTCGATCCCGGGCGACCACATTTGAGATTTGTGGTGGACAAATGGTGCAGGGCAGGTTTTCTCCAGATTCTCTGGTTTCCCCCACCATTGCATTCCATCAATTTTCCATCTTCATTCCATGTATCATCAGTGTCATTCCTGTGGTGCCATATGTAGTAAAAGCGAGAATTAAACACTACACAAAGAAAGTAGCCCTTTTTACTTTTCTTTACATAGTACATACCATTTTGTATAATGATGCATTTGGTACACTGAGACATTCTCATGTAGTACACAGTGAGACATGATTTTATGTTTTAATGAAAAACAAATTAATTTATTAATCATTGAGGCATTTGAATACAATCTTGTTTTTATTTTCAGCTTTGCAATGGTAAGACCAAAAGATGAACCAAGGAAAATTGGAAACACTGAGAAGCAGCAAATGACTGATGCTGTTATTCTAGTTATAAATGAATATTACAGATTAAGGCAAGCTGCTAAAACTAAAAGAATCTCATTTCAAACACTACATTGATATGTGAAAAAGAAGAAGGAAAATCCAAAAAGTGTGGCTAGTATGAAGCCACAGAACGATGTGTGAAAGGAATTTACCTCAGAACAAGAGTGCGATGTGGCTGAATATGCAGAAACTTACAGTAAAATGTGTTTTAACCTATCAACAACTGCTTTATGCCAATTAGCCTTTGAGATGGCTGGGAAAATTAACCTTAATATATCATGAAAAAGTACCAAATCTGCTGGATTGGAATGGATGAGAGGATGATGTATGGATGGAATCATGCATCACAATAACAATTTTAGCATCAGAAAACCTGAGGATTGCAGTTAGTATAGACTGACAATCTTCAATCCTCACAATGTGAAGATATTTTTTGATAATTTGGCTACTCTGTTTGACAATGTACCTCAACTAGCTGTGAGTTCTAGAATTTGCAACTTGGACAAGACAGGTGTTGCCTCAGTGCACAAGCCTAAGAAAATAATAGGAATGAAAGGTGTAAAACAATTAAACCAGATACTTGTGGTAAATGTGGGCAATTAGTAACAGCAGTAGCTATCTTGTGCCTCCTGTCAGGGTTTTTCCACGCAAAAATTTCAAGACCAATATGTTCATTGGAGCTCCATCATGTATTCTTGGTCTAGTCAGTTCTATTGGCTGGATGACAATTGAATTATTCCCCAGAGTCAGAGAACATTTTATCAAATATTTTCATGTTCCAAAAGCAATTATTCATTATTGATATGTGACAACAATAAAAGCCACTTGTTTATTGAAGTCCTGGATATGGTATAAGAAGAAGATGTAATAATATAGACACTACCACTTCATACTAGCCACAAGTTACAACCCTTAGACGTGCCAGCTTTTGGTCCTTTGAAAGCATATTACAATACAGCTATCGATTCATGGATGTTTAGAAATCCAGGAATACCCATGACAATTTATCACTGATTGAATGTGCTGGAGTATCTTTCATGAGGACAATAACACCTATTAATATAAGTTCAAGATTCAAACAAAGTGGAATATATCCTTTCAAAAGGAACATATTTGACGAGTCAGATTTTCAGATGTCTGCTTAAGATATTCATTGTTATTAGTTTGAATTGTGCAATACTTCATCATTCATTTTGACAGTTACCATCCTTTTGTTCTCATATTGTCATGCAAAGAGTATGAAATTTCAAGCAACATTTTATAAGGAGCTGATTATCATTTCATCCTCCTGTGTTACCCTTGTAACTACAATGAAATGTGAAATAAAACCATTCTGTATAACTTTATCTCAATTAACATGTCATAGATATACAAATAAGCCTTTGTAGAGGAGTTTTTAGAAGAGATAAAAAGTAAGTGATAGTTTTTGGAGGTAATAATTTGAATGTAACAGAACAGATATTTTAATATTTTGACATGCTATCACATTTTTCCAGCTTGAGTTGCAAGGGAAGAGTACCGGAGTGAGTAATGAGCACCAAGCTCCACTCATGCCTTTTCTTCATGCAGCGGTTTCAAGATAAGTTGGATCTCCACAGATTGAAAAAGGGGGGGGGGTGGTTGCAGAAACATGCGCATTGCTATTCTCCTGGGGACGAGAATCTGCTGCTTTGATTTGTCTGTCTACAGGAATTCAGTGGAAGGAGTGTCGAGCTTGAGGTCAGGGCAATTTTAACAGCATCGCAGGACAGAATCAAGAGGGCAAATTTCAGATTTTAAGTACTTTAGTTTGTTACTTTTTATTAACCCAAAGCTGACGCATTTTAAATATCTGTATTGCATTGCTACCTTTGTTAACTTATATTAAAGCACTGTTTCTTAAACTGTATTATAATGTTTCTATATAATTGAGCAGTTCATTTTTCAAGGAAATTTCAGTGTGAAGATTTGCTTTATTATTACCTGGTATTTTTCAGTAATGAAATAATACTAATAAAAACAATGTGTATTTAATATAATTAAAGCTAGACACAGAAAAAAGGGAAAATGAAAGAAATAAAATAATAAATAGAGACACATAATCACAAAAATAAAGCAGGGGTCTATTAGGCCCTGTGCGACCAACAATGTTCCACCAAAGCATGCACCTAATGAAGTTAACCAATTATTAGGTCAGTCAATGATTGATGTAATAGTTGAATATTTTATGGACATGGAGAAACAAGATTCAATGCTTTCTCCTCCATTAACATTATGTGCAGTAGCATTTTTACATACAAGGAGAAGCATGATTCTTCCAACATTTTAGTAAATACTGTAGTTCCCTTAGCCTGTGATAACATTTTCTGTGTGCAATTAAAATTTTGACTGTGGATGCAGTATGGGAGGTTAGATGA
The DNA here is from genome assembly GCA_030762935.1 of Hymenopus coronatus. Lineage (NCBI taxonomy): Eukaryota > Metazoa > Arthropoda > Insecta > Mantodea > Hymenopodidae > Hymenopus > Hymenopus coronatus. Next base: position 88,787,399 of record CM060881.1, on the reverse strand, counting down.
GGTCCATGAAACCCAAAAAAATGTTTATGAATGCCTGCAGATGTTGAGAAGTGTATCTGTTAATTGTTGACAGTTATGATATGTTAGATGCATCAAATGCTTCATCTACTTTTCTTTATGGTAATGGTATCATAATATTACTTGTAAATCTTTTAAAGGAGCTGGGATCTCAGATCTACTGATCACAGCTTGTTGAAAAAGTAATCTCATTTTTATGACACTTTAATAATAAAATGGATACAAGAATATTATACTGTACCGAATTACAACTGTAAAATATTTGTTAATCTTTGGTCAAATTTTTAACATAAATTTATGTAAAAATTCATTGATATAAAATCTCTTCTAGGCAATGTATTAAAAAGTGCACAGTTATACTTATAGGCAAACAAAGCTCCAAGTTTTAATATTCTAGATGCCTTAGAGAAAATGGGGGGAGGGGGATTTGCAGAAAAACATTTTAGTTTAGATAAGAATGTATTTAAAATAAAGAATACATGCAATATAACTCCCAAATATCTAATATATATATATATACACACATATAGTTCTTTTAAGCTAAATTTTGCTTGTGAACATGTCTTCTAATACCAACATAGAAAAAGAGGAAAATGTCTCTCTTTTACACAAAACGTTTCAATGTTATATCCTTTTACTTTCTCTACACATACTGTCAGTATACTGTATGGAAGGTGTTATATATGCTTTGGGGATCCTAAATAAAATAAGTATTCTTAGAAAAAAAACGTCAGTGTGTGTGTGCACACGCGGGCACACTTGAGCATGCATGTATGTGACAGCATAGCTCAAAAACAAAAAGACCATTAAATATCAACTTTATTATTTAAGTTTAGCATCTTCCAAGGATCCAACACAAAGATTTCCAAAAAAATCCACCAAGCTACTCTTTACATGGAAAATTTTATTTTTCTCAAAAATGGCTCTAACAATTTTGTTTAAAACACTGCATATTAAAGATTTATACATAACAAATAAAATGTGTGTCTTTAACTTTTTGGGAATAGCCTCTGAAAACCTCTTCATTCTGTATGAATTTTGTATAACTGATAAACCATAAGAGTTAGACCAAAACTTGCTACACAAAAATATTTAGATTTCATCAAAACACAGTTTATGTCCTCTACATTTTTGTCATGGAACTAACCATTTCCAAGATATTCATCATTATTTGTTTAAATTTTAAAAACCATACTTTTTCCAAACAGAAAATCATCTGTGTTGATTTTATTTTACTCCTGGCCATGCAAAAAAGTGAATTTCAATCACAATCCCTTAGTGACAATTTTTAAAACATTTGGCTATTGTTTTAGCATATTATATACCCTTATTTCTCTTCTACTTTAAAGGAACTAGTAATACAACATTTCTTCTAATGCTTATCTCAATTAGCTTGAAGTAGGAAGAAAATGTAAATGGCGTGTTATTTATGGACGCTCTTTAACTACTGTGGTTCTCAGCATCCCATTCTAAATTTGGCATGAAAGACTGCTTAATTTTGCTTAGAGGCCTCTCAATCAAGCTTGAGGTTCTTTTACGTGCCGTAAATCTACAACATGGGACCAATGGCTTTACTTCCGTTCTGAAGAAAGCCATGCTAAGGATTTTTACGCCCGAAAAAATCCATCGTCCTCTGCTGGGTTTGAACCCGCAACCTTGTGAAGTAGGAAGAAGAAGAATCTTTTATAAGAAGTTTATTTAAAGAAAGTACCTAGAGAAAGTAATGTGAATGGAAAAACATCAGATTTTTTGGGCAAAAAAAGTTAGGCATCTTTGAAAATACACATTTTTTTTTTAAAAAAGTTAGGTAGGTACTTTAAAAATTGTTTTAACAAAATAGTAGCAATATTTACTATAAGTGTAATATATCATTCTAAAGCTAATGTTTTCAAAATAAATTACCTAAAAAGCATTCATTTTGGAAACAATCTTAAAAATTGGAATATATAATATATAATATTCTTAATTGGAATATACAATTCAATTTTATCATAAACATTTTTTCATTCCCAGTCCCCTTAATGCCATTTTGAATGCCAGAATATGCAGAAAAAGGACTGTTATAAATTAAGATGCTCATTCGGTAACCTTCATAATTAGTTAAGTTAATTAGCTCATATTTCCAGACTCTGTGAGAGATAGGGAATAATTTTGGTTAAAGAAACATTCCTTACCCCAGCCGGGAATGGAACCCAGGACCTCCAGGTGAGAGGTTAATTGACCCTTCAATTACAGAAGCAGCCTTTAACCAATTTCTGATAGCAAAATTCTGACATAATATTGTATTTCCAGCTACAACAGGTTCTGTTTGCTGAAGATTACTGCAATCACAATTCCTTTTAACATAGCATATCAAGGGAAAGAAAACTGTTTAATATTTAAGAAATATTTTTACTTTGACGCAGTGTATCCTCAGGTTTCTTTCATATGACAGATTATAGTAACTATGAACTTCAGAATAGAAGAATTGACTTCATTTTCATATGTAGTTTTGATTAATTATTCCTACTCCATGAATTAAAATGTAAGCACAAAATCCCACTTAAAATAGTACGAGTGTACAACATTCAGATAAACATGGATTCTAAGTCTGCTTAACATACTTCTTGAAGCAATAGCTAATAATTTTTTCCCCTTCTTTTTAATTATTGCAATGTACTGGGATCAAAGAGAGAAGTAACATGATCATAATTAGACATTACTTTTGTGATGCACATAATAATTGCCTATTTTAAAGCAAAACTTTGATATAATTAACTCCACCAATTCATAACCACTGATCATAAAATTTCTGATGTAGTTTTTGGTCAATATTAATAAACCAGGGCCTCTCATGGTGCATGTGTCTGTGAATTGTATGACACAAAATGCAAAAGACAAGTTTACTAGATTGACCATTCATGGATAATGCTGTTACTCTCTTTGCTATGTTTATCTCATGTGCCACATGTATGTCTCTTCCTCACCATTTGCTCTGTTTCTGCTTCATTGCAAAATATCCAAGTGAAACTGAGGCAGATAATTCATAGTACACAACACCTCTGTATCTTTGTTTGCATGCATGCCACTTTTCACATTTGAGGAACCCTGAGATAGACAGAAGTCAAAAAAAATATGTTCAATCAACAATAGATTCACAAGTTGTTTCATACAAGTCACTTTTATGGCGGTATGCATAGTCATTGTCTCAAAGGTTACTCGAGGGTTCCTTAGCAGTTTGCCCAAATTTTACATGCATAGTCACAAATAGATCTTGAGTAATCCTCGAGAAACAGAGAAGGCCACTTGAGTGTATCTTTATCATCTCCTTAAGTAATCCTTCACTTGATTTTTCTCACAATGGCAGCCATTCTTAACCATATTAATCAAGTTTCTTGAGTTCATGGAAAATGATTTTGAACATGAACCATAGTTGCATCAGAGGTATTTTTATGAGACAACAAAAATCTTCTAGAGCATTGCAGTGATGCACAGTTTTGTAAATGCTACAGATTCACAAAGCATATTTAACAGAGGCTATTTGCCATTAGTACCCTTTGAAGAAATGAAGCCTGTCAGTTCCTCCAATTTATGAATTCTGTGTACACTTAGATTTGAGGTAAATATAAGTGTAATTAAAACTTTGTATTTGCTATTCTAGTTATATAGGTGTAATTAACCAAATATTAGTTTGTTAAATTATTTCAGAGTAATCATACATTAATTAATGTGCTGCAATTTGATATTTGGGCAATATGATTTTTATTCCCTCAGATAATATAGGATATATGTATGTAAGTAATAAAATGGGTAATGTACGAAGAGTGTAACATTAAAAGCTAGGTTAGGTTAGCTTGTCTAGTTCAAAATTTGATCACCATTAACTACTTTCGATGGGGTGGGGAATATTTGGGTAAAATGTGTAGTAATTAAGTGTTTATGGTAAACAAAAGAATATAGATTATCAGTGGCACCATCATTCATAGGGCCTTATTTAAAACCAAAGAAAATTCTTATACTTGTTGGCAAATACATATATTCTCTTGAACTATCTTGCAGATAATTTACAGTAACTTACAACAACCCTTGACTACATGAACACAATATGTAGTTGATTTACATAGACCAGCAAATAGCTTAAAACTCTTTTATAAATGATGTTATTCTGTTGCAATAAAATTTATAATAAACTTCCATGTTACCTAAAATTAAGCAATCCTAATCAACACAAAATGTTCAAAGAAATATTTTTAAAAGTTGCTATATGCTCACTCCACATATACTGCAGTTTTTTTTTTAATGCCATGCAAAAGGAAAATATTCTATATAGGGAGCAGATGGCAAGTATTGATGATTTACACTCGTTCATTATTGTTTTACTTAGATTTATGCATGTTAGGAGGTTCACTCTTAAAATGGTGGTAGTTTAGAAAGCTTTATCTTCTGTGACATATTGCACGATGGCAAAAAAGGAAAAGCTAATATTTAATATGCTGTTAGTTATGCTACCTATCTCATAATTGTATGACATATTCGTTGTTCCTGAACATTGCTTGAAGTGGGACCAAACGAACAAACAATGCACGCTTCTTCTGTCTGCACTTTTGTTATGCATAACAATACACATATTCCTAAAAATTAAAATAGTAATGGTTTAAAAACTTTATTTTTTATTTCTTTAAATTTGCTTGTATGCATAACAATACACATATTCCTAAAAATTAAAATAGTAATGGTCTAAAAACTTTCTTTTTTATTTCTTTAAATTTGCTTGTAATTCAAGTAATTCTTAATTTATTCTGACATGCGCCTAAATTTTTTAATTACGGTAGGTTTCAATATGGTTGTACTTAAGATAATATGTTACAATTTTCTTATTTGAATTTTTAGAAAGTTCTTGAAGATCGAGAAGATAAACCAGAGCACCGTGACCCTCATTATCAAGTGAGTGTCTACTGGTATTACACAAAACTTGAGGCAGTTTGTGAAATTTCCTTGCACTGAATAGCAGTACAACAACAGTAGAAACCTATTCTATGTTGTTTTCTACTTTCCAAGTACAACAGTAAATAATAATAATAATAATAATAATAATAGTAATAATAGTAATAATAATAACAATAATAATAGTAACAGGAATAATCTTAGCCAATTCAGCTATTGATATTATTCTTCATGACACTTATTATGTTGTAGCTCACTTAATTGTTCCTTTTCAAGACTTTCTTTCTTTTTAGGAAAGTTTATATTCATTGGAATAAATCATGGTTTTTATATGTAATTTTTTTAATTTGGTAGTTTTAAGTAAAAAAATGCACTTAACTAAATCTTTAAAAGAAAATTTTTAAACCCAAATAAAAAGATTAAAAATTTAAAGATAAAGGTAAGAGTAACAGCTTATTAGCTTTTTTAACTTAATAAAGACTTATGGAAAACATGGGTACATATATAAGGTTTTAATATAGTATTTTCTCAAGTATAAATAATCATAGGTTTTAAGGAAGCAATTTGGAAAAATTAAATGGTAATCTTAAATACTGCATTTTATTTATGTTATATATGCTCATACAAGGTTTGATTGCCATAAATTATTTTTATTATTTATTGGTTTAATTGACTGTACCCATATCCCAATCCAAAATCTAGGAGGACAGTTTGCAGAGCTCTATAGGAATAGGAAGGGGTGGATGTCTCTGAATGGAGACTTGTGGGCTTCAAACGGAGATCATGCACATTGTTTCATGTTGGTCAGGATCAATTCAAGATAGCAGCATTTTTCAAAATTTTGTATTTGCCAGAAGTTTGTTGATGACAGGTTCCATGTAATTCTGCTTGGGAACAATGGTTACCTGCATACCTTTATACTCCAATACTGGATCACCAGCATATGGGGGGGGGGGTGGGTTGAAAGAAAAAGGTTGTGAAGTTTACACATGCAATAAATAGTATGGGATTCAAAGTTCTAGAATAAAAATACCATTTCATTTTAATTATATGTTTATTTCTGTATTATAAGGCAGCTGGCATTCTCAACTTGTCTATAGTTTAAGAAGTTAGATAATTATTATCGACTGGTATACCTTTAAACTATATATTTTTAGATCATATATGTATGCTGTTCAATTTATATCTCACTGTTTCACAAAATAGAACCCATAAAATATAAGTTTACTAGAGCTACATATTTACAATAGAAAGTAAATATATTACATATTGGTTATAAAATGAGGCAAATTTACACTTTTTTTTTTTTTTTTTAAAACACCGGAATCTGATCAGGACTCTGGCACTGAATATCCTACTTTTATTTACCTTTTTCTTTATACCTTGTTTTGCCGTATTATTACCGTTTTCTTACTTTTACAACACACACATATAACACCCATGCCCAAGGCGGGACTCAAACCCACGATCCCCAGCGCTACGAAGCACCAAAGTGGGACGCCTTGACGAGCGTGGCCATGGGGACCGGCGCACTTGAATTACTTCACTAAGTAACAAATTACCTGGACATGTTTCGCAGGCATATGTTGCCTACATCATCAGCAGATTTTGACTGGCCAGCCTGTTGTTGGTATTTACTGTGGACTCCTCTCTTTTCTCTGGTGATTGATAAATGAACTTGTAGAGCAGATTGTCATCGGCAGGAATTCCAAAATTCATAAGGCTAGGTTTCTGCTTTAAAATAAAGATCTTTTCCCATATGTTTAACTCTCGCAGTTGCTGTACTGATTTTAACATATGGACATTATCTTCGATTCTATGGCTATTGTGCCAAGAATGTGAGGCTACTGCTGATTTCTCCATTTGGTTCTTTCTTAGTTGTCCCAGATGTTCCTTCAACCTGGTTCCTATGTTTCTTCTGGTTTGTCCTATGTATCTTTTATCACAGTTTTTACAGTTGATTCTGTAAATTCCTGATTTCTTGGATGCAGGTGTTTTGTTCAACTTGTTCTTTAGAAGGGTTTTTATGCTGTGTTTGTTTTGTGGAGCTAAGAAGATACTGTGTTCTTTGAAGATCTTTTTTAATTTGTTGAAGGCCTGAGGGTGGAATGTGAATTTTTTTAAAATATTCTGTTTTTTTTTCTGCCAAGAGGGTGGTTGTAGGTGCTATTTTTCTCTTTCTCTCTATTTTTAGTTTTTTCAGAACAAGTGTTTTGTTAAAACCATTGTTCTCGGCAGTTTTTATTATTTGGTTAAGCTCTTTTTCATATTCCATCTTGCCCATAGGGATGTTAAGTAATTTGTTTAGCAAACTGTGGATGATTGCATGTTTGTGGCTAGTTGGGTTGAAGATGTTAGATTTTATGTGGTTGTCTGTATGTGTGTCCTTCCTGAAAATTCCAAATTCCAGTTTTTTATTGTTCCTGATAATTTTGAGGTCAAAAAATGGAAGGATGTTGTCTTTCTCGGTTTCCATGGTAAATTTAATCTCTGGGATTTGTAAATTTAGGAGTAGCAGTGTATCTTCTATTTGTTTAACATTCACTATGGCAAATACATCATCGACATACTGGAACCAAGTTTTGAAAATGTGAGGGAATCCATTGGTGGTTTTTGTCTCGAAAAAGCTCATGAATAGATTTGCCAGGAATGGGGACGGGGAACCCCCCATTGTGAGACCTGATTTCTGTTTATAATATTTGCCATTGAAGACGAAAGATTATTCAATGCAGATGTGGATGAGCTTGGAATATTCTTCGATTTCTTCTTTCATCAAGTTTATTAATTGAAATCATTGTTGGAAGTATTGGATTAGGATGGAAATGGGGATGCATAGGAATAAGGAGCTGACGTCAAAGGAGACAAGTCTATCATTAGATAATAATTCTGTCTTTTACGTTGTTGATTAGCTCTATGGAATTATTTATGCTTAGCGTTTCAAATTTTGGGAGACTGAGTAATTTTTTGTTTAGCCATTGGGCTAGGTTATATATTTGCATACCGAGCGAGAAGGTTCGGATTTGATTCCCGTTTCATTAGTACGTGTATCTGGCCTTGGATTTTTCATGGTTTCATCTGGTTGGTAGGCGAATCTGGAGTGGATAATACCACAAATTTTCCTGTGATTGTATGTCCTTAACATAGTTCAGGGTCGAAGGATCGGGCAAATGGAAAGCGGGCGGTGGAGTTTGGTTTGAGGAGTTTTCTACCCGGCGGGCATCAGAAGACGTTAGGGACCCCGCATGTTCGAACCTGACGCTCCAGTTCTATTCCCCCTCTAAGTCCTTCGATTCGCCTCTTACTCTGGGAGGTTTCTAGCGGCTCAATAGGCCACTGTGCCCTTAGGTGTGAAATAATCCTTTGGTAGAGCGCTTAAGATTAGACATTAAAAAGTGATGTTTTTGGTGCTTAAAGTAGCCGGTCCCCATGGCCGCGCTCGCCAAAGCGTCTCGCTTTGGTGTTTCGCAGCGCAGGGGATCGTGGGTTCGAGTCCCGCCTTGTGCATGGGTGTTATATGTTTGTGTATGTGTGTGTAAAAAGTAAAACAGAATTTCAGTAATCAAATTAGGTAAATAAAAAGTAGGGTATACAGTGTCGGAGTCCCAATCAGACTCCGGAACTGTATTTAAAAAAAAAAGTAGGCTTCTTAACTGTTGTATTTAGACTATACAATTAAAAATAGGCAGACCTGTAAAATGTCACTCAAATAGTGATGTAAGTAATTTACTGTGTATTGTTGACTTCAAAACACAACAAATATATTTCACAAATGACCCGAATACCCACAATTACAGATTAAGATTAAACACCATTACCTAGTTGGCTTCACAGTAAATAATAATCGCTTTCTCTAAATTATCTATGGTAAAGATATTAATTAGTACGTTGAGATCTGGCCCTAAAATGGCTACTACATATCACATATTGGATAACTGTCTTTAGAGCTTGCTGGTTGCGCTATAGACTTTTAAGAATCATAGTAGACCTTTATGATTTAATTATGATAGAGTAAAATATGTAAATACGAGAAACATGCGAATGTAAACAGGGACATTAATACAAATAAAACATAAATACGAATGTAATAAGAAAAAAATATAATGTGTTTCAATCACATGACTTTCTTTAGCTGTTCTGCGAAGAAACTTTTCTTAATAATGATTATTTTTTATCTACGTCATGCTAATCGAGATAACTATTTTAGAATAATTGGTGTTATTACTTCCTTATTAATTGTAAGTTGAAGGGAAATAAGGGAATACACTAGACTAAAGCGATGGACAAAGCCGGTCGCTATGTGAAACAATTGAAATTTAGTTAGCTGTTTTTGTTAGGAGTAAACAAAGGAGAGACGAAAAGAAGATGACTTTCCGTTTGAGAAAAGTTTAAGTAGCTTAAAATTGAAATTAATATCACGGCATATCTCGGAAAAAAAAAAGAAAGAAGGACTAGGACATAAATGTTGTGTTTTAACGAGATCTACGTTAAATTAATGCAATATGCTTTTGTCGTTCTCTTATGGTTTACCGTCTATACGAAAGTTATACAAAGGTCATCCAGAATGAAGAGGTCTTCAGAGGCTATTCCCAGAAAATTCAGAATTACATTTCGTATGTCATAAACATCTCTTAACCATATGGTATTTTAATAAAAATCGTTAAGAGATATTTTTGAGAAAAGCAAAATTTTCGAAAAACGTTCCATGTAAAGGGTAGCTGGGTGTGGGATTTTCTTGAAAATTGTCGCATCGTTTCCTGGGAAGATATTGAACGTAAATACCAAGTTTAGCATTTAATAGACTTTTCGTTTTTGATTTATGTTGTCTACAGACACACGCGCACGCGAGAACACACATGACACGCGTGCCTTTTTCTAAAAATCTGATGTTACATTCACATGACTTTTTCTACCTGTTCTGCAAGCAAACTATTCTAAAAAAGATTATTCTTCTCTCTACATCATGCTAAACGAGATAAATATTAACACAATTGATCTTACTACTTAGTTACTTATAAGCAGAAGGGAAGTAAGATAATATACCAGGCTAAACCGATAGTCAAATCATTTAAAAGACGATAGATATGTGCACAATTGAAGGTTGATTCGCTTTGCATTTCTAGAAAAAAAAACAAACACGACACGAAGATTTTCAAGAAAATCCCCCCACTTCCAACTACCTTTTACATGGAATTTTTTTGAAAATTTTGATATTCTCAAAAATTACTAACGATTTTAATTAAAACATCGTATATTAAAGATATTTACATGCCCAATAAAATGGACATTGAATTTTCTTGAAATACTCTCTGAAGACATCTTTGTTCTGAGTAAATTTTGAAATTTTGCATAACTGATAAACCTTAAGAGATAAACAAAAACTTGGCACACAAAAAATGTAGATCTCGTCAAAACACATAATTTATGTCATTTACGTTTTTGTTGTGGAGGTAACGTTTCCGAGCTATTCCTTGTTATTGCTTTCAATTGTGAAGTACCTACTTATATTTTGCAATGACGATCGCATTACGATAGCTTTTAAAACTTTTGACTATCACTTTAGCTTAGTACATTACCTTATAAGGAAATATATCTACTTATAAGGAACTAAGTAATACAAACATTCTATTAATGCTTATCTCGATTAGCATTGTAGCATTGTAAGTAGTTTGTAGAGCAGCTAGAGAAAGTCGGGTGAGTGTAACACATCAGAATTTTTTTTGATCCAGATTAACCTCATACATTTCTGGTGAAATTATGGTATAGAAGTTTTGGATGGAATACAATACCTTCTCTATCTAATATTTACGCCGTACATTCGTGCTAGAGAAAGTAAAAATAAGTTAAACTGGAATATTGGCATTTAAAATAGACAGTAGAAAATAGGCAGTGCTTTTTTTAGACCTAAACATTCATAAAACATGCAAGCACAAAAGGCCTACGCTAAGGAAAATAATAAGCAAGCATTCATCTAAAATCCTCTGTCTACTGATAGTCATACCTTTTGAACCCCATTACTTCACGTTTATTGTAACGTAGTTGCACATTATGATGTAAGTTTGAACTCCCTGTGCATGCGTTATTAACTTTCGAATCTGCACATCCTTCTAAGGCTTGAAATGCAAAGGTAAAGACAGTCATTGGAATGTACTTCCTTGAAGCGTGGTTAAACCAAAGTTTAAGTTGGAATTTGCATATGTCTAACTATTTCGAATTAGTTTACATTCTATAATCATAAGCAATAGAAGCTCTGAACGACAAAAAAAAAAAAAAAAAAGTTACATTTTATTTTATCTACTGCTATAGTGAGTAGAGAAAGTTTTGCATTCCTCCCAAAAATTCCATAGAAAAATTTCACCAGAAATACGCATTTTGAGGTTCTCTAAATCCACAAATAAACCTTTTGGATAAAGATCCTATGTGAGTTTGTGTGTGTATGTGTGTGTGTGTGTGTGCGCGCGCGTGTGCCTCTGCATGTAAACAATAAGCTACCTTTTAATTTAATCGTCCTGGAGTATTGTTCAGATATCTGTGGTGCCAACCACAGATTCATACCTATTGTAATTGAATTTACTACTGCCAATAATTTCATTAACTGGATTACTAATTTATCTGAAGAATAATCATCAGATGACTGAAAAGCAAGTAATGCAAATAATCTTAAACCAGATTATAGTTACTCAGAAAAGAAAAACCGATTAAGTATCTTAGTTTTCAAACTTTCAATACAACCTCGCCCAAAATATTCCAAATTTTCGGTTTTCTCAAAAATGACTCAAACGGGTTTTATAAAATACACAGTTTATTCCAAATATTCGAATTGTTCAAGTTATGCTTTTAATATTCCTTCCATATTCAATTGTTTATCGTGTTTGCATGGAAAGAGTAAGGCATTTTGAAATAACATATAGCGCTCAGTTCTTAAACATTATGTTATTGCTATTTCCTTTGTATCTATAACGAAATGTGTACTGTAGCTACTTAAAATTAAGAAGATGGAAAAATAAACGTTCGTAACAATAATTTGTACACATATTGATAAAGGATAGAGGTTGGAGAAAGTCATGTGAATGTAACATTAATATTTTTTGTAAATAAATGCAATAAATTACCCATACCTAATTGTAAGTTGAAGCATTTCGAAAACGGGTACAAAAACGAACCAATGCATATCATGCCGGAGTAGCTCTGATTTCAGGAACAAAGCAGTGGATAGAATTCCAAGCTATAAGGCAGTTGTAGAACCAACACTTATACATGGAAGCGAAAGCTAGAAAACAACAAATGTTATATAAACATGATTAACGCAATTCAAATAAAATACCTAAAAAGGATAGTAATGAACACTCACAGAGATTGAGTGAGAAATGACAAAAAAAAAAAAAAAAAAAAATGAGAACTACAACCTTTAATCCATAAGTAAGAGGATAGAAGATAAGCGATTACTCTGGTTCGGTAATGTTAAGAGGATGAATGGAAATCGGAAGGTAAATCAGTTGGTTAAATTTGACCAAAAATTGTGAAAATTAAAAACAAAATCATAGTAAAACAATATCAATTTTAAAAATTAACAATCAACGATTTTTCCATTTGGAGCATATAAACTACAGTAATAAATTCTGATATATTGCATTCACATGCAATAATGTTCTGCCAAAAATCTATTCTTACAAAGATTCTCTTCTATCTATATCATACACGAGATAAACATTAACAGAATTGCTCTTACTACTTAGTTTCTTATAAACAGAAAGGAAATAAGGGAATGCACTAGCCTAAAGCGATAGTCAAATCTTTTAAAAGCCGGTCGATATGTGAACAATTGAAGTTTGGTTCGCTTTGCATTTCCAGAGAAAACAAAAGAGAGATGAAACGAAAGATGACCCCGTTTGGCATGCGTCGATTAAAATCGAAACCACTAACAAGGAATATCTCGGAATCGATCAACTGTGCAACAAAAATTTATATGACAAATTGTGTTTTAGGGAAATCTGTATTATTTGTATAGTAATTTTTTTTGTCTACCTCTTACGGTTTACCAGTTATGCAAAATTTAACAAAATTCATCCAGAATAAACAGAAATCCCCAGAAAATTCAGGATATACATTTTATTTAGCGGCATTTAAATTAAAATTGTTAGTTCCATTTTTGAGAAAAACAAAATGTTCAAAACTTTTTCCATGTAAAGGGTAGTTTGGGGTCGGGGGATTTTCTTGAAAATCTTTGTGTCACATCCATAGAAGATACCAAACTTAAGTACCAAGTTTGGTATTTAAGGGTCTTTTAGTTTTTGAGCTATGCTGTCCACAAGCACACACACTCAGACACACACGCATGTTTCTCTAAAAATGCTTTTTATGGACTCACGGGACCTCATAACATGTATTTCCGGTAAAATCTCGGCATCGAATTCTTGGGTGGAACACAATACTTCCTCTACATAGTGCATGTAGAGCAAGTAAAATGTAGATCTCGTAAAATAAACAATTATTGTGATATACATTTTTTTTCGTGGAGTTGACCATTTCCGAGATATTCCTTGTAATTGCTTCAGTTTTAAATTTCTCTCAAACGGGAATTGTCAACTTCTAGTCATGTATGGAAACGAATTTCAATCATGCAGCAAACAGATTTTAAAAGATTTGTCTATCGCTTTAGCCTGATATACTCCCTTATTTCTCTTACACTTAAAAGGAAGCAAGTATTAAGAGTATTTCTGCTAATTTTTATCTCGATTAGTATGAAGTAGATAAAAGAATAAATTTGTTTTAACAATAATTTGTTACAGAGATATAGAGAAAGACATGTGAATGGAACACATCCATTTTTTTCTCGGGTTTCTTAACTTTAATTTTCAGTTTTAACTATTTAACACACACACATTCACTCTCACATGTACATATATACTCCCAGACTCTGCGGGGGATAGCGAATGATTCTAGTTAAAGAAAACATCCGCACTTCAGACTGGACCTCTGGGCAGAAGTCAGAACTCAACCGCAGAAGCAGTCGCTATAACTGTAATTGTGGACCGAACGTTATGATAAAACTCGGTATAGTTACGGCAATCTAAAGTGCATATAATGATTTGAAGGGTATAGTTAGAATTAAAGAAGAAATATCTTAGGTATTTAATATGGAAAAGGGAATAAAATGTTTTTATATCATTCGATAGACTTCATATATACATTTCCTGTATCCTAGGAAACAACAAAAATGAGTCTTTATTTAATTGTGAAATAATGTAAGTACTTTATTTCGTTTAAATTATTTTAACTCCTTTGGCAGCTCTCCATTCTTAAACAATAAAGATTCCTTGTCATATAAATCCTTCGACTTGCGGGTAACAAACTAAGTACATTTTTTTTTTTAGCATAATCTAAAACTTCTACGGGTATATCCATTTTTATTCATTTATTGATTTATTTGGTGCAGTTTAATCAACCAGAATTGAAACTAATTATTCCGGCGGAGTTACGCAGCAACGAACTAACAGAGCACTACCTATCTAAAAATTAAATTCTTCGTAATGACGACTCCAATAATATTAATAAATATAAGAATATTTCAGTTAATATTAGGATAGGATAAATCAGTATATTTCACGTGACTCATTATTTGCTCATGAGAAATTAGAACACTCATGCTTACGCGCTCGTATATTAAACATCACTAACAAATAACAGTCCATTTAAGCCACTTATATATAAATAACTAATAATATCAGTACATTACTTTTTATTTATTATAAAGATGAAGTAGTTAAAATTTGTAAAAGGAGGACACAAAGGTCTCAGGTGGATTTTGGAACATGAGACCAACTGAAGTACAGGCAGTGATCTATACAGATGACATAATACCAGGCGGACCAACTACCCCGTATTTGACGTGTGCAGACATCCTTTGGTGCGTTAAAAGAGTTGCAGAACCAGCGAGGCTATTTCAAGTTAAAACCCGCTAGTGGGGGAACTAGCGAGAGCGACCTTCCTTTACCCATCTTCATTATCAGCTCACCTGACGGTGAGCGAGTCGTGCTAATTGAAGGGGTAAAACGAAGATCGCTCTTACTAGTAAAATTCTCCACTAGCGGGTTTCAACTTTAAATTGCCCCGATGAGTTCTGAAACTATTTTAAGACACAAAGGGATGTCTGCACACAAATACGGGCACTTTGGCAACCTGGTAATGATAGCAGACAGCGAGGAGAAACTACAGAAATTCATGGTAGAATGGGAAGAACTCGGAAGGAAGGGTGGAAATAAATGTGAAGAAAAGTAAAGTTATGAGTATCTCAAAAGAAGCTCGTCAGGAAATATCCATTAAAACAGGAAGAAAAACTAGAACAGAAGGATATGTATGAGTTTTAGGAACAATTGTAACTAATGATGGACGATGAGTTGAAGAAATGTAAATAACATGTATTGTCAATTTAATAAAACTATCCAAGGTAACAAAAATGTAACTACCATATCAATCGGTATTGATTCCTAATCTTACGTACCAGGTGTGCCAACTGCCCCGCATTTGGCGAGTGAAAATATTCCTTCGGGCGTTAAGAGTTTCAGAGCTCAGGAGTTACGGAACTCAAAGGGGCTATTTCAAGTAAAAACCGGTAAGTGGTGAATGGCTGAGCAACCTTCATTTTAATCCCTCTTGTTAATCGCGGAGTCTATGAAGCGAGTCCAACTCATCGAGAGGTGAAACGAAAGTATATCTCTAGTTCCCCACTGACGGGTTTAACTTGAAATAACCCCTTTGAGTTCCGTAACTCTTTTAAAGCACAAAAGAATATCTGCACTCGCTAAAAGCTGGGCAGTTGGTTCACCTACATGGAATGGACAATACACCATTGCAAGACAAGAAATAATACCTCAAATTTAATCCAGTAGGTGAAATATTTAAGAAAATCTGTAAATAAAACCAGGAGGTTCAAAGCAAGGAATGAGAGGATTATGGAAGTATTTCGAGACCACTGAAGAGATGAATGAGGAGAAAATACAGTTTTAATATAAGTGGTGAGGGCAAGCATTCTAAATGACAGAAGATAGCAAGTTTAAACAGACACTAAGTGAAAATACAAGGAAATTAAAGAAAAAAATACCCGATATTGTTATAAAGGATGGAAAGGATTGTATGACAAAGGAATAAGGCGGCGAGAGGCATGAGGAGAATGATGAGGGACAGCAAAGAATGGAGAAGGTAGATTGAGGGCATCATCCGTACGCTGCAAGGAAGATGGTAGTTAAATCACTCAACTACACGTTACCTGCAACGATACATTTAGAAAACAGATTTCATTGTTTAATTAGTTTTAATGAGTTTCAAAGCATCATCCCTCACTTCGTGTCCCCCAGCATTCTCGTTCATTTTGAGAACGACTGCTTTTAATATTTAAAAGGTCTTGCACCACAAATTCCTAATGACTTGTTGGTAAATAACATAAAATATATATTTCATAATTTCAATGTATTATTATTATTTTAGACAGGAAAGAAAACCTCGAAAACTGTAATTTGTGAAAAAGGTTTCACATTGTCGAAAAGCACGCGCAGTAACCCGTAGTATTATTCTCCCTGTAGTCATCCATTTTGCATGGCTGAGCGAAACCTAATGTGCTTTAATTCAGCCCACTTATGAAACAGGCTTAGAAAGCCTAAGAAACGTTTACGAAACCCACCAATGAACATAAAATATGTCTTCATCATGCAACGACTATCAAAGTAACGTTTGCGTACTCAGATGCGTAAATAATAACACTTAATGCAATCATAACAAAGCGTTAAGCTTTGAATGCTCTCAACAACGGAAGACACAAATTTTGTCTGTTAAATCATAAGAATTTTTATTACGCACTCTAAAGTAACAAATGTTACAGAAATACTTAATTCATGAGTGACTCCAAGAAGTCCATTGTTCAGGATTTTACTTTCTCTAACAGTATATACAATGTAGTAGCGGGTAGAGATGGTATTGTTTTCCACTCAAAAATTCGTTACCGAGATTTTAGCGGAAATATGTTTCGAGACCCATTGAATAAAATAAAAACATTTTTAGAAAAAGTTCAGTGTATACATCATAACTCAAAAACAAAAAGTGTGTTAAATACCACACTTGGACTTAAGTTTAATATTTCCCAAAGACGCGAAACGAAGACGCCACTCCGAACTACCCTTTATATGGAACATTTTTTGAAAATGTTGATTTTCTCCAAAATGGCGCTATCGATTTTGATTAAAATATCGTATATAAAATATATTTATAAGACAAATAAAATGCATATCTTGAAATAGCCTCTGAAGTCCTCTTCATTGTGAAAGGTTTTTGTATGGTGGGTAAACCACAAATTGCTAATCAACATTTGTAGATCTAGTCAATTTACGTCCTTCACATTTATATTGTGGAGTCAACCGTATCCGAGATATTTCGTTGTTATTGATTTCCGTGTTAAAATATTATACTTTTCTCAGACGGGAAATCGTCCGTGTTTCGTTTTACTTCTTGTCATGCAAAGAGGCAAATTTCAATGACATTCGTATAGTGACAGCTTTTAAAATATTTGATTACCGGTTTAGCATGGAGTATTCCCTTAGTTCCCTTCTACTTAAAAGAAACTATGTAATAAGAACATTCTGCTAATTCTTATCTCGATTTATTAGTAAAAAGAAGAATACTCTTTTGTAAGAAGTTTGTTTGTAGAACAAGTAGAGAAAGTCATGTGAATGGGACGCATAGATTTTTAAAAGGTGATTATAGAGCTATAGCTTACATTAAAGTACAAGGAAGTAAAATATGTCTTTCACCTTACCCCAATGCCCTAAGACTCGTTGTATGGATTTACCTCTTAGCAAGCACTAAGTGTTGAAGCTCTTATGCCCATTACGGGACATTTTTGTGATATTTCAACTCGCTTCTTCTTTCAAATTTAACATTTAGATGACAATGCTGTCTTGTTTTAATTACAATCATCAGAATTCGGAATCCTGACTCATATAAATACCAGGTGGCGTAACTACCTCGTGTTGGACGTGTGCAGATATCCCTTCGTTGCTTTAAAATAGTTGCAGAACTCAACGGGGATAATTGAAGTTAAAATCGGCAAGTGGTGAATAGCGAGCGATATTCTGTTTACTTCTCTGCACACACTGAATAAAGGGCAGTTGGGCCACCTGGTACCAGATTTATTTTTAAAATACCCTAATTAACATAAGTGCCTTCTTAAAATGTTATGTGCAGTCATTAGCCTAATATTTATTTTAATCTAAAATATTTGTTTCTTTTGCTTCATACGACCGGGGTAGGATAATTTTTATTTTCTCTATTACGTATGGTAAGTACGGAAAGCATTTATTCCACCCAAATATTCGATGCAGAGATTTCATTAGAAATATGTGTATGTTTTAAGGTACCTCATAAAAACGCGTTTTTAAATAAAGGTTCATATGCATGTATGTGTGTACCAACAGCGTAACTCAAAAACAAAAGTTGTTAAACACCAAATATATATTTAAGTTCTCCAACTTCCAAGGATGTGAAATGAATATTTTCAAGATTTTTCCTTAAACCACATAACTTTTGCCAAATATTTTTGCGGAGTTAACAATTTCTGAGATATTTCTAGTTATTGTTTCAATTTTCCAATACTTATACTTATCTCAAATAGGAAGTCGCCATTCGCTTTACTCATTTTACTTCAGCCCATGCCAGAATATTGGAATTTCAAAGAAATTACATAGCGAATAGTTGTTAAAATATTTACTTATTGTTTTTTGTACTAGGAAATAAGAAACAAGACCATTTCTGTAACTCAATTAGCATGAGGAAGATAGAAGAATGAGCCTTTGTAAAGGAGTTTCTTTACAGAACAGGTTTAAAAAGTCGTGCAAATGTAACACCTCAGATTTTTTTTCACCAGTTTTGAATCATAAATGGGTTCCTATCAGAGCTTTCATAGCCTGCAATTCCATAGTGACAAAACCTCATGGGAATCAACACTGAAAATGATACAATGTTACTCAAAAGCAGTGATGGCCAGTTGTAATGCACTGAGAGCCAGAGTACGATAAGGACTAGAAAATTAAAGGTATAACTATTTTAAAAATAATAACAGCAATAGCAACTTAAGAGCATGATATTTTTAATATTATTACATACATAGTGATAGAACAAGCATTTTTACAATGAGGTTTGTAAAACCTTTTACAAAAGTTTTAAAATCCACTTCCAATTCTGATGTTTCTATTCTAAGAATAGGAAATAACATTGAATCAGTTAATCCGTTTCTGGACTTTGATTTCACTTGTTTCATAGCAGAGAAGGCAGTTTCACATATGTAAGTACCACCAAATATGGAACTAAGTTTAAAGCCCAGTTTCTAAGATGTGGAAAATGTTCCTTTGAAATGAGTTTCTAAAAATCAACACCAGTTGGCTCTGTTGTTTGAAAAGATGAATCACATTGGAGCTCACATAGTTCTAACTGTAGATCCTCGGGTTGGCACCCTACTTAACATTTCATGGCATTGTTGAAAAGTTCCATCTGTGATAGAAATAGTTCAAAATCTTGAAATCTATCTTCAAATTCTAAAATGAGATTTATGCAGGAAGTTAAAAAAATATGACGTGTTACACTCACATGACTTTCTCTAGCTCTTCTACAAACTTCATACATAAGATTCTTCTTCTTTCTGCACCTTGCTAATCGAGGTTCTCATTAGCTCAAGTTTCTTATTATTTTGTTCCGCGTAAGTAGGAAGAAAATAAGGGAATACACTAGGTTAAACCAACAGTCAAATGTTTTTAAAGCTGGCGTTATACGATTGTCATTCCAAATCGCTTCTTTTCTTGGCCAGGAGTAGAACAAAAGAAAAACGGACACTCCCGTCTGAGAAAAGCATAAGTACTTCACAACTGTAACCAATAACAATGAACAACTTGAAAACGGTAAGCTCCACGAGAAAAATGTATATGACATAACTTGTGTATTTTAACTAGAACTAAAGTTTTTGTACAGTAAGTTTTTGTCTATCTCTTACGGTTTACTAGTTATGTCAAATTAAGCAAAATTCATCCAGAATAAACAGGTCTTCAGAAGCTATTACCAGAAAATTCAAGATATACATTTTATTTTGTTAGGTAAATGTCTTTAACGTATGATATTTTAATCAAAATAGTTAGAGCCATTTTTAAGAAAATCAAAATGTTCGAAAAAAGTTCCATATAAAGGGTAGTTTGGGGTGGGGGGATTTTTCTCAAAATCTTCGTGTCGCATCCCTGAAAGATACTAAACTTAAATACCAAGTTTAGTATTTTACCGACTTTTCGTTTTCGAGTTATCGTGTTCACAGACACACGGACACACGGACACACACACACACACACACACACACACACGGACCTGTTTGTGAAAATGCTTTTTTTGGATATTGGGGACCCTAAAACATATATTTCCGGTGAAATCTCGGTTTCGAATTTTTGGATGGAGTGCAATACCTTCTCTATACATTATGTACATAGTGAATATAGAGAAAGTAAAAATCTGATGTGTACCATTCACATGACTTTCTCTAATCTCTGCAACAAATTATTCTTAAAAAGCTTATACTTCTATCAACTTCATGCTAATCAGTAAAACATTAGCAGAAATAGCCATATTACTTGCTTCCTTGTAAGTAAAGATGAAATAAGGGAGTACCATAGGTTAAAGTGATAATCAAAAGCTGGTTGCTATGTCACTGAAGTTCCTTTGTTTGTATGGACAGCAGTTGTCAAATTCCTGTATGAGAAATGTATAAATTTTTCATAGCAGAAACCAAAAATAAGGAATGTCACAAAAACGACGAACTCCACGAAAAAAATGTATATGACATAAATTGTGTGTTTTAAAGTGCTCTACATTTTTTGTGCAGTACGTTTTTGTCCATCTCTTACGGTTTAGCAGTTATTCAAAATTTAGTAAAATTCATCCAGAATAAACTACTCTTCAGAGGCTATTCCCAGAAAATTCAAGATATACATTTTATTTGTCAGGTAAATATCTTTAATATTAGCAATACTATTCAAAATCGTTAGAGCCATTTTTGAGAAAATCAACATTTTCGAAAAAAGTTCCATGTAAAGGGTAGTTGCGGGTGGGGGAATTTTTTTCAAAAGCTTCGTGTCGCATCCCTGGAAGATACGAAACTTAAATACAAAGTTTGGTATTTTACCGACTTTTCGTTTTTGAGTTATCGTGTTCAGAGACACACGGACCTTTTTCCGAAAATGTTTTTTTTAGATAAACGGTACCCTAAAACATATATTTCCGGTGAAATCTCGGTATCGAATTTTTTGTTGGAGTGCAATACATTCTCTATACACTGTACATAGTACCTATAGAGAAAGTAAAAATCTGATGTGTTCCATTCTCATGACTTTCTCTATATCTCTGTAAGAAATTATTGTTAATAAGCTTATCGTTTATTTATTTCATGCTAATCGAGTAAAATTAGCAGAAGTAGTCTTATTTCTTGCTTTATTGTAAGTAGAAGCGAGATAAGTGAGTACCATAGGTTAAAGTGAAAGCCAAAAGCTGGTTGCTATGTGACTGATGGTCCTTTGTTTGTATGGACTGGAGTTGACAACTTCCTGTATGAGAAAAGTATTAAGTTTTTCAAAGCTGAAACCAAGAAAAAGGAATATCTCAAAAACGATCAACTCCACGAAAAAAATGTATATAACATAAATTGTGTGTTTTAACGTGCTCTACATTTTTTGTGGGTAAGGTTTTTGTCTATCTCTTACGGTTTAGTAGTTATAAAAAATTCATCCAGAATAAAGTAGTCTTCAGAGCTTATTCCCAGAAAATTCAAAATATACATTTTATTTGTCAGGAAAATATCTTTAATATACGATATTTTAATCAAAATCGTTAGAGTCATTTTTTAGAAAATCAAAATTTTCGAAAAAAGTTCCATGTAAAGGGTAGTTTGGGGTGGGGGGATTTTTTTTTCAAAATCTTCGTGTCGCATCCCTGGAAGATACTAAACTTAAATTCCATGTTTGGTATTTTACCGACTTTTCGTTTTTGAGTTAACGTGTTCACAGACACACGGACACACACACACACCGACCTTTTTCTAAAAATGCTTTTTTTGGATACAGGGGGTCCTAAAACATGTATTTTCGGTGAAATCTCGGTATCGAATTTTTTGGTGGAGTGCAATACATTCTCTATACACTATGCACATAGTGCGTATAGAGAAAGTAAAAATCTGATGTGTTCCATTCACATGACTTTCTCCATATCTCTGTAAATTATTATTGTTATAAGTTATTGTTTATTTATTTCATGCTGAGCGAGAAAAATTAGCAGAAATAGTCTTATTTCTTGCTTTATTGTAAGTAGAAGCGAAATAAGGGAGTACAATACGTTAAAGTGAAAGCCAAAAGCTGGTTACTATGTGACTGATGTTCCTTTGTTTGTATGGACAGGAGTTGACAAATTCCTGTATGAGAAAAGTGTTTTTCAAAGCTGAAACCAAGAAAAAGGAATATCTCAAAAACGATCAACTCCACGAAAAAAATGTATATAACACAAATTGTGTGTTTTAACGTGCTCTACATTTTTTGTTGGTTAAGTTTTTGTCCATCTGTTACGGTTTAGTAGTTATGAAAAATTCATCCAGAATAAAGTAGTCTTCAGAGGCTATTCCCAGAAAATTCAAAATATACATTTTATTTGTCAGATAAATAGCTTTAATATACGAAACTTTAATCAAAATCGTTAGAGCCATTTTTTAGAAAATCAAAATTTTCGAAAAAAGTTCCATGTAAAGGGTAGTTTGGCGTGGGGGGATTTTTCTCCAAATCTTCGTGTCGCATTCCTGGAAGATACTAAACCTAAATACCAAGTTTGGTATTTTACCGACTTTTCGTTTTTGAGTTATCGTGTTCACAGACACACGGACACACTGACACACTGACACACGGACACACAAGGTCCTTTTTCTGAAAATACTTTTTTTGGATACAGGGGACCCTAAAACATATATTTCCGGTGAAATCTCGGTATCGAATTTTTTGGTGGAGTGCAATACATTCTCTATTCACTATGTACATAGTGAGTATAGAGAAAGTAAAAAGGAATAAATCATATATTTATCCGCGGGCCGCCATTTGGTCATCACTGCTCAAAATTATTCAACAGATTTAGAGAATTCTTACACCACTAAAAAGTTTATTTGCTGTTGGTGTTTTGGAATACATTTCATTTATATTTTAAATTCTATTGTGTAGAGTCTGCAAAGTTCAGAATTGCTTACTTTCTACAGCTTTAGATGGATGTTTTTGGAACATTTATACATATACGTATATGCACACGCCTGGGATTTTATTTACGAAATTGTAAAATGATGAGAAAATGTGTATAATGTCATTCAAGATGTGAAGCCTTAAGCCTGCAGCTCTAAGAGAGATCACTAATCGTATAAAATGAATAACTTGTTTTAAGGGCAACAAATCCGAACATTTAGATAATTCCGTGACATGGTTTTATGATAACTTTAATGCCTAGAATTAATATTGGATTATTCTTTTCAAATCAGCTTGATAAATGCCCAACGAAGTTAACTCTATATGGAATGGGAAATGGATATATATCATGGATTACCATTAATGTGATTCTTTAACCTTGAAGTGTAGTCATCAGTAAAACAAAGGAGAAAAAAATCTGATGTGTTACACTCACATGACTTTCTCTAGATATTCCACAAACAAACTTCCTTACAAAATATTGTTCTTCTATCTACGTCATGTTAATCAAGAGAAACATTGTCAGAATTGGTCTTACTACTTGCTTCTTTATAAGCAGAAGGGAAATAAGGAAATACACTAGGCTGCAGCTATAGTCAGATGTTTTAAAAGCGGCTCGCTAAGAGAAACAATTGAAATTCGTTCTCTTTTATTGCTAGGAGTAAACAAAAGAGACGAAAAGTAAAATGTCTGCATTTTGAGTAAAATTTAATTACCTTAAAACTGAAACCAATAACTCGAAATATCTCGAAAACAGGTTTACAAAAAAGTGTGTATGCCATAAGCTGTGTATTTTAATGAGATCTGCATTTTTGTGTAGTACATTTTTTCTATCTTTCCAGAATGAAGAGGTCTTCAGAGGTTATTCCCAGAGAATTCAAGATATACCTTTCGTTTGTCATGAAAATATTTTAAAGATATAATATTTTAATAAAATTGACAGAGCCGTATTTCAGAAAATCAAAATGTTCGAAAAATGTTCCATGTAAAAGGTAGTTGAGGGTGGAGGATTATCTCGTAAATCTTCGTGTCGCATATTTGGAACATACGGAACTAAAATACCAAGTTTGGTATTTAACCGACTTTGCGTTTTTGAGCTATGCTGCCCACAGACACAGACAGCGCGGACATGTTTTTAAAAATGATTTTATTTAGTGGGTCTCAAAACATGTATTTACGGTGAAATCTCGACATCAAATTTTTAGGTGGAACACAATACCTTCTCTATCCCCTATATGCATTGTATATATGGGCTAGAGAAAGTAAAAGGCCCGAAAATGAAAGTGTAAAATGGTATGCGTATCGTTTAATATGTTGCCATATACTTAGGTTGATGTGTTTAAAAAAACTAGCTTCGCTAACTGAATCTCTCTTAATCGGAACAAATGAAATTGTCTGACCACAATATGAAAGAATTCTCTCGACTGCTTTCCCTCCTAGTAAAAAGTAAAGCACTTACCTTTTTTATTCCATGTAGCTAATATATATGAACACATACGAAAATGACAAACTAGGATATGGCATGATCCTAATGAACACCTAGATTTCAGTTGTAACATTCACTTGTAACAAAAAATCCTTTATTTAAAAATCTGACGTCTTCTATTCACATGACTTTCTCTACATCTCTGCAACAAATTATTGTTAAAAAGCTTTTGCTTCTATTACTTTTATGGTAATCGAGACAAAATTAGTAGAAATAGTCTTATTATTTGCTTCCTTGTAAGTAGATGGGAAATAGGCGACTACAATAGGTTAAAGTGATAGTCAAAAGCTGGTTGCTATGTGACTGATACTCCTCTGTTTGTATGGACGGGAGTTGACAAATACCCGTATGAGAAAATTATAATTATTTTAAGGCTGAAACCAATAACAAGAAATATCTAAAAAACGATCAACTCCAGGAAAAAGATGTATACAACATAAATTTTGTGTTCTAACGAACTCTACATTTTCTGTTAAGCTAGCTCTTGTGTATCTCATACGGTTTACAAGTTATGCAAAATTCCGTAAAATCCATCCAGAATAAAGTAATATTCGGAAGCTATTCCGAAATATTCAAGAGATATATTTAATTTGTTAGGTAAATATCTTTAATATACGATATTTTAATCAAAATCGTTAGAGCCACTTTTGAGAAAATCAAAATGGATTTTCTTGAATATCTTCGTGTCGCATCCTTGGAAGACACGAAATTTAAATACCAATTTTCGTTTTTGAACTATGCTGTCCACAGTCACACACGGACCTTTTTCTAAACATGTTTTCTTGGATTCAGTGGGACCCAAAACATGTATTTCCGGTGAAATCTCGGTATCGAATTTTTGGGGGCATTACAATGCCTTCTCTATACACTATGTACATGGTACGTGTAGAGAAAGTAAAAATACATCGTTTGTACATCAGTAGAAACAATTTGATGCGTTCCATTCACATGACTTTCTCTATATCTCTGCAACAAATTATTGTTAAAAAGTTAATGCTTCTATTTACTTCATGCTAACCGAGAAAAAATTAGCAGAAACAGTCTTAGTACTTGTTTCCCTGTAAATAGAAGCGAAATAAGAGAGTACCATAGGT
This sequence comes from Hymenopus coronatus, assembly GCA_030762935.1. Classification (NCBI taxonomy): domain Eukaryota; kingdom Metazoa; phylum Arthropoda; class Insecta; order Mantodea; family Hymenopodidae; genus Hymenopus; species Hymenopus coronatus. The sequence continues at coordinate 88,761,594 of CM060881.1, read as the reverse complement.
TAATGTGATAGTCAAAAGCTGGTTGCTATGAGACTAAAGTTCCTTTGTTTGTATGGACACGAGTTGACAAATTCCTGTATGCGAAAAGTATAAGTTTTTTAAAGCTGAAACCAAAAACAAGAAATATCTAAAAAAGGATCAACTACACGAAAATAGAAAAAATATATAACATAATTTGTGTGTTTTAATGAGCTCTACATTTTTTGTGTGGTAAGTTTTTGTGTATTTCATACGGTTTAGTAGCTATGCAAAATTCTGTAAAATTCATCCAGAATAAAGTAGTCTTCAGAGGCTATTCTTAGAAAATTCAGGATATGCATATTATTTGTCAGGTAAATATCTTTAATGTACGATATTTTAATCAAAATCGTAAGAGCCATTTTTGAGAAAATCAAAATTTTAAAAAAAATCTCCATGTAAAGGGTAGTTGGGGGTGGGGGGATTTACTTGAAAAAGAAACGAAGAAACCAAACTTACGTTTGGTATTCAACGGTCTTTTTGTTTTTGAGCTATGCTGTCCACAGACACACAGACACACATACGCACACACAGACCTTTTTGTAAAAATGATTGTTTTTTGGATTCACGGGGACCGAAAACATATATTTCCGGTGAAATCTCGGTATCGAATTTTTGGGTGGAATGCAATACCTTCTCTATACACTATGTACATAGTACGTGCAGAGAAGGTAAAACCTGACACAAATTATTTAACACAGTCTTTCTGCTAGCGTTGCATAGAGCCTTAATTAAAGGAAATTGAAAAAAAGAAAAAAAAAAAAAAAAAAGAATTCTGGCCACGTGATACAACTACCTATGTGGAGAAACCCCTTCGTGTGTTTAAAAAGTTGCAGAACTAAATGGGGTTATTTCAACTTAAAACCGGCCAGTGGAGAACTAGCATGAATGACCTACAGTTTACACTTATTTTTTTTTTTTTATCAATGTAGTGAGAAAAGTGTAAGTGCTGAAAAATCACCAACTTTTTGGTTTTTGAGATTTGCTGTTTACAGAAACATACACATGCTCTTGCGTAACATTTTCTACTTTAACTTTCTCTTGCACGTATGTACATTGTTTTTGAAACATATTGCATTGCATGTTTGCCAAATGGAGAAATAATTTATCATTATCATCATTATCACATAGTGGATAGAGAAGGTTTGTACTCCACTCAACAATTCGATACCGAGATTTCACCAAAATACATGTTTTAAGATCCTCTAAATCCAATAAAAGCTATTTAGTAAACGGTCCATGTGTATGTCTCTATATGTATGCGTGTATATGCATAACATAGCTCAAAAACGAAATATTTGCTAAATACCAAACTTGGTACTTAAGCTCTGTAACTTTCAAAAATGCGACGCTAAGGTTTTCGGGAAAATTGCACATCCCCAATTGTCCTTTACAAGTAAAAAAATTGGAAAATTTTGATTTTTTTCAAAAATGGCTTTAACAATTTTGAATAAAATACATATGCTTAATACAGTTTTATGACAAACGAAATGTTTATCTTGAATTTTCTGAGAATACCTGTGAATGACTTTTGTATAACTGGTAAACCGTAAGAGATAGACAATAACTTACTACACACAACATGTAGAGTTCATTAAAACACACAATTTATGTCATATATGCCATTTTTATAGTCAACTGCTTACGAGATATTCCATGTTATTGGTTTCAATTTTAAGCTTTCTCTTTTAGAACCGAATTTAAATTGTTCAAAGCGACCCTTTTAAAAGATTTGACTATCGCTTTAACCTAGTGTATTCTCTTACAAAAAAGCAAATAGGTAAATAAACAAATACTTCTAATGTTTATCTTGATTAGCATGATGTAGAACAATCTTTTGTAAGCTTGCTTCTTTGTAAATAGAAGGAAAATAAGGGAATACACTAGGATAAAACGGCAAGTCAAATCTTTTAAAAACGGTTGCCATGTGATTGAAATCCGTTTCTATGCAGGGCCAAGAGTTTACAAATTTCCATTTGAGAAAAGTTTTAAGCATTTTAAGTTCTGAAACAAATAACAAGGAATATCTAAGAAATGGTAAATCCCACGAAAAAAAAAAAAACGTATGTGACATAAATTGTGTGTTTTAACGTGATCTACATTTTTTGTGTAGTAAGTTTTTGTCTATCTCTTACGGTTTACCAGTAATGCAAAATTCATTCAAAATAAAGAGACCTTTAGAGGCTTTTACGAGGTAATTCAAGATATACATTTTACTTGCCATATAAATATCTTTAATATATGGGTTTTAATAAAAAACGTTAGAGCCCTTTTGAGAAAATCAAAATTGTCGAAACTTTTTACATGTAAAGCGTAGTTTCGGGTGGCAGGATTTTTCTCAAAATCTTCGTGTCGCATCTATGGAAGATACTTAGCTTAAATACCAAGTTTGGTATTTTACCGACTTTTCGTTTTTGAGTTATCGTGTTCACAGGCACAGGGACACACACAGACCTTTTTCTAAAAGTCCCTTTTTAGGATACAGGGTACCCTAAAACATCTATTTCCAGTTAAATCTCGGCATCGAATTTTTGGGGGGAGTACAATACGTTCTCTATACACTATATACATAGTACGTGTAGAGAAAGTAATAAGATTGTATAAGGATGTATAACAGAACAAATAAAAAAAGTATATATCAAGGTAAGCGTCTGATTTTATGAGAGACTGGTCCATTGTTCCAATCCTATGTTCATCTACTGCTAGCAACTGCACATTACCGAAGTAACAAGATACTTAATATGTCATAAAAATCAGATAGGAGTGACCGGAACCTTTTGTTAGTTCCTGTACACGTAAGGGATCCTATTGTTATTCAAAGAGCAATGTTTATTTGGCCAGGTTCCCGCTAACGAAAGTGTTGTCCTGGACAGAGTTGCTTTCCGGTGCTAAGGACGTGATTATTTCGAGGCGCGATATTAATATTAACGAGGAAGGAGAAATTATAAACAGTCTGTCATCATGGAGACTAATGAGCCATGAGTTTTGTTTTGTCCAACAGTCAGTTTTGCTGAATAATGACTTTGTGAAGTTGGGAGAATTATCACTTCAAGTGTACACCTGACGTTCACATCGGACATATTGCAAACATATTTGTGAGAAATAAAGTAATTGTAATCTCTTTGTGAGTACGTTTTGGATATTACTTACGTAATGAAACTCTGCATTAGATCGTATAATGAGTGCACAATATTTCATTTTTAATCACAAAGGATAATGAAAATTTACAGGTGAAAATTCCAGACGCTAAAATACATATCCAAGTATACTATTACATTCGCATAGCATATAAAGCGCACAAGGGATATTTATACGTTTATTAATTTTATTTTATATTCGGGATCAATGTTAAATTTTTCAAAACATCCGTTATAATAATAATAATTTCATATTGTTCCAAGCTACCCTCCGCTTTATTCACCATTTGCAGTATCTATTTGCCTCCATCTGCGGACCTCTCGCAGAGCGACTTAGAACACCTCATTTCGCAGTTGCCACCACCCTTTTTATTGGTAGGCGACGTGAATGCCCATCACCCTCTTTGGGGCTCTCCTCGGGCTTGTGCGAGAGGTACGCTACTTAAAGACTTCTTGGATAGTCAAAATCTTGCTCTCTTGAACACCGGAGAGCCCACCTTTCTTTCTGACGCCTTTCATAGTTTTTCACACATTGACATTGCAATTTGTTCCCCTCAGCTAGCAGTCACCTTATGCTGGAATATCATCTCGGATTTGCATTCTAGTGACCACTTTCCTTGTCGTATTAGTGTCTTGACACCCGTTGTATGTTCCACCCGTTTACCTAGTTGGCGCCTAGACCACGCCAGCTGGGAACTGTACTCTCACTTGGCTGAATTTAGCTACGAAGAGCACGACTCTGTGAACCACTTGGTCGAACATCTCACAGGGACCATTCTTTCTGCTGCTGAGCAATCCATTCCGCGTTCGACTGGCTACAGCCGTCGATTTCCGGTACCTTGGTGGACCGATGACTGTCGGGATGCTATTCGCGCTCGCAGACGAGCTCTACGGGTTTTCCAGCGTTTTCCTACACTGGATAACCTGATACATTGTAAACGGATGCGTGCACATTCTAGGCGGGTTATTAAGGATAGCAAAAAGATGTCATGGAATAAATTCGTGGGTTCCTTTAATCGACATACACCTTCCTCTGTCGTATGGGATAAGTTAAGACGTGTGGCTGGGAAACCGAACCATATGCCCATCGCCGGTCTCAAAACACCTACCGGAGCTGTTGTTGATACATTTGACGTGGCGAATACTTTAGGCAGTGCTTTCGCTCAGGTGTCTAGCTCAGGCAATTATTCCCCTGAGTTTCTTACAGTTAAGAATCAGGTGGAATCTCAAGAATTCTCGTTTCTTTCTGGCAACCTTGAGGATTATAATCGCCTTTTCACCCTGGCAGAGCTAGACAATGCACTCTCCTCTTCACGACACTCAGCACCAGGGCCAGATGGTATCCGCGTCCAAATGTTGCAACATCTCTCTCCTGATGGCAAAGATTTCCTACTCGAGGTCTATAATCGTGTCTGGGTTGATGGCATTTTTCCAGACAAGTGGCGGGAGGCCACCATCATACCCATTCTTAAACCTGGAAAGGACCGCCATCTTCCTTCCAGCTACCGTCCTATTTCCCTCACCAGTTGCGTGTGCAAGGTGATGGAACGCATGATCAATGGACGGTTGGTGTGGTGGCTGGAATCCCACAATCTTCTGACGAACATCCAGTGTGGCTTTCGACGACGACGTTCAACTGCTGACCACCTGGTCTCTCTGTCAACTCAGATTATGGACGGGTTTCTTAAGAACAGCCCCACAGTTGGGATATTTTTTGACCTCGAGAAGGCCTACGACACGTGTTGGCGGGCGGGAATATTGCGTTCTCTGCACAACTGGAACATACGTGGACGCCTACCGTTGGTCATTCAGGAGTTTAGGCGGGACCGCGTTTTTCGAGTGAGGGTGGGCTCGGTTTTTTCTAACCATTTTATTCAAGAGAACGGAGTGCCGCAGGGCTCGGTACTCAGCGTGACTCTATTTGCTATTGCGATAAATTCCATATCACTATGTGTGCCTCAAGGTGTCTCTTCCTGTTTATTCGTGGACGACTTTGCCATCTTCTGTACTTCTCAGCGTACACCGTTTTTGGAACGCCGTCTCCAGCGGTGTTTGGACAATCTCTATGCTTGGAGCTTGAAACACGGTTTTCGTTTCTCCGCTGAGAAGACAGTCTGCGTTAACTTCTGGCGCCGTAAGTGGCAAATGCCGCCGTCTCTTCGACTCGGGCCAGATTTACTTCCTTTCGCAGACGAGGCGAGATTCCTTGGTTTGATCTTCGATCGGAAACTTTGTTGGGCACCACAAATAGCACAGCTTAGAGCACGATGTGACCGTTCTCTAAATCTTTTACGGATACTAAGTGGCAAATCTTGGTGCGGATCGGACGGCATTGCTCCGTCTTTATCGTGCTGTGATTCGTTCGAAGTTGGACTATGGCAGCATTGTGTATTCTTCAGCTCAACCTTCAGTGCTCAGAAGGTTAGACACAGTCCATAACCAGGGCATCCGTGTGGCCGTTGGAGCTTTTCCAACGAGCCCAGTTGTTAGCTTCTACGCCGAATCGGGAGAACCTCCTCTGCGTTGTCGGCGTGATGTTCTGCTTGCTAATTATGGCTGTGGGCTGAAGTGTATGCCTGGGCATCCAACTTATCACGTGTTTTTCTCCCCTGAGCTGCACGAGCGATACTGCCTCCGCTCTCTGAGCCCCAGGCCAGCAGGTTTTCGTTTCCGTGAGCTTCTGCGCCAGCACCAAGTTGACATTCCTCGGCTGTTATCCAAGGGAGAGAGTATACAGCCCCCTTGGTTACGCGCTACCTCCCATGTCGATCTCGGGATGACGCTTTACGGGAAATCTGTTACGCCTCTTGATAGTACTCGTCGTTGTTTTTTAGAATTTTTATCCAAATACAGTGGCCGTATTTGTATTTACACCGATGGTAGTAAGAGCCCCGACGGTGTTGGATGTGCCTTTGTCACTGGCACCGCAACTTCTACTTACAGTTTGCCTAGTTGCACATCTATATATTCTGCCGAGCTATATGCTATTTATCAAGCCCTTCTGTATATTCGACGTCGAAAATTAGGTGACTGCCTTATTCTTAGTGATTCCCTTAGTGCCCTTCAGAGCATTCGTGAGTTGTACAATTACCATCCTTTGGTGCAGCGCGTCCAGGACGTTCTCCACATTTTGCACGCTTCTGGTTTTAATGTGGAGTGCGCATGGATTCCTGGACGCGTTGGCTTGCCAGGGAATGACACGGCGGATTTGGCAGCGAAATCGGCAGTCACAGCGCCCAGTGTTACAATTACCCATTCAACAGCAGAAGATTTTAGAGTGGCTGTACGGAGAGCCGTTTTTTCGACTTGGCATGCGGAGTGGTCGGCTCTCCGTGGTAATAAGCTGCGAGAGGTGAAGGACCTCCCTGTCAACTGGGTAACCTCCTCTCGTTTATTCCGCCGGGAGGAGGTAGTACTAGCTCGGCTAAGAATTGGCCACTGTATTTTTACTCACAGTTACCTTTTTAAACGTGAACCTGCTCCTGTCTGTGCGCTCTGTGGGGAGGCACAGACAGTTCGTCATGTGTTGCTGGAGTGTGGTCACCTGGCACACATTCGGTCATCTATGGGCATGCCGGCCTCTCTTGCTGAGGTCCTGGCATATGACCCAAGAGCAATGGACAGGGTTTTTAAATTTTTAGCAAAAGTTTCTTTTACCTTGACGTTTTAGTGTGATAGCAGTTTTTTAAACTCTTTTGGTTTTAATGTGTTGATTTTAGATGGAGTTTTATATCCAGCTCTGGTTAGAGGGCTGGACAGTTCTGTTACTTCCGTTTCAACTGTGTTAGCTCTTTTACTTGTGTTTACTTTTTTTTTTTTTGGTATTTTCTTACTGCCTATTGCCAAGTTTTAATCATAAGGGCGCTTATGACCTCGGCAGTTGAGCGTCCTTAAACACCATTATCATCTTATCATATTGTTCCAAAATATTTGAGCTCACAGTTTAGGTTACAAAAGAATTTAAATTTAATTTTATCAAAAAGAGTAATTTTAAGGTAATATTAATAACAATGATAATGATGATCATAATAATAAAAATAATGATGATATGATAATGCTGATGATCATTATAATAATTGTAATGATCATAATAATGATGATAATGATATAGATTATGATACTACTACTACTACTACTACTACTACTACTACTACTACTACTACTACTACTACTACTCCACTGCCACTACCACCACCCACTACCACCACTACTACCACTACCACCACTACTACCACTACTACTACTACTACTACTACTACTACTACTTCTACTACTACTACTACTACTACTACTACTACTACTACTACTACTACTCCACTGCCACTACCACCACTACTACCACTACTACTACTACTACTACTACTACTACTACTACTACTACTACTACTCCACTGCCACTACCACCACTACCACCACTACCACTACTACTACTACTACTACTACTACTACTACTACTACTACTACTACTACTGCTACTACTACTACTACTCCACTGCCACTACCACCACCCACTACCACCACCCACTACCACCACTACTACCACTACTACTACTACTACTACTACTACTACTACTACTGCTACTACTACTACTCCACTGCCACTACCACCACCCACTACCACCACCCACTACCACCACCCACTACCACCACCCACTACCACCACTACTACCACTACTACTACTACTACTACTACTACTACTACTACTACTACTACTACTCCACTGCCACTACCACCACTACCACCACTACTACTACTACTACTACTACTACTACTACTACTACTCCACTGCCACTACCACCACTACCACCACTACTACTACTACTACTACTACTACTACTACTACTACTACTACTACTACTACTACTACTACTACTACTACTACTACTACTGCTACTACTACTACTCCACTGCCACTACCACCACCCACTACCACCACCCACTACCACCACCCACTACCACCACTACTACCACTACTACTACTACTACTACTACTACTACTACTACTACTACTACTACTACTACTGCTACTACTACTACTCCACTGCCACTACCACCACCCACTACCACCACCCACTACCACCCACTACCACCACTACTACCACTACTACTACTACTACTACTACTACTACTACTACTACTACTACTACTACTACTACTACTACTACTACTACTACTACTCCACTGCCACTACCACCACTACCACCACTACTACTACTACTACTACTACTACTACTACTACTACTACTACTACTACTCCACTGCCACTACCACCACTACTACTACTACTACTACTACTACTACTACTACTACTACTACTACTACTACTACTACTCCACTGCCACTACCACCACCCACTACCACCACCACTACTACCACTACTACTACTACTACTACTACTACTACTACTACTACTACTACTACTCCACTGCCACTACCACCACTACTACTACTACTACCACTACTACTACTACTACTACTACTACTACTACTACTACTACTACTACTACTACTACTACTACTACTACTACTACTACTACTCCACTGCCACTACCACCACCACTACTACTACTACTACTACTACTACTACTACTACTACTACTACTACTACTCCACTGCCACTACCACCACTACTACTACTACTACTACTCCACTGCCACTACCACCACTACTACCACTACTACTACTACTACTACTACTACTACTACTACTACTACTACTACTACTACTACTACTACTACTACTTCTATTACTACTTATAATAATAATAATAATAATAATAATAATAATAATAATAATAATAATAATAATAATAATAATAATAATAATAATAATAATAATCTCAAGAGGGCAAGGGCCTCTTCAAGAGGAGGGCAACTCGAATGCTCCTACCACATTTGAGCTATGAATGTCGAATTCATCTGCTTTTTTGTCTTAGTTCATTTGTGTCAACCTAGTTATTTACAATAAACACTTTTACGCTTAAACATTTAAGCCTACTCTCACGGCCTTATTCCAATGTCTTCTTCCTTGGTTCGGGGTCGTATTGAGTGTCTCTTCTCGTACACTTGTTCGTTGCGGTTCCTCGCAATCCTGGTCCAGATGTTGCCAGGATCTGTGACATTTGGAAAGTACACAATATTTGAGATATCTGATTTAAATTTATACCACTTATTTTACATAATAATATGATGTTTCTCCTGGGATCAAAGTTCTAACTTCCATGGCTATTTAAATATTATGTACTTTTTATAATCCAAAATACACTGTTCTAATAAAAATGAGTCACGTGATGCGTTTTTAAAAATATTACATATACATGAAGTTTTACAGTGAATGAATTAATATGATATACACATCATCGTGCCTGACATAAAAAAATCTGTTCGAATCTAGCGTGAACTTGGGGGAACATCTGCTGGAATACACTGCCTGTAAACATTAGGACCCCCTGAGTTGTGTTTGCCTGTCCCAGATATGTTCCCCATTGTTATTCATCACCTCATTTTTTCCTCCCGTAGTTCACAGAGGCACAATGGTCGCAATGCTAAAATCCTCCCTGTCCTCCAACTGTGGTATAATACTTATATTAGTAATTTCTGAGGAAAATAAAACTTATATTGGTAATAATTTAAATAACCGTATTTCAGCTTGATTGACCCGAAAATAATCTCGTTCCTGCAAACACAACAGAATATAATTGCTATTCCCTGTTGTTTCCGTTTTTGATTTACCTTGAACCATGGTAACGTTTCTAAGTTCATTGTTATTGTCAAACATGCGGATGTTGGTGATCAGTGAACTTGATAAGATGGCAGAGCACATCTAGGAATTGCTCTTCGTGCCAAGATGCCGGCTTTGTCACGAAATGGCCGCTCATTAATACACTACTCCAATCAGTCATTTCACTTTCTATTTTCACTCCTTACACGCATGCGCCCTGTGCATTTGAGGTCAACTAACGCTCGGAGTCTTGCATTAAGTTTGCGTGCATTTCTAATGATTCCAAGCGGAAGCGATTTCAAATTTGTTTCGGATGGTTATCTAATGTTAAAACGGGAGTAATTTCTACTTTTAGCAAATCATCGACTAGAGGAAAGATAACTACTAAGAACCACATCAGTTAATAAACTATTCTAATGTACCCTTCTTTAAAAATTCTGATGTATTGCATTCAGATGACTTTCTCTGCACATTCTTCAATAATTTATTCTTTAAAAAATCATCTTCTTCTACCTACTTCATTTAACCGAGATAAACATTCGTAGATGAAGCATATTTCCCTGTAGAAACAATGTGAAGAGGGAAGTAGGATATAAAGCTTAAGCAATCTTCAGATCTTATAAAAGGCTGTCATATGTAATGGTTTTAAAATTGGGTTCTCATTGCTTGTCAGGGAGAAAGAAAAACGAAAACCAAGTTTCCATAAGAGAAAGGTTTAAGTATTGCAAAATTGAAACCAATAACAAGGAATATCTTATAAATAGCCACTCCTAAAACATTGTATAGATTATTAAATTGTTTGTTTTTACAAGATTTACATTTTTGCATACTAAGTTTTTGTATATAGGTATATATTTTTAGGTTTCATGTTATGTAAAAGCCATCCAAAACGAAGAAGTCTTCAGAGGCTAATCCCAGAAAATTCAAGATATGCATTTTATTTGAGATGAAAATATATAAACGTGTAGAATTTTAATCAAAATTGTTAAAGCTATCTTTGAAAAAAGTACTCCATGTAAAGGGTAGTTTGAGAGGGGGATTTTCTTAAAAATCTTCGTGTCGCATCGTTGAAGGCTACTGAACTTAAATACCAAGTTTGAGATTTAACGGATTTTGCGTTTTTGATTATGCTATTGGTACAAACACACATATAGACACACGTACACACTCACACACACACACGGAAGTTTTTCTAAAAATTGTTTCTTTTTATTTAAGGGACCTCAAAATATATATTTACGGTTAAACCTCGGCAACGAATATTTGGGTGGAATACAATAACTTCTCTATCTACTACGTACATTGTACGTGGTAGAAAAAATAAAAATGTTTACCTGAGATGAATCAATTGCTCAGAATGAATTTACACAGCCACGGTAGATGCGAGGATGTTTATGTCAATATGAGGTATATATTATGGCTGGAAAGCTGTTGGAAGAATTGTTAGAACTTTTTACAAATAGATTTTATGTTTACCGATAGAATTGGCAAAGTGTGCTCCCAGTTCAAGTTAAGCAGACACTCAACCAAGAATAAAAACCTGATATGCTGCACTCGCATGACTTTCTCTAGATGTTCAATAAAAAATAAAGATCGTTATAAAATATTATTTTTATATACGTCTTTCTGATCAAGATAAATATTGGTCTTATTACTTGCTTCTTTGTAAGTAGAAGGGAAGTAGGGGAATGCACTAGTCAGATCTTTTAAGAGCCGGTCGCTAAGTGAAACAATTGAAATTCGGTTCTCTTTTTCATAACTAAGTGTGTGACATAAATTATGTATTTTAACGAGATGTACATTTTTTGTGTAGTAAGTTTTCTCCAAACTTTTACGGTTTACCAGTTATTTATACAAAATTCTGAAGAGGTCTGCAGAGGCTATTCCCAGAAAATTCAAAATCAACATTCGTTTGTCATAAAAATATCTTAAACATACAGCATTTTAATAAAAATCGTTGGAGCTATTTTTGAGAAGATCAAAATGTTTGAAAACATTTCCATGTAAAGGGCAGGAGACATTTTCTTAAAAATCTTCATGTCGCATTCTTGGACATCTTAATGTTACCAAGTTTGGTATTTAACCGACTTTTCGTTTTTGAGCTATGTTGCTCACAGAAACACACACACACAAACACACATAGACACCGACATGTTTTATAAATGATTGTTTTTACTTCAGGGGGTCTCAAAACATATATTTGCGGTGAAGTCTCGGTATTAAATTTTGGGGTGGAATACAATATCTTGTCTATTCACTGTATGCATTATAATACGGGTTTGAGAAGTTAAATATATCACAAGTAATATGAAATACACGTTTGGAATTACTACATTGGAAGCAGTGTGCAAAGTCAACTAATTAAGAGGGTAGGCTCCCCCCTCAACTTTTACTTCTCCTCTTTCTCTTCTTCTTCTTCTTCTCTCCTCCCACTTCTCCTCCCCCCTCCTTCTATTACGGGAGATAATTTTTTTCCGTTGAACCACCTACTCACCCCAACGAAAACATCCACATTATGTTTAACTTACAGTTTGTTAATTATTTACAAATTTGCAATTCTTAATATTTACGCGGCTGTATAATTTAGTTTATAAAATGTTTTTAAGCTTAATCAGTTGGTTCAAATTATTTAATTAAATATGCTTCAGAGGTAATTAATTGCCTAGACAAGGTTCCAGATTCTTTTACTATCATATGACATTACGCAATAAAATCAGGGTATTGTATAAAATGTTAAATGTAGGAAAATTAAACCGCTAACTCAAATTATTACTGAAACACATACACATGGGTATTATATTTTCTTAAACAATATCATGTTTTAAAAAGAATAATAGGAACTGTCAAAGAACCTTAACAGCTTGTATGAAGAACGTTATAGGAGTAAAATATCTTCTCTACGTACCATGTACCTAGTATGCGGTAGAGAAAGTAAACAACAACAAATCCTGCTTTTATACGTAATCTTGACATTCTACGCAACTTAAATGTTTAAAATTATATTTTAATATAGCGATAACTTTGAGTCAATCAATGACCCATTCTTTTGCGTGTCTACTGTGCTGATGTGAGTAAAAAAAGTCTCGATATTAGCGTTGTGTTAGGAATAGCAATTGCCAAGTGGGAGATCTAGGTTCGATTCCCGGTATAGGCGTGGGAAATTTTCCCCCGCTGGGAGACCTGGTTTGGGGTACACACAGCCTCTTGAGGTCCCTAGGTGGGTGAGCCAATTGAGGAGCTACCTGACTGAGAAGTAGCGGCTCCAGATCGAGAAGACCGCATTAACCGGCCGGGAGGGACTCAAGTCTCACCCTTCAGCACTGCACCCCATTCATGACGCAATAGGGGTTGCAGCGGCTGGGCGGTAGGTCATGGTACCTTGTGAACGGTCGTGCCATGGAAATGAAAATCGAGTTTTATTTATGAACGCTCTTTAACTACTATGGTTCTCAGCGTCCCACTCTATATTGGGCGTGAAAGACCAATTAATTTTTCTCAGAGGACTCTTTATAAGGCTTAAGGTTTTATACGTGTCGTAAATCTACGACACGGGACCAACGGCTTTACTTCTCTTCCGAAGGAAGCCATGCTAAGGATTTTTACGCCCGAAAAAATCCAATATCCTCCGACGGGTTTGAACCCATGACCTTGGGTATATGGTAACAATTACACCATAGAGGGTAAATCGTGCCACGGAGTTACATTTTAGGAATGGCAAAGTAATTCCATACCAAACAGGATGGATTAGACGGTAATGCTTTAGGAAGTTCTCGGGTTCAATCCCAACTACCGTCCACTCTAATCCCAGTTTAATGGGATTTTCCGTGGTTTACCTGGGTCGGTAGGCGAATACTGGGATGGTTTATTTTATTGCAAAACTTTCCTGTCACAAATTTCCTGTTCAGTGTTGCAGGATCAACCGACGTTATTCGGCGGGTTGCGGCTAGTTGTTGCGCCTGTAAAGTCTTCTTCCTGGTGTCGTTGCGGGTCCTCACGGCGAGGACTTGTCCGTAGGATTCTTTGGGTGGGGAGCCACTTCGAGAGCCACTGGGAGCCAGAAGCTTGTGAGTGTGTGCCGAGCGATATCGGGTACATCCTATCTGGAAATGCTAGTGAGCTGCGCCCGGCATCACCGGATATAGTTACCTTTCGGGACTCTCCCCATATCACTCCCTCTCATAGATCACGTAGGCGCAAACAGCCACAATAGCCTACGTGCAGTGATTCGGCTATAAATTTTATAATAAATTATTTTTATTTATGATTTTTATTTTATTAAATTCCTATATTACACTTTTTGTAGATTAAATATAATTTATTTTTATTTTTAAGGAAGGTTTTTTGAAAGAAAATTTAATTGATTGGAATACATTTTAGTTTTTATAGGTATCTTTTAAAGTGAGTTAATTTGAGTAAAAAACTATTATAATAGGTATTCTAGAGCTCGGTTTTGGGTTCCAAAGCGTACACAGTAACAAATACACAGAGCAGTCAGCGGTATAAAGAGAGGGTAGTAGGGAGGGCTTTGTAGCGTAAATATGCACACGTTGAGGTATAATATGTTCCAAAAGTAGGTCATTATATGTATTGGCATGATATGCATAATTCTAATTCATAAAATAACGCAATAAAACAGTTATTTCATAATATAATTAGTAAATAAAAACGTCTTGTACTTTTACAAATAAAAGTTTAAAGCTTGATACAAAAAGTCAGGATAGTAATGTGCAGAGCTTTAAAAAGAAAATGAACATAAATCAACCAAACTCACTAAAAATTTATTGCAGTAAAATAGAAAATACATTTTTACTGTATCGAAAGAAAAGGCTCTCCTCCGGTCACTCAATATGTATGAATCATTCCAAGTTTGTTCAATGTCGAACGCTTATCCTTTCGTATTTTCCACATTTTCCAATTTGCGCTCTCTTTCAGTGTTCACTGATTTATCTGATAGCAGGAACTGAACGAGGCCTGGCAGGGAGCAATGCTAGATAGTGCAACACGCTTCGAAATGAGCTGTAGAGACCACGCCTACTCCATCACGTCATAATTATACTCCATGTACACCGAAACTCAATCTGGCAATTTCATGATCCGGAACCGAGCTCTAGGTATTAATATAAAAAAAATTATAATGAAAGCGTAAGCAGTTACAATGATCCCTTCCGCGATTAAAGTAATTACACTATTTCAATAAATATTTTTTAATTCTTTTAGAGCAGTTAATCAATTTGAAACTGAAGAATGCTTCAAAATGTAAAGACATTCTAGATTTTTCACAAACACCTTTCAGACAGAAGGTAAACATGCAGGTTTAAGTCCAAGATTTTTTTAAACATAACTCCATGGCACGACAGCTCACGGGGAGCCTTGGCCTACCGCCCGGCCGCTGCGTCCCCCATCTCGGTCCACTACAGACGTCATGGATGGGGTGCAGTATTGGAGGGTGAGAAGTGGTCAGCGCCTCGAGCCCCCGGCGGTTAATGCGGTCCTCATGACCTGGAGCCGCTATTTCTCCTTCAAGTAGCTCCTCAATTGGCCCCCCAGGGACCTTACGAGGCTGAGTGCACCCCAGGCCAGGTCTCCCAGAGGGGGAAAAATCCCCACGCCAGTATTGGGGATCGAACCCAGGTCTCCCGCTTGGTAAGCACCTGCGCTGCCACCGTGCTAAGGAGACGACATTTTCTGACATATAGTAAACCTAAAAGCATCTGGCTTCAGCACATTTCAAGTTCTGTAGCCAAACATATTAAAAAGAGACGAAGTTCAGTCTGTTTATTGGATGGAGAAACATGGTGACTATAGAAAAACACGGTACCTCCCCTACCTGGTAGGACGATGTGTTTGCTTTCTTCATTCACAAATCCTGTTAAACACTCAGATGAGCGAGATATGTTTGGTAGACGCAGTCCACTTTGTCTCCCCTGACGCATCCTTCCTGGTTGGAAGAGAGAGGCGATATTAAAGAATACATATTCTGTATCCAGAAAAAATGTAAGCTGAAAGGATTATAGCATTTTAAAGTGTAGGAACTTCTGCAACAGATATGGAAAACTCCCGTATCAAAGGGTAGCATCAAAACACATTATTTTATCAGAAAGTAAACTAAAATCTGGGGAATATTAAGAGAATAGTATTCCACAGTACGAAAAGAAAGATATTATGAATTTGTACAGGGAGATAAAAGTGGAATTGGTACAGGGGAAATATATAGAGGTGTGATAAAATGGATTAAGAAGGGAGAACTGGAGTCATGCACTTAAAAATGCTTAAGGCACGAAGGATGTATTAAAATATCTAAAGTATAGAGAAAAAAAAATAGAAACCAACCCCTTCACCTAGATTTGCATTGTTTACTAAGCAGTATTCAACGTTATAGCGACAATAGGCCTGAGACCCACCTGGGTAGTGTGGTGGTAGCGTATTTGCTTCACACTCAACAGTTCGCGAGTTCGAATCTTGCTTAGAGTGAGTTACCCGTGTAAGATTTTCTTCTGTGGTTTTCCCTTATTCTGAGAAGACAAATGTCAATATAATTTAAGCTCCATGTACCCTGAGATCATTTGAGCATCTTATCAACAATTTCATTCATCGTCCGGTGTGACCAACCAGATTAAAGGACATTAAGCCTAAAAAAAAGGCAACAAAATATGAATAATTTGGGTGGAGAAATATTAATTAGAAACATTATAACTATATAAAAAAAAAGATGTGTTCTGTTCACATGACTTTCTCTACAAACTGTTAGAAACGATTATTCCTTTATCTACATCGTGGTAATCGAGATAAACATTAGCAAAAATGCTTGTATTAATTTATTCTCAGTAGAAAGGAATGGTAAAGCCATAGTCAAATCTTTTAAAAAGCCTGTCGCTATGTGAAATAATTCGGTTCGTTTTCAAGGCTAGATCGAAACAGAGATGAAACAAAAGATGACCTTCCGTTTGAGAAAAGCTTAAGCAACTTAGAGTTGAGAGCAACAAAAATATTCTGATGTGTTTCATTCACATGACTTTCTTTACATATCTGCAACAAATTATTGTTAAAAACCTTATGCTTCTATTTACTTCATGCTTATCGAGAAGAAAATTAGCAGAAATAGTCTTACTTGCTTCCTTGTAAGTAGAAGCGTAATAAGGGAGTACCATAGATTAAAGTGATAGTCAAAAGCTGGTTGTTATGTGACTGAAGTTCCTTTGTCTGTATGGACAGGAGTTGACAAATTCCTGTATGAGAAAAGAACAAGTTTTTAAAGCTGAAACCAAAAACAAGAAATATCTAAAAAATGATCAACTCCACGAAAGAATGTATATATCATAAACTGTGTGTTTTAACGTGCTCTACATTTTTTGTGCGAAAGGTTTTTATCCATCGCTTATGGTTTAGCTGTTATGCAAAATTCCGTAAAATTCATCCAGACTAAAGTAGTCTTCAGAGGCTATTCCCAGAAAATTCAAGATATACGTTTTATTTGTCAGGCGAATATCTTGAATATACGATATTTTAATCAAAATCGTTAGAGCCATTTTTGAGAAAATAAAAAATTGTCTAAAAGAGTTCCATGTAATGGGTAGTTAGGGGTGGGGGAATTTTCTTGAAAATCTTCGTGTCGCATCCTTGGAAGTTACGAAACCTAAATACCAAGTTTGGTTTTTAATGGTCTTTTCATTTTTGAGCTATGCTGTCCACACACACACACACACACACACACACACACACACACACATACACACAATGGCCTTTTTCCAGAAATGCTTTTTTTGGATTAAGGAGGATCCAAAACATGCATTTCCAGTGAAATCTCGGTATCGAATTTTTGTGTGCAATACCAATATCTTCTCTATACACTATTTACATAGTACGTGTAGAGAAAGTAAAATATATCGAAAACGGTTAACTTTACAAAAAGAATGCGTATCACATAAATTGTGTGATTTAACGAGGTTTACATTGTTTTTGCGTGGTAGTTTTTGTCTATCTCTTACGGTTTAGTTTTGCAAAATTCATCCCAAATGAAGATATTTTCAGAGGCTAATCTCAGAAAATTAGATATACGCATTTTATTTTAATGTAAGTATCTTTAAGATACGTTATTTCAAACTAAATCGTTAGAGCTATTTGTAAAGAAACAAAAATTTTCCAAAACTTTTCTATGGAATGAGTAATATGGGGTGGGAATATTTTCTTGAAAATCTCCATATCGCATCGCTGGAAAACACTAAACTTAAATACCAAATTTAATATTTAAGTTTAGTCAAGTGAAAGCACGGAATTTCAACTCCATCACAAAGCGACTAGCTCTTAAAAGATATGACTATCGCTTAAGCCTACTGTATGTTTCTATTGATGTTGTATGTGCAAGGAAAGGTGTTAAAAACCACTTCTATCGATTAAAATGAAGTAGATAGGAGAATAAACTTTTGTAAAAACAGCTTGTTGAAGAATGCGTAGAGCGAGCCATATGAATGACCCTATAACGGCTCAGAAAACATTAAACAAAACGAAAGGAAACACTTTCTTGAACCAGAAGAGTCTCAGTGAGGAATTCTCCATCAGAAATGACACATGTTCCACTTCTGGTGCATGCTGAAGATGTCAGCCTTTAAATGAAACACCTTTCTAAAAAAAAAAAGCAGATGTATAGCTTCAAACACTCAAGGTGAATGAGTTTTCGTCCACTTAGCCTACCAACCTTGGCTTCAGAGTGAATGACATAAAAACACACCACATGGGAATCTTATACTCAATATTCTGAATAGTGGTTGTACACATGAGGAAGATTAAATTGCTAATGGTCACAACTAGTTTGTCATGAGTTCGCACTAAGAGGTTGGCAACCATTGGACTTTCTACATATACAATTATATTTTTTCAGATATGATGTATTAATTATAATTTATGTAATGCTATTATTTAGTTTAACTGCAGAAAGACGACACTCACATCACTTCTAGGAGGTAAGAGTTAATTTTGTTAAGTTTATGTACAAGTTTACATATTTAAGATGCGAGGACAGAGTGCTTGTACGGCCGGCTGTTGCATATTCTGCTACCCAGATGCAAACCCCGTGTGATCGGTCAGGTTTTAAAGCGAAGATCTGTAAACCTTAAATTTTTATTTTCTGTAGCATTTATATGCAATATACATAGTGGATAGAGAAGATAATTGTATTCCATCCAAAAATTCGATATCGATATTTCACCGAAAATATGTGCTTTGAGATAGAAAAAAAATGGAAACTTTCACGTGTGTTGGAGGGAGGGGCAATATAGTTCCAAAAATAAAATTCAGTTAAATACCAAGATAGGTATTTAAGTTCACTATCTTTTCAAGAAAATTCCACACGCCCAACTACCCTTGACATGGATCATTTTTCAAAAAATGGTTCTAACGATTTTTATTAAAATGCCGAATGTTTAAGATATTTTAATGACAAACGAAATGTATATATTGAATTTTCTCGGAATATCCTCTGAAGCCCTCTTCATTCTGGATTACTTTTGCATAACTTTTATATGACTGGTAAACCTTAAGAAATGAGACGAAAACTTGTAACACAAAACATGTAGATCCCTTTCAAACACAAAATTTATGTCATATTATTTTTTTTGTAGAGTTAACCGTTTTCGAGATATTCCTAGTTATTAGTTTCAATTTTTAACTGCTTACTATCAAACGGGAGACATCTTTCTTTTCGTCTCTCGTTTGTTTATTCCGAAGAACAAGAGCACAGAGTTTCATTTTTTCACTTAGCGTCCGCTTTTAAAAGGTTTAACTCGCTTTAGCTTAGTACAATCCCTTATTTCTCTTCTACTTACAAAGAAGCAAGTAATAAGACTAATTCTGGCAATGTTTATATCGATTAGCATGACATGGATAAAAGAATAATCTTTTGTAAGGAAAGTTTGTTCGTGAAACAGATAGAGAAACACATGTGAATGGAACACATCACATTTTTATGTGTATATCTCAATTATTTAACGTTACTCAAATCCGTTACGCAATTTTTAGAAAAATAAGAAGAACGAAACAATCATATAAAGGATTGGAGAATGTTCATGAAAACTTGATTTCGCTTCCTTGGAAGTTGCTAATATTTATGGAAAGTTGCAGTTATTAGTTTTGCACATACATGGATTTTTCTAAACATGATTGCTTGAGGTCTAGGAGTCTCAAAACATTATTTTGGTGAAATTTCGGAATGGAATTTTTGGGATGACTACAATACTTCTTCTACCTATAGTATGCGGAGTAGAGAAAAGTAAAACATGTATTTCTCCCACAACTGTATATTATTAATTATTATTATTATTACACTCCCTATTATTTCTCTGTTAAAGCGAAATATAGGCATTAAAAGAAATTATAGAAGAAAAAACAACTATTGTGTTACATTCACATGACTTTATTTACCTGTTCTGCAAACTATTCTTATAAATGATTATTCAATTATCTACATCCTCCTAATTGATAGAACATTATCCGATTCCTTGTAAGTAAACAAGAAATCAGGGATTACACAAGGCTAAAGAGATAGTCAAATCTGGTCGCTGAAGGAAACTTTTGAAATCGACCAGGAGTAAAACAAAAGAGTGATGAAACGAAAGAGAACTTCTCGTCTGAGAAAAGGTTAAATAGTTCAAAGTTGAAACAAATAACCAGGAACCTTACAACAAATCTGATGTGTTCCATTCACATGTTTTTCTCTAGCTGTTCTACAAACAAATTTCTTAAAACGATTATTCTGCTTTCTACACCATGCTAATCGAGATAAGAGCAGAATGTTCTTTTTACTTAGTTCCTTATAAATACATGGGGATTAAAGGAATGCACTATGTTAAAGCGATAGTCAAATGTTATAAAAAGCTGTCATTGTACGATTGCCACATAAATTCGCTTCTTTGCATGGTCAGGAATAAAACAAAAGAAATACTTGCAACTTCCTGTCTGAGAAAAGTATAGGTCTTTTAAAATTGAAACCAATAATAAGGAATAGCTCGGAAACGGTTACTTCCACAATAAAAATGTAAAAGGCATAAATTATGTATTTTGACATCTACATTTTTTTGTGTAGTACGTTTTTGTCTATGTCTTATGATTTACCAGTTAGTTATACAAAAGTCATTCAGAATGAAGAGGTTATTCGGTTATTCCCAAGAAATGCAGGGTATAATTTTTATTTTTCATGCAAGTATCTCTAATTTTCGGCATTTTAATCAAAATAGTTAGAGTCATTTAAGAGAAAATCAACATTTTCGAAAATGTTTCCATGTAAAGGATAGTTTGGAGTGGGGAATTTTCTTGAAATCATCGTGTTGTATGCCTTGAAGATACTAAACATAAATTTATAGTTGAGTATTTAACATATTTGAGTTATGTTGTCCACAGACTTACACACACACACCCACCCACCCACCCACCCACACACACACACACACACTCTGCCTTTTTTCTAAAACTGTTCTTTTTTATTTAGCGGGTCTCAAAGTATATATTTCCCTTGGAATTGCAGTATCGAATTATTGTGTAGAGTACAATACATTCTCTATCTGCTATGTATCTTGTACATACGTGCTAGAGAAAGTAAAATGTATATGACATAAATTGTATGTTTTAACGAGAGCTATATTTTTTGTGTCGTAAGTTTGTGTCTTTCTCTCTTATTATTTACCAGTCATACAACAGTCATCCAGAATGAAGAGGAATACAGGTGCTATTCTCAGAAAATTCAAGATACACATTTTATATGTCACGTAAAAATCTTTATCTGGTATTTTATTCAGGATCGTTATAGCCTCTTTTGAGAAAAGCAACATTTTCGAACATTTTTCCATCTAAACTGTACTTCGAGTTGGGGGATTTTCTTGAAAATCTTCAAGTTGCATTCTTGAAAAATACTAAACTTAAACACCAACTTTTAAATTTAACGAACTTTTCGATTTTGAGCCAATGCTGCCCACACACAAATAGACAGATACACACCTATGCGCTCGGAACGTTTGCTAAAATGCCTTTTTTTTATATTCCTTGGCTCTCAAAACGTGTATTTCCGGCAAAATCTCGGTTTAAAAATACCTAGCTTTTCTACCTAATATTGTGTATGTACTCAGTAAAGAAAGTAAACATTGAATCAGCAGAAATGAGTTTTTTTTTTAAAGATCAATGGCTCTATACTCCCTGTTAGATTAAAACAAATGAAGGAATGAGGGAATAATTAAAATATTTAACTTAATAGAAAAGACCAAACAGAAAAATGTAAATTGGATACGAAATGTACAGACGATGAGCAGTATCAGATTCTTTAATAGTTGCCGATTACTTTCCAATCGGAAGGCCAAGAAATGATGGGAGAATGAAAACGACTGATGGGCAGGAACAAATCATGAGATTGCAATCCTTGAATGTTTATTATTATTATTACTATTATTATTATCATTATTATTATTATTATTATTTATTATTATTTTGTTTGCAATAATCCTCGCTCGTTTCTTCTGATTTATGTTCTAACTCTGATAAAATTCTTCATTTAATTTCAAGAACGCATTTTCATCTTTACCACTAAACGCCATAGTGAAATATCACGGGAACTCGCAAAGGCTGTGCAAAAGCCAACGTTACTGAGGCAAACTGACAGAGCCTTCCCCTAAGTCTGGACACACTGGGTGTTCGGACAGGAAATGTACTTCAGTTATGTTTTGGCACGAACTACTTATGAGACACCCATAACTATTGGTTTGAATTTCTCAATACTTTACATTTTTTGCAGAGCTAACACTATTTGGTTGTTTTTCATGATATCTTAGAAAGGGCATGAAATATGTAGGCTAGCATACAGCCACCCGTTTTTAAACATCTGACTACCAATTCGATTTCCTCTACATCCCTTGTACGTACCATGGAATGTGTAATGGCATGTTTCTGCAAAGTTAATATCGATTAACATGAAGTAGATACAATAAATGTGTATGTGGGACATTCACATGAGTTTCTTTATCCATTTTTCAGCACACTTCTTAAAACGCATCCTTCTATCGACTCCATATATCTAAATAAACATTAAACATATTTTTATTACATATGCAATTGTAGATACAACGGCGATAGAGAAATGCACAGGCTTAAGCCATAGTCAACATTTTAAGTGCTGGTTGCTATATAATGCTCTAAATTTCCGTTCTCGTTGCTTAATTAGGACAAAGAAAAACAAATAATTTTCCATTTGCGAAAATATTTTAAGATTCAAAAAAACAATGACAATGAATATCTTGGAAATGGATAACTACATACAAAAACTCCATGTAAATTGTATGTTTTAATAATACCTATATGTTTTATTTAAGAAGTTTATATATATATATATATATATATATATATATATATATCTTACGACTTACCAGTTATGCAAAACTCATTCAGAATGAAGAACAGAAGCTATAAAATGGCAGATTAACTTTTATTTGTCATGAAAGTGGCTTAAATTTATGTTGTTTCAATAAGAATATTTTAAGTCATTAAAACTTTTTTTTTCATACATGTAACATGTAAAGGATAGTTTAGGCTGGGATATTATCTTGAAAATGTTTGCCACATTCTTGGAATTTGTTGAACTTAAAGATCAAATTTGGTACTTAACTGACTTTTCGATCTGTACACGAACACACAACCCACATGCTTAATGAATGGAATATATTGTGGACAAATAGTAAAAATTGCTGTATAGTAACTTTATATACTGAAGTCGTAGCAGCTTTTGTAAATTAGGGCTAAAGCTTATGGAGAGTAAATAAATAACACCATCCCGCCGCCGAGAGTTGTATCTCCGGAGCGGTCACCACCATGGAAAGGGGCCAATACCGCAGACCGCCGACACTTACGGCCTGAATGAGACCGGTTAGATGAAACGCAGATAAAATAAAGGCACAGGAAGTTCGAGGGAATGAAGAAAATTTAGCAGCATTTGTCTGGTGTATAGGAAAAACCCCCGAAAAACACATGGATCAGAGAGGTCGCCTGCGGGAATCGTACACCTGACCTCCCGAATGACAGTCCGACACGAAGTGTCTGAGCTACCTGACTCGGTAAACAGGCACAGCAAATGATAAAACGTTGTAAAAGAAAAATCACACCAGCATTCACCTACCGACTCGGAAAAAGCACGAAAAACCCATTGGTCATTGTGGGCTGTCGCTGGAAATCGAGCCCGAGATCTCCCGAATGCGAATCGTACACTTCACAGCGGTGCCACTTTAACGGTTATCTTATGATTTTCAGTTTTGAATAAGTAGGTAAATATGGCACACTGTATTATAATTTCAGAGAAATCATGATCTCTCTGTGAGCAACCGAACGTTATTCATTATTACATTTTCATTACGTGACAATTACTCTGATAAACCACAATGTCGGTCAACTGAACGAGTATTGGGTTATGCAACGCCTCGCTCTATTTTATGGCCCCAATCTCGATAAGTACAGGTTCCGTGTCACATTTGTGTGTATCCTACGACCACAAAGAGTAAAAAGTAACCCATTTTCAGTTTTTTTTTTTTATCCAAGGATTACCATAGCAACAACCTCCACGTGCGAAGAAGGTCCCGCGTCCTCGGAATTATGTATGAGTTACCTGTCGCCACTGGAGTATAACTTCATTGTAGCCCGTTATCAGAATAACCAGTAATATTCCAAAAGTCGATTTATTAATTTGATGCAAATGTGCAAATGCATCGTATCAGGAATATGTTTTGAATCTAATTCCCTTCTCGTTTGACAAATATGACTTACAAGGTAGACAAAAGAGTAGGGTTAGATTAAAATATGAACCCAAAAATATGTGACTTTTTTCATGCTATACTTATCTTGAAAGAGGGTGTCCAGAAACAAGGAACTTATGACTGAATTTTATCTTTATCTAGCACGTATGTACAATGTATACCTATCTATAGTAGTTAGAGAAGGTAATGTATTCTATTAAAAAAATCGATACCGAGACTTCACCGGAAATGCATGTTTTGAGGACCCTGAATCCCAAAATACAAAAATTCCATGTATACTATATATGTGATATGTGTGTGTTGAAAAACGAAAAGTCGGTTAAACACCAAACTTAAAATACCAGAATCGTCTAAAGATACCATGAATACCCTTTGTATGAAACATTTTCCGAAATTTTCGTTTTTCTCTAAAGTGGCTCTATATCTTCAAATAAAGTGGACCGCTTGGTCAGAGGCGAGTAACTTGAACATTCAGCCACGCGCGCGGCCTCGTGTATTCCCTTATTCCCCTTCAACTTATAAGGAATTAAGAATAGCACCACTTCTGGTAATGATTATCTTGATTGGCATGATTTAGAAAAAAAAAATGATACTTTGTAAGAATAGTTTGTTTATGGAACAGACAGAAAAAGTCATGTGAATGGAGTAAATCAGATTTTTTTGTTTGATAATGAATAATGGCGTTGACAGACATATATGTATCCACTCTAGTGTATTGCATTTAATATTGGAGTGTGTACTTCATTTATCGCTTTCTTAGGTTCAATAATAAACTTTTGCTAATGCTTACTTTTACTTTGAAAATTTGAGGTACTGTACATCCAAGTTCTAAAAATAGATACGGAAACAAATTAGATTAGGTAGCAAGTTTTTTCTTTATTGGAGTTTATTGACCTCTCGCACATCATCCTAAAAATCTTACTGTGCAATGCCATTGAAAAGGGAGCTTACACTCTTTCCCAAAATCTTTGAACAAGTTGCAGTATTTTGGTTCTAATGTCTACTTCCTTTCCTAGATCTCCTCTGGTTATACAAAGAGTAAATATCTTTCT
Source organism: Hymenopus coronatus (assembly GCA_030762935.1). Lineage (NCBI taxonomy): Eukaryota > Metazoa > Arthropoda > Insecta > Mantodea > Hymenopodidae > Hymenopus > Hymenopus coronatus. Next base: position 88,735,892 of record CM060881.1, on the reverse strand, counting down.
TGCCAGGAACGGACAAAGAGAATATGCGAGGCAGTTTCCTCATCCTCTTTGCACATTCTACTCGTGCCAGTGGTTTCATTCTTGTGGAATCCTACCTTACGCAGATGTTTCCTGAAAAAAAAAAAAACATATATAGAAATTAATGCAAGTGCTTTCCTTATTCCTGATCTATCTAACCTCAGGATAGATAAGGCAAGAGTGTTGCATGGATCTAACACCAGTTTCCTGGCTTGTGTTTTCCAGGATAGATTTGCTACCTGAGTTGGTGGCTTTCCTAATCCAAGCTTTTGTCGAGGGTTTAGCAACACTTGTACTGATTTCAAGCACGTGTTCAGCGCCAAAATTGAATTTTACTTATGCATACTCATTAACTGCTGTGTTTCTTAGTGTTCCATTCTATATTGGGCGTGAATGATCAATCAGTTTTGCTCAGAGACTTCTTCGGCAGGCTTGAGGTTCTTTTACGTGCCGTAAATATACGACACGGGACCAACGGCTTTACCTCCCTTCTGAAGGAAGCCAAGCAAGGATTTTTATTCCCGAGAAAAGAATCCAACAACCTCCGCCGAGTTTGAACCCGCGACCTTGGTATTAGAGGCTAGCTTGGTGATCACTACACCACGGAGGGCGACTTGGGTATGATAATATCCCTTTTAGCCGGCTTATAAGTTTATAACTGTCCTTAAAAGCCCTGATGCCCTGACATCCACCGCAATTCGAGCCTGTTATGAGATGTTGGGAGATTTAGGCGTTCTTAAACCAGTTTCGATTTTACCTGATCTGAGGACACTGCTTTTGAGACACTTCGAATATCTGTGAGGATAAAAGCTCGTTCACAATGGCAGCCTCTGGACTACTGTTCAGTATAAGAAATATTTTTGCCTGAAAAACTATGCAATATTTTCCAATGTTTATATTAATATTTTCCCTTGGAAATAGGCCATATATGCCTACGTCGATTGTGTTCCCTATATGACATCCATCTGTGAATCTCCCAAGTTGATCACATTTTTACTTTCTCTAACACGTATTTACAGCGCACATAGTATTTAGAGAAGCTGTTGTATTCCACTCAAAAGTTCAATAGCGAGATTTCTCTGGAAATGTATGTTTTGAGGATCACTGAATCCAAAAAATGTGTCTTGCATCTGCATATATGCTCGCCCGCGTGTGTGTGACACAACCCAACAGCACAACTCAAAAGCAAAAAGTCCGTTAAATACCAATCTTGGTATTTTAGATTATTATCTTTCAAGAATGTGACACAAGATTTTATATAGAATTCCCCCAATTTTAACTACCCTTTGCATTAAATAAAATTTCGAAAATTTTTCTCAAAAATGGCTCTAACGATTTTGATTAAAGTACATTATATTATATATACATGGCAAATAAAATGTTTATCTTGAATTTTTTGGGAATATCCTTTGAAGACTTCTCCATTCTATACAACTTTGTATAAATGTTAAACCATAAGAGATAAACAAAAAGTTAGAACTTAAAAACTGTAAATTTCATTCATACACAATTTATGCCTTACACTTGTTAATTAAATACGTTTTTTAAAAACGTGTGATCAATTCTGAAACGAGACAGACCACTTAAATTAGTTTATTATTGAATTAACTTAATATTGATCTGTGTATCTGATATTTTTCTGAAGCCTTCTTCTGAGAAAATTTCGCAGTTTTCACTTCTTTAAGGGCATTTTCAGGATTTTCATTGCGGTAATTTTTGTATACACCACTCCCAGGTTTCTTCTTATAATGCCTAATCACACAGCGATGTAAACAAATCAAAATGTATTCTTACGCGTACTCATGTGTACATACCACATGATGCTAAGCTGGTTCGTCTGTTGACAATTGTAAAACCGCCTACTTACGTTTGACAGGAAAAGAAATAACTACCTACTTTCACTGTTCACATATAATGATTAGCTCTATTAATTGTATAATAAATAAAACTCCAAAAATAACTAGGCGAGTCATTATATATTCAGTACGAAATGTAAACTTATCCGGTAAAATCATAAAATGCATATATCTTGTTTTGAAAGTTTGCTGAAGTATACGCAATGATTACCTGAAGAGCCAATCTAAAGATGGAACTGGTCCCACTCCTCCAACATACGAGTCATTTGTTGCAGTTTCAATCGAAGTGTCTGAATCATGAATTGTCATAAAGATTGATAATAACTATTGGTCCAACGACAATGTCCACAATTCTCTCCAAATCTAACTTTGTTTACTCTTTTCAAACAATGTGTGATACACATTCACTGCATTTTCGGCTGTCACTTGTTAAAAAGCTGCTTACACAAGATGTCGCACGTCGGCTAATTTAAGTTTTGTTTCTTTCAAAAACGCCAGTAAATTCTACTGTTTAATTGAGAATATTGTTTAATGAAAAAGCAAACAAAACTTATTATATACACTAGGAATAACTATTTCCTTCTGTATATTTACTACACTGGTATTATATGTTTCCGCCATTACTTGCTGACTAGAAACGACCGCTGAACTACAAAGAAATAATGATTATATTATCAATAAACTTTGTTCCTTGATCATTCATGCAATATCATTGCATAATTTAATATGATATTCTATACTCTCTCGGTAATTTAAGAGGGAAAAGCGGTAAAACATTCAGCAGCCAATCAGAGCCGTTGCAACCTGTTGCTTTTGTTTATATTACCAGTGAATTAAGGATGAATGGAGGAGAATAGTAACGGGCAGCTCGTTTACAATCAGAAAACTGACTCAAGATTAGGTATTTATCATAGTTGGAAATATACGCATTCATTGTTGTTAAAAGTCAACCAAATGTATTATTAATAATTATCTTCTGTTTTTAAAATAACTTATTACAAGCTCGTTATTATTGTCAAAATGGCGCGAAACACGCAGGAAATTCAAGATGTTAATGAAGTCCCAATTCTGTCAAAGTAGCCCCTTTAAGTCCTTTGGAGGGAAAGAGCAGTACTGAGTATTCATTAGCTCAGACCGCATAGTTGAATCGAAACAACAAATTAAATTAAAATCGTGTTTACAATAATGGATTAATGAATAACTTGAAAATTACTGAAAATTTGTACAACTCTTTAAATGTTTAACGCCTAGAGTAATACTAACAATATTCAATAAAAACATAGTTTCAGAACCCATGTTTACGCATGAGTAGGCAGCAAAAGATACATCACATACCTATACATACTTTATGCGGAGAGGGGAGAAGTCAACGTCGCAGCTACTGTTAATAGCGGCTATAAATCACAGAACCATGTTTTTCAAAGTACTGTTTGATTGCGTAATTTGTGCTAATGTTTAAAAAAAATCTTATACAATATTAATGGATTTTCATGCAGCCTATATTGAAAAAAAAATATTACTAATGGCTTAATGAAGCAACGAAACCACTGAGCATTCTTGTTACACCACTAAGACATTTTACTGATCTAGATGAAGGCGCGGTAATGCATGCGACTCGCATTTTGGAGGGCCCAGGTTTTATTCCCGGCGAGCGCCCCTCGGACCATGGATTTCTCGGAATTTCCACGGGTCGTTAGTCTGCTTCTCGTTTTATTAATACGTAGTTTCATTCATCCTTCATCTCGTTTTGGACTGTTTTAGGGTTGAAAGTGAAGGCGATGCTGTTTCGATGCAGCAACAGGATATTTTCTCCGTCCCTGGCCTTCGGCTGCCTGCTGGGGTATATGGACTGCCCCTTGGGGGAGTGCTGCATCGTCTAATTGGGCGGAGGTACCTGGTCTGCTTATCGCACTACCGGGGCGTTTAAATATGGAAACTATACCGTCACCCCTGATTTCGGCCACCCGGTGCTCGACTCACCTCATCCCTCCCTCCCGGGGTGCCCTTTCAGAATTGCAGTGCAATATCCTAACTGGATCGATGCAGAATCCTTTCGAAAACACTCTATCCCTAGGCAATTTAATGATTTTAAATGTTCAAGATTTAATAATGCGTTAGCATGATGCCTTTAGTGATACAACTACCAGCTAAGTTACTATTTCTCTTCCCTGTCCACCATATGTAACCTTTTATTATTCTGCAATCTCTGGTGGGATCAACCTAGTGGCGGTAACCAAGCAGCAAGCCGAGCCGGAACTCAAGGGGAGTTTCTTGCAATCGGCGCTCTCTCCTCCATCTCTTTCCGGGTTGGTTTTACCAGAGTAAACTGCAGTATCAATCCATACACAACGGAAGGAGAACATCGCAGGATATTCCTAACCCACCCAAATTTTGGAATTCCCTGTGTAATAGCACGTTTTCCAATGTCTTTAAGAAAGTGAAAACGTGTTTCTTAGAAGGACATTCTTGGGCATTCTGTGTTTGTTAATACATTACCTCCGGTTCTAGAACAAACATAGGGAATAGTAGTTCAGCTAAGAAGTATTAAGCAACTTTAGTGGGAAGAGATTTTGTGAAGGCCAAATATGGATAAGGGCAATTGAATCAGATGTAGAATAAATTACCGAACTCTTTATGTGTACAAAATGCAGTGTATTAATCCTTTTTTCAATAATCTAAATACTTTAGTAGTGGCACATTTGCGTAATTATTTCTTGTTTAGCAAATGAAGAACATGCATTTTTCTCAAAACTATTATTTTAATTGAGAGGATGTCAAATACTTTTTAAGTGGCAGAAAAATTAAACAGGAAAGAAGAATGATGATACATTGGCTGTTGTATTTTACTTATTGGAGACTTCAAATATTTTTTAGGTGGTGGAGAAGTTAAAACAGGAAAGAAGAATGATGGAATACTGGATGTTTTATTTTACTTCATTAAAGTAATGGCGTTTTCTGGACACCCCCATATAGAAATCGACAAACATGTTACTAAAACAAACTAACGTGTTTAAGCATTCAATCCATTCTTATAAATGAAACAAGCAGAAAATTGGAGATTGAATTATGGCCAAATTTGATTGTTTGGCCTTTGAGATTTTTTTTTTACTAAATACAAACCATTTCACAAATCGAAATATATAAACATATTTGGCTACTTCTGTGGAATTATGAGACAATATGAGGAAAGAAGTCAGCAAACAGACGTTTCTTAGATTATAAAAATTAATGACATTATCTGCTTTGCTATATGAATGTTAAAACCGAGTTTTGAGTAAAGGCAATGAAATGGAGTGGTAATTTGTGAACTCGGCATTCTTAGATATGTGGCTGATTATATTGTGGTGAGCAAGAAAAGAAACGAAATTATCAGAGAAGAATTGAAAATGCAGATTACATTTGAAATAATAAGACAGTACTCCCGGAAGTCCCGGATTTGATTCCCGGAGGTCCCGGGTTCGATTCCCGGCTGATGCGGGGACTTTTTCTTTAACCAGAATTATTCCCTATCCCCCACAGATTCTGAAAGTATGTATGTGAGAGTGAATGTGTGTGTGTTTGAGAAAAATAAAATGATTTAAACTCAACGTAAAGAACTACATACGAGTTGTTTCTAATGCAAAGACCCCGTTATGACCTTAGATGTTAAAGGAGGCTATATAAATGAAACAATAAAAAATAAAACAGTATCGCCCGCCTAGGTGGTGTAGGGGTAGCGAGTCTGCCTCACATTCAACGGTTCGCGAGTTCGAGTCCCACTTAGGATGAGTTACCCGGATAAGGATATTTTCGGGGGTTTCCCTTATCCTGAGAAGACAAATGTCCAGCATCATTCAGCTCCATAGACATCAATATCATTTGAGTATCATTTCATCGATTTCATTCATCGTCCGATATGACCAACCAAGTTATAAGATCTTAAAAAATAAATAAATAAATACACAAATAAAACAGTATCCAATACGACGAAGAGAGTACATAAATTGGTACCATATTCAAGAGTTGTAAAAGCAAAGCCAGGGAATAAACTAACAGGCGAAAGATAATTATTACTAGGGTGTCGTGATAAGAATGAGCTGAAAACATCTTCTGCAAAGCTAGGTAGGGAGGTTTACAAACCAGTAAAACGTAAGGGATGGAGCGGCGCAGCGATGTCAAGGTTGCAAACTATGGCAGTAGCACGGTCGATGGCACGATAGCGTGTGGCAGGACAAACACGCTAGTGTTGCTGGTGGTCTACGTTACTTCTAACTACATGCTGCATTCGCTAAATCAAGTTATTTGTGTCAAAGACCTTGATATCTCTTAAGTAGTATTTTCAACAGAACTTTCCCATCTTTTTCGGGTACATCAATTTGCTCTCAAGACCGTAGTTGGTCACACCTAGGAAGACCTAAGGTATACTTCTGTTCAATAGTAGAGGCCTTAACATTTCATGAGGTTATAAACTTGGCTTTTCCCTTCTTGCCCTTCTGCTTGAACACAATAGGGACAGTAACCTTAATATACTCTTAAGAATACATTGAGAGGACCCTTTTATATTTAAGTTATTAGAACTACAAGAAGGATAAAGGTCTAATTATATTACAACTTCATTAAGTGTGGATGTTAAGGCTTGAACATATGTAAGCATAGTTCAGGCTTAAAAGAGAGGAATAGGGCAAAGCTCAGACTTTCAGGTTAATTATAATTTCCTCACTCACTATCTTAATGGTGTATGCTTAATTTTTCAATAAACAAAAATGTAGGCAAATTAGTCCATTAGAAGTCGTGGGGGTATCATGATCAGACTGCTTTTGTTAGAGTAAATGCTGAAAACTCCAAGCTACAGCACGACAAAGATTACTCTTATTTTATTTTAGAATTAGGCATGGAAATTTGTCATTAAGAAATCCTTTTTACGAGCGTTGATTAAAATAATGAGAAGAGTGGAAATGTTAGCAGCGAAGATTTTAAATAATTGTGATATTGTGAATATACCTTAGAGTTTCCATTTGAATGCAGGTCTGAAGTTTGGTGAAAAATGAGGAAAGTAACCATAGGGATCGCGCTTTCAAAATAAACATTTAAAGTTCTAATTTCAAAATTAATGCTCATTCTGATAAAGCGTAAGCAACACGATGTCAATATGTAATTACAATTATTTTCATTAAATAAATTGCTAGGTTATTATTTTTTTCTCATATCATTTGTGCTATAATTAGATAATGAATTGAATGTTTAAGTAAATATTATTTTTATTATTTCATGTGGAACATTTGAAATCGTATAATAGCATTTATTTTTTAAACGTAATAATTTAAAGCTGATTGAGATTATACATTAAGTTCAACATTGTTCGGTTTTTACGTAAGACTGAGGTAAAACTAAATTTCCAATCAGATTGATTAAAAACTTGAGAAAGCATATTTTAACAAAGTAAAGCAATACTATAATAATTAGTCACTCTCTACAATGTGATAGGTTGTCGTATAAAATACTGGGATTTTGTTGCTATGCTATTTCAATAGTTAATATTTTACATATGCCATTTTAATCAAAATCGTTGAGAAAATTAAAAGTTTCGAGAAAGGGTAGTTGGGTTTGGGGGATTTTCCAAAAAATCTTCGTGTCACATCTTTGGTAGATGCCTAACCTAAATACCAATTTGATATTTATCGGTATTTTCGTTTTTAATTATGGTGTCCCCCCTCCACACACACACAAACACGTTGACAATTTTTCTAAAAATGCTTAATTTGGATTCAGGAAGTCTCAAAACAAATATTTCAGGTGAAATATCGGTATCAAGTTTTTGGGTGGAATATAATACCTTCTCTATATATTATATACATTGCACATAAGTGGTCGAGAGAGTAAAAAATCTAAAATGTTCCATTCACAATACTTTCTCTAGTTGTTCCACAAAGAAATTTTTCTTTATTCTTTTATTTAGGTCATGTTAATCTAGATAAACACCAACAGAATTGTCTTGTTACTTGCTTCTTTGTAAGTAAAAGGGAAGTAAGGGAATACATTATGCTAAAGCGATAATTAAATATTTTAAAAACTGGTCGCTATGTGAAACAATTGAGATTCAGTTCGCTTTCCATGGTCCCGTTTGAGAAAGGTTAGTTTAAAATTGAAACCAATAATAATAAATATATCGAAAACGATCAACTCTACAAAAAAAAAAAAACATGTGTAACGTCTATGAAGTGTTTTAACGTGATCTACATTTTTGTGTAGTAAAGTTTTATCTATCTCTTACAGTTTAACCGTTATGCAAAATTTTGTAGAACATAATCAGAAGAAAGAGCTCTTCAGAGGCTATTCCCAGAAAATTCAAAATATACATTTTATTTGTGATGTGAATACTTTTAATATATGGTATTTTAATCTAAATCATTGCAGCTGCTTTTTGAGAAAATCAACATTTTTGAAAAATACTCCATGCAAAGGTTAGTTGGGGTGGGAGAATTTTCTTGAAAATCTTCGTGTCGCATCCTTGGAAGATATTGAAATTAACCCACACTTCATTTTTGAGCTATGGACTCACACATACACACCAGACAGACAGACACATAAAATTTTCTAAAAATGCTAAATGGTTTTTTTCGGGCTCAGGGTACCTAAAAACATATATTTCCGGTATCGAATTTGGGTGGAATACAATACCTTCTCTATCTACCATATACATTGTATTTACGGGCTAGAGCAAGTAAAAAGAGACCCATATTTCACCCGGACAGCATACGAATAACATAAAAGATGTCTTGGGAATTGGAATCTAGAGCATGATGTCACATGGTTATATGAATGCCGTAATTAATTTGTTTACCGCATTATAGTCTCTATTGTAGACGACATAACCTCTGAGTTGTGGGATAAACTCATTCAAGATGAACAGAGATTCACTCATCTGGAAAATACAGAAGATTCAGAGATTACTTTAGAGCACACCATGGCACGGCAGGAATTTCATGGGCAATGATTTGGCAAAATGCTTCATTTATATTCCCATTGCCCTTTTTCATTGCTTCAATTATGTAGTGTCTGCAATACACTTCTTAGACATGCTGGAAAATATATAAAATGGAATTTTTTTGCTTTTTATTCTGTTTACACTTCATATTTTGATTTGCTATTATTGGTAATGAGTATTTAAAACTCTTTACGGACCTTAAAACACTCCTGAAAACGGTATTATAATGTAATAATTATAATGCCAATTTTAAAATATTGCTTTTTTCAAAAGCTTTTATCAGCATTTTTCATTACTTAAAGTGCTCAATGGGTTAACGTTTTTAACTGATTACTTATAATTCTCAACAAAACTTCACGAATGATTAATTTAGAGAATCACATAATTGCATTTAAAATTCTATAAATTCGTTATACTATTAAATATTTTGAGGCTAGATTTTCACAGAATCCCTAAAATGTATCATTTAAAGAAGTGTCACTTTTTTTGCATAGCTTGTGTGAATTAAAAAGCCATCAAATTTAGGGTTTTTATAATGGATTATCAAATCGTCACCATATAATAATATATACTTTTAAAGGTATTATAGGTGTATTTTTACGCTCTCTCGTGGGTCGCACATTCTTCATCCTCTTATTAACTCATCTATAAGAATATTGAACAGTCTGTGACTTATTACAATTCTTAATCATCATAATCCTTTGACTAAAATGTATATCCTTGTCTTTTCTGGACCAAATCAAGTGCTTTAGCAACCACAACTTCTTTCTGAGGTGAAGAACATTTTATTTTACTTTAAAGAAAATGATTTAGACAAATCTATGACTCTGAGTTAAAGACACACTCAAGAAGCATTCTATAACTATTTAATATGCTTCGTCAGTGAATACTTCATTAATCTGGTGTTTATACGTCTCTGGCATCAGATACTGAAATTAACTATTAATTATAAAATATTAATATCATTTGTATTAGGGAAAGCAAAAGAAAATTACTAGAATGTAAATATATATTACAGCTATGTATAGAGCCATTTTATCTTTTTGACAAATACATTTTTTTTGGTAGTGTTTAACGCCCGCTTTAACTACTAATGGCACCGCAGGCAGTGACACTGATGATACACGAATGATGATGGAGCACCGGTGGAATGCGATGGCGGGGGAAACCGGAGTACCCGGAGAAAACCCGAACCAGCGCCGCTTTGTCCACCACAAATCTCATATGCGGTCGCTTGGGATCGAACCGCGGCCGTCTAGGCGAGAGGCTAGTGGTCTAACCACTGGGCCACGGCGCGGCCAACAAATACATAAAGATATAACACACTGTATGACTAACTAAATGAACAAGAATAGTTTGATAAATTGTGTTTAAGTTGAATGAAGAATATTTATATTGACAGGTGATAATCAGACAATTTGTAGGTAATAATCAGACGTAAAATAGCATAAAGATTCTAAAGGTGCCTATAAAATAACAACAAACAAATTTGATGTGTTTCATCGCATGGCTTTTTCTACCTATTCTACAGCAAACTATTCTTATAAAAGCTAATTCTTCTTTCCTCTTCCTAATTAAGATAAACATTAGCAGAAATGGTCTTATTACTTGCTTCTTCGCAAGTAGAAGGAAAATAAGGACTGCCCTAGGCTTAAATGATAGTCAATCTTTTAAAAAAGCCTATCGCTAAGTGAAACAATTGAAATTCGGTTCTCTTTGTGTGCCAGAGAGACGAAAATGAATATGTCTTCCCATTTGAGAAAAGTTTAAATAGATTAAAACCGAAAACCAATAACAAGGAATATCTCGAAAACGGTTAACTCATATAAACTGTATATAACAATATTTGTGTGTTCTAATTGATGTACATCTTTCGTGTAGTAAGTTTTTGTCTACCTTTTGCGGTTTACAGTGATTCAAAAGGTATACACAAGTCTTCCAAATTAAGAGATCTTTAGAGGTTATTTCCAGGAAATTCAATGTAGACATTTCGTGTTTATGAAAATATCTTAAATTAATGAAAATCGGTACGCAAATTTTTGAGAAAATCAACAATTATAAAAAAAATGTTCCATGTAGGTCTCGAAAATCTTGGTATCGCATTCTTGGAAGATACTGAACTTAAATTCCAAGTTTGGTATTAACCGACTTTTCGTTCTTGAGCTATGCTGCCTACAGACACGGACATGTTTCTAAAATTGATTTTTTTACTCAGGAGGTCTCAAAATACGTATTTCGGAGAAACATCGGTATCGAATTTTCGGTGGAATGCAATACCTTTTCTATTAATTATGTACATCGTACATACGTGTTAGAGAATTTTTTTTGTGGATACGGAACGTGAGTTTGCAGTGAAATATCAGTATTAATTTTTGAGTGAAATGCAATACCTTCTCTGCTTATGTACTAGTGCTAAATAGAGAAAGTAATAACCTAGCAACATGGACTTCCTATTCATGTCTACGAAACAGCCAGAGTTGCCATGGAAACCGAATTCAAATCTGAAGGCAGTTTCGTAACAGGCATCATTTTGATGAGATGCGACATTATCCCAGCAAAACAAACATTATGCAAGTTCCCCATCAATGTCACATTTGCTTTCTTTACCGTAACGACACAGAATATTAATACACACTGTGTACAAGCTTCACCATCCGTGTCTTTACCGAATACGACCGACCGAAACGGAGCCTAATGCCGTTCCTGCTGATTGCTCATTTTAAAGACGGCGAAGAACTCTATTGAATAAACTCTCACCTTCGTTGAGGTAACACACAGATGTTGCATAATCACGGAATCGTAACTATGGCATACCTTCAATTAGCCATTTCCATTTCGTTGACAAAGTCCCTTATGATAAAAATATAAGTATTTTAAATCTGAAACCAATAACAAGGAATATTTCAGAAACGATTAGCTCTATAATAATAATAATAATAATAATAATAATAATAATAATAATAATAATAATAATTCTATTACTAATAATACTAATACTACTACTACTACTACTACTACTACGACTACTACTACCACTACTACTACTAATAAAACAACAATAATTATTTAATAGGAATAATTAATACTAATAATAAATATAATAATAACAATAATTAATAATGATAATAAAACTAATTAATAATAAAATTGTTAATAATAAATATAATAACGATAATTAATAATAAATATAATAATAACGTATATGCCATATACTTTTTGTTTTAATATGATCTACATATTTTGTTTGGTAAGTTTTTGTCTCTCTCTTATGGTTTACCACATGCAAAATTCAGCCAAATTAATCTAGAATAAAGAGGTCTTCAGGGGCTATTTCCAGAAAGTTCAAGATATACATTTTATTTGTCAAGTAATTTTCTTTAATATACGATATTTTAATCAAAGTAATCAAGAGCCATTTTTGAGAAAATCAAAATATTTAAAAATTTTCCATGTAAAGGGTGATTAGTTGGGGGGATTTTTTGAAAATCTTCGTGTTGCATCATTGGGAGATACTAAGGTTAAACCAAGATTGATAACGGAATTTTCACTTTTGAGCTATGCTGTCCGCAGACACACATGCAGTCAGACACATAGGTGCATTGACCTTTTTCTAAAACTTTCTTTTATTCACGGGGTCTCAAAACATGTATTTCCGTTGAAATTTTTGGTATTGAAATTATGGGCAATACAATATTTTCTTTAAACAATATGTACATAGTATGTGTAGAGAAAATAAAAAATATGATGCGTTACATGCGCATAACTTTCTCTCCCTATTCTGGCCACGCCGTGGCCGAGTGGTCAGACCACTCGCCTCTCACCTAGACGGCCCGGGCTCGATCCCAAGCGACCGCATGTGAGATTTGTGGTGGACAAAGCGGCGCTGGGGCAGGTTTTCTCCGGGTTCTCCGGTTTCCCCCGCCATCGCATTCCACCGGTGCTCCATCTTCATTCATGTATCATTAGTGTCACCGCCTGTGGTGCCATAAGCAGTTAAAGCGGGCGTTAAACACTACCAAAAAAATTCTCCCTATTCTGTAACAAACTATCCTATAAACGCTTATTCTTCAATTAGCTTCATGCTAATTAAGATATATATTAGCAGAACTGGCGTTATCACTTAGTTCCTAATGAGTAAACGCTTATTCTTCAATCTACTTCATGTTAAATCAAGATGTATATTAGTAGAATTGGCGTTACCACTTAGTTCCTAATGAGTAAGAGTAGTAAGGGAATACAATAGGCTAAAGCTACAGTCAAATCCTTAAAAGCTGTCGCTATGTGAGACAATTGAAATTCGATTCGCTTTGCAAAGTTCAGTCCCGTAAAACAAAAGAGAGCTGAAACGAAAGACGACTTTCTGTTTGAGTAAAGTTTAAGCAGCGAAAATTGAAACAAATAACAAAGAATATCTCCGAAACTGTTAAATGTAAAAAAATGTATATGGTATAAACTGTGTTTTAAAGAGATCTACATTCTTTGTAGCAAGTTTTTGTCAGTCTCTTATGGTTTACTAATTATACAAAAGTCGTCCAGATTGAGGAGGTCTTCATAGATTATTCATAGGAAATTGAAGATATATATTTTATTTATTATGCAAATATATTTCTTTAATATACGGTATTTTAATCAAAATCATTTTTGATAAAATAGAACATTGCGAGACATCTTCCTGTAAAGTGTAATTTGGAGATGGGGATTTTTCTGCAAGTTTTCTTGTCGTATACTTGGAAATTACTAAACTTAAATACGCTTTGATATTTAACCAACGTTCGTTTTTGAGTTATGCTATCCACTGACCCACTGACCTTTTTTTTCAAATGTCTTTTTTTTATTCTTTTTGTTAATTTAGGGGACCCTAAAAGTGTATTTCTGGTAAAATCTAGTATCCAAATTTTGGGTGGAATGCAAACTACTTTATTTGCTATGTTCGCTGTACATACGTGCTAGAGAAAGTAAAATACAGAGAATAAAAATATAATGTAAGATTTTTAATAAAAACTAACATGAAGTCAAATTGGCAATCAAAGATTTTATTTTGAAACACCAATACTTTAATCTATTTCATCGTAACCACCCATGTGTAAAGAACGGGAAAATATGTTTTCTCATTCACAGTTTAAAAAATCCATAGTGTATTTACAATTAACTAAACTAATGTATTCTCGTAAGTAGAATTGTGAAAATTAATTATATTTTATAGCTTAACGTTCGTTTAGCCTGGTAGGTCATGCCTAAGATGTATGAAATCGGTGAAATAAAGCTCAAATGAGCCTGGGGTCCTTGGGGTTGCAAGTTACTTGATTTTTGCCTTTCAGGATAAGGGAGAAACCCTTATCCGGTAACTTATCGGAACCTCTCAAACAGAATTTAAATTATTGTAATATTTATCATCCTTATATGGGAACCTAAATATACAGGATTTATTATATTTAAACGCTGCAGAACTTTAAAAATCAGCTTAAGAAAATTGATTCAAAGCTTACCATATGACATAATTGCTTTTGTCATAGTGTGTGTGAATGTGTGTGTGTGATGCCGGAGGAAATTCTACAATGCAGCCAAATGGCTTATTGTCCGTCAGATTCCAGGAGGATAGGATGAGATGAGCGTAATATCAACGTAGTCGAAACCCGACGGCAAGGGAAGAGCCACCATGGAGGTTCCCTAACATTCCAAGCAGTTCATCTCAACGCGCCCCAGATCTGATCGAACTCACGGAATCTACAGACGACTTCCAACGCTATCCCGCTATTCCTGGTAGCTGTATTTCCAGAGCGTATTCACCACAATGGAAGGGCACTCCACCGCAGTCCTCGCCGACACTGAAAAAGATCAGTTGGATGAAATGGAGATGAAATGCAGCGACAGGAAGTTCGGTTGAATAAAGCAAAGTCCCCAGCATTTGCCTAGTGATCGGGTAAACCTTTGAAAAAACAACAACCATGAGTTGGCAGCGGGAATTGATCCCACGACCTCCCGAAAGTCGACAAAAAACGAAACGCTTGGACCACCTGGCTTGGTTTTGTAATAGTAGATTCTTTGTTTCTGCTTTGTTTTGTGTGTGTATGAGAGAGAGAGAGAGAGAGAGAGAGAGAAGGAGGTAGCGATTGCTCGTGTAATAGTAAATTTTTTAGTTTAACACTGCTTAATATCTATAATAATAATAATAATAATAATAATAATAATAATAATAATAATAATAATAATAATAATAATAATAATAATACATTTAGTTGTATAATTATTATGAATTATCTGACATCTTTACCTTGTCGGTTTTGCGATTAATGTTATTCAGTGTGTGCCAGATAGACGGTCTTAGTTGGATAGTTGCCTTCCTAGCTGTTTGAATAGCTCGCTATTAATGACCTCAACAGCGTAATATCTTATGTAATTTGTTGTTTCTGATGTATACGAAAGTGAACATATGTGATAAAGGGATTATTTAGTGTGGATTCTTAATGTATTCTACTGTGATTAGCTAAATAATGAGAAGTAGGCTAGTCCAGTTTTAGAGACTATACCTTGTAAAGATAATCGGCGTACCCTCCCCCTATTTGTAGGACTGACACCCCCTGGGACATAAAGCCTAGGAGTCAAAAGCCTGTCGGGCAGCCAACGGCACGAAACCACAAATGGAGAACCTGTTATGAGGGGTCGGCCCGTAGCCGGGCATAAACATGAGGAAGTTGGTGATATGAAATGTATTGGAAAGGTGATGATAAAACAATTGGTGGAATAAGAGTGGCGGGGGAAACCGAAGGACCCGGAAAAAACCCGCCCAGACGCCGCTTCGTCCACCACGAATCCCACATGTGGGCACTTGGGATCGAATCCGGGTCGCCTAGATGGGAGGCGAGCGGTCTAACTACTCACCCAGGGATAGGTGTTAAATTAGTTTTAATACACATATTTGACAATCAGGGGAGAGAAAATGACTTACATAGTACACTAACACAGAAACACACATCACTAAATATCCATGGCCATAGCGATATTCGAACCACGGCAATTTGAGGACAGAGCGTCAACGCCAAATGCGCCAACGCGGCCATTGGGGCCGGAAATTAGTTATTTATACTGTCAAAGGACACAATATATGCAAAGTATGTAAAAGATTTCTTCTGAAGTGATCAGGAACTTCAGTCATTGTCGCCATTTTAAATATTAGTTAAGTGTATTAAGGAATAGATGAGAATGTTTAATGGGTAGAAAGAAAACGTGTTTCACATTCGATTCTCCACACTTCGGAACGTAGATATAAATGCTGCTTCTTAGAGATCAGATTATAAAATTTCATAGGTAATTATATTAGATAACTGAAATTCGGTTATCGCATGTCACTTTCATTTCATAAACAAAGTAGATCGTATCAAATCGCTGGACACTTGATCTGCACATGGGCGGCGGTGAACGAAAGTGAAGACGCTCAGGAGAAGGGAAATGTTACTGAGTGGGGGGGAGGTATATAAGATTGGGGTCTCTGGGACAGCCCTTTAACCGGTGAGAGTGCTTAGCGTGTCGTGTTGTTCTTCCAGAGTGTCATCGTCCTCCACGTGGTGCACAAGGACGTCATGAAGGTAGCGCTGCTCTTTTGTTTACAGTTGTCTCTACTGATGTGAAATACGATGACGATTTTTTGTTACGCTTTAAGGGCACTGGGAAGCTTTTTAATGCATATTTTCTTCTTTAAGACTATAGGAAAAGACACTTTCACTTTCAAAGGGTAGTGTTTCGTGGAGTATTAAATGCAATTTAATGGGAGGTTACAATTCATCTGATAAAACTCAAATTTCAAATAAATGTTTTTCTTGAATAAAAATGCACAAATTATATAAATTAAATTGCTTTCTCTTGTTTCATATCAAATACATCGCCACTGAACAACTGAATGTGTTACGAAATGCTAACCAGTGCTACCGACAGTGATAATGAGAAAATAGTTAACCTCAAAATTAAAAAATAAAGCTAAATCAGAACTCAATTGACACTTTTTTGAAGAACATAATTTGTTGGAAATTAATACTATTTGAATGCACATTGTTTAAAATACAATTGTTAAAGCTGAAATAACTTGCTGAATGGTTTAAATTGAAGTACATTCTTATACTATTATCGTTGTCAGTAGCGAACTGGGGTTTTATCCAATAAAATGGCTTACTTGCAAGCACATTGGTCGAAATCCGAGGCATTGCTAAACCTGCTTGTTAGTATCACATATTAGGTGTATGAGTGGATATTCCTTAAATTGTATCTTTCAAAATATAGTGGTATTAATTATATATCATATTAATTTGATTTATCTAAGTGCAGGTGTGCCCAGGTAAAACAATTAAAGGTACATTAACAAAACTTTTGCTGTATACTTTAACTCCAGCCGTGTATGTTGAACTATACGTTGTATTTTAAATTTAAAATTACGGCATGCCAATATTAATTTGGCAAGTAGTTACTATTCTCACAAAATTTAAGGCTTAATTCTTAAAAGCTAAGTATTCAGCTTGACAAACGATTATTAAGTATCAAATAGAAAATTAACCAAGAACTGTAAGTGGAAAGTGTAGATTGAAAAAAAAAAACTTAATTTAATCATACATTTTCATCCCTTAGTCACTAAAAACCGTATACTTCAACATACAAGTACGTAAAGTTAAATTACATTTGCAAAAGGTAGTTTTAAAGCAACAAGTTAAATACACACCTTATCATTACAACTAATTTCCAGTGTCCTTAACCAGACACCACTGAAGCCCTGAAGTTTGTAAATTCTAAACGCTATTAAATGCCAGCTTTAGACTTATATGTATAGTTTTTAGATTTAATGTGTCTTAAATTCGGACTATAAAACCTATAATTTCTTTAAATTACTTTTACAATTATTTTAGAGTCTTTACTATAAAAGAACAGTAGTGTCCTGTGTAGCCTTCTCTATAGATGTAATTTAGAAATATGTTCTATTTATCACCACGAACAAAATTCCCATTTTATAAATAATTTTCAGATTTTCTCAATAGTATTAGACTCTAGAGAAGAATGTAAAGCACAAAATGACATCAGGAAACTGAACCCTTTTAGACTTTTCATTAACTCTTATGCAAACATACAAAACCAATAATTGGCAGATAAGGAATTCTTAGAGTTACTTTTTCAATTGCTTTATTCAGTACGAAAATCTAAATGATTGGGATGATTTCAACATAAATACATTTTTAAATAGCTTCTTACAAGACATATGCTATAAAGGTAAATTTAAATGTGAGGGAAATGAAATAGGAAGTGTTAAATGCTATGAATTATTATTTTTAACTTTTAACCTAACAATTTGTAAATTATGTACCCAGTAACATTAAATGAAGAAATACTGTTATAAGAACACAAAACTTATACTGTTTATATTTTAAATGTTTCCATACAGCTCCCATTTACTAGACTAAAACAAACACGTTTGAAACAAAACAAGGAGTATATCCAGAGCCAAAGCTTCGCTTCAAAAACAGGAAAGATGCTTCCTCTCAATGGGCCCGTGAGGCCAGTATTTAACCCTTAAAAACGTCCCTCACTTCTGTTTACTCAGGGATGGAAGTGGTTACGCATGTCAACACAAAAGGAAGCCTGGCGAAAAACCTCTGTCAGGATGACAGTGTAGCACACCCACGATTCAAACTCAGAACCTCTTCAATGATAAAGACACTTGTCTTTACACCTTCTTTCTCTCATTTATCAACAACTTTTACGGTTAGAATGATGGCACTTGGAAAAGTGGTTTCTGGTACCAGTTTCTCACATGCTGTCTTTATAGATGTTTTCGTAAGAGCAATATTCGCCAAAAAAATCTGTAGTGTTCCATGTACAGACTTTCTTTTGCATCTCCATAACAAATTATTGTTAAAAAGCTTATTCTTCTATCTACTTCATGATAATCGAGATAGAATTAGCAATAATTGTCCTTATTACTTGCTCCCTTGTAAGTAGAAGAGAAAAATCTAATATGTTCCATTAACATGACATCCTCTAAACAAACCTTTTATTCAAAACAATAATCTTTTATTTACATCATGCTAATCACGATAAACATAAACAGAATTAGTCTTATTACTAGCTTCCTTGTAAGTAGAAGGGAAATAAGGAAATGCATAGGCTAAAAGTACCTACAGTGATATGTGTGTGTGTGCGCGCATGTTTGAACACCATATTTCAAAAACAGTGTTGTTAAATACAAAATTTAGGTTTAAGTTCAGCAACTTTCAAGGGTGGGATACAAATATTTTCAAGAAATCCGCCCATCCCAATGTACTGTTTACATAGTGCCATTTTTGAGAAGATGAAGGTTTTCAACATTTTTTTCAATTTTTATAAACGGTATATCTTGAATATTCTGGGAATAGTCTCTGAAGCTCTCTTCAAGCTGGATGACTTTTGTACTAGGGGCTTTTAATAAGTCCTTAGAAAATCCAAGAAATTACATTCGTAGCATAAAAACCGTCGTCTCTAACTAGATGTCAGTTTAAGTTTCAGCTATATCCATCACGTGGTTTCGTTGCCATAGGCAATTGAATCAACAATCTGGTGCTTCTTTAGAAAGATGAAATGCGGTGATTAAACACTTCTATTTAAAAGATTTAACTCTGAAAGAGATATAAGCCGAGTTGGATGAGGTGTATGCATATCGGCTCCTGCGTTTGCAACAATTTACAATTGGATAATTTAATTTAAACGTGAACGGACATCTACAAATAATGAGCATCGTTCCGGACGTTCAGTAGAAATGACTTCCTCCGAAATGATTGACAAAATTCAGGATATGGTTTTGAGTGATCGACGAATCAAAGCTTGCAAAATAGCAGAGGCCACAGGAAAATTACAAGGTACATGTTCTCTATTTTGTACCAAAAATTAGGCCAGTCAAAGGCTTTGGCAAGACGGGTGCGGCATTTGGTGTCAATGGAGAAAAAAACGCATTCGTGTGATCGAATCGAAAGCTGGTTTGGCACTTTACCGTCGCAATCCTGACGAGTCGATACATAACTGCGTCGATCCTACATTATACATAGCTGTAGATTAATCATGGATACACTACCACATGCCAGAAACAAAAATACAGTCGAAAAGTAGGGTTTTAAAGACGAACCGGCTCCAAGGAAGGCAAAAATGGTGAAATCTGCAGAGAAGGCGATGGCCTCGGTTTTTTGGAATGCGCGCGGAATTATCTGCATTGATTAATTGCAGAAAGGAAGAACGATAGATGGAGAGCATAATGCATCGTTATTGCACCGTTTGAATGAAAAAATCAAGGAAGAATAACACCCTCATCTGGCCAGAAAAAGATTCCTTTCATCAAGACAATAGAAGGGTGCACTTCTGCGCAGTTTCGATGGCGACAATTACAGAATTAGGGTTCGAGTTACTACATTTGCCGTATTCACCATATTTGTTCCCGAGTGACACTTTCTTTTATTTCCAAACTCGAAAAAATGACTCGGCGGAAAACGATTCACGTTTAACGAAGAGGCCACCTCCCAAACATATGCCTATTTTGAGGACCTTCCATAATCCTAATTTTTGAAGGCTTAAAACACTCGGAGAAACCTGGGGAAAATGTTTCGAGCTAATATGTTGAAAAATAAAAAAATATACTAAAAATATTGTGTTTTTTAATTTTTTCTAAGGACTTATTGAACGACCCTTTTAATAATAAGAACGCAGTTACAACAAAAAGCTTTTTAAAGAATAGTTTGTATAGAGTGAGGAGAGAAGGTAATGTGAGTGCAGTAATTATACTTTTTTTTTTACTTTCTTTACCATGTACTACGTACATAGTAGGTAGAAAAGGTGTGTATCCGTATAAGCGAGCGTGTATGTGTGTGTGGTGTCTGTGTGTGGGTGCGTGGGTGTGTGTTTTCTGTGAACAGCAAAATCGAAATGTTTTTTAAAATGTTGCTTTTTAATTCAGGGGCACCTCGAAATATATCTACTATATTTGCGTTGATAGGTATCTCGACATCGAATTTTTGGGTGGAATATAATGCTTTCTCTACTTGTTATATGTGTAGATAAAGAAAAACGGAGTTTAATTTCACTTTTTTCCTTACTTTATTTTGACAAGTGTCTGTGCCACAGTGTTTCATAAGTAGTCCATTCGAATGCCGCAAAGAATATATGTATGTTTCACATAAAGATAAATTTCGTGTGGGATTTTCTTGAAAATTTTGTGTCGTTTACTTAGAAGATGCTGAACTTTTTTATCAAGTTTAATATTTAACCGACTTTTCGGTTTCGAGTTATGGTTCTCTCTCTCTCTCTCTCTCTCTCTCTCTCTCTCTCCCCACACATACACATGAAGTTTTTATATAAAAAACCTGACGTGTTTCATTTACATGACTTGCGCTATCTCTTCTG
The DNA here is from genome assembly GCA_030762935.1 of Hymenopus coronatus. Classification (NCBI taxonomy): domain Eukaryota; kingdom Metazoa; phylum Arthropoda; class Insecta; order Mantodea; family Hymenopodidae; genus Hymenopus; species Hymenopus coronatus. Next base: position 88,714,655 of record CM060881.1, on the reverse strand, counting down.
CAAACAAACTATTCTTACAAAATATCATTCTTTTATCTATATCATTTTAATGGAGAAATATTAGCAGAAAGTCTTATTACTTCCTTTCTTGTAAGTAGAAGCGAAATAAGGGAATACACTAAGCTAAAGCAAGAGTAAAATGTTTTAGAAGCTGGCCGCTATGTAAACAATTGAAGTTCGGTTCGCTTTGCATTGCCAGCAGTAAAACAAAAAAAGAGATGAAACTGAAACAACAAAGAGGAATTTCTCGGAATAGGTGAACTCTATAACAAAATTTTATTTCATATAAACAGTGCCATTTAACGAGATCTACATCTTTTGTTTAGCAAGTTTTTGTCAATCTACGATTTACCAATTATGCAAAACATAAAGATGTGTAGTTTATTTGTGTTTTAAATATGTTTAATATACGGCATTTTAATAAAAATCCCTACAGCCATTTTTTAGAAAAACAAAATTTTCAAATGCTTTCCCATGTAAAGGATAATTGGGAGAATTTTCTTGTATATTTTTGTGTGGTATCCTTGGAAAATATTAAACTTAAATTCCAAGTTTGGCATTTAAAGATATTTTAGTTTATAAGCTATGCTTTAAACACACACACGGTTCTTTTTCTAAAAATGTTTTTCTTTTGGACTCAGGGAACCTCAGAAACAGCAAAGTCTTCCAGCAAAATATGGACATTGGATTTTCGGGTTTAATACAATACCTTCTCTATACACTATGTATACAGTCCGTGTAGAGAAAGTAAAAATGCGTTTGTCTACATTCGCCGAGTTTCAAAATATAAATTTTCAATTAAAGCTCAGTATCGAAAGTTCAGTGCATCAGATATTTTCTCTACTTACGATAGGTAAGAGTAGAGAAAGTAAAACTCCGATGTGTTCATTCATATTACTTTCTATAGCTGTTCCAAATACAAACCATTATTCTTTTATCTACATCATGTTAATCGAGATAAATATTAGCATAATTCCTCTTACTACTCGCTTCCTTTTAAGTAGACGGGAAGTAAGGGAATATGTTACCCTAAAGCGATAGTCAAATCCTTTAAAAGCTTATCGCTATGTGAAACAATAAAATTGAGATGTGATTTGCGTTGCATGTTCCCGTTTGAGAAAAGTAATAAGTATTTTAAAGCTGAAGCCAATAACAAGTAATATCTTAAAAACGCTTAGTTCTAGAAAAAAGCTTTACATGAAATGTATTAGGTTTTTTTTTTTTAACCAGATCTACATGTTTTGTGTAGTAAGTTTTTGTCGTTCTCTTATGGTTTAAATTTTATGCAAGATTCCGCAAAACTCGACCAGAATAAAAAGCTTTTCAGAGGCTAGTCCCAGAAAATTCAAAATATACGTTTCCTCTTTGATGAGAATATTTTTAACTTACGGTATTTTTATCAAATTAGTTAGAGCCGTTTTTGAGAAAATCAAACTTTTCGAAAAATGTTCCATGTGAGGGTAGTTGGGGTGGAGGATTTTCTTGAAAATACCGAATTTGAATATCAGTTTTGTATTTAACGGACTTTTCGTTTTTGAGCTATGCTACACTATACAGACAGACAGACGCACATGCAGATCATATTCTAAAAACCTTTTTTCTGACCCAGGGGACCTCAAAACACATATTTTTGTATCGAATTTTGGATGTAACACAATACCTTCTCTATCCACTATGTGCATTGCACATGGGGCTAGGGAAAGTAAAATTGCATGTTAGATTCACATGACTCTTTACACATTCCTTCTATTCTTACATAACGTCTACACATTATCATATGAAAAAATATTTTTCTATCTACTCATATTATTCAAGATAAACCTTTGCAGATGTTTTTTTTTTTACATAGGAAATACAAGAAATAAGATAGAGACAAAAGTTTAAAAGTGGGCGGTTCTATGCTGAGCTTGAAATTTCGTGCTAAATTTCAAATATTATGTTGGTTATATTACAGGAAACGAGTAAATGGTGAGAGCGATTTAAAATGATAAAATGTAAACAAACAAAAAAAAGTCCGATATGTTCCATTCATATGAATCTACCTGTTCTTCAGACTATTCTTCCAAAAGATTATTAATTTATCCACATCTTTCCCACTAAGATAAGCATTACTAGAAGTGGTCTTACTACTTCGTTCCTTATAAGCAGAAAGGAAATAAGGGAATACACTAAAGAGACAGCCAAATCTTGAAACAGCTGTTGCTATGCGATTGGCATTGAAATTCGTTTTTCTTTCCATAGCTAGGAATGAAACAAAAGAGATATAAAACGGGTGAGAAACGTTTAAGTATTTTGAAACTGATACCGTTAACAAGGGATAGCTCTACAAAAACAAAAAACATGTATATGACAAGTTCTGTGTTTTAGTTTACATTTTTGTGTAGTACTTTGTCTGTCTCTTACGTTTACCATTTTGCAAAGTCATTCAAAATGAAGAGGACTTCAGGGGCCTATTCCCAATACATTCAGATATACATTTTTTGTCAGGTAGAAATCCTTAATGTACATTTAATTAAAATCACTATTGAAATTTTTGAGAAAATCAATAACTTCGAAATGTATTCCTGGTAATGGGTAGTTCAGGATGGGGAAATTTTCCTGAAAATCTGCGTGTCGCTTCCTGAGAAGGTAGAGAGATTAAATCCAAGTTTGGTATTTAACCGACCTTTTGTTTTTTCCTGCTCTCAGACACACGCACGGACCTTTTTCTAAAATACATCTTTTTATTCAGGGTTTCCAGTGACATCTCCATCAATTTTTTGGGTAAAACACAATGTCTTCTCTAATATGTATACTGGAGTAGTAGTAGTATTTTATTAAGTTTACACTAATACAACAATTGCGTCACACAGTCGCATGGGTTGGGTGACCGTACATGCTGTCGAAAAATACTTGAGTATAAAATATGACCTGCATGTTTGTTTCATAACTCTTAAAACTGTTAACAACATTGGAAATACACACACACACACACATGCACGCGCGCTGCGACAACAGAACCACAGAACAATAAAAGAAAGAACGCTGATACCACGCACATACACACACACACACACACACGCACACACACACACACACACACGCACGCGCGCTGCGACATCAGAACCACAGAACAGTAAAAGAAAGAACGCTGATACCACGCACATACACACTCACACTCACGCTTGTACTCACAACTAAACCACGTATTAGTCACACACAAAATAAGTCTATACAATATTTACACAAATATTTTATCTCTTAGTGCACGTACTTCCATTAAGTATGTGCCCAGGCTTGGCCAGTTTTGGCTGTTTAGAATCAAATCCCAGAATGCTGTCCTTCGTCTATTTGAAGCTAAAAGTACTTCCAGCAGTAATTTTTTCCTGGCATTCTATGCATACTATGTATAGTGCTGGCTTGTAATCGCGATAATAGTGGATGCCACGAAAAAGCACGAAGAGTAAATTATTTAAAAACTTACAATTTTTTCTGCAGTTAGTTTTGTCTAACACATAATTAATACATACATAATTAAATTAAAAAATAAAGATATATATTGTTTTAGCCATTCAAATATTTTAAATATACTGTTTTTAAATCTTATAGTTAGAGTCATTTTATTTTCTCAACTACGTACATATTATGTATAGAAGGTATTGCATTCCATCCAAAATCTAGTAGTGAATCCAAAACCTCATTTCTGGAAAAAGATTCGTGTGCATGCCCGTGAATGTATCTAAGTGTGTATGCGAAAAGTTAAGGAGTCCTTAAATAACATACTTGGTATTTAAGTTCATCTTCCAAGGATGCGACTCGAACATTTTCAAGAAAGTTTCCCCCACTCGAAACGATTTCCTTGACTCCTGTCTTACACACGACATGCGAGGAAAACACAACTAACATTTTGCTAATTTTTATTTTGATTATCATAGCGAATAGCTGTTATAATAATAATAATTGATAATAAAATAACAACAACCTCATGGCACAACAGCTCACAAGGCCGCTTCGTCCCCCATCTCGGTCCATGGATGAGATGCAGTATTGGAGGGTGAGACGTGGTCAGCGCCTCGATCTCTCCTGGCCGATCGCTCCTCTTGACCTGGAGCCGCTACTTCTCCATCAAGTAGCTCCTCAATTGGCCCCCCAGGGACCTTACGAGGCTGAGTGCACCCGGACCAGGTCTCCCAGTGGGAGATGAATCCCCACGTCAGTACTGGGAATCGAACCCAGGTCTCCCGCTTGGCAAGCAACTGCGCTACCTCCACACTAAGGAGACAACCCTGTTATATTAATATGAAATAAACTATTTTAAAAGCTGACCCGCGGAAAGGCTAGTTTGAGATGGGGGATTTTCTTGATCGTCTTCGTGTCACATCTTTGGAAAATTTTCCACTTGTATATCAAGTTAAGAATTTATTCGAACTGTGGATTTTCATTATTCTGCTCTCTCTCTCTTTCTCTCTCTCACACACACACACACTCGCGCGCGCAGATCTTTTTCTATTTTTATGGGGTCAGGGTATAATGTATTTTGAATGAAATCTCGATATCGAATCTTTGAGCGGAATATAATACTAGACAAAGTAATACAGGGCACATTTTCTACTTCCTGCATTTGTGTTGTCAGTTTAGCATATAGAAAAAGTCATATTAAATTCCCCCCCTCCCCCTCCCGAATATAGAGGGAGCGCATGTATTATAAAGAGCTATATAATTAGGGACCAAAGATTTGATTGTAATCCTTTCCCAGAAAAGTCCTCTGTAAGCTGGACTGGTTTAAGATTATATTGCCTTCAGAACCAATCAATACCCAAGAGGTATGCTTGAGCTTAATCAACAGAAACTGCGACACCTGACATGTTTACGAAACTTAATAATCTTGTTCACAGAAAAAGTGCTTTCTCTTACACGCTGAGCAGCTACCTTCAGTAGGCGATACACTTACTTTCATATCGGGGAAATCGAAGCTTTACGCAACATCGCATTCGTCTTCACATTTCTTTTTTTTCTTTTCTTACATGTACAACTATTTAAATAAATGCTCCATTTTCTATTTCAGCCGTAAGGTAACACTTCTAACAATTGGCCAGCTTTCTTAGTAATTGCTACAAAAACTTGATATTCCCATGCTGGTCATACAGTTTGGTGAAACCGAGCCAATGGCTCACACGTATTCCTGCGGCCCATGGGGTTTTTCAGACGTTTCCCCGGGTCACTAGGTCTTCATTCGCCGAAGTTCCTGACCCTTCTTTTCATCTTTACTTCAGCCAACCGGTTGTAAGTGTCGGCAAGGACTGAGGTGGTGGTGCCCTTCCGTGATAGTGGTGAATGCAGTTCGGAAATACGCTCTCGCTGGAGGGATAGCGTTGGAGTCGTCTTTAGGTCAGACCTGAATCGTTACAGTGTCTTTATAGAGTACAGCGTGGCCAATCTGACATTCATTCTGATTGGTTGCCAGAAAATTCATGTTTTGTGTGTTAAAATACTTTTAAACGACACGTTATGCTTTACGCTAAAGCAAAATGTCATTCTGGATCATTGAAATGCGCTTTTTTCGAATACTGACCAGATCTCTTTAAGGCAGCTGATTAAGTCAGCCGTCACCATGTTTTTGTCATTGCCAAGTTCTGAATCAGAAGATCTGGCCAGTATTCGAATACAGCGCATTTCAGTGCTGCATGATGTTACATTGCTTATGTATAAAGCATAAAATATCCTTTAAAGTATTTTATAGCCCATGTCTAACACATAAAATATGAACCAATTAGAATGGACCTTAGCTTGGCCACGCTGTACTCTATACAGGCACTGTCAGAACGCGGGCTGTAGCGCTCGCTGTGTCGAGATGAAGAATTGCTTGGCTCTTTCCCTAAGGCTCAGTTTCGGCCGCCCGTTCATAATACTCTCATTTCCTCCTATCTTCCTGGAGTCTCCTGCAGAGTGGAACCCCTCTAGAATGACAAGAGAGGGAGAGAGAGTGAGAGTTTAGTGGGAAAATTGTCGATAAAGGAACAATTGTCGGCAGTTCCATGTAGTAGCTTCTTATCTTTCAGAAGCAACCCTCTTATCCTCACTGATGCTTGCCTTCAGCAACTTCTCCCATTGGACAGCTTGTCCCAATCAACTGCTTGCAAGTGGAAAATAAATAAATTGCAAATTAGTAGTCATATTGCACTAATTTTAGGAAACTATGAAAAACAACGTAATTACTATATGCGTTGTTAAAACAACATGACATTTAAACTGAGGATTACATAACACCCAAGTTTTATTAATAAATATTTAACATCCAACTGCTGTGCTGTTTTTATTGCAGAATTTTTCTATTCTGTCAATTTAGTTCGTTTTTGTAACCAATGCATTTTTAGACAGTAAAAACTCGTAATATCTTTTTAGAAGGATTAATATATTCCTTTTTTAATGGTGACCACTATGCGATTTCATTGAGCGTTCGTACTTAATATTTAATATCACGAAATACTTTATAATAGTACTCTTATTTCACTGGTGAGTTTGATTATTAGCAATAAAATGTAAGCGCAGTTTCTCCTCGGATAGCACATTGCCTATTTCTTCCATAACCCAAAATTATTTTTAGAAGCTGTAATCAAATTTATACCCGTCAAATCTTATATTTTTCTCAATCAACCGCATTGGATGAATACTAGTCACCATAATCATAGGGTAAAACTTATGGTTAATATACTTGTTCATTTACAACATTAATATTACCTCCATTATTTTCTAATGCATGTGTGGCTGACATAATGACTTAATTTGATGCGATCTGTAATTTTGACAATTTCCTTTGATGGCATACCATTAACACGTTTAGATTGGCTCCCTCCAACGTCCTGACCACTACACATCAGTTACAACCTTATTTATCTCTCTCATTGGTTACTGCATAAAAACTTAGAAAAGATTTTCTACACACCCCAAATGTTTTTTGTTACTTTTAGTTATAATGTATTTTATTTTAATTCTGTATAGCATAATTAATGCTGACGAATCTAAATAAATTAAAAAAATCCTTTTTCTTCAACCAAGAAAAAAGTAGTTTCACGCCTGCATCCCTTCTCATTTCCTGAGCATTGCCTTTTTACATTACTGGCTATGACCAGTCATTGCAAAAAAAGTTTCCGGTTATTCTTGCTTTCCATGTTTATAAATTGTGTTAATGAATGAATTCTGTTGTCTTCTGCAATAATGCTGAAACAGGACCTTCGATACTTGTAGTCTTCTTCTGTCACCTTTAGCGGAGCTGTTTTGCCTCTTATAATTGATATGTTCATCACCACGACTTTTAGCTTTCTCTATTGTATTTCTTCAATATTCCGAAGAATGTTTCACTCTTTTCTTCGCATATCTGTTGTGCAAGCCACTTCTTCCATTTCCATAACAATATAAATCAATAACAAATGTCACCCTCCGTGGTTACCATGCTGACTTCATATACCCAAGGTCACGGGTTCAAACCCGGCGGAGGACGATGGATTTTTTCGGGCGTAAAAATCCTTAGCATGGCTTCCTTCGGAAGGGAAGTAAAGCCGCGGGACCGTGTCTAGATTTACGGCACGTAAAAGAACCTCAAGCCTGGTAGAGAGGCCTTTGAGCAAAATTAAGCGGTCTTTCACGCCCAGTATAGAATGGGACGCTGAGAACCATAGTAGTTAAAGAGCGTCCATAAATAAAACGCCATTTCATTTCAATAACAAATCAATTTCTTCTATGCAGTAGTACCATGCATTACTGCAGTACCATTAGTTGAAAAGAAAAATAACCAAAGTTCCAGCTCAAGCTACCTAACTGTTTAAAAGCAGCAATCGGTGACTTTACTGTTTTTGTGCGCGGTATAGAGGAGTTACATGCAAAGTATGCGTTTCTGCCTTTAGCTCATTTTTCACAATGAAAAATGGCATCAGTGATTCAAATATGGTCATAGTCTACCCTATTGTTTCACTAGTTTAGTATTTAAGCCACTCAAACGAACCATTCTTCGTTTACGACGTAACATTTAAATCAGTTTAAAATATTTTTTCTCAGTGCTCTTTAACGTTAGATGTCTATATCTTCTATAGCTCCCAAATGACAAAATGACATTTTGTTATGATGAAAGTAAATTGCCTTCCATTTAAATATGAAATTTGGAGTTGTATTTTGTCCACTACTTAAGAAGTGCAAACGTCTAAAGATATTTTCCAAATCTGAGTAACAGGTTTTAAAAGCCAAGTCACCTCCATTTTTTTAAAAACTACCATACAAGATCTTGCCATTCAAGCACCTCAAACTGGCTCCGTTTCAATTACCTGTTCTCATTATAAGGGTCTGTAAGCTTTCTCTTCTATACCGGATATACTTATTAAATTAACAATTAATTTATATAAAAATAATGTGTAACAGATAAATATATCGTTAAATAATTTCATATGTTAAAATCGAGGTGTAATGTAAACATTCTGATAGATATAGGGGTCATTCATTAACAAGGCAAGTGAAGTATTGGAACGGAGTAATTAGGTTGAAGTCAGAGTAAACAGAACAATTAGGTGTTCCAGTATACTCATGTTTACAAGACACCCATTAAAGGTTCAGCTCATAGAGTTTTGTGTTCAGAAATATGAAGGATGCTTGAAAATGCATGTAAAACATTTCTGGGAATTAGAGCGGTAGAAGAATACTTAGGATGCAGCAAAGTAAAAAATGATAGCTGAGTGAAATAAAAGTTTAAGGTCTGGCAACATAGAATGTAAGAACTTTTGTAGGGTAGTCATGATGTAGGCCGGACTTAGGTTAACAAACGAGAGTGTGTTTAAAAAATGTAGTTACTTCTGATTTTCTGTTTCTTCGTCTTTATTTTGAAATCATTAACAAAGTGTTATCGCTTAAATACAGCGTTAGACTCATCACCGACTTAACGCTGATTGCAAGAGGATTTGCCCTATAGTATTTTAACGAATCACGCAACTTGCACTCGCTACTCCTAGTTCAGAAGTTTAGCCATATCACAAAGCTATTAACAAAAATTAGCAATATAGTACAAAACAGTTATAATTTCTGGCGCTTAGATTCAGGAATACTTTAATAATTAATCGTAAAATCAATTAGCAATTCGTTTCAACGTTTCTTTTATTGAAGGAATGAACGAAATAAAAGGCATGACCGCTTGCAAGAGGAGGAGGTCAATTTAATTCTTGTCCTTTCTCGCAACTACATACATGCGCATACCCTCAGAGAAACCCTCACAGCTTACCACTGGAAATGACTTCATGGTGTACCATGTAAAAACTCTTAAACAGGCTAGGATATTTTGAGATGATAAACATTATATTAACACACTTGGATACATGGTTCAATTCCTCTGAAAGAAATTAATCAAAATGAGTTTCACAATTGTAGCGGAAATTTGTGTGATGATTATGTTTGCGACCTCAAACAGGAGATGGAAGAAATGCTTCCAACCCAAGGATACCAACATCGTTCAAATATACCGTCGGCCAGCGACTACTGACACTGCACAGTGACAGAACACAATATCCTCATCAGAAAAGACTTGCTTTGTGACCAGTGGCTTTCTGGGAAACTGTGATCATCATTAAGTTGATGAGAGTGCATGCAACGTTGCCCAAGATTTCACCATGCAAGCAAGAAGAAACTAAGAAGCATATCCTTTGCAGATAAAGACATGGTATTGATGCTATGGGAGAGAGATAATATGTTGCTTGCGCTTTTTATGGGAACAGAAGCGCAATTAATTACTTTTAAAGTCATTTGGACCCTCAAGATATAAACTCATTGATTGCAATTTTGCTATGACGACGAAGTTTGTTCTAATCTCTAATGTATTAGGTCGCGGAAAGTGCATATGAACTGATGGTGTCCACATACATACATTTCACAAACTATTCATGAAAGTTGCAGTACTATTTCAAGTAAATAGCCTGTCTGTTCAGCCCTTGAGGAGGAAAAGGATGCATTACATTCCCAATTTTCCATTTTCCGTTACTTCTGTTGAATTCACAGATACAGCACATGGATTATTACTTTCTCTACCATACATGTAAAATGTATATAGTAAGTAGAGAAGGTGCTGCATTCTACCAAAAAATTTAAAAGCTAAATTTTACCGGAAATATGTTTTGAGGACATTTGAGTCCAAAAAAGAAAGCATCTCTAGAGAAAGGTCCGTATGTGTGTATGTGTTTATTTGTCCGAAGAACGGAAATAAAGGAATATATAAGGATAAAGATATAGTCAAATCTTTTAAAAGCTGTCACTATATAATTGAATTGACAATCGGTTCTCTTTGGATGATGAGGAGAAAAGCGAAAGACGAATTCCAGTTTGAGACATGTATTTTAAAATTGAAACCAATAACAAGGAATATCTCGGAAACAATTAACTTTAGTAATGATTACCATGCTAACTTCATATACCCAAGGTCGCGGGTTCAAACCCGGCGGAGGACGATGGATTTTTTCGGGCGTAAAAATCCTTAGCATGGCTTCCTTCGGAAGGGAAGTAAAGCCGTGGGTCCCGTGTCGTAGATTTACGGCACGTAAAAGAACCTCAAGCCTGATAAGAGAGGCCTCTGAGCAAAATTAAGCGATCTTTCACGCCCAATATCGAATGTGACGCTGAGAACCAAAGCAGTTAAAGAGCGTCCATAAATAACACGCCATTTCTTTAACAATTAACTTCACAAACATGTATGTGATATATTTGTGTTTTTTGACAAGATCTTCATTTTTGTGTAGTAATATTTTGTCATTAAGTCATTCAGAATAAAGAGGCTATTTCTAGAAAATGCAATATATACATTTTATTTACTATGTAAATATCTTTAATATATGGTACTAACACTTTATGAGAAAATTGAAAATTTCAAAAAAGGTAAAGAGTACTTGGGGGGCGGGATTTTCCTGAAAATTTTTACATCGGATACTCAGAAGATACTAAACTGAATACTAAGTTTGGACTTAACCAACTTTCGTTTTAGAGATGTATTGTTTGAGGTCCCGCCCCCACCCCACACGCACACACACACAAACACACATGGATACACATCCTCTCTACCCATTATGCACGTAGCCGTGGTAGAGAAAGTAAAAACGGAAATATGTGTTGTACTCATATGATATTCTCTTCTCATTCTTCTACGAACTATTCTTTAAAAATTCAATGCTATAGTCAGGATTTGAACCACGGATTTCCCGGTCTCTTGCCGGTTGCTCTGCCACTGAGTTACCATAGCAACATGTCGGCATAGCGTTGAAATTCTCAGCTGACTCGCATGTTTCCCGGTAAACCATAAGGTGATCGCAAATTATTTTCAGATGACAACCCCAATGTCGACTTACAATGTTGTAAGTCTTTAAGTCCCAGGATGCATTGTATAGCCAACTATTATAGACAATTATGATAATTTTAAAATAAGAACTAAAGCTTTCCTGGTGACGTGTTAATTCAAAATCTTCTCGGGCTCTCCCTGAAGACGAGGAAGATGCACTTCTTCGAAACGTTGGTGTCAAGCCAAGTTTTTACCTGGCTAGAAGCCCGAGAAGATTTTGAATTAATGATAATTTTAATTGTTTTCTCACAGAAACCGTAGCAGTGGCAGAGCAACCTTCTAGAGACCGGGAGATCCGTGTTTCAAATCCCGACTACGGCATTGAATATTTCAGTCTGACTCTATCTATCCGACTTCTATCCTACACACGGTTTCTGTGAGAAAACAATTAAAATCATTGTTTAAACATATTTTTGTTGTACTTACATCTTATCAATACATACGTCATTCAGCATGAAAAAAGCTACTCATTTTATATGACCTTTAAATATGTTTAATATATGGGATTTAAAAAAAACCGTTATACTATTTATGAGAAAATCAAATATTTTGAAAAATATTCCATGTAAAGTGTAGTTTGGAGCGGGCGGACTTATGAAAATCGTTAGATACTAAACTTATATACCAAGTTTGGTATTTAACTGACATACAGTCACACATACTGACGACTTTTTTTGGATTCAGTCCTCAAAAAATGCGTTTCTAGTGAAATCTCGATATAGAATTTTAGGGTGGAATACAATACCTTCTCTACCTACTATGGTAGCACATGGACGTGGTATCGACGTTCGACGTGGCTCTTAGCAGAGCTTTCGCTCAAGTTATTGGTAGTGTTTAACTACGCAGGCGGTGACACTGACGATACATGAATGATGATGGAGCACCGGTGGAATGCGATGTCGGGGGAAACCGGAGTACCCGGAGAAAACCCGCCCCAGCGCCATTTTGTCCACCACAAATCTCACACGCGGTCGCTTGGGATCGAACCCCGGCCGTTTAGGTGAGAGTCGAGTGGTCTAACCACTGGGCCACGGCGCGGCCCTGCCTTGCTCAGATAATTACTCCCCTGAGTTTTATCTGTTAAGGCTCAGGTGGAGTCTTAAGGGTTCCCCTTTCGTTCTGGTACCTTGAAGACCACAAGTCTCTGTAGGGAAGAAAATGAATATGGTTTTTTCATGACTTTTCATATGACTTTCTGTATCTATTCCACAAACGAACTTTCCTTACAAAATATTATTATTTTATCTACATAGTGCTAATCGAGATAAACATTAGCAGAAATGGACTCATTACTTGCTTTCTTGTAAGTAGAAAGAAAATAAGGGAATACAAGAGGCCAAGTGACAGTCAACTATTTTAAAAGATATTGATATGTGAAACAATTGAAATTCCTTTCTCTTTTTCATTCCCGGGAGTAAAACGAAGGAAATGAAGCGAAAGTTAATTTTCCACTTGAGGAAAGCTTTAAGTACTTTAAAAATTGAAACCAATAACAAGAAATACCTCGGAGACAGTTAGCTCTACAAACAGTGTATGTGATATAAATTTTGTGTTTTAATAAGATCTACATTTTTGTGCAGTACGTTTTTGTCTATCTCTTACGGTTTGCGAGTTATACAAAAGTCATCCAGACTGAAGAGGTCTTCAGAGACTATCCCCACAAAATTCAAGATATATATTTCGTTTGCCACGAAAATATGTTAAACATATTGCATTTTAATCAAAACCGTTGAGAAATAAAGAATTTCGAAACATGTTCCATGTAAAGGGTAGTAGGGTGGGGAGGGATTTTCCTGAAAATCTTCGTGTCACATCCTTTGAAGATAACAGTTTGGATTTTAACTGACTTTTCGTTTTTGAACTATGCTGGCCACAGATACACAAAGACTCATAGGAATGTTTTCTAAAAATGCACTTTTCGGACTCAGGGAGTCTCAAAACATGTATTTCCGGTGAAATCTCGGTATCGAATTTTTGGTTGAAATACAATACCTTCTCTATCTACTATGCATATTGTACGTACGTGCTAGAAAAATATTGGAACGAGTCATTGTAGTGGAAAACACTAGTTAAGCATATATTGATAAAACTGCAAGATTAATTCTACCCCTGGAACTATCCTTTAAAGCATAAGATAAGTTTAATATAGCTGGTCAGCCAATTGAGATTTCCTATGGACTACAAAGTTTAGTTGGATAATTTGTGGTAAAGAGATGAGTGCGAATCTGTACTTGTGAAGAATTTTCCGTTGATGAACTGTACACATTAATATTTCATTATGAAAATCGCACTTCATGTAAATTCTACTTCTCAAAAGGCCAAATTTCACAGCAATTGTTCAGGAAACACTCTCCCTATAACTTGGTGATCAGAGAAATATGGAGCAAAAGTTTTTTTCAGTACTAGGAAACTTCATCCTGGTTTCAGGACTGAAGCAAACCACCGCAGGTAATTTACCTAGTTTCCGCTCTTTGGTGAATCTTCTTATTCATCTTAGTCTAACCATCTAACGCGTCGTCAATAACCGATTGTTCTTTGAGTAACGCAGAGAGAGCAAATTTGCTCGATGTTTCTTCGAATCGTCTTCTGTGCACTGTGTATAATCAACTGTGCGTAAAGAAAAACAGATGATTCCTTCAATGTTGTGGCAGTATGCAACTTTTTGAATTTTAAATGCGTAATCCACTTTACCTATTATAAGTAGAAAAATTGTTCTATTATGTCTGTTGAGTTACTACTTATACTTTAGATGTGAATATACACATATTTTCATAGTAGCTGTAATATAAATAATTGCAAAAAAGAATTAATATGGTGTTAACATAATAAAACTAAGTTAAGGAGTCAATACCATTGTTTTGCATTTTAGCGTCAACAGTGTGAGAATTAATTTATAACGAAAAACGTTCGCATTTTTTAGCGGCAAATAGGAACAGACATATTGGTAATTAATGGCATCGAACACAATTTGAAAGAAACGTTCTTCTCGTTGGCAAGTGTCGTAAATTGAATATTCTGAATGCATAACTTTGCTGAAAACTAAACACTTATTCCGCTATTTTCCATATATAAGAAAGGTTCATTCTAGGTACGCATAAATGTATAAGTCTATGGCTCGTGTGTTGGATTTCCTACTGTTCTGACATAAACTGACACACCACACTGTATAAGGAAGAGAGACAATCCCTGCGTTCACCTGTATAACCACTGCATGCGAGTTGGTAACGCCTGGTTTAACAGAACGAATCTTCCGACTAACATAAGGCCAGCCATCAGCAAGCTAAACCATGAATGTATAAGATAGTATACACATATTTAAAACGATTTAATTTAAGGCTTTAGATTACACACATCTAATTCAGTTATATGAAATCAAAACAAGTTAAGGTGTTCTTGTTGTTCTAAGGGCAAAAGAATTTGCAAGTGAGGTCATGAGTCAGCCTGGTGATGTCTTGTTTATTTACAAAACAAAACGAAGTATGCGAAATATTTTTAACATTCATAGCGCTCGGGTGAATTTCATGCTTGGAGAAGAAGAGCTGAAACAGGTTTTTCTTTTTCTACTTTTTGGCGCCACTTTCACTCATGCATCGAAGCATGCTGACCCCGAAATAACAAAGATAAAAAGGATATATAAAACAAGAGGAAAACTAAACAAGAAGCCAGTCAATATATTGTGAAACAACCCACAAGTAGTGTCTTGTTCGTCACTCATTTTGTAATATGAATTTCTAAACCTGTTTTGGAAGTCTTCTTTCCCATTGTGATGCAGCAGGATTTTTCTTTGTAAACAGTGGGAGTCCTTGATGTGAAAATAAATTGATTCGTGGATAAAGGTTTTAAAAGACAGTGTGTTAATTTCCTACTAATTTGACTACATAGAGTATTTAGGTACCTACATCAAAGGAAATTCAAGATAAAGCAATAAATTGTAATAATTATGGCAATAATAATATATCACGAAAATAAAATAAATCTATGCAAATGTTTGTCAGCCAAATTAACGAGAGAAACAACTCTGACTTGTATTCTATAGAAAGGACAATCAATATTGCAGTTAATGTAATCTATGATTATCGAGATTTTGCATGTTTAAGTTTTTGAAAATTGCACCGATTTTTAAAACTTTTTCGTGTGTTATACACTCACTAGATGTAGATAGTAGAGCAAAGATTCATCAAACTAAAATCCTGTATTATAAGATATTAACTGATGCATTGACATGAAAACAAGCATGTTCTGAAGTTCTATACGATGTAAATGCAGTATTCTGTTGTTAATATGTGAATTTTATTATAAAATCTGAAACATAAGCATTTGCAGATTTATAAGGAGAAATAGATTCTCTGGAATCGGAAGATTGGGAAAACAAAACAGTAACACCAATGTCGTGTTAATCATATTAATCACTTTAAAATAAAAATGATTTAGGTACATTATGAATTCATCTTTTGGTCAGACACAAGAGAGACCTCTATGGTTTCTTTAGAAATAAAAGTCTAGTCGTTTCAACTTTAGCTTACATTTCTACATTCATTATTTAAATAGGAAGTTTGTTAACATGCTGGCAATAGGGCTAAGGTTTGCATCGTTCACACATCCAGAGTAGAAAGTCTGAAGAGAAGGAAATATCCAGAGTACCTTACTCAGTTTTATGGTAAAATGAAGTGTTTAAAAAGTATTGACTTTCAGCTGTTTAACCTGCAGTAAAAAGAGATCTTCTTTATGTGAAAGTTTCCTAATTACAAGCTCTTAACAAGAAGCAGAAAATTGCCCATCAGAATGTGGGAGAATGTAAACTTTCTGTACAGAAATATTGTATCTTCATGTATATATAGGAGAAAGAGATAATGGCACAGTTTTAAATTCTGTATATTGGATCCTTCTGTATGCATAACCACTTACACATATGTTCTTCTATTTTCAACCGGATGCATTTAAATATGTGTTTTCCATTCAGTTTTCTCTCTTTAAAATACTTGTTCTAATACTTTCTCTCGCATTGGTTTAACCTTTTGATCTATCAGATGTTAGTGCATCTATTTATCTCTCTCTTAAATGAAATCCGTTATAGCCTTTTCGCTGGTAATCCGTTTATCAGTTTCATTTTAACTGCCTATACTTTAGAAAACTAATTTAAAATGATTAAACAACTGTCTCAAATATTCATTCATTCTTGAGTTTTCATTTAATTGCAAAGTTTCAGAAACACACGCATACATTTCAAATAATTTGTTTTTAGATTCGAATGTTCGCACATTCAAATAATTTTTTACCGTCTATCTAATTTAATACTGTTTCACTAATGTACTTTTTCTAGCATGTACGTGCAATGCATAAGGTGGGTAGAGAAGGTATAGCATTCCACCCAACAATTTCGATACAGAAATGTCACTTGAAATATAAGCTTTAAGATCCCCTGAATAAAAAAAATTAGAAAAAGGTCAGTGTAGTATATGTCTGTGGACATAACTCGAAAAGGAAAATTTCGTTAATTACCAAAATTTGTATTTAGGTTTAATATCTCCCTAGGATGTGACATAAAGATATTCGAGAAAATTCTCCCACCCCATACTATCCTTTACTTAGAAAAATTTTCGAAATTTTGAATTTTCTCAAAAATGGGTCTAATGATTTTCATTAAAATACAGCATATTAAAGATATTACAATGAAAAAATGTATATCTTAAATTTTTTTGAAATAGCCTTGAAATGCTCTTCAATCTGAACGACTTTTGTGTGACTGGTAAACCGTAAGAGATGGACAACACTTACTATACACAAATGTAGAACTTATCAAAACAAACACTTTATGTCATTTACATTTTTGTTGTGGAGCTATCCGTTTCTTAGATATTTCTTGGTGTTGGTTTTAATTTTAAAATGCTTAAACTTTTGTCAAACAGGTAGTCGTTCGTGTTTCTTTTGTTTTACTCCTGATCATGCAAAGAAGCGAATTTAAATGGCAATCGTGCCACAGCTTTTAAAACACTTGACTATCGCCTTAGAAGTGTATTACCTTAGTATCTACTTATAAGGAACTAGTAATAAGATCATTCTGTTATTGTTTATCTCGATTAGTATGGAGTAGAAAGGAGAATCATTTTTGGTAAGAAGTTTGCTGTTAAACAGATAGATAAATTCTTGTGAAAGGAACACATCAGATTTTTCTTCCAGTGCTAAGTATTTTTGTTGTTTGTTTATTATTATTGCTTTTAAATGAAATATACCTGCTCATCACAACTTTAAATGCTGCAACAAAGATGATCTTTTTTACTTTCTCTAGCACGTATGCACACTGTATGTAGTGGATAGAGAAAGCATTGTAATCCAGCCAAAAAATTGATCCCGATATTTAACCGGAAATACATGTTTTGAGACCCCTTGAATCCAAAATAAACATTTTTAGCAATATGTCCATGTGTGCCTGTGGGCAGCATAGTTAAAAAACGAAAAGTCGGTTAAATAACGAACTTAGTATTTAGGTTGGGTATTTTCAAGGGATGGGTATATTCAGTATATTTTTCATAGACACACAAAAAAAAAAAGTGTAAATGGCGTGTTATTTATGGACGCTCTTTAAGTGCTGAGGTTCTCAGCGTCCCATTCTATATTTGGCGTGAAAGACTGCTTAATTTTGCTCAGAGGCTTCTCTATCAGGCTTGAGGTGTTTTTACGTGCCGTAAATCTACGACACGGGACCAACGGCTTTACTTCCCTTCCGAAGGAAGCCATGCTCAGGATTTTTACACCCGAAAAAATCCATCGTCTTCTGCCGGGTTTGAACCCGCTACCTTGGGTATATGAAGTTAGCATGGTAATGGAGGGCGATTTAATACTTACAAATTCCATTTTTACTTTCTCTATATGTACATAGTGTATAGAGAAGGTATTGCAAACCACCCAAAATCCGATACCGAGATTTCACCCGAAATATATTTTAGGGTCCCCTGTAAAAAAAAAAAAAAAAAAAAAAAAAAAAAAAAAAAAAAAAAAAAAAAAAGCAAATTAATAAAAAGATCCGTGTGTCCGTGTGCCTGTGAGGCTAACTCAAAAACTAAAAGTGGTAAAATACCAAACTTGGTATTTCAGTTTAGTATCTTCCAAGGATGCAACACGAAGATTTTGAGAAAAATCCCCCCTCCTCAAACTACCTTTTAAGTGGAACTTTTTTCAAACATTTTGATTTTCTCAAAAATGGCTAAAACGATTTTGATAAAAATATAATATATGCAAGATATATACCTGGCAAACGAAATGTATATCTTGAATTTTCTGGAAATAGCCTCTGAAGGCTACTTTATCTGAATGAGTTTTGCATAAATGGTAAACCGTAAGAGATGGACAAAAGCTCACCACACAAAAAATGTAGAACACGTTAAAACACAATTTATATTACATACATTTTTTTCGTGGAGCTGATCGTTTTTGAGATATTCCTTGTTTTTGATTTCACCTTTAAAAATCTTACGCTTTTCTCATGCAGGAATTTGTTAACTCCTGTCCATACAAACAAAAACTTCAGTCACATTGCAACCAGCTTTTGACTTTAACCTATAGTACTGCCTTATTTCGCTTCTACTTACAAGGAAACAAGTAATAAGACCATTTCTGCTATTTTTCTCGATTAGCATGAAGTAAATAGAAGCATAAGCTTTTTAACAATAATATGTTGCAGAGATGTAGAGGAGGTCATGTGAGTGGAACACATCAGGTTTTTGACAGATGCATCCCCTTAAATGCAATGGAAATCTCGTGAAACAACTAAAGGCAATAATTCCTGACCGATCAATGAAAGGAGCAAGTATACATGAACCAATTATACTATTCAGAATGTAATACATTAATAGGCATGTGCAGTGAAATTGTTGAACACTTCATTTACCAATACGTTGACAGATGCGCTGTGGTGCACTGCGATCCTAACAAAGGCAATGCAACAATGTCATTACGGGGACTGTCGACATAATTCCTCCCCATTAGTTGCAGCATGTGTACCATCGCCAGCAAGGTTACCTACCGTGTTGAAACAAAACTGTCTGACCTGTATTCAAACTAGCTAAATCAGGGAAACTAATGTTGTGACATCGGCCTTGTCGCACACGAGCAATGGAAATTCTTTGGAATCTTAAAGGATTAGAGCGAGCTTTCACTAGAACTGAGTTATGTGATAAAGGTAATCGAAGGAATATTTAGATGGTGTATAAGAAGAACTCACTAATTTGAAAGTTGAGACGAAATATGTGTTCCCCTTATAGGCTTAATGCTAATGTTTGTCGATTGGTTGCATAATTTTGAGCTTTACATTATTTATAACCCATGTTGTATATATTTCATTTCCATCTCTTAAAATGTATAGCTATTCTACGAAACTGGATTCGTTTGATATGCTCTTGTTTGTAACTCTATGACTTCTCTTGTTATTTTTACTTTCTCTACACGTACTTTGTAAATAATGTATAGAAAAGGTATTGTATTGCACCCAAAAATTCGATACCGATATTTCACCGGAAATACATGTTTTGAAAGTCCTGATTACAAAAAAGAAATAATTTAGAAACATATCCGTGTGACTGTGAGCAGCATAGCTCAAAAACGAAAAGTCGATTAAATACTAAACTTGGTATTTTAGTCGATTATCTTTCAAGGATGCGACACGGAGATTTTAAAGAAAATCCCTCCACCCAACTACCCTTTACATGGAACATTTTTGGAAAAGGTTGACCTTTTTTGATCATTTTAACTATATTGGTTGCTTGTTAACGTAAAAACGAACAGCATCGGCTAAAAACAGGAAATTCACTCAATGCATATGTGCAAGTGTTACCAATTTGAGCGTTCCCTGGAGTTATTCAACTCAGTAAAGCCAAACCTGGTTACCATACTGTGAAACTTGCAACATTTAAAACAAACCGCAAGCCTGACTTAAGTGGCGTCCGTACCTTACTAAAGCCTTAGGGTATGTTTAAACTGTGAAACCCACCCTAAGACTTAAAAATGTTTGCTTAAGATTTTCAGCGTGATTCTCGTATGTTGCTGATCGTACACGCCAAATTTCCAGCTACTACGAGAGTCATCAAAAAAAAAAAAAAAAAAAAAAAAAGTAACCAACCATTTGGCATAACTAAATTATAAAGAAAGATATCAACACAAAACTTTTACAAAGTAACAGTATCTTACTCTATTTTTCAACGTAATCTCCACTTTTTCAAGACATTTATTGTCACGTGGTTTCAGTTTTTCAATGCCGATGTACTTTTCTGCCGCCAAAGGGTTTATTCGTTTTTTTCCAATGTATAAAATGTTTAGTCAATCGAATGTTATAGGCAAATAACGCAAGTGTATGGTGATAATGCAATGAACGAATCTTCAGTGAGGAAATGGCGCTTAATTTACGAGTAATCAAAGAAGAACCAATGTACACGACAGAGACCGGAGTGGAGGTTCATCGTTATGGAGGAGCTGAAAGGAAATGTTGATATAATAATTCAGAAAAACAGGCGTTTCACTTTGAATATCATACCTGACTTTTTGAGTGAAAAAGATTTCCCAACCGGTGAAGACCTCAAAGTCGGCAGTAAATCTTGACTACGACCTTTGGCGGTAGAAGAGTATGACATCTGCGTTTGAAAAAAACTGCTACCACATGAAAATAAATAAACTGATAACAATGCTGAGTACATTGAGATATAGAGTAAGGTTCTGTAAATACATTTTGTGTTGATGTCTTTCATTATTATTTAATTATGCCAAATCGTCTGTTACTTTCTGGATGACCCTCGTATTTCTGTATGAGTGAGATCTATGTTCTAGAGTATGATAAAGTAATCTATAGACTAAATCATAACAGTCTCGTATAATAAGTAGATACCTTACCATTATAATAAGAGTAGCCTGTGTGTTGGCGATAACATGTTAATATTACCCGGATACAAAGAACTTAGTCGCCATTAAAGTATTTCTCTGAAGTGAGACATACTGGTTGGCTGAAGCGGGTAAAACACACATAATCACTTGGAAGATTGAATGCCATAACAGCAAGTTGTCACAGTAGCTCAACGGTTAGAGCAACCGCCCGGAGAGCAGAAGAACCGTGTTCAAATATTGCATTTTTTTAACTGGTTCTAATAATATAATAACTGCTAATTTTATATAGTGAGGATTATATAATAGGAGATGTTACATTTAATCAATATATTTTCTTTTAGTTTTGATATTTGTACTATCAATAATTTTTTTAATTATTAGTTAACTGTTACTTTGTGTACCTTTCAATATATACAAAAGAGAGGAGCATTACCATTGTAATAAGTATCTTACTGTTTGTATACTCGATCGCGTCTTGAAGGAGCACGAGAGTTATGTACTGTTAATTGGGGATTTTAAATACTTAAAGGAACTCAATATGCCATACTAAGACAGTAGAAAAGAAAAATGCGGATGTTACTGACTCATTAGCAAGCTTTGTAATGTCAACAGTGGCACACGACAGTGGTATGTTTGTCGGCGGTGACAATGCTCGCCGGTGCAGGTGTAGTGCCCGAGGAGACGACGCGGATAAAGAGATCTGGATCTGGAGATTTTGGCGCTCTCATCAGCAGTGCCATCAGTAGCAAGATCCAGTCCATAGCTTCCGCCTCGGCCAGCCTCTCTGCGGGGTCCTCGTCCAAGCATCAACCTGCCCAGGTAAGACGTCACAGCTATAAAAGTAGGGGTTCTTGCAAAGTAATCCTGTATTTTGTTCAACATTGAATCACGGATGGGCTGCCAATGAAGTTTATGGAGTATATTATGTTTTGGAATCGGATAGGAAAGGGCAAAAAGCTAAAAATTAATGAGTGTGTAAATAAATAGCATCAAATGACACAATTTCTCTATTATTAAATAGTATAAAAATTAGTTTTAACCGGCTAACAATTACCATAATTAATATCTTTGTTTATAATAAAATAATTATATTAGCACTACATAACTATAAAAGCACATATAGAAAAACAATTCGCATTATTTAATCACTTTTAGATAAATAGAGCAAAAGGGAGCTACCGCATACACACTATGGTAACAAATACAAGCCACAGACTTCTAGAAATCAGCATGTTATTCAGAATACTAAATTTGCGAACTAAACATAGATAATAACTGTTTTAAAGTTTCAAGTATAGCAGCCTATTGTGCATAGCATTGTGTATTTTGACAACAGAAATAAATCAATAACTAGCCAATACATTCTAAGAGCCTATGACTGTTTTTTCGTTGCTTAGTAAGTAGACTATTACGTCTCACACGCTTATCCATTAGATTGCTCATTTAAAACATTCAGTTTATTCTATATCCTTGGGTCCATTAATCCAGATATTGGTTATTGAAGATTGGAGAGAAAATATGTTTGTTTTGTTTTAACTTAACACTAATTATAGCAAACTGAATTTCAGCAGTTTATAATGTCGTCTTTCATCTGAACAAATTTAGAATAAGTTAAGTTTGAATGAAAAACCATACCTAAGTCTGCAATTTGTCCAATTTACAGTTTAAAGTATTACACAGTTATGATTAAAACATTTCGCATGAACTGGAATACAACCATTCATTAAAAAAATAAAATCAAATTCAGCACTCAGGACTTATCTTCTTGCTTTTAAATAATTCATTTATATATAATTATTTTTCTTCTAGCAATTTCTATATGTTTAATAAGAGGATTTATATATTTAAGATTTTAATTCTCTTATGTCTGTTTTAATTTATTTAGGAGTATATTAGTTTTAAATATTACTATATATATTACTATATAGCCGAATAATTTGAAATGCTGTCTAAAGAATCAGTTTTCAAGCGTTCGGAAGGAAAATATCTGTTAATAAACACAATAGGAGCGGCCCTGCTCTAACAAAAGGTGGCTCCCGATAGAAAGATAATGTAGGACACTGTAATTTTGTATACTAATTACTCGTATACATTTCAATAAGATATCTTGGGCATCCTGCGAAGTTCTCAAATTTCACAGATGCATTACCTTAAGGATTTCTCCCGGAGTTTAAACGGTCGCCTGAAATCCCTTCATGTGGGCTCGTTCCGGGACCCTTGGATTAATGGTATTCTGGAATCGTTAGGTACCCTTACCTTGCTGGCTCACATTGTCTTTCGGATCTGGTGCCCTTCAGACCTCCCCTTAATCCCCTTCTTTCCAAGGATCACCAAGTTATAAAGAGCCTAAGCGCGGTGCTGAGCTCCAGCGGCTTTGGGTCACCATCCTATACCTAATCTCCATCTGGTTTTAACTTAATTCTAAAACAATAGCAGCTTGCTCATAAAACAGATGACTACCGACTAAAACTCTCCTAAGATTAGCTGCAATGGATAACACTGTAGTTACAGAAGTGCGAACAATGGAAGGTTATATTTTCTCTCGCTTCTTTCTGAGAAACCCAAAGGGCAAATGTTCCTTCTGATGCAACTACATATTAAAACCTGTTGATTGCTGGTGAGATCGGTGTCGCCAAACAAAAAAGATAGCGTTGCCTGCCTTCTGGAGGAGTAGGAGGGTCAAGGTCTTTATTATTGCACTTTCTAGTTGACCCTTAAGACAGAATACACTTCAAGCTCTCCTACTACTTGTCACTATGTTTTTGCAGGCACCAAAGCAGTTCACCTTCTGGGAATACAAGAAGGCGCTCCTCATGACGTTGTTGAACGCAGTGAAGGCGATAAAGGGTGGCATCATCGCACTTAAAGGCCACATAATAAAGGCGAAAGGTAACCTTCTCAGCGCCAAGGGCCGACTAGTGGCGGCCAAGGGAGAGAAAGTAACCGACTTCGGGAAACAGATAGCAGCTTCTGCTTTGGGTCTTGGAGGCTCAGACCATCCGCACATGCACCATCCTTCAAATGCTGCTTATGTTTCTGGACCAGCGATAAGCACAGGTAAGGGATACAATTACTGATCCCCAGGATGGCATCTGGGACTCCGTGAAGTCAGAGTCAGATTACATAGATAGAAATTTTATATTATATGGACAGTTCGTTTTAAAATTATACATTTACCTGAGATATCAAAAGCATCTTTAGGCTCTTTAAGTAGTAGAAGACTTACAGATCATAATTAAAATATACTTAATTTAAATATTTTATTTCGTCTCTTTTCTTTCACTTTCATAGTCATTTATCTACGGTAAAGGAAGAATATACACATTTTAATGTCCCAGGAAGTACCAAACTAAAAAAGCATCTGTGTGCAGGTATTTGCCGTATTTTAGATTTTTGTTTCGTTTCAGAGCCTACCTATTTAAATAATTAGTTTATTGTGATTTAAACAAAAGAATTATACACTTTTTTGAATGTCAAATACATCTTTATATATTGATATTTATTGCTGAAGAACCATTTTTTGGTTTGTAAACCTTATTTATCTCTCAATTCCTGTTATCTTAACAATAGAAATATTTTATTGTTGGTCAGAACTGAACAGAATAAAATGATAAACAATTGTTAGGGAACGTTTAAAAATTTACGAAGAGTTCCGAAGCGGCTGTATTACTATCTGACAAACCATGAAACTCATTTTGAGCATTTAATAAGTATTGCTGTAAACTAGTAATTGTAAGATGATATTCAACTAACCTTTTCTTTATTTATCTCCTCATTCAAATAGTCAAAAAAGAGAGAGGAAAAAATGACGAGAAGCAGTAACAATTGAATGAGCCTTTACAAAATAAATGTCGAAATATATGGTGTCATTTAAAATTTGAAAAATAGAGTGGCTGGGGACGGGGAATAAAACCTATAATGTAGTTTAGCCAAATTTTTCTCAATATCTAAATAATTGTTTTAAATTAACAAATAAATAAGTAGTTATTTAAACTGTGAAGTTTCTAAATTAAACCCTACGTGTGCAGTAAATCTATAAACACCATAAGTTAAAACAGAAAGTAAATAAACAATAAACTTAGGCCTTAAGTCTAGCCTTTTTGAAAGAATGCACTTGAGGCTTTTATCAGTCCTTCCAAATCGCATGTAAAATATTAACTGTTGTCTCCTATAAAATTTTCTGTAGAATCTATCATACATAATAGTAATGATAAAATGAAAACTATGGAAAACTGCTTATAATCAGGTAAAGGAATTCTTAAGCAGTTTTTTCAAATTATCCACACTCAAATCTTTGGTCTACAAAGAATGCAAAACAAAAAGAAGCAAGGGGCCAGTGACAACCAGGTAAAAACGCCTGAGTTATGTCTGTAAACGCCAAAATTTGTACCAAGGATGGGGGTGGTTTATTGTCTACGACGCCCATGCTTACAATTCAGCTGCAGTTCCTTAATTCCTTCGTCCTGTCTTTAGTGTTTAGAAATTCCTAGGCCTGCTTATAACGTTTTAATTTCAAGAATATAATCCCCTAGAAGAAAATCTCTCGGAATCGCTATATGCCTAACATTCCATCTACATTACTATTTCACTGAAAATATAAGGAATATGCACAATTAACACTAATTAACATCTACGTAGTATTCATTTCACATATTTGTCTTTTGTTCCTTCTATACTCACCCATAATTAAATACAATAATTCTTAACCAGACTTGATAGGCTCTTAGGTGAGAAACCTGAAGTGCAGCGTTTATACATAACTGACTTGTTTTAGAGGTGTATTGAGGTTGTTGGTTTTACAGGTTATGGGTATTCGACAGGGACAGCTTACGGAGGTCCGCCACCAGCACCTCCAAGCTCGAGCTACGGGGTTCCTACTGGACCCAGCAGCTACTATGCTGAACCGTTTAATCATGCCAGAGAATCCAGGAGTACCGTGCGTAAGTACATTATGTCAGTTCATGTAAAATGAAAGTAGGAATAGTAAAATGTTTAACAACTTTTTGTTTCTGTTTAAGCTATAGCTGCATCTTACAAAATAGGCAAAACAACCGCACATAAAATCACGATTTAGGCCAACCAAATCTCTTCTTCCTCTAAAAGGGGTCATTGTTGTCACTGAGTGAACTGCGATTCTCTCTCTCTCTCTCACGCACGCACACACACAAGGGGCGGCGCCGTGACCGAATGATTAGACCACTCGCCTCTCTCCTAGACAGCCAGGGTTCGATCCCAAGCGACCGCATGCGGGATTTGTGGTGGACAAAGCGGCACAGGGGCGGGTTTTCTCCGGGTTCTGCGGTTTCCCCCGCCATCGCATTTCACCGGTGCTCCATTTTCATTTCATGTATGATCAGTGTCATTACCTGCGGTGCCATGGCAGTAAAAGCGGGCGTTAAACACTATAAACACACACACACACACACAACCACACACACACACGAGTAGTTTCACAGTGTACAAACACTTTTCCGCCACCCAAGTATACTTTTGCCCATTAGGGACACAAATCATCCTCAAATAAATAAATAAATTGAGTTTTATTTATGAACACTTTTTAACTGCTGCGGTTCTAAGTGTACCAGATGCCTCTTTATCAGGCTTGAAGTTCTTTTAATTGGCATTAATCTCCGGCATGGGACCAACGGCTTTACTTCCTTTTCGAAAGTAGCCATACTAAGGATTTTATACCCCAAAAAAGATATATTCCCCTCCGCCGGGGTTGAAACCGGTTAACATGTTGCCGTTAGACCATGGGGGCCGATAAATCTTCCTCAATTTCCCAATCTGCTCTTGGATCTACGTGCTCTGCGGTGTTCCTTTTCTCCTTCTTTCTAGTGGCATCCACTCCGTTTTTCTGTTGGGTAATTTTTCATCTTCCATTCTCTTATCATGTCCATACCATTTTAATTGTCTCTGTTGAATAAAATATAAAATTGAATTTTTTGAATATTCATATTTTTTTATTATCTCATTTCTAATTTTTTTATAGACATCCTAGCAGATCTCTTCGAATAATTTATTTCTGTTGCCAATAATTTTCTCTTCTATTTATTGTTCAGAGTGCACACACCGTAGCCGTAGGTTATAATACTTCTATTGTTTTAAAATTATACCTATAGTTTTAGTTTCTTTTAAGACCTATCTATCCCATAATATACCATTCAAAGTAGATATAGCAAGCCTTTCTGTACTATTTTTCATCTTATTTCTTTCTGTTTTCTCTCTTATGTAACCTTTATTTCTTGCGATTATTTCTACTGAAAATACATTAAATGTAAATACTCGTGTCTCGGCTTTCATTCCCACAAGGTCCTTATTCGATTATAAATGTTTTAGCTGTAACGACTGGCTTTAGATCCAACCTTCGTCCAGCTATCAGATGCCGGGTATTGTGTCATACGCTGATAGTAAACTTTGTTCCATACCAAGCTAAAAGTATCTTCCCGGAAGACTAAACTTAAGATAACTTACACAAGATTTCATGTAACGAAGAGAAAATTAGCGTACTTACATTTATTTTTCCTTGTGATGGGTGCACGAAGAAAGAAAGCAATAAATAAAGAAATAAAGAAAGAAAGATAGAAACGGGGGGGGGGACAGAAGAGATAAGAATTTAAAATTGTTGTAAGTTCTCTCCTTTAATACTTTTACTTTGTAAAAGTATGCCCGTATGTACAATGTGCACGCAGTGGATAGTGAAGGTATTGTATGCCATCCAAAAATTCGATACCGAGCTTTCACCGGAAATACATGTTTTATGGTTCCTGAATGTGAAAATTATTTTTAGAAGAAGGTCCATTTGTGTGTCTGAGGACAGCATGGCTCAAAAACGTCGGTTAAATATCAAACTTGGTATTTAATTTCAAGGATGTGATATGAAGATTTTCAAGAAAATCCCCCATCTCAACTACCCTTTATATGGAACAGTTTTCGAAAATTTTGATTTTCTTAAAATTTTTTGATTAAAATACCGCATATTAAATATATTCACACACTTTCGAGATATTTATTATTATTAGTTTCAGTTTTAAATTAATTTACTTTACTCAAACGGAACCATGCAAAGAGAACCGAATTTCAATTGTTTCATATAGCGACCAGCTTTTCAAAGATTTGACTATCTCTCTAGCCTAATGTATTCTCTTATTTTCCTTCTATTTACAAGGAAGCAAGTAATAAGACCAATTCTGCTAATTTATATCTCGATTAGTATGAGTAGACAAAGAATAATCTGTTGTAAGAAACATTTATTTGTGATAGCTAGAGAAAATTATGTGAATGGAACACATAAGATTTTTTTTAAATATGTGCAAGAAATTAGTTATCATTATTAATCACTTAAGTTTTTAAAGCACTTTTTCATTCTTGAGCCTATGGGAGAGAATGCCAAGACAGAGGTATGTAGTTTCTACCCACTTTGATTAAAAAATGCCAGCTCGATCTTATCATAATTTGACAATAGCCTCTTTTAGTTTGTACTGATAAATTATGTGAGGAGGCTAAGATTGTTTTCTATTCTGAGAATAAGTTCTTTTGTACAGTTATGCTTGCATGCTTGGTATATTAAGTTTTTCACCAATGTCCGTATCCTCTACAGGCATGTTTGTTATATTACGTTTTACTCCGATATCCGCATTTTTTTTGTGATTGAGTAAGCTATTTTTGCTAAAATATTTTATAAAACCGGAAGGTTGCCTTTATGAAATGTGTTTTTTGGACTAATTTTGACCTCAGGCTGGCGATTGAGTACTCCAATATTTTCAAGTCACTTATAGATATTCCCTTACTAGTTGTATAACTTTACACTCTTAGTTTTGCTTGGCTAGAAGTACATTGCCACTTGGAACCAGACCCCTTCAAATTCCCATCAACTGTACAATTATACCAACATGCTTAACTATGTGCGTACGCTTTTAACGTTTAAACACTATATAAACGCTATTGAGAATTCACCTATATTTCCTCGATGTAATTCTTCTGGCGCTAATTTTGAACCTTACACTGTAATAAACATTTGCATATTAAATGGAAACTGCAAGTTTTGAGCATAGATTATATATTTTTACTTTCTCTATGCGTACTATGTCCATTGTATATAGAGAAGGTATTGCACTCCGCCAAAATATTCGATGCCGAGATTTCACCGGAAATATATGTTTTAGGGTCCCCTGTATCAAAAAAAGTATTTTCAGAAAAAGGTCTGTGTATGTGTCCGTGTTTCAGTGTGTCCGTGTGTCCGTGTGTCTGTGAACACGATAACTCAAAAACGAAAAGTCTGTAAAATACCAAACTTGGTATTTAAGTTTAGTATCTTCCAGGGATGCGACACGAAGATTTTGAGAAAAATCCCCCTACCCCAAACTACCCTTTACATGTAAATTTTTTCGAAAATTCTGATTTTCTAAACAATGGCTCTAATGATTTTGATTAAAATATCGTATATTAAAGATATTTACCTGACAAATAAAATGTATATTTTGAATTTTCTGGGAATAGCCTCTGAAGACTACTTTATTCTGGGTCAATTTTACGGAATTTTGCATAACTGCTAAACCGTAAGAGCTGGACAAATATTTACCACACAACAAATGTAGAGCACTTTAAAACACACAATCTATGTTATATACATTTTTTAGAGGAGTTGATGGTTTTTGAAATATTCCTTGTTTTTGGTTTCAGCTATAAAAGCATACTTTTCTCATACAGGACTTTGTGAACTCGTGTCCATACAAACAGTCCTTCAGTCACATAGCAACCAGCTTTTGACTATCACTTTAACATATGGTACTCCCTTATTTCGCTTCTACTTACAAGGAAGCAAGTAATGACTATTTCTGCTATTTTTTTTTTTTTTTTTTGATTAGCAGGAAGTAAATAGAAGCACAAGTTTTTAACAATAATTTATTGCAGAGTTGTAGAGAAAGTCATGTGAATGGAACACATCAGATTTTTAAATTAAGTGTTTCTTTTTGACCTAAAATATTATTGCAAGTGAAATAAAATAGAACTGAAAAATTCATACCAGTTGTTCGTAGTGTTTGTGTAACAGCTTTTGTTAAACTTTTCAGTATAATTACCGTTTTTTCCTTTCTTCAAAGAAATGACAGTATATAGCACCACAGATATGAAAGATTTTACAAGATCTGTGTGTCACAGAATTGTAATTAAATACGTTAAGAACATTCAAATTTTCAATGCTCTTAATTTTCAAAAGTATTTCCATGTGTTTAAAAATTCCAATAGTTATATATTTATGTAACATGAACATCAAGTTGTCAAGATGCTTGAAAGTTTTCTTAGTATGCATATACTAAGCTGAAATGTTCATCAGATTTGATAAATACATGTTTGTTACAATTGAGATATCCTTTTTCTTGTACTTATTTACTTCAAGACCGGCATGTTACTCTGTGATTAGGCACATTTACTTTTTCAATTATGTTATCATTTCTCTTAAGAACACATCAAGCATTTCTCTAAAACTTGCTATAAAAGTCACCTGAAGAGTTCATAAGCATTGCTGAAATGCTAGGATGATTTGCTGCAAATGAGCTCGAAAGTAGGAAGAAATTAGATTGAGACATTATTAATGAATATGGTGAATTCTTACAGGTTGCATCAAGTGCTATCCTAAATGGTACCCAAGATGGCGCTTTGGGTAGCAGTGACCATTTCTATTCTCTTCTCTTCCACTCTCTCACTAACAAGACTTGACTGCTGGACTCTCTCCTGACAAGAGGATTACTATGCTACGACATATAACGGCTTCTTAAGCAAATAAACAAGTTTTTTCAACATTTTCTGTTTTATCGAAGCTATTACGAAAGCTAGTTCAGGAATTTCCAAGGGAACACAAAAGGTGGGGCAGTCAACGAAGGGATTTCCTGGGAAACTGCAGCGTGGTTTTTCTATAATTTAGTGGGAGAAGTAATCACCATGTAGAGTAACTTATATATACAGGAAGGGACATAGACACCTTACGGCTTTTAAACCAATCGGAACACGGTGTGCTTTGTCAGAGATACGGCTCAGTTATGCTGCAATGACGCACCTGGAATTCCAGTTGACACGATTGGTTTGTGAAGCTAAATCCCAATGTTAAAACCCCGCCAATCTAAGCGATTTCATTCAATACATTAGGTTGTCGCCCGCTATTCTACAGGAATTACGGAGGCATTTCAATAGACTTGAGATTATTCAGAACGTCTGTACTGAATGAGTACGCTCCGATAGAGACCAACACTCCATCGCAACTGATTTGGGAAAAGTGCACTGTTAGACCTTAACCATAAATTAAAACTTTGTTACCAACCTAAAATACAAAAATTAAATAAAATCTCATTAAACCATGTCATCTGAAACTCCATGGCATTGCATACATTGCAACATGACTAAAATACGTATTTGACAAAGTATAGAATGTCCTGATTGTCTAAAAAGCCGTCAGATATTTATTATTTTAAACAGTGCTTTGATCACATAATGATTAATGGGCCTCAGATACACAGAAATATCGAAATAAAATCACCTACTATGTTTGCTTATTAATCTAATTGATTAAACCCTGCTTTTTAATGAGGATAAATATACTTTAATATTGGTTATAATATAACATAGTTTTAAATATTTGCAAACCCCAAAAATCTGTTTACGGCTTTCAGTCTAGGAAGAAGAGACTAACTTTTAATATCCGTGAAAGTATTGATAAAATTTAAGTAGCTAATCTTCTTACTCAGTCAGAAAACTTAGAAAATGTGTTTTTGCTTTCTCTACCTATTATCTAAGATGATAAAGGAAGTATTGATGTCCAGAAGTATAGAAAACAATATTATACTTGGTTAGATCATGAAGCGTTAATAATATTTGGAATATGTTCTTACTTTATAATCGGAATGCTTTTAAAAATGTTAAACATCCAATTTGATGATAGGCAACATCCTAATATTTTGATTATAATTTGGAAACACATATATCCTCAGAAATATACTGTGACTTAAATCACATATTTTCTTTGGAAGGGAAGCATTTACTTATTTTAAAAATGTTGGCTGCACTCTGTGTACAGTATCTTTATCATTATTTGGGCGGTCGTGTTTTTTCATGAACTTGCCATATGTTATGATATACCTGGTAAATATGCTTTTCCGCATTTTTTGCAGCCAGTCAACCTACCCACTTGTTTTTGGAGCTTATAGGCAAAATTCATACCACAGCCATATTTTTTATTTATAATTACAGACATGCAATATGATAATATCTTTAGTCAGAGTTTTACCACTTCAGTGTTGCTTCTGATTTAGTTACGAGTTTATTTCTTACTATCTATTTAATTGCACACCATACTTTTTTTTTACAAATATTCTAATCTATTTGAAAATAGGTATAGTTGTAAGACACATTTTTATAGTGTTAAACGCCGTTATTACTAAATAGGCGCCTCCGGTGATGACACTAATTATACATAGAATAAAGTGGAATGCAATGACGGGGGAAGCCGGAGAGCCTGGAAAAAACTTACCCCTGAGTAGTTTTGTGCACCACAAATCCCACATGCGGTCGCCTGGGATCGAAGCCGAATCGCATTGGTGAGATGTGAGTGGTCTAACCAAATAGCCAAATTTACAATGTACTCAGGACTTACTGTAAAACATATTTCATACCTACAGCTTGTGTTTAATATTATATTATAAAACAAGCGTGCTAAGTGCATCATTGGAGTACCAGA
Organism: Hymenopus coronatus; assembly: GCA_030762935.1. Classification (NCBI taxonomy): domain Eukaryota; kingdom Metazoa; phylum Arthropoda; class Insecta; order Mantodea; family Hymenopodidae; genus Hymenopus; species Hymenopus coronatus. Next base: position 88,681,725 of record CM060881.1, on the reverse strand, counting down.
AAGACGTTATAAATACAAAGTCGAGCACTTTCTACTTCCGAGATACTCCAATGCGCTTAATATATGTGCATTACATATATTTTTGGACAATAGTGCATCAATAGAAATAGTACTCACTTAATTTGGTCGGTACCCTCCCCGTATGGAATTATACTTAAACCCTCTAGGACTTACTTATACGTGGGTGCCTAGCGTCAGAATCCTGTCAGGAAGAAACGGCATTTACGAATGGGATAAGCCGGAACGAGGGATCGGCCCGTAGCCAGGCATGAGAGTGAGGAAGTAGACAATATGACACGAAGGCGAAATGAATGATAGGAAAGTGATGAGTGGAGCAATTGGTGGCATGAATCGAAGCAGAAACTGGAGAACCCGGAAAAACTCCCTGTTTCGTCCACCACAAATCCCACGATCAGACTCCTGGGTTGAACGCGGACTATCTAGGGAAAGGCGAGCAGTCTAACCACTCGGTCACGACGTCGCCAATAACACTTAAAAAAAAAATATATATATATATATATCGTGTTTTCATTAACAAGATGAACAACATTAACTATGTTGGCAATAACGTGACAGATTATCCACGCCTAGTTTTTTACCTTAAAACATTAACAAGTTGCAGCTCATACCTAGCTGTACAATGAATAGATCGTAAGTAAATATTAAAAAATGAAATGAAAGTAAATGCCCAGGTAAGATTTAAATGGTAAATTCAACTACCAAAATCTCAATATTTCATGTCTTCACTTATAAATATAGCAAAATTAGTGGACTTAATATAGTTACTGCACAAACGAAATGTAGGTAGATTGGGTTATCAGCACTTAACGCCGGAAATTAGACTTTCCACCACAATAATATAAATTGGAGTTTGATAAAAAATCTTCGATAAAGAATAAGTTGGGCTACTGAATTCAATGAAATTTGATAACTGATAACATTTTGTATGTGCAAATCAATGATATGTTCTCGTGTTGAAACACTGAATATAACAGTTCAATCTCATGGCTGAATAGGCGTAGGAAATATGCGAATGAGATGCCCCATCTGAGAAATTATTTTCTCTTCACGTATCTAATGCAATGCTATAAAACGATCAACATTTTAAACTATAAAGCAATTTACACCTCTTCAGAAGTGAAAGAAGCTGTTCTTCCTTTATATTAAGAGAAAGGGTATGAGGTAGAGTTCAGTTATTAAGCTGCATGCTTCGAAAGGATAGATTACGCCCATAAGGGTATACGTATATTATTTTAAGAACCAAAAGTCACGCTGAAAAGGAAAGGAGGGAAGAGAAGCGCTCTGTGCAGATCTGTATGGCTTTTCTAATTCTGTAATTACAAGGCTGCGAAGCACGGCGGGAAAGTAAAGATATATTAATTCTGAAACTTCAATTTATTTGCCATTCTCTCCTCATACTGTTTATTTTGGCCTTTTCTTGCAAGAAAATTAACTGCAAGTTTCTTAATAATCCCTTTTAAAAATAGCAAATATCCCAGTATTTTGGATTAATGAGTTGATGCTTTGGATTTTAATTAGGAGTTTTCGTCATAAAATTAAAGGGAATATATACCAAAATTGTACTGAAGTTAAAGGATATTTAACCGATAGTTAATACTTTTTTAAATTTATTTTTGTTTTTACGGTTTTCCTTGCTCGTAAGGCAAATGCTGCATACGGTCATTTAGTCGGCGGTATCATTTCTTTCATCACTCAATTACTTTCTTCTTCTTCTTCACCGCCGTATCAGGTATTGGGCTGATCACCCATTCTGGATATTCTATAATCCAGCTCCTAGATATATTGCCTTTTAAGTCCTTGGGGGTATAAGTCTTACACAAGTGGAGAGTAAATTGAGAAAGAACAAGAGTTTAATATAACTCGGTGAAAAATAAATGTACTTGTATATCTAAACCTTCAGTGTGACCCACAAACTCACTTCAAGTTTTATCTTTTTATATAGTTCTTCTCTATAGCATTATTAATAATAAAACCAAGAGTATTAAGTATCAATACAGAAACATATCATTGTCGCTTCGTCAGTTTCCATTATTCATTGTTAAGCTAATAGTTTTGCAAATCTGTACCAGGTTTTCCTCTAGATTCCTCCATCGTTTCCTGGGTCTTTCCCCTTCTCTTTTCCCTCTCGTGTATGTTCAAGTGTTGCTTTCGCATATTTTCCTCCCTCCCTTCTGTGATTTCCAAGTATGGCAGTTTAAGGCTCCAAAGGAAACCGAAATCTATCTTCATTGCAAATGCAGGTTACGCCATGTTCGACTGGTTAGACCACTCGCCTCTCACGAAGGCAGCCGGAGTTCTATAACAGGAAACCTCATGTGGTATTTTTGGTGGACAAAGCGGCGCAGAGGTAGGTTTTTTCCGGGTTCCCCTGCCATCGCATTCCACCGGCGCTTCATCTTCATTCCATGTCATCGCTTGCGGTGGCTATGTAGTAAAAGTGGACAAAAAATTGCAAATGCTGCGTCAACTTTGTAAACAAAGTGATGCAACATCTACCTACATTATAGGATAGAAGGTATTCAACGAAGTATTTGTTTGCGTGCTGCGTGCGACATATTAGTGATCTATTGCGGTTGTCACTCCCCAAGGTAGTGATGGAAGGGATGAAGTGAAGGAACCAAAGATCGCAGACAAATAAGATATGCGCGGAAGTGCCTAACTTTTCCTGGCTCGAAGATCCGTACCATTAGAAGCTGTCTGGAGAGGGCGATGAGCGACCCGTCACCAAACAGCCTTTCAGTGAGCATGAAAACTACTCTTTTCTTTAAGCAAGCATCCGCGCCCCTTGTCCGACATTGCCATATGATGCGAAACATAAAATCACATCTGAAACATGAGAAAGAAATGGAATGAAAGGGAATTAATGGAAATCGTGGTATATGAGAAACACTACAGCATTAGCCTACCGACTAGGAAGTCATACTAGGCGGTCGTTAGAAATCACGAACGTGAGCCTCACATTAAGTCCATGACAATTATTACTTATAATCTCTGATTTCCAAACTTTTTATGTGCCTTTAAACCGATTTTCCCCAGTATGTTTTGCAGGGAATCCTTTGCACCTGTATTTTATTAGCATATGCACATGTCTTTTGGAGATCGCAGTCAACAGTTTATTTATTCTTGAATTTTGTGAAAGAAATCTTTTTAAGAAACACGAGTAAACAAAGGTCCATAAGAAACAGAAATAAACACGAAAGAAAAATAGGCCTTGGGAGATAAAGGGAATAGGTAGGATTCTTGTAGTACGGTATTTGGATATTAATGCTGACTGTGTGAAAAAATAAAAGTGTATGCTAATCATTCGGAACAAACTACTTGAAGAATTGCAATTTAACGTAAATGCTGTATATTTAAAAATCCAGCAAAACTATACATTTTTGCTTTTTGCTTACATTTGCCGAAGTATGTTCAAGATTGTAAAACCTTGGACCTGCTTAAACTTTAAGCGTATAAAATGATTCTCACAAACATATCCTTCCGGATTTAACAGGATTTACATTTACATCACTTCTGAATTTCAGTCACTTTATACATGAAGATATAACACTTTTGTGCAATTTCGAAACATTTCCGAATATAACGTAAATCAAAAAACTTATAGAAATATTCTTTTCAGATTTATGTATGTATTTATTTTCTATACCTAAACATCAGTCGAAGCATAGGAAGGTATGTAATGCCTGTATTCTTAGTTTTATTCGAAAAATAAACAAAATGATCATAAAAGGTAAATACATTTCAACTGAATCATATAAATTACTTCTGGGCTACTTCTTATCGCTAGGATTGTAAGTAATGTACAACATTGAAAAGTGAAATAAACTATTTATCTAGGTCATGTAATTAAAACAGTATCCGAATGTTTGAATATATTTTAGTTTTCTATCTCATATAAGCTACGACCACTTGCCACTTACTTTCGATAAATCTAGCCTCTTATCCTCTTGTAAAAGTGATGCTTGTATTAACTTGACGTTTTTCTTTATCTTACTAATGTTTATCTTTGTATATGCTTATTTGATTTTGTTAAATAAACTTATTTATTATAAACTTCTTTATGCTTTCTTTCTGTACGCTATCCCTTGCTTTTCCTTGCGTTATTCTACCCTCTGTCTACTAACCTAAGTATTTTTCCCTCTCAGAATATTTATGTAATCTCTTGTTATGCTTTCTATTACTGATAATTTTTTCAGCAATTTGAAGCCTGATTTTGAGTCATGTTAGATCCTGATTGTGTAAACATTCTATCATAGAATTCACTATTAGAAGTTATTTTTATGTATTTAATTAATTTTTACTGACTCGTCTCTGAGTGTGGAGTAGCGTGTCTGCTTCACACACAAGGGATCCCGAGTTCGAATCTTGGTTAGAATATGTTTTCTCTTCTCCTAGGAAAACAAATGTCGAGCAACTTTAACTTCCATTGCCCTCGGGCTTCTTGAGCATAATTTTACCGAGTTTATTCATCGTCTGATAGGACTTACCAGGTTAAATGACGTTTATGACTACAAAAATTTAAAACATAGAATATATAGTTTACACTACTTACTGTGTCCGGCATAATGTTGGAGTGATTCACGGCTTGAAATAAAAAAATGAGCAGTTAAGCAGTAAATCACTTGAACATTCTATTCATCAGAAATATCTTTCGGTCGGGAACTTCTGAAAAAGAGATATCAGCTATAGAAAAGGGACAAACGGTCGCCTTCCCATAATTGGTAGTCCCGCTGGGAAGTCCATTGCGAATGTAGAGCAAAATGGGAAGTTACCAGAGCGAGAAATTCACTTGATAACAACACTTTTAGAGTGTTTCAGAAGTGAAGAAGTGTGGTCTTCAATTCCCTCAGAATAACGTGATTTTTATTAGGCATTGCTATTTGAAATTGAATCTCGAGCCTACGTTTTTGATAGATAGAGTTAACACAAAGTGTGTGTCAGTGAAGCGAAATATTTTCGCAGCTGTGGATAATTTTGTCACTAAGATAGCAACACTAAATCTATGTCAGATTATCACTATTCCTCCGTCATAAGTATGGAGATGTGATATGCATCTAAACTGTAATAGTTGTAAAATACTCCAAAGAACGACTGTCCAATATTTGCAAGAAGACTTGAAGATAATAGTTTATATGTGCAGATGATTGAGACTTTTTTCATTATGGAAACTGCAAATTTTCCTTGAGAAGCAATATAGTGGCCCAGCACACAGCGCTAGAATTCACACGACAATCATGTGTCAACTGTTTGTGATTACACCATCTTTAAGTGTGAAAATATTGCTTGGCCTCCCAGATCCTCAGATGTGTTTGTGTATGCTTGTATTCTCTGTGGATATGTGAAGTGTAGTATATATTAAAGTGGTCCACAAAGCATAGACAAACTGAAAAATAAGATTAACAGACAAATTGACTATTTCAGCTGAAATGTTTTATGCATTTATTTAATGATATACCTGAAAGGATGGCGAATTGTTGTGGAAGAAATTAAAATCATTTAACTTCAAAAAACTAAAGATATGATCCTTGAAAATAAATTAACATGATGTTTGTATAAGTTTTTGTGTTACTATTATTGTTCTTAAAGTATTTTAGTAAAAAATAATTAATTTTATCAAGGCATCCTTTAGTCTGGTATAATTAGAACATTCATTGCTAGAAATGTATGCTTCACGGAATTCTAACTCACGAGGTGAAATACATTTGGAGCTAAACTTATATAGAATTGATATAAAGGAGTATATGGATACTGTACTTGGTATGTATTTTTAAAAACAGAACTACTGAAAGATTTATTAAAAAAAGTTTCATACCCTTATTTCAGAGTTTTACATATATTAAATGAAGTAAAAGTAAGTAATAATTTTTGTTCAATAAATATGCTTCATAAACAAGAAGCACAGAAAACAAATTACACTGCCTAAAGATACACACTTCGTGCTTTTTGCTTGTTCCCTTTCTCTTCGAAACTTTGAAAGTAAAGGTCTATTTTCGTTTTGTTTTTTCTTTGTTTACTTTGGTTTCATTTACTTTCGCCCTCTTTCTAGATCTTCGTACATGTCTATACTGATTCTCCAAAGTAGTTTATTTAAGTGTGCAATAGATAGGAAAGCAATTTTCCGCATCAGCTGCACCTAACCACAAGGAGCAGAGCTCATCACGTAGCGTAGTACAATCATTTTACAGACAGAGCTCGAGATGACTTCACGCATTATAATTCTAAGTTTGACAACATAAATGCTATTTAAAATTCATATTAGTATTTTATAGATTGATTCATTATGACCGAGAACGGATATCAGAATGAGAGTGACAAGCTAAAATTTGAATTTACACTAAGCCTTCTTTTCCGTTTTCACGTTTTCGTTATTTGTGAAGTGTAACAATATAATACACGTTTGTTTAGTAAGTTTTGGTTTATCTCTTATTCTCTACCCGTTGCCACAATTAAACAACATTAGTTCCCATAGACTTCATAGACTATAACCAGAAAATTCAAATATACGTTATGTTTTAAACTTAAGCATCTTAGGCGAGTGTTTAGACCGCTCACCTCCCAACTAGGGGCCCGAGTTCGATACCGCTGGTGGATGAAGGATTTGTGATTGACGAAGCGGCGTCTGGATGGCTTTCTCCGGGTCCTCCGGTTCCCCCCGCTACTATTCCACCATTTCGTTTGCACTTCATATCATCCATTTCCTCACGCTTATAATATTAAGATTTTGAATTTGTATTTTAATAATTTTTGCTAGTTATTCTGTTATTTGTTATAAATTTTATAATAAGTTATTTTTATTTATGATTATGTTATTAATTATGTTATATCTTACTTTTTGTAGATTAAATATAATTTTTTTTTATTTTTTTTGAAGGTAGTTTAATTCCAACTTTATTTTTAATTTTTGGTTTTATGTTACGGGCCGACCACTTGTTCCAGGTTCTCCATTCTGTGGTTTCGTGCCATTTCGGCTTCTGATCCCTAAGCACTCGCTTATAAGTCCAACGGGATTACGGGTCAGTCCTAAAATAAGGAGAGGGTAAGCCGACTACGAAAAAAACAACAATAAAAACTAAAAAAATTAGTAAAATCCACATAATGTAAGATACCCTATTAAAATTTATAACAGTTATTATACACAGTGATAGTGATATTTTTATATCTATCAAAATTCAAGCTTGCATAGTTATTAAAATTATATGTTTTAATTGACTATATTCATTTTTCTAGTTAAAGTGAGCCACTTGAAATATTTTTAAAATTATTCATATAACAAAGTTTCACAGTAAATGAAAATACAAATAGATCTATCCAATTATACTTTTTCATATTAATCCTAATTACTGCGGACACATTTTTACTTTTTGCATTCTCCAAAAGTCTTTGAATTTTCAAAAATTAATAATTTATTTCACAAATTTCGATCATTATTTTGGCTAATTATATAACCGTTTTATTTAATTTTGAGAGTCAGTATATACTTTTTTTTTTAAACAAATTACACCATATGAGCACTTTGAGCAAGGAAAAATGTTGGATAAATGCTTGCGAGAAAACAAGGTTTAAAGTTGGGACTGCCTGTTAATAGCATGTCCCTGCACATTTAAAGTATCAATTAATTGGTAGTTAAAGTGCGTCAGAATGGGAATAAGGATATATTGTCTGAAAGAATATTTCATATTATTATATTAAGAAGAAACATAACTTTTAATTTTTCGCAATTTTTGTTCAAATTTCATAGATGCACCAACTTATACATATTACTTTTTTAATTAAAAGGACCAGAATAAAATATTTTCCATGTAAATATGTCTTTATATGCTTTGAAATTATTGAATTTAAATATCAAGTTTCTATTGACGCAACATTTTGTTTTAAATTTACGCTGTTCACACACATAATGACAAGCAACTAGCCTTTTTCTAAAAATGCTTTCTTTTCAGAATTAAAATCCTAAATATGTATTTGCCATGTAATATAAACTTTTGGAAGGAAATTAATACCTCCTGCACCTACTTATTATTTGGTAGAAAAATAAAAAGCTGCTACAAACTCAGCCAATATACATGAATGTAGAAGCAAAATACTAGTTCTGAAGCAACAAATTGCGTACCTTACCACAGAGTGGCCCTTAAATTAGTAAATGAAGAAGAAAATATGTACATCATTTGTACAAGCATACATTCAGTCTGAGAAAAAAAAAGCATTATTTTGAGCCTTGTTCGTCCATTACCACAAAAGAGAAATACGTCAATTATTTGTATGTAATCAGAAATGGGAGACTCTTAAGTTTTACATAGTAGTATTGTGGTCTAAAAACATGGAAATGGAGTTTTATTTATGGACGCTCTTCAACTGCTGTGGTTCTCAGCATCCCATTCTATACTGGACGTGAAAGACAGCTTAATTTTGCTCAGATGCCTCTTTATCAGGCTTGAGGTTCTTTTACGTGCCGTAAATCTACGTCACGGGACCAACGGCTTTACTTTCCTTCCGAAGGAAACCTTGCTAAGGATTTTTATGCCCCAAAAAATCTATAGTCCTCCACCGGGTTTGAACTCGCGACCTTGGTATACAAAGTTAGCATGGTAACCAATTACACCAGAAGGGCATTTATTAGGGCAAAGTTTAAAACTAAATTAAATAGCTAACGAGGATAAATAATTGTTCCCTGAGTTTCATTTAGGCAGTGTTTTCAGTGGAATCGTGGCTATATAAACTTACTTACCTTCGAATTCAGCTAATTTAGGAACCCTCCTGATTTAGGAACGGAAAAATAAGGTGGGAGCACAAAACGACAAAGAGAAACATTCAGTGGAGTCTTTAGATGGTCATGGATAGGGAATCTCAATAAAAGTAGATTAAACCAAATCATTAAGATTACTTTTATAGACGAGAATAAGTGAGCAGAAACGGCATTGGAGAAATGAAACATTTTAAAAGCACCGGAAAGATATTGGTAAAAACAAAAGAAAATTTTAATACACAATACCAAACCAAAATTCCATAGCTTACACCAGAATTCGCACAGCGGGGAGAAGGAAAACAGCAGGCATTTCTAAAATTTAGAAGTACACATAATCAAAATCAGAGTCTTATGAAATAGGAAATAAAACAGATAAACTGATAAGACAAATTAAAACATCTTACTGGGAAAAATTCCCAAAAGGAATGGAATCTGATTTATATGTTCCCAAAGAAAAATGTGGAGTGTGCTGAAAACAGAAAAGTTGAAGTAAATAAGACAATTAAATTAACTTAATGGGAACAGATGTAAACACCATTTCAAAGAACTATTTATTGACAGTAATGAAAATGATAGATTTCAGGCAAACTTTTATGATGAAGATTGAATAGATATAGCAAATGAAGAACTGATCAAAATAAAGAAGGAATTAAAGTGCAGGAAATAACCTAGAATATATGAAAAAGAACTGAATTTCTAAAATATGAGGTTTAAGGAAAGTATTAAGTAAACCCCTTAAAATAAAATAAAGAGAAAATAAAGTACAAGAGTGTAAAATAAACAATACATAGGAAGTGTAAGAAATAGAACAATAGAGAAATACAACTTTTATTACCTACCTTAAAATTATTTTTTTTAAAAAAATATAACGACAAACTAAGGACTCATTTAAATATTACGGAACAACAAGTTTCAGATAAAATAGAGCAACAAAGATGCAATATTTATAATTCGGCAAATAGTGGAAAAAGCGATCGAATATAGAGTACCAGCGTTAATCTGTTTTGTGGATTTACCCAATATTTCGATCAGATGAGACTAAATGATGTTTAAAAATTACGAAACTAAAGAAGATCCCTAAAACTATATTAGAATATATAGGAGATATAATTATTAACGCAATAACCAAAAGGAACATAAATGGAAAATCAATGCAGACGTGGAGTGCATGAAGGATATAAGACAAGGCCCAATTTTATTTAAATTTGCTGTCGATGAGATAGTAAATAGTTTGACAAATTTCAACGTTATTTAATGGAAAGTAAAAATATCAAAGCACTTCTTTATGCAAATGGCACTTTTCTTATAGCTAGGGCACGAAATGAACTTCAAAAACTGCCGAAATATGACATGAACATTTCAACATAAAAACTAAATATGTGTATATATAAATACATATATACATATGTAAAAGCAAAGAAACTGTAGACTGAAATTTAAAAATCAAAGGCGAAATATTGAGTAAGTAATGCAGTTAAATATTTGGAAGTATCTGTAATAAGCTGAGAAATATTTAAGAGGTTAGATATCAGGTTATTTATGATATATTATTTGGAGGAATAAATATTTGATCACTGAGAGTTTAGGAACATTATAAAACTCTAACAAGAACAGTATATGTATGGAACAGTAAAAAAAAGAGCAGAAATAACAAAATTAAACAGTACACAGAACAACAAAAATGAATACATTGAGGGCATAATAGGGAAAACAAAAATTGACAATCAGGAAGGTGGTCAAATGCAGGTTCCTTTTGTAATGTTTCTCACTACAATGAATGGAAAAAATCGGTTGTACTCCATTCACATGACTTTCACTATCCGTTCTGCAAATAAAACTATTCCTACAAAATATATGCATTTACCTATATCACGCTAATTGAGGTAAACATTGGCAGACATGGCCTCACTACTTGATTTCTTGTAAGCAGAAGGAAAATATTGCTAAAGCAATAGACATATCTTTTGAAAACTGGTCGCTAAGTGTGCAAATGAAGTTCGATTCGTTTTGCAAGCCAGCAGTAAACAAAGGCGAGATATAAGGAAAGGTAGCCCCGTTTGATAAAAGTTTTTTAATTTAAACTTGAAACCAATAACAAGGAATATGTTGGAAACATTACAACAAAAGTACATATGACATAAATTGGGTGTTTTAACGAGATCTATATTTTTGTGCAATAAGTTTTTGTCTATTTCTTATGGTTAACTAATTATGCAAAATTCATCAAAATGCATCAAGAATGAACAGACCATCAAGGTATTCCCAAATATTCAAGATATACATTATATTTGTGATGTAAATATCTATAATATACAGTATTTTAATGACAGTAAGTAAAGCCATTTTTGAGAAAAACAAAATTATCAAAAGATTTTCCATGTAAAAGTTAGTTTGGTGCGGAGGATTTTCTTGATAGACTAAATTTAAATACCAAGTTTGGTGTTTAACGGTTTTTTAGTTTTAGCGCTATGCTGTCAACACATGGACCTTTTTCTAAAAATGTTTTTTTTGAATAAAGGGACCTCGAGACATTTATTTCCGGCAAAATCTCGGTATAGAATTTTTGGGTGAAGTACAATACCTTCTCTATACACTATATACATACGGGTAGAGAAAGTAAGAAGTTACCTACTTTAGATAAACTCTTTGTTTTGATGTGTAGCAAGCACAACTAAAGATAACAGAAAATGTTTTAACTTTTATGTTACGGCTATTTCTTTTTAACGTTGCCTATAGGTTTCTCTCTAATAATTTCTGCTATTCTTTAGAATATCGTGCTCTTTGACTCTTTTTCAGAGGATAATTATTCTAAAAAAAATTAATTTTTAGGCTGTACTTACTAACAAAATCCCAACATAAGTGTCTATCTGGATTCCATAATTACTTAAGTTAAAGGGTAATTTAGTTGAGTATTTAGAGTAGCTGCATTACCACCATAATAAAACAGCAAATAACAACAATAGCAACAGCAACAACAACAATAATAAGATTAATAATAATACAAAATCAAATAAAACCGTTTATACCCCCGAAAAATTTTGAACATACCACTATATTTGCTGCTTGAAGCAGTGAGCTTATTTGGAAAGTTTGAGAAGGTTATTGGTGTTACTTGATAGGTTTGGCAGCGCAAAATTCAGTCTTAAATGAAATTAAAGAGCAAGTTCTATTCCCCGAAAAGACTAATTTCTCAAAAATACAACATCTACAAAAAGCATAAGAGTATAAAAATAAGATCCCACCCCATTTCATTGAATGCGGTGATAACGTATTTTTCCTTAATAGTGGTAATCCAATAAATTTCTTCCGAAAACAATAATGATTGAAGAGACATAATATTGCTCATTAACATGAACTAAATATCTAAAGAAGACTCCACAGCAGTGCTTTACAACGCAGTACTAAATGTGGTGATGTAGACATTGTAGTAGAACAGAATAACTGAAAACGAAGAAAAAATAATAAAGGCAGTGCTCAGACTCAGCACTAATTCATCTTTCGTTTGAGCACGACCGCGATGCTATGAATTTGCTGTATAGAGGTGCCCAAACCGAAAGAACCAATTACATATCGGTTTTACTCGTACTATCCCCACCCTTAACCAGGAACCAAACCGGAAATAATCGAGTTCTTTGCTTGAGACACGTTAGGCGAGCTATCGATAGGGAAAGCATAAGAAGGAATACAGTGAACAGAAAGGAAAAGGGTAAGTATAGTACTGTCCGTAGAAGTCAAGGCTCGGTAAACTTGGCCCAGTTATGGATTTCACCGTCACTGCCCTACATCAGTAAGCGCCCAAGGCAAGGGTTACCGACCTCAGCGGTTGATTTCATTATATATAACTGTAAGGCAAAGGAATAGCTAAGGGGTTCAAATTGCGACCTTTGCGAGCAAGCTTTCTATTCAGTGGACTATTGGATCTTACATTTAGTCACTGCTAATATTTTCAGACGACCAGCAAAATACGGTGTACCACTGCCACAAAATAGATCTTTGATAAGCGTTTATGTCCCATATTTCACACATTTTCATTGAAAACAGCACCTGGGTTAAGAATTATCACTTTTTATGTAACTTCGCCCCCCCCCCAATATTATTAAAACATCAGTTGAAAATGAATGTAGGCATAAAAATGTAGATGTCTACAGTTTTGAAGGCTGTACGTATAATAGACTCGAATTCGAAGTGTCTCTGACACTTTTGAAATTTTGATTAATGAGTGAAGCCAGAGAGAGAGAGAGAGAGAGAGAGGGAGAGAGAGAGAGAGAGAGAGAGAGAGAGAGAGAGAGAGAGAGAGAGAGAGAGAGAAAGTAAGAGTGAGTTTGAGTGGGAATGTGTTTCTTCGCAAGAATGCCAAAGATTATTATTATTATTATTATTATTATTATTATTAACTATTAAATATAATTATATCATACCCGAGGTTCCAATAGAAAATAGACTATGCATATAGCGTTTTATTTAATAAAAAATGGTTTCTAAAGAGGAATAAAATTCAAACTCAGTGTTATAGTTTCTAAATACAGAGCTCCCGGGGGCTTTAGGATAATTTTTCTACACAAAATCTGAATATGTGTATTTTCTAATGAAAGACAGTAAAAATCAACAGCAAAATTTTAGTCAATGAGTAGCTAATCCAAAAGTCAAAGCTCTGATTGACCACAGAAATTAAATGAAACAATGCATAAATCAAAACATTAAACTACCTCATTTATTATTAAGATTTTAAATGCTACATAACAAAAGTTTGAAGACATAATGCTTGTACCAAATTTTCTTATTTGCAAATTTTTCTTAGAATGAATTTTTAAGGAGACTTAACAGATTAGTTCCGTATAAAAAGCGTAAATATAATTCACAGAGTTTTGTGTTAATTATTTCATTTATATTTTTTCCATTAGATTCTCTGAGCTCATCAAAGGTTTTGAATATTTTTCTCTGTTTTTCCGGTTTCCTACATTTCCTTTGTTGACCTTATAATTCTTAAAGTTTTCCTTTTACATGTACACTCAGACATATACACATTTAAAAACACAGAAACACCTATGCCCAAGGTGGAACTCAAACCCACGATCCTGAGCACCACGAAGCGCCAAAGCGAGGCACTTTAGCCTGCGTGGCCATCGGGATCGGCTTGAATTGATACTCAACTAATAGTGTTATTACTAGTACATGCATTTTCGGTACGTAAAGACTGAAGTTTTTGGCCAATGTGACCTGGCACACCTGTTTTATGTTTATTTAAAAAAAAGAAGAAAAAGGTACAAAACGCTTCCCTGTTTTTGACGTCATCAATCCCAGTAGAGCTCTTAGCTTTCAATCCCTCAAACGATACCCGTCTGTGTTTTCCAGTTATTAGTGATTGAACTGTAAGTACTAATGTTGCATTTACTTATTTTTATTATTAAATACATACACACACGCCTACATACATGTTCACTCTTGCTTACATGCTTTAAAGGGAATGATTCCAGTTAAGGAAAGGAAAGATTATCTAAAGTAAACTTTTTGCTATTTTTATGCAATCTTATAAGTTGGAATTTCCTCTTTAATTTTGTAATTTTATGATTTTTACTTTCTCTACAGAGTACAGGGTACGTGGAGGAGGTATTGCATTTGATTCCGAAATTTCATTGGAAATGCACGTTTTAGGGTCTTCTGTATAAAATAAACATTTTTAGAAAAAAGGTCCGTGCATATGTGTCCGTGAGTCTGTGAAAACCATAACTCAAAAACGAAAACTGGGTAAAATACCAAACTTGGTATTTAAGTTTGACATCTTCCAGTGATGCAACACGAATATTTCTATGAAAATCTCCACATCCCATACTCCCTTTACATGGAAAAAAATTGAAAATGTTCATTTTATCAGAAATGACTAACAATTTTGATTAAAATATAAAGATATTTATGACAAACATGTATATTTTGAATTTTCTGGGAGTAGCCTCTGATGATATCTTTATTCTGTGTGAATTTTACTGAATTTCGTATAACGTGTAAACCATAAGAGATAGGAAAAAACTTACTGCATAAAATGTAGGTCTCGTTAAACACACAATTTTTGGTATATACATTTTTTCGGAGTGGATAATATCCGAAATATTCCTTGTTATTTGCCTCAGTTTTAAAATACTTAAAACCTTACTCATACGGAAATTTGCCAACTCCTGGCAATGCATAGAAACGGATTTCAACCACATGACAACCAGATTTTAAAAGATTTGACAATCGCTTTAGCCTAGTGAATTCCCTCATTTCCCTCCTACTTACAAGAAAGCAAGTAATAAGACAATTTCTGCTAATATTTATCTCGATTGTCATGACGTAGTTGGAAGAATAAGCTTTTTAACAATGTTATTTGTTACCGAGATGTAGAGAAACTGATATGCATTGAACACATAAGAGTTTTATTGTTCCATTCATACCCCACCTTTAACTGCAATGGTCATATCAGCGGCCTTTTAACTTTGGAACCTGTTGTCTATCAGTAGGTGTTATCTCTCGTACAGTTGTCATTGGATTTCTAGATTTACTATGTTAGATCTCATACACACACACACACACTCACACATTCATACTTTCACTCATATTTCCAAACTCCTAGGAGAATAGGAAATAATCTTAGCTAGAGAAAAACCCTTCCAGCCAGCAATCCAACCGGCCCCTCTCACAGTAGGGATGTGCTCTACCGACTGCTAAAGGAGCCAGCGTTTTTTATCTTTGTACGAATAGCGTTTGTTCTTTATATTAGCACTGCATCTCCCAATGTTTGCACTTCACAGAAAATCACCTAACTTGAACTTGTTGGTGCAGCAGGTACATTTTACACGATTACGGAACGACCTTCGTAACAGGTTCTCCATTCGGTGGTTTCGTGCCGTTGGCTCTCCGACAGGCTTCTGAGCCCTAGGCATGACTTAAGTCAGTCCTACAAATACGGGTAGGTTAAGCAGATTACGAAAATAAACGAAAAGCTACATTTTAGCTCATCTTTTAGGGGAATCTGGGTATCAAGTTTAAATATGGCAGTTTTGTTTGTCCGATTTTTCTTACGTGAGTACATATATGCAAGAGTGTTAGAGTCCCCTTTATCCAAAATAGGCATTTTAGAAAAAGGTCCGGGTGTGTCCGTGTGCCTGTGAACAAGGTACTCAAAACGAAAACTAGAAAACACCAAATTTGATATTTAGGTCTAGTACCATCCAAGGATACGAGACGAAGATTTTGAGAAAAATCCCCCCACCCCAAACTACGGTTTCAAGGAAAAAATTCGAAAATGTCGATTTCCTCAAAATGGCTAATGATTTTAATTAAAATACCGCATATTAAAGATATTTACATAACAAGTAAAATGTACATATATATTTAACTTTCTGGGAGCAGCCTGAAGAATTCTTTGTTCTGAACGAATTTTGCATAACTATTAATCATAAAAGGTACCCAAAAATTGTAGATCTGGTTAAAACACATAATTTGTGTCAAACTTTTTTTGATTGATCTGGCCATTTTCGAAATATTCATGGTTATTTTTTCAGTTTTAAAATAGTGAAACTTCATATGAGATTTTCAACTCCGGGCCGTGCAAGCAACGGATTTCAATCACACAGAAAGGAGCTTTTAAAAGATTTGACTATCATGTTAGCCTAGTTTTTTTTTTCGTAGTCGGCTTACCTTCCCCAAATTTAGTACTTACACCCCTCTAGGATTTATAAGTGGGTGTCTAGGAGTTAGAAGCCGGTCGGGGAGTCAATGACACGCAACCACAGAATGAGAACTTGGAACGAGTGTTTTTTTTTTTTTTTTTTTTTTTTGGTAGTGTTTAACGCCCGCTTTAATTACTAATGGCACCGCAGGCGGGATCGAGTGGTTGGCGTAGCCAGTCATGAATATGAGGAAATGGATGATATGAAATGAAAGCGAAATGGATGATAGCAAAGGTGAATAAGGAGCAATTGGTGGAATGAGTGGCGGGGGATCCGGAGGACCCGGAGTAAACTCGTCCAGACACTGTTTCGTCCACATCCCACATGAGGGTGCTTGGGATTGTTAGCCTAGTTTGTCTTATTTTCCACCTCTTTACAGGGAATCAAGTAGTAAGAGCATTTTCTGCTAATGTTTATCTCGATTAGCATGAAGTAGATAGAAGATAAGCTTTTAACAATTATTTGTTACAGAGATTTAGTAAAAGTCATTTGAATGGAACAGCTCTATTTTTATTTCTATGAACGACGTTTTATGATACCTCTAAATGGTCCATTTTTTTCACAAAGATTGAAGATAACAACATGAAAATTATATAAAAATATCTCTATATTCTAAATGTGTGTATATTCATTTTGTGAACAGCATACACAAAAAAGCTAAAAAAATCGTGGAAACTTAGATACATATAAATAATAAATTCTAAGATCTTTAAAAACGCTGTAACACATTAACTGTAATATTTGTGTTATTTTTGCAAAATAAAAATGAGACCTCTCTCTCTCTCTCTCTCTCTCTCTCTCTCTTAATTTCTGCTAGATAGTTTTAAATGGAGAGTAGTTGCTATGTGCACAGATGAAGAAGATGTACACATTTCTCAATTCTCGCTTGTGTCTGATCTGTAGACTTGCCATTCTGCATAAGGAACATAGATAGGTCTATTTACATTGAAAAGAGAGGTACAGTGAGGGAGCACGAGTGTAGTATAAATGCTCAGGAATGTTCTGCTTAGTCATGTCTGTTATGAAATGAACATTTAATTTTAACTTCCTGAATGTCAGTACAGTATAAGTAGATCAAAATTATCTTTGTCGTAATGTTTGTATAATCATAGATGGTAGTTTGAAGAAATTATGAAGATATTTTCAAAACGAAAAGAACATAGTTATCCTTGGCTTGAAGTGGTCTCTAGTTCGACTCTATGTGCCACATACCGTTTGTAGCACTCAGCGGAGTTAACCTGTTCGAGAAAGGAGAAAGTTTTTGATGAGAAAAACCGGTTCAAGTGAACTTGATCGGTGTTTATAGTTACTGAAACATTCAAGGCTTCTCCCACGAGCCTTTCGTTTTTAGCCTTCTTTACATGTAAATAATGTTGTCTTGTCTGAGTTTAGAACCTTTTGTTTTATTGTTTTAACTGCCCTTCTCACACCCTTTGTCTCCCTATATTGTTATTTCTCCACTTGTTGTGCTCTCCTTTTCCTATTTCCTCCATCGCTTTGTCCTCTGTCTTTCTTTTCAGATTATCTTTCATTATAACCTAGAATTAAAATTACTCAGGATGGATCACTGAGGTAGAGAACTACACTGTGCCCTTGGGGCTCTTTGCGACCACAGGAAGAGAGGGATGATGGTAGAAACTCGAAGGCCGTCCAAATCCGGATGATGGTTGGCCCAAAAATAAGCGGAGTTCCAGATTGAATGCCTCCAACGCAGCCCAAGCCCAAACCACATTCTAGAGTAGCTCATATTCGCCGAGACGTAAATTATGGTTGACTTTTGCGAACACTTCATGCAAATGGCGCTTCAATATATTTTATCTGCATTTACTTACCCCGAGCTTCCGGGGGCTTTCCAAAAGGAAACTAGCCCGAAAGTTATGTGACCGGAGAGAGGGTACCGCAACAACACCAGAAATAAACCTCTACAGTGCGCAAACCACCGCCCAGCTGCAACATGCCGAACACCGTAGCCTGATCCTTCAACACAGAAACAGATACAAGGAAGTGATGGGAACAGAAAATGATAGGAAAATTCGGGATAGGAATGAACCTTACCAACATTTTCCTGGCGACATGGGGAAATTCCCGGTGAAACCCATGACACAGGAATGCCAACCTCGGGAATCGAAACCAGGATCTTCTGAATGAGAGTCACCGTAATTGCGGCGCCACCTTGCACGGTCCATTATAACCTAAATGAAGTTTTAACAGTGCACAAAACTTATTTCTTTTGAAATGCAAACGTAACATAGAAAAGGAACCACTATTTGTATGACTTTTTAAATACTCGTCTTATGCAGTTTTATACATCACAACATTTGTTAGAATCGTTATATACATTAACTTATGCTATGTAACCCTTTATCAAATATTTATTAACAAGTGAGACATTTTAATGTTCTTTATTATGCCATAAGTTAAGTCAGCTCAGGAGATTGATACCAGCGCTTTATCTAAAAGCAAGACACTCTAAGCACCATATGTGATATTTGTGCTACTATGACATTGAAAGATATTAAAACAAGTGACAGTCAAATGAAAGTTCGGTGTCGTTGCTGTGTCACCCGCGCCTCTGACAAGAGAATTCAGTTTACAATAAGTGAAGCAAGGGCAGAAAGGTTACTATTATTGAAGGCTCTAAGGGGTAAGAGGAATTTATATTTTACGTTCTACATGTGTATCTATAAAATATAAAACTTTTCCTCCGCTACCATTGCCTTAGAATCTCAGCAACAGCGTGATATGTCACATATAATTAGTTTGGCAGATTTTGCATTAACCCTAAATTAGTTATCTGTAATGTGTCTCGTATTTGGCTGTCTAATACTTTGATGGGTTGAATCGGACAGTCCGATTACTTTTGTACTGAAAAAAAAAAGGTTTCGATTTAAAATGAAGCAATATTGTCACCTGTTTCTAATATACGCCTTCCCAGAATTAGTGCCTACTTGATAAATTAGGCTTATTTCATCCTGGACATGAGTGTGCAATAATAAATATTTATTTATCTTTATTTATGAGTAGTAAATTTCAAACAAATACGCGAACATTTTTCAGAGAGAAGAATATGTTAAAATGAAGTTTTTGCAAAGATTTGATATGTTATATTTTTACTTTGAGGTTTGTCACGTAATAGTTTACTTGTAAACAATACTATTTCTATAAAGTTATGCTGTGAGGCACCTGCCATTTACAGAATCCACAAAATCACACTACAAGAGTACTTAACTGCATATTTTAAATGTTACTATACTTAGATATTCAATCCCTCTTCGGGGTTACATTTTAAATTTAAATTTTAGTTTCTTAAATTATTCAGCAGGGTATATCTTGGCTCTTTCTACAAGGAAATTAATACATATTTATTATTTTCCACGAAACCCTGTTAATTTTTAGCAAACTGTAGTCTCTGAACTTATGATTCCTCAAATAATATACTCTAAATAACATCTTAGTGCAATGTTTTATGTAAACACTAAATACTAACAGTACTTGACTTAGTTTTAATGTTTCCTAAAATACAATTTGCGTTAACCTTGTGTTAGTTCCTGGAGGAGTGCAAGCAGGTCTGCTGGTTATCAAGCCAATAGTGACGAGTAAACCAAGTTTCGTCTCCGGTCTTCATGAGGACCTCTTCTTCGCTCCCTCACAACTGAAGGAATCTTTTGCACCGGCGCCCTTCAGTCTCCCTAGCCTGGGCACGAAACAAGAACCTCACTGACAGGTACGTAAACATCCTCACTCATAACGCCATTCGTACTGAATTTGAATCATACCAAACTGTTACAGAAGCTACTGACTTTTGTATTACGAGGAACTGTGATTGAGTCAGAATTTTCAATAAGGAAAGTGGGATAATAGTTTATTGCTACTTGTTTTGGTTCCATCTCTTAGAAATCAACCATATTTCTATAAATATGTAAGATATCTTAAGAATTACAATCAGAATTTGGACATGAAAATTCATGTTCTATTTCAATAGATTTACGAGCTGACCGGTTTGAAACTAGTATTTTTAATTGAATATACTTTTCTTTGGTGTAATACAACTATTTTGAATCCTTTAGAACTGCTATTAAAAATGTTTTCTATAAATGATGATAATGTTAATAATAGTAGTTATTAGTATTAAACTATTATTATATTGACATAGAGCTGTGATACAGCGATAGACGTCAAAAGGTTATATACTGTTACATGCAATACTTGTTATAGTTAAGACATCAATAAGTGGTAAAAGTAATTACAATATAATAGTATTTGCAAGATTTACATTGCTGTGTTAAAACAAAACCACTATATCATGTTTTTACAATCCAGGCGTTTTTGAAGTGAAGAATAAGATATTGCTACACACTAATTATACAATTTGCGTTTGTACAATGATTTTGGTAATTGTGTTAATCTTGTTGACGATTTATGATATAGTTTTATTTCTAGGACTTCAAGTTTTTACCAGATTTAGAAAGCCTATGACATGCACTTTGATAAGTGTATTTTTTCTGGTATCATGTTAATGAATGGCGGTATTATTGAATTTTAACATTCCCTGAATTCTCCAGCGCATAAACTATATACAAGTCTTCGGTATAAAACTCGCACGATGTGAGTCAGGGCCAATGTCTGCTAGCTTCCCCACTCCTCACAACCCGCATTCATGACAAGCATTCTGTCCTTCAGTTACCACGTAACTATTAGCGTAGGTAGGTCACTTTCATTTGCGAAGATGAGGAGGAAATTACCTTTAGAACAACTTGTATGTAAATTTTATTTTAGCTACAAGTCCCTAATCGTGTTGCTGAAGAATTCATTCTGTCGTTTCCAACACAACACCACTAGTTTAATACCTGAAAGGAGGACGAGATGGAAAAAGAGCAGAAGAAAAAGATTAAGAATTTGCCATCTCTTGAATTTTACTCTTGCGCTACAGAGACTGTTAACAATATTCTAGCCGATACTCATATGCATGACTAGAGATAGCTGCCTATTGCATAAACGTATCACGTAATTTTCTTCATTTTATGTGCAAAATTTATCCTTAGAACGTAATTGGATTTAATGAGGTCATTAACGTGAGATCACCAGTTACATTTTAATACATTACAAATATTATATCAACCCTCTATTTATTCTCTTAGTCAGTCCTTTGTACGACTCGACCAGTAAACCATACTTTTCGTGAAACAAAACCGAGAGTAAAGTACATTAGGAGTTTCTATGTTCGTAGAGTGTATAGCAAATGAAAATTAACGATAAACGGTACAGAATCACAGTGAGCCAAGAATTATTTTGAAATTCAGAATAATGAGGCCAATGGAAAATAAAATCTCAACAAAATACGTATATTTAAAGAAATGAAAGAAAGAAAACATGTACAAAGAATTGTAAGAATTCCGTATTTCCAAGCAGTTATTGAAGTTGTGATACTACTACACTTTATTATATTCGTAGCTCCATATTTATTAAGTTGTTCCAATTAATTGTAACCAGTTTAGTTAGTTTTGAGCCGTGCAAAATGGCGCCGCATTAACGTGTGACTCGCATTCTGGAGGTCCCAGGTTCGATCGCACATTTTTATCCACTTAATTTAATTTAAGTGCGGCTTTTTGCCCCTGCGTAATTTATATATAAAATCTACTCTGAGCTATGCTACGAGAAATAGAAACTAGCGTATCCTTGTTCCACATAGTGGCTGAAATTACGTGTTCACTTAATTATGAGAGGGGGCGAGAGAAGTACCACAAATTGGTTCATAGTTTTTGGTCTCTGTAGAATTAGAATTATTCATGGATGTTGCTCCCAGGATACCGAACTTAGGCCCTCACGGCCCTTTAACTCTTACTCATCCCAGAGAGGCAGAGATGAGAGAAGAAACCCGAAGGGCGACCAGATCCGGATGACGACGGGCTCCAGCATGGACGGGATCGCTAGCGGTTACAAATAGAACGTTTCCGACCCGCCCGGTCCTTCCTCACGAAACCTGAGCCTCCGACGGTCCTCAGAAGAAACACCATGAACCGAAAGCGGCTCCCAATCGAGCGGTACCGACGATGACGTCAGAATAAATCTTAACGAGTGGCCGAGTGGATAGACCACTTGTCTTTCACCTAGACGACTCGGGTTCGTTCCCAAGCGACCGCAGATGAGATTTGTGGCGGGCTTTCTCCGGGTTCTCCGGTTTCCCCCGCCATCGATTTCACCAGTGCTCCATCCACATTCCACCTATCGTCATCGTTGTCATCACTAGTAGTAAACGCGGGCGTTAATCACTATAAAAAGAAACGCAAGTCACCATCCAACTGCATCCCGCCAAACACCGTTGCATGAACCTTGAGCCCTAAAAAAAGATGACTAGAAAATAGTGGACCGAAAAATTCGGGGGATTCATTCTCTTGGTGTCCGGTGAAACCCTAAAAATCTTAAGTCAGATAAGCCAGCCAACTTTCCGAATTCGGTCCACAGACAAATCCGCCTGAACCATTCCGTTCGGCATCTCTCCGCAGAATCCCTCCTCTCCTCAAAGTAAGGTTAAACCTATGTCATAGCAAGGAAGAATAAACATTTAAAAATCTCCTGGAGCATGGGA
The DNA here is from genome assembly GCA_030762935.1 of Hymenopus coronatus. NCBI lineage: Eukaryota > Metazoa > Arthropoda > Insecta > Mantodea > Hymenopodidae > Hymenopus > Hymenopus coronatus. The sequence continues at coordinate 88,658,669 of CM060881.1, read as the reverse complement.
CATCGCTTTCATTGCTTGAGATTCTGTCCCTTTCTGGTTTGAGCATTATATTGGTCGTTAATGGTTGTGTACATAGAGATTAATAAACAATGTTGTGCTTATTTCCAGGGCGACCATTACAGTGTGCATCAGTGTGAACTCCAGGCTGCGTCTCTAAGAAGGCTTGTAGATGACAATGGACTTGGCAGCCCATTAGGACTGTGATCAATTCTAAGCTTTAGTGATAAATGTAAGAACAACAATGTAAACCTTTCTACCATCATCGTGTCGATATTGTTGCTAGAAATTAGTATCAAACCACGTGAATCCCTCTGAGGTGCAATGATTGCCTATGCCACGATGGGACAGTATCATTTTGGTGTGCAAGTATCATAAGGCTTATTCCTGTTTCTGTGCCAACCATTCTCTCCCTCTACTTGCTTTTGGTATCTTCCCTAAATTGATAAGCATTTACTCATTGAGTGCTAGGTAATTAAAATAATTAGAATTTTCAAAGAGTTGTTTTTCAGTTATACTTTCTCTAGCAAGTATATACAATATAATATTAGATAAAAAGATATTGTATTGCACCCAAACATTCGATACCGATATATGTTTTGAGATCTCCTGAATCCATAAACATATTTTCATAAAAATATCCCTATGTGAGTCTATGGACAGCATAGCTCAAATACGAAAAGTTGATTAAATACCAAACTTGATATTTAAGTTCAGTATCCTTCATGGATGCGACACAAAAATGTTTTCAAGAAAATTCCCTACCTCCAACTACCCTTAACATGAAACATTTATGGAAACATTTTATTTTCTCAAAAATGGCTCTTAAGACTTTGTGTTCCATATTTTAACATATTTTTAAAATATTTTCATGTCAAAGGAAATGTATATTCTAATTTTTTTCGGAATAGTCTCTGAAGACATCTTCATTCTGCATGACTTGTGTATAACTCTTAAATCGCAAGAGATAGGCAAAAACCTACTGCACAAAAATGTCGATATCATTAAAACATGCAATTCATGTCATATACATTGTTGTACAGTTAACCGTTTCCGAGATATTCCTTGTTATTGAATTCGATTTTAAACTGCTTGAAACTTTTCCAGAGGTGTACTTTCATTTCAACTCTTTTGTTTTATTCTCAGGAGTGCAAAATCAATTTTAATTGTTTCATATAGCGATAGCTTTTAAAAGATTTCATTATCACTTTAGCCTAGTATACCTCCTCATTTACCTTCTACTTACAAGGAAAGAAGTAATAATATTATTTCTGCCAATGTTTATCTCGATTGACGAGAAATAGATAAAAGAATCTTTTGCAAGGAAAGTTTGTTTGTGGAAAAGCTAGAGAAAGTCATATGAATGGAAATCATCATCTGTTTTAGCATTTTTAAACTGTTCAAAGTTGACTTTCCCCTGTCTAAATGCCTAATACCTGTATATGCCTATTTATGCGAAAAGTATAAATAAAACTGTTAAATGAACCTTCAAGCACAATATGGTGAAAAATATTTAATGCTAGCAGTTGGGAATTTATAAAGATTAGTTAAATTTGCATATTATTCTTCCAATGCTATAACTATTAGAATTCAACAAAACTACTAAAGTAGCAATGCATTTTGAGGAAACAAACCCATTTATTTTGCTTAAGAATTATGGCACTAAATCTCTCAAATTGTGCAACTCTACAAACTATTTTTTCTAGCAAATGTAGAAGAGCATTAATTGCGTTATGACGAAACAATAGTTTTCTCTTCTAAGTGTAGTAAAAGTCCCTTTCTTTATGGCTAAGCTTCTGCTCGGTGTAGACCACAGCCGTGTTTCTAGGCACACGATAGGAAGCGTTGTTCACCTTCAGTTTCTGCTGTTTTCTAAACATGCACGGCCAAAAATACACTGACGATTCGCCAGGAGAAGTATCACAATTGTTTAATTAATTGCAGTAATTTTTTGTAGAGACACTGCAGACCGTCATAGGTCGACTTTAGATCTAACCGTTTTATTCACCTTTCCTGACTGAAGGATTTATGATGAGGGTTGGGAGGAAGAGTATGAAAGCTGGTGAAAGCTACGTACGTCAAATGAGTTACAGGCAAGCTCAGACACGGATTCGATACAAACTTTTCTGGCTCTAATAATACTATAGTGCCATCCGAACAAGCAGTCGGCGAGGCCGTAACAAATCTTAATATTGTTTACAAATAAAACCAAACACAAATGCGTTTACAAAATCATTATGTGCATTACAGGACAAAACTTTGCACACGCTGACAAATTTATAAAACAATGTATCCAATTGCAATCTTAAATCACGTTGTCTTGGTATTATAACAAATAGAACAGATTGAATCATATCACAACATGGAAGAGCTCTATAATGGCTTCAACAGAACCGTAATTATGACATCTGTAACTGAATTCTACTGATAAGCTACGAGAAGCTAGCATTACTATAAAATTTACGTAATACCCACAATTGTTTATTAACAAATGTAACTTTTTTTTAGTATTGTGCATTTATATTTCAACTTTTTCTAAACGTTACATTTTAGATATTCAATTGTAAAGACATTTACTTACATGAAGAGAAATTATTTTAAAGACGTCATCTGGCTGTTAGGTTATCTCTAAATATATTAATCTCAGTTTGAATAGTCAAAGCACACAGTAAAGTAAACAGTCTATTTGATTCACATAAAAGCAATCTCGCACAAGTTGTTGAATGTTTTTTTCAGACAAGCACGTATAGGACAGGAGTAGTATCAGACTTAACAATTCATATAATAACAAATTATTATTAATGCAAAGTAAACCAACGATGCTGAAAATAATAATAACAACAACAATAATAACAATAATAATAATAAGAAGAAGAATAAGAAACATTGAGTTGATTAAAACTCTAGCTAAAACCTACGAGTACAGTAATTATAAACAATGGAACCAAAACACGGCTTACTAGCTTAGGACCATAAAATATTACCATACAATTATAATTTTTTTTCTATTTTTGAAAATAAAATACTAGTTTATTTGAATTTAACTCTATAATCTAAATGTTCCATTAGAACTGCTTGTATACGGAATTACTGCTTGTCAGGAATAATTATACATTGTGAAATAATGATTATAAATTCGGTATTCGGTGCTTAGTTTTTCAAACTGAGACCATAAGTGTTATAATATCTAAGCATTTGACAAAGATTGCTTGGCAGAAGAAACTGTAAAATTAATATTTCCATTCCAGTTGATGAAAAGTCCCATATAATACGTTAATATACTTTTAAGAGCCATTTATTCAACGCTATTAGCGCAATACCCTCAAATAGACGTCAGACATTGAAAAGGCTAACCGTAGCTAGAAACATGCTCCAGCGAATAAACGTCTGTCTGAAAGCACTCTACCTTTTCCTCCTTCTATTCTTACTTTATAGGAAAAAAGATGGAATAAAAAAAAAACCTATGAAAACTCTACAACGTCGTGTTATGATCCACTGTATTATAATTCTTAAATATCTATATAGACATAGCCTATAATATAGCAGCTTTCATCCATGTTTCTATGTACACAAACAAATTAGACTAGAAATAATACTCAGTTATGTGTAGTTAAGATTTAGTATTAAGTCCTTTGAAGCAATGCTGTCAACTTTATTTAATATAGCATCACCAGACAGAATAAGGATATTTCTTCTTTGTTTAGAAGTATCACAAAAAGACTGTAATAGGTTAAATGCTTTAATGTAGGTTAATTATAAGTTTACTTTCTCCAGCCGAGAGCTGAATGAAGCTAATGAGAAAAGTTGGAGTCACTTAGTGCATAATTTATTTGGTAATGACAAAGTCGCTTTAATGCTTGAATGTATGTTAATTACTGTAGAGATTATAGATTAGTATAGAGGAAATATTGTACCGTACAAAGTTGACAACATTGCTGTGAAAATATCTTAATTATATTTATCTTAGCATTTCAAGACTTTTGTGTTATATACGTAAGTTTGTACCATGTTTTATAAATAAAATATTATCAACTCATTAACTATGTATGATTTTATTTAGAATTTTATCAGTACTAGTGTAAGCATTGTAACCAGTTTGAACATAAAAAAGTCTTAAGGTAATAGAATTATACAGAAATGACCACAAATTCAGCCATTACTTCCCGGAATGTGAGACAAAAACTCCAAACATGTATGTTTTAGTGAAACTTATTTTGTGTTAAAGTAACAACAAATTGATTAAATACAAAGTCCGATTGGTATCACGAAGTTAGGTCAAGAATCCCGTGGAATACAACCTGATGTATACACATAGTTCCAACGAATCGGATATGTGATAACTTGTAGCTTTTGGTTTCCTCTCTCACAATTTCCAACCGCTTTCCCTGACTAGCTAATGTCAACCTTTGAATGGCAAATACAAATCCTACGCAGTGCAAGGTCAGGCGGCAAATACCAAATAAATGAGCTATCACTATAGAGACGTGCGCTTTCCTCATCCTGAGAGGCGGGTTTAAAAATAAACATCCTCCTACGTATTTGTTGATTACATGTACACCCAATTTAGACGCATTAACTCTGTTACATACACATTTTATTTATATGGTAAATATATGAAAATCTAACAATTTGAGTGAGATTTTTTTAAATATTTATGAACACTCTTTAACTGCTATGGTTCTTAGCGTCCCATTCTATATTGGAAGTGAAAGACCGCTTAATTTTGCATAGAGGCATCTTTATCAAGCTTGAAGTTCTTTACGTGCCAGTCGAAACCAACGGCTTTACTTCCCTTCCGAAGGGAGTTATTATAAGGATTTTTACGCAAAAAAAAAACAAAAACAAAAAAAAACAAACAAACAAACAAAAAATAATCGCTCTCCGCCTTGTTTGAACCCGCGACCTTGGGAATTAGAGGCTAGCATATAACCCCTAGACCACGCATTTTTTATACAGTTACAAAACTTATTTATATACCAACAGGCTGTTCCAGGTAGCAACCAATGAAAGGTCACGTGACGGATAAAGTGCAAAGCTGCATGGAACATGCCTTAGAAGAGAGCATGACAGCGAATTGCCCATCATCCGGGCTAGGAGTAAACATTAGCCATGACACTACGAAATGCCCGACACAAATGTGAAAAGATATTCACTGCCAGCCTCAAATATAATCCTATCAACTATGTATTATCTATTTACCGATAATCGTTATATTTATTTATTATTTTATTTTTAATTGCTCAACAAGGTCGAAGGGATGTTTTAGATATTTTGGTTACAAAAATAGATTAGATGGAAAACTGCATTACTTATGCTTTGTTATTTTCCTATTCAAGTAGCGTTAAATAACTCAGCATAAAACAATAAGGCAATTTTCAAATTTTCTAATTATCTTATTCAATAAAAATGGTGGATTAGTCCGAAAGCTTTCTGAAATGCACTTCAAAATGTTAGATTCTAACGTTAAAAAAAAACGATGAAGATATCTGTGAAAGCTTTTCTATACAGACAGTAAGAATTGAAGAATGAAGAATTTTCTCAAAATCATACTGCTGGTTGAATATCTGCAAAAGGATTACTCTTTAATTTTCTACATTAACCATAAAAATTCAAATACATACCGAAGCGAAATATAGTATTATACTTCTGTATTGCTAGTAATGTCTGTACAAAATTTAAGTTTCTAGCTTTAATACTTTAGAAAAATATTTTTGAGAAATGAACCTTTTTACATTCTGTACACGTACTAAGTACATAGTGTATAGAGAAGGCACTGTATTTCACCGAAAAATTGGTTACTGAGATTTTACCGGAAATACATGTTTTGAGATCCCAGAATCCAAAAGAAACATTTTTAAAAAGGTCAGTGTGTCTGTGTGTGTGTATGTGCATGTGTGCAAGAGCGAACCTTAGGACAGGATAGCTCAAAAACGAAACCGTTAAATACCAAGGATGCCTCAAAAAGATTTCCCAAGAAAATTCCCCAATTCAGAGTGCTTTTACATGGATCTTTTGTAAAATTTGTTTTTCTCAAAATTGGCTCCTACGATTTCGTTTAAAATATGGTATTTTGTAGATATTTAAATGACAAATAAAATGTATAGTTTAAATTTTTTAGGAATAGCTTCTGAAGAACTCTTCGTTCTGGATAAATTTCGCAAAAGTAGTAAACCCTAAACAAAAAATGTATATATCGTTAAAACACGCAACTAATATCACATACATTTTTTTTAGTGTTAATCCTTTCTAAGATACTACATGTTATTTGTTTCAATTTTAAGCCACTTAAACTTTACTCATACGGAAGGTCATCTTTCGTTTCATCTCTCTTTTGTTTAGCTCTGGCCGTGCAAACCGAATTCCGAACTTTAATTGTTTCACACATCAACCGACTTTTTAAAACATACACTGTCATTCAGCCTAGTGTAGGTACATATTACCTTATTTCCCTTCTCTTAGAAGAAACTAATTCAACCATTTCTGCTATGTTTATTTCGATTACCGCGATGTATGTAAAGGAATAGCCTTTGTAACAATAGTTTGTAAATAACTATGAATGGGATATATTATATTTTTTAACTTCAATTACCTTGTAGAATGCGATTCTGGAGAGGAAATGTGTGAATGTGTCTTAACGAAAGTTTTAAAAATATGATGTTTTCCATTCGTTTAATTTTCTCTAAGTCTTTGTAACAAATTATAGTTAAAAGCTTATTCTTCTACTTCATGCTAATCAAAATAAACATTTGCAGAAATGGTCTTATTACTTGCTTCCTTGTAAGCATAAGGGAAATAAGGAATACACTAGGCTAAGGCGATGGTCAAATCATTTAAAAACTGGCTGCTATGTGATTAAAATTCGTTTCTTTGCATGCCTAGGTGTTAGCAAATTCCCATATAAGAAAATTATTTTAAAACTGAAACCAATAACAAGGAATAACTCGGAATAGTGAAATTCACGAAAAAATGTACAATATATTTTGTATTGCCTCCATTCTTTTTGTAGTAAGTTTTCGTTTACCTCTTAGGTTTAACAGTTATGCAAAGTTCAGCAAATTTCACAATAAACAGGTCTTCAGAGGCTATTCAAGATATACATTTATTTGTTTTGCAAATATATTTAATATACGGTATTTTAATGAAAATCGTTAGAGTCATTTTTGAGAAAACCAACAGTTTCGAATTTTTTTCCATGTAAAGAATAGTTTGGGGTGGAGAAGTTTTCCTCAAAATATTCGCGTCGTAACCTTAGAAGATACTAAACTTAAATACCAAGTTTGGTATTTTACCAAATTTTCGTTTTTGGTTTATCGGTTCAAAGATACATGGACCACACACACACACACTCACACACACACAAACATAGACCCTTTTCTAAGATTGCTTTTTTGGATACAGGGGACTCTAAAACGAACATTTTCGGTGAAATCTCGGTATTTACTTTTTGCGTGGAGTGCAATACCTTCTCTACATACGTACCATTTACTGTGTAGAGAAATTAAAAAAGAAACAAACCATGAAGAAATGTACTTGTTATGATTAAATGTCAAATCCTTTTGATTTTTTTCTTCATCTTTTCATTTATATAGGCCTCTTAAACATCTAAAGCCACATCGGAGGCTTTGCATTAGAAACAACTCGTTTGTCTGTAAGTTTTTTACGTTGGGTTTAAATCGTTTTATTTTCCTCAAATACACAGACATTCACCCTCACATGCATACTTCCAAACTCTAAGGGGATTCTGAATCCCCAACCCCAGCCGAGAATCGAACCCGCATCTCCGGGTGAGAAGTCAGTTCGTTAACCACTCGACCACGGAGCTAGTCTTGATTTCTTTAATTATTTTGATATTTTGACGACTTTGGTCCAAAGTGCAGGCGAAATAAGATCGCACAAATATGAATTCTGAAGAAAAAAAAGTTAAAACTTTTGAAGCTGCAATTGAAAAATCTAGTTTCGCTTTTTTCAACAAAATGATTAATTAGTAATAAAATTATTTTGTTGAATGAATCATTTGTAAACGCTAAATGTCCACGTACATTTACAACAGCGAGTTAAACAACTCTGATCTTATAGTTAGATTAAAGCCAAGAAGCGTGCAATGGGAAAGTGAAATTTAATACCTATCTTGTACAAAGTGAGGTTACTCTTGGCTGAGCTAATTACACATGTTACCTCCATGCTTGCCCTTCTTCATGTTAGAGGCGGAAACCTTTGCTGTGTTTTTCCATCTGTAACTAAACAAACAAATGTAATGATTTAGGTACAACTAATAATACCAGCATTAGAAAGGCAAAGTGAGACTGAAAACTTCAATGCCATAGCCCAGATTTGAACCACGAATCTTCTGGTCAGCGTCCAGTATCTTTTTCACTGAGCTACTTACCGACACAACTATACATTCCCCAATTGACTCGAAATATTCCCGGTAAACAGCAAAAGATCCCAAAATAAAATTCCGGATATTACATTAAATGTTTATTCTGGCTCTACCTTTCCAACTCCTGTTCTATATACCTAGTGTGAGAGAAAGAATTGACAATATCGCTATTTCTCATAGTGATATTGGCAAGGTAAGTGTAGCCTAACAGCATTTTTACTTTCTCTAGCCCGTATGACAATGCACATAATGGATAGAAAGTTATTGTATTCCACCCAAAATTGTGATATCGAGATTTCACTGGAAATATTTTTTTTTAAACTCCCTGAATCCATAAAAAGCATGTCCATGTGTATGTGTGTGTGTGTGTGGGGGCCCACGGTGGTTATCATAGTGAAAAAGCGAAAACTCTGTTAAATACCAAACGTGATATTTAAGTTCAGTATCTTCCAAGGATGCAACACAGAGATTAAAAATATATATCTCCACTCCTAACTACCCTTTACATCGAAAAATTTTCAAAATTTTCGATTTTCTCAAAAATGGCTCTAACGATTTTGATTAAAATTTCATATATTTAATAAAATATTTACATGACAAATAAAATGTATATCTTGAATTTTCTGGGAATAGGCTCTGAAGACCTCTTTATTCTGAATGAATTTTTCTGAATTTTGCATAACTGGCAAACCGTAAGAGATAGACCACAACTTATCTACTACACAAAAATGTAGACCTCCTCAAAACACACAATTTATGGCATATACATTTTTTTTTGTAGAGATGACCGTTTTCGAGGTATTCTTGTTATTGGTTTCAGTATTAAAATACTTATACTTTTCTCATACGGGAAGCTGTCAAATCCTGGCCACGCAAAGATACGGATTTCAATCCCATAGCAACCACATTTTAAAACATTTGGCTGTCGTTTTTGCCTAAGTATTCCCTTATTTCCCATCTACTTATTAGGACCTAATGAGATCGTTTCTGCTAATGTCGAGAAAGAATGTAGAGATGTAGAAAAAGTCATATGAATGGAACACATCAGATTTTTTTTTGTTTAAAGCTATTAGGCTAGGCTCATGCATTTATGTGGTGTATATTCAAAGCAAGGCTTCTTTTAAAATTAATTACACACAGTAAAATATTTTCGATATTTTATTTTTAGCCAATTCTTCAAGTCTGACACTTTTCTCTACATTTTATCAAAGTTTTTCGAACACATGTTGTAGCATAGCATATCCATTTTTAGAGCTTTGTCACAGACCCGCTACCAGCTCATAGCTTGTAGCTATTTCTGGAGTTAAAACTTTTTATATTGAAATTGAGCTTTGATAGTCTCTTTGGAAAGCTTCTTGAAGGACCTAAGTATTGAACTGCCTGTTTTGATGAACATAACATTAATAATTGTTTTCTATTTGTGATGTAGAAAGGACTTCCGCAATACCGCTTTTAATCTCTTTCTCTCTCTTCTCCAACTCCTTGGAACATAAATTATAGCTTTTTTTGTTTTTTTCAATAATTGCCTGGCATTTTATGAATAAAAGCTCAGTATTTGCTACTTCTATAAATAACTACTGGAACAGCAAGCCAAAGCTGGTTGTGCCATCGTTGAGTAAAATCTTAGCTGGTTTCTTTTCTAACTTTGTTCCTAATGTTGTCCGATTGTTCCACAAATATGTTCAAATTTCTGCATTTTCCTATTTCTATCTTGTACTTCTTCATATGTTATATCGCAGCCCAAATACTGGCAGTGTGAGTCCTGTTGCAACACTTCATCTCCTATTACTATTTTTGTTCTTAATGGGTACCTTCCATGAAACGCCATTACTTTAGTTTTTGGATTTGAATGTATTATATCATACTTTAGATATATTATTTAACTGAAACTGTTTTTTGTAGCTTGTCCTCTTTGTCAACAAGTAATATTATATCTGCAAAGTATAATGCATTCAATTTCGTCCAATTTTAGTCCTGTAACAACTACTTGTTTCCATTCATTTAGTATATCGTCTAAAAGTTTATTAAAACGCATTGGGGAAAGGTTATACCCCTGTTTTAATAAATGTTAGTTCTAATATATTTTGTTAACTTTCCATTTATTTAAATTATTATTTTTGTATCTTTAATATAACCTTTAATAATTTTTATTAAATGTATCGGGTATCCTCTTTTTTTGCACTATATTTCATAATAATGGAATGTTCACTTTGTCGAAAATGTTTTCTAGATCTACAAAAGCCAGGTGAATTTCTACGTTAAATTACCTATGTTTTTCTATAATATTCTTCATTGTAAAAACAGAATCCATGCATGATCTAACAGTCTAAATCCACTCTGTTCCTCACTGACTTGTGCATTACTCAAAACCTTACATCTGGAATTGATAATTCTTGCATAAGTTTTATACATAACATTTAATAAACTTATCCCTCTGTAGTTGTTACTCTCATTTCTTTACCCTTTCATAAACAGTGAAATAGTTTTGAAACTTTCCATTCTTCTGAACTTTTTTTCCTTCTCCAACATCTTCCATTTCATCAGCAAATGTAGTAATTGTAATTTTAATATTAATTCACCATAAGTATTTTAATTGTGATTTTATCTATTTCTGGAGGCTTTCTATCTTTCATTATTTTTATTGCATTCTTGCAGTTCATCTAATGTTATTAAATCTACTCTTCTCTCCTCCTGTTCTTCACTGTGTGTATCATCTTTTGTATTGTCCCATAACAAATCATTATAACTTATTCATTCCTCTTCTGTAATACGCGCTATTGGAGCTTTATCCCGTTCTGTTGATTTGAGATGTATCATTATTTTTCATGCTATATTTTGCCTTCCATAAGTATCATGCTCAATTATTGTAAAGAATCTGTTCCAAGATTCCAGGTGGGTTTCTTTTATTTTTGCTTTTGCAACATTTCTTTTTAATTTATAGGTAATCATCCTAACTGTCATTATTATTTATTTGTAGATATTTTAGATTTCCTTCTTTCTTGTGATTTACTGCTGCTGATTTACCAATACTTTTCAATGTATATTTTGCCTTCCATAGGTATTATGCTCAATTATTTTTAAAAATCTGTTCCAAGTTCCGAGTGGGTTTCTTTTATTTTTGCTTTTGGAACATTTATTTTTAATTTATAGATAATATTCATAATTGTCATTATTATTTATTTGTAGATATTTTAGGTATGCTTCTTTCTTGTCCTTTACTGCTGCTTGTAAATATTCGTTCCAATACCTAGCCTTTTATTCTCCTTGTTTTGGTTTTATAACCAAGAACTTTTTTTGCTGACTTACACGTTATATGTTTTATACTTTGATATTCTTTTTCTAATTCGTTTTCCGTGTTAGTCGCTGCTAAATACTATGTCGTCATAAACTGAAACAGATCTTTTATCTTCTTGTAATAACTCTTGTTGTGTGTTAAAACCTCTTTCTTTACATCTTTTAGATTTTGCAAATACTTTAATTTTTCCGTTCACTAAAACACACACACACACACACACACACACACACACACACACACACACACACACGTCTATATATACATTCTTTTTACCAAGTAGTGGTCCGTGTATAATTCTGCTTCTGTACAAACTAATGCAAATCTATAATTTATAGTCACGTAGTCTATAAGGGATTTCGATCCTATAGCCGTCCATGTATAATTATTTGTTTCATTCCTTAAAAAATTATTTGTTATCCTTAATATATTAAATGTAGCAAATTCTCTTAATATCTTCCATTATCGCTTTTACATTCTTCTCCATAAATCTCAGATACGTTTTAATTGGATCATTTCTTACTCTTGCATTCAAATCTCCTACTATTACTATATGATTAGTGGCATTATTTCTCGTAATATTTTGTAATTTATCATAAAACTGCTGTGTTTCTTCTACCGCCCCTTCTTCTGGATCATATACCTCAATAATTAACAAGTTTCTTCTTTCTATTTTAACTCTTTAACTCAGTATCCTTTCATTTATTAACTCATAACGTTTTATTTTATTTTTCCATTTTTGTCTATCCATATGACTACTCCTTTAACTGCCCTTATTGCCTGTTTCACTCCAGAATATGTCATTACATAATTACATTAGCCTCTTCTTTGTTTCTATGGTCACTGATATATTAATTTCTCTATTTCTGAGTTCTGTGGTTAGTTTGTCTTCCTTATCCCTTAAGCTTTTGACGCTCCAGGTTCCAATTTTTAATTTGTCTTTTCTGCCTAATCATTTGTCCGTTTTACGTAATCCAAATCACTATCTTGTAATTCCGCTCGCCTTAATCTTGTGAGATTGCTGAGAAAGACCTTTTTGTATTGTGGGTTACCTGCCCGACGCCTAACCCCCTGGAGGACCAGAGGTTTTCTGTTGGGGTTCATTTCCCTTAGAAGGCCACCTTCTTCTCGCCTAACGAGAGTGCTCTTCCCGGGTTTATTTTCGGAGTTTGCTTCTCCTACACCTTTAACAATATCCACATTTGTTGTAAAGTGTGATGGGGCTTTTTGTCGACAGTCATGTCTAGATCCGCTGTATTCAGTTAAAGGAGGGCCACCTCTTGTGGTTCTTCACCACATGGACGGCCCTGGTTATAGCTTCATCACAGATAAAGGTATTGCATATTCCCTCCACTTAACCCTGGGTTGGTGAGGAATAGTGTAGAGTTAACTCCTAACAAAGATGCTACCTCTACCTTTTCTTTGACCCCCGAAAGGGATTTCCAAGTATAGATACAGAGGCAATCAGTTATGCTAAATTGCTCTTCGTTTAGTTTTGAAAATTTGAGATTTATTTTTCTTTTTTCACCACAGGAAACTGAGTTTACTTAGCAAACGCTTATACTCTTTTGGCATCAAAACAAAGACAATGTTGTTATTGAACTCCATTTTAGAGCCACTAGATTCGTTTATTAGATAACTTTTTGACGAAAAGACAACTCTAGCTAATATACATTCAGAAATTAACAAGATTTACTGTCAGCAATACTGACCTCGTGAAGTTGTGTTGTCGGCAAACTTTGTCTCTCGACATTATGAGAGAACAGGAACGGAAATAGTTGACTTTGCGTAATTGCTACCTTCGATCAGAGCATATTTTTACAACCGCTTGTTATTCCCTCCACTTCAGCTAATGAAGATAAATATTCTGCAGAAATGGTTTGATTACTTAGCTTCTTATAAGTAGCACGGAACTAAAGGAATATACTAAACCAAAGCGATAGTCAAATCTATTAAAAGCTGGTCGCTATGTGATGCAATTGAAAATCCCATTTATTTGCTTGACTAAATGAAAAAAAAAATAATAGCAACTTCAGATTTGAATAAAGCCTAAGTTTTGGACATTTTAAAACCAATAACAAAAAGTTTCTCGAAAATGGTTAACTCGACAAAAAATGTGTAAATCAAAATGCCTTATTTTAACAAAATATAGGGATGTAGTAAGATTTTTTCTATATTTATGGTTCACCGGTTATGCAATAGTCGTACAGAATGAACAGGAATTTAAAGTTTATTTCCAGAAAATTTCAGATATACTTTTATTTGCCATGTAACTATCGTTAATATATGACATTTCAGTCAAAATCGTTAGAGCCATTTTTAAGTATGCCAAAAATTTCGAAAAATGTTTCATGTAAAGGGTAGTTTAGGGTATTGGAATTTTCCTGTCTATATACTTCGTGTCTATATACCAAGTTTAGTATCTATCCAACTTTTCGTTTTTGCGTTATGCTGTACACAGACACAAACATATACTGCTCTCTTTCAGTTCAGTTGTCTTTAAGATATATATTTGGTGAAATCTCGGTATTGAATTTTTGGGTGAAATGCAATACTTTCTCTATATACTATGTATGGTATATACATGATAAGAAAGTAAAAATAAGAACGATACTGTTAAATTCTGTAGAATCTTTTTCTTTGAATACGCTTTCTTTCCAGTTAGCTGTTTTTGAAAAAGTGTGCTGACTAAACAAAACATTATCAAAAGTATTAATTCCACAAAAATAAAACTTTTATTTTATATATCTCTTTTTACACTTTTAAATTTAATTTTAGTTTGCATAATTTAATATTTTATAATGTTTCTCAAAAACAACAACATTGATGTGAATATTTTATACATTTGAAAAAAGTAATAAGTAAATATTGCAATGACAATTTGTGTGTGTACTGATTTTATTGGATAATTTGATAGTAATCCTCGATAGTTTGTAAAATAAATACATTTCATAATGACCAAACATTCAACTTGTACTCTGTTGTACTCTGTATAAGATATTTGATTAAATAATAAACTAAATTAAATTAATAGCTTCTGCTGAAAATTACAAAGCCCGCCTCTGCAGTGTGGGGGTAGTGTGCCTCTCATTAAGATTTACCGAGCTCGAATCTTAGTTACCTGAATTATCCAGGTATTTTCCGTTTTTTTCTGAAAGACGAATTCGGATAACTATAAGCTTAATTGAACCCGGGCACATTTGAGCATCATTTCGCCCATTGAATTCATCGTTCAATATTACCTTCCAGGTGAAAGGACGTTACATTACAATTAAATAAATAAACAAATAAACAAAACAAATAAATCGCAATAACAACGGAGATAATTATGTTTGAAATTGATATCTCTGAAGGTTTTATTCTACTCTTATCCCACTTTGACGAAGAAAAATGTGTTTTTCTTTAGAGAAAGATAATTTACACACCAAAGTACTAAAGAGTGCACTTAAAAATATGATGTGTTCCATTCACATGCCTTTCTCTATCTGTTCTACGTGCAAACTTCTTACAAAAGATTATTTTGTTCTACTCCATGCTAATCAAGAAAAACATTACCAGAACAATTTACTACTTAGAGATCTTTATAAATAGAAGCGAACCAAGGGAATACGCTATGATAAACAGTTATCAAAATGTTTTAAATGCATTGCTATGTGATTATCATTGAAATTCGCTTCTTTGCATGTGTAGAAGTAAAAGAAAAGAACCAGGTTACTTTCTGTTTGAGAAAAGTATAGGTAATTTTAAGTTAACGAACAACAAGCAATATTTAGCTCCACAGCAAAAAATGTAAAGGACATAAATAGTATGCTTTTTGTTGAGATCTAAATTTTTTGATCAATAAGGTTTTGTGTATCTCTTACGGTAGAGTTTGCGAAAGTGATTCAGAATTAAGAGGACTTCAGAGACCATCCCCAGGAAAATCTAGATTTACATTTTATCTGTCATGTAAGTATCTTTAATGTAAAGAAATTTAATTAAAATCTTTAGAGCTATTTTTGAGAAAATCAAAGTTTTCGAAAATTTTTCTATGTAAAGGGTAGTTTGGGTTGGAAGGATTTTTTTAAAGCTTAACGTCCTTTAACCTGGTTGGTCATTTCGGACAATCCGGCTAACTACCCTAACCGAAATTCGAAACCGCGACTTCTTAAATGTGAGGTAGACACTCTACCCACACACTACCGAGGTGGACTATGGATTTACTTGAAAATCTTCGTAACGCATGTAAGGGAGACTTTTTTTTTTTTTCGCAGTCGGCTTACCATCTCTTATGTAGGACTGACCCTGCCTGTCGGGGAGCCAACGGCTCCAGGAGAGCCAGGAATGAGTGGTCGGCCCGTAAACAGGCATGGACGTGAGGAAGTGGATGATATGAAATGCAAGCGAAATGAATGATGAGGCAATGGTGGAATAAGTGGTGAGGGAAACCGGACCAAAGATTCGATACCGAGATTTCACTGGAAATATATGCTTTGAGATCCCCTTATTCCGGGAAAAGCATTTTTAGAAAAAGTTGCGTCTGTACGTGTGTGCCTGTGGATAGCATAGCTTAAAAATGAAAAGACCATTACATGCCAAACTTGATATTCAAGTTTCGTGTCTTGCAAGGATGCGATACGAAGATCCCCAAACTTCTCTTTGCATAAAAAAAAAATGTAAAATGTTATTTTTCTCAAAAATGGTTCTAACAGTTTTGATTAAAATGATGTATATTAACGATATGCAATCGCAAATAAAATGTATATTTTGAATTTTCTGGGAATAGGCATATACGTTTTTTATGCAAAGCTGACCGGTTCTGAGATACTCCTTGTTATTGGTTTCCATTTTAAACAGCTTTATCTTTTCTCTAACAGGAAGTGACGTTTCGATTCATCTCTCTTGTTTTACTGCAGATCGCGCAAGGCGAACCAAACTTCAGTTGTTTCACATAGGACCAGCTTTTAAAAGATTTGACTATCGATTTAGCCGAGTGTATTCCTGTATGTTCCTTCTACTTACAAGGAAGCAAGTAATAAGACAATTTCTGCTAATGTTTACCTTTATTAGCATGTTGTAGGATAAAATAATAATGAGAAAATCATGTGAATGGAACGCATCAGATTTTTTTTTTAATCAAGGGGTGTCAAAACTCCTATTTCCGGTGAAATGGCAGTATGGAATTTTGGGTGGACTACAAAGCCTTTTATACCTACTATATATAATGTACATACTGCTAGAAAAAGCAAAAATGTATATTTTAAAGGTCTTCTAGGAGCTTCAAATCACTAGTCATTTAAAAAACAACCGGTAAACTAGCGCGCTGCGGTTGTAATTCAAGCTGTATATCTTATACTTTCTCCAACCAAAATGATGTCACTAGCGCCATCTATTGGCGCTTTCTTTCTGTTGGTGAGGTTATAGCTTGTCAGATGTCGCTTGATTGTAGATGTATACAAAATAAGGCTCTTGATTGAAACGTTAGGAATAAATGTACTTAAAATATAATGTACTAATCTATTGGACTTACTCTGCAAAACTGGATGGAACATTTAATAGTATACGAATATATGATCTGAAAATCAATTCTAATTGGAGCACGTTGGTGATTTAATCTGGTTTTTCTCTTTCATTTCTGTTTACCTAATGTTTTTGCAACGTATAATTTTGTACATGTATACAAAAATTTTAAAATATATTGGTTAATGCTGAGTCATGTATGTTTGGTTACTTTTTAATGGCTTTCAAGAATCTTAAGCAATGGAGATTGGATGGGTTGAAACAGGTCAATCATGAAAATTGCAGCAATTATTTTGATTCATTTTGATTTGATTAAGATTCGATGTTTTTTTTTTTTTTTTTTTTTTTTTGTAAAATATGGTGTGTATCTTGAATTTTATCTAAAACATTTCCTTTCTTCATTCTAAAATCTTATATAACCTAAAACCATAGATAAAACTTTCTACATACAGGTTTCAATAATCAATGTGTAATTAGAAACCAACATCTGATGTGCATTTTGGCAGTTATTTTTACTTTTTAAAACATTAAAGCACTTGATTTCATTTATATTTTGATTCTTACATTTATTTTATGGTATACCTACATGTATGAATATACGTGTTATACATGTATGTACTACAATAATATTTATGGATTTTGTCCTACACTTTTACTGTGCCATAACGGTTTCGGTCAATAAAGCGGAAAGAAAATAAAGATAAAAGAAGTTCTACTTTTCACAACATTCCCTTTATTTCTACTTTGCTGATTTTGCTGCGCAAACGCAACCATAACAACTGTAACACATTTAATAATGCTTAATTCCGAAGATATCAAAACAGTCATACTGGAATACTGCGATTGAGTGTTGGGAGTAGAGGTGCTGATTGATACATTCCGGAGGGTGCCCACATTAAAGCCATCATAGGCTTATTGTGCTTCAAACCCCAGAAAGATAGGCTCATAAGGCAGCTGAAACAACCGCGAGGGTCCCTAAATTTGGTGGAGCTACTAAACTTAAATACCATGTTATTTCGTTTTGGAGCTCTGCTTCCACACACACACGCACACACAATGCGGATCTTTTTCTAACAATGTTTTTTATTCAGGGGACCTCAAAACATATTTCAGGTGAAACCTCTACATCGAATTTTTGAGAGAATTGGAATACCTTCTCTATACACAGTATATAGTACGTGTGGAAAAAATCATATATATGAGGTGAATGCTTTAACTTTAATAAAATGTATTACAGTGTCAGCTAATATTTTTTCCTTTTTCTTTTTTTATTTTTCATCCTCTACAGGTACTAATGTTTAGAGAAGATATTGTATTGCACCAAAATTAGATAACGAGATTTGATACCGAGAAATACATGTTTTGAGTTGCCCTGAATCCAAAAAAGCCCATTTAGAGAAATATCCGTGTGTGTGTGTGTGTCTGTGGGAAGCTCAAAAAGGAAAAGACCGTTAAATACTAAACTTGGTATTTAAGTCTGGTATATTCCAAGAATGGGACACGAAGATTTTTAAAGAAAATCCCCCACCCCAATTACCCTTTACATGGAACATTTTTCGAAAGTTTTCATTTTCCAGAATAATACTCTAACGATTTTGATTAAAATCTTATATTTAAGATATTCATGAGTTTGAATTTCAATTTAGTGTTTATTCCGTCAACATTTTTGTATTCTAACTTCTACATGCGTTGTTCATTACTACGTATAGTTTGATTTTTATATAGAATCAATTTTTTGTGAAATACATTTTGGAAAGCTATAAATGAGTATAAAAATATATTGTAAGTATATAATAAGTGTTTAATATATATATATATATATATTATAATTATTAAAAACGATTGGAATACATATTTTATAATACTTCAGGTTATAGTTTATATCAATAGAATCAACCGCAAATATTTATAAAATGTTTCCAAGTGTATGATTAATTTTCCTCTAATGCTATTTTGAAACTTCATATGTATGTTCCTATTTTCTCATTAGCAGATACATAAAAAAAGTAAACTTTCTTTTCAAAACTAAGGTTGTTACCTTACAAAGGATACTTTTTCATAAGAGGATTTTAAACACAAACCTAACTTATTTGCATGTTCTCGTATATAGTACATGGGTAGAGAAAGTTTACATTTCACTAACAATTCGATACCGAGATTTCACTGAAAAAACATGCTTTAGGGTCTCCAGTATCAAAAAATAAAAGCATGTTTTAGAAAAGGACTGCGTGTGCATGCGTGTCGTATAGGTATATGTGAACAGGTTATCTCAAAACGAAACTGCGTTAACTGCCAAATTTGATACTTAAGACCAAAAACTTAGGATCATTTGACACGAAGATATTCAAGAACACCCCCTACCCCAAATTACACTTGTCACGAAACATTTTTCGAAAACTTTAATTTTCTGAAAAATGACTAACGATTTGATTAAAATAACGCATATTGTAGATATTTAAATATCAAATAAAATGCATATCTTGAATTTTCTGAGAATAGCCTTTGAAGACCTCTTCATTCTGAACGACTTTTCCATAGCGAAAAATCATAATGGATAGACAAATGTGTACTACACAAAAATGTAATATAATGTCATATAGTTTCTTTTGTAGAGTTAACCATTTAAAGATATTCTTGTTATTGGTTTCAACTTTAAAATATATACTATTAGCTCTTTTCAAATGGGAGTTTGTCATTCCTTTTTTTTTTTTTTTTTTTTTTTTTTTACTCCTGGCTATGCAACAATTAGTAGATTTGAATATCACTAGCGTAGTGTATTCCATTATTTCTCTTGCAATTACAAGGTTTATCTTAATTAGCATTTGTATGAAGAGTAGTTACAGAATAGGTGAAAAAAGTCATGTGAATGGAACACATTATGTTTATTTTTTATCCCCTAATACGTCCATAGTCAACGAACGTAGCTTTGCATATATTATGGGAGTTTTATAAGGAAAGCTCTTGCTGCACTGTAATATGTAGAAGAGACCAGGAAAGAATTGACTGAGGTTTAAGGGGCCAATTTGATGTAGGCTACCTCTCTAAACTAATAAAGGCACTTGAAGCTGAAAGAACAAATATGCTCCTAATATATTATATGATGACGGGCAAGTTTTATCGCCTTACAAGACAATACCAGGTGTCCCAGCTGCTCCATATTTGACGTGTGCATATACCCCTTCGTGCGTTAAAAGAGTTGCAAAACTCTAAGGGGATATTTCAAGTTAAAACCAACCAGTGAAGAACTGGCGAGAATGACCTTCGCTTTACTCATCTTGCTATCCGCGGAGACTCTGTGAGTAGGTTGATCTCGCCTGTGCTCCACTAGCGGGCACTGCAATTGTTTTAACGTACCAAGGGATATTTGCACACGCCACAAAGGGTCAGTTCAACCAGATACAAACAGTAGCGTAATGTACCGGAGGGGATTCCGTACCTCTTTTGGCTTTTTGTACGTCAGACCTCGAGAGGAGAGATCAATTATAGAGGGCAGCCGGGATCAACTGCGACAGGGAGCCATCGCGGAGAGCCCCTGACAGTTCCAAAGCAGTTCTTCATCTCGACGCAGTGAGCGCCAGGAGCCTGCACCTCAGGGCTGAGTATACTCACGACTCCCAGCGCCATCCTGCCGCTGAGAGTTGAGTTTTCAAAGCGCAATCATCTTCGCTAGAGGGCGCCACCACCGCAGTTCTCACCGACACTTAATCGTGAAAGAAAGACCAAACATGAAATGGAGGGACAGGTAATTCGGGAGAATGAAGAAACCTCCCCAGCATTTGCCTTGTGATCCACGAAAACTCTGAAAACCCCATGGGTCAGAGATGTCGGCCGCGGGAAACCGATCCCACGACCTCCCGAATGCCTTTCCCCGAGGATACGCTGAGCCACCTGGCTCGGTGGTATCAGAAGATACAAATACAGAATTTATGGAAGATACGGAAAAAACTATTTATAGTGTTTTGTAAAAACGTTAAGACCAGTGAGAGCAAAGGAGATTCATTTTGTTCTGTAACTGTAACAGTTAATTTAGTAAATATTGTTGAAACAAAATTGTTAACACACAGGTTCATAATAATATATATGAAGGGGAAAAAACGTAATTTAACCCTATATAAACAAGGTCTTAAAGTTACATGGATAAAGAAATAGTAAGGAAATAGGCAATTGTAATAGGTGAAAACCAGGCGGGATTGTTCAGGTCTGTGACCTGCACCCGGATCCTCTCCCCATGGCGTCCTTCCTCACTCATGGGGGTTTCGAGGACTTCGTTGGGCTGCCAGACGAATAATGAGTAGGTTTCTCATCCCCCTCCCGGAATTTGTCTCTTACTGTGCTTTCATTAAAATTTCATTCATTCTTTGCTCCGTAGGTTCTCTCTTCAGGGATGATGATGCCGGCGATGGAGCTCAATGTGGCAAGAAAAAATTCCCCATCCCAAACTACCCTTCACATGGAACAATTTTG
Source organism: Hymenopus coronatus (assembly GCA_030762935.1). NCBI lineage: Eukaryota > Metazoa > Arthropoda > Insecta > Mantodea > Hymenopodidae > Hymenopus > Hymenopus coronatus. Next base: position 88,637,037 of record CM060881.1, on the reverse strand, counting down.
GAAAATTTTGATTTTCTAAAAAATGGCTCTAACGATTTTGATTAAAATACGCATATTAAAGATATATATCTGAAAAATAATATGTATTGAATTTTCTGGGGATAGCCTCTGAAGACTACTTTATTCTGGATGAATTTTACGGAATTGTGCATAACTGGTAAACAGTAAGAGATAGACAGAAGCTTACCTCACAAAAATTATAGAGCACATTAAAACACACAATTTGTGTCATATACATTTTTTTCTTGGAGTTGATCGTTTTTTTAGATATTCCTTGTTGTTGGTTTCAGCCTTGAAAAACTTATACTTTTCTCATACAAGAATTTGTCAACTCCTGTCCATACAAATAAAGTAACTTCAGTCACACAGCAACCAGTTTTTGAACATCACTTTAACCTATGGTACTCCCTTATTTCGCTTCTACATACAAGAAAGCAAGTAATAAGACTATTTCTGCTAATTTTTTCTCGACTATCATGAAGTAAATATAAGTATTAGCTACTTAAGAATAATCTGTTGCAGAGATGTAGAGGAGTCATGTGAATAAAACACATCCGATTTTTACTTTCTCTACACGTACTATGTACATAGTGTATAGAGAAGGTATTAAGCTCCACCAAAAAATTCGATACCGAGATTTCACCGGAAATATATGTTTTAGGGTCCCCTGTATCCAAAAAAAGTATTTTCAGAAAAAGGTCCGTGTGTGTCCATGTGTCCGTGTGTCAGTGTGTCCGTATGTCCGTGTGTCCGTGTTTCTGTGAACACGATAACTCAAAAACGAAAAGTCGGTAAAATACCAAACTTGGTATTTAAGTTTAGTATCTTCCAGGGTTGCGACACGAAAATTTTAAGAAAAATCCCCCCACCTCAAACTACCCTTTACATGGAACTTTTTTCGAAATTTTTGATTTTTTAAAAAATGGCTCAAACGATTTTGATTAAAATTTCGTATATTAAAGATATTTACCTGAAAAATAAAATGTATATTTTGAATTTTCTGGGAATAGCCTCTGAAGAGTACTTTATTCTAGGTCAATTTTACGAAATTTTGCATAACTGCTAAACCGTAAGAGATGACAAAAAATTACCACACAACAAATGTAGAGCACCTTAAAACACACGATATATGTTATATACATTTTTTTCGTGAAGTTGATTGTTTTTGAGATATTCCTTGTTTTTGGTTTCAGCTATAAAAAACATACTTTTCTCATACAGGACTTTGTGAACTCGTGTCCATACAAACAAAGGAACTTCAGTTACATAGCAACCAGCTTTTAACTATCACTTTAACCTATGGTACCCCCTTATTTCGCTTCTACTAACAAGGAAGCAAGTAATAAAGACTATTTCTGGTAATTTTTTTCTGGATTAGATGAAGTAAATAGAATAATTTGTTGCAGAGATTTAGAGAAAGTCATGTGAATGGAACACGTCAGATATTTTTAATTTGTTTCCTTTTAACTGATATATCAAAAATCTATTTTCTGGCTCCCGTTTTATTTTTGTCTAATTTTAAATGTTTTATTTTTGTCTAATTTATATGTTTTACTTTTCCTTACAGCATTTAGGGGGAAATGCTATTTCTTCGGTTATAGAATATTATATTTTCAGGGCGCTTGTCATATTTGCGGCTTCTAAAACTCAAAACCGTCACATTAAGTAAAACTTTTATTTGGAAATTAGAAATATTAACTGAGAGCTTAGCCAACTTATGCCGTAAACAATGTGCCAACTTACCTTACATATGTTTTTAAAAATCTAATGTGTTCCATCTACATCTCTGCAACAAAATGTTTGTTAAAAAGCTTATTTCATTCTAATCGAAGAAAAATTAACAGAAATAGGCTTATTACTTGCTTCCTTGTAAGTAGAAGCAAAATAAGGGAGTACCATAGGTTAAAGTGATATTCAAAAGCTGGTTGCTATGTAACTGAAGTTCCATTGTTTGTATGGACAGGAGTTGACAAATTCCTGAATGAGAAAAGTATAAGTTTTTCAAAGTTGAAACTTAAAACATGGAATATCTAAAAAACAATCAACTCCACGAAAAAAATTTATATTACATCAATTGTGTGTTTTAACATGATCTACATTTTTTGTGTGATAAATTTTTGTCCATCTTAGTAGTTATGCAAAATTCCGTAAAATTCATCCAGAATAAAGTAGTCTTCAGAGGCTATTCCCAGAAAATTCAAGATATACATTTCATTTGTCATGTAAATATATTTAATATATGATATTTTGATCAAAATCGTTAGAGCCATTTTTGAGAAAATAAAAATGTTTGAAAAAAGTTCTATGTAAAGGGTAATTGAGGGTGGAATATTTTTTGAAAATCTTCGTGTCGCATCTTTGGGAGATACCAAAATTAAATACCAAGTTTAGTATTTAACGGTCTTTTCGTTTTTGAGCTATGCTGTCCACAGACACACACGCACACACACGGACCTTTTTCCAAAAATGCTTTTTCTGGATTCAGGGGAACCCAAAATATGTATTTCCGGTAAAATCTCGGTATCTAAATTTTGGGTGCATTACAATACCTTCTTTATACACTATGTACATAGTACGTGTAGAGAAAATAAAAAGATGCTGTAGACTTTCAACTGCTCACACATGTACTCTACATTAAGTATTCCTTGAAACCGGTTGTTTTAAACTTTGTTTGTTTCAGAAGGACAGGGATTTATATTCAAGGTCTCAAAATTACACTGCAGGAAGAGGTTAGCTCCAAATGCAACAGGTAACAAAGGCTAACGGTAGATGAACGGTGTCTGAGCGACATTGCACAAAAATGTAGGGCTGTAAAGTTATTCACACTGTGCCAAATAGCTAACTAGATTATGTAGTCTACTAGTCCCTTTATCCAACTAGACTGAGGTTCCTCTACTTATAAAGAAATTATATTAGTTTTTTTGTTTGTTTTTGTTTTTCTAATTTTAGCATAAAATATTTTCTGGGCTATTGAATTATTTTGTTAAAACAAGCTGAGAATTTGTTGGGTAAATACCAGTTTAGATTTAAAGGGGGAAGAAGCATAGCGGATAAGATAATTGTCGTGTGACAAAAGAGGAGGTAATACTACTGGCATAGTAACATAACTCCATGGCACGACAGCTCACGGGGAACCTTGGCCTACCGCCCGGCCGCTGCGTCCCCCATCTCGGTCCACTACAGACGTCATGGATGGGGTGCAGTATTGGAGGGTGAGACGTGGTCAGCGCCTCGAGCCCCTCCCGGCCGGTTAATGCGGTCCTCACGACCTGGAGCCGCTACTTCTCCATCAAGTAGCTCCTCAATTGGCCCCCCAGGGACCTCACGAGGCTGAGTGCACCCCGGTCCAGGTCTCCCAGCGGGGGAAAAATCCCCACGCTGCTACTGGCATAGTATAGATTTTAATTTATATTAACTGAGTTGAAATAATAATTTCATGCTAGTGATTTGGTAAAACTCTAAGGCTTAGGTAAGATATGCATTCAACAAGAGGTTATAATATCGATGAGTGATGATGGTTGGTGTGAAGGCAAATGTAAAGTAAGAAATAGGCTGAGCCGTAACGTTAATTACAAAGTCTAGCTAAGACAAGGAGGAGACAACCCTGTTTAATTGATTGTTCACGGTATCGTTGAATCAGTGAATTCTAAAGGAAGCATGTTCTTTTAAAACTTTAGATGTGCTAAAGCTTGAGAGCAAATTAATGCACTTGGAGGCGGTTGATTTATCAACTGTACTTTTTGTAGTTTAAATGTTGTTTCTTTTTATATAGTATGTATTTTGTTAAAGTAATTAATTCCTCAGAGAATTCTAGCGCATGTGCTACTTCCGTCTTTTGTCCCTTTTACACCCTAAGCGGCAACTTTACCTTGCATTTGGGAGATCCCGGTTTCGATGACGCTCATTCTAACCATGGGTATTTTGTGGTTTTGCCGGGTCGTCAAGACGAATGCCGAGGTAATGTGTTCTATCCTGATTATCTTTTCCCTCGTTTCTTCTCATTTCATTTCCCTTTTATAATGTAGGTATCTTTCAGGTTCTGCAGTGTCGATGGGGCCGGGTAGATGGTGCAGTTGCTTACGCTATGCAAAAGTTTCACGCCGTGGCTGCCTAGTGAGTTGTTTCGCCTGCTAGAGAAATGTTAGGTACTTCTTTGTGTCTCTGCTTGAAGGCCTGGGACCTCTTACGGGTCCTTCACCTCATCCTGCTTTCGGGTGGTATAGCCACAATCAATTCATTCTGCTGTCAAGTTGTCCCCAGTTCCAAAAGATACACATCCTACTGTACCCCACCACGCCCTTACTTTCACTGGTTAAGAACCTCTCACGTACCTGCGCAAAAGATGGTTTCATCTGCTTCCACTATCACGACTCAAAAATGAGGATTTTCAGAGTCGTGTGTTTTATGTATGTTTTGTAATTGCAAGGTTTTTATGACCAAGAAAGAAAATCTGGTGTAATTGAATTAAAATGAATCAATAAACAATATTTAGATAAACACAAAAACAGATTTTAAATATAATTATTGGAGGAAAAATCGCTGAAGTAGTGACATATTTGAAATACTTAAGAATTGTCTTAATTAGAATTAACAATAATAATAATAACTGCACAAAGACAACAATGCGAAGTACACAGTTAAATTAGTTGATAAAAATTAGGGATATAAATAGAAATAGGTATACATTTAGAATCTATAAAACATTTATAAGACCAGCAGTGTCTTATGCTGAAGAAATATGGGCCATAACAGCAACAGATAAATAAATCCCGAGACAATCTCAGAAGGATGAGAATAGGCAACCAATTAGAAGAATGAGTAGGTAATCAGGATATAGTGAGATTTACAAAGGCGTCGAGATAAACTGACGGGAGATTGTGCAACGAAGGATATCAAAAATAATACTAAAAGGAAAGTTAGATTGTCAGGCCAAAATGAGATGATTTAATTATATTCGTATAAAATCAGATTTGTGCAAAAGTGGAGTTAGAGGATGGAAAGGAAAGGCAGATGCCAGAGAGAATGGGGAAAGTTATTGCAGGAAGACGAAGTTCATAAAAACTAAATTCAAGTAAATTTAGCGGTTTCATGGATTATCATTTTGAATTATTATATTTAAAATTGTATGTGTTATTAAATAGGGTAGATTTAAATTCACCAAAACTAACTTATTTTACCAAATAATTATCAACATTATCATCATCATTTCAAGGATTGGGAGATTTTTCTGTTCTGACCTAATGTCTCCTTCTCATTAGTCTTTTAGATCTCTTTTTTCAGAGGTTATTTCATATTTTCGAACGCTTTTATTCATATTTTGCCTGTTTCTATTCATGAGATCATGCATAATATTATTATTCGAGTTATCATGACTCTGAATACTTTGTATCTAAACAATAGCAATAGATGCGGAATAAAGTCCCATGCTGTATTCCTCTTAAATGTATAACGAACAGTGCTTTTTGCTTTCTCTACACATAGGTACTATGTAAGTAAAGATTAGGTAGAGAAGGTATTGTATTGTACCTAAAAGTTCGATGTCGAGATTTCATCAGAAATGTATATTTTTAGATCCTCTGAATCCAAAAGAGCAGTTTTAGACAAATGTTCACGGGCGCACGTGTGTGTTGTTATGGAGATCACCGTTTGTATTGTTATTGGGTTCAATGTTAAAATATACCTGTCACAAAGAGAAGACGTCCGTGTTTCTTTTGTTTTACTCCTGGCCACGAAGCGTGGATGAAATAACAATCAATGACAATCGCATAGCGATAATTTTAAAAGCATTTGGCTATCGGTTTAGCCTAGCATTCCCTTAGCTCTCTCCTACTTATAAAGAAGTAAGACCATTCTGCTTATGCTTATGCATGTAGTAGATAGAAGAATAATCTTTTGTAAGAAGTTTGTTTACAGAATAGGTAGAGAAAGCCATGTAAATTGAATAAATCAGATTTTTTTTTAAAAAAATACGCATCTTTTGTTTCACTATATGATTGTTATATAACCAAAATGCTACTTTATTGTTAGACTTTAAGTAGATATCGGACACTTTTCCTTAGGCTGTTTTCAAAGAAAGGCAGCAGATGTTTACTTTCTTCCCTCTCTCATTATTCAGTAGACAATTAATGAAGTACAAAGCATGTAGCCGACATTCTGTGCCTTTCTCTGGACAGGTGGTATCACTTAAATTGTGAGACACTGACTCTGCAAGATTTTTCTCTTAGTGGTCGGCTGCGTTTTCTCTCGTCTCGGATCTCTCAGGTGCTGGTACTACAATTAGAAAATCTCCACGGAGAATATAGTCAGTACTATTAAAAAAATACTATTCTAAGCGATCAAAATATATTCAATTTTAATAAACTGCATGTATTGTTCAATTCAAATTTCTATACTCATGTGTGTGCGTGTGTGCAGCATAGCTCAAAAGCGAAAAGACCATTAAATACCAAATTTGGTATTTAAGTTTAGTTTCTTTCAAGGATGCGACACGAAGATTTGGGGCAAAATCCCCCAACCCCAAAACTAAGCTTTACATGGAAAATATTTCGAAATGTTTTATTTTCTCAGAAATGACTCTAACGATTTTGATTAAAATACCATTTATTAAAGGTATTTACATGAGAATAAAATGCATATCTTGAATTTTCTAAGATTAGTCTCTGAGAACTTTTCATTCTGGCTGACTTTTGCATAACTGGTAAACGTAAGAGACAGACAAAAACTTACTATATAAAAATGTAGCTCACTTTGAGTGCTAACATTTTGTTTCTCGTGAAGGTGACCATTTTCGAGATATTCCGTATTATTGATTTAAAATGTTTCTCATACGAAATTATCAACTCCTGACAATGAAAAGAAATGGGTTTCAATCACATGCAACTAGCTTTTAAATGATGTAACTATCACATTAACCTACTGTATTCCATTATTTTCATTCTACGACAAGGTAGAAAGTAATGCGATCATTTCTGCTGATGTTTATCTCGATTAGCATGAAGTAGATAGAAAAATAAGCCTTTAATATTAATTTGTTACAGAAATATAGAGAAATTCATATGAATGGAATAAATCAGATTTATTTTTTCTTAAACTTTATTTAAGTAAGGCTTGTTTGCAACAAAAACTCTCGGCGACGGTGGCGGCTACTAACATGCTACAAATTTCCCGTCGAGGGTCACTCAACTGCTCATTATGAACTTCCAGTTGAAACTAAACTCTGTGCAGGGCTTCGTTCCCCTTTCTACACCTGTTGATCACGTGACAGGAAACTTCCAGAAACAGTCGCACCTACAAAACCACCATAGGTGTCACAAACTCATTCAGGTGTAACAAACGGCGACTTCGACGTAAAAAAAAAATCGATGTGTCCACTCGCACAGGTGTAACAATCGTAGCTTCCACGTCACAAGAACTTACCACCGGCACACGTGTCTAGTAAAGCAGGTGTAACAATGGATGTCAACAATCAGCTATGGTTTACGAAGCAAGCCATTTATACACGTTCGCAATATTTTACTTTTAAGCCTCACTGGTTCTACTTGATACTAAAGATAAATGTATAATTGAATTTTATGCATAAGTAAAATACAAATTTCTACTCTTCGAAGTTTTTGGGTTATCACCTCAAAGCCAAGATCCAAGAATAAAATAAGCAGTATAGATTTCTTTCTTTAATTTTTTTTTCTCTTGTTTTATACATTTTTGAGTGCTGAAACCAGAAAAAACAATAACATTAGTATAACTTAGATGTATTTGGGTGTATTGCAATATCTTCCGGTGGAATGCAATATCTTCTCTACCTACTATGCATGGTAAAGGCAGTAAAAATGTGTTGGACATAAATTGTGTGTTCTAACGAAATCTACATTTTTGTGCAGTAAGTTTTTTCTATTTCTTACGGTTTACCAGTCATGCAAAATTAGTTCAGAACGATGATTTTAGTCGCTATTCCCAAAAAATTATAGGACGCTGATACCAGTCTGTAGCCAATTCTTATGGTCGGTCTATCTGACTCATGGGCTTTTCTCGGGGATGCCGAGTGAATGCTGGGTATCTTTCATCTCCAGAATGGTCTGTCCCTCTATGTTGTTTCCAATGTTATGATATTCATCTTTCACCCATTGGTTTCTTTCATGTTTGAAAGTGTCGGTGATGGTACTCGGTGCGGCGTGCCAGGGAAAAATGTTGCTAAAAGTGGCTAACTGAATGCCCAAACTTTGGTTGGTTGTCGAGATGAGAATCGTCCCTGGTGGGGACGTTGGGCTCTATGTGGAGTGGGGTTCCCGGTTTGTCTGTCCAACTGTCGGTGTGCTTCAAATCTGGAAACTGTAGATACCCTGTGCCATCACTCCTGGTTCCGGCCGCCCGTTGTATCCTCTCACCTCACTCCTCCCTCCCGGGGGTGCCACCCATGAAACGTAGGTACATTAACCACCTAGGTTTGCCGTCGAGTCCCCTAATCCTACGTGACCAATTCTGAGGGGACTTATTACTACTTGTCTTGCTCTTGATGTTTGAGGATAACTCAAAAGTGTTTGCACAATCTGTGCGGGCATCATGTTATTTGTATACTGAATTGATTCAAGAGCTGTCTTTCATTTTACTGTTAGTATTGTTTTGTGTAGCTAATAACTTGGTGCAGTTTAAGTATTCTTAGGAAACAGAGGATGTCGAGTAGCTTCCTTTGCGGCTTCATCGCGTTTTCATTTCCCTTGAAGGGACCCGTGCAAGGGTTACTTGTTTTCTCGAGTGTAGACGAGTGTAGAATATTATTATGTATATGGAGAACATCTTGCGGGATGGGATGTGAGGAGTTGGATTCTGATTGGAATGTATGTAATGATAAAATTTAATTCCATGGTGGAATTGACGAAGTACTCAAGGGTTTTAATGATTGTAAAATCTTCATTGAAAAATACTGAAATATATTGCGGTAAGGAAAAATACAACGTCGCATCTATTGGCTGTTAAGCTCCATCCATAAAGATTTCTTTAGCATCTGTGTAGTTTTCCCGTACAGCATTGTTTATTATTTACTTAGTTTTTATGGGGCATTGAAATCGATTTGAGTGTAATTCCTTCTGAATATGACACGCGTTTCATATGTTAAACTTAATTACGAATCGAGATCATTTTGAATACCCAAGTTTCGAGAATAAATAATTAAAGCTTTTATGTTGGTCGACTTGGATTTACGATGGCAAACCTGTTAATTATGGTTCTGTGCATTTTAAGCAGGTTTTGAGGTTAGGGAATGTTTTTAAAAAAAATAACTTTCGAAATTATGGAAACGATAAAAATGGCTCTTTAGTGTGAATTATTACACCAGTTCCTATTTTGGGGATGAATAAATTTATGGAAACGATAAAAAAATATCTCTTGCATGTTTTATTACACCAGTGCCTGACAAGTTTAAAGAAGAGAACAAAATGAACACGCAGCGTGTTGCTAAGCGTAGGGCATACACCTCTTTAGTGCATTCGGTACGATTTGAATATGGAGGTGTTTCCATGCAACATATTTCAATCCGATTCCACTTTCTAACAGAATCGGATCTAAGGTGGAATGTGATTTGAATCCGCATTTTCATACAGTATTTAATACTAAATGAGTTCTCAAAACTATTTCCATCCCCCAGAGAAACGTAGTAATAGTATCTTTGGCGTTTTCAATGATTTGAATGCAGATGTGTTACATATTTCAATCGGACCCCGAGGCCAATCCTGCTTTCTAAGAGGATTGCGATCCAAGATTCAATACGATCTGAGTCCGCTTTTCCATACAGTAATCAATACCGAATGTTCAGTAAAATCGATTTTAATTCCTCATGGAAACATGGTAATTTTTTCATATGTATAGTGTTTTTAGATTTAAGCTAAAATTTTGAGCTTTGACTTTAGCAAGAGCTAATGGCGTTAGCATTTTGTTGAGGTATATTTTTAACTTTTATTCATTTTTCCTGTTAGGAAGCACACTCACAAAGCGGAGCAGGGGCGGGTTTTCTCCGGGTTTTCCGGTTTCCCCTGCGATCGCATTCCAACGGTTCTTCATTCCATGTATCACCTGTGTAATCATGGTAGTAAAAGCAGACGTTAAACGATATAAAAAACCCACTCACACGCACTCTCATTTTCTACTTCCAGCACAAACTTCGTTTGTGATCGAATAGTTAACATTCTGATTTCACAACTCTAATGTGTAGGGTTTAATTCTGGCTGGAGCGAAGGAGTTCTACTTTAATTAGAACTGGAAGGTACAGGGTAGGCAATAGTTCTAATTAAAGTAAAACTCCTTCGTTCCAGCGAGAATTAAACCCTAGACATTGGAGTTGTGAAGCCAGAACGTTAACTATTCGATCACAAACGAAATATATTTTTAAAATACATGCTTTTACATTTGTATCACTCATAGAAGAGTGTGAAACAAGGAGCTCAATGTGAATTCGGGTCAAAAATGAAATATTACCATCATGGTTGGCAACCAATAAAGGTCTGAATATTCCTTTGATCTACATTTGGAAGCTTTAACGACAATGTGCAATACATACTTTGATACTTGCTTCTGTGTGTGGTTTGGTGCTCATTTTCTGTACTGCATTCAGCTGTATTGTATTTAAAGGAAAACAGCATTAAAATAGAGTTTTGTAAAACCTTTTAATCGTTGCTAGCTGGTAGATTATAAACATTTATTATTATTGGATTATTTTTTCCCCACCAGCTGCGGGTAGGACAGGAGTCGGGTAAGTAGAGTCAAACTGAAAAATTCAATGCCATAGCCGGGATTTGAACCACGGATTTCCCGATATCTAGCCGGTTGCTCTACCACTGAGCAACCATGGCAACATGCCGACAAAGCATTACATTTCTCAACTGACTCGCATGATTCCCGGTAAACCACATGGTGTTCTCAAATTACATTTAGATGACAACCCCAATGACGGCTTACAATGTTGTAAGTACTTAAGTCCCAGGATTCATATTATAGCCAACTATTATGGTCAATTGATATTGGATTAATTTTTTTTTTCACACAAGCCGTTGGATAGGTAGAGTCAGATTGAAAAATTCAATGCCATAGCCGGGATTTGAACCACGGATCTCCCGATCTCTAGCCGGCATGTTGCCATGGTAGCTCAGTGGCAGAGCAACCGGCTAGAGATCGGGAGATCCGTGGTTTAAATCCCGGCTATGGCATTGAATTTTTCAGTCTAACTCTACATATCCATTATTATTATTATTATTATTATTATTATTATTATTTAACCTAAAAGGCTTACAAGCCAATGCAGCAACACATTGTGTCTGTAGCCTAAAAGAAGAAAGCACACTTTGATCATACAAACAGGAGACCATGATGGATGGTCAGCCCAATACCTAGAAAGTCGATTAACAAGGAAATGAAATGCAGCAATGAAAGGGATAACAGGAAAAATCACGGATCAAATTATTCATTCCAGTAGCAAACGGATCCGTCTGTGCCCGGGCTCTACCCACAAGAATCGAAACTCTGGTAGACTCCCAAATGTGTCTATTTGTAGACTCCCAGCCAAAAAGTGTCCGAAAGACCCAGGAGATCGTGGGTTCAAATTCCGCCTTGGACATGTTGTTTGTAAATGTGTATATATGTGTGTGTGTATTAAAAGCAAAAATATGAAAATAAGAATAGAAAAAAAATGAAATATTGGGAAAATGAAAATAAAAGAGCAAAAAGAATACAGCACCGAAGTCCCGATAAGACTCCGTAACTGTATTTAAAAAAAAAAGGCACGACCAGACAATGTGATCCCACAACTACGCCAGGAAGAAACCTCTACAAGCGCACAACTACCGTCCAGCCGCAACCAACCACCACCGTCTTCTGATCCCTCAACCGCAAAACAGATGACAAGAAAATGATGGGTACAGGAAATTCCGGGTAGAAAAGTCATGGTAGAACTTGAACAACCTCAGCATTCTTCTGCCAACCCAAGAAACATAATGTGTCACATGAGTGGTGCCGGGAATCGAATCGGGGTACATAGTGGATCCTAGAAAACAATTCCCTGGAGCTTCAGGCACAACCAGAACAGTCATTCCTATCGAGTTTGATTTACTGCTGAAGAAACTTTCAATTACTCTACTTTCTACTCTCTATACAGTTAATGAGATCCCTGAAGTTGAGAGCAATGTTGTATGTGCACCAAGTGGATAATGTAACAAATAACCTCTAGCGATCCTTTTCATTGTATTAAACAACACCAACAGGATGTTCCTTTTTTGCATTCTCTAGCACGTTTATACAAAGTAAATATTAAGTATAGAAGGGATTCTGCTCTACTAAAAAGTTCTGTACCGAGATTTTACCAGAAATACATGTTTTGAGGACCCCAAGTCCAATTTTTTTAGAAAATGATTCCCACGCGCACGCGCGTGCGTGCGCGTGTGTGTGTGTCTGTGTGTATGTGAGGACAGCATAGCTCATAAATGAAAAGTCCGTTAAATACCAAATTACCTTCTAAGGATGCGACATGAAGATTTTCAGAAAAATTCTCCTCCACAAACTATGCTTTACATTGAAAATGTTTCAACATTCCATATATTAAAAATATTTACATGGTAAATAAAATGTATATCCTGAATTTCTAGAGAATAGCCCGTGAAATCCTTTTCATTCTTAATGTTTTTTTTTTTTTTTTGCATAACTGCTAAACCGTAAGAGATAGACAAGGCTCAATACATAAAAAATTAGATATCGTTAAAACACGCAATTTATGTTTTATGCAGTTTTTTTTTTTTGTAGAGGTAACCATTTTAGAGATATTCCCTGTTATTGGTTTTAATGCTAAAGTACTTAAACCTTTCTCAAACAGGAAGTCCTGGACTGTTTCACATCTCTTTTATTTTACTTCACTGGAAAGAGAATGGAATTTCAATGACAATTGCATAGGGATAGCGTTTAGAAAGTGTTACTATTACTTTAGCCTAGTGTACTCCCTATGAGGAACTAAGTAATAAGACCATTTTGGTAATATTTATCTTGGTTAGCATGATTAGACAAAATAATAATCTTTTCTAAGAATAGCTTGTTTGCAGAACAGATAGAGAAAGTTATGTGAGTGGAACACATTAGATTTTTTCACAATATATTAAAAACTGCTTGTAGCATATTGTAATAATGCCAGTTACAGTATAAGAGTGTCAGTCAAAAACACTAAATGAATAAATAAATATTTATTAAAATCCCGGTATGCATACAATTGATTTTCGTCAATCAACCGTATAAAATAATAAGCAACATTAAAAACGAAAACAATTAAAAGAGTGAATACGAAAATAAAAGGACAAAGATATTCAAGTACAGAAACTTAAATTTACAACATAGAATAAACCGTATTCCGATGTATTAATGCACCCTATTATAGTAGACAATTACACTTAGGAGAGATATATACACACAATACCAATGAAACAGTAAAAACAATGATTGAAAGAATGGCATAATTTATATGGTTCTACAATCCTTGAAGCGTGACCTTGGCCTCCCTGATGATATGCCACCATTGTGCCTTCCTTCTCCATGTTCTCATTCAGTGCTTTCAGATCATCTTCTACATCATCGATCCATCTCAACTTTGGGCGTCCTCTTCTGCTCTTATTGTCCAACTTTGCATTTAGTGTGATGTTAGGAATCCTTATATCTTCCATTCTTATCAAATCGCCCAGCCATTTAAGCCTTCTGATTTTTGTATCATTCACTGTATCCAAATCTTTATAGTGCTCTGCTATTTCATTATTTGTTCTGATACGTCAATCTATAAAGCATTATAAGATATTTATCTGTGCTCCCGGTGTAAGAGGTTCCTGTTGATGAAAGCCTATAAAATCGCAGTGTTTTATTAATTTATTTTAATATGGTAATTATTTTACTAGTTGACCAACCGAGGCTCCACGGGAGCTTTTTAAATTTGAATGTAGAAATAATTTCATGTATCTCTCCACCCCCATTCTTTATAAAATTATTGTAGGCTTATCTATAGCATATTTATGATGATGTATTGCATTGCATTGGTATATTCTCTAAATACGGGGTTGAAAGGACAGGAGCGATTTTTAAAATTATAAGTTGCCTGTTTATTGTACTTTTACATATATAATGTGTGAGTGTCCAAATGTTTGTCCAGATTGATCATATAGTGATCATTTGAATAAAAGTGATTGAAGAACATGTAGGGTAAGCTCGAATAAATTGATTCAAAAAATTAAAAACTCTAAATATTGATTCCATTTTCAGCAAAATTTATTTTTGTTCCGTTTCACGATTTTAGACAATTCTTTAGCAACACATTAGTGTACTGGAAGTTTTGTTGCAACACTGAGGATAAGTTGGGACAGGTTTTCAATAGCATCATTATTTATGATAATATCTAACGTATTTTAGAACAGGTTATATAAATTTTCTTGTGATATCTGCTAATAATGCCTTTCCAATAGCATTAATATTTATGATAATATCTAATTATTATTATTATTATTATTATTATTATTATTATTATTATTATTAATATTATTATACGAATTTATTTTAGAGTATGTTACATACATTTGCCTGTGGTATCTACTAAAAATCTGATGTGTACCATTCACATGACTTTCTCCATATCCCAGCAACAAATTATTCTTAAAAAGCTTATACTTTTATTTACTTTGTGCTAATCAGAAAAAAATAGCAGAAATAGTCTACTCGCTTTCTTGTAAGTAGAAGCGAAATAAGGGACAACTGTAGGTTAAAGTGATAGTCAAAAGCTGGTTGCTATGTCAATGAAGTTCCTTTGTGTATATGGATAGGAGTTGCCAAGTTCCTGTATGAGAAAAGTACACGTTTTTCATAGCAGAAACCAAAAATAAGGAATGTCACAAAAACGACGAACTCCACGAAAAAATGTATATAACATAAATTGTGTGTTTTAATCTGCTCTACATTTTTTGTGTAGTAAGTTTTTGTCCATCTCTTACGGTTTAGCAGTTATTCAAAATTTAGTAAAATTCATTCAGAATAAACTACTCTTCAGAGGCTATTCCCAGAAAATTCAAGATATACATTTTATTTTTCAGATAAATATATTTAATATACGAAATTTTAATCAAAATCGTTAGAGCCATTTTTGAGAAAATCAAAATTTTCGAAAAAAGTTCCATGTAAAGGGTAGTTGGGGGTGGGAGAATTTTCTCAAAGTCTTCGTGTCGCATCCCTGGAAGATACTAAACTTAAATACCAAGTTTGTATTTTACCGACTTTTCGTTTTTGAGTTATCGTGTTCACAGACACACAGACACACGGACACACGGACACACGGACACACGGACACACACACACACACACACACGGACCTTTTTGTGAAAATGCTTTTTTTGGATATTGGGGACCCTAAAACATATATTTTCGGTGAAATCTCGGTATCGAATTTTTGGTGGAGTGCAATACTTTCTCTATACACTATGTACATAGTGCGTATGGAGAAAGTAAAAATGCATCTAGCAGATAAAACTCTTTTTTCTGCCCCTCCCCCCTCCCTCGGTCCCTATACATTTTTCGTGGTATTACTTCCCTTCTTTCTCTTAGCAATGAATCCAGTTTCGTTGTTTTGATGATATGGGATTATTGAATATAAAAAACAAAACTCAGACATTGAGCCATAAGCATAAAATGTAGCATTAGCTTTTGCATTACCTATAGGAAAAGCTTTACTTCTTATGCATAAACAGTGATCTCATGCCGAGAAGTTTACAATTCCAAGCTATAGTTTTACCTTTTGATGATAATAGATTTTCCAACTATCGGCCACTTTCGCTTCTATTCGACAATTTTGAGCATGGCTATTCTCATTTAACAAGGTTACTGAAGGCGGCAAATTCAAACAATTTAAAATCTAGTATCAACACAACCTCTGGACGCTCTTTAATTGCTGTGGTTCCCAGTGTTCTATTTTATATTGGGCGTAAAAGACAGCTTAATTTTGATCAGAGGTACCTTTATCAGCATTGAAGTTCTTTTACATGCCGTAAATCTAGGACATGGGACCACCGGCTTTACCTCCCTTCCGAAAAAATCTATTACGCCCGAAAAGAATCTATTCTACCAGCTGAATCCTGAAGCGTGCAGTTCAGTATTCCCACTACAGAAGAGAAGTTGAACTTATGCTGCCAGTTGATCTTAGATGTTTTTATTTCGTCAATACTTGAAGGAAATTTAATCTACACATCAGCCTTTTCTGTAATTGTTTTTGTTTTAAAAGGTATTGTTCTTAAAACACTATTCTGGTAGACTGTTGTTTTTTCCCAACACCATTCTGAAAGCCAGAATCTGCCATATACCTAATTTACGTATTGTTGAGAATTTTGCGCTCTTCCCCGTCTTTTATCTGTGTTATGAATAAAATAATCACTTAACTACTCCACATTCTGTTTATCAAAATATATAGTTGATTTAAATATAATCTCTAGGCTGATTTCCTCCTTTAAAGTCTTTCTAGTCCGAACTTGAAGAAATTCAGCCATTTTACTTTGTTAAGAACAGTACTAAACAAGTTAAGTCTTGGGGAAAGGCACACTATAATTTCTCTTACTGTTGCCTACAAAGTAAACTATTTTCCTACGTTCTATGCATAACAACCATAGTATATTCTAAGAGTGGATACTAGATTGATAATGGGCTAAGAAGAAAAGCATTTACTATGCTTTTTATGTATGCTCATCGCAAAACCGTAGGTGAATAATTCACATTTTGTACATACTCATTGTCTCACTTTCTGGCTCCTCTTCTTCTTCTTTTGATTCGGATAATGTTAATTCTGGAAGAAACTTTCTTGCTCGCTATTCTGTATCTTCCGTTTGTATTCCTTTTTTCTGTTTTTTTTTTTTTTTTTTTTTTTCAATATGAATATTTTCTGAAGAGGTTAAAACTTTTACTTGTTATTTCCCCCTGAATAATTTGTGATTTGCTTTCCCGGAGATGGAAGCAGATCATAAGACAGCAAAGGATGACAAGGATTTCGTCTCATTTTTAATGCCGGAAGTCTTAGAAGTTGATAGAACGCAAAGTTATCTGTGTATAACAATGCCTTCCAAAATTGCTTCTGCAGTCAAGAAATGGGAGAGAATATATCCAAGTAGAAAACATGTTCGGAGAGAACATTTACTTGAATGTATACACACCAGTTGACCTAAATTCACTCTCAGCTATTTTCAACCAGTGGCTATGCATATTCTTCCAAATGAAAAAGTGTTAATTTTCCTCTCACCTTGCTTGTGGCGCTCGAAATTATTGCATAATAGGATGATATATCAGAGGCTTAAGGAAACATCTCAGTAACGGCTGAGGCCTATGGGTTGTATAATTCGTTCTCTTCATATAACTGCCTGAAGACTCTCGTAGGAAGCGTGCCCTGGTTGACAAAGCTATGAGGGATTGAAAATAAAATAAAGGTATATTTTAAAGTGTTCAAAGGCTGAAGTGGTTCTTGTAAGTTGTAACGTAACCTATGATTTTTCTCAATTTCTATAGCATAATTGTGAAAATTGTGACTATATGGTTTAAACAGTATATTTATACTTAGGGTCCGAAAACATGGTAGGAGTAGTTGTTTTTATGTTTGTAAGGTAACAAGTTTCCGTTGGATTCTATAGTACAAGCCGTTGCGCTGTCGGCTGAAGTATGGTGATCTGATTCCCAGCCACGGAATATGAATTTATAGTCTCGGGTGTTGGACACAGCATGAGGAAAGTGAGGAGCTACGAGAGTGAGGGTAGGCAGCGGTCCCGGTCAAGAAAGCAAACTTTTCGATTGGGGTTGCGAGATGATGGTCATACCACCTTCCCGTATCGGTTGGATGATCGCCCATTTCTGTTGTGCATACTTGGGCGTGAGGTTGGTGCGGGTTGGCAGGTACTACGTATAAGCGTACCAAGTTTCATCTAAATGGGTTGAAGATTATTGATTTGTATATTAGGGGATGAAGGTAGGGATTAAATGCATTTAAGTTTGGTATCTTCCAATAATGTGACACGAAGATTTTCAAGAAAATCCCCTCACCCTCAACTACTCTTTACTTAAAACTTTTTTCTAAAATTTTGATTTTCTCAAAAATTGCTCTAACGATTTTGATTAAAATATCCTATATTACATATATTTACATGACAAATGAAATGTATATATGTATCCTTTTCTGGAAATAGTCTCTAAAAACTATTTCATTTTGAATGAATTTTACGGAATCTTGCATAACTGCTAAACCGTTAGAGATGGATAAAAACTTATCGCACAAAACATGCAGAGCATGTCAAAACACACAATTTATGTTATATACATTTTTTCCGTGGAGTTGATCGTTTTTGAGATATTCCTTGTTTTTAGTTTCAGCTTTGAAAAACTTATACATTTGTCATACAGGAGTTTCTCAACTCCTGACCATACAAACAACAGAACTTCAGTCAGATAGCAACCAGTTTTTGACTATCACTTTAGCCTATGCTACTCCCTTATTTCACTTCTACTTACAAGGAAGCAAGTTATAAGACTATTTTTGCTAATTTTTCCTCGATTAGAATGAAATAAATGGAAGCATAAGCTTTTTAACAATAATTTGTTGGAGAGATGTAGAGAAAGTCATGGGAATGGAACACATCAGGTGTTTTAAGAACTTCCACAATCATTTTTCAAAGCCTATGACATATTTTCGTTTTTATACGCTCACAAATTAATGAATGTAAGCGCCTACTTCTCCACAATAATAGATTAAATTTTTGTAGAGCATTTAACGGCTGCAATAAACTCTTCAATGGTAATCTTTGAATACATAAAACAAGTTAATAACATATAATTGCAGAACGTATTTATGCTGTCAAAAAAAATGAATCATCATTCTCTATGACGTTAAACCATCTTCCTTTTCCTGTTCTGCCCTCAATCCTGTAACACCCTGTTGTTCCAGGATGTTTGCTACAACGTAACAACCGCCAGCAACGAAAGAGGAAGCTGTTTGCTGAACTACATCTTCCGGATCCGGAAGAGCTTTAATGTCATTTAATTCGTGATATAAGAAAAATTCTTGCACAAAAAGTATTATATATACAAGAAGTTTCCTTTCTAATATATATATATATATATATATATATATATATATATATATATATATATATTTTAAAGAAAATAGGTTTGTGTGTACGTATATGTGCGTGTGCACGGGCGTGCATGTGGGGTAATCTCGAAAATCACTGACCCATCTTGATCATTTTTTTTCTCCAAACAAATGTATTGTTCTTCTTGAAGGACATAGCTTAAAATAATCTGCAAAAGTAAATAACTAAAGACCTAGGAAGAATTTATAAAGAAAATGTAAAATTGCATTTAACATTGCGTTGAAGTCATGAGAAGAAAAATAGAGTTGATTTTTTACTTAACTAGAAATGCATGAAGAATATTAAGTTATTTCAAAATTAACTTCAGGATTTTCCAAAAATCTGACACGAATATTTTAAAGAAAATACTACCCACCGCAAAATAACCTATAGGTTAAAATTTTCTCTATAGTTTTGGTTTTCGTACAAGCATTTTTGCTTAAAATACCACAGGTTTATGACATTTACAGACTAGTAAATTATATAATCTTGAATTTTCTGAGAACAGCTGGAAGTTACTTCTGATTCCAAACGGAATTATATCTATGTATTTTTGCACAAAGATAAAAAAGCAAGTAATATAAAAAGGAGCCTATTTTCGTCGTTAAACCAGACGAATATGTCAAATAAAAAGTTTTTTTTTATCAGTAGCCCGGATATTTTTTACTTCAAATGGTTTAAGTGTCCAGTACTTTCACATTTTTATGAGTTCTAAATCATTATTGCTTTGTTTCAAAGCCACCATAGTATTCAGTTATTTAAATTTTTTACTATCGATTCAGCCTCCTGTGTCCCCTTTGCGCCTACAACTAAATATATACTGAAACCAATTCTTCAAATGTCCGTTTAGACAAACATAAAGCAACCAGATAAATGGTGAAATGTAACATATAGAGGTTTTAAAAAGTTCATTTATGTTGATAAGAAAGCTATTGTGAAAATTGTTTATAGAAGGGATATAATAATAAATGTAAAGTGAGTAAGAATATAAATGTATAATGATAAATGTGTGTAAAGCACATTGTTCCAGCTTGAGAGTACAGCGGAGTACAGTACAGCTCAGCACTGGGGCAAGCCAAATGATACATTCTATAATAGTCCTGTGCGTTCCATTTCCTCGTAAAATGCAGCACGTTTTACTTTCTCTAGCTCTATGTACAATGTACATAGTGGATAGAGAAGGTATTCCATTCCACACAGAAATTGGATATCGAGATTTCACCGGAAACATACAGGTGTTTCAAAATGACACCAAACGAAGATGTGGACCTTGTTGGTCATACCGAACGTGATACGTGAATATAATTTTCAGCTCTAAATTCAGCACATACAAAAACTGTCATAAAATCACCTTGGATTAGGCAGTAGTACATAACCAAATGGCAGTGCTTGGCCCACTTCAAGAGAGATGCTGGTTGGTAGCGAAGGTCCCAGTCGCGTGGTGTAGGCGTGTTTTGATAGACACGCCGGAGCGGCACAGGTCACCTTAGTAATGGAAAACGTAGCATGTGGGTTTTTTTTATGTGTTTCGTATAACACGTTCTGAGGTTGTTTACGTGGCGTATGACAACCGTTGTTCCTTCGCTGCCTAATCCCAAATGTGTGCGATTTTTAAACACACATAAAACTTTAAATAGAAGTGTTTGAAAGTTGCGACATTAAGTTTCGGACAAGTCAAAGTGTAAACTAATCGACTGCTATCTGCGTTTGGTGTCGTTTTGAAACAACCAGTATATTATGAGGTCCTCTTAGTCAGAAAAAGGTATTTTTTTTTTTAGAAAAAAAGGTACGTATGTATATTTGCCTGTGGGCAGCATAGGTGAATATCAAACTTGGAATCTAAGTTCAGTATCTTCCAAGGATGTAATACGTAGATTTTCAAGAACTTCCCCCATCCCAACTATCCTTTACACGGAATATTTTCTGAAAAATGTGATTTCCTCACAAATGAATCTAGCGATTGTGATTAAAATACTGTATATTAAAGACATTTGCATCACAAATAAAATATATATTTTGAATTTTCTGGAAATAGCCTCTGAACAGCTCTTTATTCTGGTTGAGTTTTGTAAAATTTTGCATAATGTTTAAACGTAATAGATACACAAAAACTTACTTCATAAAAATGTAGATCTGGTTAAAACACATTAATTTATGTTATACACGTATTTCTTATAAGTTAACCATTGTCATTGGTTTTAATTTTAGACTAATTAACCTTTCTTAAAGGGACCATGCAAAGTCAATCGAACCTCAATTATTTCACAAAGCCCAGCTTTTAAAAGATTTTACTATCGCTTTAGCCTAATGTATTCCCTTATTTTTCTACTTATAAGGAAGCAAGTAACAATATCAATTTTGCTAATGTTTATCTAGATTAGCATGACGTGGATAAATGAATAATCTTTTGTAAGAAAATTTTTATGGAACAACTAGAGAAAATAATGTCTATGAAATACATCAGATTTTAAGAAAAAGTTCAGTGTCTGTATGTGTGTGTGTGGGGGGGGGGGCAGCATAGTTCAAAAACGAAAAGACCATTTAATACTAAACTTGGTATTTACGTTTAGTATCTTCCAAGGATGTTACATGAAGATTTTTAAGAAAATTCCATCACAAACCATCTTTACATGGAACATTTTTGAAAATTTTGTTAATCTCAAAAATGGCTCTAACGGTTTTGATCATAATAACGCATATTAACTATACCTATTTATATAAAAATAAAATGTTTATTTTTAATTTTCTGGGAATAGCATCTGAAGACCTCTTTATTCTGGATGCGTTTTGTAGAAGTTTGCATAATGGTTACACCGTAAGAAATAGACAAAAATTTACTACACAAAAATGTAGATCTCGATAAAACACATAATTTATGTCGTATGATTCTCTTGTATATTTGAACCGTTTTCGAGATATTCTTTGTTATTGGTTTCATTTTACGTTTTCTCAAACGAGACCATGCAAAGAGAACCGAACCTCCATTGTTTCACATAACGCACAACTTTGAAAAAAATTGACTATCGCTTTAGCCTAATGTGTGTTTTTATTTTTCTTCTGCTAACTAGAAAGCAAGATTCATAAAATCATTTATATATAATAACGAAAAAACTAAATAATTTAAATTTTATATATATATATACGATTTGATCGTCTCCAATTAGAGGTTGTACTGAAGGTCAATTTTGCTAAAGTTTATCTCGATTAGTATGATGTAGATAAAATAATAATGTGTTGTAAGAATCTTTTGCAAGAACAGTTTTATATGGAACAGCTAGAGTAAGTTATGTGAAAGGAACACATGAGATTTTTAACATAAAGAAACTTTTGGAAATTCCTACTTTTCGGTAAAAACAAAACTGTTCTTACCACTAATTAACCTGGTGGCTTGATAGAGTGACTTACTATGTTATGATTCGTTAACAAACTAAAACTTTGTTTTGATAAACGACACCATCTCAAGACAGGAAGCTTTGCAATGACCTTCCCCCAGTGACGTACAGAGCGCATAGAGCTCATAAAGGTTGAAGTTAATTGCACATTTACCTGTAGACGAAAACATAACCGGTTTTTGAGCACCGAAGGCAGGCGGGTCCAGTATAGTCTTTGCAGAAAAAATTGTATCTGGATTGCATTCCACATTCTACTCAACATGTTACTCATAAACATAGAAATATTATTTATACCTTTATTTATAATTCATGAAAACTTTGGTATTATACCATACAATGTAACGTCTACACATGTAATGCATATGCATATTTATTTGTATGCAAACTTGTGGTTTGTAGATGTAGTAGTTAATTTATGGTCCTTTTGAGTATGTTCATACTTAATGGAATTGACAACAACACATTTTGAGAGTTTTTAGGGTGAAGTTAATATCTTATTTTGTTAACTATCGTTTTTACACACAACTATCTTCGCGTCAACACCAGTAGATAAAGTTCCGTTCCAAACCCTTTTACACATGACTGCATTTGCGAGTACCGCACTTTCGATACTTTTGGCAAAATATATTTCTTATTAGTGGTTGGCATTCACTTGAAAAGAAATCACAAAATAGAAGGAATACCTAAGCTCCGTCTCCTCACTACTCTCGTGGGCGTACAGTGAGAGTATCGACCGACACCTTTCCTTGTCTGACGTCATTAATCCCTGTTAACTTAAAATCCCTCAAACGACATCCCCTCTGGTCTCTCTAGCTATCATGCTCCCTCTGCAGCCAGCTATCAACATTATTGCCATGTACACGCGAGTATTCTGACGCAGTATAACAGATTTGGATAGAGCTGGCGTAGAGAAAATTATTATAATGTAACATCAGATGATCGAATTAGTTTAACTTGTATACCTACTATTGACTATTTTTATATTTCACAATATAAATACCTGTGCTTCGCGATTTAATTACTTAGATTCGAGTTTCGCAACTCAAATATTACCCTATAAATATTTTCTTCTCGCAATCACAAATGTGTAAATATTACAGGGACTCAGAGTTTCTATTTTGTAAAAGAGTTCTAGTCTGGCCATCACGTTTAAATAAATCTTGTTGGCTTCCTTAGCTTGCAGCAATGTCATATTCGTGGCCTGTGTTACTCCGGTGTTTACATAGTTATTCTAATTGCTAATATATTCATTATTCAAAGGTACTGGCTGTCATGCTTCCTGCGTTACTGAGAACACTTTACGAGGCATGCACGTGATGTGTGCAACACAAGTCGCAACTTCAGCGTCTGCTGATTTATTTTGACTTTAACGTGCGGATAAAATATCCTTAGCATTATCATATAAAATAGTAATAAGAGTTTTGTATATATATATAGCAGATGCTGCCAGGTAAGCGGGTTTGCAGGATGTTTTCTTTGTGTGAGGAGTGTGTGTATTTAATGGGGCAAACTAACATTAATGATAACGTTATGCTTAAATCAGCCCGGGGTCCATAGAACTTAGTTTTCGGACCTTCTCTGTCTGGGGATAGTGCATTCGCCTCAACTGAGACTCAAACCCTGGATATTTTGAATTGGAGGCAGAAATGCCACATTCACCATGTTAAATGTAAAATTCTTTCCACTCTTTCAATGTCACCCCTCTCCCTCTCTTTTCCTTCTTATCTCTTGGTTTTCTCCCTCTTTTCGTTTTCACTCTTTTTGCCCCTCATTTTCACAACCCAAAACCGTCACCTGCATCACTTTTCTGCTCGTATATTTTCTTCAAGTTATATGATTTTTTTTTTTTTTTTTGAAGAACTGCACTAAAACAGCTTTTTGCGACTGGGGTGGGGAATTTTTCTTTAATCAGATTATTCCCTATCCTCCACAATCTGGAAGTGTGAATGTGCGTGCGTGTAATGACAAAAAAAATATTAATTTAATGCCAATAAGCTACTGTTAATATAGATTTGTTTCAAAAGTCAGAGTCCCTGATACGACCATATCAGTTAGAGGGGGTCATACAAATAAAACAATTAAAAATAAATAAATAAAAACTTCTCATCTCTCTAATTAATCTGAAACTTTATTTGTACCCACATAACGACTGTGTTAATAAGCAGCTCCATGTTCACCATTTCTGACCGTTCTAGCCTGGTACTTTTAATCGTTTTCTTCACCAGTTAGGGACATTTAGATAGAGAACTAATTATCATCCTTAACATTTGATATCGTAATGCTTCGCGGTCCTATGATGCCCCGTGGCACACAGTTTGAGAGTAACTACCGCACAATTCAGAATCAGAAGCGACTTGGGCAGAATCAAGCAGGCAGTGAGTGACAGACAAAAAACACATCCAGGTTAGAGGAACCATCGCCGTTCCACTTGCCTACTGACGGCAAGGCCCCCTCCAACTCTTCTTGCCAACTCTATATAAGACAGGTTAATGACCTAATTGTAAGGCACTTGTTCTCTCCTGCACAGTGTGTGTAGTGTCCGTGTGCACGTATCTTCAAGGGATTTCTACCGCTTCAAGATGAAGGTAAGGACCATATCAGGGTCAAGGTCACCCGGTTGTTTGTGTTGCAGGATATCCCGTGCTCATCACGAGTTTTGCCTTAAGTCATGCAAGGAAATGATGCAAAGCCTGCATGTTTCATGAGGTTCCTCCGGAAATCCGCGAGATACCAGCAAGCTCGCCTAAATAAACAATATACAGCATAAAGAAAAGGGAAATCAGAATTACATTTTCGAAACGTCTTACAAATTCAAAGCAGTTAAACTAATCTTCACATTTCGCTCGTGAAACTACCAATAAGGGCGGCGGCGTGGTTGAGTGGTTAGACCGCTCGCCTCCCATCTAGTGGCCGGGTTCAATCCCAAGCCCCCCAATTGCTCCATTATCACCTTTCCTATCATCCATTTCACTAGCCCGATGAAGGACGATGGATTTTTTTCGGGCGTACAAATCCTTATCTTCAGAAGGGGAGTAAATTTACGCCACGTAAAAGAACCTCAATCCTGATAAAGAGGCCTATGAGCAAAATTAAGCCGTATTTCACGCCCAGTATAGAATAGGATGCTGAGAATCACAGTAGTTAAAGAGCGTCCATAAATAAAAAAAAATCCATTTCCATTTCGCTTGCATTTTTAATCATCATCCACTTCCTCACGCTACGGACCGACCACTCGTTCCAGGTTCTCTATTCTATGGTTTCGTACCGTTAGTTCCCCGTCAGGCTTCTGATACCTAGGTATTTAAGTCCTAGGTGGTGTCAGTCCTAAACACAGGGAGGGTAAGAGTATTACGAAAGCACCATTAAAAAAAGAAAGAAAGAATAAAGATGCCACAATCAGTCATAGGAATTTCCAATCATTAAAGCCAGGGTGAAAGAAATGAAGTTGAAATGTTACTGGACGTTAAGCAGGGATGTAGTAGATAACAAATTATTCTCCATACCTGGTGCAGTCTTTTGGATTTGTAGACAGGTTTTATCTATCTGTCATTAACCATGGTCATATTCTTTGTGACGATAATGATCTGATGAAGATAGCTTGCGAGATATCCTACAAGTTATTGGCGCGTTTGGCGTTGACGCTCTGTCTTGAATGGACCCAGGTTCGAATCCCGCTATGGGCATGATCATATAGTGTGGGCATGTTTGTGTGCGCGCGCGAGCGCGCTTCTGTGTTTGTGTTCTATATAAGTCGTTCTATCGGTGAAATCTCGTCATCGAATTTTTGGTGGGAATTATTATCTTCTCTATCCACTATTTACATTATACATACGGGTCTTGAGAGAATAAAAATTTAAAAATTAATAACGGATATTTGCATTGCAAAGTTCCTGAGTTTGAAACTCGGTTAGGGATAGCTATCTAGATAAGGGTTTCTATTTTGGGATTCTCTCTTATTCTGAGAAGAGGAATATCTGCTAACTCTAAACTCAATGACACTTTTGAGGATCATTTCACACGATTCATATGATTTACCAGGATAAAGGACTTTAAACTAGACAGTACAAAAAGGGGGATATCTCGAAATAGCATATACAAAAAACTTATTTTGAATAAATTGTGTGTTTTAAAAAAATCTGAATTTTTTGAGCAGTACCTAAACTTTTATTTATCGTTAAATTTTTACCAGTTGTACAAGATTATACAAAACTCTTTCTCAATGAAAAGGACTCCACAGACTACTCCAGATAAGTCAAGATACATTTTTATTTGTCATGTAAATATGCTTAATGTATTGCATTTTAAACAACATCTTTAAAGCCATTTTGAGAATCTCGAAATTTACCAAAAATCGTCCATGAAAAGGACAGTTTGAGATTTGGGATTTTCTTGAAAATGTTCATATGTTCAAATCTTTAAGAAGAAGACATTTACTGAACTAAATGTCAAGTTTGGTTCATGACCGATTTTTCGTTTAGGGTGACGCTGTTCTCAGACAGACAGACTCATGTGCGTCCGCGCGGACTTTTCCTAAGATTTTTTTTTTTTGGGGGGGGGGTTCTAGAAGTCACAAAATGTGAATTTCCGGTAAAATATCGACATCGCAGTTTTTGGGTTCAATATAATATTTTCTCTGCTCACTATATTAGTAGAGGAAATAAAATATATTCAAAATATAACTTTGTATGGTGCTTCCCTTGAGTTTTATATATATATTCACGCACATCTTTCCATGGAATTCCCAATTAAAACACTGTATTAAAACTATTTTGTTTTTACAAATTTTTCAACGCCCCTTAAGGTTTTCATCTATTTTTAATTGTGTGGGATACAGCCACACAGTTGTTTGAGTGAAACTGCAATAAAATGGTTTAATTTTAATACAGTTCAGAGGGAACAGCATATACTGTAATGTATACTTTTGTAAAATTCATTAGGGAATGTAATTTTAGAGGTAAAGTATCAATATCCTTCATTCTATTAATTTAGCCATTTAGGCGTAACTAGGGTTCCAGGGGATGTTTGCAACCCAAAAATATTTCTAAATTGAAAGTATTTTATTCTGAGCTATTTTAAGTAAAAATATCCAGGTTAGTTTTTGGCTAAAATACATATGAATTATAAACTTTTTGGAATCAGATAACTGTTCATACATGTTTAGCACTAATGTAGATTTATGTATTTCACTATCACTAAACTAGAGAGTGTTAAAGATCATCGCCGCTTTTGTCATGGATTAATTTATGTTAACATTCATTGGAACTCCAGTGTCGTAGTGGAGAGATGTGGGCCCACAAACCAATTGTTAGCGTCTACTTCCTTTGTTTTCCAGTACTTCAGCTGCGACATTTGCAACATTATAGTAAACATATTGCTTTTTAGCAGTCTCTGCGGACAAGCCCTGGTATTAACTATTTGTAACCGTTTCTTGTTAACATTTATAGTAAAATTTGGAAGCTATCTTATAAATATAGTAAGGTTTTGTATGAATAACTTTTAGACTAGCTAGAAGATTAAATGTAAAGAAATTTGTTCAGTTGTTCAAACTAAATTTATTTTATTTAGGATGCTAATTGACACAACTGAGAAACTAAAACGATCTAATAATCGTCAAAAATAAATACTATAAATATTTTATATCCATGAGTAGCAACTGAAAAATACATTTACAACTTATTATTACTATTATTATTACTACTACTATTACTATAATTATTGTGAATTAATTTAATGCCCTTTAATCTGGTTGGTCATATCGGACGATCAATGAAACCGGTAAAACGATGTTCAAATGATCTCGGGGTCATTTTTGGATAGTGTTTAACATCCGCTGTTTCTATGACACGGCAGGCGATAACACTGGTGAAACATGGTATGAAGACGGAGCATCGGTGGAAAGCGATGGCGGGGGAAACCGGAGAAAAGCCGCTCCTACGCCTCTTTGTCCGTCACAAATCGCACATGCGGTCGCCTCGGTCTAACCACTAAGCCGTGGCCATATTTCGATGTCAAAGGAGCTTAAAGTTACTCAATATTCGTTTTCTCAAGATAAGGAAAACCCCTGAAAAACCTTATCCACATTACTCAATCTAAGCGAGATTTGAGCTCGCAACCTCTTGAATGTGAGACGTACACGGTACCCCCTCACTGCCGAGCGGGCTTTGCTTGTTTTGCCTCCCTTCAAAGTTGGGCTTCAAGAGAAAAAAAAATCGGATGTGCTAACTTCACGTAACTTTATCTACGCTGTAACAAACTTTTCTTATTCCTTCTTGGTATGAGGTATAATTATGCTAGCAGCGGAGAGCACCTCGGCAACTGCGAACAAATATTGAACTATTGCCGCCTACCACCTCCCGGGTAAGGGATGAAGGGGGAAACCGCAGGCCAGCACACAGGAGATGACGGAGCTAAGCATAGTGACGCACGGAAGTCCCTAAACATGTCACTAGAAGGCAGAACTGGCGTGCCACGGAGGTTATGTAGGCGCCGGGAGGCCTTCGGAAGATACTACTACAACGGCTCCTAGCCTCAACCAGCGCAATTAGGGGGAAGAGAGTTTTTCTCGGAGCAAGCAACTGTGTCATCTACCTACAAAGCTTGAGCCATACCTGCCGTCGATCTGAAAGCTGAAGAAGGGAAGTAAAGGAATGAAGGGAAAGTAACCATGGTAGAGGTTCAGCATCCCAGCATTCGTCTAAGCGCCACAGGAAAACCACGGAAAACCCCAGGGCCAGAGTATGCAGTCGACGCGAACCCGAATGCCAGTTACAGTTGAAACCAGCTTAGGCACCTGTCTGGGTTTAGCTTGACAGAATACAAAAAATTATGTAATGACTTCCCATCTGAGAAAAGAGGTTTATTCAAAACACAAGAGTTATTTCCGATACGTTTTTCTTGAGGAGTTAAGCATTTCCGAGATTTGCTTGTGGCTTGCTTAAATTGAAACGTATTGGAAATAACTCCTGTGTTTTGAGGAAATCTCATTGTTTGTGCAGTAAATTTTATCTATCTCTTAGGTTTACGAGTTATGCAAAAGTGATACAGGGAAATTCAGAGCATATTTTTAGGAGATTCAAAATATATATTTTATTTTTCATGTAAATATCTTTAATATATAATTATAAACCATTTCGTAAAAACTTCCATGTAAATCATCGTTTGAGTAGAGAAGATTTCGTTGAAAGTCAGATAGAAACACAGTCACACTCGCGCGCGAACGCACAGACACCACATGGACCTTTTTCTAAAATGCTCCTAAAAGGAGTATAGAGCATCCCTTCGTCGGATTTGAATTTCTAGTTCATGAGTTCGCCGCTATGTGCCATGGCGACGAGGGATTGACTCGTCGCCTACAGATGGGACTGTAGGCGAAATGACAATTTGTGGACGCTAAGTGGCGGCATTTTGCCCAGAAACCTTCTTCTTTTAAAGTACGTGGTTATTTTACGTGCAAATAAACATTACACGTGACCACCGCTTTAGTTCCCTGCCGAAGGAAGCTGAAGCTATGATAAGGATTTTTGCGTGCGGGAGAAGAAAGAAAAAAAAAAAAAAAAAAGAAAGAAAAAAAAAACTATCACCCTCCGCCAGATTTGAACCTGAAAGTTTAGATTTTAGAGGCTAGCATGGTAACCGCTACACCACTGAAGGCAACCAGTTGCCAGGAATGCACTGGTCATGAACTAGTGATTCTCCATAATACCCCATATAAAAGGTGCTAAAAATGCTTTTGCATCGTTGTAGGTGTCTTTGCTTTGTCTAAGCAGCCTAAGCAGGGAAAGTATTTTATTCCGACTAGATATTCGATATCCAGACAATCGGAAATAAAATTTTTGGGACCTCCCTGGCAAAAAAAAAAAAAAAAAAGCGAGCATATATATCTTTGAACTGCATACCAGGCCCAACTGCCCCGTACTTTACGTGTGCAGATCTCCCTTGGTACGTCAGAAGAGCTGCAGAACTCAACGGGGATATTTCAAGTTAAATCCCTCCAGTTCTGCAACTTTTTCATGTACCAAGGGATATCTGCACACGTAAAATACGGGGCAGTTGGGCGGTGTACTAAACTTACTATTTGAAAGTACGTAAATGAAAATATGTCTACCACAACTACCCTTTTCGAGGAAAATATTCGTTACTTTTGAGTTTTAAAAATGGATGTAACAATTGGCAGATTGTTTAGATATTCTCCACCTCTTACCCTCCTCATACGGAGGACTTACACCCCTTCCCACCAGGACTTACAAGTTAATGCCTGTTGAGGAACATACACTATGGATCAGTTAGAGTATCCTGGGATGATGGATCATTCCAATGCTTGCGATGACTTGAGGAAGTAGATATATGAAATGCAGTCGAAATGGATTATACTAAAGATAACGTTGGTAGAAATAATAGAGGGGGAAACCAGAGGACCCGAAGAAAACCAACACACACAAATCCCATTTACCACAAATCCCTTGATTGAACCCGGGTTTCCCGGTGGGAGGCCAGCGAGCGGTCTAAACAATCTCCCTCTACGCTGCCATTCTTCTCAAGAATATTATTTACTTAAAATTATGTTAACTAAAGAGCGTTGTTTAAAATCACAGTTTTCAAAGTTGAAAGATAATATAACCTGATGGTTTTCACTAGTGGCAGTGAAGTGCATGTGCTCAGTAACGAGCTGACGTTTTATTGGATTATGTATAAGTTGAGTTATATGCGAATAGCCCGTGAAGTCCTTTTCATCTGAATGAATTTGGTAAAATAATTTCAATTTCGCGAAGTTGGGCCAAGGCTTACCGTTAAACCAGTACGTCCCCCACCTCTGCCCTTACCGGCGACATGGAAGGGTTGCAGTACTTCCCGTCCGTTTAATGCGGTCTACGCAACCTGGAGTCCTATTTTTCCTCAAGTAGCTCCTCAATTGTCCCCCCAGGGACCTCACGAGGCTGAGTGCACCCCGGATCAGTCTCCCAGTGGGAGCAGATCCCTACGCATGTACCAGGTATCGAACGTGGGCCTCCCACTTGGTAAGCAGCTGCGTAGCGCTAAGGAGACGACCCAGTAAAATAATTATAGCTGGTAAACCTTAAGAGATTAACAACTTTCTATATAAAAATGTAGATTTTGTTAAAGCACACTTTGTTACATACATTTCACATTAAATGTTTCCGAGATGTTCATACCTATTGGCCTGCATTTTCTATTTTTCACTTTCTTTGTCATGTACATGTATTGCATTCCAAGAATTCAATAGCAAGTATTTACGGAAAATACATATTTTGAGGATCCTTAAATACCACCAAAAGAGATAAGGGTCCGTTAGTGTCTGTCTATCTGTGTTTGTTTCCCAATACCTATATTTTTCTGTAATGAGAAGTTGTCATTCTTATTTTCGTTCTAATCTTATACATAGAACAGAATTTCAAGGCAATGACACAGCGACAGGGTTTAGCCTTTGTATTCCCTAATCTCCCTTAAATCTGTAAGAAAATGTGTAATAAAACCATATCTGCTAATGTTTATCTTAATTAGCATGGAGTTGCTTATAAGAATAGTTTGTCGCAGAATAGATTAGAGGATGTCACTTGAATTTAACACAGATTTGTTTTTAAAGATATGATAATCGTTTAAGCCTGTTATATTCCCCTATAATGAAAGCAATAAATAAGTGCATAGAAGAAGCAATTGCAAGACATCGGAATGTTTTTCAGTTGGTGATTATATTATTTATGGAGCCCGAAAAGAATTATAGTAAACTACTTTTAGTCAATTTAGACAACAAAATTGAGTACTAATTGTGGAATATCTAAATATTATGTATTATTACAGAAAATATCTTTAATACAGAAAACGATTTTTATAAAATCATAATTTGGCTCTTGCTCTGAGGTCTTCAATTGCGTATTCACGGTTTTTATATCACAAAGATTGCCTAGAAACTGAAACATGCATAATTGACCTGTTGGACCCAGAGCTTCAAGTTATAGCTAGGTATATTATTCTTTTTTTTTTTTAAATCTGAATTTTACTATCGCAATAAATAAATACACAGTAAATTATTTTGGGCGGGTCTATCTTACTTTGGAATTTTCGGAGATCAGTAGTCAAATGCTGGGGTGGTTCCTCTTCTAATAAACATTTACTGTCCATCACGTCTGTCCCCTTAATTTCCCTTCATTGTTCCACCTAACATATTTCGTGGTTGCAGGACTAGACGGTGGTGCTTGGAAGGGGTGGTTCTGCTCTGTGCAAAGGATTTCTCCCTGGCGCTTGAATGGCCCACTGGTGTCCCTTCCTAGGGGTGCTCATCCCGGAAGTAGGAGGTGCAGGCAGGCTCGAGTCAGAGCCAGTATTAGTCACTCGTTAGAAGCATCGTCCTTACTAGCGGGCATCGTCGCCCAGATCTGGTCGCCTCCCTTCCTCCTAGGGGCACGGTAATGGGCCTACTGAGGTGGCCTAAGTGAGATGCTGATCTCCAGTAATTGGAGCCCCCTTCGTCTTAGTATCATATCTTGAGCGAGATACATAAATACATGAATGTACCTTGTTCTGAAAACTGAATATACGAAATCATTACACTGAGAGACAAACATATAATGTAAAAGTAATGTGATTTATGAATTACTTCAAATTTTATAACGTTATTAGCACATAAACATTGTATGGGTCTTGTATATCACCTAGATTGTAGTAATCCTAAAAATGTATGGGTTATATATTTTCTCGTGCATTAAATATTCTGGCCTAAGAAAGTATACAATTACTACATACATATTATATACTCTGTTAAGTAATTCTATGAGAAATACACAAGTTTTTGCCGTTCGAAATTTATAACATTTGAATATAGAGCCACATACAATCTGAAGGCGTAATAAAAATATCATATATAACAGTTCCACAACCTTTTACATCTATTATGTTTACAAGTACCTCTTTTCTTTTAAAATAAGAGGTTATAATGTGTATTTTTGTCTGAAAATTATTTCAAATTCAGTCCTTTAAAAATGTTATAATTACCTTTAAGCATTCAGTTTTGCAAAATCGTACCAAGCAGCTTGAGGGGAAGACAGACCTAAAGCCATCTATTGCAAATTACATTAATGGATTTTTTTTTTTTTTTTTCCAGCGATTAGGGAGCAATGGAAAAGAAAACCGAGACAGGTTGTTTTAGTTTTCGATGCATTTGCACTGTAAATTTCACAGTTCACTATTTGACCTTAATGTGAAAATGGTCCCTGATAAGTTAAAATTTATCCCCACATCTATCTTATAAGGATTAGGGAAACTCAGGAAGAATAACGCCAAATTCAGGTAAACCGCTGCAGCCGAGCTTCGAAGTGAGTCCCTCAGATTAGCGAGTAGACACATTATCCTACGTTACAGAGGTGGACAAATTGAGGCAGCGGGTAATGATTACAAGTATAATCCAGACAACATTCACCCGTTTATTGCAAACCTTTTTTTAAATTTTCTTAAAAAGTTTTTCATTGTGTGTAACAAAGCAAACTGAGAGAGGAGGGGAAAAAAAAGAAAAGAAATAATAATTTTCAAACATCTTATATAGCCGACACACTAAAATAAACTTTAACCAAAGAAGAATTAAACGTACAGCAATGAATGTTTCGGAAGTGTTTAATGCTACAAGAAAAGTTGTTTGAAGTACATTGAATAATTTAATAAGCTATACTTTTCATTATGCAAAATGTGATGTGTCTGGTATGATCTTTTATCTAAAGCGTTAGCTGAGATTAAATTACTTCACAATTAATTGTTTTATTTGGTAAATATTCAAGTTTTTCTCTTGCTGCTAAGATACACATGTACGCACGCGTCGATGTTTTTCTAAGATAGCTTTTTTTGATTCAGGGAAACTATTCTCTGGGAATTTTGAATTGACCCTAATATTTCCTCTGCCTTAAACGAGAAGTGGAGAAATTAAAAAGATAAAACAAAGTTACACTACACCAAGTTACCAGTGGTACTGAATCCTAAATACTTAACAGATTCGCGATTATTGAGATAAACCTTACTAATTGCTTTTGTTCCTACACTTTCTTCCTTCGCTATAAAAACAAATATAATTATTTTCTCTGCCCTTGGTTCTTGCTCAATTACTTCCTTCCACTTCTGCTTAAAACAAAAAGTGTCACAGTTCGGCGGCAAGCTTATCATTATGAAAACTAACAGAGCGTCTCATTGGCCTATTATAAGGGTCCGTGCCAACGACTCGTGGACAGGCTTGTTACAAAATTATGTATCCGGTGTTTATACTGTTAGTCAAGTAGGTTCGGGAGAGAGTTCCACATGATCAGATTCTCTCAGGCCCTCTTCCACTACGTCACTTCCTCTAGGCCAACAGAATCTATGCCCCTGAATAAATGATTCCGACTCTTTTTGGGAATGAATACATTTTGGGCTAAAATAAAACTGACCTCGTTATAATAATAATAATAATAATAATAATAAATATAATAATAACAATTGCGCTATCTAGATACATACAGTTCTCGGCAGATTTATTTCTATAAACATTAGAATGGCTTTCTAATGCTGGTTGTAGTAAAGAAAGGGTTTGTGAATTTTCGCTTCATTAAAGAAAGTATTTTATTTCTCGTTGATAAAACCGATTAGTAATTCGTTGTGCAGTGTGGACTTCGCTTTAGACTCACAACAGAAAAGAATCCAAACCATCCAGAATTGGGTCATCCACCAGATAACGGATTCACCTTGCCGTAACGAAACTCACATAGGGACTTAATACTTCAAAGGGATTTCCCCTTTACCATTGCTTTACTCGACTTCATTTCATCCACACTACTTCAATGAACTCTATTGAGCAAAATTCCAATTTTCCATACCGGGATATCTTCGAAGACTGAAACACAAACGATATTCTGATGTGATGGAAGATTAATAATTTTCACACCTGATTTAACGAAGACAGCTAACGAGCGGGATGGTCAGGCGTTTTCGTCTGTGACCCGCACTCGAGAGTAACCCTAACCCAAGGGTTTTTTTCGGGGATTCACTGGGTCACCAGGTGAATGTTGGGCAGGTTCATTACATTCCCCAAATGGTCCGGTTGATCATTGCCTGTTTCCATCATTTCCTAATTAAATATTTCACTGTTGGACTAGACAATTGTGTGTGCAACTGGATGGTAATTGTGCATTGTAAACGGTTATCTTGGTGACGTCGTTGGAAACATTTGATTGGCATCCGCCTTCCGGTGAGAGCTCCATCTGAGGGTTTGCCGGGAGGCACAGGGATCGTGAGCAGGGTCTGGGGAGACGTCTGAAGCGTTCCAATTATGACCGATCATACTTCCGCTTGTCATCATCTACCCTGAAGGCCCCATCCGTGATTAACTCTAATAAAGACTGGGTTGTAACCAGTTGTAACCTGAGTTGTAGCTTCTGTATACATGCATTGCATATAATATGTGTTTACCTTTATTGTACAGTTTCCGCAGAATTGCATTATACTTACTAAATGTACACCTAGTAAACTTTGACTTATGCCTTGAGCAAGAGCGTGGAGTTCTGGTTTCCAATTATGGGATGTACTTGGGTCCTATCCCAGCCGTGCGGGCGCGGATTTTAAACCACTCTGTCGGACCATTAGGATTTAAGATACTGGAACGTAGAAATCTCGCACACTGCACCAATATTATGGATCGATTATGACTACGCCCCCCGGGAGGCAGGAATGAGATGAAGGAACTGCAGAAGGTCTCAGTTCCGCAGCACAAAGCTCGGAGTCCGTGGAATTTAAGTTACTTGCCATTCGTCTTCTCGGGATAAGGAAAATCGCAGTAGAAAACCTTATACGAGTAAATCACCGTTACCGAAATTCGAACTTAGGAGCTTTGATCATACTGTAGACATGCTCCTCCACGCTACAGAGAAGAGCCCATTAGAATATGTCTGTCGCTTTAGCCTGGCATTATCTCGCTTCCCTTGAACACTCAAAGACATTAAGTATACGCCTGGAGCTGTGATTTTGCTCAAAATGAAAACGTTTGACGGTGACTCGTGATTTACGACGACTTTCATTGGTGCCATTCTGTCACAACATTCCAGGCGAGTAAGAAAAGGTGATTGGGCAATCCATCCCTTCATCCTTCAACCTCGCTCGACGCTCCCGCAGAACAGATTGACTTGTATAAGCAGTGTATTAGTTTTGTTCATACTTCCGCGAATTACCTTAGCGTTAGAATTCCAGTATGTAGCACAGAGTTTTCTACACCCAGTTGGAGGTGACTTATTGTCCAATTAGAAAGTTTGGGGATCACCAGTTCTCAACTAAATCCTCGTTTGTCGGAAGTTTACGTCTCATATGCACCCCTTACCCTTCGGTAGCGTGGCTTGTTCAAAGTGGTTTAAGAGCATAGAAGTACTATATGGGAGTACTCTCCTGAATTAGAAGGTGGCAAAAGTGAAAACCAGCACCCAAACAGGTGAAAGACATGGGCGGAAACAGCGAAAAGACCCGTATTTCCAGGCGTTTTTTTAATATCTTTGAATGTATGATTAAGGAATTATCTAATTAAAACATTTCTACTAATGTTTAGATTAGCATGATAAAGATAATACGCTTTTGAGGGAATGGATTGTTCTGAATATGAAGAAGGTCAAGGCAATGGATTGTACATTGTGTAAAGGAGTTAATGAATTCCCCAGTGGAAGAGACATGAGTTTCTACAATTATAATTACAAGTGAATTGTTTTTTCCACACTAGTCACGTGTAGAACAGAAATGGGAAATGTAGAGTCAGAATGAAATATTCCGGAATCTGAACCAAAGATATGCTGCTCTCAGTCCAGTTGCTCTAACCACTGAGCTACCATGGCAGCATGCCAACACAGCTCTAAATTCCCCAAATGACTCCTGTTTTTTCCAGTAAATCACAAGGAGATCTCAAACTATTTGAGATGACATTCCTCAGTGGCGACTCATACATGTCCAGGTTTAAATTCCAGCTATGGCATTGAGTTAATTTAAAATTGAAATTGACTTAAAATTCACATATACGAAAAAATAATTATGAGAGATTTATTTTCAAAATTTTATGCGCTAAATTTTATTCTCCAGATATTCTCCATGAGAAATAATTCCGAAACGTTATACACATTGAAGAATACTATTATAGCGAATCAGCAAGGAATGATTTTAATTATTTTAAAAATCTAATCTGCTGCATTCATAAAACTTTCTCTATCTATGCTGTAACAAACTATGTTTTACAAAAGCTAATTCTTCCATCTACTTCATGTTTATCAAGAAACACATTTATTACGAAATTTTTTCCTTATACAAGAAGATTAAAGAAATACAAGACTGCCTCCTTGTCGAATGATCAATGAGCTGACTTCTCATCCAAGGTCCTGGATTCAAGTTCCGGCTGGGGTGCGGGATGTTTCTTTATTTTTTTTTTTTATTAAAAAACAGTAACGGAGTCTGATCAGGACTCCGGTACTGTATCCCTATTTACATTTCCCCCCGTAGGTTTTACTGATTACTGGTTTACTGGTTTTACTGTTTCTTTTACAAACATATTAACATTGCACAAACATATAACATCCATGCCCAAGGCGGGACTCGAACCCACGATCCCCTGCCCACCATTCAGCATTATTCCGTTTCCCCCACAGAGACTGCAAGTATTAACGCGAGAGAGAATATGTGTGAGATTAATAATATGAAATTATTAATATGTCAATAATCTACAGTTAATGTACGAGTTGTTTCACAATTCAAAGCTATGTGACCATAGAACTTAA
This sequence comes from Hymenopus coronatus, assembly GCA_030762935.1. Classification (NCBI taxonomy): domain Eukaryota; kingdom Metazoa; phylum Arthropoda; class Insecta; order Mantodea; family Hymenopodidae; genus Hymenopus; species Hymenopus coronatus. The sequence continues at coordinate 88,598,721 of CM060881.1, read as the reverse complement.
GGGGGGATATACAAATGAAACAATGGGATGTGTTCCATTCACATGACTTTCTCTACATCTCTATAAGAAATTATTGTAATAACGCTTATTCTTCTCTCTACTTCATACTAATCTAGATAAACATTGAAATGGTTTTATTACTTGTTTTCTTGTAAGTAGAAGCGAAATAAGGAGATACACTATGCTAAAGCGATAGACAAATCTTTTAAAAGCTAGTTTCCAATCCGTTTCTTTGCATTGCAAATGGGGTTGATAAAATCCCGTATGCAAAATGTTTTAAGCATTTTAAAACTGAAAATAATAACAAGGAATATCTAAAAAACGGTCAACTTCACAAAAAAATGTGTATGACATAAATTGGTGTTTTAACAAAATCTACATTTTTGTTGTTGCGCAGTACGTTTTTGTCTATTTCTTATGGATTACCAGTTGTGCAAATTCATCCAAACAAAGAAGTCTTCAGAGACTATTCCCAAAAAATTCAAGATATACATTTTATTTGTTATTTAAACATCTTTAACATAGAGTATTTTAATCAAAATAATTATAGCCAGGTTTGATAAATTCAACATTTTCGAAAAATTTTCTATGTAAAGGATAGCTTGGGATAAGAGATTTTCCTCAAAATCTTCGTATTGCATCCTTGGAAGATACTAAACTTAAATACCAATTTTGGTATTTTACTGAATTTTCGTTTTTGGGTTATCGTGTTCACACAGACACACACATACACGGAGCTTTTTCTAAAATTATTTTAATGCAGGGGACCCTAAAACGTGTACTTCAGGTGAAATGTCGGTACCTAATTTTTAGGTGGAGTACAATACCTTCTCTATCTATGTGCCATGCAATATGTAGAGAAAGTAAAAAGGAAATACATAAGTTAAAGGGATAGTCAAATATTTTAAAAGCCAGTCACTATGTGATGGTAATGAAATTCCGTTCTCTCTGCTTGACCAGGATGAAAAAAATAAGAGTAATGACTTCCCATTTGAGAAAAGTATAGGTACTAATAATTTAAACCCATAATAAGCAATATCTTGGAAATGGTTAACTCCTCAACAAAAATGAATTTGACATAAATTGTGAATTTTGATAAGATTTCATTCCTATGGTTTACTAGTTTTGCAAAAGTAATTCAGAATGACAGGTACTTCAGAGGGTATTCTTAAGCAACTCAAGATACACTTTTCATTTAAATGTGATATGTTAATCAAAATATAGATTTATTTTTTAACAAATCAAAATTTTCGAAAATATTTCCATATAAAAGATATGAAAGTTAGTTTGAGGTGGGAGAATTATCTTGACAATTTTTGTATTGCATTCTTCGAAGATGGTGGACTTAAATATAAGCTTGGTATTTAACCGAATTTTTGTTTTTAAGTTAGGCTGTTCACAGACACATAGCTACACACACAGGACCTTTTTCTAAAATTCCCTTTGGGGGAAGGGGATTTCAGGCGACTCTAAAACTAGCATTCCCAGTGTTTTCTTGGCATCGAATTTTGGGTGAAATGCAATACTTCCTTTATATACGAATTGGAGAAAGTAAGCACGTATATATGTTTTATTCTTCCATAACAGTTTATACTTTTAAGGATAAGTTATTAACCGGACAGCAAAGAAATGTTCTGCTATTCACGCTATCCCAAACAACTGATAAATTTCCCTATTATAAGTTACAGGATACTAAATTATACTAAATTATAAAACCGATCATCTATAATGAAAATAGAAACCGTAATCCTTTTAATGAGGACGTTTTCGAGATTATGATTGTCTGTCAATAAACATAAGCTGTTTCAAGATTAGAATATCGCTTGATTTTATAGAACCAAATAAATTAAGATATAATTCAATATTCTTACAGGTATAAGGATGTAAGGAAAATTCCAACACCACAAACTACTCTTTACATAGGAAATGCTTCGATATTTTTGGTTTTCTAAAAAACAGCTCTAGCAAATTTGATTAGAATAAGATATATAAATGACGAATAAAATTCATATCTTAAATTTTCTGGGAATAACTTGTGAAGCCTTCTTCATTTTAAATGACTTTGTAGAACTGTTAAACGGATACACAAAGTTTTAAGATCTACTTAAAGCACACAGCTTATGTTAATTAAATCTTTTTGCGACATTAACGTTGTGAACTTTCTGGCCGTGTAAGTAGCATGGAATTTCAAAGCCACTCGTAGCGACCCGCATTTTAGAAACCTGAGTACCGCTTTAGTGTACTGTATCCTACTTATACCTCTGCGAAATGTGTAAACGTGTAATGAAAGTTTATCTGGATTAACAAGAAAACATAATATGAATAACAGAACAAGCCTATTTGAGAATAGTTTGTAGAAGAGCGAATAGAAAAAGTAATGCGAATGCAACAAAATATTATTCTTTTCTCTACCAAGTACGAGGCATAAACAGTAGGTAGAGAAGGTATTATTTTCCATCCAAAATTTGTTACTGAGAAATAAATTTTTTGAAAAGCCGTTAATAAAAAGTATGTTTAGAAAAAGGTCCTGTAGGTCTGTGTGTGCGTGCGTCTGTGGCCAACATTCGGTTAAAAACCAACCTTGATAGTTAAGTTTAGCTTCTTCCAAAAATACGAAACGAAGATTTTCAAGGAAATTCTCCCACCTCAAACTAACCTTCATGGAAACATTTTCTAAAATGTTTATTTTCTAAAAAACTGCTCCAACGATTTTGATTAAAACATTGTATATTGAACATCTTTAAATGGCAAATTGTACATTTTTAATTTTCTGAAATTATTTTTATTTGTGTCATATACATTCTTTGTTTCGTGTTTTTTTTTTTTTTTTTTTTTTTTTTTTTGATTGAATGATTTCCGAGACATTTCTTGGTTTTAATTTTAATATGTTTTTCTCTGAAGGAAATTAGTCATTACTGTTTCTTTTGTTATGCTCCTGGCCACGCAAAGAGAGCCGAATTTCAATGACATAACAACTAAATGAAATAGAGTTTTATTTATGGACGATCTTTAACTGCTGTAGTTCTCAGCGTCTCATTTTATACTGGCCGTGAAAGACTGCTTAATTTTCCTGAGAGGCTTCTTTTATCAGGCTTGAGGTTCTTTTAGGTGCCGTAAATTTACACGGAACAACGGCTTTACTTCCCTTCCGAAGAATCCATGCTAAGGATTTTTACGCCCGAAAATGTCCATCACCCTCCGCCGGGTTTGAACCCGCGATCTTGGGTATATGAAGTTAACATATTACACCACGGAAGGTGAAACATAGCAAACTAACTTTAAAAAGACGGCTATAACTTTATTCCCTTATTTCCTCCCTACTTACAAGGAACTAAAGAATAAGAATATTTCTGCCATGAAGTAGTTACAAGATACACTTTTGCAAAAAATGTTTGTTACAGAGTAAGTATAGAAAGTTCGAGTGAATGGATCATTTCAGATATTTAATTATTTTGTTGTTTTTTCACATTTCTTAAACAAATCTACAGATTCGATATTGAATATGAATTAAATAAATGTGTAAGGTACTTAAAAAAGTAAATTATTCGAAAGCTGTTTTGCTGATGTTTGACCTTGCGGTTCTTCAGTTAGACAAGTTACCACAACACCAAAGAAGAATCCATGCCACTTTTTCAATAACTACTCTCTAATGTATGTATATGCTATTCACAAACATTGCTCAATCAGGTTTTTGAGATACTGGTGAACAAGTATGATGACAAAACATCAAAGTCTGAAAGCAGAGCGAAATCAATGTAAGGATTACACTGGGTTAGTATTCCAACCACGCTCGGAGAGCAAGTAGAAAGTGGCTGAGATGATGGCAATGACCTTCTTACGTTCATCTTCTCAACCGCTCACATTTCTTACCTTCAGGCTTCATTACCATCTTCTGAATCCATTCATTCTGATTAATTAATGTTTTCAGTTGGCTATTAAAATGTAGGTAAACACTTCATGGTTTGTTGTGGTTCACAAATGAGCTTGGTGAGATCTATATTCTGGTGCAGTCAAAATACACTTGAGATAGATGCATTTAAACTTTTGAACGGCAGATATGTTACTAATAATTATTTCGTAGTGTTGTGACCAAGGGAAGATCTTTCACTGCAAACTCTTCTACTCTTCACTTTCCTCTGCTTCTACATTTAAGAAGCATTTCTCTTGATTTTGTCTTTCACCTACAGTCTTTACGCCAAATCTGTTTCCAAGTCGCCATTTCCTCCAGTATGAGCAGCAGTATCTTCCCATCTATTATCCAAGTAAATTTCTTTTCTATTTCAAAATGTATTTCATCGTCGTCCTTCTTCTACCTCTCTTTGTAAAACACATTCGCTACTTTCCCACTTCATCCTCCTTCACATTTCAAAAGGTATCAACTCTTCTTTCGTTGCAATACACACAATCTCACATTCCACATACTACCTTTTCCTACCCTCTTTGAAAGCGCTATCTTTAACTAAAACTTATTTACTTAGTGTGCATACATCCCAAATATATAAAGCTATTCAATTGGTCCTTTTTCTCATCTCGAATCCAAAAGTCCACTGTCAATGCTTTTCTTCCAACCACGAAATATTAGAACCTTTGCGTATTTTATCTTCTTCCATTTTTTCCTACGTTAAAAATTTAACATCTTCCTTAGAATTGTTCCTTTATCTCGATATAATGCCATTTTACAAACACATGTTGGGCATTTTATCTTTCTTCTTTTTCCTAACATTCCTTGTTACTGACCAATTCTTCAGCCAATTCTCAAAATATAAATTCCACAGGATGAATGATATATAAGGGACATCCGCCCGCCTGGGTAGTGTAGGGGTAACAGGTCGCGAGTTACCCGATAAGGAATTTTTCGGGGTTTTCCCTTACCCTGAGTAGACGAATGTCGAGTTACTTTAAGTTCCATGGACTCCGAGATATTTTGAGCACCATTTCGCTAATTTCATTCATCGTCCGATATGACCAACCAGGTTAGAGCAGTTAAGCTACAAAAGAAGAGAGAGAGAGAGAGAGAGAGAGAGAGAGAGACATCCATCCGGTATGCTTCTCTTTATTCTACCATCTTCGTCGTATACTTTTCTATGGTCGCTTAACATTCATTAATAGGCTTCTTTCTTTCCAATTAACACTAGTCTTCTTCAGAATCTCCGTCACATGTCTTGAATATACCTTGTCAAGTGTCTTTTTCCGGTCAACCGATTTCAAATATACTTCTTTAGCTCTGTTTGAATAAAGTTTACAAATTTTCAGCAGCACGGAATAGCATACTGCTGAAAGTTTTCGCTTTCTGAAACAGATCTTCAGTTTTTCTTTTTAATTTGCCTACAATCGCAGAATGAGGCGTCAGTTTAATCCTCTCGGTAGAATCTTTTTCTAAAGGCATTTAAGGCTAATAAATGATTTTATTTCTTAGCTTTTCTTTTAGATATTGGTGTTTATCATTAGGTACTCAGACCACACACTATTTTTATTTCATATGTCACCCCACATTATTATATAATATACCTCAATATTCATTTCATTTGTACTTATTTCCTATTCTTCAACTACGCAAGCGTTAGCACACCTTTTTCTACCCCACATTATTATATAATATAACTCGATATTCATTTCATCTCGAGTTTATTTCCTATTCTTCATTTACAAGCGTTAGCACAATTTTTTCTATCAAAATTTAAATTTTAGGAGCTTATAGGTATGTTTAAGCTTCTAAAGCTTAAGTTATCTGGAGCTTAGCCGATCACTGATATGGAAAAATCTAGGTACATCTACTCATTTGCGCAGTCAAAGGCGGTGCAATGCGCTCGGCTCCTTAGTCTCATTCGGTAGGTTTTCCGCAATTTCGGAAGCAGAGCAGAGCAACAACATTCAGACATAAAGTGCGCAATACACCCTGATATATCAAATGTTAAAGTTTTGTTCTGTCTGTAGATCCCAGAATTCACATACATGAATGTGCGCTGTGTATCATTTAATAAAATTCAGGTAGTTCACGGTAAACTAAATAACCTACTCAAAGAAAGACATTTTCATTAGTTGACAACACTGCGGTAAAAATAGACGGCTAACCCTCTTTTCTTCCCCCCGGCCTTCATTTCCCCAGAAAATTATCGTTCAAGAAAAGGTGCGCACATAGTTCAATGTGGTATTACGAAACTGCCATCAGTTCATTTTCGCTATTATTATTGTTATTTATTACCATTACTATTCTTATTACCATTATTTTAACTCCTTCTTCTTTGTATGCTAAGAAACTGACTGAAAAGTAAGGATTGATTCGCAGCTGAGGGCTTTTTTAATTTTTTTCCGTTAATTATATTCCTAAACATGAGGAACGAACAGGAGTCAATGAATCCATGTGAATTAAATTTGAAATTGTATATTTTTGATACATTTTATGGATGCTGCACGATAGTTAAACCCGGCGAAATTTAAAAGTGATTTTTGTGAAAAAGGATAATTTAACAGAAAGACTAATTTAAAGTAAACCTTAAAATGTAATGACTACACATTTTTCAAGTATTACATTTTTATCTTTCTTTAAGGATTACCAATTATAAAAAAATTTTACTAGCCATTGGCAGGGAATTTAAATATGAAGTTTATGTGTCGTAAAAATATCTCTAGTATAGTATGCTATTTTAAGCATTTTAGAAAATAAAAATATTAAAGGGTTTCAATATACAAATTCATTTTTGGAAAAGCTCTATTTAAAACCAATTGGCATTTATCCAAATTTTCGTTTTTGAGTTATGCTGTTCAGGGGTACGCTCGTGTTGATCTTTTCCGGTGAAATCTCGATATCGAATGTTTTGGTTAATTACCACATTCATCTACTTCAAATAAGGTATACAGAAAAAACAGATCATGTTTGTTAATTATACAGTCAAACATAAATAGTATTCTCTTATTTTTCTCTTATTTCAAAGTTAAACATATTTTAAACGCATTTGCCTTCTCTGTTTTGCAGAAAAAGGAGCAATTACCCCTAATGGAAAAATCTTGTTGGATTTGAGCCAGAGGAATTTTATCTGCAGTACAGATCAATGTTTTATTGAGATAACCTAGCTTTTAGGATGTTACTGTGCTAAGGTTTCATAGACGTGATTACCCTATTAGCTGTAAGCTGAAGGAATATTTTCTATATCAGCTATATTTTGAAGAATATTATATATAAATAAAATGATTACTAATCATTTGAAAAATTGTCATGAAAACGTTTAAACAATTCTAGTGGTACTGAGAAAACTATTATGAAGTTTTAACAAGATTGGCGCTCAGTCAGAACGATAAAATATCAATTTCATGCCTTTATACATTCATATGTGAACTCTCAAAACTCATTCTCTGTTTTCTTAAACGGAATCAAAACTATACTTAGACTTTGCTACCAAATGTGAATGCTTGAACTAGTGTCATATGCAAAACTAAATTACTTTTCCCATTATATTTGTTTAAGGAAAATACCATTATTGACAAGCGATGTAGACTTGCATGAATGTTGAAACTTGCTTGCAATATAATCATCAACCAAGTAGAATACAACAAAGGGAAAACCTTTAAATACATGAATATCAAGTTCATACACCAAGTGTCACTTAAAATGCCTCTGAACATGTTTTGCAATAGAGACTACAAAATAACATTCTCTTAGTTTTCAAGAAAACTATTAAAGGGATTTTAGCACTTATTGTTATATGCTACAACATCTAACTTATGGTAAATACAACTTTATAAAACTAAAATACAAGTGATGTTTTCTGCAAATTCGATCTGCTGACGAGATTTTGACATAAGAAACGTTTAACAAATTAATATGTTGTCTACTTCATGTTCCCTTTTTCTGATAAATGTAACAAAAAGTCTCCTTCATATTGCCCTCAGTGAGATATTAAAGACATGACTGAAGCTCTGATTACGTTTGATGACTAGGATTAACTCGCAGACGGGGTCCACAGTCACTGGGGCAACACCACACGTAGGGGTCCTCTCGAGAGGGAGGGATGATCTAAAGGCGACGACCTGAGCAATCGTGAACGGGGTTCCTAACATGGGTCAGGAAGCTCGGGTCGTGCACATTATAGCTGCGCCATTTCACTTTGTAATGAAAAAAATCTGATGTGTTCCATTCACATGACTTTCTCTACATCTCTGCAATAAATTATAGTTAAAAAGCATATTCTTCTATTTACTTCTTATGGTCTTGTTACTTGCTTCCTTGCAAGTAGAAGGCAAATAAGGGAGTACCATAGGTTAAAGTAACAGTCAAAAGCTGGTTGCTATGTGACTGAAGTTTATTTGTTTGTATGCACAGGAGTTGACAAATTCCGTATGAGAAAAAGATAAGTTTTCCCCCTGAAACCAAAAACAAGGAATGTCTAAAAAAAAAAAAAAATCAACTCCACGAAAAAAATGTATATGACATAAATTGTATATTTTAATGTGCTCCACATTTTTTGCGTGTTAAGTTTTTGCCCATCTCTTACGGTTTAGCAGTTATGCAAAATTCCTTAAAATTCATCCAGAATAAAGTAATCTTCAGAGGCTATTCCCAGAAAATTCAAGATATACATTTTATTTGTCAAGTAAATATCTTTAATTTTTGACATTTTAATCAAAATTTTTAGAGCCATTTTTAAGAAAATAAAAATTTTCGAAAAATGTTCCATGTAAAGGGTAGTTGGGGGTGGGGGAATTTTCTTAAAAGTCTTCGTGTCGCATCTTTGGAAGATGCCAAACTTAAATACCAAGTTTGGTATTTAACGGTCTTTTCGTTCTTAAGCTATGCTGTCCACAGACACACAGACACACACACACACACATACACACAGACACACACTTTTGTAAAACAACTTTTTGTAAAAATGTTTTTTTTTTGGATTCAGGGGATCCAAAACGTATATTTCCGGTGAAATCTCGGTATCGAATTTTTGGGTGCAATACAATACCTTCTCTATACTCTATGTAGATAGTACGTGTAGAGAAAATAAAAATGTAACTACTGTAACTCTTAGGGCATTTACGCCTATATATCATGCCAAAATATGCTTATCGTTTAGACAGAAATCTGTTAATATTAAACCTGACAACTAACCTAATTTTCTTTCAACATAGAATAGTTCTTTAAAAAGAGGTCTTCAATTTTGTGTTACAAATGGAGTTTCTAATATTTGATAGCCACATTGCAAACTTAAATTTTGTAAAAACGGTGTCATCGGTAGCAGAAAATCGTGCTGTAAATTTTTAGTGATTCAACCATTTAACTGGAAGAAGGTTTGTATGAAGCATGAGTTAAACCCTCCCTGGCAGCGTGTTGTCTCCAAATTTTTTCGGGCTTTAACCAGATAAATATTTGCTTGACCTCTTACCGTCAGGAGTCATTAAACATCTTGGAATTTCAGTTCTTTTAATCAACTGTTTACCTGACTAGATATATTTGGAGGTTAGGCTATTGAGAATGTAATAATAAAATGTGTATCAAATTAGGCCTAAATAGTACTGTTCACCAATGCCTAGTTTTAGGTACTCATATTTTCTGTATTTAATCGCTTTCTCTACATAAAATATAGTAATATTCCATAATAAGTATATTTCCTAAGGATTCTAGACATACAAAATGTTTGTCAACAAACAAACTGAAGCGTATGAATTGTGGCGTCAAGAAGGACAATGGTACCCACATTATTAGTTCCTACTTGTCGAGGAAATTTGAACATGCCATTTAATTTATGTAGTTTTTTTAGAAGGTTATAATTTATGTCTTCTCATAGGTTACTACTGAATGCGTTAATGGATAAAAATGCAACATGATGAGTTCGAACGATTAAATCATGCTTCTTTTCAGTTGGCATCAAATTGCACAATAGTTAAACAAAACCTCGGGGTACAGGCGCAAAATACGCAAGCTTAGTATTTAAGTATTTGCAATTATTTCATATCTGAAATATATTCCGAAAAAATTCTAAAAGTCATATACTTCAAGTATGCAGTTTTATTAAAACTCAGTTTTGAACACATATAAACTTTAAACTGCAGTTCTATGAATTTAAGTTTATATTAACACTAGTTCCAAATTTGGAGATTGATAATCTCTTTAATAACCTGAAACTTAAACATGAACATGACCACACATTTTATGAACTTGCGGATCTACAGTTTTGGAAATACTTAGAAATCTTATGTGTTCTATTCACAAGACTTTCCCTACTTCTCTGTAACAAATTATTGTTAAAAATCTTATTCTTCTATCTACTTCATATTAATCAAGATAAGCATTAGCATAAATGGTTTTATTATTTGTTTTGTTGTAAGTAGAAGGGAAACGAGGTAATACACTAGGCTTAGGTGATAATAAAATCTTTTAAAAGCTGGTTGTCATGTGTTCGAAATCTTTGTGTGGCCAGAAGTTGACAGTTTTCTGTGTGAGAAAACTTAGGTATTTTAAAACCGAAACAAATAACAAGGAATATCCCGAAAACGGTCTGCTCTACAAGAAAAACGTATATGGCATAACCTATGTTTAAACGAGATCTACATTTTTGCATAGCAAGTTTTTGTCTATCTCTTACGAGTTATACAAAATTCATCCACAATAAAGACATTTTCAGAGGCTATTCCCGGGAAATTCAAATATACATTTTATTTTTCATATAGATATCTTTAATATTAAGTATTTTAATCAAACTTTTCTGAACTTTTTCCATGTAAAGGGTTGTTTAGGGTGGGGGAAGTTTTCTCACAATCTTCGCATTCTTGGAAGACACTAAACTCAAATACTAAGTTCGACATTTTACCGACTTTTCGTTTTTAAGTTACCGTGTTCACAGACACTCGGTCACACACGTACGGACCTTTTTCTAAACATGATATAGGTACCCTAAAACGTGTATTTCACGAATGTTTTTAAGAAAATCCCCCACTCCAAACTACTCTATACGTGGAAGATTTCGCGAAATATAGATTTTTCAAAAAAGGGTCTAAAGATTTTGTTTTAAATACCATATATTAAAGATGCTTACATGGCAAATAAAATGCATATTCGAATTTCAGGAAATTGCCTCTTCATTCTGGATAACTTTTCCATACCTGGTAAGCCGTAAGAGGAAGACACAAACTTACTACATAAAAACGTAGATCTTGTCATAGCATACAATTTATGGCCTATTCGTTTTGATGCGAAGGTAACCTTTATGCTATTAGTTTTAAAATACTTATACTTTTGTCAAACAGAAGTCATTTATGTTTCTTTTGTTTTACTCCTGTCCACGCAAAGAGAACGGAATTTCAATGACAATCGCATAGCTATTGCTTTTAAAAGATTTTACTATCGCTTTAGCTATTCCCTTTGGTTTATTCCCTTAGTTCCCTTCTAGGTATCTATAAGGAACTAAGTATTAAGATCATTCTGCTAATCCTTATGTCAATTAATCATCTTTTGTAAGAGTTTTTTTTTTTTTGCCAGAATAAATAGAGAAAGTCATAATTTATTTATTGTATGTGTCTAAAGTAGTAAAACCGGGCGTTAAACACTTAAAAAAGAATAACTAATGCATAGGAATGCATGCGAGGTCGCATAGGCAATGACGTAATAACTCATATATGTGAATGACAAATATGGCTGCCGCTAAACCAATTAAATTCATAATATGTAAAGAAACTTAAACTTTTGGCGATATTATCAAGCAGAATAGTACTTGAGCTAATAGTTTTCCTCGATAATCTAGTTTTGGTTTCAAATTTGTGCGTATCTTCAGATGATATGGAAAGAAACATCTGTTAGCCTTAATTAATTTTTCGAAAAACTGTCAGCACACTATGCTACTATTGTTGATAGTAACTATTTTATTAATTCTACTTTCTCCGTCATTAGATATCAAAGGTAGAAATATGATATCGAGATTTCTCGTAAACAAGATTTTAGGTAGCTCAGTCAATAGAACACCTACTTCTGCTCGAGAGACTCTGGTTCGAAAGGGGTTGGGAACTTTCCTCTATTATTTGTCTCAAGTTAGTCCAGTCCTGATGTCAACACATGGGAGGAAAGAGAGAGAGACAGAGGTACTGAAGCAAAAGAGCGTTAGGCCGTTGATTGGTTCAGGGAAGGTAATGGGTATTAACTTTTACGTGGATGCATATTGTAACAGCCTCCTAAAAGTACAGTACTGTAATAGTTTTCAGATCACTGCTCTGCGCGAGTTAGTTTCGGAGAGAAAAGTATGCAATGCTTCGATTCTTATAAAAGGTAATAGTGTCCGACATTTTATCCATATCCGACACATACCAAGCAGATGGCTCTGGGTTGGTGAATTCTGAAAGGAATATTTATAACAGACGTACACATTCTATAAAAACATATAGATTAGACAAAAGACCGGCGAAATTATATGACTTCATTAACTTATTACTGTTAAATAAAATGCAGCTAACTTATATTACTAAAGAACATTGGTATTATATGCACAATAAGTTACAAGCCTGTACCAGACAGCTTTCTTAAACAACCGGTAATTCTCGAGGTGAATGCTGATTAAGCTGTTATTGTTTATAGTGCAGGGTCGCCTCTGATAATGTGTTATTTAAGACTGTATTTCCTGTACATCTCGCATGCCCCACAAGCCCAGGGGACTTGCTATATGCAGTTTAAAAGCAGTAAGCTTTTGATCATGGATGATTAGCCGTAATAAAATACAACCGAGGCAAGCCTTTAAAAAGTGTCGAGAGGCGAATGGTCGCGCATTGTTTCGCGGTGCTTAAAGAAAGAAACGCCGAATCGGCCATAAAGAATATCGAAAAAGAAACGGGTGATCTCCTTGGCGTTTCTGCATTTAGTGTGCATAGTGTTAGAATGGAACAGTAAGCATCCAGAAGCCTAAGAACACCGGGAAAATCGCGTAAATATAAAAAACGTTCGGAGAAATACGATGATTTTGCGAAAAGTGCTATTCGCGGTAAAGTTTATGATTGCTTTTTCAGAAATGAACCATCGACTCTAAATACAATTTTTCATGCAGTACATTCTGACACAGAATTGCCACTTTTCTCAAAGTACTCTCCACAGGTTGCTGATATATATCGCTAGTGTTGCAAAACGTATGTGCGCACATGTACCGTTAACACGCGGCGAGTTGAGCCAGCTCCGCCTTGTTGACATCAGGACTAAACTAACTTGACACAGACTCTAGCTCAGAATATTTCCTATCCTCCTCAGAGTCTGAACGTGTGTGTGTGTGTGTGTGTGTGTGTGTGTGAGAGAGAGAGAGAGAGAGATATATAGAGAATGTGTGTGTGTGTGTGTGTGTGATTTAATGCATATAAAACCCAAACAAACAAAATATAATGCCAATTGTACATAAATCTATATCTACCATTGACGATAGGCAATATGTTCCAAGCTAAAAGTCCACCGATATGACCATTGCAGTTAAAGAGGGTATATTCTTTGAGTAATAAATAAGGAATATCTACACGACGAATGCTTGTCTATCTTTTGTATGATGTGCATGCTGAAGTCATACGGAAAAGCTTATGAGGTTTTCCTCAGCACAGTCAACGATTTCAACGAAAAGGTGTTCATAGCTTTATTTTCTAAAAAACGACTAAGATTTATATTATAATAGCACAAGCTTAAAATATTAATAAGACTGAAAATGTTAGTATACATGAAGTTTAAAATAAATGGACAATGGTTTTCTCAATATGCTAAGGAGTTTTGTATGACTGTGAAGGGGAAAAAAAATGTAGAGCTCATTAAAATGCTCAAAATTTTGTTAGCTGTTCCTTGTTCGTGGCATTTTCGGTTTCCGGAAACGTTTCCCTGCATATTTAAGCTTCCCCGGGTTGAATTTAGCTGTGTCATTATATGTTTGAAGACGCACGAGTCTTTTTGTATTTTCTACCTCCTACGTTAGTTTATATAGAAAGGACAGCATTATACTCAGAAATTAAATATTGAAATTTCATCAAAAGTGCAAGTTTTGTATCACAAAGAGATGCGACAGGAAGATTTTGAGAAAAATCGTCCAACACCAAACTACCCTTTACATGGAAGAAAATTCTAAAATTTTGATTTTCTCAAAAATGGCTCTAACGATTTTTAATAAAATACTGTATATTAAATATATTTATATGGCAAATAAAATGTATATCTTGAATTTCCTGAGAATAGCCCCTGAATACTGCTTTAGTCTGAATGAATTTTGCTGAATTTTGCGTAACTGGCAAACCGTAAGAGATGCACAGAAACTTGCTACACAAAAATATAGATCACGTTAAAACACAATTTATGTCATAAACCTTTTCTCGTGGAACTGCTAATTTCTGAGATATTCCATGTTATTTGCTTCAGATTTAAAATACTTAAAGTTTCCTCAACGGTAAGTTTTAAACTGCTGGTCCTGCATAGAAACGGATTTCGACCACATGGCAACCAGCTAGAGATTTGACATTCGTTTTAGTCTAGTGAATTCCCTTATTTTCCTTTTACTTATAATGAGGCAAGTAATTAAGAACATTTGTATTAATGTTTATCTCGATTGTCATAAAGTAGATAGAAGAATAAGATTTTTAACAGTAATTTGTTACAGTGGTGTAGAGAAAGTCATGTGAATGGAACACATCAATTTTTTTTTAATACGAGCAAAAATCTGCTTTAACAAACATTTAAAGACCTGTGAACAATGAAATCTTTATATATATATATATATAGTGGTTATAATTATAGAAATAGTGTAACAATGAGGAGCACTTATGATTTAATTACGGGTAGAAACGCTTATTTTAATCAATTCGTATTATCTCTAATATCATGAGTAAGAAGTACTCCAAAAGCCACCCTAAGGCCTTCTCTTGGTAATGTGTCTGTTGGGTGCAAAGCAATAAGCAAGGTGCAGAATTGCTTAGCCCTTGTTCCACTAAGCTATAACTTAGAGCACGACCCAGTAACACTGTTCGGAGCGACAGTTCCGGTCACAAACCTGTTCGCTCCTTCCTTCCGCAAGGGCCGGGCCGGTCCGCTTAAGGAGCGTGTCCATTGTTGCAACTCAGAACAATACATCTAGACCAAACTGCTCAGCGTACAACAAAAAAATGTCGTAAAGGTGTGGCAAAGCAACTGGAAGCGCGCAGAGCTTGGAATTCTTTGTGAATTCAGCTGAAAATGAACTGTAAAAGATCTGAAGCACATGACTTTCTCTGCCTAATCTGCAATGAACTATTCATACAAAAGCTTATTCTTTTATGCTACTTCATGGTAATGAGAAATGATTTTATTACAATTTCTATGCTACTTTACGCTAGTGAAAACTATTTTATTATAATTTCTATGCTACTTCATGCTAATGAAAAATGATTTTATTACTATTCATATGCTACTTCATGCTAATGAAAATGATTTATTACAATTTATGCTACTTCACGCTAATGAGAAATGGTTTTATTACAATTTCTAATAAAACTATTTATATGCTACTTCATGCTAATGAAAATGATTTGTTACAATCTATGCTACTTCACGCTAATGAGAAATGGTGTTATTACAATTTCTATGTTACTTCACGCCAATGAAAATTATTTTATTACAATTTCTATGCTACTTCATGCTAATGAAAAATTATTTTATTACTATTTATATGCTACTTTATGGCAATGAAAATGATTTATTACAATCTAGGCTACTTCACGCTATTGAGAAATGATTTTATTACAATATCTATGTTACTTCACGCCAATGAAAATTATTGTATTACAATGTCTGTGCTTCTTCATTACTTCATGCTAATCGAGAAATTATTTTATTACAATCTCTAAGCTACTTTATACTAATAGAGAAATGATTTTATTACAATTTCGTTGTAGATATAGGGGAATAAGGGATAACACTATTTACTACTCACCTTAAGTTGATCCGGGCCAAAAGAAAACCCAGGCGACCAGCACAGCGTTATAATGTTTGTATATTTGTTTTAACTTGAAACATGGTAAGTAGAAAGAGCCCGCCTGGGTAGTGTGGTGGTAGCGTGTCTGCCTTACATTCAAAAGGTCGTGAGTTACCTGGATAAGGTTTTTTTTCGGGGTTTTCCCTTATCCTGAGAAGACGAATGTTGAGTAACTTTAAGCTCCATGGACCCGAGATCATTTGAGAATCATTTCATCGTCCGATATGACCAACCAGGTTAAAGGACGTTAAACTAATAAAAAAAAAAAAAAAAAAAAAAAAAAAAAAAAAAAAAAAAGTAAAAAGAGTTAGCAACATATTCCACACGGCAGCTAGCAATCCTTAACTGTCTAATCTTTGATTGCAAAGGTTTCCCCCATTTCCCAACACCCACTTGGAACAATACGAAGGCCAGCGAAACAAGGAGGACGAAAGATTCAACCTATCCAGCTGTGTGAATGGAACAGATCAGATTTGTTTTAAAAAGAAATCACTATTACCAGAATTGTATCCTTGATAAAATCGTCACATTCTTGCATCGCGTATTTCTCAACCCCCCCCCCCCCCAGAAGCATTAAGTATTTCTCAGAAAACTTATAATAAGCATTCAACTCTTTTGTTTTTCACTACTAGTCACTAATTTACCAGCCTTATACTTTAATAGGCAATGAAGACGCAAGAGCGAGCGTCCTCCATGATGTTAGATATCAACTGTTGTAAACAATATTCCGGATATCAGGTTACTCATACGAATTGCATGGTGGGACTTACAGTTTTGTTTAATGACATAAATCAGCATTTGTTAAACTCTTGGGTATTTGTATAAAGGGTAACTTCATTCTGAAATGTACATTAGCTCTACGTTGAAACTACTGCTCCCTAGAGATGCACAGTGGCAGGGGTAATTCCTACTCCACATAATGTAGTCACGCATGCGTAGAGAGAAGCAGGTGGTCTCATGGTTGAAGATGCAGTAGGATGAACATCTGGAGAGCGATCTGGAGCTATAAATAAGTACACCAAGAGGGTGAGGAGACACCCCGGTTTTACTATCACGTAGCGGAATTACTGAGAGTTAAGGAGCCAAGAGAAAACCCCAATGGATTACCCTAATTCCACCGAACTCACTTGGTGCATTCTGATCTTCTTGAAGTTTTATACTAGTTAATCAATACTTTGCCCTTTCTGTCAACATCGATCCAGAGTGCGTCCGGCGAGGTCTGTAGCTCTGGTGTAAGGACTCTTTGTGGCCTAGTTATTGCAAATTTATAGTTAAGACCATCCTTATGCCAACATTGGTCTATGAAGACACGAATGTGCCATCGATTGCTGAAACTGATGCTATCTTATCCCTTACTAAATTATAATATAATTTATTCAAAATGACCATCGAGCACCCTACAATATACTATTCTTAAAATACTTATTCTTCTATTTATTTTACTTTTTCCTGATAAAACATTTTCAAGAAATATTTTATTGCATATTTCCTCGTAATTATAAAAAGGGCAAAGGAATACTTTAAGTTTGTGCACTTTTTGGGAAATGTTAATTGAATTTAAACAAAAATTGAGGCCTGTGGAAGATTTTGAATGTCTGAAAATCTTGTTTTAAGAAACTATGTTTTATAAAACAGTATGCTAGTATTGTAGTACTTTAAATAAATATAGAGCCAAACGCAAGGGCACTACATATAATGCTGATACTCTATGGATGTCCATAAGTTCCATCTATTTACCACAAAAATATTTCCAATTTTTTGACCGATTGTGGTAAAAAATTCATTCAGTTTCTCTTAATGTTTGTGATCTTGAAGATGGAGTAAGGAAACTCATAAAGACAATAAAGGCAAGTATACTAACATAATACTACCAAGGGACTGTGTATAACTTTAAACAAATATAAATCTCCTTTGAAATTAAACAGGAAGTTTCATTTATTGTCTTTAACTTGAAATATTAAATGACACATTTTTACACTGAACAGTAAGTTCTTATTGAGAGTTTATTATTAGAATGATTACAAAATGATTGGGATAATAAGCACATGCTCCCAAGGTCGGTGTAAAATACGCTTGCTTCGCATTTTACAAGTTCGAAACTGTCCGACTCATAACATTTGCTCTTTAGTCTGAAGACTAGAACAGATTTGCTGATAACGCACAAGGAGAACCCAGTTTGTTTTCATGACAATTGCTCTACAAGGACATTCTCTAGATGTGAGAATGAGGGCATCAAAACAATTGCTTCGTGGGCTGCACCTAGTCTAAAAATTATGTAATTTTCAAGGTTACCTAAACAGGATACCTAAAAGAGATTCGTTGTTGCAGCATTAAATTTCGGATTAGTTCAAGTATTAGCTGTAAGACTGCTATGTTATTTCAGTGTTGTTTCGAAAACACCTTTTGAAATGTCGTACATTAGGGGTTTCTTTGAGTTGGAAGTGCGGGGTAGACTGGTAGCTATGAATTGTTTCCATAACCTGTGTAGCAGATTTTCAACTTTGCCATTTCATCAGCGAACTTATGTGCCTGACATACCATTTCCTTTGCATCAGATTGCAAGGATTACACTCGTCTTCCAACCCAGGTTTCCAAGCCAACTAAATTAATAGGACTAAACATATAACAAATATTTGCGCATTTCCCTGCCAATAAAAATAGAATATGTAAATCAGCAAACCTAGAACTGGCAACAACACGTTTCGCTATCCGAGGCTATGCAGCTAGCGGATAGCTGCGGAAAACCTTTGCCATCCCTTTTAATGAGCGAGGTAGCGAGAATTCAAGATAACCCAGACATACTATACTGAACGTAGGTCCTTAAATGCATGGTGCTGAGTAGGCACCGGTCCAAAAGGCCACATATATATGATGTAACACCATGCGAAATTCCGTGGCTAAGGATCGTAGCACCATGCTTCAACCCCCATGGTGCACCAATAATTAAGAATTAAACGAACAATTGATTTATACTGAAAGCAAATATGTTTCTATAATATTGCAGTAATACTAACAAAGAAACTTCCGAGCTGCATATTATACAATACCATAGCCTGGAAGAGGCGAAATGTTAGTAAACTAAAAAGAAATGCAAAATAGTGACAAATGCGTTACATATTCAAGTAAAATGAATGTTAGTAAAGCAATAAAGGAAAAGCTAAGGCAAACGGGTGTTCGGAAATATTAACGAATATGATAAAAAATAAAAACTCTGAGGTGTTCCATTTAAATGACTTTCTTCACATCACACCAACAAATTATTGTTAAAAAGCTTATTCTTCTATTTACTTCATGCTAATCGAGAAAAAATTAGCAGTAAACGTCTTATTACTTGTTTCCATGTAAGTAGAAGGAAAATAAAGGATTACAGGTTGAAGTGATAGTCAGAATCTGGTTGCAATGTGAATGAAGTTCCTTTGTTTTTATGGTCTGGAGTTGACAAATTTCCGTATGAGAAAAGTATATTTTTTAAAGCTGTAACCAATAACAAGGAATATCTCAAAAACCACCCACTCCACGAAAAACATGTACATAACATTAATTGTGTATTTTAATGAGCTCTAAATTTTCTGTTAATTAAGTTTTTGTCTATCTCTTACGGTTTGCCAGTTAAGGAAAATTCCGTAAAATTCATCCAGAATAGTCTTCAGAGGCTATTTCCAGAAAATTCAATATATACATTTTGTTTGTCTGATAAATATCTTTAATATATGCAAGTTTAATCAACATCGTTAGAGCCATTTTTGAAAAAATCAAAATTTTAGAACATTGTTGCATGTAAAGGGCAGTTGGAGTTGGGATTTTCTTGAAAATCTTCGTGTCGCATCCTTGGAAGATAATACTGAACTGAAATACCAAGTTTGGTAATTGACGGACCCTTCGTTTTTTGGCTATGCTGCTAACAGACACACACACACACACACATACACACACATACACACACGGCGGGCATTTTTCTAAAAAATGCTTCTTCTTTTTTGGATTCAGGGAGTCTCAAAACATATATTTTCGGTGAAATCTCATTTTTGATTTTTTGGGTGCATTATAATACCTTCTCTATACACTATGTACATAGTGCGTGTAGAGAAAGTAAAAATGAATGGACCTGAAAGGATGCCTTTAAAACATAAAGCAAAAAGAGTGAGGTTAAACGCTAGTTAAAGACAATACTATGGAAGAGCGCAAAACTAACTGCAACGTATTGTTCATTTCTTTCTGTTTTAAAACATTCCACTCATTTGAATGCAATTTTGTCAATAATGATACTCTACAAAATTAAAGCTTGTATCACTTTATATCTCCATTCTTGATATTTTATGCTCGTAAAATCGTATTCGAGGTACTAAAATTACAAACAGGACTGCTAAAGCGCAAGGGAAAAATATTCCCACAATATCTTTGGTGATGTACGATTCACAAGGTAACATTGAATTTGTAGGCCAATCGCAGCTAGGCAATGTTGCGAGTATTCTCCATATACATAGTACATGTGGCAACACTGCACTCTGAATTTTAATATGTGCTGTATTGTAAAGGCAAGAC
The DNA here is from genome assembly GCA_030762935.1 of Hymenopus coronatus. Lineage (NCBI taxonomy): Eukaryota > Metazoa > Arthropoda > Insecta > Mantodea > Hymenopodidae > Hymenopus > Hymenopus coronatus. Next base: position 88,578,244 of record CM060881.1, on the reverse strand, counting down.
GCGTTATAGTACTGTCCGACAGTGATACGCCACAAACAGTTTCACAACCAGAGATTATAACATGGGGGATTTAATGATGATATGTACACGAAGCGTTTAAAGTGAAAGCTTCTGTTGCTGAGCTCAAATAGCTAATTGGCTTTATGTGTGAGTGTGTACATTTGTGTGCATGTCTGTATGCGCGTTGGATGTTTCAAACATGCTTGCTCTAGCATTGGCCTAGATATAAATTCTCAATAGTTGCAGTATTCAAAGAATTGTTTGAATCGGATGTTTGTTTCCTAACGGAAGTTCTAGTGGAACGATAAGAATTAAAATGGACATCTACTTCAGCTATTGACGAAGGACGTACTTAGGCATGTGCAGAACTATTATAACGGCTTTTACTTTTTACTTTGTCTACTCATAGTTGTAATAAGTAAGAGGAGGAGTTAAACTCCAACAAAAATTTCCATATCGGCATCACTGTAAATAGATTAAGGTTCCCTAAACATAAACCTGATATGTCCCATTCACATAACTTTCTCTATCTGTTTCATATACAAACTATTCTTTCAAAATAGTATACTTTTATCTACATCATACTAATCGACATTCGCAGAATTGGTCTTAATATTTGTTTCCTTATAAGTAGAAGGGTAATAAGGGAAACCATTACGCTAAAGTGATAGTCAATCTCTTAAAAGCTGGTCGCTATGTGAAACAATTGAGGTTCGTTTCGCGTTGCATGATCATGTTTGAGAAAGGTTAGGTGGTTTAAAATTAAAACAAATAACAACAAATGTCTAAAAAAACTGTCAACTCTAGAAGAAAAATGTATAGATATGACGTAAATTACCTGTTTTAAGATGATCTAATTTTTTTGTGAGGTGCGGTTTAACTTATGTAAAATTCTATAAAGCTCATCCAGAATAAGGAGGTTTTTAGAGGATATTCTCAGAAAATGTAATATATATATATATACACATTTTATTTGTGATGTAAATATGTAAATATATTTAATATACGGTATTTTTATCAAAATCGTTAGTCATTTTTGAGAAAAACATTTTCGAAAATTGTTCCATATAAAGGGCAGTTTGAGGTGGGGGTATTTTCTTGAAAATCTTCTTACGCATCCTTGGAAGATACTAAACATAAATACCAAGTTTGATATTTAACGGTCTTTTCGTTTTTGAACTATGCAGTCCACAGAATTTTTTCTAAAAATAGTTTTTTTAGACCCAGTGCAACTCAAAACATATATTTTCGGTGATATATCGACATCGATTTTTTGGGTGGAAAACAATACCTTTTCTAGCTACTATGTAAATTGTATGTACATACGTGCTAGAGAAAGATAACAAAGGTCCCGATGAGTATAAGTGCCTTAAAGCATAATCAAAAAGAAATGTACGTCGATGAAATATTGCGAGTCAGTTACTTCTCAGTGTCACTTCGCTAATATGCTATAGTTGAACTTTCACTGTCACTACTGTCAACTTTCTCTATTGTCAACTAATTCAATTTTCCCTGTCACTTCACCTTTCTTAGCGCCATAGCGGCATAATGAAATACGCATGACATAGGCCTTTCTCTGGTCCACTTCACTCACTGGGAGTCGAACACAATACATTTCTAATCTCTCGCGAAAGCAGTACGTCACGACTGTGTATCACAAACTCACTTTAAGAACCCCACTTAATTTCGCAATAGAAATGCACCCAACTCAATGTCGAATCTTCTAGCTTATGTAGCAGGTGGAAATGTCCATATTTTACAAGTTCGAGAGGTGAAGAAAAGCGAAACTTTCAGAATATTTGATTACCTGACGATAACGCTTCTGGTCTTATACAAAGGGGAGAGCGCTGCTTATCGTTGTTTACCTATGCAACTGCCCAGCGCCGAACTTCCGAAGCTTGGGCTAGGGCCCTGCGTCACATTAGTTAACTTAGTATTTAAATGCCGTATTCTCTAAGGATACGCTACAAAGATTTTCAGGAATATAGTTCCCACCCAAACTAGCTTTTACATGGAAATGTTTTCATTATTCTTATACTATAAAAATTAGCTCTAACGACTTTGATTAAAATACCGTATGTTAACATATTTGCAAGACAAATGAAAAGCATATCTGGTACAGCATGTGAAGTTCAGTTCCCTTGAATGACATTTTATAAATGGTAAACCATAAGAGATAGGCAAAATCTTACTTCAGAACAAATGTAAAGCATACAATCTATAACAATTTCTTTTCCGTTGACCATTTCCAAGATATTTTTGTTATTCATTTGAATTATAAAATACTTTCATGTTTTTCTTCAACTTTTCTATTTTCTCTACACTACCATGTACATAGTGTATAGAGTAGGTATTGTATTGCGCCCAAAATTCGATACTGAGATTTCACCGGAAATATATGCTTTGAGACTCCCTGAATTAAAACCAAAAGAACTTTTAGAAAAATATCCATGTGTGTGTCTGTCTCAGTGTGCGTGGTGTGTCTGTGAGCAGCATAGTTCAAAAACGAAAAGTTCGTTGAATATCAAACTTATTATTTAAGTTCAGTATCATCCAAGGATGCGACACGGAAGTTTTCAAGAAAATCCCCCCTCCCAACTGCGTTTTACGTGGAAAATTTTTCGAACATTTTTATTTTCTCAAAAATGGCTCTAGCGATTTTGATTAAAATGTCGTATATTCAAAATATTTACATAACAAATAAAATGTATATCTTGAATTTTCTGGCAGTAGCCTCTTAAGACGCCTTTATTTGGGATAAAATTTGTGGAATTTTGCATAATTGGCAAACTGTAAGATCTAGACAAGAACTTACTTAACAAAGACTGTAGAGCGCGTTAAAGCACACAAGTTATGATATACATGTTTTCGTGGAGTTGACCGTTTTTGAGATATTCCTTGTTATTGATTTAAGTTTTAAAATACTTATGCTTTTCTCACACGGGAATTTGTCAACGCAAAAACCACACAAAGAGACGGATTTCAATCCCATAGCAATCACATTATAAAACATTTGACTGCCTAGTGTATTCCCCCATTCTCTTTCTACTTGTAAAGAACTAAGTAATAAAACCGTTTTTGCTAATGTTTATCTCGATTACCATGAAGTGGATAGAAGAATAAGCTTATTAACAATAATTTGTTATAGAGATTCAAAGAAAGTCATGTGAATGGAACACATCATATTTTTTCCCTTGAGATCACGCAAAGAACATGCAATTTCAAAACCATACATATGAAGCCGCTTTAACCTACTCTATTGTTAATGTCTGCAACGAAGCCTGTAAATGTGTAATGAAAGTTTCCTCGATTAACAATAAGTTGATATAAGAACAAGCTTTGTAGAAGAACGTATAGAGATAGCCAATGTGAATGCTACGCAGCAGCTGTTTTCCACTTTGTTTGTTTCTTTCTCTTCACATGATTATAGAATGTAAACCGCAGAACATGATGGACATCATTGTGGTTTTCTTGCCTCGCAGAGCTAACCGTAAATGTTGTCGTGAACAACATAACTTTCTCTTTCCAAGAATTTCGCATATATTCTTTGTATATTACAGTGCTCATATAAAAGTTCATTCTTTTATCCGCTTTACGCCGTTGCCAATGTTTTTATCTAGGATTGATGGGAAGAGAATTATAGATTGGGAATGCAGTACCAAAGTAATAATTTTAAAGTTAAGAACTTTGGGCCGCAGAAGCTTTCGACTGAGTTACACGCTTCAGCTTTACGAGATGTTTTGAGGTCTGGTAAATTTGCATGAAAGAATGGAAAACTTTTGTGGCGACCTCATGGTTGGTAAGTTTAATTATTCAAAGTATTTTATAAATAATTTCCACAATTTATGGTGCACAGTACATTGCTGACAGTCGTCTGAAGTTGTCAATATGTCAACTGTAATTGAAAATGGAGAAAACCGAGTGCTGTTACTGAAGATTTTCACTTGAGGAGTTGGGTTGCTGTACAAATAAAATAGAACTGAATGAAATTAGCACTTATTCTCCATCATCATTGAAGACTGTTTAATTTTAGATTGATGAATTTAAAGGAGGCAAGCAGCGAAAACGAAGCGCGCTCCGGTCATTCAATTGAGGTCATCACACAGGAAACCATTCACAAAATCCATGATATGATAATACAAGACCGCCAAATGAAAAATCCAGAGATTGCTGAAACTGAAGGTATCTCAACTAAGTGAGTGTACAGTATCCTGCACGAATTGGATATGAAGAAGCTGTGTGCGATTGCTCACAGTTAACCCAAAAGCGTGTCGGGAAATTCAACACAATGTCTGATGATGTTTAATCGCATCCGTAAGACTTTTTGCGCCGATTTGTGACTTGATGAAACCCCGATCTATGTTACCCTCCAGAGTTAAAACGGCAGTCAACAAACGGCAAATGCAGGTGAAAGAGCAGGAAGAAGGCAAAGACCTTTTGCTTGGGGGATGCAAAAAGGCAGAATCATAACTGGGCCTTATTATGCACCATAGTTGGATCGTTTTATTCTTGCGTTAGCTGAAAAAGACAAAGATTGGCACGCAAAAATATACTCTTTTCGCACCGTCCTACACATCAGCGATAACGATGGCGAAAGTGCACGAAATGGTTGAATTGGTTCCTCATCCACCCTGTTCACTAGAGTTAGCCCCAAGTGTCTTCTTTCTGTTCTCTAACTTGAAATTATGGCGGAGTTGGGAAATTGTTTCACCAAATGATGAAGTGATAGTCGCAGTCAACAGTATTTTGCTGAGTTGGGCTATTTTTCGGACAGGATGTAAAAGCAAAGGATTGTTGGACCAAGTCGCCCTCAAAGGACACTGCTTTGGGAAGTAAGCGAGTTGTTTACGAAAGAAGAGTCTCACAGTCTGAGATTGTGAAATGTATTTGTGGCATGTGAGATGTACACAAAACGCACTTTGTACAGTCCTGGTCGCTGTCACGTGTGCCTATTGTGAAGCTTACTGGGTAGTGAACTCTCGTTTTGTACAGTACAAAAAGTACACTGCAGTAATCCATTCAATGGTGAGTTTCTCACTCACTAGTTGAAACAGTACGCACACTCTTGTCGTGTTACTTACATTTCATTGATCAATTAAGATGTTTCACCAAGTCAGATTTCAAATTGTGTTCATGAAGCGCTTCTGTTATTATATTACATCTACGACCGGAGGCTTCTAACTTCAAAATACTTATTTTGGTAGTGCCCTTCTACTGTACAAATTTCTGCACTGATGACCTGTTCCGAGTCCAAACTAAACTTGTTTCATCCATCTTCTAGCAGGTCTTCCAGATTTCGATGTCCTCTTGGTTTATAATTTAGTGTTTTGGGAAATCCTATCATCTTCTATTCTGCAAACATGGTTGTACCATTTCTTCGTGTAGAATGTTATTTCCACAACTTCTGTTTCAAAGAATCTTTATCTAGAGTCCAAATTTCAAATCCAATAAAATAGTACAGGAACTGCTAAAATCTTATAAATGTGTCGGTATAGTTTATTTGCGGGCTTTTGTTGATAAACCTCTTTTGATTGTTCAATATCTCAGACAGGATCTTTTCCATAAAATACCATTAATTTTGTTTACTCATCTGGAATCTCCAGGTTATGTTGAGTATCCACTATACTTAAATTATAAATAGTTATTTGTTGGTTTTCTCCGAAAGTTAAAGGCCCATATTTATTCTATTATTTTCAACTTTAAGCAAATGCTAGTAGCCAAATTAACAAAAACATATTCATTTTCAATATGCAGAAAATTATTACAATTTATGTGTTCTGTTACTTCTCAAGATTTTTAACTCTATCAGTTTCATGATTGTTTGGACATTGCACCTATTATTTCCAATTTTTTCTCTATAGTGGTTACATAATTATTTGATTGCATTTTTATATAATTTCCAAAATTGCGGTGAAAATTGATTTTATCTGGCTCAGGATGTAACAATCAAAGTAATTTCTAATTAACGCCTCAGAATATAAGACTGCAAATTTTACGTAGCAAAGCCAAAAAAGAATATTAAGGCGATTCTATGTATAGGGATCCGCTTTTTGAATACTTTTTATAAAATCAAATAACAAATATGTGTTAAACATGAGTTGAAATATTTAAAAAAATTAATTTTATTTTCTAGTTTAAATGCCGTAATTAAAATTACAATTAAAATTTGCTATTACTTCTTACATTCTTTTATCATAGGGGATTCCAAATCCCAAACCCCGGCTGGCTACGCGTATCATGTTGTTAACATATTATATATTATAACATATTATATAAATATTAAACTACCAAATTCATATTGAATAGTAATTATTGAACACAATACACCAGAAAATTTACATTAATTCTTCTTCTTTGTCATATTTTAGTTGAGAAATTTCTCTGCTATTATTTGCCTGCTAGAGGTTTTTCCCCATCAAGTGGAGATCAATGTCTTATGGGGTCAGTGTAACCCCCCCCCCCAAACCTCTAAACTGTGTATACCACCGTAAAAAGTGAATCTCTAGGTTTCTCTGTCACGCACGTAGTCTACTTTCAATGCCATTAGTGTGATCTGAGATTTCCTGCTTAAAGTTTTCTGCCGAATTCCCAAATCATTAACTTTCACTTTTACTAAAATATTCCAAAAGTAGCACTAGTTTCAGAAATCCAATTTTACTCCACATTTCCTGGATGTTTGGAGGTTTCTGAAAAAAAAAAAAGGTTCATATTAATTTCACTTGTGCTTATGTTCGTATTTTCGAAGGGGGAAAAGGAACTTCAAGACGTGAGTGTATGTCGTTCCGCTTTCACGGACACCAATTAAGGGCCATGTTACCGAAAGGGAGTTCAAGGTCATGGCTAAGTGGTGGCAATCTGGTCTTTGATAACGGTTCCTCGTACATTTACAAAGAAGAAAGCGTGAAGAATTCATTGTGATTGCACGTGCTCCTAATAAATAACACTTTTTCCGATTTATAATAACAAGTAGTAAAAATAGAAAAAAAGCACAGCTTTCGGACAGCCATGCAGAAAAATTATAATTAACATATTGTATACTTTAACACAAAGATTAAATGTTATATTTAGCATGGAAATATTTGTTAATAGAAATGATTTTAAGCTCCTCTGCCGCATGCTAATGTTACAAAAGGAAGTATTTATGCGGTATCTATTCAAAAATTCGAAATAGAGGTTAGGTCGGAGGTTCAGATTTTAAGTTTCCTCCAACCAGAACAAAAAGAGAGTCTGTAGAGCGTTATATAAAAATTAAATTGACGAAAAAATACAAATTTCGTATTTTGGTATCACGGCACAACATTTTAGAAAATAAAAGATATTCACAGAATTTTCCCTCCTCAAATAGCTCTCTATATGAAAAAAATTCCAATAAGGCACCATTAATTTGAATTAAAGTATCATATGTTTGAAATATTAGAATGTAAATAAAACGTTGAGTACTGCGTATTCCTTTTTACTTTCTCTACTACGACAGTGAGTAGAGGAGGTATTGTATTCCACCTGAAGTGTAGATGTCGAGATTTCACCGGAAACATGTTTTGAGGTCTTATAAAACAACATTTTACATATATATACACAGGTGTTAATGAACTACACCGAAATAATTTGCGAGATTGTGCACGTGACTGATAATAAGTAATTTGAGATCGGCGATGCATGATCCCCGGATAAACATAAGGCAGCTATAGAGCGTTAAACATGTGGGTATCAGGTGCTGATAAGCTGGTGTTAAAGCAAAGCAGGTTGACAAAATGTTAGAATGTCTTTAAAACTGCTGCACGAGTATAGAAATATCGATTTTTAGCAGCTCGTTTCTAGCGTTCTTAAGAATTAATGTCGCAAAGATCTGTAAAATCTCGAACCAATCACTTGACAGTGCGACACTGAGCATTCATTAACACGTTCTTGAGTTATGTAGCCTACTCTGGAGGCATTATTTCAATTGCTTTGGTGGCTTAATGCGAAACGCGGGAAGCTTCTATCCCAAAGATCGATTCCTGTATCATAACCATTACGCTAGAGAGGTACGCTGCAATATGTCCCTTCGTGTTATGCTCTATTTATGTTTGATAAATTAGCCAGTGGTGCACTGGCACTTCAAAAACTTATAGCCGTTATTTTGACATTTCAATAAACAGGCCATAAGTCTCCTATCTCAAATTACTTATTTAAGATTCTGTGAAAATATTTCGGTATAGTTCATTAACACCTATACATAGATATAGATATATTTGAGCAAAAGTTCGTGTGTATCTGTATTTCTGTGAACAGCATAACTAAAACTCAGATGTGCTCGATTCACATTACTTTTTCTATCTAGTATGTAACTATTCTTGCAAAAGCTTATCCTTCGTTATATTTCATGCTAATCGATTAGCAGAGATAGGCTTATTACTTAGTTCCTTATTACTAGAAGAAAAATAAGGGAATATACTAGGCTAGAGTATTAGTAAAAACTTTTAAAAGTCGGTTGCTCTGTCATTGATTCGGCCCTTTTTGCAATTTTTACTAAGACTACCAACCAAACATTTTTTTTTCATAAAAATTATAATTCATACCAATGAATAAAAACTTTCCTAAAAAGAAAGAAAGTTTTAAAAAATAACAATTAGTAAAATGCCTGATTTAAAAGGATTATCGTGATAGGATAAACAATGTAATTTGCATGGTCATGATTGAAACAAAAGAAACAGGAATGAGAATTTCTCATTAAGAAAAGTATAAGTATTTTAAAATTGCAACCAATAACAAGCGATATCTCAGAACAAAACAACTCACTCCACAAAACAAATGTTTAAGACATAAATTGAGTTTCAACGAGATTTATATTTTGTCGTGTAGCCATTTTCCATCTCTTACAGTATCGGTTATGCAAACTATTCCGAATGAAGAGGTCTTCAGAGGTTATTCCAAGAAAATTCAAGATATACATTTTATTTTTCTTATATATCTTTATATACTATTTTAATCAAAATCGTTAGAGACATTTTTGATAAAATCACAATTTTCGAATTACCTTCTCTATCCACTATGTACATTGTACATACAGGTTAGAGAAAGTAAAAAAAGTCTTCTTACTATTGCTAGAAAATTCAATGAACTAAATACAAAACACAGAACACCTGCGGGAGGTTCGTTATTTGATCTTCTTGGGGACACTGGTGAGACCTACTGCAGTTATACTGTTATATTGTTACTTTCTCTAGCAGCACATACAGTGTACACAATAATTAGAGAAGGTGTTGTATTCCAACCAAAAATTCAATGTTGAGATTTTACCGGAAATATATGTTTTGAGGTCCCCTGTGTCTGAAAAAAATTAGAAAAAGACCACGTGTGTCTGTGAATAGATTAGCTTAAAAACAAAAAGATCCTTAAATACCAACTTGGTATTTATGTTTAGTATCTTCCAAGGATGCGAAACGAGGATGCGACACTTTACATGGGAGCATTTTTGAAAATTTTGTTTTTCTCCAAAATGGCTCTAACTATTTTGAGTAAAATATATCGCATATTAAATATATTTACATTATAAATAAAATGTATATTTTGAATTTTCTAAGAATAGCCCTGAAAGCTTTTTATTCTGGATGAGTTTTGTAACATTTTGCATAACGGTTAAACCGTAAGAGATAGACAAAAACTTACCACACAAAAATATAGAGCTCATTAAAATAATTTGTCATATAAGTTTTCTTGTAGAGTTGACCATTTTCGAGATATTCTTTATTTTTAGTTTCAATTTTAAACTCACTAACTTTTCTCAAACGGTACCATGGAAAGCGAACCGAACCTCAATTGTTTCATATAGCGACCAGCTTTTAAAATATTTGACTATCGCTTTAGCGTAATGCATTCCCTTATTTCCCTGCTGCTTACAAGGAAGCAGGTAATAAAGCCAATTCTGCCAATGTTTATCTTGAGTAGCATAATGTAGATACAATAATATCTATTGTAAGAATAGTTTGCAAATGGAACAGCTAAAGAAAGTTGTGCGAATGGAACATAACAGATTTTTACTTTCTCTATACGAACTACGTACATAGTGTATAGAGAAGGTATTGTATTGTACCCAAAAATTCCATACCGAGATTTCACCGGAAATACATGTTTTGAGACTCCCTGAATCCAAAAAAAAAAGCATTTTTAGAAAAATGTCCATGTGTGTGTGTCTGTGGGCAGCATAGCGCAAAAACGAAAGGACCGTTAAAGCTCAAACTTTGTATTTAAGTTTGGTATCTTCCAAAGAGGCGACAGGAAGATTTTCAAGAAAATCCCCCGCCCCAAACTACCCTTTACATGGAAAAAATTTCGAAAATTTTGATTTTCTTAAAAGTGGCTCTAACGAGTTTGATTAAAATATAGTATATTAAAGATATTTATCTGACAAATAAAATGTATACCTTGAATTTTCTGGGAATAGCCTCTGAAGACTACTTTATTCTGGGTGAATTTTACAGAATTGTGCATAACTGCTAAACCATAAGAGATGGACAAAAACATACTGTACAGAAAATGTAGCTCGCGATAAAACACACAGTTTATATCATATACATTTTTTTCGTGGAATTGATCATTTTTAAGATATTCTTGGTTTTTCCTTTCTGCTTTGAAAAACATACTTTTCTCATACAGGAATTTGTTAACTCCTGTCCATACAAACAAAGGAACTTCAGTTACATAGCAACCAGCTTTTGACTATCATTTTAACTCATGGTACTCCCTCATTTTGCAAAGGAAGCAAATAATAAGACTATTTCTGCTAATGTTTCTCAATTACCATTGAGTAAATAGAAGCATAAGCTTTTTAATTTGTTGCAGAGATGTAGAGAAAGTCATATGAATGGAACACATCAGATTTTTTTATTCTAAATTCCTTTGTCACTCATTACTGACCTCAAAAATCTAATTTCGTCTGCTTGTATTCTGCGTATATATTTTTCTTAAAAGTCCTGCTTTCGCTGTCTTATTAACATATGTGTGTGGTCATTGTTTTATAAGGGGTAATAATGATGTTTTTCCGTTTTTGTTAATTAATATTACGTTTACTGTGTCGTCTATCTGATTAGATTTTTCTATTTTATGTTTTTAGCCGCATTTACCCTGCTTTGATATTTTGCAATCCAGATAATTAAAAAAAGTACCTATTCTATAATTTGTTCTTCAATAATTATTGTTTTATCGTACGAGGTCATTTCCTATAAAAACAATCGCTTTGATTTTGTTCGGGGAGATTGTAATATTATTTTTCCTATTTAATTTCATACAATTATATTTTTGTAATATATCTTCGTCATCAGATACAACCACCAGATTATCATTTTTAATTATAAAATCATTAATATTATCATAAACGCACAGAGTCCTGCCACTCAAAATTTTAGAAAAAAAACTCTATCTGAGCTATAGCACTTTCCCTTTGGTTTCCTGCTGCGCTTGTCCAAAAATGGCTCACAATGTTTTATTAAAATTCACTTCTCTTGCTTGCAGGTTCAGTCATTACTAATGATAATGGCTCTGATGCTGGCTGTGAGGGGCGAGTACCGCTATAAGATACGTGGTCCACCCCCACCTCCCCCAAAACCGCTGCCTCCACGACCCCCAGTACCAGCTCACTTTCTCTCCAGCAAACCATCTCATGGACACGTGTTCTTCTCAAAAGGCAAGTTGCCGAGTCACCGAGTCGTGACCAGACCACATCTGCATACAGTTCCTCACTTCCACACTTTGGTACCTCGTCCTCTCCACACCGTTCCAGTTGGTCCTCAGGGACACCTCTTCAAATCTCCGAACACTCTTCTCCTCAGCAGCGCTGCCTGGAAGGGTGATGCCTTCTCCCTAGGACACAACTTCCGGGCACCAACTATGAAGGAATCCTTCCTACCATCGCCACCTGCAGACTTTGATTTTCAGCCCCCAAAACCTCAACCAGCGCCACCTCCACCACTAACCACGCACATTACTAACTCCTTGGACGATGATGATGACAAAGGACCCATCCATACTATCCCTGCTCCTAACCTAGGGCCTACTGGTAACCATCACCATCATCACTTCCATCAACAGCGTCATCAGATTCACCAGAAACCACAAACCTCATTCCTGGAGATCGAGAAGACACCAATCGCCCACGTGGGGACGAATACTTTAGCGCTGCACCAGCCACATGCTCATACTTACGAAGTGCATGAGCCATCAAATGATCACGCAGTCCGCACTCCTGATGGCCACACTACATACTACGCGCCAGATCCTGATCCAAGTCTCCCGGCGCCCAAGGTACCAGCTACTATGGATCCACATTCTTTGCCAAGCAACGGAAGGATTCCGCCACCCGAACTCCTTCCACAGACACCATTCGGTCTCCAGGTAAGTTAGCGAACTACTTTTCCAAATGAGGTTAGCAACGAGAAAGTATATATTTTTATGACAATATTGTTTTTTCACATTAATGTACGTTGAAGAGTTGAATACATGCAAGTAATATCAGAACTTTAACTGTAGAACTTATGCATTTGTACGGATGCTCTATTATTATTATCATTATTATTATTATTATTATTATTATTATTATTAATACTACTATTTCCTACCGCTATTAATAATTAAATAAAAATATTATTTCCCCATTGTTTTCTAATATTTCTGTAATATATGCTTTAGAAGCTCACGATCTTTGGAATCCTCCATGATAAGTTTAGTATTCGCTTCAACTATTTAATCGACATAGTTTCCTTTCGTAATCGGCTTATCCTCCCCGCATTTGTGGGACTGACACCCACCCTAGGCCTTACAAGACAATGCCTGGGTGTCAGAAGCCCCATCGGGGAGCTGACGGCACGAAACCACAGAATAGAGAACCTGTAACAGGGGTCGGCCCGTAGCCAGGCGTGAGCATGAGGAAGTAATGTAGGCGAAATTGATGATAGGAAAGATGATGATGGAGCAATTGGTGGAATGAGTGGTGGGGGAAACCGGACGAACCGGAGAAAACCCGCCACAAATCTTAGATGTGGACGCCCTTGATCGAATGCGGGCCGCCTAGATGGGAGGCGAGCCGGTTAACCACTCAACCACAGCGCCACTACCTAATCGACATAGTACGAGACAAAATATTGCACGTAACTGAAGGAAAGCGTTTTTTTATGTTTATTTTTTTTTCCATGACGCGTTTTGATGTTCGATGTAACATTTTCTCGTCCTAAAAATCACATGTTATTTATTTAGCTGGGGCGTATATCCGCCATAATTTTGGCTCACCTACCACTGTGCAGAGCAGTAAGACAACCGTTACTTTTCCATATCGCCGCATGGCTGAGAATACCTAAATCAAAACTAAATCACACTTAGCAAATGGTTTCTAATATATAATTTTAAAACCAGAAAATACATATTTTCCTGAATTTCTAAATAAGTTAAATGTGCAACGAAAAAAAAAATCGTTTCCGGATGCTAAGATATAATTGATTATAGGAAAACATAAAAGTAAATGTGAATATATCATAAGAATGGAAAGTTAAGGAAAACCATATTAAACACAATTTATGTGTAAAATTCTAACATTCTTGGAGCCAGACATGGAAAATGGAAAGTAGAGGGAAGAATAAATTGGAAATTAAGCAAGTCTCTTCATATTCCTAATTTCTGAAGCGAATCAATGTATACATGCTAGCTGAAAGGCTCAAGATGACATTGAAGGCTATTATATACTATGTTTCGTTCTTAAAAATGCTATAAAATGTGTTTAATAATACATACATTTTTTATTATTTATGGTATATAGAGGTATATGTTTTACCTAAAAGTATACCACGGGTAGTTACAGTTTGTTTACATATGAGTATAATTAAGACAAACATATTAGTTTTTGAGCTCGTCGAAGGTGAACTGTAGGAAGCTGGTAACGTCGACCGTGTTGATGTAGTGTAGTGGAGTCTTCGAAGTACAACAGGTCTTTCTCTGGAAAACACTGCACATTCCGTCATGAGATGTGCCGTTTGGCTGCTTTCTCAGGGCAGTCCCAAAGTAGTGAGGGAGCTTTGTTAATTCTGTGGAGGTAGCATCGCAAACTTCTATGATTCGTTAAGAACTGCGTTAATATGTAGTTTGGCCAGAGTTGTCTATGGAAAATTGTGGGTATGAGCAGTTTCGTTTGGGCTGCAACTTCTGAATTTATAAATGTAGAGTTCCAACTTGTTGTGTAGTGGTTTTTTAATAACAGCTTTCCCCTGCTCAGCGGAATTTTATTGTATTTTACGGTGTTCTATAGCTTGCGACTTTTTTGGCTAAATAGTCAGCCCTTTTATTGCCTTGTAGTCCAGCGTGTCCTTTGACCCAGTGGTAGCTGATTGAGGTGTACTTTTGCAGATTTATTGTTTTCCTTCTGGTGTCGACAGCTATTGGTTGTCTGGTGTGTTTATCCACTATTGCCATAAGTGCTTCTGTGGAGTCTACGTTGACTGTATAGGATGAGAGTTTCTTGTTTTGTTGGGCTATCCAGTCTATTGCCATATTAATCCCGCTGAGTTCCGCTTGAAATACGGCGCATTCAATGCTTAATCGCATCACTCCAATGTGTATTTACCTTGTGTTTTCAAAAGCGACCATTGCTGCCCCGACGTGACTTGTCCGTATAGATCCTGACAGTTGACTTTCCCTCTGTTCCGATAAGATCAGCTCTTATGTAATCATCCTTCGGATGGATTCCTTTTGTTCATTTAGGTCTTTCCGTTTTCTGTAGATCAGGTATAACTGCGTTTGTTAAGTGGCCCTTAACTATTGATCTTAGATCATTATGCATATAGTAACAGAGTTTGATCAATGGGCATTACTCCTGCAATGGCTTGAATGGCCTCGTTGGACACTGTACGGTAGTCTTTTGTAGCGAAAATTAGAAACGATATTTGAATACGTTTCTTTAGCTCTCTTCGATGTTGAGATAAACCAGGCTTCTGCGGCGTAGGTGATGGCTGGAAGGATGGAGTGCTGTTATATTGTCCTCTCAATATAGAATGATATGCCCCAGGTTGCTTTGTAACATCGAGTTAGATTGTTACGAATACACATAGTCTTGTTTTCAGTTTGCAATCCAATACATATATATTTCTTGCACCATTAACTCAGTAAACTGGTGAGCTCGGACATTAGAATGAAATTTAGATGGTTCAAAATGATACAACGTTGCCATCAAGGAGTTGGAGTCTTCTGTATGCAGAGCCGGGCTTCAATTATAAATAGACCATACGGCCTTACCCATGCTTTTATTTAGATAACTTTGCTCATCCTTAGGATGACTTTCATGCACCCTTATCGATAAGTCCTCAAATACATTTGGGCATCCATCTGATGCATTTATTCATCTTCTAACATCATCCGTTCCTTACCAAAAAAAAAAAAAATTACAACCAACCTATGATCATGCTTTGTCCTCCTTTGATTAAAACTTTTAAAAATATTATTATACTGTAATGTCACAGAAACTTAGTAGACATGTTTCAACAAACACTTTATTTGTTTTGTGTAACCAGAAGGTGTTAAAATTTGGAACTTACCTTTAAAAACATAACCATTATAATACAAATCGTTAAATTAAATATAGTTAATATAGCAGCTTTCTCTTGATTGGAAAAAGCTTTCAATATATTTTATTTATAAACCAATTGGTTTGTACGCCTTTTTTACTTTCTTTCGGAATTAGGTTATTACTTTTTTAAAGAAATTGAATTTTGTTGCAGGTTTTGGATAACAACGGAGGACTCGGAGTGACGGGAAACAGTTTATCTTCACAGGAACTGGTAGAGTTGCTGAACCATCAGCCGAATCAGTCTCCACAGCTGGACACCTTCAACGTTAGAGTGCCTCAAATGCAACAAAATTTCCTGCAGACATCTTCTGCCTATTTGCCGAGTAGCTCTCATTTCCTGACTCCTGAGTTTCAGACCTTCAACTACGAAGAACAGAATCGGCCGTTGCAACATTCCGAAGCATCCGAAAACATCCCAACGATTATCAAGAACGTTCCTGTGCACTTCCACAGCTATGAAGCAAAAGCAAATTCTGTGACCGGTGAGGATGATGCTTTCTACGATGTTGTCCCAGCTGAAACTTCTGTCGTAAATCAAGTAGATTATGAAGAAAATCAAAATGTAGAGAAAGGGGAAAGTGGGTTGCCGGTTACAACTTCCTTTTACACAACGCTTCCAAATCGTCAAGTCGCTGAGACACTTGCATCTCTAGCGGCAGCTGGGAACATAAACAGTAATCTGGTTAATAGCTTACAGCAGAAACAGCAAGATAACGTTCAGGAGGAAACAGGAGAAGAATACTCTGAGGAAGATAACAACAGTCAGATTGGCAGACCTGAGGAAGAGGAATATGAAGACTACAGCGTCGAGACCCAAGAAAATGATCAACAACAATATCAGCAGAGACCATATGAACAACAGTATCAGCAGCAACAGCAACAACAGCTACATCAACAGCAGCAACAACAATTACACCAACAGCAGCAGCAACAGCAACAACAGACACATCAGCAGCAGCAGCAACAGCAACAGCTACATCAGCAGCAGCAACAACAACGGTATCAACAATATGAGCAATCACAAAACACGCACAACAATCATTATGAAACACAAGAAAATCACGATTATGAAGAGGAAGACAACAGTGAGCAACAGGAAGTCGAAGAAGATGTAAAATCACAACAGTCAAAGGCAACGTTACAGTTCGGTGAGAGAATACGGCCAAAGAGGACTTAAAATCTTACATGGGAACAAATATAGTCAGATGTTTAGGTGAAATTTCGTGAAGAATTTTTTAGGCAGGTTTTGATCCTAAAGCCAGTGTAAAAGGGACCTCGTAAATACAAAAATGCTATTCTAAGATTCCGAAATGTATTCCTTTTGATTTTAAGTAGGTACAAAGAGTTTAGAATAATTTATTTATTATAGGTTTGAGAATTATTGGGGTCAGTATGATGTTGTGGTTTTACATTATAGTGTGGGAACAAAAATGTTTGAACATGTCATCCTGTGAGTTACTGATTTCTGTCTCCAAAAGAATCTGCATAAAGTTGAACACTCTGAAAATTCATTTTAACACTGTCAATGGAATTTTCCATGCTGATGGTAGTCACTTAAGATAAAGTAACATTTGAAGTTTTTTGGTATTCAATAATGTACTGGTAATCTTCTGAATTATTACTCTTAGTTTTCAGAAGTTTAGAAGATATATATATATATATCTGTTTAGCAAATTAAAATTGTGCCATCGTAAAGTATTTCAAATAATTCTTTGGCAAGTTATACTTAAAAAAATACTGGTGCACAAATAACGATATTAAAACCACCATGATTTTGACATTTAAAGTAAAATTCACCGAAAAGTGTGTGAAAAGAAGTGAATTTAAAGGGATAGTACTAAATTCTAAAGCATGTTAATCTCCAAGGTGAAAACTTAATATAAAAATAGGTTAAAATACATTAAATAATATTTTCTAACTCACTAGCAGCAGTGAAGACCGGATTGACTAATGCTTTCTCGAGTCCATCTTAAAATGATTGGCGGAAAAACAAATAAAGCTTAACTGAACTGAAAAATTAGAACGCTCAAATGCTGGTAACCATGGTGCAAACAACATCTAGGCCATCTCTCTTGTATATTTAGGAATGTATGTAGGACAGTTTGTATTTATTTCCAAAACAAAACACCCCCAAGCAATATCCAATACCCGTCCACCTCATGTTACCGGTGGCGAACGGTCGCACTGTTACATCATACACTGGACAGCTGCTGTGGAAAACGAGCGTTTGAATATAGTGAGGTTTTAACAAACGTGTTCACTCATCGTGTACAATGACCCATGAAGCAGTGCTTACAGTAGGTGAGCTATAATAAATCCGATAAATATTGTCTATGAGATAAAGTCAACATAAATGTCCACGGACTGTGCCATGCGCTCGATCCGCGCAACTCCCCGCGGCCCCTCAGCAATCTACATTCCTTAAGCAACAGCAACACTAGCTACGCCACTGTCAGCGGTAGCCTGAACAGCAACGGGCTATACGTACCGGTTATAACAATATGGTCTTCGCCTGGCTGTTCTATTTGCAGTAACACCACTTTATGGCTAAGCGTTTAGTCTATATACATGATATTAATTTTTTTTTCTAATTCAGCAAAATATAACTGAATGGCCCGTCCAGAATGCAGAATAGTTCATTCTTTTCACTTGTTTGTGTAGCATTCGCAAAGCGTGCCGTTTCTTTTCTGCCGCGTATTTTTAAGGTGCTCGAAGTCAGACTGTGTAGACTCTATTCCGAAGCTATATAGACAACTGTTTGCTATTTACCATTCTGTTGATAGGCTACAAATGTCGTCTAGCAACAACTAGAGTAGCTGTTGCTACTATTAGTGCTTTTACTACTACCACCTTTACAACATGATTATACCTATCACCACTACTACCAAAACTACAATCGGCATAATCACTAGCTATTACAATTACTATAACTACAACTGATAGTACAATATTTACTACCATTACCATTACTACTACTGCTACTACTGTCACTGCTACCAAAACTACAACCGCCAGAAACACTTTGTCATTACCACTATTATTACTATCACTACACTAAAAGGCCGCGCCGGACCGAGTAGTTAGACCACTCGCCTTTCATCTAGACGACCCGGGTTCGACCCCAATCGATTGCATGTGAGATTTGTGGTGGAGAAAGTGCCGCAGGGATTGGTTTTCTCCGGGATCCAGTTTCATCGTTTGCGGTGCCACAAGTAGTAAAAGCGGGCGTTAAACACTATCTAAAATAAACTACACTACAAGATACTACTACTACTACTACTACTACTACTACTTCTACTACTACTACTACCACTACTACTACTACTATTACTACTGTTACTACTACTACTCTATTACTACTACTACTACCACTACTTCTACTACTACTACCACCACTACTACTACTATTACTACTATTACTACTGTTACTACTACTACTCTACTACTACCCTATTACTACTACTACCACCACTACTACTACTATTACTACTGTTACTACTACTACTCTACTACTACTCTATTACTACTACTACTACTACCACTACTTCTACTACTACTCTATTACTACTACTACCACCACTACTACTACTATTACTACTGTTACTACTACTACTCTACTACTACTCTATTACTACTACTACTACCACCACCACTACTACTACTATTACTACTGTTACTACTACTACTCTACTACTACTCTATTACTACTACTACCACCACTACTACTACTATTACTACTGTTACTACTACTACTCTACTACTACCCTATTACTACTACTACTACCACTACTTCTACTACTACCACCACCACTACTACTACTATTACTACTGTTACTACTACTACTCTACTACTACTCTATTACTACTACTACTACTACCACTACTTCTACTACTACTACCACCACTACTACTACTATTACTACTGTTACTACTACTACTACTCTACTACTACTCTATTACTACTACTACTACCACTACTTCTACTACTACTACCACCACTACTACTACTATTACTACTGTTACTACTACTACTCTACTACTACTCTATTACTGCTACTACCACTACTTCTACTACTACTACTACTACCACCACTACTACTACTACTACTCTACTACTACTCTATTACTACTACTACTACATTACTTCTACTACTATTACTACTATTATTACTATTACTACTACTACACCTACTGCTACTATTACTACTACAACTAATACTACTATAACTATTACTACTACTACTACTACTACTACTACTACTACTACTACTACTACTACTACTGAACCACCACCAGCACTACTACTATTAAAATTACTATTTGCAACTTGCCGTCTGGGTAGTTCCGAGGAGAGTTTCTTATTTGTTCATAGCAGGGACTTTTTGTTTGTGAGAATCCACCTGCCCGACAAGGTACCTGTATGTATAGCATTTGTTCCTGCTAAACTTTTATTGTACCACTATTACTAGCGCTACCGGGTATTAAACCATTATTTCTTCTCCTTTTCCTTCTTCGTTTACAACTACTACTGCTATCACTATTATTACCATTGCTACGATATACCACTACTACTATTACGACGGCTAAATACTGAATACTAACAGTATTACAGTCACTATTTGTACTATTATTACTATTACATTCAGTATTTCCACTACTATTATCACCACTTAATTACCACTGCTTGTAAGCATTTATAAATATAGTGCTGTTGTCACTACCATTACTGTTACAATAACTTTTGCACTACTACTACTACTTCTAGTACTAAGAAGAACTACCACCACCACTACTACTACCATTACCACCACCACTACTACTACCACTACTACTACCACTACTATCACTACTACCACTACTACTACCACTACTACCACTACTACTACCACTACCACTACCACTACCACTACTATCACTACTATCACTACTACCACTACTACTACCACTACTACTGCCACTACTACCACTACTACATTCACTACTACTACCACTACTACCACTACTACTATGACTACTACTACCACTACTACCACTACTACCACTACTACTACCACTACTACCACTACTACTACCACTACCACTACCACTACTATCACTACTACCACTACTACTACCACTACTACTGTCACTACTACTACCACTACTACTGTCACTACTACTACCACTACTACTACCACTACTACTACCACTACTACTACCACTACTACTGTCACTACTACCACTACTACTACAACTACACTACTACTACTGTCACTACTACTACCACTACTACCACTTCTACTACCACTACTGCTACCACTACTACTGTCATTACTACTACCACTACTACTACAACTATACCACTACTACCACTACTACCACTACTATTACAACTATACCACTACTACTACTAACACTACTACTACCACTACTACTACCACTACTACTACTACCACTACTACTACTACTACCACTACTAGTACCACTAATACAACTATATCACTACTACCACTACTACTACCACTACTACTACTACCACTACTACTACTACCACTACTACTACTACCACTACTAGTACCACTACTACAACTATATCACTACTACTATCACTACTAGTACCACTACTACAACTATATCACTACTACTTCCACTACTACTACCACTACTACAACTATATCACTACTACTATCCCTACTACTACCACTACTACAACTATATCACTACTACTATCACTACTAGTACCACTACTACAACTATATCACTACTACTACAACTACTACTACTACCACTACTACAACTATATCACTACTACTATCACTACTAGTACCACTACTACAACTATATCATTACTACTACCACTACTACTACTATCACTACTACTACCACTACTACAACTATATCACTACTACTACCACTACTACTACTACCACTACTACTACTACCACTACTACTACTATCACTACTAGTACCACTACTACAACTATATCATTACTACTATCACTACTAGTACCACTACTACAACTATATCACTACTACTACCACTACTACCACTACTACTACCACTACTTCTGTCATTACTACTACCACCACTACTACTACAACTATACCACTACTACTACCACTACTACCACTACTACTACTACCACTACTACTACCACTACTACTATCACTACTAGTACCACTACTACAACTATATCACTACTACTACCACTAGTACCACTACTACCACTACTACTGTCACTACTAGTATCACTACTACAACTATACTACTACTACTACTACTACTGTCACTACTACCACTACTACCACTACTACTACCACTACTACTACCACTACTACTACCACTACTGCCATTACTACTACCACTACTACTACAACTATACTACTACCACTACTACAACTATACCACTACTACCACTATCACTACTACTACCACTACTACAACTATACCATTACTACTACCACTACTACCACTACTACCACTACTACCACTACTACCACTACTACCACTACTACTATCACTACTACTACCACTACTACTGTCATTACTACTACCACTACTACTACAACTATACCACTACTACTACCACTACTACCACTACTACTACAACTATACCACTACTACTACCACTACTACTACAATTATACCACTACTACTATCACTACTACTACCACTACTACCACTACTACTATCACTACTAGTACCACTACTACAACTATATCACTACTACTACCACTGCTACCACTACTACTACTATCACTACTAGTACCACTACTACAACTATATCACTACTACTACCACTACTACCACCACTACTACTACCACTACTACTGTCATTACTACTACCACTACTACTACAACTATACCACTACTACCACTACTACCACTACTACTACAACTATACCACTACTACTACTACCACTACTACCACTACTACTATCACTACTAGTACCACTACTACAACTATACCACTACTACTACCACTACTACTATCACTACTAGTACCACTACCACAACTACTACCACTACTACTACCACTACTACCGCTACTACAACTATACCACTACTACTACCACTATTCTACTACTACCACTACTACTACCACTAGTACTACTACCTCTAGTACTACTATCACCACTACTACTACCACTACCACTTCCACTACTACTATTACTACCACTACTACCACTACTACCACTACTACTACCACTACTACCACTACTACTACCACCACTACTACTACCACTACTACTACTACCATTACTACTACAACCACTACTACCACCACCTTTACTACCACTACTATTACTACTACTACCACTACTACTACTACTACCACTACTACCACTACCACTTCCACTACCACTATTACTACTACTGCTACCACTACTACTACTAACAACAACTCCACAGCAACAACTACTACTGCAACTTTTATTACTCTAACACATTTTTTTTATTACTACCACTATTACAAAGCCTACATGCATTGCTAATATTACTATCTCAACCTTTATTTGTTGATCTTTTACACAAATATAAGTAATATTTGAACTATTACTACTACTGCTACTTTTACTTCTTCTTATATTACTAGTGCGCTGCTTCTACGAACAAGAACAACAACAACAACAACAACAACTACTACTACTACTACTACTGCTGCTGCTACTATTGCTACTACTACTGCTACTACTGCTACTATTGCTACTATTACTACTACTACTGCTACTACTGCTACTACTACTACTATTGCTACTATTGCTACTACTACTGCTACTACTATTACTATTGCTACTATTGCTACTACTACTGCTACTACTACTACTACTATTGCTACTATTGCTACTATTGCTACTACTACTACTACTGCTACTACTACTACTATTGCTACTATTGCTACTACTACTGCTACTACTGCTACTATTGCTACTACTACTGCTACTACTGCTACTATTGCTACTACTACTGCTACTACTGCTACTATTGCTAATACTACTGCTACTACTGCTACTATTGCTACTATTACTACTACTGCTACTATTGCTACTATTACTACTACTGCTACTATTGCTACTATTACTACTATTACTACTACTGCTACTATTGCTACTATTGCTACTACTACTGCTACTACTGCTACTATTGCTACTACTATTGCTACTACTGCTACTATTGCTACTACTACTGCTACTACTGCTACTATTGCTACTATTACTACTACTGCTACTATTGCTACTATTACTACTACTGCTACTATTGCTACTATTACTACTACTGCTACTATTGCTACTACTACTGCTACTATTGCTACTATTACTACTACTGCTACTATTGCTACTATTACTACTACTACTGCTGCTACTATTACTACTACTACTGCTACTACTACTGCTACTACTACTGCTGCTACTATTACTACTTCTACTGCTATTACTGTTACTACTACTACTAGTACTTCTGCTACTACTATTACTATTACTACTTCTACTGCTATTACTGCTACTACTACTACTACTACTACTACTACTACTACTACTACTACTAACAACCAACAACGAAAACTACTATTAGTACTACTACTACTACTACTACTAATACTACTGCTATTACTATTACTATTACTGCTACTACTACTATTATTACTTATACTACTGCTTCTACTAACAATCAACAACAAAAAATACTATTAGTACTACTACTACTACTACTACTACTACTACTACTACTGCTGCTGCTATTCTGTCGTCGACTTCAACAGCAGCTCCATTTACAGGACTCCAAGTTCCTTTCTCCTGAGCATTCATCTTCAGTTTTCTGTTTACTATTTTAGAATCTTCGAATGTTCAGTATGTAATCCGTCTCCCTGTAAAACACATTAGTAGTCACATCTGACGATAATAATGGACACTATAGCCCCCTTTGTTTCAATGTGACAACTTCGAGCAATTTGAACAGGCAGTTTTAAGATAAGTTTTGCGCAGCTGTTGTTTTTGAAGACTAAAAGCTTTGGAGTTTGTGCTATGTTGGTTTATTATGTGCACCTTAAAATGGATTGTGTTTTAGCATTTAACTTATAATCACTGTGCTGTTTTGCAGTATTATTCAGGGTGTGTAAAACAGTCGCACTCGAGTTTTCCATTACCTTATAATGTGTTCCAATAAGTTATGACATGCCTGTTAAATCTCCTTTAAATAGGAGGATTTTGCGATAACTTGCCATTTTTTCTTAAAATCTACTATCATATAAAGAGATAGTGATTAGTTAAGAAGAAAAGTGTTATTTATTGTATATTTAAGGTTTGTGTACTATTTTGTTTTGTATGTGTAATAAAGGTGTTATTTATGTGTTTTGGTTGTTAATTCTTATTACAGGACCTCTTAAACTTTAATTTTTAAACACTACTTCCTGAAAACCCAGTTTTGTAGCATTTCAGCTACATCTAGGGTAAATGTTTCGTTTCATTAAAAAGTTGAAAAAAACTATTTTGGTATGTATTTTGTTTTAAACTCACTAAATTTGAAATGTAAGGCCACTTATAAAAATAATGAGATGACTCCGTGGTCAGTGGTCAGTGAGCTGACTTCCCTACCGGAGGTCTTGCATTTAATTTCCATCTGGGCGGGGATTTTTGCTTTAACCAGAATTATTCCCTGTGCCCCATGAAGTCTGGAAATTCGCATGTGAGAGTGAATATGCCTGTGTTTAATGATATAAAATGATTAGCCTAATGTCCATAATGTAAGTTCATATATGAATTGTTTTAAAAGTCAAAACCCCCGATATGACCAGAGAAGTTAAAGGAACTATATAAATGAAACAATTAAAAAAAGAAAGAAAGAAATACAAACATATTTAAATAGCCTCTGGAGCTAATAGGTGGAATCAATTATAAAAAGTATTACAGAAACCTTATTAACCCCAAATATTGAGAAAACTACATGCTATAATTTTTAGCACTATTCATATAACATTTACCCACTGCAACCTCAAGCACAGCTTAAACTAATGGATATTCAGATATTAAAAAACAAAAAAAACAAAAACGAATTGACACACCCACACCGGTTTCTCTAAGCATTTTAATATAATATAGTTCCTTATAGAAAAATTCACGGTAATTAGAAATTATCTCTAATTAAGCAATGTGGACTTGGTTGCATGCATGACACACAAAACATACTGTGTGCATCTTGTAAGTCAGAACGGTTGTGGGGAAAAATAAGAATCAAGTACTTTCTAAGATGATTCATAGATGCCGCATGATATTTAAACCTGGAAAAAGCCTCTGATGGTATACCAGTCATACAAAATCCTTTCAGAATAAAGAGAGCATTATAAGATTTTCACAGAATTTTCAAAAATTTTAAATACACTTAATTAGTATCGTCAGCGCCATATTGTTGGAAATAAAAATAGGACATTTTCCCACTAAATAGTATCTGGGATATGAGGTTTATTTGAAAATTTCAAGTCACATTCTTGGAAGGAGCTGAACTTAAATAGAAAGTTTAGCAATCAGCCGAAGTTTCTGGGGTGGGGGGGAGATGCTGTCAAACAAGCACCCGCGAATTCATTGGGGGATTTAGAGGCTCCCAAAAGTATATTTTTGGTAAAATCTCGGTATAGTTTTCATTTGGGGAGCAGAATGCAACACATCCTCTACCAACCGTAGCTAAGCTGTAGAGAAAGTAAAACTAAAATCATGCATTTACTCTGGTTGGCTGACAGCATGAAGATTTTTGTAATAATACAAATGTTCAAATACGGGTGCAGTATATCATGGAATAAAATATTTTAAATTATAAAATCAATGTGAACTGGAGAGAATACTGCAAACACAACACTTAATTTTCTCTGTTTAGAAGTATTGTTTTATAATTACTTTAAATTATTTTACTGTATTGTTTGTGGTTTAGGTTTCTTCTGAAACTGAAAAATCCATATATCAAAGTTTGTACACTGTAGAGGACACTGACTTGGTTTAAAGTTTACAAGAAGCTCCTTTGCATTAATCTGTGGAATTTTTTGCGTGATCTTGTTTCGGCTTCATTCCTCTTGAGCTTGTTGTTTTAAAGTCTCCGACAGATAATTGCAGCATCATAAATCGCAAGTATCCAATATTTGGTTTAAAATGACTCATTTTCCCAAAGTCCTCGCATTCAAACAAACAAAAAGCAATAAAAATCTTTTAAATTTAATGTAAGTTAAAATAAATTGAAACCAAAAAAATTACAATATTAATATTCTTATATATAGTATTCTGGAGTATTAACTTAACAATTAAAGCAAAGCCTCCTTTCATGTTAGGAGTTTCAAAATCTTCTTCATACTTTACTGATAATTTGCAGGTTTAACTGGAGAAGCCTAATACTAATTGAGTAATATTTTATTATTAGAAGTAATTTAAAATAGTTTTATCATTAAACAAAACTATTTGTATTGCAAACTACAATACATCAAAACGTAGTGGGTTCTATTCACATAACTTTCTCTTAAATAAAACCCTCATGTCTTGAATAAAACAAATAGCAAGATACCTCGGAAATAGTAAACCCTACAAAAACAGCATATCAGATAAACTGTTTCAATGAGATTTACATTTTTGTACAGTAACTTTTGTCTACCTCTTACGGTTTACCAGCCAATCAGAAAGAAGAGGACTTCAGAGGCTATTATAAAAAAAATTCAGATATATCTTTATTTTATTTGTCATGAATCTTTAGTATACAGTATTTTAATGGAAATTGTTAGAGCTATTTTTGAAAAACTCACATAAACGAAATTGTATTCATGTAAAGAGTAGTTTGGGGAGGCGGGATTTTCTTTAAAATTTTCGTGCCACATTCTTGGAAGACACTGAACTTAAACATAAAGTTTGGTATTTAACCAAATTGGGTTATCGTGTCCAGAGTCACACGGACGCACACCTCACACATGAAACTTTTTTTCTAAAAATGTCGTTTTTGGATTTAAGGGATCTTAAAACGTCTATTTCCATACCAATCTCGGTATCAAATTTTTGGGTGGAATGCAATACTTTCTCTACCTGTGTACTATGTACGAAGTAGAGAAAGTAAAAATCGATACAAATTGCATAAACACCGTTACGCATGTTTAGAGCCTGATCAGTTTTGGTTAAAATCGGACGTAAATTTGATAAATTTTTACACCAGTGTAATAGGCGAATTAATTTACATTTGAATAACACATTTGTTTGGAAAATGACATTAATAATTCTATAAGCTATAAGTAAACCTGTATAGTAAAATATTGCTCTAGCATTAAAGGCATTGATTTTAGACATTTTCGGGCAACATTTAACACTTCAAACTCACATTTATTGTGGTATCTGGCAAATTTAATTTTTTTGTACTGTCTAACGCCCGCTTTAACTACTTATGGCACCGCAGGCGGTGACACTGATGATACATGAATGATGATGGAGCACCGGTGGAATGCGATGGCGGGGGAAACCGGAGTACCCGGAGAAAACTCGCCCCAGCGCCGCTTTGTCCACCACAAATATCACATGCGGTCGCTTGGGATCGAACCCCGTCCGTTTAGGTGAGGGGGAAATTTAATGCTTGAAACTCACAATACTATAGTTCTGTTTTACTCAATTTTTCTCCTTACATGTATTTCTTTTTTATTTCTAATAAAGGTATGTATACTTGCTTAGTATATATTTCAACGTTCTTTATTAACAAAAAGAGAATAAGATACAGATTTTATTGGTATTGAACATATTCCAATTCTAAACTAAATTTGATTCTGAAATGGGTTAAATTAATTTTAAAGTATAATATTACATATGCATTTCTTTTATTGTAGTAAGCATTGTTTTTTAAACATTTCTGGATAATGTTTGAGTTTGGAAAGTTAAATTACTCATTTATCTTATGCTGGTTTCAGACATGATATGATTAAATTCTAAAACTCCATCTTCTCTTCAGGATTATAGATCAAAATGTTCCTAATGTCATACATTTTTGTTGTTATTTATATGGAATTGAGAAATACAGTTTATCTTTGAAGGAGTTTCCAAATATTGTACAGGGTTTGTCAGCTTAAACTGTCACCATCATCAGAAATATTCATGTTGCACTTAATATTACGCGGAGTTTCAGCTGAAAAGGTCATTTTTCGGGTCTCTAGGAACATTTTCATATTTTGACAATGAAAAAAAGCTTTAACCAGAGTATGAAAAAAAAAATAAAACTGACCACTTAGCGTCACTGTGTGTTTTCTGTAGACAGGGATTTTGTCCCGAGGTAATCCTCTATGCGCAGTAAACAGTGCTTAAGGGGACTCGATATGTCCTATCTTGCCAATGTTAATGTTTGACCCATTATCTTAGCAACTATTTAATATAATGAGCTACATTTTTGAAGGTATATTCAGAAATACCTTTACTGTTTGTTGATGAAAAATAGAGCCCTTTTGTTCATTAGAAGGAAAGGTATGATTTTTTTAAATAAAGCTCTTAAAAGTTTATTGGAAAATGATGATTTTAAATTACAAAAAGTAACTAATCCACATACATAAAACTTTTCCTCAAAATAAAGCCTATTTAGATGCAAATGCATGGTACAAATTTCAGCTCTTAGTGTCAATTTTTTCAGAGATAATGGGGCATTTGTATAGACAATTTTACTTCTTCAGAAATTGCTTTCAAACATAAAAATTAAAAAAAATATAACCTAACTTGCCTAACACAACTTCTCAGTACTTTGAAATTCTCAAATAAAGGAAATGTGAACGGGGTGCCAATGCTGCGATTAGTAAAATAAAACTTTCCGGTCAAGATAAAAAAAAAATCTCTTCTCTAACGTTAATATCTACAAAGTTATTGATGTTTTACAAGTGGGTGTGCTAAAATCTTCTAAAAAGCTACTACGCAGGATTATTTTCAACAACGTTTTAAAATTATTTACAATGTTATGAAAGTTATACCAAAAAGAGCGGGAGATTCCAAATATTCATATGCAATCAAAACATGAAAATGGAAAAAAAAAATTATGAACCCATTTCGACTCTCCTTTGGGCTAGCTTTGGTGCTTCGCGGCGCACGAGATCGCGGGTTTGAGTCCCACCGCGAATATGGGTGTTTGTAAATGTGTATATATTTGTGTATCTGTATGTAAAAAGTGTAACAGAAAAAAAAAGAAAAAAAAAACAACTACATAACATTGAAGGCGTTGTCAGGTCCGTGTATTGTGAGTGCGAGTTTATTTTCTGTGGTAAATGATTCATTGGGCCACTTAAAGCCTAACACAAAAAATGAAGTGTAAACATTGATTGGACAAAATGCCAGTAAGCGATTCAGTTGTACCTACATACCTGGTGTAACGACGTGTGCATAACGCCACTCTCCTGGTGTTCTGGAGTCTATGGAGAATAATTTAAGGTTTTCTTAAACACATTTGGTCTCTCCTTAGCGCAATGGTAGCGTTGCTGCTTGCCAAACTGGAGACCTGGGTTCGATTCCCAGTACACGCTGGGAGACCTGGACCGGGGTGCACTCAGCCTCGTGAAGTCCCTGGTAGCCCAAAATCTAGGAGCTACTTGACGGAGAAGTAGCGGCTCCAGGTCGTGAAGACCGCATTAACTGGCCGGGGGGATCCATGCCGTCTGTAATGGACCGTGATGGGAGACGCAGCGGCTGGGCAGTAGGCTAAGACTCTTAGTGAGCTGTGCCACGGAGTTAAACACATTTTCTAATTTTTCTTTCGCACAAGGTCGTGTATAGGACAAGAGTTTAAATGTAGAATCTAACTGAAAGTTGAAAATCAAAGTTGGGGTTTGAACCACAGTTGCGTTAATTCTTACCCTGTTAACGGCCTTTTGTGAAAGAACAATTAAATACTGATTGGCCTAATAGAGGCTACCTACTTATAAAGCCCGGGGACTTATAACATTTTAAGTCGCCTTTAGAGACGTTATTGCAAATAAGGTTTGAGATCTCCTTTCGGGCAAAATGCTAGTCAGTTGGGGAATTTTATGATGTCATGATAACCCAGTTGGTTAGTGCAACCGGATGAAACAGGTAGATCCGTGATTCAAATCCCGTTTATGACATTTAACTTTCCTCATGTTTCTAAATTCCAACATAAGCCCATTTGTAGTCCATGGCACATTTTCTGATATATACAATGACGTTGTTGATTTTTAAATTATTTAGTTAGAATAAAAATCTTATGTGTTCCATTCACATGATTTGCTCTACATCTCTAAAAAATTATTTTAATAAGCTTATTCTCTTATTTCATTCTAATCGAGATAATCATTAACAGAAACGATCTTATTATTTAATTTCTTATAAGTAGAAGGGAAATAAGGGAATGCACTAGGCTAAACCAGCAGTCAACTGTTTTAAAATGTAGTTGCTATGGGATTAAAATACATTTCCTTACGTGGCCAGGGTTGACAAGTTTCCGTATGAAAAAAGATTATTTTAAAACTGAAACCAATAATAAAGAATATCTCGAAAACGGTAAACCGCACAAAAAATATATATCACATAAATTGAGTGTTTTAACGAGATCTAAATTTTTTGTGTCGTAAATTTATGTGTATCTCTTATGGTTTATCAGTTATGCAAAATTCAGCAAAATTCATCCAGAATGAACTGGTCATGAGGAGCTATTCCCAAAAAATTCATTATATACATTTAATTTGTGATGTAAATACTTTAATATGTGGTATTTTAATCAAAATCGTTAGAACCATTTTTGAGAAAATCAACATTTTCGTAAAATGTTCCATGTAAAGGTTAGTTGGAAATGGGAGGGTTTGTTTAAAATCTTCGTAGAAGATACTGAACTTAAATACCAAATTTGGTATCTAACCGACTTTTCGTTTTTGAGCTATACATTTTTCGGACTCAGGGGACCTCAAAACATATATTTCCGGTGAAATCTCGCTATCGAATTTTTGAGTGGAATACAATACTTCCCCTATACACTATGTACATAGTAGGTGTAGAGACCAGTAGTATAGGATTAGTTTTTCATTTATCTTAATAATCTAGAGCATAGTTTTATGGGTAAATAGCTGGTTACCAGTTATTTGTGTTACTGGATTCCAGTAATTAATAATAGATGATTTAGTGTTAGCGAAAGTTGTTTTATGGTTGGAATCTATTATATTTCAGTTTATATTAATTTGTTTTTATTTTGAATTAAATTTTGAGCTACTAGTATATTATCTGTAAAATAATTATGTATAACAATAATTTAAAAGTGGGAAATAAATTATAAAGTTTGCAATATACGTCCTGGTACAGGGAACAAGATGCCAGGATGTTGTATTACATATTTTATTTTATTTTTAGTATGTGTAGAGAAAGTAATAGACGACCGAAAAGTAAAACTATTATGAGATTTGCGTTTGAAACGTGTCTCTGAGGCAATATGTGAGATGCAATTTGTTTAAGCTCGCATTAAACATAGATGACGACTAACGATGCTGTCTCCTATTCCGCGGTCTTAGTCTTCCTTCCTAAACGTATTGGCGAACCATCAACCTATCTCGGGTTGGGGCGAGAGCAAATGAATAAGTACGTGTTTGGTATTTAGCTGGATTATTTTCAGATGTAATATGATTAAATTACTGAAAACGGCTAGTGAAGTACACTTTGCATTTCAACCGGACGTTAGACGAATTTCCTGAATGCTACACAGTACTTTAATTAACTCCCGCTAATTAATTTAATGGGCAACAACACTTCGTCGAACTCTACCTCTCTGCACAGAGTGTCTCTCGCAGATCTGATATATAAGCAAAAGAAGACGCATTCTTGGAAATCGTACATCTTTTATCGAAGCCGTATAGATGTAATTTTTTCTCGCCAACATTTTTACATATATAAACATCGTATGAGCGTAAAATCAGTCATGTTTTCGGCCGCATCATGGCCGGGTGGACGGCGCGGGTTCGAACCCAAGCGACCGCATGTGAGATTTGTGGTGGACAAGCGGAGTTTTCTCCGGGTTCTTCGGTTTCCCCGTCATTATATTCCACCTGGGCTCCATCTTCATGTATCATCGGTGTCATCGTCTGCGGTGCCAGAGCAGTAAAAGCGGGAGTTAAACAATACCAAAAAAAAAAAAAAAAACTCATGTTTTCATGTTGAGCCAAGCTTGGCACATCTGGTATTTCCGAAGTATTAAAGTCTCTATTAAAATTGTTGCTATTTCTCACACATACTGACAAGTTTTCCGATCTCGGTCAGATTTTATGGATTTTTAGAATTATGAATGTTATGACGAAGATTATTAATTTATAAAGGTTCATTAAATTTGCTACCGAGAATAGCATTGCCTTAAACAGGAAATATTTATTTATAACTTTGAAGGATATTAATTTATTTTAACTTAAAGTCTTTAATATACTAATATATGTATTAATGAAAATTAAAGTACTAAAAGTAAAATTACGCACTACTCGTAAAGTTTATGTAATGTCCGGTAGCAGGTGGTATGTCTCTGTACAAATTATTTTCTTAGAGTGTTTTTTTTTTTACTTTCTCTACTCCGTACACAGGTGGCTCAGGCATTCGAGAGGTCCAGATTTGCTCCCTGATGTCCGCGCACTCTGGCCATGGGTTTTTCCGTGGTTTTCCTGGGGCTAATGCTAGGGTGCTGTATATTCGTTTTCCTTCTTCACTTTCAGATCGGCGTAGATGTGGCTTGAGGCTTTGCAGGCAGATTGCACGGTTGCTTGCACCAAGTGAAGAGGTCTTCTTTCGGCCTCCCGGCTCCTGTATAGCCTCCGTGGCGCGCCTCAGCTGCCATCTATTGAACTGTTAGGGACTTCCGTGCTTCTCTGCGCTTAGCTCCGTCGTTTCCTGTGTGCTGGCTGTGGTTTCTCCTCCTTTCAACTCTTTCCTCGAGGCCGGGGTAAGCCGCAATAGATCAATACCTGGTCACAGTTGCCGAGATGTTCCTTGCTGTTAACATGCTCTACTCTCTACATAGCACATAGAGAAGCTATTGCATTCCACCCAAAAATTCGATACTGTTTTGAATACATGTTTTGGGAACTCCTGTGTCCAAAGAAAGCATTTTAATAAAAAGTAGGTGTGAGCAGACACGATATCTAAACACGAAAACTTGGTGAAATACCAATCGATATTAAAGTTCACCATCTTCCAAGGGTGTGACACGAACATTTTCAGATAAATCCACCACCCCAAATTACCCTTTATTGAAACTTTTTTTGAAATTTTCGAATTTCCCCAAAATGGCTTTAACAATTTTGATTGAAATAGAAAATAAACTGTATATCCTGAATTTATTGGGAATAGCCTTGAAGTCCTCTTCATTCAGAATGACCTTTTCATAAATGGTAAACATAAGAATAGACAAGTAGTTATACACATAAAATATAGGCCTTTGAAAATACTATTCGTGATCTATACAACTCTTTTTTGTTGAGTTACTTTCTTGTTATTTGTTAATTGTTTCAATTTTAAAGTACTTATATTTTTCTCAAACGGAAATTTTGCATTGGTGTCATAGCTTTTTTGTTTCTCCTAGACATGTAAAGAGAATATAATTGAATTTCAATTGCATCACATAGCCACTAGCTTTTAAAAGATTTGAATATTGCTTTAGCCTAGTGTAGTTCCCTTATTTTTCTACTTGCAAGGAAGTAAGAAATAAGGCAATTTCTGCTATTTTTTATCTCGATTAGCATGAAATAAATAAAAGAACAATCATTTGTTAAGAACAGGTAGGGTTGGAGCACATAAGATTTTTGACATAAATACTTACCTATATTTTTTGTTTTGTTTGAAATGCTTACATTATTTAAACCATTTATTTTTGCTCTTCCGTAACTAATTATTCCCGTTCATTCATTATAGATTTGTCTCCGAAATATACATAAATGACAATGGAATAATATTTCGGTTAACTATAACGTTCAAATATTTGTATGTTGTATGGTAAGGGATGTATAAAGTTAATCAATGTCAGGCTTTAACAATGCCTGTTGCTGAAATGTGGAATACATAATTATGTAGAAGAAATAAACGTTATTGCCTGAGAGAACATTTCCTCAGAGACATCTAAGCCCAAGCCTATGAGATTTGCTATCATTGTTTCGTGCCTCTCCTGTGAGGTTGCTTTAGGTAATATAAATGATCTATACATTTATAAAACTGTATAGGGTTTTCTCTTCCCTTATTAATATTTAAGGCTTTTTACTTAAAATCTAAATACAAATAATGTACACCAAGAAAGAGTAATACTCACCTTATAAGTGCGATGAACTTGTGTGATTTAATAGTGTTTTTTATTATTTGTATTTCTTAATTTATACCTTTGATGTAGAGATTATAGCCCCATTTCTTAAATTACATTTAGCGGCTAGATGATAGTTAATAACGAACTTGGCTTCCGTACCTCTCGCAGAACCTTTGTTGCTACGGAGCCTAAGGTAGAAATAAATTAATAGGACTATTCAGAACACGTTTTCAATTTAATTAAGTATTTTAAATAACATTCATAATTAAATTTGATACGATCGATCCTCTCTTCCAGCCCGTGTGCCTTTTAACTGCTTTGCTGTCGCCCTGATATACAATAGGCAGGAAAATGGGTTCCAATATTAACAGAGAAGGTAGAATGCAACAAAAGAAGAAAAAAGTTCCTGTGAACATTAGTCATAAACGTAATATATTCTAAGTTATGGTCTTATTTTGTATAATGAGCACACCTTGCATTCCGAGAACTTTGGCATGAAACAAATAAGTACACATTGTACTTAGAGGTATGTTGCTATGCAGCAGATCGGCCCATTTTCATCATAGAGTTAGACAACAGCTCAGTCTTTCATGAGCGATGGATTGTTCGGGGAGGGCTTCACCGTCCACCTGACCTTTAGATGTTTAACTTTCAGGAATTTTAAAAATCATGGTGTATGCAGTCCCCATAAATGATCTGCATACACTACGAGAAGGCGTGTTCAATGACTGTAATGCTATCCGGCAACAAACAGATATGGTTCCAAAGAATGCATGATTCCATAACAAGGCAGTTTGGAAGCCAGCATTGTAACGGATGATGGTCTTTAATAGCACATTTTGAGTAGTCTAACACATGGTAATCAAACGTTTAGACCAATGTTTAGAGGACTTGTTTTTCTTCCTTTGTAGCATACTACCTCCTCTGAAAATGTTGGAAGCTTTTTGCTTTCTCTACACTTACTATGTACATAGTGTATAGAGAAGATATCGTATTGCACCCCAAAATTCGATACCGAGATTTCACCGGAAATATATGTTTTAAGATCCCCTGAATAAAAAAAAAGTATTTTAAAAAATGTCTGCGCGTACGCGCGCGTTTGTATCTCTGGGCAGCATAGCTCAAAAACGAAAAGGCCGTTAAATACCAAACTTAATTACAAAGATGCGAGACGAAGATTTTCAAGACATGGAAACTTTTTAGAAAATTTTGATTTCATCAAAAATGACTAACGATTTTGATTAAAATATCGTATATTAAAGATATTTACATGACAAATAAAACATATATCTTGAATTTTCTGGGAACAGCTTCTGAAGACATGTTTATTCTGGATGAATTTTGCGGAATGTTGCATAACTGGTAAACCATAAGAGATAGACAAAAACGTATTTCACAAAAAATTTAGAGCTCATTTAAACACACAATTTATGCTCGTTAATATACACAATTTATGTTATATACATATTTCCCTAGAGTTTACCGTTTTTGAGATATTTCCTGTTATTGGTTTCAGTTTTAAAATATATAACATCTCTCATATTGGAATTTGTCAACTCCTAGCCATGCAAAGAAACGGATCACTTTAGCCTAGTTTATTTCCTTATTTTCCTTCTACC
Source organism: Hymenopus coronatus (assembly GCA_030762935.1). NCBI lineage: Eukaryota > Metazoa > Arthropoda > Insecta > Mantodea > Hymenopodidae > Hymenopus > Hymenopus coronatus. The sequence goes on along the minus strand of CM060881.1, from coordinate 88,541,808 downwards.
TACAAGGAAGGAAATAATAAGTGGATTTCTGCTAACATTAATCTCGATTATCATGAAGTAGATAGAAGAATAAGTTTTTTAACAATTTGTTGCAGAAATGTAGAGAAAGTAATGTGAATGGAACACATCAGATTTTTTTCAGACATTCTGTATATTTCTACTAATATGAAGTTTATACTATACATTCAGCTATCAAATTAATCTTTATTCATCGCATCTCACGACTCATAACTTAATCGCTTATTTTTAAATAAAGTTTTCTTAAAACATGTTTATTAATTGCCGTGTTTTTGTAGCTTCCTTTAGCCTGTAGGTCATATTGGGTGATGAATGAATGTAGTGGGTGAAATGACACTCAATTCAGCCCCGGGTGGCCAAAATTTGGAGTTATTCCACATTCGCCTTCTGGGGATAAGGGAAAATCCACGAAAAAAAAGAAAAAAAAAAAAAGAAAAACCTTATCCAGGTAATTCACCATAAGCGAAATTCGAACTCGTAGCCTCCTGATTGTGAAGATTCTTAGTAGACACTGTTCATGAAATTGTATTAAAGGTAGAGCTCTCTCTCTTCTTCTCTAATTTTTTCTCATTCTCCTCTCATATTAGTCTCTCTCCTCCTTGCACTCTTTCTCCTCTCTCTCTTCACACTCTCTCTCCCTCCTCTCTGTGTAATTCAGAGTGTTATGGTTTTTGAAACAGGATATAAATTATTTCTTCGGAGGTGTTAACAAAACTTAAAATATAAATAGAACGTTTATCAATAAAATTACTTGTTTATACTTCATTTTACTATTATGCGATCGAGCCATTGTTTCTTGTGGTGCACCTAAACACAAAAAAAGTAATGACAAATTCATATAATTACTAAAATATTCATTCTATCGATATTTTATAAATAGCAAAGCTTCTATATCTTTAGTATTTTTTTTTCGGTTTGATAGTTTGGCGCTTTTTTTTAGAATCCTTTACCCCTCCCCTTGAACAACGTAATTTGGGGGGGGTTATTTTCTAAGGGAGGCCTAAGGCATATCTTCATTTTTGTTAATCATTGCTAGAAAAATAACTCACAAGGTTTAGTATGTGGTATTTAGCTTGGTGTAGACACGTTAACCTCAGTAGGAAAACTGTTAAAAATTTCGTGTCACATCTTTGGAAGACAGGTGAGGTCCAAGTACAAAGATTGGAAGATATTTATCCGACATTTTGTGTTTTAGTTAAGCTGTTCACACACACACACACACACACACTTTAATCATTTCAAGTGGCCGAAAGCATTAAGCCATTATGTGAACAACACGAACCCAGCAGTTCTGTCCTTATCCATTAAGGGTCCCTCCAGGACTTCCTGTCCTCATAAGTGGCAAATGCCGGAAAGCTACTAACCTTAGGCCCGGAAGTTTTCTTTTTATATTTCCTTGTCAAATTATCAATATAATATCAGTGTTCACAGTATATTATGATAAACAACTTTAAAGGTAAAAAAAAAAAAAAAAAAGACACAGCTTTTGCAGACTATAATTTTTCAGAGGGTCTCAAAAGATATATTTCCAGAGATATATTGATATCAGATTTTTTAATAAAATACAATACTCCCCCTATTTGTTACACTGGTAGAGATATTAAAATTGTGAGAGCGTTTAACTCTATGAGGTTAAAATAACCGTCCAACTGGTTATGTTTTATGGTTTCCTTAGTTAAATTAGGAGTAGGTTTTCAACATGTAGATATACTGATTATTTTTATAAATGTATGTACAATTTTCACTGCACTATTCCAACTCTACTCGTCTGAGTTTGAGTATTTGTACGTACTCGTCAACAGATTTCACGTATGGGAAGTGTACCTCATACGTCACTGAACGAAGGTCAGCACAAGTGCATGCACCTTACTACTAATTCATTCAGTTTGTCCTCAATATCGAGGTGTATTAATGCTGCAGGTATACATCTGGGAGGAAGTGAGTAACTCGCTGCTTTTTGGCGCAGTCATGATGGAATAGCGTGAACAGGACCCTTAATGCAAGCCGTTTGGTGTTGTGACTTCTAGATGAGCTCACCGTTCCCGCTGATAAGCAGGAAGTTCACTCTTGGCAGTTATTCACTGAATGGTTTTAACTCCGAATAGCCCCGTTAAATTATGCAATTTTTAACGCACCAAAGAATAGCTGCACACGTCAAATACGAGGTAGTTGGCATCTGGAATATGTGCTTTGATTTGTGCGTATCGCGAGTTAATTAATGACATCATATATTTACAGGCTGGTTGATTATGTTCTAAAGTTTTTTCTTTTTTATTAAGCTTAACATCCTTTAACTGGGTAGGCGTATCGGGCTTGAGAATATATGAGATGGGTAAATTGAGTCTCAATTAATGCAAATTCCATAGAGCATAAAGTTAACGTCTTTTCGGTGTGGGGAGAAAACCCTGGAAAAAGGTCTTATTCGGCTAACCTATAATAACCGATATACTAATTCATTGCCTCTTATAATGATAGTGATGATTTCGTTTTCAAGTTTAGCGTCTTCATAAGTGTGTTTACAAGTACATAAAACAATGAACCACTTCGTACGCTAACTCAACACGAATAATTGCGATCTACCAGCTCTACGTTTTTATAAACATTTTGCCTTCCCATGAAAAATTACTCATTCACCTAGCCAAACTATCAGCGTCTGCCTAACCGAAATAGAACACTGCGTCTGAGACGAAGGTCAGGGGTTCGACTCCTGGGGCCAGCCACTCTGAATATAGATTTCTCCTGGTTCGCTAGGCAAAGGCTAGGGTGATTTCTCTTCTACCACAAATTTTCTTTCCCTCTTTTTCCTATCATTTCGTTTCCCTTTTCATATTTCAACCAGTCTTAGGAGCTGTGCAATTGCGTCGGTGTCGGAAAGGTCGCGCAGATGATTGCTCGTTGGAGAATTCTCGGCCCTGACAGATGGCAGCCCTCTCTCAGCCGCCCCCGGTTGGTTAAGTTCTCCTGGCAGAAGGAAATCTTATGTGAGCGCCGGTGTGACCGAGTAATCAAGTGTCTCTCTCTCGGCCGACCTATCTGTGGTTCCTTCAACTCATTCGTTCCTCCTAGAGCTTGCTACAAGCTTTCTGCAAAAGCATAGATATGCCATTGGGAAGCAGTCTTGTCCCCAGTAAGCTAGCTGCAATTGCATTCTGCTCATATTTCCTAAACCCTTACATCATGATGTAGGATATAGCATGTTGGAACGGAGAGGACCACCACATTCACTGCGACCCTATAATGGTTCAATTGTGGCTACACTCCCAGAAGGGAGTAGGAGCCGGAGGAGGTCTGCAGGCATGCAGACTCACAAATATGCATATAAGCCCTAGCACGTCAGTTACAACACCCGCGCACCTTTAGAGAGCAATCCCAAGAGGTTGACGCAGCGTTCCTTGCAAAAATTAAATTCAGTTTTATTTATGGACCTTCTTTAACTGCGATGTTTCTGAGCGTTCCAATCTATATTGGACGTGAAAAATCGTTTAAATTACTTAGAGGCCGCTTTATAGGCTTGAGGTTCTTGAAATATGGTAAGTAGAAAAATATAGCAATATATTCCACACGGCAATTGGCAATTCTTAACTGCCTAATCTCAATCTCTGAAGGCAAATGTTTCCCTGTTTCCCAACACCCGCTTGGAACAATACGAAAGCAAAGAAACAAGGTCGGCGAAAGCTATCAATATAGTTTCCATATTTCACTACCAAAAAACAAATATAACTGGTAACAACACAATTACAACTGATACTGAGAGAGTAATAGGCAGTGAAGGATGACTGTGATTCCGTTTTCCATCACTCGGACCGTCATTAACGCACTCCACCTCCTAATTCGGTCAGGTAGCAGAAAAATTGTCATTTTTCAACATAAACCTCACGTACTGGCGACATTGCAGATTCTAGTTCACTTTTAAGCTGGAGCTCTGTCATTGGTCGTTTGACCAACATAGCTCTCTGCCATTAGTCGATTGACCAGCATTCGTGGCGGCAACATTTGTGACGGCATCTTTCTATCAGAAATTCCACCTGATTTGAAAGCAAATATGTAGTTAGAGTGAGTAGTTTGTGTGTATAATATGTTCCTGAACAATCAGACTACATATTTGCACATTTGATACTTTATAGGCATGTCTCCCAATTGTTTCCTTTGTGATACTTCACTTTCGGTAATGTCTTGCATATAAACTCATTTTAATAACTATTAGCTTTATGAGAAATCCATCAAACACTACACATAACAAAAATGTGACATTCTGACATGATGAAATTAATATCAACTAACCTTGTCCATGTGCAAAGAAAGCCTTAGTCATGTAAATATGCAAATGAAGATGTAGGCTTTAAAAGTTGCATGATTTGTGCTACATCACATGGCTTAAATGCCTGCTACCCACCATTACGTTTTGCAACATTTTTTCTGCATTTGTGTTCAAAATGTATCCTCCTCCTACTTTAACTATAATGCTGTATTCTCAGTCCATATAATAGTTTCATTTCATACTTCTGTTCACCACTCAATGTATGTACCATTATTTATTTCCTTATAAAAGTAGTATCTGGCTGCTATAGACATAGTCATACAATAATTAAAATAAATACACTTTCACATACCAGTATCGATAGGTAATGTGACAGAATACTGTACACAGCAAATATATCATATGCCTTAAATAAAATTTAAAAAAAACAAATAAAAAGTTACAGCAATGTCGTTTACCATTTGTAGTCTAAAAATTCACTAATGCTTTAAAAAACCAAGTCCTATAATAAAATGTATAGATATAGCATAAGCTGCTTTATGAGAAATAGTTGGATACTATGTGGCAAGTTATTAAAGAGCTTAAGACCTGTGCATTTGTAGTGATTTTGAGTTTTTCTCTGTCTAAAATATGGCATTCCTAAATTATTGTTATTTCTAGTGTTATAATTGTGCATAGTGTGCCTGGAAAGTAAGGTTTGGTAGTTTACTTTTATGTATAGTAGACAAATAAGCATATAAAGACAAGGGTAGTTAAAATTTTGAGTTATTTAAAATAAGTGTTAAATATTTCATATCTTTTTAGATTTTAATACAATGAATATCTTTCTTTTGCCACTTGAAGACAGTGTTAGCTCCACTTGCATTACTCCACAGTAAAATTCCATAATACAGATGAGAGTGAAACAATGCATAATACATATTCAACATTTCTTAGTAATTAACAATTTTAATCGCTTATGCATTAACATGACTCTTGTCAGTTTAGAGCAAAATTTATTTGTATGTACACCCCAGCTTAATGTGCTGTCTAGATGTATTCCTAGTAGCTTTACAGTATTTAAATTCCAATTTTCATTTTTAAGAGTGAACACAATTTTTTCTGTTTTTTTTTTTTTTTTTTTACATTAATGGTTGATTGATTCATATTAAAGCAGGAAGCTGATTTTTGCCACATATTTTTTTCCTTCCATTTATATAGTCCCCTTAAACATCTAAGGTCATAGTGGGGGGATTTGCATGAGAAAGAACTTGTCTGTAGGTTCTTTACGTTGGGTTTAAATCGTTTTTTTTTTTTCCTAAAAGAAACACACACACACATTCACTCTCACATGTATACTTCCAGATTCGTTGGGGTATAGGGAATAATTCTGGTTAAATAAAAATTCCCTACCCCTGCCGGGAATCGAAGCCGGGACATCCGGCACATACTCTAATCAAGTTGTATGTTTTAAGTAATATGTTTTCACATGGTAGCAGCTATCAATAGAGATATCCATCTTAACCTTATTTGTAGACATAAGACAACTCTGGACATTGTGTAAACCTAAACTCTAATTTTCGTAAATAACACAACTGTGGTGCTAATTGTTTTAAATACACATGTTTTTTTTTTTTTTTTTTTTTAATTTCTTTGTGCTGATTTCACATATTTACGCATAGGTGATAAAATGACAATGTTATATTAATTACTGTACCTGTGCCTACTACATGTCACTCTTGCCGCATTTACATACAGACAAAAAAATACCACGTTATATTTACTCTATTACATATTATGAAGATAAATATCGCCAAGTTGTTTTGCCACACCCCCTGTGAGATCAGCTGTCCCGATGCCATATTGTTTCAGTAACCAATAGGAACGGCTCAGTCTGAAACTGAACTGGAATCTGCAATCACGGCACGTACTGTGTTTACCATAAATCTAATACAACGGACCAACGGCTTTGATCCCCTTCCGAGGGAAGTTATGCTAAGGAATTTTCGTAATCGGCTTACCCTCCCTGTATTTGTAGGACTTACAAGCCAATGCTTAGGGATCAGAAGCCTGTCGGGGAGCCAACGGCACGAAACCACAAATTGGGGAACCTATTACGAGGGGTCGGCCCGTAGCCAGGCATGAGCATGAGGAATTGTATGGTCTGAAACGTAAGCGAAATTGATGATAGGACATGGGGATGAGAGGCGGGGGAAACCGAGGACCCGAAGAAAACACGCCCAGATGCCGTTTCGTCCACCACGAATCCCACATGCGGCCGCTAGGGATCGAACCGGGACCGTCTAGATGGGAGGCGAGCGGTTTAACCACTCACCCACTGCGCCGCCGCGCTCAAGACTTTTACGCACGAAAAAATCCATTGCTCTCCACCAAGCATGAATCCGCAACATTGGGAACCAGCGACTAGCATGTTGGCCCTAGATATGACCCTTGCAGGCGATACAAGGAGAGGCCAAGGAGAGAAATCTTTCTATAGCTAATCAATTGTGCCTTCTGCCTGGATCCGCCGACACTACAGGGCCTGAAAACACACCTGCAGCATGAAAGAGAAATGAGAGAAATTGAGGGAAATTAGAACCGAGGTTGAATACTCCACCTCGTCATTTACTTTATGTAGTTAGATAGATAGATAGATAGTTCCGGAGTCTTGGGACTACGTCGCTTTATTCCTTTTTTCTCTGGTTTCCTTTTTTTTTTTCCCCTATATGTCCTTTCTTTACCTGTTTATTTACCGTTTTCTTTTTACTTACGCACACATAGACATACCTATACACATTTACAAACCTACGAACTCCCCATGCCCAAGGCGGTGCTCGAACAAACGATCCCTCCGCCTCGAAGCACCAAAACGCGGCACTTTAGCGAGTGCGACCTTGGGGACCGGCATTTTGGGGGCGATGGCCATAGTGAGCAGTTGCCGAGACTCCGAATGCGAGACTCATACGGTATTGCGGAATCATTTCGTTCGGTTTACGGTATGATAGTCAAAGGAATAACGGATGCTCTTTGAACCTATCCTCTGCTACTGACAGCTTTTAGTTTCACTTGTCTGCCACTATACATATAGACCGTCCTACATAACGCATCCTTCCGATCACTTTAGAAATCGTCTGTAAGGGTCACGGTCGTGCTTGGATAATTATTACGAACGACAAAATATACAAGATGAGAATTCCACCTGTGTTCCCTGTTTACTCGCTAGGGAACAACAGTTTCGAAAAATGTTTATTGCTTCCCTAGCACTTATATACAATGTACAGTAAATAGAGAATCAATTGTATTCTACCCAAAAATTCTATACCGTAAATTCATGTTTGGGTAGCGCTGCGGCTTAACAAGCGAGAGACCTGGGTTCGATTCCCGGTACCAGCGTGAGGAATTTTCCACGCTGGGAGACCTGGTCTTGGGTACACTCATCCTCGTGAGGTCCCTGAGGGGCCAATTGAAGAGTTACTTAATTACGAAGTAGCGGATTCAGGTCGAGAAGACCGCAACAACCGGCTGGGAGGGACTCGAGGCGCTGATCACGTCTCACCCTCCAGCACTGCACCCCATTCATGACTCCTTCAGGCAGAGATGGAGGATGTAGCAACCGGGCAATAGACCAAGGTCCCTTGTGGACTGCCGTGCTATGGAGTTAAATACATGTTGAGACACCCTGAATTAAAAAAAGTCACTTTTAGAGAAAGGTCCACGTGTGTCTATTTGAGTGTGTGCTCAAAATGAATCGTGGATGTGGCAGGAATATTTTCAAGAAAATCTCCCACCTCTAACTACCCTTTACATGGGACTTTTTCAAAAATGGCTAATGATTTGGATTAAAATACCATAAGTTTAGGATGTTTCCATGACAAACGAAATTATATCTTGAATTTCTAAAAATATCCTCTGAAGACCTCTTCATTTTGGATGTATTTTCTGTAACTGGTAAACTTGCTGCAGAAGAAATATAAATCTCGTTAAAACGCACAATTTAAGTTATATACTTTTTTGTAGAGTTAACCGTTTCTGAGATATTTATTGTTATTTGTTTCTTTATCTCTTTTGTTTTACTCCTAGACAGGCAAAGAAAACCAAATTTTAATTGTTTCACATAGATTTTAAAAGAATTGACTGTCACGTTAGCCTAGTCAGTTCCCTTATTTCTCTTCTGCTTACAAGGAAGCAATTTCCGATAATGTTTATCTCGATTAGCATGATGTAGGTAAAAGAATTTAATCTTGGATGTACAGTTTGTTTGCAGAAGTGGTGGAGCTAGAGTAATGTTTTATAATAAATGATAAACAAATAAAATAAGAAGTTAAAAAGATTATTTAATTTAATAATCCTCCAGGTGGATATAGTCATGTGAATGGAACATTTCAAATTTTGTGAGTATGGATCCTGCTACCAAAGTCGAAAATATCTGAGTTCTCCTTTGTAAGCACACATATGTAGGTATGTAACAAGAAGACCGTTTTCTTCTTGTAAATCGTGGTCAAAGAAGTTAGAGCATTCGCGTGAACACATTTAAATGGAGGGGATGAGTACAGGCAAAGGCATTGTAACGGCGTTTGAAGTGAAAGAGCTGAAATTGCGTCATGTTCTGCAAATACCCGACCGACATTTCTTGATGAAGAGGAACCAGGAGATGGTCCACGCCCTTCACTTTCACTCTGACGTCTTGATATTAGCCGCGAAAGTATTCGCGCCTGTTTCTCCGGATTCTCAATATTTTGATGACGTAGTTTCTGTGACGATCTTCTGCGTACCTTATGTTTCGCTGTCTTATGTTATCTACCACATACAGTAGCTAGAACAGATGGAATGTATTGTACGCAACATTTGATATAGAGAATCAGCTGGTGAGATCTCTGGGTCCTCTAAAAGGCGGCACTTGTAGAGGCGTGTGTGAGCGTGCGCGTATGAGCAAAAGGTATTAACTCAAAAACGAAAATTGGAATAGTATGGTATTTAAGGCCAGTATCTCTTAATTTGGAAGCCAGATCCCAAGCTCCCGCATGTGGGATTCGTGGTGGACGTGACGGCGTCTGGGTGGGTTTTCTCCGGGTTCTCCGGATTCCCCCGCCAGTCATTGCACCAATTGCTCCATTATCGCCTTTCCAATCATCCATTTCGCTTGCATTGCATATCATCCACTTCCTCATATTCATGCCTGGCTACGAGCCGACCTCTCGTAACAGGTTCTCTATTCTGTGGTTTCGTGCAGTTGGCTCCCCGACAGGCTTCTGACCCCTAGGCATTGGCTTGTATGTCCTAGGGGGGTATCAGTCCTAAGTGTCAGGGTAAGCCGATTATGAAACGAAATGAATCTCTCAAGATTTGACATGAAAGTTTGTTTAAAAAATAAAATCCACCCCCAAATTACGTTTTGTGTGGAGAATTTTTCGTTATTTATATAGAAAGCGGATATAATGAGCTAGAATGACCGTTCAACCTGATAAATGATCAGGTGAAAAGAGGACGGAAGGAGATGTCGTTCACCTCCGAAGTTACTTAGAAGAGATAAATGTCTGAAATGCCTTCAAGGCACTGTCACAATAGTAAATTAATGTAGCTCAAATATTATAATTACATTTTGTTTACAAAATCAAGTAGGAGACGCAAGGGTCAATATCCCTTACGACTAATTTATTCTCCGTAACTCCTTTTACTTTCTCTAGCACGTATATACAATGTACATACGAATAGAGAAGGTGTTGTGTTTCACCCAAAAATTAGATACCGAGATTTCACCAGAAATATATGTTTTGCGGTACACCGAATCCAAAAAGTAACATCTTTAGAAAGAGGTTAGTGTGTGAACAGCATAGCTCAAAAACGAAAAGTCGGTTAAATACCAAACTCGGTATTTAATTTCAGAATTTTCAGGAAAATCCTCCCCAACACTACCCTGTACATAGATTATTTTTAGAAAATATTAATAAATGGCTCTAACGATTTGGATTAAAATGTCGTATATGAAAGATAGTTACATGTTAAATAAAACTTATAACTTATATCCTGAATTTCTTGGGACAAACCGCAGAAGACCTCTTCGTTCTTAACGTATTTTGCATAACTGATAAACCATAAGAGATAGACAAAAACTTGCTAATAAAAACTGTAGATCTCGTTAAAACGCATTTTGTCATATTCAGATTTTTTATAGATCTAACCATGTCTGAGATGTTCTCTGTTTCAGTTTTAATGTATTCCTCCCCTTATTTCGTAACACAATACGTCACTTTCCACCTCATGACAGAATTTCCTTGTGTTGGAAACAAAGCCATCTTTTGAAGTCTCTGAATCATGTCTCACATGTAGGACATGGCCTGTCATGTCCGCTACACAGATCACACAGTTGTAATCCACCTTTGTGTGTAGAAACACAATTCGCTTATTCTATTGTGGACACTATGGAGATGTTTGCATTGTGTCGAATAAGGTTTTATAAATACACACTTGCAACACGTCGCTTCAACATTGCCCATGCTGAAATCATCTCAATTACTTGTGGAGGTCCTGTGTACGGGGGGGGGTCATAAAGATCCAATATCAATAGCAGGTGCAAGACTTCTGTGATAAAATGTTCAAAAGAATAATACGAAGAAAAATGCTTCTGAAATCATTAAAAGGTAATCGTAATCCTGTTATTATTTCAGTATCAGTCAACTGAATGCTCGTGACGTCAAAAAGTAAAACAGTACACTCTTGATTATCTGGGGTAATGTGGGGAAGAAGAAGCACGAATAATCGAAAAACACGAACTATCGAGAAACTCGTAATTTATTGTTTTTAACTACAATATATAGGTGTAAACAGGAAATTACATTTAAAAGCTTTTTTCAACATGTATTCTTTGTTCAAAAGTTTATTCTACTTCTGTGCATATTATTTCTTAAAATGTCTGTAATGTTGGTCTGCTTCTAACAGGAGTTGACATTTTTTCGCACAGCACTTCGAACTTTTCTTGTAGTAAGTTCACGAATCCCGTGACGTTGTTTGAGTCTGGTTAGCCAGCCAGATGAGGCATTAAATTCTCCCTCTAACCCTAGAGGTTCATATCAACACACATCGCGCCTGAAACAGTGACACCTTCTGCTCGTTTTTGGCTGAACCGTTGTAAAAGAGCAACATCTTAGTCATCGAATGTAGATCTCTTTATGCTTTTTCGTGCATATGGCCCAGAATTAGAATACAATTCCTGATAAAATCGTGTATTGTTTCAATGTCCCGAAAAGTTTACATTCCAATCCCATAATCAGCACTTAGTTTTGCAACGATTTCCCCCTTCTCAAATCTTTAATTAATTCTTATTTTTGTTTTAATGTTAACACACTCTTCTTTTTTTTTCGTTTTTCCGCCATTATTTTACAAATTTCTTTAAACTGGCTTCGTTGCTTAAACGCTGATTAATATCAGAAAAACTGAAGCTATGTTTTATTTACATGGAGCAGGCAGCCCGTTAATAATGGAAACGGTGCTCTATTGTAACTACGATATCATTTAAACAATGGTAACAGCGCTTATTGTCTCGCGGCGGATCCTTTATTGCTGTTTCCTGATTATCTTCACACGAATAATCGGGAGTATACTGAATTCTTCTTACAGCTCCCGATTCTCATATTTAAAAAGAATCTGATGTGCTCCGTTTAGATAACTTTCTCTAGCTGTTCTACAAACAATTACAAAAGCTTAATCTATCTACTTCATGCTGATCGATAAACATTAATAGAAATGGTCTTATTATTTACTTACTCACTCACTCACTTACTTACTTGCTTATAGGTAGAAGGGAAATAAGGCACTGCATTAGGTTATAGCGATAATCAAATCTTTTAAAAGCTGTCGCTATGCGATGGCATTGAAATTCGGTTCACTTTTTATGGTCAGGAGTAAAACAAGAGGGATACGAAACGCATTAGTATTGCCCGTTTGAGAAGAATATAAGTGGTTTAGAAGTGAATCCAATAACCAGGAATGTCTAACAAATGGTGAAAAAACATGTGACATAAATTGTGTATTTTAACGTGATCTACATTTTTGTGTAATAAGATTTTGTCTCTCTCTAACAGTTTGTTGTCCAGAGTGAAGAGAGCTTCAGGGGCTATTCCCAGAAAATTCAGTAGTTATATACATTTAATTTTCCATGTAAATATCTTCATCTAAAGTTAAAACGGGTAGGTGGGGGAACTGGTATAGCACCCTTCGTTTTACCCTTCTTGCTTATCAGCCGAGATGGTGAGCAGGTCGCGCTTATTGAAAGGGGTAAAACGAAGGTTACTTTTGTAAGTTCTTTGCTGGTTGATTAAATTAAATAGCCCCGTTGAGTTTTTTTTTTATAGCGCATGAAGGGATAGCTACAAACGTAAAATATGTTGGTTCATCAGGTAATAGCTAGTAGGTATATATGATTTTCTTTCCGAGCAGTCAACTGTGGTTTCTGCCTTCTATATTTATATATTGTTTGCGAATATGAATGATTATAGTAATTAAATAAAATATACGTTTTTGTTGGTAATTTGCAGAAAAGGTAAGAAAATAATTATAACGGGTAGACAAAAAGATGAATTTAAATACACTTTTTGTTTTATTCACAAGAAACATAAGAATTGCTTAACATTTTAAAGTTTATTGCTTAAAATATTATAATGCAGAAGTTCAAAACAAAAATAGGGAATATTTGGGTAACGTTAATGCAACAAATTATAATGCATATAACGCATATTTATAATTATATTTTAAGGAGATCTGCAGCTTCCCTACAATAAGTTTTGTTTTCTTTCTGATGAATTTACATGCATATAAAATCCAGCGATATTAAGGGAAATCATAGAATGTATTTATAAAAATTGAAGATAATGTATTTTATTTGCCATGTCTCTAATAAAAACCCTATTATAGCTTTGAAAATAAATAATAACCGGCATATGAAATTGTTATACATCTAATTTAGACAATAGTGAAGTAGTTGTAGCTTTGCATTGTAGAAAATCTTCCTGGATAACCAGAAAGTAGAAGATGGAAGAAAGAAAAAATGTGGCTTTCTCTGCAAATTCTGCTATAAATTATTCTTACTGAAGCTGATTCTTCTAATTCATTCTAATAGAGATAAACAAATTTACTTCCTTGCAGATATAAAGGAAATAAGGGAATACACAAGGCTAAAGTGATGGCTAAAGCTAAAGTACAGATAGCTTTGTAAGGATTGGAAAATTTCAATTAATAATAAGGAATATTTCGGAATCTATAAAAATGTGGTAACGAGATCTAGAGTTTTTGTGTGGTAATTAAGATTTTGTTTATCTCTTATGATTTACCAGTTATGCAAATAGCATCCAGAATACAGAGGATTTCAGAACCTATTCCCAGAAAATTCAAGATTATATTTAATTTGCCTTAAATTACTTAAAACAATTTAGGATAGCCATTGTGGGTTAGCATCACGTTTTTAATGCTTTAATCAAATCGTTAGCCATTTTTGGAGAACCTCAAACGTTTTTAAAAATATTTCATACAAAGAATAATTTGGAGTCGGGGGATTTTTTTGAAAATCGTATGTCGTATACTTGAAAGATGCTGAACATAGTATTCAACCACTTTTCGTTTCAGAGTTATACTGTTCTCATACACACATGCGCGCTCACAGACCTTATTCTAAAAACTGTTTTGTTCAGAGGTCCTCAAAACATGTTTACTCTATCTGCTTTCTAATAATCGAAATATACTTTCATTACATACTTTCGTTAGATATAAGAAGTATACAGTAGAATAAAGTGATAATAAACTTTTTAAAAAGCGAGTCGCTATGTGGCGACGACATTAAAATGTCATATTTTTTGCATGTCCACGTAAAAATAAAACAATAACGAATTACTATTTGAATATAATAAGTACTTTAAAATTCATATAAATATGAAAATTATTTCGGAAATGGTAAACACTGAAAAACCTTTTATTTTATATATCTCATGTTTTATGTTGTAAAGAATTTGCCCTATTTCTATTTACCAGTTACACAAATTTCATTTAGAATGAAGAAGACGTCAGAGGCTATTCCCAAAAAAATGCAATACATCCCTTTTGTTTATATATCTTAATCATATGGTGCTTTAATCAAAATTGTTGGAACCAGTTTTTAAAAAATCAAAAATAACAATTTTTCTTCTTTTAAGAATATGGGGTTGGGGAATGTTCTTTATAATCTTCTTTTTACATCCTTGGAAAACTCTGAACATAAATGATGAGTCATAATGTGAGCAACTTTCAAGATATCTGTTTTATGGGAAACTTGTCCATTTTTATTCCTTTAACTTTTTTAAACAAAAATAAATCAATGTTAATTAAAAATATTAACAACACAAATATTTTGAATTAAATATCATCAAATTTTCTATTTAACCAATGTTTGCTTTCCCTAACGCGTATGCACATTGTACAGAGTAGGTAGAGAAGTTATTGTATTCCACACATAAATTGATATTGAAATTCCACCGGAAATGTTTTATGTTTAAGAATCCCTAAATAAAACAATTTTAGAAGAAGGTCCGGGCGCGCGTGTATATGTGTGTATGTGAGTGTGTGTGGACAGTATAACTCAAAAACGAAAAGTTATTAAAATGTTGTATGTTAAAGATGCTTAGATAATAATTAAATGCGTTTCTTGATTATTCTGGGAATAGCATCTGAAGACCTCTTCGTTCTGGATGAATTTGAATAACTGGTAAACCGTAAGAGAGAAAAGTTATGCACAAAAATACAGATCCCTATAAAAACACATAAAATATGTCCTATATTTTTTTTTTTTTGTAAAACTAACAATTTCAGTGATATTCCATGCTATTGATTTTAATTTTAAAACACTTACAATTTTCTCAAACAGAAGTAATCCATGTTTCTTTTGTTTTATTCCTGGCCATGCAAAGAAAACTGAATTCCAATGACAATCGCATATCGACAGTTTTTAGCACATTTGCTTAGTCTAGAATATTCCCTTAGTTTCCTTCTACATATAAGGAATTAAGTAATAAGACCGTTCTGGATTAGTGGGAAGTAGATAAAAGAATAATCATTGTACGTCGTTTGTTTGCAGAATAGGAGGAGAAAGTCGTTTGAATTGAATACAACATATTTTTAAAACATATTCTTTTAGGAGCCACAGAAAGTGTATTTCCAGTGAAAGCTCGGTATATATTTCTCTGCTTACTGTCTTATTCCGATACTTCCGTTACATTTTCCATAGGTAGCGAAGAAGGGGCACTATTCTAAAAGGAGCCAAATGAATGATATCGCATTATGACAAGTAATGTGAACTATGCCCCCCCCCCTCCTACTGAATTACCGCGAGCAACAGGATGAGGATGACAAAGGAATACTCCGGAAGGTATACCTTACAAGTGGGCGTTACTTTCACCAGCCCCGTTCAGTTGGTCCACGACCCACTTGGGGCAACAGAACATCGCATCACCACGTGCAGGATGGCAGCAACTGCGGTGAGTACATAACATATGACACTACGGTTTTTTATATTGCATATTTTGTTTTAGATTGATTTCAATTTCTAAACTTGTCTCCTCCTATTTTCGATCGCTGACATGCGATATTTTCATTTCGATCTGCTTGTAGGTGCCTATTAATTGAGCAACGCATGTAAAACACATTATATGCAAAATAATACTTTGAAAAGTCCAATGTGTTACATTCACGTGACTTTCTCTACTTATTCTCCAAAAGATTATTCTTACTAAAGGTTGTTCTTCTATCTACTCCATGCTAATCAAGATAAACATTAACAGAAATAGCATATTACTTATTTCCTTATACAAGAGAAATACATGCTTAAGTGATGACATTGAAATTCAGTTTTCTTTGCTTAACCAGCAGAAAAAAATCAATAAACATATCCCATTTGAATAAAAAAAGTATAAATTTAGGAAAATAGAAGCCTAAACCAAGGAATATCTCGGATAGGATTAACTCGACAAGAGTTTACAAATTTCCGTATGACAAATAATGAGTGCCTCGGAAAATGATGAACTCCACGAAAAAAATGCATATAACATAAACTGCTTATTTTAACGAGATATACATTTTCATGTAGTAAATTTTATCTATATTTTACTGTTTGCTCGTTATGCAAAAGTCATCCCGAATGAAGAGGTCTACTGAATCTATTCTCAAAAAAATTAAAGAATTAATTTTAATTGTCATATGTATATTTTTAATATACGACATTTAAAATCAAAATTTTCGAAACTTTTTTCCACGTAAACAGACGTTTGAAGGGGAGGAATATTCCATAAAATCTTTGTGTCACGTCCTGCGATGTAAATACAAAGTTTGGTATTTTACCGACGTTTAGTTTTGAGCTATCGCGCTCTCAGACACACTCCCCCCCCCCCCCCCCACACACACACGTCGGACCCTTCTCCGAATTTTTCTGATTTTTTATACAGGGAATCCTAAAACGTGTATTTCAAGTGAAATCTCGGTACCGAATTTTCAGGTGGAATGCAATATCTTCTCTACCTAATATTGGACATGCATATGTGCTACAGAAAGTAAAAACTTGTTGTGTTTCATTCACATAGCTTTCTCTAGCTGTTCCAAACACAAACTATTCTTAAAAAAGATTATTATTTTATGTACATCATGCTAATTGAGATAAACATTAATAGAATTGGTCTTCTTACTTGCTTCCTTGTAAGTAGAAGGGAAATAGGGAATATGTTATACTAAAGTGATACTCAAATATTTTAAAAGCTGGTCAGTATGTGAAACAATTGAGGTTCGGCTCGCTTTGCATTGTCCCGTTTGAGAAAAGTTAGGTAGTTTAAAACTGAAACCAATAACAAAGAGTATCTCGAAAATGGTCAACTCTACAAGAAAAACGTATATGACATAAATTGTGTGTTTTAACGAGAACTACAGTTTCCGTTTATTAGGTTTTAATCTATCTCTTACGGTTTAACAGTTATACAACATTCTGCAAAACTCATCTAGAATAAAGAGGTCTTCAGAGGCTATTCTCAAAAAATTCAAGATATAAATTTTATTTGTGATGTAAGCATCTTCAGTCAAAATCGTTAGAGTCATTTTAAAAAAAAAATTCAAATAATTACGAGGTATCGAACAATTAGGAACATTAATTACGGATAAATGGAAATTGTGTGTTTTACTAAGATCTACATTTTTGTGTAGTACGTTTTCATCTAGCGCTTAATATATAAGTTATACTGGAGTAACATAATTCCTAAAGAACTTAACAAGCTATTTTCACTAACTCAAGATATACATCATTTTATTTGTCATGTAAATAAAGTTTTTTTGGTGTTTCCGACTTTTCGTGTTTGAGATACGTTATTCACACACTACACACACACACACACACACACACACACACACACGCACACACTCACAGATACTGCACGGACTATTTCTAAAGATATCTTTGGATTCAGTTGTCCTCAAAACATGTAAAGAAAATAAAACGGTAGCTATAAACTTATGTTAACTCTTCGGTGTCATAATTTTAAATTATATTTGGAATCAAAGGTTCAAATACTGAGAATGTTTAACCATGCGACTTCAGCATGTTTTAATATGACTTGAAAAACTGCAACACAAATGTGCCAGCTGACGAGATATCTGTAAAAGTATTAGTATTTTAATACTTGCTTGTTTACTAAAATAATACATCACAACTTGAGTATGTTTCCTGGAAGGTGAACTTATCTTTTCCACTTCCTTTCACCCCCCCCCTTTTTTTTTTTTTCGTATTCTGATTCTTAATTTATACGTATTAGATAATCCAAATGAAATTGCAGGATTAAATCAAATAAGTTCCATATTTCTTGGAAATTAATTTTTAAACATTTAAGCATTATTCTAAATAAACGTTATATTTCTGATCACTGAATAAACATCAAACCAATTACATTTATAATAATAATATAAAATCAATGTATGTATATATCTGTGTATGTAATGCACTTCTATACCGTTTCATCAATTTCGACTAAATAACTTCAGGTAAAGTAAAATTTCTGTCCGAAATTCTGTCCCGTTTCACAAAACTAATTATTTAATTTCATGTGATCCCTACAAAAGCTCGCAACACCATCTATATATTTCTGTATATTTCTCAATAATTATCGTAATAGTTCGAACATTGCCAATATAAGAAAAATAATAATTTAGGTTTTACACACTCACAAAATAACCAAGGATTAACGAGCTCACATATTATCGGTTGTTCTCACGGAGTAGTAATACTACAAATACGAGATCCACTATTTATATTTTTAGCCTAACAATAAAAAACAGTAATTTGTCATTGAAAATTGCTTTATTGTTTCTCGAAATATTCTCCTTTATGATAAATATACTTTTGCATACGTTCAAAACATTTTTCATAGCATGTTTTACATTCTGCTTGACACACCTCCAAAACATGGGTTTTGAACGCATCAACGGCTTCTTCTGCCGACGAAAATCGTTGTCCACGCATTTTATTCTTGATATGAGGGAACAAAAGGAACTAATTGGGTGTGAATCAGGACTGTACAGCGGATTTGATTTTTGAGTGTTTAAATAGTGGGTTGTTAGGCGAGATATGTGATCGCTGGCACTGTCCTGATGAAGAACGTTCCGATGACACTTGTTTGCTGTCCTTATTTCACTGAAGACTTTCGGCAAACAAATTGATGTATATAATTTAGAATTGACCGTTTTATGTTCCTCTAAAGGCACTGTTGCCACATGGACAGTTTTTCTAAAAAAAACAGGCCACCATTTGTTTAGGAGTGCTTCGAGTGCAAACAACGTTTGCTGGATTTGGTTCATTTTGAAATAGCTATACAATCGACTGCTGTTTACGTTCACATGCATAGATCCATGACTCGTCTGCTGTTACAATCGTATGCTTTTTGAAGCCCTACCATTGTATTTTTTGAGCATTTATGTGCACTAATCGACACGAGCACCTTTTTGAGATTGTGTCAAATTATGTGGGATCCAATGAGAGCGAATCTTTTTCACGGCTAAATGGTCATGCGATGTTTTATATATTCTGATGGAACTAATGCCTAGTACTGCCTCCATCACATAGTATGTGGCATGACGATCTTGCAATATCAGTTTTTGCACAACATAATTGTTTTCTGGCACAACTAACTTTGGAGGACCTTCACGAATTTCATCGAACGGTGACCACGATTAAATTTGTCATACCATCGTTTCACTGAGGCAACGGATGTAGCTTCATCGTCAAATGTTGTAGTAAGTTGATCAACGCACTCTCGTCTTGATAATCCATTTCGAAAATCATAATAAATGATCGCACGAATATTTTCACAGTTTATTCCAATTTTTAATGAGAGACAATTTTAAAGTCACTGTAAATAACACAAATAACGCTCTGTTGACAAAATGTTTGAAGTAGGTTGTCAACAATGCCAAAATTCCCAGTGGAAAACCAAATGACACGTACAGCATCAATGTTGCCAAGTCTCAAACTATGAATATTGGTCCTCGTACTTACAGCAGCTATTGTGCAAAAGCCTACAATCGCACCTTCATATGATTATTTACTGTGTACTGATGTAAAATAACAGGAGACCGTAGATTGACGAACAAAACAGCACGTAAAGTTAAACTTTTAAGAATTTCATACTAATACGTCGCGAGTTGGGCTTTTTTATTTTTTAATTTAGTTTTGTTGCATAGTTCACATGGTTTTAAAAAATCTGATGTGTTCCATTCACAGCAAATTATTGTTAAAAAGTTTATGCTTCTATTTACTTCATGGTAATCGAGAAAAAATTAGCAGAAATAATTATATTACTTGCTTCCTTGTAAGTAGAAGCGAAATAAGGGAGTGCGCCAGGCTAAAGTGATAGTCAAAAGCTGGTTGCTATGTGACTGAAGTTCCTTTGTTTGTATGTTCAGAAGTTGACAAATTCCTGTGTGAGAAAAGTTAGTTCAGCTACATGGCTGTGGCTGGTTTGAAGCCTTTTTTAAAGGGGCTGCCCACAAGTCATGCGACGACGAAGAGCAGTTGGCGGGCTGAGGGCAGTCCGACGTTGTATTAGACGTGTACTCATTCTTGCTAGAATTTAACCACGTCCTGCCAGGAATGTGAGATTGCGGATGTAAATGAGGTTGGGAAGTGAAAGGAGGTAACAAGATTGCTCCTCAACGGTTGCCAGACTTGTGCACCGCTTGTGTAATATTATTACAAACCTTGTTTAATTTTTGGGGTTTCATTTAAATGTTAACGTCTAAATGATGCCATATTAGCCGCTAATACCCAAGATTGCGGGTTCAAACCCGGTGGAGGGTGTTGTATTTGTTCTAACGCAAACGTAGCATGGTTTCCTTTGAAAGGGAAGTGAAGTCGTTGGTCTCGGTAGTGTGTGTGTGTGTGTGTTTTTTTTTTTTTTCACTAAAAGAACCGTACATCTTGAAAGAAAAGGTTCCTGGTCAAAATTTTGTCATTTTCTTATCCACAAGTCGTGATTTGTCCTGTGGTGCCATCTATCGCACCTTGAGTTGATCCCTTGTCACCATATTCCAAAGTGGTGAAGTCGCGAACTAGAAATTCCACCGATCAAGAAACCACCTTTAAAAAGAGGCCTAATACGTCGACATGGGCTGACGGAACGTGTGAAATGATCCCAATGTAAAGTTTCCAAACAGTTTCAAAGTAGTGTTTATCATTTCATTAGCAGTTTGAAGTATATAATTATTGAAAATAACTTAAATCTGATACTAATTAAAATGTATCATAAAGTTATACATCGTAATGGTAATCCTGTTTACCACTAGAAGAGTTTGAGAGACAGGTTTCCCAACTCTGCCTTGCTCTCTCTAAACCTTTACTTCTGTCGGCAGTCAGAATAAACCAGGTTGTTTCTTCACCTGCTTTGCATACCTATGCTTAGGTTATCCCGCGTACTGGGATGAGGGGTAAAAATCGCAGAATTGTACACCTCAAGTTTGCAGATGGCACTCGGACGGGAGTTTACTGTCTGTCAGAGACCTTTGAACGCTTTGTATTGCACTTATTTGCAGTGATTATGATTTGAGTGCAGATGATTTGAAGCCAGTGTTTACGAATTCCTATGCTAGTTATAAGTTTATCATCATGTTTATATCAATGTCAGCCAATGTGAACGCGTATATTAAGATAACACGAAATAAGCTTTTATGCTTTCGTTATGTTTATGTTTTAAGTTTCATCGTGAAGGAATCGTCTGTGTGTCATGTGTATCGCTGTTTTCATTGTTGATATGCTTTGCGTGTAGTTCAGAGGTTCCTATAGAACGAACCAGGGGTTAATGCTTCACTTAATTCATGGAATTCTAGGCTCAAGTTAACCGCACTACTAACGTCTTACTAAGATGATGATTTGAGAATGGTGTGCAACAATCACAATGCTTTCTCAATCCATTTTCATTTCAGAGAAACTATGTCCACATTCGGTATAACAGTTTATTTTACTATTTCCTGGCAATCGAGACAGACGTTTCCAAGAATAGTTTTCAGATTGTGTCATCGTAATATACACTTTTGTCTAATAAATGTTCTATCACACTAGCCATTTGTACATTGTTAGAAGACCGAATACTGAATGTCTTTAGAACTCCAGCCGGATATTTGTACTCCTACAGCTCTCAACCACTAACTTATCATGCCGAGACAACCTACTGCGAATTAAACTGTGAACCGCCAAGACAAACTTAATTACGCTGAGATATCATACCGTAAAGACAACTTGTAGTTATGAAATTATTTTAATTTCAAGGTCTCTTATTAACTACACTATCTGGGTTAATTTGTATTTAATGGCTTCTCATCGTTATAGTATAGACTAAAGTTTTAT
The DNA here is from genome assembly GCA_030762935.1 of Hymenopus coronatus. Lineage (NCBI taxonomy): Eukaryota > Metazoa > Arthropoda > Insecta > Mantodea > Hymenopodidae > Hymenopus > Hymenopus coronatus. Next base: position 88,519,666 of record CM060881.1, on the reverse strand, counting down.
TTACAAGCTTATAAATATTGCTAACCGCTCTACATAATGGATCTTGTGAGATCTGAGGCCAGGTGCATCAGCATGTTAATGTCTACCATCAGCAAACGGCTGCAAAATGTTTATGTTTCTTTCTGGTCATCAAAGTTTACTGCCGTTTACTAATTATGTTTAGCTAACATACGCTCACTACGAAGCGAATCTGCTCAGAGCTGAAAGAAATACACCGTCATCTAATTTCGATAATCGATTCCATTTTTTGTTTTGTTTTCTTTTAGCTTAACGTCTTTTAACCTGGTTGGTCATATCGGATGATGAATGCAATCGGTGAGATGATGATCTCGGGGCCAATGAGGACATTCGTCTTCGTAGGATAAGGGAAAACCCTTATTTGGATAACTCACCCTATGCGAAATTCGAGCTCGTGACCCCAGGCGGGCTTCCGTTTGTTTTATTCTGTGAAGTTATGAATGCGAACCTGAAAATATAGCATGGAATTAGAAATGGAGCCTATGAGAAAAAGGTAAAGAAGACCAAATTTTATGCCATTCGAGCAAGAATTGCTGATAGAGCTTATAGTAAAATATAAACATTTTATGGTATGATGGCATTTCCATCTAAAAGAAGGATGCAGCATGGTTACAACTGACTAAGAGATTTCAACCTATGTCGCCCGCATGGTTTAGTAGTTACTATGCTAGCCTCTTGTACCCAAGGCCGCGGGTTCAAAGCTGACGGAGGGGGACGGCGGCGTAAAAATCCTTAGCATGGCTTCCTTTGGAAGGAAAGTAAAGCCATTGGTCGTCCGTGTCATAGATTTACAGCACGTAAAAGGAGCTTAAGCCTGAAAAGAATCCTCTGAGCAAACTTAAGCAATTTTCTCGCCCAATATACCAATGGAATGGGACGCTGTGAACCACAGCAGTTAAAAAGCGGTCCTAAATAAATCCCCATTTAATTTCAAGTCCAGGTTAGTATGAATTTCTGTTTTTCTCCTCCTACAAATATGCAGTGATCTCATTAAATTAAACAAATAATAATTATGGCTATTTATTACACTGTTTTACGTATACAGTGCCCCATCAAAACACCTTCCTTACGACGATACATAGGTGGATGCAATACTATCTACATATTTGCATATAATATTTACGTAGTATAACATATTTAAGTATTACAAAATGATGAAAAAAATAAGAAAATATTACTTTATTGGTTTATGTGTTTGTTAATTACGGCATTGATTCATAAACCTTTAATTGTTAGAATGTGATTCTAAAGGCTCTGTCAGAAGGAAATTCTAACCAATCACTCAAGTCTTCCATAATATATGTATAGTATAATGTTTTTATTTAGTCGAAATCTTTCCTGAAATTGAACCTCTGCTAAATATTCCCCGAGAAAACATTCCAGCTCCTCCAAATATTGTAAATATAACAGCTCGTCTTCGTAATTATCACAGAAGCCTGACATTTTTCTAAACTTTACAGCAGTTAAATAATTTAATGGGTCAACAACGAGCTGTTAAAGTTTACAGCCTGTAATCTATCTTAATGGTCGTTACTTGTTGGTGCAAAATAAAACGTACTTGACGGGAATTATCCACGATCTTTTACGGCTGTTAAATTCTAATCGATTTCGATGCACCTGCTCCTAGAGGTATACAGTATGTACCTATCCAGTAAGTTTCTAGCGTGCCAAACTACGCATCAGCGGACAGGCTCCCTCATTGCTAGGCAAGTCAAGGAAAACCGGACTTATTAACTGCAGGCAGATGTGAAGGTTTAGAGAGGGCACGGCAGATTGGAAACATGCTTGTCAAATTTTTGACTGCTAGTGGAAAACTGACTAAAAATTAGATACGACAACATCCTAATGCTTATAACTGTCAGATTTAATTTGCTTTTCATAATTATATGCTCCAAGCTGATGATGAAGTAATAAAATGTCATTGGGATGATTTCAATTGAACAACCTTACAATAGCTTAAAATATTTGTAAATATGTTCAGTTTTTCAATATAGATAGGTGTTTTAAGTGTTTTGTTATTGTTATTGTCATTATCGTCACCGTTATGTATCATCTGTGGTGACACATATAGTAAAAGCGGTCGTTAAACTTGACCTAAAAAATCACTTTGTTACACCTTTGTGCTTCACCGTTCAGAATGTACTCCTTTAACAAAGAGTAAAAATACTTTACGTGTTTTATTAACGTTTTTTAATTGTTTATTCGCCAATTCTGCATACCCATTTCGCGTTTTATGTCGTCCTGAAGACGTTGCAATGCCGGTTTAATAGCACGCACCTCATAGGTGATGATATATCTTTTGAGCTCCGTCACCGCAAACACTGTCTTTTAAACTGGTCAAAAAAACGTAAGAGTTTATACATTTTAAAATGTCGCATTATTTATATTAAAGCTAAAAGGAAGCGGGAGACCTGGGTTCAATTCCCAGTACCTGCGTGGGGATTTTTCTTCCGTTGGTAGATCTGGTGCACTCAGCCTCGTGAGGTCCCTGGGGGGCCAATTGAGGAGCTACTTGATGGAAAAGTTGCGGCTCCAGGTCGTGAAGACCGCATTACAGTCCGGGGGGATAGAAGCGCTGACCACGTCTCACCCTCCAATACTGCATCCCATCCACGACGTCTGTCCTGGACCGAGATGGGGGACGCAGCGGCCGGGCGGTAGGCCAAGACTCTTAGTGAGCTGTGCCATGGAGAGTTTAAAAAAAATCTATCGGCATTAAAAATAAAAGTGTAAAAATGTCGGAAAATATGTATTGGTGTGGAAACCATGAGCAAAATTCTGTGAAGAATAAAGGTAAATTATGCCTTATGCCTAAGAGTTCCTACAAAATAGTATACCACATATTAACTAGGATGACAATTTTATAGGGATGTTTGGGCTTCGCTAACTCTTCTTTTATTCATCATTCCAATGTAGATGTGGACGGTAAACCTCAGTTGTTATACACATTCAGTAAGCTTTCAGGCCCTGTAAGATAGCATTAGCAACTAGTAGATCCCGACCGAACTAGACAGTGTGCAGAAGACAACAAGAATGCATAAACAAGAATGCGTAGGCAGGAGATGGAAACTGTATAGTTGCTACAAAACGGTAAAAGATATGCGGTAAAAGTTTAATTCTTTGCTGATCATATACATTTATGAGAAGTATCCTTATGGCAGATCTCATCCCAATGTAACAGACACGTCCGCATTTATAGCCTCTAACAAAGAAGCGGCATGACATGGGGCTTGTTAAAAGCTTGCATTTATGGATTCTTATGAAGGAGCTGCATTATCTTTACATGTTCTTACAAGTTTCACCATAACTGGTCCAATACTTTCAGAGCAAAAGGATCATAATTAAAAGATACTGTAATTTTGGGGGAAAAAAAAAAAACTATTTAAAGTGTGCACTATTTATTAATATTTAATATCTCAACCATGTTAGAAACTATATGTAGTTTCTGTTCAGCTAGAATTGCACATTTTTTTTTCAAAACGAATTTGATTTTTTGGGGCTTCAGTGAGTGAAGAACATTTTCGTACTTCGAGACACATTCTCAGTATTTTTGGGTTTGATAAAGAGGCATGTATGTAAACTGCGCCACAGTTTTTCAAATTCGAAGACATGCGGATATTTATCCATGACAAATAAACACACTATCTTCTTCAGGGATAGAGAAAAATCTTATGCTTCAGTAACTTTATTTACATGCTATAATGGCTTGAGTAGATCATTCAGTCTTACGAGAAGAATTATAGTGTAATTTTAACAAGCAATCGGTCAATCACAGCATTCTGCCATGTATAGGACCTGCACTCCATAGTAAATTTCTTCCATATTATCTCTCTCTCTGTTACTTTCTCTACATGTATTATGTGCATAGGATTATATTTCACCCAAATGCGGTGCCAAGACCACCTGAAATATGTCAAAAAAAAGAAAAGAAAAAGAAAAAAAGCATTTTTAGAAAACAGTCAGTCTATGCTTCTGTCTGTGTATGTGTGAACACAACTCAAAAACGAAAAGACAGTTAAACACATACTTTATATTTAAGTTCAGCATCTTTTAAGAATTTGGCACAAAGATTTTCAAGAGAATCCCTCCACCCTAAACTACCTTTATATGGAAAAATGTTCCAAATGTTTATTTTTCTCAAAAATGGCTCTAACAATTTTAATTAAAATATTGTACATTAAAGGTATGGCAAATAAAATATATATTTTAAATTTTCTTGGAATAGCTTCTGAATGACTGGTAGTCTCTATGATACAAACAAAAAGTTTCTATTCAAAAAATGAGGATCTCATATTTTGAGATTTGTAATATACTTTTTTTTTTGTAGAGTTAACGATTTCCGAGATTTTCCCTGTTATTGGCTTCAATTTTAAAATACTTAAACTTTTTTTGCACTGGTTTATTTCATATATTCTTTTGTTTTATTTTTAGCCATGGAAAGAGAACCAAATGTTAATCGTATAGCAACAGCTTTTAAAAATTTTTGTCATCACTTTAGCCTAATTTATTTCTTTGTTTTCCTTCTACATACAAGGAAGCAAGTAAACATTTCTACTAAGGTTTATCTTGATTAGATGAAGATAGGAAGTAATCTTTTGTAAGAATAGTTTGTTTGAAGAACAGGTAGAGAAAGCCATGTGAATGGAAAATATCAGATATTCTGTTCTGTCCACCTTTTTCCAATTTACATTCTTTCCAGTGTTTCTCTTAGCAAACAGTTTCTCCTCATTGTCCAGCTATTTTTTTCCCCTTATAAATTTTTAATTATTCTCCTGTTAGCAATATTTCTAAACACAGTTTATGAACTCATTTTGTAGTTTATTTCACATCTTACATTCTTCTTCATACTTTCATTCATTGTTCCTTACTTTGTTGTATTATCCAAGTTTTGTACAATGCATTACCACTCTCCAGAAAAGCATCTCGATAATCTCTATTTTCTTTCTTCATAGTTCCATAAGGAGTACTTCTTTTTCCTTTAAACACCATGTTTGTTAATGTTATGCTCTGACTTTTTGTCAACAATCTGTATTACTAATTATGCTGTCTTAGAAAAAATATTCTCTAGATTCTACATCATTTGGAGATGTTTTTACATGCATGTAAAAGTTGCTTATAAGTTTATCTTTCATCCGCATTAGCAGAGAAGTCTTCAACATTCACTAATGCTAAAAGAGACTGCTTTGTATCTGTATGTGCACTTTATCATGGTTAAACTCAGTATAAATCAAAGCTGTTAAGAGGTTGTTGTTTTGCATAGATTTCTGCACTGAACAAAGAATATGTGTGTAGCAAACTGTAATAAGTATGTAATTATAATAATGTTTGTAATGCATTGATATTTGAAAACGATATTATCAAAATACATATATTGCTATAATATGTTACAAAGTAGCATTTATTAATTAAAGTGCAATTATTGGAGTGACTTAAATTTAAAATTTGCTATTTCCCTGATAAGTATGTAGAATGCAAAATATAAAGATCCCTGAGCACAACAATGAATTGTGATGATGAATTTAACCTAGTGCACTCTCCAAACAAAGGCAAATAGCTAATGTTTTAAAGATAATGTTTCAAACTCAATTCGGCATCAATTTTATATATCATTATAATGAGTCAAAAAGAGGTATGGAGTCTTGCAAAACAAAACCTCCTATTTTTTACCTATGTGGAAATCTAAAGATATTAGATGTTCCTTAAAATGATGAATAGACAAGTGGCAGTCACTTGATTCATGTTACTCTTTTTGTTTCCAGTGTAAATAAGTTTTAAAATTTAAGAAAATGAGTCATCATTGGTTAAATAGCCAGTGCAAGTTTAATAGTTTAAGACACTCACAGTGTAATACTGCCAAGGAGTAAAATTATTGTATAAACATAGCCATTCCTTATCAAGTCAGTTTCAGCAAAAGAAAGGTGAATTGAATAAATTTTTAAAATTTATAAATATTTATATTAATTTCATTAATTTTTAAAAACTTCTATATGTTTAAATACTACTAAAACGATTTTAATAACCAGTTTTTGTCTTACAGTTTACATTTATTGTAACATCATTTCTGGCAACATCCACAGTACTGAGCATCACCCTAGATGCAGGCACTCTGGAGTCAATTAGCCACATGCGACCACCACCATTGCCTCCTCATTCACGTTCATCAGGATTTCCAATAAGACCTGGGCCAAATAGACCTCCAGCTCCACAGCTCACTCTCCATCCACAGGCCATTCAACAGCCCTCAGTAGTAATTTCTGGTGGAATAAGGAACAATTTTGGGCAACTACAACAAAATTTGTCTCCAGGACAGCAAACCAGACCTCTACCTCATATATTAGAATCTAATAACAGAAGACCTCAGCACTTTTCAGACATACAGACCATACCACACACTTTTGGATTTTTAGCACATGATATTTCAAATAAACAACCTCCAGATAGTTTCCTTGCAGCTGCTGTTCAACAAAACACCTTCAGTTTACAGCCACAACAATTCAACACACATCCCTTCATCCAAAAAGGCACCTTCCCCCAAACAGTGATAGACTCCTCAAACAGACAATCACAGATACCCACCAATGGCATTGTCTCATCCTCTTCACACCAGAACAACATCATTAATCAAATACAAACTAGTCAACAATCAAAACCATCTGCTTCCTTGCCCTCAAGCATCTTACAACAATTCAATTTCAATTCTCAATCACAGACACAGCAGCTTGCTGATAATTTGATTTCAGCTACTGTAGCTGTTCAACAACCAACACAAAATCTGTTGATCCAAAACCAAAATATACCATGGGGGCAAACAGTAACACAACCAGTAGACTTTTTTTCTGACTTCAACAGAACGTTCTCAGGAAGACAGTTTGAACAAGATGCCCTGAAGATCACAACACCTCCAGTGTTAGGCCCAGCTGCAAATGATGCTAATAAAAAGGCTTTGCTCAAAAATGTTCTTTCAGAGGATTGTCCCAGAGCAAAGAAAGACGGTTTTTGTGCATCACCTCCAAGATACCCTTCGTAAGTACATTTTGTTTAATTTTTCAGCAATAGAGGAAGCAGCAGCAAAGAGTTAGGAAATATCTTTGTAGTATTTGAAAGATACTAATTATATTTCTTTGTTTGTTAGCACTCAGAAATTTAAATTAAATTCCTGACATTTTTCATTTTTGTTAATGCTTCCTAATAATAGCACTAATACAAAGTGTAATAACGGTGTTTCACAATGGTTTTCTTGATAGTAAATTAATATGTTTACATTTATTGATCTGGTGTTTAAAAGAGTTGATATCAAAAGGTCAAAAATGTTGTGTAAAGAGTGGACAAGATATTGAATGCATCAACGTATATTTAAATGTTTTATTGTTGGACACTGGTAGTTTGATGTGCATTGTATTTCATAATTCAAGAATTGTTTTGAGGAGCCAACCACACACACACTCTCTCTCTCTCTCTCTCTCTCTCTCTCTCTCTCTCTCTCTCTCTCTCTCTCTCTCTCTCTCTCTCTCTCTCTCTCCCTCTCCCTCTCTCCCTCTCTCTTCCTCCAAAACAAGAAAAATATGCAAATGAACTTAATTAGTGTACCAAGTACCCTCTTCTATCATTAAATTTTTAAATTTAAACATGCAATTATGCTGACATTTTTTTATGTGCATAGTTGATTTATTATACTTACTCAAAAAATTCTGTTCTATAGTGTATGTTTATATTTCTGAAATTACAGTTATGCCAAAATAGAAATAAAATTAGATATCTACTTAAAATCAGAATAGATAGATGTCTGTCCTTTATGAGTTGTAATATGTTATTCAATTCTAGTCAGCAGGTATCGCAGCTGATAAGCAGATGTGGTGAAATAGTTAAGGCGCTCTATGTGCCTGTGCCTCAAGATGATGGAAGAAACATATCAGAAGTGAAAAAGGATGCAGAGGAAAATATTTCATTACTACCACATTTCAACAGTACGAGTGAAATGCAAAGAGGAAATAGACAGGTATGCCTAACTCTTTTCTTAGAAAATTTATTTTACCATAAATAAGCTGCTATGATCCCAAATGTGTCATACATAAATCTCGCAACTGCCACCATAGGCAAGCAATTTACATGCGTGTATAAAGGAAACATTTATTCATTTTTAAATTAAATAATGATGAAATAAATAGATACACCCTTCTGTAGAAATTACCACACCTTGAAGGAATGTAAACAGGCATGTGAAAATTGTGTTAAATATAAATAAATGATTTATTATCAAAATGATTAACCTCTCTGAATTCAGTATGAAGTATTATGTTAGGTTAACATAAATAAAGTGTCATTTTAAAGCCAACTATTGGAGTCAATAGGCAATAAGTACTTCTCTAAATATCATTATACTCTGGCCTCGTGAAGGTGAATTTATGTCCTGCAGTATTGCTGTTATGTGGGATATCATGACACTACAGTGATGCAAGTTGGGTGCAGGAAGAAGAGAAGTGGACATAATTGAAAAGTTTGCATGGGTCATGATCTGAAACGATACCTTGGGATGATAGACAATTCATCCACAGTGCGGTGATAGATGTTCAGCTTCATCACAACAATGAAGCACTGTTGTAACACATGTGGCATTGTGTGTTTCGAGGTGCAATGAAGTTTGATTTGTAGAGGGCTGATCCTATGCTCTCTTTTGAGACGGATTCCCTTGAATCTGGATCAACAGCGTCTCAACTACAACGGACTCCTGAACATAAAGTCCAGAGAGCAGATTTGCAACAAGTTGTTTTTTCCGAATCTTGCTTCAACTTGGATAACAATGATGCTCATATACAAATTACATGATATTATGATATGGCGAGCAATATCATTCAGACTGCATTATCCAGTGTCATACTGACCAAAGGCCAGGTCATTTTGTGTGGGGCATCATTGGGTGTCAAACATGGCCTTGGCTGTTACAAATTGAGTTCCACAGTTCCACTATATTCTAGCAAGACAATGTCCAACAATTTACTGCAAGAATGCTCAAACTCTATTCCAAGTACAATACATGCAGCTTCTTTCATGGCCCACCCATTATCAGACACATCCCCTTTTAGCATGCATATATATATATGGTTAGTCAATAAGTGGTCATCAAATTGCTCAAGCAATGCACTGTGGATATATATATGGAGGATTGTAGCAAACAATTCCTCCAACAAGAGATCCAAGGTCTCTTTGATTCAATGCCACAATATATAAAGACTCTGTTGCAGCTTACAGAAGTTTCACAAAATATTCATGAATACGTATGTGTTTGCCTGAAATGTTTATCATTTAGGCACATCAATAATTAATTATATGTAAAAAATCAGTGTTTAAGTTCTATTGACTCCTCCATGTGTTGCAATTTTTACAGGTAGGACTGTACATTCAAGACATTATAGAATAACTTAAAATTTCTAAGCTTCTTTTACATCCTGTGAAAATTGCTGTTATTCTGATTACTTGAAACTTTTTCTCATTTGTCAATAGTTGTGGTCATGGGCAAAGTCAGCGGTGGAACAAGAAACAGCATGTGGGGCAGAGCGCCAGTGGGTGGAGCCAGGTTATGCCAGAGACAACAATGGACGTTGGTATGTAGTGCTTCAAGCAGGAGATTCACTTGCACAGCATGTTCATCTGGAAACTTGTCACAGTCCTGGCAAGCCATGTAGTGCAGTCAAATGCAGTTCTTTCAGTAACAAGCTGGCATCAAGCCACTGTGTGCAGCGTTACTCATACTCACATCTCATAGTCTGGGATCCTGACCAACAAGATGCATGTCCACATCTGAGGGTATTTCGTTTCCCAACTGCATGTGTCTGTTATTTGGGCCCATGAGGATTAACTGTCAGCTCATCAGCATATACATATAATAAATGTACATTCCTCTGTGAGGAATGCTATTTTACATTTTTTTTAACTATATAACTCTTTTGAGCAAAATAGACAAACATTCATTAAACTTTTTTTGGAAATGAGCATATTTGTTTAATATGCTATTATTTCTAAGTGTCTTCTGCAAGCAAAGATCAATAAGAAAACCTATGATAAGATTAATCCTATAGTTTGTGACCTAAAATGGTTTGGAAGGAAATTTTACTGCAAATGTTATATTCTGTGTTAGTAATGTTGTATTCAAATGCAAGTATGAAGTCATATTTAAGAATTCCTTCAACTCTGTTTTCTTTTATTACTCCAAAAGATTTTATCAAATTATGATTACCTAAAACAGATCTTGGTTTCTGTACAATAAAGTATGTGATAATATATGTTAGCTTTAAGACCCATTAGTTGTCAAGTTTTACCATAAACAAAGAAATCAGATTTATTCACATTTTCCCTTAAGCTAATTTACTAAGCATTTTGCTACCAGAGAACATGTTTTTTTTTTTTTTTTAAAATAGGATATTTCAGGATGGTTCAGGAAATAACAGGACTGTTTAAAAACTTGATTTTATAAGGTACATACCATACTAATTAATTCTGTTTTTGTTGTGTTAATTTTTCAACTTCTGCAATACAGAAATATTGAGCATTTAATTAATAGACACTGATTTCTGATGGAAGAAATATTTTACTACATTGAAAAGACAAACCAAAATTTAAACAGGAATGATTAACTGTATAAAATATATATTTATATATGTTTTGCAATATTTATAAAACTCTTATATTTTAGTGAATGTAAATATATATACAATGTCAAAGGAATATTTAGATAACAGCCATAGAGGTAGAAAGCTTACTCCTCAAACTTAAGCAAATGTTATAGATGTTTATTTATTATTTTAGTCCTGAAGATAAAATTAATATTTATTTATAACGTAATATTGTTGTATATGTTTGGATTTTTTTTGTGTGTGGCACTGCATTTATTTTGTGCCTTCAATATTTGAGTGTAAGAGATCAATAAGGAGTTTCATTACAAGAATAAAAATGTTAATCCATCTTTAACACAGTATCTGCATTTTATTTTTAAAGCACCTCTGATACACAGCAAATATATAGAGCTTAAGTCATTTCAGTGTCTCTGTTAGAACATGAACAGCAACGCTTTGCACAGAGTATAATTGCTTTTGTTAAGAACAGATTAGGCACATTCCTAAAACACCTGTAAAAGCTGCTGACTCAAACTTTCCTAAGAGGTAACAACAAATCTATCTTTTTTGCTTCTTTTGTTACATTCAGTTACATAAACGATAAATATTTTTTTTTGAATTAGAACTGAATGTTTCTTCATCATCAAGATAATGTTTACTTTCATTTAATTCCTTAATGCTTATAATTCTGAAAAATAATTCAACAGCTCAGCAAATACTTGCTGCACAAAATATTCTTAAAAATGAAATATTGTATCAACAACAGTTAATATTAATTACTATACAGCTTCTTATACAGTCTGCATATCTTTTAGAAAAAATCTTAACTATCAAAACTGGTGTTTAAGTCATAGAACTGAGTTTACTGGTTTAAAGTATTAATCATGTTTCAATAAAACTCTTCCAATCTATCAGATAAAATAAGTTCTGTATAAACCTTATCTGATTCAAGCAAGTTTTAGATGATATTCTACATAAGTCCCTGAAGCAGCCCTGTCCATAACTTTAAGTTCTTTTCTGAATTTTGTATTTTATTTTTCTTAATCTGTTTTGCAAGAGGCAGATCTCTCATTACATTAAAAATAATTATATGAGAAAGTAAAGAAGAACATGTGTAAATAAATATACATAACATTTTTACCTTAACCTATATTCTTAATTCTATACATGACTATTTTACATGCAATTAGCTTTAAATTGAGATCCTCTCTCTCTCTCTCTCTCTCTCTCTCTCTCTCTCTCTCTCTCTCTCTCTCTCTCTCTCTCTCTCTCTCTCTCTCTCTCTCTCTCCCTCTCTCTCTCACTTTATAAACACTCTTTATAAACACATGCACACCACACATACACACTTGAAACTACTCAGTTCCTTACACACACACTTATCACCTTTAAGTTCGTATCACAGTCTTTATAAAAATTAATGTTTTAGCATCACCCATTTACACAAAATATTTTATGTTCGATTTAAAATTAAGTACAATATAATATTCTTTACATTACAGCTCAAAGAAAATGAAGCACTGAATATATCATTAAACATACAGAAAGGAATTTAGATATTATTGCTTATGCATTCCTATTACTTTGATACTACACTAAAACAAATATAAACTTTTGTACAATAAGTAGACTAATATCTGTTTAGATTAAAATTGTTAGCTCAGCTTAATTTACAATACATCAATTTACTGTTCAATGTAAAATAATGCACCTTAAGTAAAGCTGGAGGGTGAACATCTCATTATATTTACAGTTTTGAAAAATGAAAATGGAATCAGTTTAGTGACTTTCTAAATCATACAATGCAGTTTTTATCATTGCAGTCTAAAATTCCTTTAACAGTTAAAAGTACTCTTGATGATTAGATATAGCTGTATTATAGATATAGAGTTCAAACAATGTAAAATTTTTACCATTTGATATAGGATATTTTGTTCTATAATTGCTTCTAAGTTCTGCTGGTAATTTTAATTTTAGCTTCTCAACATTACATTTTTCTTCAGCTATATATACTCACATACAAAAGAGCACATAATCAAATACCTGTTTTGAATCTTCCAGTATTTTACCTAGGATTACATTGAAAAAAACTGAAGCTACATTTTTAAGAGCTCATAAACTTTTTTGCAGTTGTATCATGTGTTTAATAATAACTGGTACTTTAAGTAAAAAAATATGACATTTGTACTTAATGCTATAATTCTGCTTCAGTGCACAGAAACTATAATAAAATAAGCTATACATGTTTCAGCATTACAATCCCACTGTCAATGGGTACTCATGTTTGGTTAATTTGATATTTGCAAACTTGGTCTTCCAAAATTTTAAAAATTCAACTCCTAAAGAGCTACTTCTCAAATCCTAGATTTGAAATGGAATATAAAGTGAAATCCTAATTCTAAAGTAAACAGAACAGTTAATTAAGGAATTATGCAATGGAAATGCATGAAAAATATAGGACATATTTACTTCCTTGTATTGTTATAGAGCCAAAATGTAAAAAGATTATTTATATATACATATATATATATATATATATATATATATATATATAAATATATATAAATTCTACTGATGAGTGTAACAAATAAATCTGTAACATACAAGTAAATAGTGTGACAGAAATATAAAATGCATATCTTAGAGCTAAATGGCCTGTAAAAATGCATGATTATAAACAGTCTGAACGGTTTTGAATAGGTACTACTTTTACTAGCATGTTACAAATAAATGAAAAAATGTAGAATTTTAAAATCTAGCTGGACTGTGATGTGGTATGTAGTAGGCACTAAAATGTGTTAACTTATGTATTTAAGTAAACAAATGACTATTTTCATAACTTAACTATGGAGCTAAGATTACAAACTAAGGAATAAGCAATTCAAAATCTTCTCGGGCTTCTAGCCAGGTAAAAACTTGACTTGACACCAACGTTTCGAAGAAGTGCATCTTCCTCGTCTTCAGGGTGAACTGATGGTTTGAGCTTGCGGAGACTGGTATTTATAAGAGCTGGGATGAAGCTAACATCTGATTGGTTCGCGTGATATTATGGCCTGGTGTTTAAGATGACTGAGACATGGGCACGGACTTCGTAGAAAACTATTTATAGCAGTTATTCGGCTAATGTTTTGTGTTTGAGCACGCACCTGCTAGAAAATAAGTCTTGGAAGACTGCAGGTAGAGGATTAGGTATTAAGGCTCTTTAACATTGGTGTCCATGCTGAACATAATTGTAGGCCAGAATCGCAATTTAGATTATTTGTTTCAGATGAGATGGCTAAAGCTTCTTTTACTCTCCTTTCCCAGTAGTTCGAACCCTTTGCCACTATCTTGGTGTTGGTAAAGTTAGCTCTGTGGCTCTGTTCTATACAGTGGACTGGCTGAACACTGTATAGAATTCTAGTCCAGAATTCTAGATTTAAACTGACATTTTAATTGCTACAAAATGCAGATATCAGCTACTACTATCTAAATATCACATCACAGAAAATACATAAATTATATGCATTTTCATATCAATTTGATATCTGTTTGTCTCATATAAACAGTGCAGTTTAGGTCTCTATGTAAAAATAATATTACAACAGTGCTCCACTCAGAAAGAATGGTAACTGAAGGCTGAGAATTGGGAATGGCACCATTTTATTGGGAGTGTGTTATGTGCTATAATTTGAATGAGAATATGAAAATAATGGATAAATAATAGGAGTCTGAAGCCTCACTGAATTTTGAAGAGCTTTTGTCCTTTGTGATTCCTCAGTTCAAGGTTTTGCTGCTCTTGAAACTAAGTGAAGGTAAGCTATTTGTAAGATACCAATAAATGACATTTGCAAATGCTTTTAAAGCTTGTATTTCAATTTTAAGTACTGGAGTATATTCAAACTAAACACAATGCTTCTACATTTTATACTTAATACATGACTGATAAAAATAAATGATTAGATTAATGAACCATTCATTAAATATTTCTATCTTCAATTTTTGCTTCAATTTCTTGAACTATAATCACATATTCACCTTTCAAGTTAAAGCGATTAATTAAACCAAAAAGAAGAAAATAGCAAGCATTTTAAAATTTAGGACTAAGATTATACATACTAATAGAGAAACTGTTTATGAGCTGCTCTTGAGCTTGGGTCCCACACAAACGCCCCAGCATAGCTCAAGGTTGGGCTCCATAGGGAAGAAATGTCATATTAAAACACTTTTTCGGAATGATAAGTAGATTGTGGAACTTCCCAAAGTTTATAAATAAATAAATACATTACTTCGGATAAACTTATGGAATGCATTTGTACCATAAAGAAGGAATATCACAGAATACTTCTCAATAGTAACCTTCATTGCTATCCATCCAGAATGCTTCTTTATTCAGAATATCATTATCTGAAATGAAAATAAAATTAATTTGTAGCATCATTTTGATTATATAACATGTACAATTACAAAGAAAAAATAGGTATGAGCTGCAGAAATGAAGAGCTTGAAATCGATCTTAGGAAAAACACAAAGCATTAAACAAAGAATCAAATACATTAAAAAAACAGCTACATATTTATAACCTAAATGAACTGAT
Source organism: Hymenopus coronatus (assembly GCA_030762935.1). Classification (NCBI taxonomy): domain Eukaryota; kingdom Metazoa; phylum Arthropoda; class Insecta; order Mantodea; family Hymenopodidae; genus Hymenopus; species Hymenopus coronatus. The sequence continues at coordinate 88,504,465 of CM060881.1, read as the reverse complement.
AGTGAAAGATCTGAATTGTCAAAAACATGCTGAAAATATGCATGATTGTTGATACCCAGTAAATGTGCAGTATAAACCAGGAGACAAAATAAAAAATCTGATGTGTCCATTCACATGATTTTCTGTATTTCTCAGTAACAAATTATTGTTGAAAAGCTTGTTCATCTATCTACTTCATGCTAATCAAGATAAACAATTGACAGAAATTGTCTTATTACTTGCTTCCTTGTAAGTAGTAGGAGAATAACAGAGTACACTAGGTAAAGTGATAGTCAAATCTTTTAAAAGCTAGTTGCCATGTGACTGAAGTGCATTTTTTTTTTCCCCCCCAGGAGTTGACAAATTTCTGTATGAAAAAAGTTTTGTTTTTAAATTTAAAACCAATACAAGAAATATCTTGGGATTGGTTAATTCCATGAAAAAATTGTATATGACATAAATTGTGTTTTTAATGAGATCTACAGTTTTTGTTCAGTAAGTTTTTTGTCTATCTGTTACGGTTTACCAGTTATGCAAAATTCAGCATAATCCATCCAGAATTAAGAGCTGATCAGAGGTTATTTCCAGAAAATTCAAAATATGCATTTTATTTGTAATGTAAATATGTTAATATACAGTATTTTAATAAAAACAATTACAGCCATTTTTGAGAAAATCAAAATATTCAAAATAATTTTTTCCATTAAAAGTTAGTTTGGAGTGGACGAGGGATTTTCCTCAAAATGTTTGTGTCGCATTCTTGGGAGATACTAAACCTAAGTACTAAGTTGGTATTTTACTGATTTTTGTTTTGAGTTATCAAATTCACAGACACATGGACCCATACACACACGAATCCTTTTCTAAAAATTCTTTTTTGGATACAGGAGACCTAACATGAATTTCTAATGAAATCTCAGTATCAAATTTTTTATTAGAGTGCAATACTTAATTTACCTATATACCATGTACTGTGTAGAGAAAGTAAAGTACACCTAAATATTTCTAGCCTAACTAAACTGATGGTGAAAGATGTAAATTTTCAAGAACTTACTGAAAATATGACTGATCCTAGAATGTCCAATAAATGTTGCAGTATAAACCAGAAACAAAAATAAGGCAGGCTGAAGATAATATGCTAATATTATACAGCCTGATTCAAAAACACTTTTACAACATTTTCCTTGCATCAAAACAAGAAAATAGATGTCTGCTAACCTGCAAGAGGCTGACAACGAAGGTTGTTGAAACGCACGTCCAGGGTACACCATCTACACCATGACCAAGTGAAATGTTGGAAATAGACGTCCAGATTTTAACAAAAATGACAGCTTCACTGTATGTAATGGCTTTTTTAACATTTAAAAAAAAAATAATAGTTTCATATAAACATATGCTACAAATCCCTTCGTTTTTGTGTTATTAATTCATTAATGAAAGTTACGTTCAACATCTTTCTGGGTATAACCCAACAATTTCATTTATTTACGCACAAATTCATAGAAGGCTTTGTCACATTTTACCCTGTAGAGATGCCTCTGTGTTGCCATGGTTGCTATTTATATTTGTCATTTGTTAGTCCCATTTAACAGGTACTGTCTACAGGAACTTCATTCAGAACACTCTTCCAGACTTACTTCAGAAATAAGAAGAAACTTACAGTTTATGCTTGATGGGGTTCCAGTATATTTTTTCATGGTTCAAGATGTACTGGCTGGTATCTACCATGGCAGATGGATAGGTACAGGAAGGCCAGTCTCATGGCCTGCACGTTCCCCCAACCTCAATCATTTGGTTTTTCATTATGGGGCATCTCAAAACAATTGGTTTATGCAACAGGCATCCTGCATGAAGAAACTCTTAATCTACTATGTGTCACAGACATCAATGCCTTGATGAGTGCAAGCACATCTAGACACAAGAGGACTATTTTGAGCATTTTGAGCATTTGCTATGAGTGGTGTGCCTAGTGAACCTCTTCTAACAATCTAACAATGTCAAAATTAGAATAATGTGGCACTTTAAAATGCTTTGACTTATAAAATTTTGAGTCTCAATGAATCAAAAACAAAGGGTTTGGGAGGTCTGTTTATATGAAGATTTTTTCTTGTTTTGATGTAAGGAATCAGCCCCCAGTCTTTGTAAAAGTATTTTTGAATCACACAGTATAATCAATAGATAACTAATTTTGGATCTAGTATAAGTTAAATTATAAATCAAGAAACGAATAACATAAAAGATTTTTAAGATATTAAACTGAATGTTATACAACACTAAATTTTATTGTTCCAAATGTTGCAATTAGGGAGCCATTTTGTAAAGGAGACATGAGGTTAAACCAAAGGTATTTTTCATTTTGATTATCTCATAGTGAATGTCAAACTTCAATTACTTTTCATCCTCAGTGATAAGAGACCATGTTTTGATGTCAGTAATTCTTCTGCAAAAGTCACATGTTCTTAATAAATAATGGATGCTCCCCTTCAGACTAAAATGGCCACAGTATTAACTCTTAATTTTTTCATTGCCTTCTGGACATTTGAGTTTGGTACAATATAGCTCCCTTTCTACTAATTCTTGATAATTTATCAGTGCACCTAATGTGGGAATTTAATATTAGAACAAATGAGTTATTGCATTGTCTTTACTTTCTCTAGCATATATGTATAAGTACATAGTTGGTGTATTGTATTTCACCCAAAAATTTTATACCAAGATTTCCTTGGATGTACATTTTTGAGATCCCCTGAATCCAAAGAAAGCTTTTTTAGAAGCATGTGTGTATGTGTGTGTGTGTGTGTGTGAGTTTGTGTGTGTGGTGTGTGTGTGTATATGTGTGTGTGTGTGTATGTTGTGTGTATGTATCTGTAAGCAGCATAGCTCAAAAATGAAAAACTGGTTAAATACCAAACTTGATATTTAAATTCAATATTTTCCAACGGTGTAACAGAAACATTTTCAAGTAAACACCCCATTCCAACTACCCTTTACATGGAACATTTTTTGAAAATTTTGATTTTCTCAAAAGTGGCTCAAACAATTTTGATTAAAATCCCATATGCTTAAGATAATTTCATAACAAACAAAAAGTATATCTTGAAATTTTTGGGAATAGCCTCTGAAGACCTCTTCGTTCTGGATGACTTGTGTATAACTGATAAACTGTAAGAGATAGACAAACTTACAATACAAAAAATGTAGACCTCATTAAAACAAACAATTTATTTCATATACATTTTTGTAGATTTAACCATTTTCAAGATATTCTGGGTTATTGGTTTCAGTTTTAAGGTACCTAACTTTTCTCAAACAGAAAATATCTTTCTTGTTTTCTCATTTTTGTTTACTCCTAGCAAGCTAAGAGATTTGAATTTCAATTGTTTCTCACAGTGACTGGCTTTTAAAAGATGTCACTCTTGCTTTAGCCTGTGCATTCCTTTATTTCTCTACTACTTACAAAGAAGCAAGCAATAAGACAATTTTGCTAATGTTTATCATGATGTAGATAAAAGTTAAATCTTTTGTAAGAACAATTTATTGTGGATAAGTTAAAAAAAGTCATGCAAATGGAACACATCAGATTTTTTCATGAAAATATTTCACCATATTATATATAAAAATTGTGCCATCTATTTCTAAAATATTTTGTAAACATCCACTTGTATCTCATTGTTATGTCACATCAGATGTGGCATAACAATTCCTATCACTGCTTATTAGTGCATTTAGGTTTTACTGTGCATCTGGTTTCTTTAGCCCAATCTACCCATTCCTTACATTTATTTAAAAAAATTTAGTCTGCTTTAAATAAACAGATGATAAATGCCTATAGCTAATTTTTGAAGCACTTATCAAAAAACTACACTTCTTTATAATAAATACTAAAAAAGTAAAATAAGCAGGTAAAAAAATTATTCATTTTAACATACTTCATCCAGAAAAGGAAAAATATATGAAATATTTTATCACCAATAATATCAATAATCTCCTCCATTGCTGTTATTATATACTTAAAATTTTCAGAGTTTAAACAATCATACTACATTTTAGTTTGTGTATCATTTACATTCTCTATAACTTCAACCATTGTAATCTTATGAGGTTCATTAAAGCAGTTCTTTATATGTTATAAAGCAGGGGTCAGCAACTGGTTGCGCTTGAGTAAAGAAAGAGAGCAAATTTACTTGATGCTCCTATGAATCACCTACTATGCACTGCATGAGTAATTGCAAGGAAAAGAAAGAAGAGATGATTCCTTCAGTACTGTTGCAGTATGCACATTTTGCATTTGAAATATGCAATCCACCTCTCATGGGTTAATTAATACACCTATTGTACATTTATGTGCTCTATTATGTCTCTTGCATTAATATGTATTTATGCTTTCGGATATGAGCATATACATATTTTCATAGATTAGTAGTAATCTGTAGTCATTTAAAAAAATGAAAATTAGGTATTAACACAACAAAACAACAAGCTCCTTAACTTGTTTAATACCATTGTAATCATAATGTATCAGTAATAATATGAGAATTAATTTGTAACAAAACAAAATTCACATTTATAGGAGTGAATATGAACAGGCATCTTGGCAGTAAATGTTATCTAACACAATTCAAAAGAAATGCTCTTTTCCTTGGTAACTGTTATAATCACTTGCATGGATTGCATAATGATGCTGCAAATTGAATTTTCTGAGTAAAAACTAAGCACTTATTCTGCCACTTTCTATAAATAAGAGAGATTCTTCTTAGGTAGGCATAAACATAGGAGTTATTGGCTTGCATGTTGGATTGCTTTCTGTTTCCTACACACTTTACAAGGAAGTGAGTCAATTCCTGTTGCCATGTATTTACCCATTCCATGCATGGAGCAAGCTTGTCTCACATAAAATTAAGTGAATTGATGATGCATATTATAGAGGGTCAAATAGAAAATCAGAAAGTGAGTGCAAATTTAGCTTTCATTCTTACTTTTCAAACTGTATTAATCACAACAGTTTAGCAGACTTTGGAGAGAGGTTAGACTTATATAATTCACTGATTTCATACAAAATACTTCTGCACATACTTACCAGGATTACGTATGTATTCCACATCAATTGTTTCTGGTTTGCGACTGCATGATGAAGCAAGTTTTGATATCCCTGGTCCAAGAATCAATGAACCAACAAGAAGTGTAACCATTCCAATCCAAATAAGGGTTGATTTGGAAGGCAGCCACAAATTTGATTCTTGCCTAATAAAGAGGATATAATTAATTTTGAGGCATAAATTGATACATCCTTAAACATATTTTGTTCTTCATTGCATAAAATAATAACAATTTTACATACCTAACTGCAGAGTCTGGTAGTAAAGGTCCTTCCATCTGAGGCTGATCCAAATTAGACTGATTCAAATCATACTGATCCAAATGAGCTTGATCCATTTGAAGTTCATCCATTTGGGGCATATTGCAGTTCTTGCCTTCACAGTTCTCGCTGGTGCAATTGACACAATCTTTCACACATTTGTCTTCAAATTTTGTATAACCTTCATTACAAGTGCACATATCAGGAGCTGAGCATGTCCCATTCACACAAGCAATGCTACAAACCGGAATACATACATTCGGCTTTTCACTGATTTTGTATCCTTTCTCACAGGTACAGTTTTCTGGGGCAGAGCATGTTCCATGAACACATTCCTTCCTGCATAATGGAACACATATATTGGGAATATCACTGTTGAAGAAGCCTTCATCACAACTACATTCTTCAGGAGCAGTACATGTCCCATGGATACATTCAGTGCCACACACTGGAATGCATATACTGGAATTGTCACTCTTGATGTAACCTTCATCGCAAGTACATTCTTCAGGAGCAGAACATATTCCATGAACACATTCAGTACTACAGACAGGAATACAGGCACTGGAGTTTTCAATCTTCACATAATCTTCATCACAGCTGCATTCTTCGGGAGCAGAACATGTGCCATGGATACATTCAGTGCTACATACTGGAATGCATATACTGGAATTGTCACTCTTAGTATAGCCCTCATCACAACTACATTCTTCTGGAGCAGAACATATTCCATGAATACATTCATTACTACATACAGGAATACATGTACTGGAATTGTCACTCTTGATGTAACCTTCATTACAGCTACATTCCTCAGGAGCAGAGCATGTTCCATGAATACATTCAATACTACACGTAGGAACACATATACTGGAATTATCACTCTTGATGTAACCTTCATTACAGCTGCATTCTTCAGGAGCAGAACATGTTCCATGGATACATTTAGTACTACACACAGGAACACATGTTGTGGAATTGTGACTTTTGATGTAGCCTTCATCACAGCTACATTCTTCAGGAGCAGTACAAGCTCCATGGATACATTCAGTGTTACATACTGGAATACATTTACTGGCATTATCACTCTTATTGTAGCCTTCATTACAGCTACATTCTTCAGGAGCAGAACATGTTCCATGTATACATTCAGTGCTACATACTGGAGTACATATGCTGGCATTGTCACTTTTGATGTAGCCTTCATTACAGCTACATTCTTCAGGAGCAGAACATGTTCCATGTATACATTCAGTGCTACATACCGGAGTACATATACTGGCATTGTCACTTTTGATGTAGCCCTCATTACATATGCACTCACCAGCATCAGAGCAATTTCCATTTATGCACTCTTCAGGACAGCGTGGTATGCATCTAACTGTACCTTGGACAGTTTTCTGTTCTTTATAGCCCACAGGACATTCGCACACCCCAGGAGAAGTACATTTACTATTGATGCAACTTTCATTGCATGTTGGCTTGCATACATTTGGAAACTTTGTATCGGCCTCATATCCATCTATGCATTTACATTTATTTGGTTCAATACATGTTCCATTTATGCATTTGATCTTGCATACTGGAGAACATGCTGATACAGAATCATCCCATATGTAACCTTTCTTACACTTGCATTGACCGGGTGCAATGCATTTTCCATTAGTGCATCCTGTGCAGCCTGGCTCACATTGACGGTTATGATTCAGAATATAGCCATCAAAACAGCTGCAGTTATATGGAGCAACACATACACCATAGCCACATCCTTCAGGGCAGTGTGGCACACATTTGGAAGTTTCATTACCATCCAGCTCGTAACCACTGTTACAACTGCAGACACTGGGTTCTGAACAGTAGCCATTTAAACAGCCTTTTGGACAGCTAGGCACACAGGTATTATTTCTGTTGTCCCCAGATTCATAACCAGGTTCACAGGCACATGTGTCATCATCCTGGCACTTCCCATGTACACATGTAGCCTTGCATGAAGGAACACACTCGCCAGCAACCATTTTGTACTCAGGGTTGCATGCACAGGTGTCAGGACCAGCACAATATCCATTCTTGCATTCCTTTTTACAGTATGGGTCACACATGTTCTTGATGTTCTTTACATAACCATCCTTGCAGGAACAGATTTCAGGGGCAGAGCAGTACTGATTCTCAGGACAACCACCTCTGCATCTTGGTGCACAGCTGTTGTCTCTTGTTCTTTTATATCCCTCTCTGTAAAGAAAAAAATTGTCTTATTAAATATTTGAAGCTCCTTGTTGTAGGTTATCTATTTGATCTCAAAAGAAATCAGCTGAATTTTCACTTTATATTATCACCAAGCTTTTGACCATCTTACTTGGTAGTCTTTCTCAGGGGTAATTCTTAATAGTATATAAACAAAAGTGAGGCAAGCTCACTTCTGTTATGTTCTTTGTCATTATGTTTGTTCTGTATGCTTGTCTATGTTTACAATGTTATCATTGTTCCGTATAGTAATACGAGCACTGATCTATCAATAAAATTAATTTAAAAAAAAACTTTTAGGTTTATTTTTGGTCCCATAATTATTTAAAAACTGCTACATAATCATTTTTGCATAATTCAGAAACCTGTAAAATATTCAACTAAGATTCTGCATTCCCACACCATGATAATCGAGAAAATTAATCTTATCAGTTAATGTAAAATATTAGTTCATCGATTTCTAATGCTAGCAATATTCTCGATTTATACAATTATTTAGTGTGCCCTAATAGTGAACTTGTTTACAAGATAAATACGAAGGAAATAAAACAAAATGTTCTTAGATGAGGAGTTATAAGAAGGTTTTGGCACCCATAATTCCAGTATCAGAATAAAGCTTTGGTCACTGAGCACTTCGGATTCGTCTGTGGACCGCATTCGGGAGGTCGCGGGTTCTATCTCAGTAGCTGGTCTACCCGAACCATGTTTTTTTCCCGGTATTTCCCCGGATCACCATGCGAATGCTGTATAGATTTTCTTCATACACCGAATTTTCTGTCCCTCCATGTCGTTCCATTACAATTTCATTTATCCTTCATCCCAGTGATTTCTTTCAGAGTTGGAAGTGTCGGCGATGGTGTTTGGTGCAGCGTGGCAGGGAGAAAGGGTGCTTTTTGTGAGTCTCTGCCTCCTATCTTCGGCTGGTTGCCGGGATGAGGGCCGCCTCTGGCAGGAGCATTGTTCCCTGTGGGGCGGGTTCGCCGGTTTGTCTGCCTGCTGTCGGGGTGCTTCTATCTGGTAACCGTAGGGAATCTGTCATTACTATACCCTATCGCTTCTAGTTCCGGCCGCCAGGTGTATCCTCTCACCTCACGCCTTCCTTTCGGGGCACTCCCTCGTGGGACGTTAGGCACAATAACCAGCATTAGGTTCGGTACCGAGTACCCTCCGTCCCTATTCTATTTCTAAGGTTTGGACACTGTTTCATTACATGCACACCTGCAGTATTATATAAGTGGTAATTAAGAAACAAATGTAACAGTGTTGTTTTTTCTTTTCTCTGCATAGAACATAGGTAGAGAAGGTATTGCACACCATCTCAAAATTTGATACCGAGATTTCTCCGTTTTAGGATTGTATCCCAAAAACATTTTTTAGAAAAAGCTCGCGGGCGTGTTTGTTTTTGTGTATGTGTGTATGTTTGTGGCCGCGTGTGTGTGTGTCTGTAAACACGACAACTTAAAAACGAAGAGTCGGTAAAATACCACACTTGATATTAAAGTTTAGTATCCTCTAAGGAAGATTTTTGTAAAAATGTCCCTACCCAAAACTACTCTTACCTGAAAAAAAAAAATTCGAAAATAGTTTTCTCAAAAAGTAAAATGCCGTGAATTACATGACAAATAAAGTGTTTCTGGGAAAAGCCTCTGAAGACTGTTTTATTCCAGATGAATTTTGCATTACTGGTAAACCGTAAAAGACAAAATGTACTACACAAAAAATGTAGATCTCGTTAAAACACACAATTTATATCATATACACTTTTTTTTCTTGGAGTTGACAATTTCTGAGATATTCCTTGTTATTTATTTCAGGTTTAAAACACTTAAACTTTTTTCACGTGGCCCTACATTGAAACAGATTTTATCCACATGGCAACCGGCATTTAAAAGATTTGCCTATCATTTTAGCCTAGAATATTCTCTTATTTTTCATCTACTTACAAGGAAGCAAGTAATTAAGACAATTTCTGCTAATGTTTATCTCGATTGTCATATAGTTGATAGATGAATATGCTTTGTAACATCATTTGTTACAGCGATATAGAAAAAGGCATGTGAATGGAACACATAAGATTTGTTTATATTCGAGTACAAGGGTTTTGTGAATCCTTTTTACTTTCTCTATCACGTACAATGCATATAGTAGGTAGAGAAGTTATATTTTATCTTAAAAATTCGATACTATATTTCACCGAACATAGTGTTTTGAGATCCTCTGAATACAAAAAATGTGTGTGTATATGTGTGTGTGTTTGAGTGTAATGTGTGTGTCTATGAACTGTATAACTCGAAAACGAAAAGTTGGTTAAATTTTAAACTTCTTCCAAAAAACCGACACAAATATTTTCTCCACCTCAAACTATCCGCTAAATGAAACTGTTTTCAAAATTTTCGATTTTCTCAAAAATAACTGCAACATACTTGATTAAAATATCTGTTCATCATAAACTTCCTTCTTGAATTTTCTGGGAATAGCCTGTGAAACCCTCTTCACTCTGGATGACTTTAGCATAACTGGTAAACCATAAGAGAGAGACAAAATCGTTATGCATAAAAATGTAAATGTCTCTAAAATACGCAATTTATGCCATATACACTTTTTTGTGGAGCCGTTTATTTTTCTAAATACTCCTTGCTTTTAATTTAAATTACCAGTACTTATCATTTTTCAAATGAGAATTCCTTATTCTTATTTCTTTTCTCCCTCTTTCTCTCTCTTTATTTATTTTTATTATTATTTTTTCTATTCTGGTCACGAAACTAGAATGAATTTTAATTCCTCACACAGCAACCAGCTTTTAAAAGATTTACTATTGCTTTAGCCTAATGTATTCCCTTTTCCCTCCTCGAACCGACAGTAAAAATATGTAATAAAACTATGTAATAAAACTATGTCTGCTAATATTTATCTTGATTAGCACAAAGTAGATAGATTAATAAGCTTTTGTAAGATTAGTTTATTGCAGAATAGCTTGAGAAAGTCATGTGGATGTAACACGTCATATGTTTAATGTTTGGTAATATTTGAAATGAAATTAGAAGGTGCTTTAGCTCTGCGTCCGTTAGATTGAATTGTGTTTTTCAATAGTGAAAAATTATTACCAAAATCGATGTGGTGGTTTTTGAGATTATCCTACCTACTCTAAGACGCTTTCTCTCTATATAATATTAGTATAAGTGTATTAGATAGTCAAATGTTCTTATGTATTATTGAATGACTTTATGCTTTTTAACTGTCGCACATTGTTTTTTTTTTTAAAATGATAGCTAGGAAACAAAACAAATAAGTTCTATCTCTGCCTTCTTTCTTCGGGAGGAAGAAGGACCAGTTTTATTCAACAACAATTTTAGCCCCAATTTCAAAATAAAATGCTTTGTCATTCTAAATTTTAGAATATGAATAAGTCTTTTCTATCAAAGTAAACACTTTTCTTTTAACATTATTTTTTCTACGTATTTTTGCTTTCTCTAGCACATAAGTACAATGCGCTTAGTAGATAGACAAGATAATTGTATTTCACCCAAATATGTGATACCGAGATTTCACCGCAAATGCAAGTTTTTAGACTCCCTGAATAAAAAAAGATATTTTAGAAAAATGTCCGTGTGTATCTGTGGACAGCATAACTCAAAATATTTCATGTTTAATATTTCACCCCTTGAGTTATTGACATCACTGCTACGCGTCCGTCTCTCTACGAAGGGTGAAATGACGGACCTCCCGACTGATGTTACCCCTTCTGGCTTCAAGCATCTGCCGTGTTCTGACATTACCACCGTTGGTTGTTTCGTATTTTTGTCTTTAAGAAAATCCACTGCCTTCACGCGTAGAAGCATTCAACTCCTGTCCCTTACAATAAGTAACAGTAAATTACCTGTATTTCCCCAGGATAGCTGACCAGTGTCCTTTGTCAGGCTCATGGGCGGGAAATGTCAAGAAAAAAAAAACCCTTAGCGGTGTACTCCTTCACTTCGTTCTAAACTTGTCTTCAGGGAAGATTCTACTCATGTTTAAAAGTATCATGAGTGAGTATTTTTATTATCGCCCTCATTACTAAATAATATGCATACAGGTTATGTTAAATGCAATGTCTCAAATTACACGAATAAAAATACTCTCTGCATGTACTATGTATAATAAGAATTGATTTCGGTAACCTTTAACTGCAGCAGAGATCTATTTATGCAGTCTGCCTGACTGTCTAGATTAGGTATGCCGAAAATGCCTTCCCTTAGCGATTTGTAACAAAAATGCACCACGCGTTACATTTCTTTATAGGTGTAAAATACAAATGCAGAGTCCTACCGACATTATTATTATTATTATTATTATTATTATTATCATCATGTATTGTCATCATTTTCGCCGTCTTCATTGTTGTGTACAAAACATAGCCAATCTTTTGCAACTCTCAGAAAACCTGCCTGACATTTCCGCAGTACATTCTGCAAGTTAACTGTTTTTCATATTATCAGTAACTTGCGAGAAACCACGTCCTCTTCCTGCAAATGGTCACAACAAGGATTCGAACGAAACGGATATGGTTATATGCGGCGAATCTTCCTCGGGAAGTTGATGATAAAATGTGGTTAATCTGATTTCCAAAGTTGGGGTCATCATTCTTCGAAATTCATCAAAATATGTCATACCCTGAAGTCGGAAACTTCATTTCATTTGTTTGTCTTTTACTGCAACAACCAGAGAGTCTATAATTCTGTACTCTGCGCGCACCTTTTCTTGAACGCTAGATTTACGGAGCACTGTCACCCAGCGGGGTGGGGGGATGAGTGATCTCCCCCGCCTGTCAATCAAAGAAAGGTTCTTCCTTTTATGTCCTCAGTCAGTATGGTGAAGTGTTATTAATTTACCGTGAACTAACTGAATTCTTAAACGAAACACAGCTCACGTGCATGTGCGTGAACTCGAGATCTACAGGCAGAATGAAACCATAACATTGAAGCCACTAGATATTTGGTGTACAGCGTACTTCATGTTCTCAATATTGACACTCTGCTTCACTCCCGATATTGCACAAATGAAGATTAGGGAATTGAGGGCCAAGAAAAGGTGCGCGCATAGTAATGCATACCACTTTAATGTTCTATGGCCGGTTTCACTTTTTTTTAATTCTGATAGTGTTTAACAATATGAATGCAAAATGAAAAGTAAGTTGGATAGATAGAAAAAGGATACCATAGTCTCCAATTGATCTATTTTTGAGAAGACATACCCCAATGGTCATAGGTACTTTAAATCCCGGGTTTCGTAAGGCATTTAAGGCAGTAATGACTGTCAGTGGAACCGGTGGACGCGCCGTGGCCGAAAGGTAAACCCACTCGCCTCTCACCAAGGCGGCCCGGAATTTGTGGTGGACAAAGCTGCGCAGGGGTGGTTTTTCTCCGAGTTTCCGCGACCCTCGCATTCCTCGGATGCTCCATCTTCATTTCATATATCATCAGTACCATCGCCTGCGGTGCCAAATGCAGTAAAAGCGAGCGTTAAGAAAAATGAGAGTACCAATTAAATCACAATTAACGCGAGCCATACTTAGTATATTTTAAGACGCTTTCGAACTTTAAAATTACGATATTAACACAGGATTAGGAGATATTTAAATAAACTTAGTGAAACCAGCTATTAATGACATCATTAAAGGAATAAGTATTTAACTTATATCCCATAGTAGTACGCTTTTACTTTTCTTTGATAAGCACACACACACGCACACACTCACTCACACACACACACACACACACACACACACACACACACACACACAAATGCAATATAATAGTTTCTGCGTCTCATTCATTATCTTTAAACATCGTTCTGTGTTGGACTTTGATAAGATGTTTAGACAATACATAATATCATTACACTAAGTCAGAAACTGAGCGAAATAGCTCCGCGTTAAAGTTCGTTTGGGAGGTCCTGGCTCGACTCCTGAGGCCGGTCACTCACACCATGGGTTTTTCGTGATTTTACCTTGTTGGAAAGGCGAAAGATAGCGTGGTTTCTCTTTTACACCCTCATTCGCTTCCCCTTTCATGTTTAAGATAGGCTGTGCAGTGTGGGTTGATGGCAAAGATGACCTCTAAGCCGCCTGCGGTGGATAGAATTCTTCTGGATTCCACCAGAGGGAAGTCTCTCTGAGCTTTATGATCGGGTCATCAAGATTGGAATCGTTAGAGACCTCTGCACATCTTTGTTGGCAGGCCTGCATACGGCCTATAGCATCCTACAGTTCCTTTATTCTTAACCCGTTCTCCTGGGGTAGAAACCACAAACGATCCGTGGTGTTTAAAGGTGCGAGGTGTTCCCTCCTTCCCTGATCATAGGATAATAATTCATACTCTAGAAATCAGAGTGTGCCATTTGTACTCTCCCCAAAGGCCACTAGTAGGTCCGGGTTACTCAAAAAACTTATTAATATACGACCTTCTTGTTTGCGGAGGCTACCATGGCATACTCGCGTCTGTTAAAAGAAAACTTTTGCTCTTTGGCCACGATTTACAACAAAGTATGATTTATTGTAACTTCCAGAATAAGTTTTTCTACAATAAATACTAGCTAAACTTTAGAAGTTTGTTAAGATAAGTATCTATATATGTTTTATGATATTTTATTTGTTTTCGGAATTTTAATTCAATGTTTTAAATGGATATTGTTGAAAGAAATAATAAGTGTCTATTCTACATGTAGATTGGAGGGTAAAGCACTCTACCTACTAGAGGAAACTTCTCAGAATAAAGTGAACATAACCGTTTTATGTTATCGTATTACTCTCTGAAGATTCATATGATTCTAAATCACATTTAAAAGAATGCTGCAAACGTGTAAAACAATTATTAGACAATAATATTAAAAGATGTGGTGTTGCATCGCAACAATTTTCATAACTCAGTGCGTTTGCTAGGGTTGAACCCCATTTTTGCTGTCTATAGACATGCTGCAAGTCTCACGAGCAGACATAAGTTACATCCCCAATGAGAAGCAAGTGCAGCCATAACGTAGTATAAGCGCAGACGCGAGAGAAGACCATTCACAATGCAGTCGTAAGCGTAATGCAAGAAGTTGGCACGGGTTTCTAGACCCGTAAATTACATGCGAATATTCTCCAAGAGCGCGGCAAGTTTCAAATTGAATAACACAACCAACAATATAAGATAAGAAAATTCACTCAGCATTTAATGAATAAATAAATAGATTATAAAAGTTACATATACAGATCTGACGCTCGCGCCAGTGAGTCCCAGAATGGTTTGATCAAAATATTGAAAATAATGCAAGAATGGGAACTGCAGAAAGTGATAAAGCTGCTTATTTAATGTAATGCGCATCATCTCTTTGCGCCTTACGAGTTGTGCGAGCCAAGAAATCAGACGCAGATAATGGGGTACAGCGATTTCATGAAAGGAGATTTCAGAAAGGAGACTACCATAACCTCTTAATAGAAATGAGAGATGGCGCAGCATGGCCAAATAGAAGAATAGCATGTATATAGAGTAGACGTTTAAAATTTCGCATAGAGTTCGTCTGCTGCTGAGCAGCAGGCAATGCATAGAAGAAAGAATGCAGAATTATTCCTCTATGTGCTCAACGCAAGCATAAAGCTTGAGTTTGCAAATTCTTGCATCAGCGTGTTACGTGTGTCTATGTGAATGCTTACATGGATGCAAACTCTTGAGCTTACTTCGCATCTGCGCATACATTTTATTGTAAATTGTGCATTACACTCGCGATGTTGCCATTTTTTGTTATAAAATACAATTTAATTAGTCGACTTAAACGTCGTTTTAAATCTTCCCCGTGCTGGTTATTAAATGATTGCACAGTTATTGTACGTGTGGTACTTTTCCCACGCTAATGCAGGATATCATTGCTCCTTTATCAGTCTTGTTACCATGAAGCTTATCATTTGCTCTTTCATAGAGTAACTCAATTTCCTAGTGTACAATTTACGTACGATCGCGGCCTGATTTATAAATGTATTCTCTGGAAAATGCCTACATTGAATAATAATAAACCGTGTATTAGTTTTCCTTACTTCCTCTAATGAATATTTGGGTCATGTATAGATTTAGTCATTATAATCAATAGTAAAACTCTGCCTCGCATTCAAGAGGACGCGAGTTCGAATCTCGCTTAGGGTGAGTTACCCGGATATTTTGTTTTTTTCAGGGTTTTCCCTTAACTTGAGAAGACGAATGTCGAGTAACTTTAAGTTCCATGGACTTCGAGATCATTTGAGCACTATTTCGTCATTTTATGCATCGTCCGATATGACCTATCTGGTTAGGGGACTCAAACTTAAACAAACAAGCAATTAATAAATAAAAATAGTAAAATGAAGGATTTTTCTACAGTACGGGTTTGTAACGAACAGTTAGAAGATACAGTTTAACAATATAGACTATAACGGCAACCTATTTCATAAGACAATGAGATAAAAGAATGTTACATTTCCTAAAAAGTTTACACTTCATTAAGACAGATTTGAATTATGAAGCTTATTAATTCGTAAAACAAATGATTAAGTCTAAACAAATGCTAAATAAGGCATCCAATGTAGTCAAAATTGTTGTCCATCAACCATTCACTAAATATTCTTAGTTATTATTTGAAATATTTAAATCCTTATAATTTTGAAAGTAATGTTTACTTCTCTACACATACTATGTACATAGAGTATAGAGAAGGTATTGCATTCCACTCAAAAATCCGATACCGAGATTTCGCTGGAAATAGATGTATCCAAAAAAGTATTTTCAGAAAAAGGTCCTTGTGTGTGCGTGAGCGTGAGTGCGTGCATATGTGTGTGTCCGTGTGTCTGTGTGTGTGTGTCTGTCGACACATAATTCAAAAACGAAAAGTCGGTAAAATACCAAACTTAGTATTTAAGTTCAGTATTATCCAAGGATGGGACACAAAGATTTTCAAGAAAATCCTCCCACTCCCAAGTACCTTTTACATAGAAAAATGTTGGAACATTTTTATTTTCTCTGAAACAGCTCTAAAGATTTTGATTAAAATACTGTATATTAGAGATATTTACATGACAAATAAAATGTATAGCTTGAATTTTCTGGGAATAACCTCTTTATTCTGGATACATTTTTGGGAATTTTGCATAACTGGTAAACCATAAGAGATAGATAAGAACTTACTCAACAAAAAATGTTAACTTTAACTTGCTATATCCTTCTTATGCCTACTTATAATAAAATGTGGAACTATAATGAAAGTTTATCTCAATTATGAACAAGAGGTAGACAGAAGTATAAATTGTTTTAAGAATAGTTTATAGAACGGTAGAGAAAATATTGTGAATGCAACATATCGATTATTTTAAAAGGAAATTCTGTGCATAAGTACTTCAATTAGTGCATTCTTTTGTACTTTCTCTACTTCTACATAGTACTAGAGAAAATACTGCATTCCACCCGAAAATGCGATACCGAGATTTCATTGGAAATATACGTTTTAAGGTCCTCATGTTCCAAATAAATATTTTTAGAAAAAAGGCCGATTGTGTGTATATGTGAGTGTCTTTGAACACGATAACTCAAAAACGAAAAATCCGTTAAATGCCAAACTTGATAAAAGTTCAACTGTTCTAAGGATGCGATAAAGATTTTCAAGAAAATACCCCACCACAAACTACCCTATACATGGAAAATTTTAATTTTCTCAAAAATGGCTCTAGCGATTTTGATTAAAATACTGTATATTAAAAATATTTACATGGCAAATAAAATGCATATCTTGCATTTACTGAGAAAAGGATCTAAAGACGTGTTCATTCTGGATGTCTCTGGCTCAACTGGTAAACCGTAAGAGATAGACAAAACCTTACTACATAAAAAATGCGCTTCTGGCCTGTACATATTGAAACATAGTTTGTCATATAATTTTTAGTAACCATTTCGAGATATTTATTATTATTATTATTATTGGTTTCAACTTTTCTCAAACGGGAATTTGCCATTAGTCTACTTTTCTTTTACTCCTGGCCATATAAGGAAATTTGAATTTCAATCACAAAAGGCCAGCAGCCTTTTAAAAGATCTTTTAACCTTGTACATTCTCTTAGGTCCTTTTTATTTATAATAAACTAAGTAATAATTTGATTTTGCTAATGCTTATCTCAATTAGCATAAAGTATAAGAAAAATAGGCTTTTGTAAGAGTAGTTTGTTACAGAATAGGCAGAGAAAGTCATAGAATAGGACACATTGTATTTTTAGAAAAGAGATCCTGTACATAAGTACTTAAATTAGAGCGTTTCCTAACACTAAGCTTGATGTAATTTCAGTGGAGATATATGTTTTGAGACACCCTGAATAAAATCATTTTAGAAAAAGATCCGTGTGTGTCTGTGTATGAGCAACAACTCAAAAACGAAAAATCGGTTAAATACCAAACTTCCAAAGATGCAAAACAAATTTCATGAAAGTCCTTGGCCCTAAACTACCATTTACAGGGAACATTTTTTAAAAAAATTTGATTTTCTCAAAAATGGCTCAAACATATTGATTAAAATACCATATGTTTAAATATGATATTTTAATGATAAATGAAATGTACCTATGTTTTGAATTTTCTGGGAATATCTGTGAAGTTCTCTAAATTCTGAATTATCTGCTTTATTAACTGGCAAAACGTAAGATATGCACAAATCTCACTACACAAAAAAATGTGTATCTCGTTAAGGCATACAATTTATCTCAAATACATATTTTTTGGAGCTATGTATTCCTCAATATTCTTGTTATTGGTTTTAATTTTCCAATACCTATCAATACTTATGTTTTTTGTTTTTTTCAAACAGAGATTTTGAAGGGGTTATATAAAGAGAACAGAAATCAAAGCTATCACATAGCGATCAGCTCTTAAAATATTAAAAATCTAATTGCTTAAGTCTTCTGTAGTCCCCAAAGCCCATTGCACCTACAAGGAAATATGCAATAAAACCAGAAATATGCATCTTAATTAAAATAAAATGGATAGAAGAATAAGCTTTTGAAGGAGCAATTTTAAAAGAATGCTTAGAGAAGGTCATGTGGATTGAACACATAACATATTTTTACTTTCTCTATACGCACTATGTACATAGTGTATAGAGAAAGCATTGCACTCCACCCAAAAATTCGATACCGAGATTTCACCGGAAATATATGTTTTAGGGTCCCCAATATCCAAAAAAAGCATTTTCACAAAAAGGTCCGTGTGTTTGTGTGTCCGTGTGTCAGTGTGTCCGTGTGTCTATGAACACGATAACTCAAAAACGAAAAGTCGGTATTTAAGTGTAGTATCTTCCAGGGATGTGACACGAAGATTTTGAGAAAAATCCTCCCACCCCCAACTACCCTTTACATGGAACTTTTTTCAAAAATTTTGATTTTCTCAAAAATGGCTCTAACGAGTTTGATTAAAATTTCGTATATTAAAGATATTTACATAACAAATAAAATGTATATCTTGAATTTTCTGGGAATAGCCTCTGAAGAGTAGTTTATTTTGGATGAATTTTACTGAATTTTGAATAACTGCTAAACCGTAAGATATGGACAAAACTTACTACACAACAAATGTAGAGCACATTAAAACACACAATTTATGTTATATATACATTTTTTCGTAGAGTTCGTCGTTTTTGAGACATTCCCTATTTTTGGTTTCTGCTATGAAAAATATATACTTTTCTCATACAGGAACCTGTCAACTACTATCCATATAAACAAAGGAATACTTTGATATAGCAACCAGCTTTTGACTATCACTTTAACCTATGGTTGTCCCTTAATTCGCTTTTACTTACAAAGAAGCGAGTAATAAGAATATTTCTGCTATTTTTTTCTGATTAGCATAAAGTAAATAGAAGTATAAGCTTTTTAAGGATAATTTGTTGCAGGATATAGAGAAAGTCATGTGAATGGTACACATCAGATTTTTACAAGTTATTTACGTTTCCTTGCGTTACCAAAAGGTACGCAAGTATTACTACTGAAATGCTTCTTCCGGAAATCTTTCCGTCTGCAGCACTTCCGTTGCAAAATAAGAAACGGTTGAATCTTACCACGGAGTGCGCTACAAAATAAAACTCGTGCCGGAAATGTTTCCATAGCCTTGCCTTGGATGCGTATATAGCAAACAAAGGACAATTTATATCTTGCTATGGTTTACCGCAGGAAGTGGAAACATTAATAAACTGTGAAAGTGTTATCAAACGGTTTGGTTTATCAACTGGCAGTAGAAACAAAACGTTGAGGTTCTCAGGAGGGCGGGAAACTTAATTAGGAGAGAAAAATTAACCGCTATCTTACACTTAGTGAATCAGGAAACGACAAGCTCTTTGCTGGCTACGTCCGATTTATTCATGAGCAAAAGGTGGAGTTTTAATATGTATGACCAATTAAAGATATGTGTGTAGACAGTTTTATTTCAGTATATATATTTTTTTCAGATTTCAATTATTACTGATTAAAATCAAAATGCATTTCCTTCGATCAGATATATAACTTCAAATCGTGTTTATACTTTCTCTAGCACTGTGTATAATGTACATAGCGGGTAGAAAAGGTATTGTATTCCCCAAAGATTCTTATATGTTTTGAGACCCCCTGAATCCAAAAATAGCATTTTAAGCAAAAGGTCACTGTGTGTATGTGTGTGTGTGTGTGTGTGTGTGTGTGTGTGTGTGTGTCTGTGACAGCATAACTCAAACGCAAAAAGATACCGAACTTGGTATTTAAGTTTAGTATCTCCCAAGAATGCGACACGAAGCTTTTCAAGAAATCCTTCCATCACAAACTACTCTTTACATGGAAAATGGTTCGTAAAGTCTGATTCTATCAAAAATGACTCTAGCGATTTTGATTGAAATGATGTATATTAAAGACTTTACATGACAAATAAAATGTATAGGTATCTGAATTTTCTGGGAATAACCTCAGAAGTCCTCTTCATTCTGAATGACTTTTGCATAAACCGTAAGAGAACTCACTAAATGTAAATGTAGAGCTCGTCAAAACACACAATTTACGTCGTTTACATTTTTGTTGGACGTTAACCATTTCCGAGATATTCTTTGTTTTATTTTCAAATTTTAAACTATTTACTTTACCGTGTTTCTTTTTACTCCTGGCCATGCAGAGAACCGAAGTTATGTGACAATCGCTTTAAAACATTTGACCATCGGTTAATATAATGTGTTCTCTTAGGTTCTATTTAAAAGGAACGGCTACAGAAAGACATGTGAATAGAGCACATCAGATTTTACTTTTCACTTTCCCTGCCACGTGTCTAGTAGATACGGAAAATATTGTATGATTCCACTTGATACCAATATTTCACCCAAAATACATATTTTGAGGCCCCTGAATGGGAAAAAACAAACATTTTTTTTTAAAAAGATCCGCGCGCATATGTGTGAACAGCAGGGGCGGCGCGTCCTGTGTTCACTGGTTCAGTGAACCCCCGAAAAAAAAGTTGCAGTTTAAAATACATACATTTATAATTTACGTAATTATTCTTTCTCGTATTATTCATTTTATTTGCATTTTCAAACTATTTTATCGTATGAAAAGCTTCAAGTCTTTGCAATAGCCGCATACGTTCCAACGCAGCGCGCCCGGGTTCAATCTCTCTTCTGAACCTCCGAGAATAAGTTTGCTGGGGCTTCTTCGGTGAAGAGGGGTAAGGGGAATCGTCGCTAACAATACTGGATTTGAGCTGGAGTGATGACCAGCACTGCTGCGAGTCGGCTCTGGCGGAAACGCACGAATTAATCCGAAATGAAAAGCTACAGGACTGCAACAAATAGCACGTGCGTTTTCGTTGCAATAGAGTGATTCAGTAAACAATTGTTTACTGAGTAATGTACATGTAACAGTGCATTCAGTTATATACTTGTGCTTTTGTGTTCATATGCATATTCATCTGTTCGAGTTTGTTTTCAAAGA
Source organism: Hymenopus coronatus (assembly GCA_030762935.1). Taxonomy (NCBI): domain Eukaryota; kingdom Metazoa; phylum Arthropoda; class Insecta; order Mantodea; family Hymenopodidae; genus Hymenopus; species Hymenopus coronatus. Next base: position 88,482,923 of record CM060881.1, on the reverse strand, counting down.
AGAATGAACAACGTTCAATACCCTTTAAAAACAAACTTCACAGCTTTAAGCTTGGAAGAGAAGTATAAAATTAAGAAGCTTGGCAGGCCAGTACCTCAGCTCGAATTAAAACAAGCGCAAGTCAGTCGAGGTAAGACATTTTGCAGGTCTTTCAATGTAAATATATATAAAAGAAATGGTTGGATTTGTAGTTGCATTACTGCAAATAAGCTATTTTGTATTCCGTGCTTACTGTTTGCTATGGGCAAAGATACAAACTGGACATGCCATGGCGTGTCAGATCTAAGTCATCTAACACAGAAAATTAAAAAGCTCGAGGAATCTATTGCACATAAGAATGCATCAGTCCTTGGAAAAACGGAAATTAGGCGGCAACTTAGCTCGGCTTTTAGACAGAACATAGAAAGACACAATGGCAACGTAAGGAAAAATCGCTGTTCTTTCCAAAATAATTGATTGTATTAAGTTCAGCGGTGAGTTCGAACTTGCCCTACGTGGACATGATGAAACAGCAGAATCTAACAATCCTGGAATATTCAGAGGGCTAATTTTTTTGGTAGTACTTAACGCCCGCTTTAACTACTTAAGGCACCGCAGGCGATGGCACTGATGATACATGAATTATGATGGAGCACCGGTGGAATGCGATGACGGGGGAAACCGGAGTACCTGGAGAAAACCCGCCCCAGCGCCGCTTTGTCCACCACAAATCTCACACGTGGTCACTTGGGATCGAACCCCGGCCGTCTAGGTGAGAGGCGAGTGGTCTAACCACTCGGTCACGACATGGCCCAGAGAGGGCTAATCAATTTTACTTCAGCTTTAGATGCAGTTGTAAAAGAGCACATGAGCAATGCTATAGTCTTTAAGGGCACATCCAAGGATATACAAAATGATTTACTAGAATGTATGTTACACGTGTGTCGTGAGGAAATTATTGTTGAAATAGCCAAGGCAGATTTCATGTCTGTGATAGCGGATAAAGCATCTGATGTATCTTCTAAATTTCAATTGGTTATAGTATTTCGTTATCTGTTATCCACTGGAGAGCCTGTTGAAAGATTTTGGACATTTTTAAATCCACCAGGTATTGACGCTTCCTCCTTAGCAGCTAGCATTAAAAATGTCCTCGCCGATGTTGTACAAGAACAGAAAGAAAAAGTAATATCTCAAAGTTATGATGGTGCTATCAACATGCAGAGGTGCAAACAATCGTAAGAAAAGAGTATCATTTTGCGTATTATGTGCATTGTTATGCTCACCAATTGAACTTAATTCTTGCCCAAGCTACCAGTCAAAATAAACATGTAAAACTGTTTTTCAATACTATTGCAGAAGTGCCAATATTCTTCTCTCATTCACCTCAAAGAGTGGCTGTTCTAGATGCAATAGTGAAGCGAAGAGTCCCTCAGGAATCAGCCACAAGATGCAACTTTAAATCCAGAACAGTTCTTACAATTCATGAAAATAAAGAGGACATTCTGGAATGTCTCCAACAAATTGAAGACACCAGCAACCAAACGACAACTGTGAATCAAACCTCTGGTCTAAAATTTTCCTTTTGGTTAGAGATATTTTAAAAAATAATGCCCTATGTGGATTTCTTATACAGCCAATTACAAAAGCGCACCACTGATCCTGTATCAATAAAGCAAGCAATAGCAGCATTCGGATATGAAATTTCCAAAATTAGAGACATTGTTGATAATGTCATAATCAAGGAAGAACCAAATGTAGCAAAAAGAACATGCGAGGGTGTGTACATAACAAGGAATGCAGCAGCTAAAGAAGTATGTGACATAATAATTCAACAGAGCAAACAAATGTTTGAATTCTCCAGCCAATTATTTGCCTCTAATTTACTTGACCAGCACTTCTTCCCTACACTGAAGAAAAAATTTCCTGAAAAAATGCTTTCTGCTGTTGTGCAGTCTTATCCATTTTTAAATAAACCTAAGTTAAAAGCAGAACTTCAGGTCATTTATTCTCGAGATGATTTTCAGGAAATGAAAAGTTCAGTAGCACTTCTGAAGTTTTTAATTGAAAATAGCCTTCAAGAACCCTTTGGAGACGTTATGAAATTGCTAAAATTGGTAGCTACTGTCCCAATGACGTGTGAAGCAGAGAGGTGTTTCTCCACTTTGAAGCGGATAAAAACGTTTCTTAGAAGCACCATGGCTGAAGATAGGTTGTCTGCTCTTGCCATGCTATCCATTGAAAAGGAAATGATCCACAAGCTTCCACATTTCAACGACAGTCATAGACAGATTCACCACGAAAAAGGAAAGGAGGATGGATTTTCTCTATAATCATACCTCTACAGGAGATTCAAACCTATCAACGTCTTCAGGATCATTTTAAGGCAATTTTAGAACTATAGATATATTTTAAATAATTTAGAAAGTCAAATAATTTGGAAAGGTAAACTTCATTAAGCAATAAAAGTGGTGAACCCCCTCTCTGCTTCACACGTCAGTTAAGTCACCAGCCGCCACTGGTGAACAGCATAATTTATAAATTAAAAGTCGGATAAATGGCAAACTCAGTATTTTTCAAAGATGGTGTTGTTTGTTTTCCAACACTTCCCTAGACACTGGCCTTCCAGATTATTTCATTCCATCAAGCGATGACCGGCAGCGGTGCCCTTTGCCTCCGATGATAGGGCGATGATGAGAATGACGGCTTTCACCGTGGATTCCGAACCAAGTATGGATATACTCAACATGATCTAGTTAGAGATAATGATTCGGATAGAGTTGTCTTAAAATCGCCTCCCCAGTGCAGGAATCGAACCACAGACCGTCAGCATGAGAGCCACGAACGAAACCACTGGGTTACCCCAGGGCCTGTGTTTTTCAAATATGTAATAGAAGATTTCCAAGAAAATTCCCCACTTCAAACTATATTTTACAGGAAAAATGTAATATTTCCAAAAATGGTTCAATTTTAATCAAAGTGTCATTGCTAAAGTATGTAGTTACGACAGTAAAGTTGTAACTGTATGTAGGTATATGTCCTATATAATAGTATATATAGTCCTATATATATATAGTTAGTTACAATTTAATAGTCAAACATTTAAGTACATATAGATTAGATTTATATCGATTTATATACCTACATATACAATTTAACTATCGTAATTACATCATTGAACAACATGGTCTTTTGATTAATATTGAACCATTTATATATTAAACTATATATATATATATATATATATATATATATATATAAAAACATTAATAGATACCTAACACACACACTGAAATAGGTAGATATTCTACATACTGAGCTACGAGGCCAATTCTGTTTTTATTGTTTGCAGTTTTCAGTTCTTTTACATTATTGTCGCTATTGAGTTGTTATTTGCGATGTCTTGTAAGTGTATAGCAATTTATGCTATGTATTGGTTTATTCTAAAGTAAGCACACATTTTGAAACAGCTGCATCTTTTTTATATATTAGCAGTTTGGTTTCATATTGCTGTTACTATTGTTGAAGATTTTTTATTTTTGAAGTCCGTATGTGCAGTGTACATGGTGGATAGAGAAAGTACCTATTGTATTCCAAACACCGAGATTTCGCCCAAAATACATGTTTTATGGTCCTCTGAATCCAAAAAAAAAAATTAGAAAAGGTTCTGTGTGAGTGCGTGTGTGTCTGTGGACAGCATAATTCAAAAACCAAATGTCGGTTGAATATCAAACTAGGTATTCTGGTTCAGTGTCTTATAAGAATGCCACACGAAGGCTTTCTAGATACCCGGCCATAAATCCGACTGACTATTGGTTCTGAGGTTATCTAAAAGAAAAAGCATTTCTTACCAGACCCAATACACGTGAAGAACTGGAACAGTCAATTTCGGATACAATTGAGAACATCTCTAGGAAAGCGCTTGCCATCGTCGTTTACAGAATAGGAAAATACTATTTCTTATTGAATAATCATAATTAATTGTATCTTGTCTTAATAAAATCTCATTTCTTTACGAACAAATTGGTGTATTTTTTTTTTTTTTTTTTTTTTTTTAGAATCTAAAAATTTGACAAATTTAAAACCATTTTAATCTGTGAACTCGCTTTAGAATATCTCTGTAAATTTATAGAATAGGCATTTTAATCATCTTACAATTGATTGAGTTTCCTCTATAATACCCATGAAAACAATAAAATGTGGGCTGGCTCCGTAGCTTTGTCCATAGAATACCTACCTGTTATGTGAGGGTCCCGAGTTCGATTCCCGGCTGGAGGTAGGGATTTTTCTTTAGCCCTGTTTATACCTATCCTCCCCAGAGACTGTAAGTATGAATGTGAATCCGAATGTGTGTGATCTAACGATTAAAATTAAAGATAAATAGAAACCTAACAACATCCGTATATGATTTATACCATTACCTATAGGAAATATGTTCCATGGGGAAATACCGCCAATTTGACCATGCAGTTGAAGGCGGTGTATAAATAGAACAAAAAAAAAACGAAATGAATGAAACTATTTCTGCAAATGTTTATCCATCCACTTCAAAAAATGAAGTAGATAGAAGCAAACGCCTATACAGTTTGGGGTGGGTGGTTTTCTTTGTGTCACTGCTTTGGAAGGTACTGAACCTGAATACCATGTTTTTTATTTGTTATACGTTTCGTTTTGAGTTATGCACATACACACAGAGACGTTTTTATAAATATCCTTTTTTATCTTCTCTAGCACGTACGTACACGTACATAGTACGAGGGCCGTTTGTTTTCAACCTCCGATAGGCTATAAATAAAAGACAAGTGCATAGAAAACAATTACTTCATTACTAAAAGTTTTGTACCCTTATAGTTACTTTTCAACATAATCACCGAAAAGATTGAGACATTTATCGTACCTGTGCTCAAACTTTGCAATACCCGCTTCAAAAAATGTTGCCGCCAATGACTTCAAATGAACATTGACTTTTGAAGATCTTCGTTGGTCTGAAAGTGCTGCCCTCCTAGCCACGTCTTCAGTTCAGGTAAAAGGTGAAAGTCGCTGTGTGCCAGGTCAGGACTGTACGGCGGATGATCGGAAATGTCCCATTGAAATTGTTCAAGGAGCCGATGGGTTGTGCCAGCAATGTGTGGACGAGTGTGTCATGGATCAACACAATTCCTGAAGTCATCATTCCTCTTTGTTTCGAATGGCTCTCCGCAAACGTCGTTAAGTACGAAGATCTTCAAAACAACGTCAATTCTCATTTGCAATCATTGACGGCAACATTTTTTGAAGCGGGTATTACAAAGCTTGGGCACAGGTACTATAAATGTCTCAATCTTTTCGGTGATTAAGTTGAAATGTAACCATAAGTGTACAAAATGTGTAGTAACAAAATAATTGTTTTCTATGAACTTGTCTTTTATTTATAGCCTATCGGAGGTTTAAAAAAAAAAAAAAAAAAAAAAACGGCTCTCGTAGACAGAGATTTCGATCGAATAATAGAATCCGATAGCGGAAATACATGTTTTAAGGCTCCCTGAATCCATAAAGAAAAGAAAGAACGATAACATTATTTTTACTTTCCCTACACGCACAATGTACATAGTGTATAGAGAATATATTGTATTCCGCCAAAAAGGTTATACCGAGATTTCACTGGAAATGCACGTTTCAGGCTTTCCGGTATAAAAAAGGAATTTTTAGAAAAATCTCCTGTGTGTGTGAGTGTGTGTGTGTGTGTGCGTGTTAGGTGTGATCGTGTATCTGTGAACATGATAACCCAAAAATGAAAACTCGGTAAAGTACCAAACTTGGTATTAAGTTTAGTATCTCCCAAGAATGCGACATGAAGCGTTTGAGACAAATCCCATCTGCCCATACTACTCTTTACATGGAACATATTTAGAACATTTTGGTTTTCTCAAAAGTTTGATTAAATACCGTGTACTGAAGATATATGCATGACAAATAAAAATGTGTATCTTGAATTATCCGGGAGTAGCCTCTAAGGACCTCTTTATTTTGAATGAAATTTGCTGAATTTTGCATAACTGGTAAACCTTAAAGAGATAGACAAAACGTAGATCTCGTTAAAGCACGCAATGTATGCCATACCTATACATTTTTTTCGAGGAGTTGACCATTTCTGAGTTATTCCTTGTTATTGGTGTCAGTTTAAAAACATTTAAAAGGTATTCTCATGCGGGAATTTTCAAATTCCTGGCTATACAAAGAAGCGGATTTCAACCACATGGCAACCAGCTTTTAAAAATATAGCATGAAGTAGACAGAAGAATAAGCTTTTTAAAAATAAATTGTTAATGGTCTCTGTGTGTGTGTGAGTGCGTGTGTGCGCGCGCGCGTGTGTGTATGTCTGTGGACGGCATAACTAAAAAATTAAGTAAGTTAAATACAAAACTTGGGCTTAAATTCATACCTTACAATGATGCAAGACAAGATTTTCAAATCAAACCTTCACCTAAACAAAACTTTACATGGAAAAATGTTTTATCATTTTCTCAAAAATGGTTTTAACAATTTTTATTACAATGCGATAGTTTAAGATATTTTCATGGCAAACGAAATATATATCTCGAATTTTATGGGAACAGCATCCAAGAGCTCTTCATTTTGGATGGCTTTTATCTAACTAATAAACGTAAGAGATAAACAAAAACTTACAGCACACAAAGTGTAGATCACGTTAAAACACACCATTAAATCTATACTTTTTTTGTAGAGCTAACGTTTCCACGATATTCTTTGTTAATGTTTTTTAGTTAAACTAATTAAACCTTTCTCAAACAGGAAGTCATATTTCTTTTCATCTCTTCTTTCTTTTACGGCTGGTCTTACAAAGAGAAACAAATTTCAATTGTTTCAGATGCGATCAGTTTTAAAAAAGATTACTTCGCTTTAGCCTAGTGATTCCCTTATTTTCCTTCTACTTACAATGACGCAATTCTGCCAACCTTTATCTCAATTAGTGTGATGTAGACAAAAGAATAATATTCTGTACGAATAGTTTGTTTATGGAACAGCTAGAGAAATTCATGTGAATGAAACACATCTGATTTTTTTTTTTTTAAATTCAGGTTGCCTCAAAAAATATTTTGCTCACATTTCGGTATCGATTTTTTTAGTAGAAAGCAATACTTAATCTACCAGTGGCGCAACTGCCCCGTATTTGATGTGTAAAGAGTTAAAAGAGTTACAAAACTCAACTTCAAGTAAGAACCCACCAGAGGGGAACTGGCCTGAACGACCTTCCCTTTACTCCTCTTACTTATCAGCGGAGACGATGAGCAGGTCGCGCTCGAGCATTTCTCAAAGGAAATGATAGGAATAGGAAACGGGACTGGAAAATTCGGGAGATGTAATGACCTACCTGGTGACCAGAGGAATCCCTCTATAAAGCCCATAGTTCAGGTAGACCAAACACGGGATCGAACCCGCGACCTCCCAATTGGGGACCATTAACGAAACCGCCTGAGCGGTTAATCTTGTGAAAATTGGTGTAATTGGTAGGTAAGTTTTAAGTGGTAGAAGATTAAGTTCTGTACAAACAGTATATTTGTATTTTCTGCATTCCTAAGTAGAGCAAATGGCATTGTTACGATATTTTCATGATAGAATTTGAATTTCTAGTTCATGAATTCGCCATTATAGGCCTTGGTGACGAGGGATCAGTTTGCGCCCACAGATGACACTGCAGGACGAAATCACGACTTTCGGACGCGAAATGGCGGAACATTTTTCCCCAAAGCCTTCTTTTTCAAGATATGGGGTTCTTTTACGTGCAAATAAACATTACACGGAACCACCGGCTCTACTTACCTTCCGAAGGAGGCCATGCTAAGGATCTTTGCATTCGAAAAAAAAACCCATCACCCTCCGCCAGGCTTGAACCTGTAATCTTCGTTTTTAGAGGCTAGCCTACTACATCACGGAGGGTGACAAACAAACATTGTAGATCTATTTAAAACACACTAGTTATTCTAAATACTCTCTTTTTTATGACATAAGTTATATCCAGGTATATTAATGGTATGAATGTATTTCGGATGAAATCTTTGCATAGAAGTTTTGGGTGGAATACAATACCTTCTCTATCTATACATTATGCACATATTACGTGTAGAGGAAATAATAATATTTCGTAAGAATAGTTTGTTAACACTATTGAACAAAAGAGATTAGAGAAATCCATGTGAATGTAACACATCAAAATTCGTTTCAAGTGGGAAGTCGCTATTGGTTATCCTCCTAGTTTTACAAAGAGCATGGAATTTCGAAGCCATCACATAATGATGGCTGCTTAAAAATCTGACTATCGTTTTATCTATTGTATCTTTCTTACACCTACAACGAAAGTGTAATGTCAGTGTTAGCTATTCCAAGAAATAGAAGCTTGACTAGTTCTATATCATGACAATATTTTTACTTTCTCTACACGGTACTATATATAGTGCATTGAGAAGGTATTGCACACCACCCAAAAATTCGATACCAAGATTTCGCCGGAAATACATGTTTTAGGACCCCCTGAAAAAAAACAAAAAAAAAAAAACACATTTAATGTCCGCGCGCGCGTGTGTGTGTGTGTGTGTGTGTGTATGTGTGTGTGGTCCGTGGGAAGCATAGTTCAAAAATGAAAGGTCCGTTAAATACCAAACTTTGTATTTAAGCTCAGTATCTTCCAAGGATACAACACGAAGCTTTTCAAGAAAACCCTCCACCTTCAACTACCCTTTACATGAAAAAATTATCGACAATTTTTATTTAAATATCATATATTAAAGATGTTTACATGACAAATAAAATAAATATCTTCAATTTTATGGTAATAGCCTCTGAAGACATGCTTATCCTGGATGAATTTTGAGGAATTTTGCATAGCTGGTAAATCGTAAGAGATAGACAAAAACTTACTTCACAAAAAATGTAGAGCTCGTTAAAACACACAACTTATCTTATATGCTTTTTTTTCGTGGAATTGACCGTTTTTTAGATATTCTTTTTACTGGTTTCAGCTTTAAAACACGTATACTTTACTCATACGGGAATTTGTCAACTCCTGTTCATAAAAAGAAAGGAACTTCAGTCACATAGCAACCAGCTTTTGACTATCACTTTAACCAATGGTACTCCCTTATTTCGCTTCTACTTACAAGGAAACAAGTAATAAGACCATTTCTGCTATTTTTTTTTTCTCGATTAGAATGAAGTAAATAGAAGCATACGCTTTTTAACAATAATTTGTTGCAGAGACGTAGAGAAAGTTATGTGAATGGATTATATCAGATTTTTTCCAATGTATCATTGTCTCACACTTTCAATTTTATATTGCAGTCACCGTAACTCATGAAATGCTTTGGAGACAGACTCGCCGCATTTCAAAGGTTTGAGAAATCGATTTTTATGTACTCAATTTACAGCAGTTAGCTAAAAGAACACAAGAGCTATGTTCTACTTTTAAATAAACAAAGGTATCGTTGTATGTGCTGGCAATACGTAGAGAAACGAATGGAGAAGGAAAGCTACTTCCGTTCTGTCATTACAAAACAGGAAGTAGCATAGATTGGCGAGCAACAATCAGTGAAAAATTAATTCAGTGATATAAATATCACGTTCCTACAAATTGAGTTTCAAATCAAGAACCGGTTGTATTTTTATTTTCTCTTAGTACGTATTTTGTACAATGCACATGGCAGGTAGAGAGGGTATTGTATTCGATACCGATATTTCACCGGAAATACATGTTTTGGGGATTCTTGATTCCAAAAATGCATTCTTAGAATAAAGAGCAGTGTAAATGTGTGTTTGTGGGTAGTATAACTCAAAAAGGAAAAAACGTTAAATACCAAGCTTAGTATTTCCAAAGATACGACAGGAAAATTTTAGAAAAATCTCCTTACCCCATGTAATCTTTTTTTAACTTTTCGATTTTCTAAAAAAATGGCTCTAATTGTTTTGATTAAAATGCTGTATATTAAAGAAGTTTACATGAAAATAAAATGCATATCCTAAATTTCTTGGGGTTAGCCCCTGGAGTGCTTTTCATTCTGGATGATTTGCATAACAACAAGTAAATCACAAGCGATAGACCAAAACTTATTACAAAGAGGATGTGAATCTCGTTAAAACACTCAATATATGATATATACAGTTTTTGTGGATCTGATCATTTCAAAGATATTCCCTGTTATTGGTTTCAATTTTAAAGTACTTAAAACTTTTCTTAAGAGGCGTCATACCTCTTTTGGTTTACTCATGGCCGTGAAAAGAGAACCGAATTGCAAGGACATTCGCATAGCGACATCTTTTAAAATATTTGACAGTCGCATTAGCTTAGTGTATTCCCGAATTTCCCTTCTACTTTTACTAAGCAATAAGACAATTTCTGGTATTGTTTCTTTTGATTAGCGTCATGTAGATAAAAGAATAAGATATTGTAGTAGTTTATTTGCAGAAAAATATAGAAAGTCATGTGAATGGAACATGTAACATGCAACAAATTGTTACACAGGCAAAAGTATATATTTTTCTTGCTTATAAAGATAGGTATTCGCTCAAACAGTAATGCTGCTATCACAGAATTCGTTAAAAATGTTTTACAGATCAAGCGAAACCTCAGTGGTAACAGGCTCGCATTCAGGACGACTTTAACGTAAAATCCTTATTCCAACCAACGGTATACCGAGATATACCGCAATACATTCGTTTTTCTTTTTTTCAGCTTGATCATACAAAGAGAGCAGAATTTCAAAGACACCACATAGCGACCAGCTCTTGAACGATTTGATTGTCGTATCATGTTTTGGGGATCCCTGAATTCAGAAAAAGCATTTTTTAAGAAAAAATCAGTGTGTATCTGTGAGTTTGTGGACAACATAGCTCAAAAACGAAAATACTGTTAATTACCAAACTTGGTATTTAAGGTTGGTATCTTTCAAGGATGTGACACGAAGATTTTCAAGAAAAACCCCAACCTCAACTATCCTTTACCTGGAAAAATTGTTGAAGTTTCCTTTCAAAGATGCTTTTAAATGTTTCTATTAAAATGCCGGATATTAAAAATATTTACATTACAAATAAAATGTATATCCGGAATTTTCTAGGAATAGGCGCTGAAGACCCCTTCATCCTGACTGAATTTTGCTGAATTTAACATAGTTGGTAAACTGTAAGAGATACACAAAAACTTAATACACAAGAAATACCTATACATCTTGTTAAACACAATGTATATCATATACATTTTTTAGAGTTGACCGTTTGCCAGATATTCCGTGTTATTGGTTTCAATCGTAAACTACCGAACTTTTCTCAAACGGGAAATCACTTTTCATTTCATCTCAAATTTTGTTTTACTTTAATTTCGTTACATAGCGACCAGTTTTTAAAAGATTTGATATTGCTTTAGTCTTTGGCTTACTGGATGCCCTTATTTTCTTTTTGCTCAGAAGGAAGCAAGTAATGACACAATTTCTGCAAATGCTGGTGCCGATTAGCATGATGGAGATAAATGAATAATCTTTTGTAAGAATTGTTTGTTTACAGAACTGGCAAAGAAAGTCTTGTGAAGGGAACGCATCAGATTTTTACTTTCTCTAGCCAGTATGTACAATGTACATAGTGGATAGAGAATGTATGTGTTACGTTCAGATATTCGATACAGAGATGTCACCGGAAATATATGTTTTGAGGTCCCCTGTGTCCGAAAAAACATTTTTGCTTCCTCTACACGTACTATGTACGCAGCGTGTAAAGAAGGTATTGTATTGCACCCAAAAATTCAATACCGAGATTTCATCGGAAATACATATTTTGGAAGCATTTTTACTTTCTTTACACGTACTATGTATAGAGAAAGTATTGTATTGCACCCAAAAATTCGATACCGAAATGTCACCGGAAATACATGTTTTGAGACCTCTGAATCCGAAAAAAAAGGAAAAAAATTTTTAGAAATAGGTCCTGTGTGTCTATGTGTGTGTGTGTGTGTTTGTGAAAAGCAAAGCTCAAAAACGAAAAGTTCGTTAAATACCAAACTTAATATTTAAATTCAGTATCTCCAAGATATTTACATAACAAATAAAATGAATGTCTTGAAATATTCTGGTAATAGCCTCTAAAGACCTCTTCATTCTGGATGATTTTTTTTTTTTTAATTTTGCATAAATAGTAAACCATAAGATATATACAAAAACTAACTACACAACAAATGTAGAGCTGCTTAAAACCAACAATGTATGTCATATACATTTTTTTCTGGAGATGACCATTTGCGAGATTATCCTTTATTGTTTCAGCTTTAAAATCCTTTTAGAAACTTTTCTCATACAGGACATTGTAAACACAGATTAAAACATCTTATATGTTCCATTCACATGACTTTCTCTACATCTCTGCAACAAATTATTGTTAAAAAGACAATATTTCGATTTATTTCATTCTAATCCAGAAGAAAATAGCAGAAATAGTCTTATTACTTGCTTCCTTGTAAGTAGGAGCGAAATAAGGGAGTACCATAGATTACAGTGATAGTCAAAAGCTGGTTACTATGTGACTGAAGTTCCTTTGTTTGTATGGACAGGAGTTGACAAATTCCCATATGAGAAAAGTATGTTTTCTAAAGCTGTAACCATAAACAAGGATATCTCAAAAACGATCAACTCCACGAAAAAAATGTATATAACATAAATTGTGTGTTTTAACGTGCTCTAAATTTTTGTGAAGTAAGTTTTTGTCTATCTCTTACGGTTTAGCAGTTATGCAAAATTCCGTAAAATTCATCCAGAATAAAGTAATCTTTAGAGGCCATTCCCAGAAAATTCAAGATATACATTTTATTTGTCAGGTAAATATCTTTAATATACGATATTTTAAACAAAATCGTTAGAGCCATTTTTGAGAAAATCAAAATTTTTGAAAAAAGTTCTATGTAAAGCGTAGTTGGGGTGGGGGGATTTTCTTGAAAATCTTCGTGTCGCATCCTTGGAAGAAACCAAACTTAAATACCAAGTTTGGTATTTAACGGTCCTTTCGTTTTTGTGCTACTGTCCACAGACACGCACACATACGCTCACACGCATACACACAGGCACACAGACACGGACCTTTTTCCAGAATTTTTTTTTTGGATTCAGGGGGACTCAAAACATATATTTCCGGTGATATCTCGGTATCGAATTTTTGGGTGCATTACAATATCTTCTCTATACACTATGTACATAGTACGTGTAGAGAAAGTAAAAAACGAAGTTCAATCTCATAGCAACCACATTTTAAAACATGTGAATGTCGGTTTAGCCTAGTGTATTACCTTATTTTCCTTCTATTTATACGGAACTAATTAATAGACCGTTTCTGCTAGTGTTTATCTCAATTAGCCTGGAGTGATAGAATAATAAAGTTATTAACAATAATTTGTAGAGGAAGTTACCCTTACATGGAACATTTTTCGAAAATTTTGATTTTCTTAAAAATGGCTCTAACGATTTTTATGGATATTGCGTATATTAAAGGTATTTACATCACAAATAAAACGTATATTTTGAATTTTCTGAGAATAGACTCTGGAGCTTTTTATTCAAGTTGAGTTTTGAAGAATTTTGCATAACGGTTAACCTGTAAGAGATAGTCAAAAACTTGCCACACAAAAATGTAGATCTCGTTAAAACACATAATTTAGTCACTTAGGTTTTTCTTGTATGTAGAGTTGACCTTTTTCGAGATATTCGTTGTCATTGGTTCAAATTATTATATTTGATCTAAAAGGAATAATGCAATTTCAACATCAAAAATCAGATATTCTATTCACATGACTGCTCTACCTTTACTGCAAACAAACTAGTCTTACAAAAGATTATTCTTTATCAATATCATTCTATTCTTTTATCTATAAACATTCGCAGAAATTGTCTTATTACTCGTTTCCTTTTAAGTACAAGAGAAATAAGGGCATACTCTAGGCTAAAGTGATAGATACATCTTTTAAAACCTATCGGTATATGAAACCATTAAAATTCTTTGGGTGTCCAGGAGTAACACAAAAGAGACATGAAACGAAAGATCGCGTAAAGTTTTTGAAAGGTTTAATTAGTTTAAAATTGAAACCAATAACAAGGAATATCTCGGAAATTAACTCCACAGAAAACTGTAGTATATGACATAATTTGCGTTTAAATGAGCTGTACATTTTTGGAGCAGTTACTTTTTGCCCATCTCTTATGGTTTACCAGATATGCACGTCATTCTAAACGAAGAGTGGCTACTCCCAGAAAATTCGAGGAATACAGTTTATTTGTCATATAAATACATTTAATATATGGTAATTTAATTAAAACCGTTAGAGAAAGTTTTGAGAAAATTTAAATTTTCGAAACTTTTTCCGCGTAAAGCGTAGTTTGGGGTAGAGTTTTCTTCTTAAAAACCTTCGTGCCGCATCCATAGACGATGCTGAACTACAATAAGAAGTTTAGTATTTTACCGAATTTTCGTTTTTGAGTTATCGTGTTTATAGACGCATCGACACCCACAAATAACATTCTCCACACTCACGGACCTTTTTCTAAAATACTTTTATATATATACAGGAGATGCTAGAGCATGTATTTCCTGTGAAATCTCAGTATGAATTTTTGGGTGAAATGTAAATACCTTCTATACTCGTACCTATGTACTTTTTACTAGTAGAGAAAGTAATTAATATAATTTTCGTTAAAAGGAATCGTAAGGAAAAAGGTTAGCATAAAGATACAATTTGGTCAAATCCACAATTAAAAGAACCTTTCTCTCGATCTTCTATATTTTTTGTTAAAAGTTACTTAATTTTATAACAATAAAATATGTTTAATAGAATTATGGATATGACATAAAATATGAATTATTTATTCTTGGGCTACCAACCCAGCTGCCGATCATGCCCATATGTGCAAGTCAGATGAGGAGAGGATATGGTCAGCACCATGCTATCTCCATTCATAATGATGCCTCTCATGATCGAGACCCTTACCTATTGCAACTCCTCAAATGTATCACGATTTGAGTGGTCAAACAAATCCGATTCCGCATGGATGCATTGGGAGCCAGATCGCCACGGTGTTCACCGTGCCTGCCTAACTAATAACCTCTCTACAGTAGTATACGTCTATAGTTTGGGCTTTTCTTCTCCATATTTTCCGTTAGTATACACATAAAATACCCAAGAATTGTGTAAACTATGCCACTTAAAATTAAAGACTTTGGTAGAATTCTCTCGCAATCCAATCAAATATATAATAACTTCCTGTTAATAAGATGGGACCAAAACTAGCGAACCGGTGTTTCATCCATACATAGCAGTTAATATAAAATACTAAAAAGACAGGTCGTCTCCTTAGCGCGATGGTGGAGTTGCTGCTTGACAAGCGGTAGACCTGGGTTCGATTCCCAGGGGATTTTTTCCCCCGCTGGGAAACCTGGACCGGGGTGCACTCAGCCTCGTGAAATCCCTGGGGGAGCGGGGCAATATAGGAGCTACTTGATGGAGAAGAGGCGGCTCCAGGTCGTGAGGACCGCATTAACTGGGCGGGGGGAATCGAAGCACTCACCACGTCTCACCTCCAATACTGCATCCCATCCATAACGACTGTAATGGACCGAAATAGAGGACGCAACGGCCGGGTGGTAGGCGGTAGGCGATAGGCCAAGGCTCTGCCAAGGAGTCACAACAACGATTGTGATAATAATAATAATAATAATAATAATAATAATAATAATAATGCACTTCTGTAATCAAACGACATAATTAAGGCTCAAAAGTTGAGACTTTGCATATCTAAGCGATTGATATCAAATATTACGAGTATATTGACTCTCGCTATCACTATTCAGAAAGAAAATAAAAAGAAAGAAAGAAGAAAATTTGGAATTACACTCGTAGTTAATTCCTTTGCTAACCGTTTAAGAGGTTTAAAAGAAGTCACACGTTTTTCCCACTTAGCTTTCTCGTTTATCGAGCAACCTCACACATTTGAGAATACACTGAAGAGAACTGGAATTTCTAGAAGCACATTAACTGATATAAATTAAAATTTATCACCTTGATTATGTCACTAGTATGGAAGAAAGAAAAGAAAAGAAGCAGAAATTAGTAATAAAATGCTAAGGTTTTAATTGTATGTGAGCTATGATTTAGTTGATGACTGGATGCGAATTGTGCAAACCTATTCCATCTATTCATTACATTGACTTCAAACTACAAGTTACATGCAATGTGCTTTAGAAACATACAGCTCAATTGTGTTTAATTAAATTCTTCATTTTATTGTTATACTATACAGCAATAGGTATAGCCAATATTAAATATACTTATTAGATCCTATAAAACAAGTAACGAATATCAACAATATTAATTTATAGATTCAGATGATAAAATGGAGTGCTTATTAGCTTTATTTTAAAAAATTAGATTAATATTTTAATATACCTAATCAGTAGTTTATTAAAACATTGATGACACGTAGACTTTATCTTTTGCAACCCTTATAAACAGCTATATTTTGTCCCATCCTTTGTAATACTTTTATTAATTTACAGTTAAAGGGGTAACGGATAGTATTTATCCTAAACATTTTCTAGTCTCTTGTACAATAATTTCATAGTAAGTATGGAGGTTTAACAACTCAGTCATCAAAGTCGGACAAGATATATAAATGTTAATAAAATCATTAGTATTATTTTAATAGTTCTAAAATGAGAGATTTGAGTTGTTAATAATAAACAATGGAGCTGCGGTAGCAATACGATTATGTTTACAACATAATAAATTTAAGAAGAAAAAGTTTTAAATACATCTGCAGATAACAAAAATTGTAATTTCTTCAATATGTTCTAAAATAATTTTGATTTGTTATGATACAAATGAAAAAAGTTGAGTCTGATACTGAAATACCTGAGCATGCAGCTATTGAACTAGGAATAGAAACGGAATCTCATGAAAAATAATAAAAGAAGTTTACTTTTTTAAAAAAGAATTATAGTATGCTCAAGAGAAGGTTATGATTGTACACTTCTCTTGAAAGCTATAACAGAAAAACTGAATTCGTTTAAGACTCTCTACTATTTTCAAATAAAGTGGAGCTAGTACATTTTATGTGATTAACATTTGGCACTAGTACGATAAATTAACTGCATATTATTATACAACTTTAAATGTTTACTACACTAGCGCAGTAAGACAGGTGATTTCATTGTTTTATATTAATATTACGTAAGCAAAATGGATTACATGTATTACGCAGTTGCAAAGAAAGTGTGACATTCTTATTTTTCTCGAATCTCCGAATCTGACTTACATTAGTGACTGCATAAGTAACCATTGATGCACAGCAGAAGTTATTGAATTTTAAAAAATGAAATAGGAGCAAAGAAATTACGTTTGAAGTGACTACGATTTCTTCTGTTGTTTAAGAAAAGTCTTGGCGGTGTGAATGAATGCGATATTGACGCACTACACTTAAAGAAAGATACTTACGGACAATCTTTGGATGATATAGAGAGACTCGAACTGGCACTAAGCAGGACCAGCGAGACAAACACTACCACGCGTACATGCGTCATGATGAACACACTTCAACTGGGAGAAATGTAACAGCAAGGTTCCCGGATGAGATAACACCCGGCATTATCGCAGTCAACAGCTCCCTGACTCATTTTGAACCCAGAGGCTCACAAGGGACTGTATCCCCCTTTCTTACAGCTGTAAATTCAGATCTGACCCAGTCCGAAATTTTCTCAGGGGACTTGGATCTAGAGTCCATTATTGTCTCACCAGGAAGATATTCAGGTTACAAGTCCCTGGACAGAGCACTGTATATTTTCAATGAGATTAAACCAATAATTTAGTTGCAAATTACCCAATCTCCACACCTAACTGGAATCAAAGGACACGCGAAAATCTTATCAGAAACCAACATATATTGGAATCCTATTTGTAACCGTGTCAAAGGACTGTAAAACGGCAATGAATTTCGGATGTTTTAATGTTCTCCAGAAGGTGCCTTACGAGTAAATCAATATTTTGGACATACCAAAGCGAGGTATGTGCATAGGTCCTTCCTCTGCATCCGTTGTTTGCTAAAAAGCTTCGCTCAGAATCTGGATTATTTATGTACAGATATATGCTGCGGGTTGGACAAGACCTGTCAACATTACCAACGAAATAAGGAAGACTAAACCTGTAGACTCACAATATAAAGTAGATAACGTATTGGCGAAGATATACTGTAAAACATCTAATTTGCAGTGATAACTCCTATAGCCAGCAGTTTCTTGATGTTTGGATTTTAAAGACTGGATGTCCAGCGTCAACTATCTCAATAGATTCCATATCTGCGCTTATTAATTATTCAGCATTTGGTTACACTTCATCTGCTCGATATTCATCTCTGAGAGACAGCGATGTATATTAATCGAAAGTGTACTTTTTAGCGGTACCTACACAATAGTGAAACAAACTTTTAATGCATAATTGGGACAACATTTGGATGATGTTACTGGCTAGATCACTGAGCTATGGCTAGATTATGGTATAGGATGGTTAATGATGTCACTTACCAAAGAAAAATTGCATTGTTGCACATCAGTCCTAATACACATTGCTGGATCTCCTTTATCTTCTGTCCGGGATATAATCTTGTCATGTCAATTTCCAAATTATCCACCATTCAAGTTTTAAATAATATCCTTCTGTGCGCAAATGAAAGTCAATACTGATTTATAGCTGAGCGTATAGAATATGTTTTAAGTTGCATATCCTTATATAGAGCCTTCAACTCATTTTATGTTTCTAGTTCTAATGTGGACCGAAATGTTTTTCTTAGTTGCTTGATATTTACTTTCTCTTGTTAATGGAGTAAAGGCATATTATTTCATTTTTGTGACCGTGTTTTTCATTATATTATATATATTCTTTCAAATTTGTGTCACAGAAATATGTAATTAGTATACATATAAATTTTTATGCATTACATTCAGATTACTCTCTAATCACATTATTTGTCACTTTCTCTAGCATATATGAGTATATAATGTATTCAGTAGATAGAAAAGATAATGTATTCTACCCAGAAGTCGATGTCAAGATTTCGACTTATGTTTAGAGGTCCCCTGATTTAAAAAACCATTTTAATAAAAAGGTCCACGCGCGTGCGTGCGCGGTGTGTGTGTGTGTGTGTTTGTGTGAGAGAGAGGACAGCATAGCTCAACAACGAAAACACCATTAAAAACCAAACTTGTTATTTATATTCAATATGTTCCAAGTAAAAACAAGATTTCTTGCATGGTGTTATCACTAAGTTTCTGCAGATTACACAGGGATTTCTGCTGCTGAGCTTAGGTGAATGAACGAAAACATCTTTAACTTGTTATACTTACTGTTTGGGGGCAGAGAATCAATGTTTTCAACATCTAATTAAGGTAAGAACTCCAGTGTACCTTTGCTGGCACCACTTTCCCGGCAACTCTCGGATCTCTCGCACAGTGGAGAGAGGCTGCAGAGCAGTTACCTTATAATTTAATGACGCTAAATATTTTAATATATAATGTTAAATTCTGCTTGTAATCATACTGTGTGAACACAATTAAATTATAGTTCATAGAAAAAAAATATGATGTGTTATACTCACATGACTTTCTCTAGCTGCTCTACAAAACTCCTACAAAAGGTTATTTTTCTTTGTACACAATGCTAATCAAGATAAATGTTTACAGAATGTTATTACTTAGTTCCTTATAAGTAGAAGGTAATAAGGAAATGCACTATGCTAAGCTATCGTTATGCGATTGTCATTGCAAACCACTTCTTTGCTTGGCCAGGAGCAGAACAAAAGAAAAACAGACATTTCCTATGTGAGAAAGGTTTAAGTACTTCACAATTGAAACCAATAATAAGGAATATCTTGAAAACGGTTACCTCCACAACAAAAACATAAAGGACAAAAATTGTGTGTTTTGTCATGAGGTACATTTTTTATGTAGTACGTTTTTTTAGAATTAAGCAAAATTCAGCAAAATTCATCCAGGATAAAGAGGTCTTCAGAGGCTATTCCCAAAAAAATTCGAGATATACATTTTATTTCGGACATAAATAGCTTTAATATTCCGGATTTGAATCAAAATCGTTAGAGCCATTTTTAAGAAAATCAAAAATTTTGAAATTTTTTCCATATAAAGGGCAGTTTTTTGTGGTGGAATTTTTTTGAAAATCTTTGTGTCACATCCTTGTAAGATACTAAACCTAAATACCAAGTTTGGTATTTAGCGGTATTTTTGTTTTGGGGCTATGCTGTGCACAGACACACACAGACAGACAGACAGACAGACAGACACACACACACACTGACCTTTTCTTAAAAATGCTTTTTTCGGACTCAGTGGACCCCAAAACATATATTTCCGGTGAAATCTTGGTATCAAATTTTTGGGTGCATTCTCTATCCCTATGTACATTGTACATATGGGGTTAGAGAAAGTAAAAATATATAAAATTGACTGATTAATCAATTAAAGGCATTTGGTTAATTGGTCAACATTTTTAATTTATTAGCAGATCTAATTTTATTATTTGTCTTCATATTTATTATACTTTCTCCATTGTTGAAATCTCAAAATTGAAAAAATCGAAATTTCTCTTTCTGAAGTAATAAATTGATAAATGTTATATACACATACAAATAAATAAGCAAAATCATTAACTATGCATAAAAGTGACAAAGTTAACTTAATTTTATACTTCTTTGATGCCAGTCTAAAATCAACAACTTCCTTTTATTCCAAATTTCAATTTGCATTAAATGTACAAAGTATATAATGCAACACAGAGAAAAAGCGGGTTGGTAATGAAATAGTAATTTATACAACAAGTGGATAATATTAATGATTATGGCATGTTGTTCAAGTGTCATATTAAGATTATCTACAAGTTGGATTCAACTTTTTATGCAATATTAACAGTATAAATTGTAGAAAATAAGTCATTAACTAATCAAGCATCCATAATACACATGAGAGAGGATATCTTCATATGTTTGTAAATGAAACATTAGCTTCCATCTCCCTACATTTTATTTGTTGATACCTAGCAAGTTGAACCAATAAACAAGAGAGCCACTCACATGCATTCCCTTCCTGGGAAGAAGTGAGTAGATTTGAGGATGCCATAGACTCTGTATATCTTCAGCCTGATTTATCCATCCATCCACATATTGGAATATAGCCTCTTTCAATACAGTAAGCTATGTAATTATAGGTAAATTCAGATCAGAATGTTATTATTCTCTATTTAATAATTAATAAAAGTTTTTCCATCCTTTTTGCTCAAAGAAAAGAATGTCACAAAATTGTTTCATCTTTCTCTGGAAGCAATGACAGCTTGGAATACTGATATTGCATATTTGTTATAGGAAATACTCATTTGCTATTATTGGCATGCAAGGCATAATAAGGTAATTATGCATAATATTGTCACTATAACATCAGGGATACAGTCCACCCTAAAATCAGAGACAACTAAATCTGGCTGAAAATTACCTACTATTGTAACTAAACTATAAATGCCAAAATGAAATTATCATGATATAGAATGCACTAACCAACTGTTTATAATGATAGGATTATACAAATATAATGTTTATCATAGTGCATGTACAAAACTGCATAGTTAGTGGTCAAAAATACAGTAATCAACTGGAAATAAAAGATAAATACTTAGATACCTGAATCAGTCTTATTTTATTTGATGCATTTGAAACATATCTTCCTTGGTTCAGAGATATACTTTTCTCTTGTAATACATTCACATTAAAAAAATATTAATGCTTTGAGTGCCAAAATTTAAATACAAACAGTACATATAAATACAATATTATAAACTTGAAGTCAGTGTTGATAGTCTGCTAGCTTGATTTCTCATTACTTCTTCTGCACAAAGCATCTTCGTTTACTATCTCAGTATAATTTGGAGGTTCTGCATCATGGAGTTTTGCATGTGAACGCAATGTACCACTCATTACAAACACTGGATTGTTAAAATAATGTACCACTGAAACAAACAGAGAAATAATATGCAACAATTAAAATTATATTAATAATAATATCATGGTATAAATTTTTAAACTGAAGACCTTAATTTTAAAATAGTCTACTACTGGTCAACATCAAGTTTTTTGAAATGACCTCAAACTTTGGAAATAAATCCTTTAATGCTATGGTGTGAAATGAAAACATTCAGATTTATTCAAATATTGAGATAGATAACCTTTTAAAAAGTTATAAAATCTCATCAAATATCCACCTAATAAACAATTTCAAATATGTAAAATAAATTTTACAAATTACATTAATTAGTTAGGTACATATTTAAAAGGATGTCACAGTTCATGTTACTCTAATGCAGATGCACAAAGTGATGTCATCTTGAATGAAACACATAGTGCTATAAAAACCTTGAAGCTGCCTAAATTGAAATTAAAGACATTTGATGGCAACGTGAGAAACTTTTGGGTGCAGTTTAAAAGAATAAATGATGATGTTAGCATAGAACCAGGAGAAAAATTCCAGTATTTATATCAAGTTGTGGTGGAAGGGTCTTGTATCCAGCTATCTGCCATCTGCAGAAAATTATCCAGAGGTTATTGAACAGCTTAAACAAAGTTTGCATGTGACAAACTTTTAATTGATATATATGTGTGAGAGTTGCTTCAGTTAGTTCTCCAGAAATGTTCTCTACATAATGAGGTAAGCCTAAGAAATCTTTACGATAAATTAGAAAACAACTGAGAGCTTTGGAAACCTTAGGTATGATTGCCAATAAATATGAAGCTATGTTGCTTGCTCTGGTGGAATCTGCTATACCTGATGATATGCTAAAAGCTTGGGGAAGGTCTTGAATCCAGTGAGACAGGGATCAGGCACATAATCTGGAAAAGCTTCTGACGTTTGTAAGGCTACAATTGAAAGAGAGAAGAACACTCACTTAGTTATAGCTTGTACAAATTTTCTTCTTCGTCTTCATTTATGATACAGTTTTCCATCATTTCTCCGTGTGCACTTCAGCCTGGCACTTATTGTGCTATCTGTTTTGTTTAGAGCCAACCCATTACACCTGCATCCCTTAAAAAGGAGTGCAGCCTTGCAATGGGTATGGCTTCTATGAACATTTGTATCTCTTGCGAGCCAAAGCTTCACAGGAGCATAAAATGTGCTGGGCGTTTCAGTCTCCTTCCTGCAAAATCTGCAGTCTAAGTTGCCCTGAAGCACCTCAATTGTGTTGAAATGCTGTTTCTGAGCTCTTTCCTTACATGGTCCTTTGATAAATGTCTATTTCCTGGGGTTTTACGCCAGGTCTTGTAATGTTCTCTTTTGGACCAGTTCTTAGTAGCTTCTCTAATTAAACACAGAGATGTTCCTAGAGCCAGCTCTGGTCCAATAAATTGTGAAGCTGCTACTTGTCTTGCAAGTTCTTAAGCTTTTTCATTGTCTCTATGCCCTTATGGCCCGGCACCCAGATGAGTTGAACCTCATTCTGTTCTATCAGGTCATTAAGATTATTTAGGCAATTTTGAACCAGTTCTAATGTAACCTTATAACTACTAAGAGCCTTAAGTGCAGCCTGGCTATTTGAGTATATAAGTTTCTGTTTACCAGTCGTACGAGTTTTAGCTGTACTGAAAATGTAGATAAAAATACCTACCACAGCTGTTATTTTTTCTGACAATGGTATAAAAAATGGCAAAGGCTGTATTTGGAGTGAGAAAACTCTCATATTTCCCAAAATTGCTTCAAAACGAAAGATTACACTTGAATAAAGAACCAGACATATTAAAGAAGAAAGGAGCGTGTTTTTGGTGTCTTAAAAGAGGACATACTTCGAAACAATGCAAGACATCAGTAAAATGTTTGCTTTGTCAAAGGGGTCACCATGTTATTATGTGTCCAAAGTTAGATAACTATGAAAATAAAGAAAGTAAGTTAAGTCTATAACAAACAAGGGTGATGGGCCTAAAACCCAAGCATTGATAATACACGAGAAAAATGAAACTATGTTACAGACTCTCATTGTTGAAGTTGAAGGTCATCACACAAATAATTTAGCAAGAGTGTCGTGGATTCAGGGTCTCAACGATCATATATAACAAAAGAGAGGATTATACACTTTAATTTGGGAATATTTTTTTGGGGGTTTGTACAAGTATAGGAGTGTATTCAGTAAAATGTTAGATAAAATTTTATACTTTTGGAAAAAATGATTTAATTAGTAAAATGTTTAATTTATATACGCATTCATAAACTAGGTCTGGAAAAGGTGGGAGAAGAAACCATGGCCCACCATTGGTTTGGAGAGTCAAAACAAAACAAAGTGTGCATATGTACCATATTACATTACACAGCATGGATTCACACTTCAAGTGTACAGCTAAAGTCTTAGATCAAGATCAAATATGTTCACACATACCATGATTAGTAACACAAGATTATTATCCTATTCTGAAGAGTAAAAACATTAGTCTGACAGTGTAGGATTTGTTGTGTCTGAAGTGAAGATACTCTTGGGAGCAGATGTTATAAGTCGATTGCTGACAGGAGCTATTTTTGAACTGAATGATGGGATGACTAGTGGAGACGAATCTTGGTTGGAAAACAATGGGCAAAAGGAAATCAAGTGCTAATTTTAATGCTATTGTAACTCTTAACTATTTGAACACTTTGAATATGGCATCTAAAACAATAGGCCTCAAAGAGCCCATTGAAGTAAAGAAGAACAGACAGAGACTACCCCAGCAGGACTAGAGTTAAATCATTATAAAATCAAATACATGGCAAATGTAAATAATAGAAATTATATAATACTAAATAGAGAAAGATATGAAAAGGTCAACTCATTTAATTACTTAGAATCAATGATGAACAAAGATAATGACATATTGAAAGAAATTAGAGAGAGAACAGCAAAAGGTAACCAATGTCTCCATGCTCTCAATAATATAATGAAAGCCAGATATATTGGGAAGAAAATTAAAATAAGGCTATATATGATAATTAAACCTATAGTAACATATTGAAGCGAATCTTGGGTGTTAACATAATGAGCAAAAACAATATTGGTAACATGGGAAAGGAAGATATTAAGAAAGATTAAGGCCCAATATGTGATGGTGGAATTGGGGTATCAGAACAAATAATGAAATAGCAGAGCAATATAAAGATTTGGATACAGTAAATGATATAAAAATCAGAAGGCTTAAATGGCTGGGCGATTTGATAAGAATGGAAGATATAAGGATTCCTAACATCACACTAAATGCAAAGCTGGACAATTAGAGCAGAAGAGGAAGCCCAAAGTTGAGATGGATCGATGATGTGGAAGATGATCTGAGAGCACTGAATGTGAGAACATGGAGAAGGAAGGCACAGGTTCGAGTCGAATGGTGGCATATCATTAGGGAGGCCAAGGTCACGCTTCAAGGACTGTAAAGCCACAGGAAGAAGAAGAAGAAGAAGAACTCTTAACTATTTGAACAGTTTGAATATAGAAGATTTATGGCATCTAAAACAATAGGCCTCAGAGAGCCCATTGAAGTAAAGAAGAACATTTGGAGCAAGAAACACTCTACTGTTTGAAAAAAGGCATAAAAGTCAACAAAGTAGAATGATGCGAGGTGTATCTATCATTCAAAGAGGGTCCTGGAATAACTGGGAATGAAGAAGTAGCACTGAAATGTTTAGCTGCAACTACCAAGAGGCTAGAAGTGATTAGGAAATATGAAGATTATGACAAGACAATTCAGGGCTGGTTAGAATTAGTCCCTACTGACTCCAAGAAAAATGGTTACTTCTTGCCTCATCGAGCAATAACCAGAGACACCAGCTCAACTACATAGACTGAGACTAACATTCAATACTTCAACTAAAGATAAAATGGGAAACTCTCTGATCAGTTGCTTGGAAACAGGCCCAAACCTAATTAACAGAATTCATACAATTTTAATACAATTCAGAAAGTCCAAAATAGGTGTTGTATCAGATATTGAAAAGGCTTTTTTTGCAAATCAGCCTAGATAAGAGAGATAGAAATGTTTTGAAGTTCTTCTGGTGGAAAGATGGGCAATCAACAGCCTTTCAGATTTGTGTTTGAAATATTATTAAGTCCATTTCTTCTTGGTGCCACAACAGCACATCAACTAAATAAAGATCCAGAAGAAACAGCAGAAAAACTGAGGGTTTCATTTTATGTTGACGATTGCATCATCACTTTGGATAACAAATGTTGCAGAACCAGATGCTTTAATGACTTCAGGAAAATTCAAACTGAGAGTCTGGACAAGCAGTTGTGTTAGCTGTAGATTCAATAATATCCGTAGTGAATATCAGTATGTTGGGATTAGTTTGGAACTCTATCATGGCATCGATATAGTATCATTGTTAACGCTTCCTTTAACAAAGAGATGTATACTCTCAGTCACTCAGAAGACATTTGATCTGATCAGATATATGTGCTTGACAACTCTAATACCTAAGTTCTATTTCGAGAGATCTGGCAGAAGAAATATAAATGGGACAATGAGTTGCCAATAAACCTGACATCTAGATTTGCTTGGGCAAAAGAAATGCATGCTGAAAAAATGTGACCCACTTAGATAAGAAGCACTGGGGCTTTTCCAAACAAATGATGTAAGTCTATACATAGTTTGTAATGTAAGTAATCATCCCTACAACCTGTGTTTTTCTAAGAGTCAAAACTGGAAATTTTGCAACCATTAATCTTGTGCAAGCAAAGGCTAGGATTGCATCTATAAATCCTGTGACTATTCGATGCCTTGAACTTTTAGCAGCTGTGCTAGGCATTCGTTTGTATATGCAATTGAAGGACTCTTTGACTTAAAAAAATTGTAACGTATGTTTTTGGACTGATTCAACTGTTGTTCTAGTGTGGATTCAGCAGAAGCAAGATTGGAACAATTTGTGGAAAACTGGCGCAAAGAAATATGTCACTACAGTGATCCAGAAGATTGGCACATGTACCTGGAAGCATGAATCCTAACAATCTATTTTCAAGAGAATGGCACTTCTAAACAGCAAATGGCAGGAGGAACCACATTGGTTTAAGCAGGACTCTGAAGAGTGGCCATATAAAAACTATACTGTCAGAAGAAGAAGTTAACCAAGAGAAGAAAAGAGGTGTGGTTGTTACCACAAACACAATTATTTCAACTACTATATTTTTCTCAACATACTAATTGTTCAAATGGTAGCCCGGATTTTCAGATTTCATACAATACTGTTAAGGTAGGTGAAAAGAAAAGGGAAGAACTGACTAATACAGTAATTGAATAGGCAGAAATTTTCTTATTGATAGTAGTGCAGTCCGAAACCTTCCATACTGATAGTAAACTAACCAAGAAAATGCAGTTGTATAAGGATAAATCTGACTTCTGAAGATAAAGACAAGGTTAGTCTTTCAAAACTCCTATATTGTTATCTTCTAACCATGTTAGAGTAACCAGACTGATAATAGAACAACATTGTCTGTCACTAATGCTGGATTACAGATAGTACTTTTTAGCCTCAGAGAAGGGTATTATATAATTGGCAAGAGAAGAGCATTGAAGAAAATTTTAAACAGATGTGTTGTCTGTAAGAGGCAGAAGGCCAGTTCTCTACAAGTTTCTTGTGCAGCATTGCCAAAGGAACGAGTTGAGCAAAGTCTACCATTTGAAGTTACGGGAGTAGACTACACAGATCACGTATTTTTGAAGGAAAGGGGAAAAGTCTGGATTGTCCTGTTTACTTGTGCTGTTTATCGTGCTGTGCATTTAGAACTATTAGAATCTACAGGAGGATTCATACAAGCTCTTAGAAGATTCAAAGCTTGTTGGAAGAATATCAGTTATGTATTCTGATAATGGCACCAACTTCTGAAGCACAAACAGTGAGCTAAAAGGGCTGGATTGGAATGAAATAATGACTTACTCCACTGTCAAGAAAATCACATGGAAGTAGTTCATTTCACTTATTGCAGCATGGTGAGACAGTTGGTGGGAAAGAATTGTGAGAATGGTGAAAGAACTTTAAGTCAGATCGTAGGTAAATCTTCTTTGAGGTAAGAGGAATTATACATTGTTCTTTGTGACTGTGAAGCAGTAATAAATTCACGACATCTGACTTAAGTCACTGAAAATTCAGATGAGCTTATCTCTCTGACTCCAGTTACTTTTCTTTAAGGAATCAGAGGTTGTGAAACACCGATCTAGATTTAGTTAACACATCGGCACTAATTCAATTGTGGAAATATCTGCAAAATCTACAGGAGGATCTTAGAAAGAGGTTTAGAATGGAGTATTTAGCTCTCTTAATACAACATGGGAAACAGAAGACAAATACTGTGTCAGATAGGGATGTAGTGTCAGTTGATGACTCTATTATATTGGTTGTTAACGACTCTATGAAATGCATAGATTGACTTATGGGTCAAGTGTTGGAAATATACCCAGGGCATGATGGAGCTGTAAGAGTGGTCAAAGTGAAGACATCCTTGAGAGAGAAAGTTTGACCTCTTCAAAGCATGCATTCTTTAGAAGTGACAACTGATGAAAAAGACAATTTTGTTGCAAATTAAAATAACAATGCATTTGAATTTGCAAACTGGGAGGACGTATCAGATTAACATGTTTTTGTTTAGGTTTAGTCAGATTTATTTTTTAGGTTCTTCTGTCCCTAGTTAAAAGTTTTGTTAAACAAGAAGAAAAAACAAGCATGATATGTATAAAACATTTTTTGTAAGTAACCAGTGAAAAGATTTACAATAAAGGTTTGTGTTTTAAAATTAATAAGTTTTCCAATAATTTATCTCCAACTCACCACAGGTGTCAAAATGCTGAACTAAATGTTTGTAGTCTTGATAAACAGAATCTCAATTTACATATTTTTTCAGTGTGTAAAACTGTGTAAACATATTGCAAGGCATTAAACACATTAATAAAAGCAAGCAACATAAGTTGACTGTCTTTCTAATGCTAATTTCTCTAGCTCTATCCTTAGATGTGCAAAAGGAATCCTATATATTACTGTACATGGTAGAATTTAATTTCAGATTTGTTTTGTAATTAATGTAGCAATGATTATTCAGGATCTTACTTTCTCAAATCATTTCTAGTATATTTTTCATTTTGAGCAAGCCCTGATTATAAGCCAATAAGAAATTTGTAGGTACTTAAAATTTTCTGATACCTTAACTATAGCTTATAGCTTATAAATATAGTGTATATCTTGGAGTGTATTTAAATAATAAATGAATTATCTTAATTCACAATTATTTAAATATGTAACAAGATGCCATAATAATAGACATATTCTTATGCTCTCAGATAGTCAAGCTAGCCAGAAGACCCTCCCTAAGCCTTTGGTTATTTCCAGATTGGTCTGAGAATGTCAACTGTCACTCTGGTACTAGCTGCCCACAATTCAGTTTAGCTGAAGTAGGTACTAAGGCATTTGGGGATTCTGGGCAACAGTGAAAGAGCAGAGCTCAGCAACCTTTTATTGGGCCCAAACCAGTTCTGGAGTGTCATTAAGGACCAGTAGAGTTGGCTATGAAAGACCAATTGCTCAGAGAACATAAGAAATACTGAAACTCCTCTGTAGAGTTCAAGCACTCCAAAGCTTTCATAGGAGATTGGATAGAAGCAAGTAAAGAGTACTGCTAAAATTAAGCAGGGAAAGCTGTCATGAGCAACAGGTCTCTTTACAGGACATTGTCCCCTTAGCTTCGTTTTGTTTTGTAATCAGCTTACCCTCCCATATTTGTAGGACTGACATCTCCCTAAGACTTACAAGCCAATGCCTAGGGGTCAGAAGCCTGTCGGGGAGCCAACGGTACAAAACCACAGAATAGAACCTGTTTCAAGGGGTTAGCCCGTAGACAGTCATGAACATGAGGAAGTGGATGTAAAAGAAATTGACGATTGGAAAGATGATGATGGAGGGAGCAATTGGTGGAATGAGTGGCAGAGGTAACTGGAGACCTGGAGAAAACCCACCCAGATACTGCTTTGTTCACCACGAATCCCACATGCGGGCACTTTGGATCAAACCCGGGCCAGCTCGATGTGAGGTAAGTATTCTAATCACACACCCACAGCGCTGACCTGTCCCCTTAGCACCTGCACAAAATGAGGCAGCAAGTGAATCCTGCCTGTAGAGTGTCAAAAGACAGATAAGACAGCAGCCCATCTATTGTGTGAGTGACCAAAACTTACTCACCAAAGAGCCTTCATTTTTATTTTCTCTTTATGTATTATATACATGGTAGGTAGAGAAGGTATTGTATTCCACCCAAAAATTTGATGTTGAGATTTCGTAGGTGATGTTTTGAGGTCCTCTGAAGTTGTTGATATACCAAACTTTATATTTAAGTTTAGTATCTTCCAATGTGACACAAAGGTTTTGAGAAAAATCCTAAACAACCCTTTAATTGAAATATTTTTTTTAAATTTTGATTTTTTCAAAACTGGCTTCAGCGATTTTGATTAAATTACCATATATGAAAGATATTTATGTGATAAATAAAATGTGTATTTTGAATTTTCTGGGAATAGCCTCTGAAGACCTCTTCATTCTGAATGACTTTTGCATATCTGATAAAACATAAGAGATAGAGGAAAACTTATTACATTTATGTCAAATACTTTTTTTTTTGTAGATTTGACCATTTCTGAAATATTCCATGTTATTTGTCTCAATTTTAAAATACTTAAACCTTTGTCAACGGGAATTTAACAACTTCTGCCATGCAAAGAAATGAATTTCAATCATATAACAACCAGGTTTTAAAAGATTTGAAACTTTTTAACAATGATCTATTACAGAAATGTAGAGAAATTCATGTGAATGAAACACATCAGATTTTAGGAAGTAAATTTCCAAAATTGGAGAAACTTTCAAACATCATGATTCTACAGTCTGATGTAGCTCATTATACAATCGGACTTCTGGACTGTTAAAAATATGATGGAATAAGTAATAGATTTGTAAAATTGTATTGCAGGGCAGTTTTACCGCCCCCTCCCAATCTTCTCATACTCAGTAATATATTAGAAATATAATGACTTTTTATAAAAATTATTTCTTAAACACATACCTGTTTCTGCTTTTTCTTCCACACTATAGTTCTTTCGTTTGTGAATAAATTTCAACAGGCAAGGAACGATCAACAGCATAATAATCAGCACTGGTACCAGGATGTATAACATTATAGATGATTTTGTCAATGAGCTGCAGAGAGAGAGAGAGAGAAGCGCTTTGTCACTGACAGAATATTTACATTAACAAAATCATAATATGCTATTAGTCCTGGATGTTCTTTATTTTTCTAAAAATTATAAAATGGGTACTGCAATAAGTGAGTAAAGAGTTCTTAGTAACACATCCCCATTCATCCCCATTCCTGCTACTCAATGCATGGAAACTTTAGATCACACAAGTAATATAGAACAAAAAATGTAGGAAATGTTACAAGAATTAAATTACTGTGAAGATTTCATAATACAAATATATTATTTGGTTCAAACCTAAGTAGAGCATGTTACATTTATAATTAAGATGTATATATATTTATATAGTATATCTTAAAATATATATGTACTATATATAACTTTGCACTATTTATTTAAAAATAAAAAGTATTATAAATGGCAAGACTAAATAACAGAAATTAAATCATAACATATTCCAAATTGCTTTTGATTTTCAAAACTATGTTCTCATGTCTTTTGTTTCTTTATAACAGGTATTATTACTTTCTCTAGGTAGAGATGGTATTGCATTCCACCCAAAAATTGTAATTTCAAAGTCATCATAAAGCAACCCATTTAAAAGTCTATCACTTTTGTTTACCCTATTCTTATTATACCCATAATTAAATGTGTACATGTATGTATAATAAAAAGTACATGATTAGTAATTATTACACCCATAATTAAATGTGTGTGGGTATGCATAGTGAAAGTTTATCTTGATTAACAGGTACCTGGAGCAGTAACTTTTTATAAGTTTGATTTTAGAAAACTGAAAAGGCAGTGAAAGTCATGTAAATGGAACACATAAATTTTTTCAGAGAAGCAATGCTCTAATTAACTAACTTAAGCTTGAAAACATCAATGTGATGAGGTCATTAAGCTTTAATGGAAATACATATTTTGAGAACCCCTGAATACAAAAAGAGCATTTTCAAAAAAAAAAAAAAACCATGTATATTGTGCTTGTGTGTGTGTGTGTGTGTGTGTGTAAACAACACAATTCAGAAACCAAAAGTGAGATAAACACCAATTTAGGCATTATGTCACAAAGATGTGACATAAACATTTTCAAGAAAGACCCGCCATTTCAAACTGCCATTAACATGAACATTTTTCAGATTAACAAACTTTTGTTAAGTGTTTTCGTATCATCCAATCTACAGACGATGGAAAACATAAATTCTCTACACTCTGTATCCTTTCACAGTTTACTCACTGGAGTAAAACTAATGTCAATATGTTATTCTAAATTACTTCATTAACTGAGTTATTATTGCTGATAACATATTTTAAATATGTAACATTTTAATGAATGTCATTATGGCAATTTAGGAAACAATAACAAAAGAATGTTCCTTGTAAAGGATTGCCTAGAAAAGGGAATTAGGGTTAATATACTTGTGAATGAGGCCTCCAATCACAGGGCACATCACTGTGGCCCTTTGTGGCTTATGTGACCCTTGGAAGGAAGGGATGAGGGGAGACACCTGAAGAGCGGCCAGATCCAGATGACAAAGGTTGCAAGTATGGATGGGGTTCCTAACATTTCTTATAAAACATATCCAAAGTTGCACAGTGCACCTCTACAAGCTCGTTTCTGGTAGCGCTGTGAGGGAGCATCCCTTGAAGGATCCCAGAGGGGTTGGTCCTGACAAAAGGCTCCCACAATGATGACATAAATTCCTTGTATCGCATCCTTTAAAGTTGTTGAACTTAAATAGCAAGCTATAACTTATGTTTTTTTTTTGTTTGTTTTTTTTGTTTTTTTTAGGTAGCTTCAAACATATTAGAAATGAAAACAAGAAAATGTTGGAAAATATTGCAGATAAGTAAGTAAAAATAAATTAATTTTCCTTGCACTCAATTTCAGTACAGGTAATAATAGACAAAGTTCTAAAGTAATATGTGATATTGATTAGATTGAAAAAAATAATTACAGAGGCAATACCTGAAAACAATTTTTGCAAATCTCTTCATTCAAAATACAATACTATAGGAGGATAGAAGGAGTTTTTATTTTTTTACAGTGACATAAGTAATGCAAGAGAGGTAAAATTAATAAAAAGAATGGTATTTCTGAACCTCTTTTTAAAATGAGTCATTAATACTATGTTGCATAGTTTTTCCACACTTATATAATTTGTAAATGAATTGAACTTATCTTGGAGGATACAATCATTTTTATAATGATTTATGTTTAAAATCATTTGTAGGATATTTCATTTTACATATACCTCTACAGTTCCATTAATTGAATAGTAAATGATTTAGGAAATACCTAAGAAGGGAGATCTGTTTAACATTTTCAGGGTTCTCTACACCCTGTTACATCACTTATTTTCTGGAGACATCCATTCAAGTGTTCTATTACAAGGAGCTAAAGGTAACACATGCAGTGTTACTCCAGCTAACTTGGGACCACTTCTGACCGAGCTGGCAGGACATTGCACCCAGGTGTAGTGTGTACAAGCCCTACTGGGCCCAATGGGACTTATTGAAGACCTAGAAAGCAGTATGTTCAGAGCATTGGAGTCACCTAATGGGAAGACCCAGATAAAGCAGCTGTTCCTACTTTGGAGCAAGGTTGTTGAAATCCTGGGGGAAATACATGCAGGGACTTTGGGAGGACATTTTGACCCAACCAAACCATTGATGACAACCCCGTCAAGGGTACTGTTACTAGCACTATGGCCAGACGCTGAGAAGTGATGCCACCAATATCATGTATGTAGGAAGCCTTG
Source organism: Hymenopus coronatus (assembly GCA_030762935.1). Classification (NCBI taxonomy): domain Eukaryota; kingdom Metazoa; phylum Arthropoda; class Insecta; order Mantodea; family Hymenopodidae; genus Hymenopus; species Hymenopus coronatus. The sequence continues at coordinate 88,448,884 of CM060881.1, read as the reverse complement.
ACCCACAGATCAGGAGCCAGAGTCATATGCAGCAGTATAACACTGGAGCACCTTTTGATAGCCACTGATGTTGTTTGACCATTCCCTGTGTCAGACAGGGGCAACAAGTATCTGTTGGTCACCACTGTTAACTTCACCAAGTGTACACCATCCCAGGAGGCCAAGACCACAGCAAACTGTTTGTAGAAGAACTGTTTTACCATTGGAGCTGTATAGTGATAAGGGCATCAACTTTGAGTCCAACATGATGAGAGAAACACTGGAGCAAGAATGCACAAGATGTACACAATACCTCTCAACTCACAGTCAGAAGGCATAATTGAGCAGTACATAAAGACTCTATAAGAACAGTTGAGGAAGGTTGTGACCAAACACAGAGAGACTGGGATATGAGGGTGCCACTTTTCTTGATGGCCTACCACTCTTCAACCCATGAATCACCTGATTGACATCAGATACTTAAACATTTGGCAGCAATCTACAATACAACCCAAAGTTTTGGAGTAGAAGAGCCAACAATCCACTACATAGAGAATCTTTTAGATCAGCTTTGTGATGTGCATGAGATGGCATGTCAACACATCCAGTAGTGAATGACTGGATGGAGACCTATTACAACCTGTTAGTTACACTTGTTCCAGCAAGGTACCCAGACAAAAGGACGCTGCCCTAAGCTTTAACAACCATGGCAGGGACCATACCTTGTGGTGAAGAGTAAAATGAAGTCTACCATTTTCAGAGGCTGCCTTAAGGAAGAGATGGTAGTATATGTGGATCATCTAGCCTGTTATGATACTGCTGGTTGGGATGACCAGCCTTGAGGAGGGAGCTATGTGAATATGCCCTGCAGTCATAATTGCCACACATGTGTGAGCGGCTTGCTTCAAAAGTCATAGCTAATTATTGCTGAGTGTTGTTACACCTGTGTGAGTGGACATGTGTGCCATCGACGAGTTATTTTAACATCACAGTTTTAATTGTTACACCTGCATGAGTGGACACATGTGCAGTCGGCAAGTTCTTTGACATCAAATCTGCACATTGTTACACCTACATAAGTTTGTGACACCTGCAGCAGTTTGCACATGTGCTTCTGGAAGTTTCTTGCCACATGATCAGCAGGTATATAATGAAAGAACAGACCCCATAGAAGTTCAGTTTCAACTGAGAATGCATAGCATGCAGCAGTTGAGTCAATTTCCACAAGAAATTCATAGTGTGCAGTAGTAGTTGTTACCATAGCAAACTCGAAAGGAATTTATATGGCAGGACTCTTGCAAAATTGTTGAAGAAAGACATTGTGCAACAGATTTTCATTTGTAATTAGTGGAAGAAATAAAGGGTTGTTGGAGTAATAAAGAGAGTTTTTGTTACAATATCAAGTTTAGTATTTAAAGGATCTTGTTTTTTAATTATGCTGTTCATGACAAACACAGGACCTTTTTCTAAAAAAAAAGTTTTTTTTTTTATTGATTCAAGAGACCTCAAAACACCTATTTCCAGTGAATATCAGTATCAAATTTTTGGTGAAATATACTATCTTCAACACCTACTATGCTCATTGGTAGATAAAGTAGAAATAGCTTTTGTTGAATTCAAAGGACCTCAAAAAATGTATTAATGGGGAAATTTCTTTATCAAATTTTTGGGTGAATGCAATATTGCTTCCAGCAAAACAATTTTATTTACTTCTTCGAAGTACATACACTTCTCTGTAAGCTTGTCTCTGTGGTGTGGTGGTAGTGTGTCTGGCTCACATTTAAGAAGTCCCAAGTTCAAATCTCTGTTAGGATGAGTTACTGGATAAGGTTTCTTTCTGGGGTTTTCCCTTATCCTGAGAAGATGAATGTAACCTGAGTAGCTCTAAGCTCAAAGGACCCTGGGTTCATTTGAGTATCATTTCATCCATATCATTCATTCATCATCCCAAAAATACCCAAGGGAGGGAAAAAAAACAAAAAACAAAAAAAACTTTTGTATCATATCAACAGTATTCAGGCCAAAGGATGTGTCGCATTTTTTTCTGAAAGTTGATTTTCTGCTTAGTTCTATTGATTTCCTTTATCTACATATACTAGCAAAAGGTTGTATGCCACAAGTAACAGTAAATGTGTAACTTCATTGTCAGGGCTATAAAAAGTCATAGCCTGTTATTTCATGGAACATATCAATTTGAGAACCATCACACTTATTTCTAATAGGCAAAATATTGTATCCTACCACATATAAGTTGCCCTCCATGGTGTAATGGTTACCATGCTAACTTCATATGCCCAAGGCTGCAGGTTCAAAACCAGCAGAGAACGATGGATTTTTTTGGGTGTAAAAATCCTTAGCATGGGTTCCTTTGGAAGGGAAGTAAAGCCATTGGTCCCATGTCATCGTAGATTTACAGCACGTAAAAGAATCTCAAACCTGATAGAGAGGCCTCTGAGCAAAATTAAGTGGTCTTTCATGCTCAATTTAGAATGGGATGCTGAGAACCGCAGTAATTAAAGAGCTTACATAAATAACACACCCTTTACATTTACATTTCCACCACATCAAGTTTCATTTGTAGGTATTTAATTAGACTGCAATGGGAACAAAAATGACAGTTATTTAAGAAATTACATAATTCCATCCAATCTCTGAAAATGTAAGTCAATATCTTATAGATGTTCTTCCTGAGAGACATGAACATAATATTTCTATTGAATAAAATACATAAAGACTGGCTGACAAACTTAATAAAAGGATGTTTGAGTTAAATATTTTGCTGAAGGCAATTAGCTACATGCTTGTACAATGCAAAACGGTATGCTTAATTTCAAATTGGTATTTTAAATGTAAAATAAAGAATAGTAATTACTTAGGTTGATTAATAACTGATTTTGTTGAAAATACAGGTTTTGAAAACCCCTGAATTCAAAAAAGAGAATTTTTATAAAAAGGTTTCTGTGTGTCTGTGAACAGCATAACCCAAAAATGAAAAGTCTATTAATACTAAAGTTGGCATTAAGTTTTTCATCTTCCATGGATGTATAATAAAGGGTTTTAAAGAAATCCCTTCCATTTCAAAAATTTTGATTTTCTTAAAAATGGCACTAAGGATTTTGATTAAAATATCACATGTTTAAGATATGTTCATGACAAATGATAAGTTGTATATCTTGAATGTTCTAGGAATATTCTTGAAGTCTTCTTCGTTCTGGATGACTTTTGTATAGCTGGTAAACTGTAAGAGATAGAAGACACACAAAAAATATAAATCTCGCAAAAGCAAATAATTTATGTCAAATACTTGGAGGTAACCATTTCCAAGATATTCCTAGATATTGGTTTTAATTTTTCAATACTCATACTTTTTTTAAATAAGCTGTTGACATTTGTTTTTCTTTACTTTTATCCACAGCATACAATGAGAATGGAAGTGTACCACCTATTGACCAGCTATTCAAAGATTTGACTATTGCTTAAGTCTAGTATATTTCTTATCCCTTTTGTATCCAATAGTAAATGCATAATAAGACCATTTCTGTTAATACTTGTCTTAAACATGAAGTAGATAGAAGAACTAGCTTTCATAAAAATAGTTTGTTGCAAAATAGGTACAGGAAGACATGTGAATGTAACACAGTACATTACATTATTCTGTACTGCCCTTAATTAAAAATACCAATTCACCTATTTGTAACTTTCCCAAGAAACATTTTTTGAGGTATACACGCTCTTACCAGAACACTGTTAACTTTCCAATTTGCCATTGTATTAAACTTCAATTAAATTTAATTAATTAAGAGTAGGTATTAGTATTTTTGTAATTATATAATTGATATTCAACAAAACAAAATAAGTGGTAAAAGAATTATGCATATTGTTTGATTACTGTGTCTTCTATTTAATAAAATGAATCTTACCAAATCCTTTTCCCCTTCTCTAGAAAAATTTATATTTAGTGATATGACAATATAAATTAGCAAGTGTAGAGAACCAGACATCCAAATTTTGCCTGGTATATCTGCTATTTTAGTATTTTATGAGTGTCCAGCTGACTTTTTATAATAGAGCCAAATTGCCTGCTTTCTCCCTTTCAACAACATTATATCAATGACAAAACAAACTATATAAAATTGTTAACAGTAAATGTTTCTGTTAATATATAAAAATTACATATTGTAAAAGAAATTTTGCTGTTCGTTAAAGGAAAGTTGTAACCCTGTTTGTCAACAGAATCTAATGTTCAGATTTAATTATTTTTCCTGCTCTAGTTTTGCTAGCTACCTACTCATTGGTTTTAAGATCCTAGCCATCACAATCGATTCCAGATTAGTCAATTATGAGCATAAAATCAAGTTTTTGGTATTAATTCTTGATAAACATCTAAGCTGGGACAATCACATGGAGAAGTTAGTAGGTAAGTAGAGCCTGCTTTGTTCTTTACCAGTTAAAAGTCTTGGGTAGCACTCAGGGGGCTTAAAACATATTACTTTTCTTATTTTCAGTCGTTACTGTTGTATGGCATACTACTATGGGGAAATGCTACTGGTAGTATTACAATTTTTAAACTAAAAAAAAAGTTGTAGGGAATACTTCCATATGCTGAATATTTTACTCTACTATGCTTATATATAAGGGAATTAATTATTTGTCCATGTCAAGAATAATGAAGTTCATTCACACAGTACGCATAACAAGAACAAGCTGCATATAACTGCTCATAAAACAAAACTATTTGAAATATCCTTCAAATACAATAACTTAAAAGTATATAAGCAATTACCTGAATATTTAAAGAATATTACTTCAGCAAATAAATATAAAGTAGAAATATTCACATTTTTAAAACAAAATCAGTTCTATTCTGTGAATGAATATCTGGAATATTGTTTGAGCAAAACATAAATTAATATTTCTTTTCCTATGTTTCAGTGACCAGAAGCTGAAGCTTAAGACAGACAAGATCTCGAAGCTACTTGAACATAATTATGACTGAACCTAGATGATTTTGGCTAAACCTACAAAAATTGTATTGCCTAGGATAAGTATACAGATTATATACATATTATATTCTTATTTATTTTGATTGGGTTTGATTTGGTGTGTCTGTATGCTAGGGAAGAGGTCCCCATCTGGAAATCTGATTGAGGGATTATTGTACCTCTGGATTTATATTTCTTTTTCCCAGGAGTGTATTAAACAAATTGTAACCATTAGGAAATGGATACCATGTATTTGGCAATAATGTCACCAAGTATTAGGAAGTATTTAGGCCTTAAGTTCTCTAATGCCATCGGGTCGAAGAAAACAAGAGTTCAGTCAAGAGAGACTGGATAGAAAGGTTTAAAGAAGGAATTGATATACGAAGAGGAAGAAATACCAATTTGGTCAGTAACTCACCAAGCTGATCAGTGCTTATTGGTAAGCAGCCCTTCCCTTTAGTTCATCACATGATCAGTTCCTTTAAGTCTTCAAATTTAGGAGGGATTAAAGGGTCTCCTTTCTGCTAATAATAAAATTATCATGTGATTACTAACAGTGGCAGCATATAAATGTGAGGGATTGAACATTAGGCTTTTTTTCTAGTTCAATTCCTTTAACCCTTCAATAATTTATTAAAAATGGGAACATGACTGTTTGAAAAGTACTTATACAGAGTTGGCATAGCGGAGACTCCTAATGTCTTTTCTGTAACCTTAGGGAATAAACAGATTGTGATCATCTTCTACATTGTCCGACTTTTACAGAAGATTACAACCTCCCAATTTAATATTGGACTGCAAGAAACCGAATGATTTCATTATCAAGTGTTTAACATTAGATACCAATCACCAACCATATTACTATTTATATTCCTTAACAAAGCCTATATCTCTTGTAAGATCAAAGGCAATAAATAAATAAACAAATATATATATAATTTCTTCTATTAAATTATCATGAAAATATAATTCTTATTTATCAAGTTTACGTTAAATCAAAGGTCCACATTAAGGTGGATGCAATAAGGTATGCAATTGTGATTAAATAAAAAAAAGTACTGAAATAAAAGAAAGTGCAAACTCAGTGATTTTATGAAATGTATCGATGTATCCATGCTTGAGTTGCCTCACTCCAAGTCATGTAAAAATGGTAGAAAAATGCTAGAAGAAGGTTACATAACTATGCTTTTAAGGGGTGAGGTGGTTTTGGATTGTAACCTTAAAACTACACAGTACTGCCATGAGCTCTGTCAGTACTTTGAATGCATATATTATTATTAAATATAACTGAACAAACCCATTAATATACATATATTCTGAAAGAACACAAAAAATGCTACAAAATGAACATGCTCTCATTCGAAATGATCAACATGTGCAGCAACACAGTGGCCAAGATGTTAAGGCTAATCATCAATAGCTGCACAAATCATGTGCAATGGAATTTTCTTTACAGCTGATGTGATTGATATTTTTAGCATTTCATGCTACTGCCTTGAGCTTCTGCATCAGAGAATAATCCAATAGACTGAGGTCCAAACTTCTGCTAGACCAGTCAGCAGCAGAGATGAACTGTGGGACATTGCTATGTGGGTTTGCCCTCCTCATATGTTATTATCATAGCCTGGGATTGAACCCAGTGTATCTCCTTTAATTTTTCAGTTAGCAAATGCCTTGTGTTTAAGCACTAACAAGTAAATGGTCCTTAAAAAGTATGTGACGTTATTCATGAAGAGATGTTAATTTAACAAGACAAAGTTGTTTTTTTATGCAAAGAATTGCGTCAACAAAATAATGCCAATACAGTGATACGATTTTCGTACACTCCCCACTCCATCTTTCTCTCTTGTCTGTCACTGGCATACTGCAAGCCAGCTACCCATGGAGTAGTACAGGTGACCTTGTGGAAGACATGACTTGCCATGTTTCTTAATTCACAGTTTCCATGCTACAGCATGTTTATATTTTACCGACAGAACTTAGTACAGTACTGTGTACTAAATATATTACCTACTTTAAAAGTTCATCTTCCTCTCATGAAGTAACATCCTACTCCACACCAAAGCTGCTTTTCCTACTCCACACCAAAACTGCTTTTATTGTTCTCAGTGAATGCAAGGAATTTAATATGATCAGACATTTTTTTAAAAAATCCTACAAACTCCTCTGGAAAACTACAAATGTTTTGCCGTTTAAAATTGTGGTCTATCACATTAAAAAGTGTCATGTCAAACACCTACCACTGGGTACAGTCAACACAGAAATTATATATTACAGAATTAAATGGACCATTTATATAATGATTTACAATAAGTGTTATACCTACTAATAATGTTACTTACCTATATGAGTCACTCTGTAAGGTATGAACTGAGCAGTCAATACCAGACCAACCATCCTCACAGATACAACTATTGTATGAAGAGCAATTTCCCCGTAGGCAGCCTTGAGGACAGTCTGGTTGGCATCTTGCCCTTGGAGTAGGCACTAAAGTGTATCCATTAGGACAAACACAAACTCCTGGTGCTGTACAGTTTCCATTATCACATCCTGCAGGACAGCTAGGGACACATTCATTGATTTGCAGCTCATACCCTTCAGTGCATGTGCAGATCTCAGGCGCAGAGCAGAGTCCATTCTTGCAGCCGCTGGAACATCTAGGCTCACACTTAAATGGTGTAACTTTCACGTAACCTTCCCAACAGGTGCAATGATTAATATTAGTGCATTCTCCATGGATACAATCATTTTCACAGCTAGGTAAACATTTGCTTGAATCATTAGTGTGCTTCACAAATCCTGCATGGCATACACATTTATTGGGTGCACCACAATCCCCATGGAGACACCCATTGTCACAAACTGGCAAGCATTTATAAATGTCAGAAGGATCCTTTAAGAATCCAGTTTTACAGTTGCAAAGTTCTGGTTTTATACAATAACCATTGCTGCACTTCTTTGAGCAAGTAGGGACGCACTTCCAGGTATCATTTGTAGAGAGTGTGTATCTTTGATGACACTTGCATATGTTTGGAGCAACACAATCACCATTTTCACAGATATTGTCACATTTAGGAATACATTTATCATTCTCCATTGCAAACCCAGGATCACAGTTACATTTATTGGGAGCAATACAAATTCCATTTTTACATCCTTTTGGACAGTAAGCAATACACTTATTTTGCAATATTTTGCTTTTGATAAAACCAGGATTGCAAACACATACATTAGGACTTACACATTTTCCATTTTCACATTCTCCCAAACACTGTGGTACACATTTATTGCTGTTCTTTTGTCCAATATATCCAGGGAGACATGTACAAATATTGGGGGCAGTACAATCACTGTTCTCACAAGGGATATCACAATATGGCACACATCTATCCTCATTTAATTTATCTTTAATATAACCTGGGTGGCATGTGCATTTATTTGGTTCAGTGCAGTTTCCATTCAAACAACCATCAACACAATGTGGCAGGCATATGCTTGAATTATGCGTATATTTTATAAAGCCTTCATTACACCTGCACTTGTTTGGTGCAGTGCATTGTCCATTGTGACATGGGGGTGTGCACACAGGAACACATAAGAAACCACTTCTTCTATCTTTGATATACCCAGAAATACAGGTACACATATTTGGTGCTGTACATTGTCCATTTATGCAGGTTTGAGAACATACTGGGTTACATATTGAACTGTTTCTCCTATCTTTTGAATACCCAGGATTGCAAGTGCATATATTGGGTGCTGTACATTTTCCATTAGTACAAACTGGAGAACATAATGGGTTACATAGTGAATTGTTTCTGCTATCTTTAGCATAGCCAGAATTGCATGTGCATTTATTGGATGCTGTACATTTTCCATTAGTGCAGGCTGGAGAACATACTGGGTTACACAGTGAATTGTTTCTGCTATCTTTAACATACCCAGAATTACAAGCACATGTATTGGGTGTCGTACATTTACCATTAGTGCAAGCTGGAGAACATACCGGTTTACACAGTGTATTATTTCTGCTATCTTTGGCATAACCAGAATTACAAGTACATGTATTGGGTGCTGTACATTTACCATTAGTGCAGGCTGGAGAACATACTGGGTTGCATAGTGCATTGTTTCTACTATCTTTAGAATGCCCAGAATTACAAGCACATATATTGGCAGCTGTACATTTTCCATTAGTGCAGGCTGGAGAACATACTGGGTTGCATAATGCATTGTTTCTACTATCTTTAGAATACCCAGAATTGCAAGCACATGTATTGGGTGCCGTACATTTTCCATTAGTGCAGACTGGAGAACATACTGGGTTACATAATGCATTGTTTCTACTATCTTTAGCATACCCAGAATTACAAGCACATATATTAGGTGCTGTACATTTTCCATTAGTGCAGGCTGGAGAACATACTGGGTTACATAATGCATTGTTTCTGATATCTTTAGCATACCCAGAATTACAAGCACATGTATTGGGAGCTGTACATTTTCCATTAGTGCAGGCTGGAGAACATACTGGGTTACATAATGCATTGTTTCTACTGTCTTTAGCATACCCAGAATTACAAGTACATGTATTAGGTGATATACATTTTCCATTTGTGCAGACTGGAGAACATACTGGATTGCATAGTGCATTGTTTCTACTATCTTTGGCATACCCAGAATTACAAGTACATGTATTGGGTGCTGTACATTTTCCATTAGTGCAGGCTGGAGAACATACTGGGTTACATAATGCATTGTTTCTACTATCTTTAGCATACCCAGAATTACAAGTACATATATTGGGTGCTGTACAATTACCATTAGTGCAAGCTGGAGAACATACCGGGTTACACAGTGTATTATTTCTGCTATCTTTGGCATACCCAGAATTACAAGCACATGTATTGGGTGCTGTACATTTTCCATTAGTGCAGGCTGGAGAACATACCGGGTTACATAATGCATTGTTTCTACTATCTTTAGCATAACCAGAATTACAAGCACATGTATTGGGTGCCGTACATTTACCATTAGTACAAGCTGGAGAACATACCGGGTTACACAGTGTATTGTTTCTGCTATCTTTAGCATACCCAGCATTACAAGTACATGTATTGGGTGCTGTACATTTTCCATTAGTGCAGGCTGGAGAACATAATGGGTTACATAATGCATTGTTTCTACTATCTTTAGCATAACCAGAATTACAAGCACATGTATTGGGTGCCGTACATTTACCATTAGTGCAAGCTGGAGAACATACCGGGTTACACAGTGTATTATATCTGCTATCTTTGGCATACCCAGAATTACATGTACATGTATTGGGTGCTGTACATTTACCATTAGTGCAGGCTGGAGAACATACTGGGTTGCATAGTGCATTGTTTCTACTATCTTTAGCATACCCAGTATTGCAAGCACATGTATTGGGTGCCGTACATTTTCCATTAGTGCAGACTGGAGAACATACTGGGTTACAAAATGCATTGTTTCTACTATCTTTAGCATACCCAGAATTACAAGCACATGTATTGGGTGCCGTACATTTACCATTAGTGCAAGCTGGAGAACATACCGGGTTACACAGTGTATTGTTTCTACTATCTTTGGCATAACCAGAATTACAAGTACATGTATTGGGTGCTGTACATTTTCCTTTATGACAGGATGGAGAACATACTGGGCTACAAAATGTATTGTTTCTACTATCTTTAGCATACCCAGAATTACAAGCACATATATTGGGTGCTGTACATTTTCCATTAGTGCAGGCTGGAGAACATACTGGGTTGCATAATGCATTGTTTCTACTATCTTTTGCATACCCAGAATTACAAGCACATGTATTGGGTGCTGTACATTTTCCATTAGTGCAGGCTGGAGAACATACTGGGTTACATAACGCATTGTTTCTACTGTCTTTAGCATACCCAGAATTACAAGTACATGTATTGGGTGCTGTACATTTTCCATTTGTGCAGACTGGAGAACATACTGGATTGCATAGTGCATTGTTTCTACTATCTTTGGCATACCCAGAATTACATGTACATGTATTGGGTGCTGTACATTTTCCATTAGTGCAGGCTGGAGAACATACTGGGTTACATAATGCATTGTTTCTAGTATCTTTAGCATACCCAGAATTACAAGTACATATATTGGGTGCTGTACATTTACCATTAGTGCAAGCTGGAGAACACACCGGGTTACACAGTGTATTGTTGTTGCTATCTTTGGTATAACCAGAATTACAAGTACACTTATTGGGTGTTATACATTTTCCATTTGTACAGGATAGAGAACACACTGGATTACATATTGAATTTATCTTTGGATCTTTAGCATACCCAGAATTGCAACTGCATGAATTGGGTGCTGTACATTTTCCATTAGTGCAGGCTGGAGAGCATACAGGATTACATAGTGTATTGTTCCTGCTATCTTTGGTATACCCAGAATTACAAGTACATGTATTGGGTGCTGTACATTTTCCATTAGTGCAAGCTGGAGAACATATGGGGTTGCACAGTGTATTGTTTCTGCTATCTTTAGCATAACCAGAATTACAAGTACATGTATTGGGAGCAGTACATTTTCCATTAGTGCAGGCTGGAGAGCATATTGGGTTACACAGTGTATTGTTTCTGCTATCTTTGGCATAACCAGAATTACAAGCACATGTATTGGGTGCAGTACATTTTCCATTAATGCAGATTGGAGAACATACTGGGTTACATAGTGAATTGTTTCTGCTATCTTTAGTATACCCAGAATTGCAAGTGCAAGAATTGGGTCCTGTACATTTTCCATTAGTGCAAGTTGGAGAACATACCGGATTACATAATGTATTTTTCTTTGGATCTTTGGCATATCCAGAATTGCAAGTGCAAGTATTGGGTGCTGTACATTTTCCATTAGTACAAACTGGGGAACAGACTGCATTACATAATGAATTGTTTCTATTATCTTTTACATATCCAGAATTGCAACTGCATACATTTGGCGCTGTGCATTTGCCATTAACACATGTTTGGGAACAGAAAGGTATACATTTATCCTTATTTTGAGGATCTTTAACATATCCAGTATTACAAACACAAGTATTAGGTGCAATACATTTTCCATATTTGCATCCTGAGCTACAGATGGGAATACATCGTTTATTGTTTTTAGGATCTTTTACATAACCTCTACTACAAATACAAGTGTTTGGAGCTGTGCATTTGGCATTTATACAGGATGGCGAACAGACAGGATCACAGTTCATGTCATTGTTTGGATCTTTTGTGTATCCTGGATTACAGGTACAGGTATAAGGTGCTGTGCATTTAGCATTTTTGCATCCATTTCCACATGTTGGTTTACAGGTCTTGGTCTTAATATCCAGTATATAGCCAAGGTTGCAGCCACATTTTCCTGGAGACTCACAGTAACCATTTTTGCAAACAGGTGTGCAGACAGGCATGCATATCCCAAGTGCATTCTTGATGTATCCTGGGCAGCATTCAATTTCTTTTTTCCAGTCAATTACAGTCTACACAAAGAAATGACAGGTAATAGATTAAGTTTATCAACCAATAAGCTGGTGTATGAGGGTCAGTGCTTGGCTAACATGTACCTAGTTTCAACTCCCATCTAGAACAGAGGATTTTTCAATTATGAAAAAGTCTCCACTCCTATGTTAAAGCTTGAATTTGTATTAGTCCTTTCATTTCCATATCTTCTGCAAATGCCAAAGGAATACTTTGACAGAATTACCTTACCTGATATGGAGTTAGAACACCCTGGGTGTTGTACATCTTTGGTTAGAACACCCATCGTAAAATCTAAATGTTTTTATAAAAAAATAACATATTGAGAAGCATATTTTGTAGACTACATGTTACTTAATTGAGAATTTAACTCTTTCAAAGAATTAATTAAAATATGGCATCTTTGCACTAACAAAACAGCTTAATGATATTTTTCTTACCTTTATAATTTTGAGAATCAATAATTTTTCCGAAATAATATGTTTATAATATTGTTATTTTCATACAACTGATTTGAAGCACTTTAAATGCATTTTAATACAACAATTTTTAAAAAGTGTTTTACTAATATTATTCACTTTCAGAGGCATATTAAGCAGTAGATGGATTAGTAACATCCCCACCACTTTGTGGTAAAATGAATCGCATTCCATTGGATTGAAAAAGGAGAAATACTTGAATGGTTTGCTATTAATAACTGTTAGTGGCAATTAAAAGAGCCATAAAGGAGAAAATAACAATTTTGCTATATCCTGATCATCTAATCCTGCTCCACCTGATTCTGAGTGCATGAATTGCTTCACCATCTATGTATATCTGACTAAGATTCAGATTTTATTCACCATTTGTAATAATAAGTTTACAAGGCTTTGTCACAGAAAATAACTAAAAGTAACTAAAACTATGCTTGTATACATTTTAGGATGAGTTATATACAGATTCTTTTTTAATCTACTATTAACATTTTTTCATTTTGTATTCTTGATGTGAGTAAAAAGCATTATTTATCAGGTTTGTCTTAACATCCTTGTTTTTTCATTCATTTCCTTGATCTGTGAGGTAAATAATTGTATAAATCTTTTGCACTGTTTGCAATACAATTTGTATCTGGTAAGCCTCTTAATCTGTCCCTAAAATAGTTCAATTTTGTTCTTGTGTTACGTTTATTAATATTTTTTTTTTTCTCTCTTTGTGAGTTCTTATTTGTAAATATATAAGCAGGGTACTGTGAGAATTCTGTGTTTATTTAAAACTACTTTTGCATGAATATCTTCTTTGAATCTTTTCAATTATTCTTGTTGTTCTTTTCTGTAATCTAAATATTTTTAACCTCTCATTCTTTCCTGCTGCTCCCCATAAGATGATCCCATAATTCAGATGTGAATGTATGAAAGCATATACTTTTAGAGCTCTATCTTCATCTATGATTTGCACTATTTGTATTAGCACATAGTAATTTTATTACTAATCTTCTCTATATGTTTGTTCAATTTTAAATTTTTATCTATCACTAGTCCTAAAAAAATTTCTGCATCACTTGTTAATTTTTTTTCATTTTGGATGGTTATTGTTATATTGGTCTGTGTTTTGCTATTTATTCCAATTGGCATCCATTCCATTTTATTTGTATTGAGTATCATTCCTAGCTCTGATAGGTGTGTTCTAACTACCTTTAATAACTTACTTGCCTTATTTTGCACCTCTGTCAATGTTTTACCTGTAACTAATATAGTAAGTATTGTTGGCATATCCCATAGCTAATCCTCATGATTCCTGTATGTTTTTAAACAAGTAGTTTATATACAATATAAATAAAGATGGCCCCCAATTAGGACCCCTGTGGTGCTCCATGCAATATATGTTTAAACTGTGACTTAATTTTTCTCAGATTTCCATTTGTGTTATTATATCTATACATTGTTTCCTGTTTAATAGGTATGAGCTTAGCTATTTAAATGGTGTGCCTCTTATTCCATAGCTTTCTAATTTCCTCAATAGGTTCTTAATATTAACACTGTCAAAGGCTTTGGACAGATCAAGAAAGATTGCTACCACTATTTCGTTTTTGGTTAGTGCTCTAACTACTTTATCATTTCCTTTGCCAATTGCATGTATAGTAGATTTCTTTTTTGAAAGCCAATCTGATTCTCTGATATGATATGAAGTTGTTCAAAGAAGAGATTTTCCATGATTTTTGAGAATACAGAGCAGAGAGATTTTGGGCAATAATTTTCCTTAGCTTGTTTGGAACCTTTCTGTTTGTAAATTGGTCTAACTATTACTTCCTTTAGTTTACTTGGGAATATATCTAAATTGAAATTTTCATTTATTATATGGGTAAAGAAATCTACCATTTCATATTTGCAATATTTTACCAGTGGAGTTATCATCTAACCCACAAGATGTTTTACATTTTAGTGTGTTTATTTATTTGATGACTTCCTCTATTGTGTGTTCTCTTACTACCATGGAACTACATACACTTATTTCATTTGTAGACAATGGGGCATGGAAGTGAATATTCTTAAAACTAAAGCAGTCACATTTCAAAATGGTTATGTATACAGTCAGCAGGAAAAGTGTACATACAGGGAGAAAGAAATTAAAAATGTTAAACATTTCGACTATCTAGGTGTAAGGTTTCACATGGCAGGAAAATGGCACAAGAATGCTGAGTTTGTAAAATACAAAGGGATTGGACAACTTTCTGAAATATTGAAGTTATTGACCCGGATACCAGATATGCCAGTAAAAACATTACAAACCGTATATGAGGCACTGGTTAGGTCTTCATTACTATATGGAAGTGAGGTGTGGGAATGGGATAGGGTAGATAATCTAAATAAAATACAATGTCGTTTCAGAAATATTCTGGATTGAGGAGTACTTCTAATCATGCCATTCTTCGTGAGGTGGGATGCTGGGAAGAATATGCTAAATTAAGTGTAGTTAGATACTGGCTGTGAATAATTAAAGGTGATCAAACAACTCTTAGAGCAATATGTTATCAGCATCAGGTGAATAACATAGAGCATCCAAAATGGTGGGCGGCAGGGCTACAATGGGGATTTTCTATGATTGGCTTAAACAATATTTGGCAAAGGGGTAGCGAAAATAGATATAATGTTGTGAATAAAGTAAAAAGACAACTATGCGATATAAACAGGAAGGAAATAGAATCTGACTGTAGAAAAAAAATTGTCATTGCACTTAAAAAATGAAATAAAAATTGAGTGGGGTAAAGAAACATATATTTTAAAATTGGGTATGAAACGAAGATCGGGAATAGCGTGGCTCAGGTTGGGAAGGTGGAAAATCCGTAAGGTAGTTGATGAAGCTGGTAGGTGGATTAGCCCATTATGTGGGGATCAGGAAGACTGGACCTCATATTTTGGCAGATTGAGTGCAAATGGAGGATGCTAGGAAAAAATTATTGCCGGAAGTATTTTTAGTTTCAAACAGATGAAGGACAGCATTCTGGGATTTGATTCTAAACAGCCAAAACTGTCCAAGTCTGGACACATACTTAATGAAAGTGCTTGCACTAAGAGATAAAATATTTGTGTAAATATTGTATAAGCTTATTTGGTGTTTGACTAGTCTATATGTATGATTATGTGGTGTAGTTGTGTGTGTGTGTGTGTGTGTGTGTGTGTGTGTGTGTGTGTGTGTGTTTTTTTTTTTCTTGGTTGTTTGTTTCCTCAATTCCCAAATTTGACACAATATTTACATAGTAATCATTAAAGGTGTTGCTGATATTTATTGGGTCTAGAAATTGGTGGTTGTTTTTTACAATTTTTAAATTACCTACCCATTGTGTTTTCTCAGTTGTAAAAATATTCCAGGTCTTTTTAATTTTATTTTCCATATTTTGCAGCAGTCTTTGATTATGACGCTTTTTTGCTTCCTTAATAACTGTATTTAGAATTTTTTTTTTTTGTAGTTTTCTATATACCTGTAAGACCTTTTATTTAATTTGAAAGCTTTTAAACTATTTAAGAGATCCATTTTCTTTATTGATTTGTTTATTCCTTCGGTAGAGCAATTGCTGGGTTTATACTTGTCACAGACTACCTTTCATAGTGATGCTGACTGCTCTAGGCAAGTCTTTCAAATATTCATAAAGTGTTCAAATTTTTCATAATTTTTTTTTTTTTTTTCCTTTTTATACATTTCTAATCACCACCTGTTTGAGACTGTCTCTTAATGAATTTATTGTTATTTTAATTATAATTTTCTTCACTTCTGTTAAGTGTTTGCATTTTACTGTTCCTGTGTTTATGATTTTGCTTTCTATTAGCTGTCCAAAATGATCACTAAGCCCTCCCTTAATTAGTGATATGTTCAAATCTTTCCTTTTAAGTCAGTCGAGGCATGATCAATATAGGATGAAGTGTATTGTGTTATGCTATTAACCCTGTTTCTATTAGCTACAGATTACTTCTTCTTAGTAATTCTAAGAGTAATCTTTTATATTTGCTTTCTGTTAAAATATCTACATTTTGGTCTCCTATTACGATTTTATGGTTGTAGTTTTTAATATCATTTATGCATGCTTCTAGTTTTATTAAGAATTTCTTTCTTGTCAGCTCTTGGTGAACTGTAGACACCTAATACGATAAGACTTAATTTTTTTAAGAGTAATTTGAATTGCAGACAATTCACAACACATTTCCTCACAGCATTGCTTACAATCAATCTCCTTAAATTTTCCACTGAGCATCTATTGCAACCCCCCCCCCCCTAAATGGTTTTCCCTGCAGTAACCAGAGGCTAAAAAATAATTTTCGTAGCAATTTCCGCTCATTTCGTTGTCTCTTAACCTGTGTTCTAAGACATTATTACATTTGGTTGTAAATCAAGAATTGTCTTCAATTTCTGGTCTTTTATTTGCTATGTGTGCTCTATAATTGATTCATTATGCTTTTTGTTACTTATTGTTCATCAGTACTATACCTAATGTTATTCTTACTTTTTCTTAGGCTTCTAAGTTGTGTATTATTGATATTAAATTACAACTTTTATTAAATATTAACACAAAAATATTTTAAGTATAAATTAGTGGAACTGCTTATTGAGTACCAACTTTTCAAACACAAGGTCAAGTTATCTTGAACACAGAATGTGCCATATTACTCATTCTAGTCATGTACTTAGGCAATATTTACACTAAATCTAAATAATATGGTTTTATCTCGGAAGATTTTTTGTTTTTTTTAAGCTTACTCAGCACTCATCTTCTCAGGATAAGGGAAACCCTCCCCCCAAAAAAAACCTTATTCAGGTAACTCACCCTAAGCAAGATTTGAACTCTCGACCTGTTGAATGTGAGGCAGACATGCTACCACCACAACCACCCAGGTGGGTTATTGATATTTTGGCTATTTCATATATGTGAAGGAATAGCACAATAAAGATCTGGCATTGGTTAATAATTATGACTTTACCAGATAATAACCAAGTTAAATTAGAGATGAAGACCGCAGAGTTAAGATGGTCAAAAGCTTGGATTTTTACTACTGCAATTTAACTCAGTTGTTATTCCATGAAATCATCATTAGTATCACAATAGAAAGACAGGAAATAAAATACTTAAAGATAATAGCATTGATATCTTTATATTTTTAAAATATATATTACAATGACAAGATGGCACCTTTGTCATAAAGCAGTAATTTTTACCTACCTTTATAGCAGTTTTTAGAATGATGTGCTCTTTATTATTCTTGTCTTTAGTTTTTACTGGGTATGTATACACCTTTGTTGTTGTGTATCTGTAAGCATTTATCATAATAGACTGGTAATAAATTGCATCTGTTCAAATCCATTAATAAAAGAAAACAATTTTAATATTTCAAAACTTAAATAAATTACCACTGTAATTAATCTCACATTTCTAAGCAGTTTGGTTTCAATAATTTAGAAGTACCACTTTATAAAGGTAATTTTAAAGTGCCTTTATCTGTATTTAGAGTATAAAAATGTTAAATGTTAAAAGACCTGTAGATACTGTAAAGAGTAATTAGAATTTTTATAAACTTCTAAGCTAAAATATCTTATGGTTTATTTACTGTTATTACTATAGCATTTTCATTAATAGAGGAGTAGTAAATAGACTGAGTTTGAAAGATGGATCAAAGTTGAAAAATGTAAAACCATTATCTTGTCCATGAACCTTCAACTTCTGTATGATATTCTATACATGCATTAAAATTATTTCATCTAATTCAGGCTGTTCCAACTTTTCTCATTGGAACCAGGGTACTTGTGCTTACTCAACCACAAATGTCTGAGCCAGCTAGAGAGGAAAGTGATAGGCCAAACTGTTGCCCTCCACAGTATAGTAGTTACCATACTAGCCTCACATACCCAAGGTTGCAGGTTCAAACTCGGTGGAGGATGATGGATTTTTTCAGGCATAAAAATCCTGAGTATAGCTTCCTTTAAAAGGGAAGTAAAGCTGGGGATACCATGTCGTAGATTTACGGCAAGTAAAAGAACCTCAAGTCTGAAAGAATAGGCCCCTGAGCAAAATTAAGCGGTCTTTACACCCAACATAGAATGGGGCACTAAGAACCACAGGTTAAAGGACATCCATAAATAAAGCTCAATTTAAATTTAGATAGGCCATACACCACAGGACAAAGGTTGTAAGTTCAATTCTTGTGCTTGCATTCCAACACTTATTTAGTCATGACAATAGATTGCCCTCAATGTTGAGGTCTATTGCATACTCCTGTGAATAAGGAACTCTCTGCTCTTTGACTTACAGCCAAGCTGGAACAGCCTGATCTAATTCATGTATCCTGACAAAACCACCAGGCACTCTCACTCAGTCGGAGTAATTTTAATGCTGAGCCTTTACATAACCAAATTATAGGATTTTTTTTATGTCATTTTGTTTCATACTGGCTATATGTAGGCTAAGATTGAAAAGTAGAAAATGAATGGGATTACTATCATAATATGTTACATAATAAAGTAATGTTCAGAGGTGATCTCTCTCTCTCTCTCTCTCTCTCTCTCTCTCTCTCTCTCTCCCTCTCTCTCTCAAAAAAAAAAAAAAAAAAGAAAAAAAAATTAAAACTAAAAGCAAACTAACATTATAAGAGTTATAGGTTATATATTAAAGGTTATTTCAGGATTTTGATGCTTACATTATATCATTATAAACTCATCTATTGAACTGCTGACATAACAGGAGTACCAGTACCACTGATTTAAATGCTGTCAGTTTTGTTTGAGCTTTAATATTTTCTGATGATTTATTGAGAAATGTGTCTGCCATATAGTTATAAACTCTCTAATATGTTTTTTGTATTTGTCCTGTATGCAGTCAATCTGTTCTTTGTATTGTTTTGTACTTATGAATACTATTATTAGCTATAAAGAGTTCACTTTCAAACTGCAGAAATGTTATGAGACGTACTACCCATTTATAAATGCAATCAACAATGGAGGTACGTCACTCCACCACTAGATGTCAATGCAAAACTACCACACTACAGATGCCAACACCAGCATCCAGTCTGACTCCTCTGAAGATAAGAGCAATAGCTCTTGAAACCAGTCAGGTACAAATAATGTGTTTCAACCCCAACTCTTAACTTTTTTTTAAATATATTTGTTTTGTTTTAACATTGTTTTGTCATTGAAAATTACTATTGGCTTGTCCATATAATTGTGTTCTGTGAGAGTAAAATGCCTTTTTATTGACTTATAGCATTGATTCTTAGGGGACTTTAGGTTGAACCAGTTGAGATGCAGCACCCAATTCTATAGTGCATTTCATTTGTCATAATAATACCTTAAACATGTGATGTTTTAATGAAATTTTAGGAGCCATTTTTGAGATAGATAACATTTTCCAAAACTGCAGCATAAAAAGCATAGTTTAAAATATGGGACTTTCTTGAAAATCTTAATGTCACATTTTTGGAAGATACATTTTGCTATTTATTTGATTTTTCATTTTTGAGTTATGCTGTTCATAGAAGCGCAACACACATACACACACACACACACACACACACACACACACACACACACACCTTTTTCTAAACATTCTTTTTTTCTGGATTATATCATCTCAATAATGAAAAAGATATATTTTTAAAAAAAACTTATGTTTACATGGGCATGGCATATGTCTGTGTGTATCTTTGTAACAGCATACTCAAACAGAAAAACTGATAAATATCAAGCTTGGTATCTTTTGAAATTTTTTATTTTCTCAAAAGTGGGTAACAATTTTGTTTAAAACACTGTTACATATTGACGATATGGGGCCATCCAGAAAGTAACAAACAAATAATAATGAAAGATATCAATACATAACTTTATTTACAAAGTTATTGTATCATACTCTATTTCTCAATGCAATCTCCGTTCTATCAAAGCATTTATTGTCACATGATACCAATTTTTCAATGCGGATGTTATATTTTTCTATTACCAAAGAACTTATCAAAATATCAGCCAATCAAATTTTATAATAAAAAAAATGCAGGTGTATGGTGACAATGCAATGAACGAGTCTTCAGTAAGGAAACGATATGTAATTTACAAGTAATCAAAAAAGAACCATTATGTATGACGCAGACCAGAGTGAAAGTTCATCAATCATTATGGAGGAATTGAAAGCAAATATTGATAAAAAAATTCAGAAAAATGGGTGTTTCACTTTGGACACTGTACATGACTTTTTGGATGGAACACATTTCCCAACCAATAAGACCACAAAGTGGCAGCGACATCTTGATTCAGATCTTTATCAATGAAAGAGTATAACAACTGCATTTAAAAATCCCTACCACAAGACAATAAACACCTTGATAACAATTACGTTGAGAAATAAAATAAGGTACAGTAACTTTGTAAATAAAGTTTTGTATTGATATCTTTCATTATGCCAAATCGTTCATTACTTTCTGGATGGCTCTCATACTTTCACAACAAAATATATATTTTGAATTTTCTGGGGATAGGTTATAAAATCCTGTTTGTTCAAAAGAAATGTTGTATTATCTTGTATAATTTATATATGTTAAGCAATAGATCAAAACATCTAGACAAAAAAGTATATATTGCTTTAAAAACATATAGTTTGCATAAAAAGCTATGAGCCACCTCTGATATTAATGGTACAAGTTGTCCACTACTTTTTCATTCTGTCAAAGTTTTTTTCGATATTACTGAGCGAGATGGCTCCGCAGTAGACTGTGCGACTCGCATTAGAGAAGTCTTAGCTTCGATTCACGTAGCCTGCCATAACTCATAAGTTTTTTTTTATTTTTTCAGAAGTTTCCTCGGGTCATCAGTCAAATATAGGGAAGGTTCATTACATCCCCGAATTTCCTATCCAACATTTCCTGTCCCCATCACTTCCTTGATGTCTGTTTCGGGACTGAAGGATCAGGCGATAGTGTTCGGCACGTTGAGGGTGGTTTGGTGACTTGTGCCTGTCTGTGTCGCGCCTTCGGGTGCTTTCGGGCTAGGGCCCCTTCGGGTAATTCAGGGACACCAGACTTCTGGGTTGGTCTGGATGGCATCAGAGACGTTCAATCTGGAGCCGTTAGAGGCCCCGTCTATGCTTGTGCCCATCGTCATCCCGGTCCGGTCGTCCTTCGGGTTCTCCCCCCATCACGTTATGTTATTAACAAAGGACCCCAAGGGCCTACATGCGGTGCTGTTTCCCAATGCTGGGGACCCCATTCGTGAGTAATCTTAATCCCTTCTATGTTCATTTGTTTTTCGCATTGGTATGGAAAGAGTAGGTGTGGAGTTTTAAGGCCAGCTTATAGCGTCCAATTCTTAAAGCATTTAGTACCGCTGTTTCCTTTGTATCTAGTACAACGGAATGTGTAATACTGTAGTTATACCTTCAAATGATTATCTCGATTAAAATGACGAAGGTAGAAAAATAAGATTTTGTAAAACTAATTTGTAAAGCCACATATAAACGATACAGGGTAGAGTAAGTGATCTGAATGTAGCATATACCATTATTTAAAACAAAAGTTCATCACGATTAAGTAACAGTAAAGTCATAGAATATGGTTAATATGTGAACAGTATGTAATATAAACAGTAAATATTTCTTGAATTGGTGTATGTGCGTGTGATGTCGGATTTCACACTGCAGCCTTGGCTTGTTGTACGTCAGACCACAGGAGGTTAGGATGAGATGAGAGTAATTACAACCGGTAGGCCCGAAACTGGACGGCGGCGAAGGAGCCAACGTGGAAGGTTCCTAACATTTTTCCAAGCAGTTCATCTCGACAGAAGTTCCTGAGCCTACAAACGACTTTCAACACCATCCGATAGCTGTATTTACAGAGAGCAGTCACCACCTCGGAAGGGCGCCACTACCGCAGTCCTCGCCGGCACTTACAATCCTGAAAGAGACCGGTTGAGGAAATGGAGATGAACTGAAGGGACAGGAAGCTCGGAGTAATGAAGAAATCTCCCCAGCGTTTGCCTAGTTACTCGGGAACCCCCCCCCCCCAAAAAAAAAAAACATGAGACAGAGAGGTTGGCCAAAGCAATCGATCCTACGACCTCCCGAATGCCAGAGTTAGACGAAACGCCTGAGCCACCTGGTTCGGTATCTTAAATTTGTAGTATAAACCGAAAGTAATGTTGATTGTTATACTTTTTTTGTAGCTTATGTTATCCTACTGCAATGAATAAAAAGACGTTCCTGAATTTTCTCTGGGTAACCTTCATTGGGATTGAATTTTGTGTAATTATGAAACCTTAAGTTAGACAAAAGTTTACCTAAGAAAAAACGTAAATATGTTCTATATATAATTTATTTTAAACATTTAAAATTAAAAAGTATTTAAATAAATTGTTTTTGTATCTTTAGCCTTGCACAAAATATATTGTTGTATTTTTAAATAATATTAAGCCTTATATTTTGTATCTCGTTAGTTAAATCTCAAATCAAACATATTATAATCAGCTTCTGCTTTTTTTTTTATTTATTTATTTTATTTAACTCGTAGCACCATCCTGTTTGCTTATGTATAGCTGTATAATAATATGATTTGAAACACTTCAGAAAACATTTATTGCAATTAATAAGAAGTAGGAGGAAAATGCCTTTTGTGAATAATTTTCAGACTGGACGTGAACTTAAATATTGTGGGAAAGAAATTCTTATGATTACGAAATATCAGACTTTTGATACGTTACTTAACTTATATATGTATTTAAAAGTTCACTTCAATTATTATTTCACATATTTCAACAATAAAACACATAAGCTCCAAGCTTTTTTGTCAAAAGGTCAGTCGCCCTCCGTGGTGTAATGGCTACCATGCTAACTTCATATACCCAAGGTCGCAGGTTCAAACCCGGCGGAGGACGATGGATTTTTTCGGGCTTCCTTCGGAAGGGAAGTAAAGCCGTGGGTCCCGTGTCGTAGATTTACGGCACGAAAAAGAACCTCAAGCCTGATAGGTAGGCCTCTGAGCAAAATTAAAAAAAACAAAAAACAAACGGTCTTTCACGCCCAGTATAGAATGGGACGCTGAGAACCATAGCAGTTAAAGAGCGTCCATAAATAACACGCCATTTCCATTTTTTCAAAAGGTCAGTCGCCCTCTGTGGTATAATGGTTACCATGCTAACTTCATGTACCCAATGTCACGAGTTCAAACCGGGCGGAGAACGATGAATTTTTTCGGGTTTTAAAAATCCTTAGCATGGCTTCCTTCGGAAGGGAAGTAAAGCCGTGGGTCCCTTGTCATAGATTTACGGCACGTAAAGAAAACCTCAAGCCTGATAAAAGAGTCCTCTGAGTAAAATTAAGCGGTCTTTCACACCCAGTATAGAATGGGACGCTGAGAACCGCAGCAGTTAAATAAAACGCCACTTCATTTCATTTCTCAAAAGGTTGCAACCATAAAACAAGGTTACTTTCATAAACTTAGTACATAAAGAAACGAATTTAGTGTGAATAATGTAACTTATATAACAGATTAACATTTAAAAGGTTTATAATGAGGTAAAATAGCAATATGTTTACTTTCTCTCTCGTCTAGCTATAATTCATATAGAGATTATGTATTGTATTGGCCCAAAAGTTTGACATAGATATTTCATGTATATGTAACATCTGTCTGCACGTAAAAAGATTCAAAAGCGAAAACTCGCATAAATACCAAACTCGGTATTTAAATCTAGCATTTTCCTAAGATGCAAGATAGTGATTTTCATGTAATTTTCCCCATCCTATGCAACCAATTCAGTAATGTCAGGCTATTTGTATAAATTAGCATGACTACACCTCAGTTACTATGTAAAACAAATCCGTAACTATTATTAATATTGGCAAGGCTTAGCACAAACGCTATTAAAACAAATCCGTCAATATATTTGAAGAGACATGCAAATAATTTGGTTTCTTTTTTCTTTTCTCTTAACATTTAATTTTTCTCAAATTATTCAACAACAGTTCCCATGCTATAAAAAATGGCACTCATATCATTTAAGTATTATTTTATGAGTTCTTATAATACATATAATTAAACAAGAAATAGTAGATGATTAACTTTTTCTTCCCCTGCCCCTTCTCTTTGACATATTTATTAGTTTCACAGAGAAATGTTTTCACAGAGTTTTCCCGCCATAATTTGATCTTTTGTTGAACACCTGAGTATAAACGCTTCTTTGAAAACGCTTGCGAGCACATTAATTTATCACAGCACATCTTATTTTGAGTCTGATGCAATAGATAGTTTTGCAACTGAACCAGCTTCACTGAGACACGACGCGGCGGTGGTGTTTTCTCTTGTGCCTAGTTCTCTTTCATTGTGGTATTCGCAAATTTAAACTCCATTTTCCTCCTAGTAATCGCGCCTCATGTAGAATAAAACATATGCAGCATGTGACACGATGATGTTCTCTGTGACTTCTGTCACTCTGTTGTCATCAAACAAGTGCCATTTGTGGTCGTTCTGATTCTGACAATAAGCCGTGTAGTGCCCACCTCCCATACAACCGTAGTGGTTACAAACGCCAATTAGGTCGTAAATTGCCTTTGAGCTGTTTGGGTTTATGACATACTCAGACATGTTGAGACCGCATAAAGGGAAATCCACAAGGGTGTCAATTTTATCACGACGATAGCGATTATATGAAAATCTCTTTAAATGAATGATCAAAATTCTAGGTAAACTCCAAAGATCAAACTTTTTGGTAGCTTGCTGATGTTTTTTACAAGATGGACAATACCAGGCGTCATTCTGCCCAAGTTTTTCTTTTGTTATGTACAGCTCTAAGCAGTCTCTGAGCTGCAGCTTTTGGAGTTTGTTTTGTTTATCCGAACATTCAGAGTCTTCAAAAGACTTCTCACAGTAGAACAGCTCACGCGCTTTTGGCAACCATTTTGCCACTATATATGACTTTCCAACTGGGCTTGGTATTTGAATAGGTTTACCATCATTATGTATCTTGATTACCTCTGAAGTGCTATTTTTGTTTGTTACGAAGTAGAATGAGAAAATTCTTTGATTCGTTATACCTTCCTTTGAGCAAGTGTCACTGCAACTCTCCTCACTCTCAAGCATATATAATTTTGATTCAAAAAAGCTGGTTTCTCCATTTGAGATTTTCTTGGATTTTCCATTCCACCAAGTATTATCACCTTGCACACGGAGGTATCCATTTAACTTCTTCAATACAATATCATACAGCATGCCATACGTGCAGTCCCTCTTTGGTATACAAATGAAGAAAGGACATCCGAACAAATTATTATTTGAGTATGGTTGTTTTGAACGGGATTCCCAAAGATAAACAGGAACTGCCATATGTGATTCACTCAATGAAGGAATTTCATAAACAAATATTGAATCCTTTTCTCCAATCTCATCCAATGGCTCATTCAGAGGGAAAATTTTATGAAAATGATGTTTAATTACTTCGGTGACAATCATATTTTCTGGATTCATACCACTTAATAAACCAAGATGGCTAACTAAATCCTTCACATTTCCTTTCTTTGGTAGTATCAGTTTGTAAATCATAGGTTTCTTCTTATCTTCAAAATATGGAAACAACGTGACCTCCATGTGTCTTTCTCTTATATATGGCAATGGTAAAGATAAATAACAAAATGGGTCAAATGTCACAGATACTTTATCGCATTCAGGGCAAACAACTGTGGATTTTAAGAGTCCATGAAAAAAATCCACAATAACAGAGTCATTTCTTTTTCTGTAGTTTTCCCAGGCTTCCTTTGCTACTTCCCTATCCGGACGCCCATCTGCATCATGAAGTTCAATGTACGGTTTTTTCTTTATTCTATTTAAATCTTCATGTAAGCCATCCAAGAGAAAGGTTAGTAACTCCTGAGAATCGTGTTGTTGATACCCACAAAACTGAGGAGCAAACTTACTGACCTGTAGCTTGAAATTATGAGGTACTGTGCAGGTATGTTTTCCTGACCACATAGTCTTTATTAATTCCCCGAAAGCCTTTGCAATTTCGCCTTTCATTCCTAAAGGATTTTATTCATTTAGTTCAGCGAAATACTCATTATTTAGAACATATTTT
The DNA here is from genome assembly GCA_030762935.1 of Hymenopus coronatus. Classification (NCBI taxonomy): domain Eukaryota; kingdom Metazoa; phylum Arthropoda; class Insecta; order Mantodea; family Hymenopodidae; genus Hymenopus; species Hymenopus coronatus. Next base: position 88,421,817 of record CM060881.1, on the reverse strand, counting down.
GTTATTGGTGGACAGTTGCTCATACACTGGATGACACTGTTCATGAAGCAAGTATTACCCAAGTTACGGAGGCCACATAATCCTGATTTTGCTAAATGGTGGCTTCCGTTGTAGCCATGTAATGGTGGAGATGAGTATTTAGTTGTTGCCGAGCTTGGTCCAGCTGATGCAGGCACTAAAGCTGTAGAGTTTACTGCTATCTTTTCTCTCACGGCAACAAACGTGGTTGGAGTATAAGAGATTGCGTTTTTAGGTTGGCGTATCCAACTCCCATTAGATTTACGAGTTTCTATTATGATGGCTTGATTGGGGAAGAGTCCTTCATCTTGAACTGTACTATTAGGTTTTGATAGTTCATCATATGTATTTGGTGAAAAACAGCTCCAAAGTCGTGTTTCTGCATCATTGGGAATGTTAAAATTCTTTCTCATAACTGTTTCAATGTGTCCAATTGTATCAGCCTTACTGAATTTATAACGCACTTCTTCCTCATATCTGAAATTCTTGCATAGCCTTAGTTCTAGAAGATAAACTTCCACTTTACATTGCTTAATGAATACACCAAATTCTACCACCTTCCTTGGAATAACAGACTCTTCGGAAACCACCCCATACCATTTCACCAGCAATTGCCAGGCTTCTTCTGGGAACAAAATGTAGTCTAATTCATCAATAAGATTTTCACGGATCTCACCACTTGCATCATCAGTAAGTAAAGGTGAATTGTCTATAGGTCCTGGATGGTCGTCTCCTGCACTTACTATATTCCACGCTTCATCCAGCCCAACATAATGCCTGAAGCTCTTGATCCATTTACTATCTACCAAATACCAAGTTTGACCTTTCACCATTTCTTTTCTCAAATGTGTTTTCATTAATCGTCTTTGCGTATATACGTCTGGAACATCTTGGTTTTGCCCAGCCATTTTGTTTGGTTGTTGAAGTGGAAATTTATAGATAAAATTTCAAACTCCTTAATGAAGCACAAGGTTCGAAATTAATTCAAATACCCTTCAGTACTTTATAAGCTAAATAACAAACATGCATCAATTTTTGTTGTATATTTCTCACTTATCCTTATGCCTTTTAGCATTGGGAACATGGCCAACTAAGATAAAACGCAGTTCTCTCTTTTCTAACATGACCTAGCTTAGTCATAGCCATTACTTACTAGATTAGTAGAAACCAAGGGTGTTTTATTTGGAAACTTTTGAGTTTCCTCAAAAGTAGGGATTACCAAATACACAAAGCTTAATATTTTAAAATGATTGTATACAATAAATATAACAGAAGAATACAAATCTAATATGACACGTTTAAGAAGTGGAACTGGTCTCGGTATTACAGTACGTTTCGTAATGCATTAATTCATGTAAAATCAAAAGCAAGAGCAGCCACAAAAACAATGTATGACATCAAAATCCCTACAAAACTCTCCCTAGAAACAGCAATGATGCTGTTCGACACAAAAATATCCCATTCTTAACTTAATGGGATAGAAGTAATCAGGGTTTCAGAGACCTCCACATCCTGGAAGCAGCAATAGCACGATGCTTGAAAATAGGGGACTTTCTTCCTTTGGAGATCCAAATTTGGAGTATATTATTCGTGTTAACAGCGCTTATGTAGTTGTTTGTAAGGTTTTTGCTGTTTCCATCACTGCGATTCATCATGGCGGTGACTAATAACATTACTAAAAAAAAAAAAAAACAAATATTGCGGGATGACAAACTGTCATTTAGACTAACCTCTAGAGGCTTTGAGGCTGTTGTTCATTTTTAAGCACATAGGAAGATATGCAACTCTACAGCAAATCTGTGGGTTATGGGTGCGCGCTTTAAATAATAATGCTTTGCTTCAAGAATTACTTATAGAAGTTCTCTGGTGTTAGTTTTAATTTGGAAATGTTTTAAAATTGATTTTCGTGCAATTTTTTTAGTGATATCCTCTGGTCTCACCATAGCATGCGAGCGAAGCGAGGATGTGCTGTATTATCTGGTGTGTAAATAAATTGGTTTTCGTGTAATTGGCCTTTAATAATTTCTACGCTTTCATCAAAGCATATCAGCGAAGCGAGCATGCACTTTGTTAGCTCGTGAATTTCCTTTAAATAACTTTCATTGCTTTCACCAAAATATGCGAACGAAAGTGGTCTACTCGTTAGTCTCTAAAGAAACTAATCAGTGTGAGTGGGCAAATAAACTAATTTTCGTTTAATTTGCTTTTAATAATTTCTAGGTTTACAGCTAAGTATACGATTGAAGCGACTATACGTCTTCTTGCTCTAGATTAGTATGAATGAATAACTGTATTTGGACCATTCCACCACCTTGCGGGAAGAGCATTTCAATTCATTTTTATCACTATTGTGTTTTCACGCCCTCTGCATGCCCTTTTACTTTTTCTACACATACTATGTATAGAGTGTATAAAGAAGGTATTGTATTGCACCCAAAAATTCGATACAGAGATTTCACGAGAAATACATTTTTGGGACCCCCTGAATCCAAAAGAAAAACATTTTTAGAAAAATGCCCGTATTTATCTGTGTGTGTGTGTGTGTGTGTGTGTCTATAGGCAGCATAGGTCAAAAATGAAAAGTCCGTTAATACCATACTTGATTTTTAAATTCAGTTTCTTCCAAGGATACGACAGGAAAATTTTCAAAAAAAATCCCCCACCCCAAACTACGTCGTGTAATGGTTACCATGCAAACTTCATATGCCCAAGTTAGATTTTTTCGTGCATAAAATCTTGAGCATGATTTCTTCGGAAGGGAAGTAAAGCCGTTGGTCCCGTGTTGTAGATTTACGGCACGTAAAATAACCTCAAGTCTGATAAAAGAGGTCTCTGAGCAAAATTAAGCGCTCTTTCAAGCCCAGTATAGAATGTGACGCTGTTAAAGAGAATCCATAAATAAAACTCCATTTGTTTTCACCTCAAACATTTTTCTTAAAATGGTTCTAACGATTTTGATTAAAATGCCGTATACTAAAGATATTTACATCATAATTAAGATGCATATCTTGAATTTTCTGAGAAAAGCCTCTGAAGACCTCTTTATTCTGGATGATTTTTTTTTTAATTTTGCATAACTGGCAAACCGTAAGAGATAGACAAAAACCTACTGCACTAATGTAAATCTCCTTAAAACACACAATTTATGTCATATGCATTTTTTTCGTGCAGTTAACCGTTTTAGAGATATCCCTTGTTATTGGTTTCAGTTTAAAATGCTTTAAAACTTATTCTCATAGACAACTTGTCAACTCCTGACCACGCAAAGAAACGGAATTCAATCCCACAGCAACTACATTTTAAAACATTGACTGGCTGTTTAACGTAGTGTATTCACTTATCCCTCCTACGTATAGGGAACTAACTAATAAGACCGTTTCTGCTAATGTTTACCTCGATTAGCATGAAATAGAAAGAAAAATAGGTTTATTAACAATAATTTGTTAGAAAGACGTAGAGAAAGTAATGTGAATGGAGCACATCAGGTTATTTTTTAACTTTCTCTACATGTGCTATGTACATAGTGTATAGAGAAGGTATTGTATAGCACCCAAAAATGCGATACAGAGATTTCACCGGAAATACATGTTTTGTGTCCCACAGAATCCATAAAATGCATTTTTAGAAAAATGTCCGTGTGTGTCTGTGAGCAGCATAGCTCAAAAATGAAAATTCCGTTATATACCAAACATTGATATTTAAGTTCGGTATCTTCCAAGGATACGACATGAAGACAACTGCCCTTTACATGGAAAAATTTTCGAAAATGTTGATTTTCTTAAAAATGGCTCTAACGATTTTGATTTAAATACCTATCGTGCATTAAAGGTATTTACGTGACAAACACAATGCATATCTTGAGTTTTCTGGGAATAACTTCTGAATACATCTTTATTCTAGATGCATTTTGCGGAATTTTGCATAACTGGTAAACTATAAGAGATAGAAAAAAACTTGCTACACAAAACTTGAAGAGCTCGTTAAAACGCACAATTTAGTTTTATAGTCATTTTTTTTCGTGAAGATTACCGTTTTAGAGACATTCCTTGTTAATGTTACAGCTTTAAAATACTCATACTTTTCTCATACGGGACTCTGTCAACTCCTGACCATACAAACAAAGACACTTCAATCGGATGGCAAACAGCTTTTAAAAGATTTGACTATCACTTAGCCTAGGGTATTCCCTTATTTTCCTTCTAATTACAAGGAAGCAAGTAAAAAGATAATTTCTGCTAATTTTTCTCGATTAGCATGTAAGAAATGGAAGAATAAGCTTTTTAATAATAATTTGTTGCAGAGATGTAGAGAAAGTCATGTGAATGGAACACATCAGATTTTTGCTAAAAGAGTGTATATTAATGCAATTTGTGATTAATTAAATTGAAATACACAAAAGTTTACAAAACAAAAATATAGAGCTCGTTAAAGCATACCTACAATGTATGTTAATTTTTTTTTCTAAGTAAAATAAATAAATAAATAAAATTAGAATACTCTGACATCTAGCTTTATACTGGGGCTGTTCAAACTTTAATATGTTCTAAAAATGCATTACACTTCAATTATCTATTATGAAAATTTTCAAATATTATCTGAATTACAAACCGAATTTGAAAATTTAGAAATCTGATGTGTACCATTCACAAGACTTTCTCTACACCCCTGCAACAAATTATTCTTAAAAAGCTTATACTTCTACTTACTTCATGCTAATCACAAAAAATTAAAAGAAATAGTCTTATTACTCGCTTCCTTGTAAGTAGAAGCGAAATAAGAGAGTACCATAGGTTAAAGTGATAGTCAAACGCTGGTTACTATGTCACTGAAGTTCCTTTGTTTGTATGGACAGCAGTTGGCAAATTCCAGTATGAGAAAAGTATTAGTTTTTCATAGCAGAAACCAAAAACAAGGAATGTCTCAAAACGATGAACACCACGAAAAAAATGTATATAACATAAATTGTGTGTTTTAAGGTCCTCTACATTTTTTGTGTAGTAAGTTTTTGTCCATCTCTTACGGTTTAGCAGTTATTTAAAAGTCCGTAAAATTAATTCAGAATAAAGTAGTCTTCAGAGGCTATTCCCATAAGATTTAAGATATACATTTTATTTGTAAGGTAAATGTCTTTAATATATGATATTTTAATTAAAATCGTTAGAGCCATTTTTAAGAAAATTGAAATTTTCGAAAAAAGTTTCATGTAAAGGGTAGTTTAGGGTGGGGATATTTTTCTCAAAATCTTCTTGCCGCATCCATGGAAAATACTAAACTTAAATACCAAGTTTTATATTTTACCCACTTTTCGTTTTTGAGTTATCGTGTTCACAGACACACGGACACACGGACACGCGGACACATATATACACACACACACACACACACACACACACACTGACCTTTTTGTGAAAATGCTTTTTTTAGATAAAGAGGACCCTAAAACATATATTTCCGGTGAAATCTCGGTATCGAAATTTTGGGTGGAGTGCAATGCCTTCTCTATACACTATGTACATAGTGCGCATAGAGAAAGTAAAAATTAGCAGTTACAGACTTAGAACATAAAAAGAGTAAAGAAGTAATTGAAATAAAATAAATAAAAAACTACTCTAAACTAAAATGTAATTAGATTTTTTTTAATTGTTTCAGTTATATAGCCACCTTTAACATCTAAGGGCAAGGCTTTGCATTAGAAACAACTCGTTGGCTCTTTAACATTGGGTTTTAATCATTTTATTTTCTTCAAACACCACACACTCTCTTTCTCTCTCTTTCTCTCTCTCTCTCTCTCACACACACACACACACACACACACATTTACTCTCATATGCATGCCTCCAGACTCTGTGGGGATAGAGAATGCTTCTAGTCAAAGAAAAATTCCTCGCCTCAGCCGGGAACCAAATCCGAAACCTCCGGGTGAATGTTTCCATAAATTGAAGATGACGTTTTGTTAGTTTAGAAGTTTCAATTCAGACCAAATTGTCAACATACCAGAAGACAAAATTCCTATCCTGGTCTTCCTATCAAGCAACTCGTGGATACAACGGAATGGGGTTTTGCAGTCTTCAGTTTAGAATATCGTGTTATAAAGATATAAGGTAATAGATGTCATATGCATTTTACTGTTAATTATGATATTTTGCCTTCTGTACAGCAAAATATGTGCGTTGGTAGTGAGGCTGCTTGCCAAGCGGAAGACCTGGGTTCGATTCCCAGTACCAGCGTGGGGAATTTTCCCCCTCTTGGAGACCTGATCCAGGATGCACTCAGCCTCATGAGGTCCCTGGGGAGCCAATTGAGGAGCTACTTGATTGAGAGGTAGTGGCTCCAGATCAAGAAGACCGCATCAACCAGCCGGGAGGGACTCGAGGCGTTGATCACGTCTCACCCTCCAGCACTACACCCCATTCATGACGCCTTCGGGCCGAGATGGGGGATGTAGCGGCCGGGCGGAAGACTAAAGTCCCTTGTGGACTGTCGACCATGGAGTTAACATTTACTGCAAAATCTGTAGTAAGTCGAGAAAGTATTGCATTCCACCAAATAATCGTTAACATTATTTCAGTGGAAATACATATTTGTAATCCCCGAAAGCCAAAAAAGGGTTGTGTATGTGTGTGTATGTGTGTGTGTGTGTGTGCGGACCTATGAACAGCATAATTAAAAAACGATACGTCGGTTAAGTACCAAACCTGGTATTTAAGTTCAGCAACTTCCAAGAATGCGACAGAAATATGTTTAATAAAATCTCCCCACCCCAACTACACTTTATATGAGACATTTTTCGGCATTTTTTATTTTCTTGAAAATGTCTAATGATTTTTATTCAAATACATTAGGTTTAATATTTTTATGAAAAACCTGATGTATTGCATGCATATGACTTTCTCTACCTGTTCTGCAAACTAACTATTCTTACAAAAGAGTGATAATGCTAAACGAGATAAACAATTGGTCTTACTACTTAGTTCCTTATAATCGAAACAGAAATAAGGAAATATACCAGGATAAAGCGATAGTCAAATATTTTAAACGCCGAACGATATGTGAACAATTGAAGTTCGATTCGCTTTGCATTTCCAGAAAAACAAAAGAGAGATGAAACGAAAGGTGACTCCGTATGAGAAGATGCGTAGATTAAAACTGAAACCAATAACAGGGAATATCTCATAAGCGGTCAACTCTGCAACAAAAATACATATAACATAAATTGTGTGTTTTAACGAAATCTACATTTTTGTGAAGTTGGTTCATGTGTATCTCTTACGGTTTACCACTTATGCAAAATTCATCCAGAATATATCGAATCTTCAGAAGCAATTTCCAGAAAATACAAGCTATACATTTTATTTGTGATGCAAATAGCTTTAATATACGTATTTGAATTAAAATCGCCATTTTTGGGAAAAACAACATTTTCAAAATGTTTACTATGTAAAGTATAGTTTCAGGTGGGGGATTTGTTGCATCCTTGGAAAATACCAAACTTAAATACCAAGTTTTATATTTAACGGTGTTTTAGTTTTTGAGAAATATGTCCACAGACACATACACACACACACCCACACACACTCACACACAGACCTTTTTTCTAAAAATGTGATGTGTTCCATTCACATGACTTTCTCTAGCTGTTACACAAACAACTTTCGTTACAATTTTTTTTCTACGACATGCTAATCAAGGTAAAAATTAGCAGGAATTGTCTTATTACTTACTTCCTTATAAATAGAAGGAACACAAGGAAATAAATCAGGATAAATCGATAGTCAAAATTTTAAAAACTGGTCCTATGTGAAACAACTGACATTCGGCACGCCTTGCATGGCCTGCAATAAAATATGAGAGATGAAATGAAATATCACTTCCCCTTAAAGAAAAGTTTAAGTTGTTTAAAATTGAAACCAATAACAAGGAATGCCTCAGAAACGTTCATCCCTACATAAAAAAACATATGACATAAATTATGTGGTTTAACAATATCTACAATTATGTGTAGTAAATATTTGTCCATCTCTTACGGTTTAACCATTATGCAAAACTCATCCAGAATAAAGAGGTCTTCAGAGATTAATCCCAGAAAATTAAAATATGCAGTTTATTTCTGATGTATATATCTTTAATACACTTTTTTTTAATCAAAATCGTTAGCGTTATTTTTGAAAAAAAAAGTTTACACACACATACATGGACTTTTTTCTAACATGTTTTTCTCGGACTCAGGGGACCTCAAAACATATCTTTCCGGCAAAATATCGACATCGAATTTTCGGGTGGAATACAATACCTTCTCTACCAATTTTATACATAGTAATACGGGCTATAGAAGGTAAAAATGCTTTATATGGAATCAGAGGACCTCAAAACGAATATTTCCGGTGAAATCTCAGTATCTAACTTTGGGTGGAATACAATACTTCCTTTAAACACTATATACATAGTGCGTGTATAGAAAGTAAATATAAAATGTATATCTTGTCTTTTCTGGGGAAAACTTCTGAGGTCCTCCTCATTCTGAATTATTTTTGCATCACAAAAAGTGTATTCAAAGCACGTGTAACATGCTAGCCTCTAGCTACCAAGTCGCGGAGGGCGATGAATTTTTGCGGGGTGGGGGGGATCCTTAGTATGACTTTCTGTGCCTGTGTGATAGATTAGTTGCACGCAAAGAACCTGCTGATCCTCCGTGGAGTAGTGGTTACCTCTAATTCGCGAGGTTGCAGTTTCAATCAGGCGGAGGTGATGTTTTTAGTGTTTAACGGCCGCAGAAGATAATACTGAAAATACATGGAATGAAGATGGAGCACCGATGGAAACTAGAGAACCCTTAGAAAAACCGTCCCTGCTCCGTTTTGTTCACAAAACACACATAGAGTCGCCTGGAATGGAACCCGGGCTTTCTTGATGAGAGGGGAGTGGTCTAACCATTCAGCCACGGCGCAGCCTCAAAGGGTGATAGATAAAAATTCGTAACATGGTTTACTACGGAAGGGAAGAAAGCCGTTGGTTCCGTGTCATGTTTATTTGCACGTAAAAGAACTCCATAACTTGAAAAAAATCTGATGAGTTCCATTCACATGACTTTCTCTACATTTCTACAATAAAATATTACTAAAAATCTCATTCATTCTTCTATTTACTTAATGCTAATTGAGAAAAATTAGCAGAAAGAGTCTTATTACTTGCTTCCTTGTAAGGAAAATAAGGGAGTACTACAGACGAAATCGATAGTTAAATCCTTTAAAAGCTGGTTGCTATGTGACTGATATACCTTTGTTTGTATGGACAGGAGTTGACAAATTCCCGTATGAGAAAAATATAAGTATTTTAAAGCTGAAGCTAATCACAAGGAATATCTAAAAAAAAAACAAAAAAAAAAAAACGGTCAAATCCACAAAAAAAGGTATGTACCATAAATTGTTTGTTTTAACGAGATCTACATGTTTTGTTAAGTGTGTTTTTGCCTATCTCTTACGGTTTACCAATTATGCAAAATTCCGCAAAATTCATCCAGAATAAACATGTTTTCAGAGGCTATTCCCAGAATATTGAAGATATACGTTTTAATTATCATGTAAATATCTTAAATATGAGAGATTTTAATCAAAATCGTTAGAGCCATTTTTGAGAAAATGAAAATTTTCGAAATGTTTTCATGTAAAGGGTAGTTGGGGGTGGGGATTGCCTTGAAAATCTTCTTGTCGCATCCTTGGAAGATACCGAACTTAAATACCAAATTTGGTATTTAACGGTCTCTTCGTTTTAGAGCTATGCTGCCTACAGGCACATACACATACAAACACAGACACAGACACACACATAACACGGGTATTTTTCTAAAAATGCTTTTCTTGGATTCAGGGAGTCTCAAAACATGTATTTCCGGTGAAATCTAGGTATCGAATTTTTTGTTGCAATACAGTTCCTTCTCTATACACTATGTACACAGTACGTATAGAGAAAGTAAAAAAGTAGCTGGATTAAATTTACCATGTTTTACGACCGCAAGTCTAATTTCGCCTTATAGTGTCATCTATGGGCGGTAAGTCAATCCCTCCTCACAATGTGCACAAAGTGGCCAACTCGCGAACTAGAAATTTCCTGATAGAGGTGGCTCAATATACACCGACATGCCTGATGAAACCTTGTATCTATATTCCTGAAAAGAGCCTTAAGTCTGACAAAGAGGCCTCTGAGCAAAGTGAACCGATCTTTCAGGCCCAATATAGAATGGGACGCTGATAACCATGGCTATTTAAGAGGGTCCATAAATAAAACTCAATTAAGTAATTTAAATTCGGCAAAGTACACAATTTATGTCAAATATACTTTTTGTGGATTTAACAATTTCCAAGATAAATGTGGTTATTGGTTTTAATTTCCAGACATTTTTCTCCATGGAGAAGTGGTTATTTCTTTTATACATGTACCATTTACACAGTAGATACAGAAGATAAATTTTTTAGAAAAGGGTCCTGTAGTGTGTGTGTCTATGGAAATCATGGCTAAATTCGAAAACATCGTTAAATACAACATTTGGTAGTTTTAGCATCTTCCATGGATGTGACACGAAGATTTTCAAGAAAATCCCTCCATCCCATACTACCATTTTCATAGTGTTTTCTCAAAAATAGCTCTTAACGATTTTGATCAATACCGTATATTAAAGATATTTATATCACAAGTAAAAGTTATTTCACTAATTTTATTGGAATAGCCTATAAAGAGCTCTTCGTTCTGGATGAATTTTACTGAATTTGAAGACCTCTTAATTCTATATGAAGTTTGCTGAATTTTATATAACTGATATACTGTAAGAAATAGACAAAAACTTACTACACAAAAATGTTGAATTCATAAAAACTCATAATGTATGTCATACTTTTTTTCTATTGCAGGATTGACCATTTTCGAGATATTCCTTGTTCAATTTTAAACCACATAACTTTTCTCAAACGGAATGTCACCTTTCGTTTCATCTCTCTTTTGTTTTACTGCTGGCCATGTAAAGCGAATTGAACTTTAACTGTTCACATAACGACCAATTTGACTTTCGCTTTAGGCTAATATATTCCCTTATTTCCCTTTTGCTTAAAAGGAAGCAAGTAATAAGATAATATCTGCTAATTCTTATCTCGATTAGCATAATATGGACAAAAGAATAATCTTTTGTAAGAATAGTTTGTTTGCAGAACAAGTACAGAAAGCGATGTGAATGAAACGCATCAGATTTTCTTTTTCTTTCTGGTCATGCAAACAAAATGTAATTTCAAATCCACCGCATGGTCACCGACTCAAATTTCATTTCGCTTAAGCGTATTGTATCCCCGTATTACCGTTGTAGGGAAATATTAATAAAAAATCTGATGTGTTCCATTCACATGACTTTCTCTACATCTCTAACAAATTATTGTCAATAAGCGTATTCTTCTATCCTTTTAATGCTAAAACATTAGCAGAAACGGTCTTATTACTTAATTCCTTTATAAGTAGGAGGAAAATAAGGGAATACACTATGCTAAACCGCCAGGCGAATGTTTTAAAATGTGGTAGCTATGGGATTGAATCCGTTTCTTTGCGTGGCCAAGCGTTGACAAGTTCCCGTATAAAAAATTTAAACTGAAATCAATAACAAGGAATATCTCGAAAACGGCTAACTCCACGAAAAAAATGAATATGACATAAATTGTATGCTTTATCGTGATCTACATTATTTGTGTAGTAAGTCTTTGTCTATCTCTTGCGGTTTACCAGTTATGCAAAATTCAATAAAAATCATCCAGTATAAAGAGGTCTTTAGAGGCTATTCCCAGAAAAGTCAAGATAAACATTTTATTTAGCATGTAAATATCTTAAATATAAGATATTTTAATTAGAGTCCTCAATATTTTCGAAATTTTTGCATGTAAAGGAAGTGTGGGGTGGGGGATTTTCTTGAAAATCTCGTCGCATCCTTGGAAGATACCAAACTTAAGTTTGGTATTTAACGGCCTTTTCGTTTTTGAGCTATGCTGTCCACAGACACATACTTGCGCGCACACACACGGTCCTTCTTCAAAAAATGTTTTTGTTTTTTTTTTATTCAGGAGGACCCAAAACATGTATTTACGGTGAAATCCCGGTAATTTTTGAGTACAATATAATACTTCTCTGTACACTATGTACAAAGTATGTGTAGAGAAAGGAAAAAAAAACATTTATGCGAATGTTTATCGAATTAACATGATTAATGGGTAGAGAAAGCTTTTTTAATGTGGCACGTAAGATTTTTCTAAGCAGTGTCTTATACAAAAGAATCACTCACGGTTTGCTGACTGTCTTGGTGCAAGGTTTCTGGCAGAAGACAATGGACAAGAAGAAGAGGAGCAGCAGCGATACCAGAGGACTCATCGTGACAAATGTGACTTAGACAGGATGCTGGAACAACATGCGGAAACATCTTATCTACACATTATCGTATCTTTATAAGTGCATTCTTTGGGGGAGTCCTCTCCTTTGAGTCGGTTTGAAGGTTAAACCACTGTGGTTTCCTCTTCGCTGAATTATATAGTGATACGGAAGCATTTCATTTGATATGCAGATCCAGAGATTATCAAAGGGATGTTTTTATTTGCTCTAGCATGTATGTACATAAAATATACATAAAATTTGTTACTCATATTTCACCGGAAATACGGTCCTTTAAATCCAAAAATATCATTTTTACTTTCTCTACACGTACTATGTACATAGTGTATAGAAAAAATTTTGCATTCCACCCAAAAATTCGATGTTGAGATTTCACCGGAAATATATGTTTTAGAGTCCCTCTGTAGCCAAAAAAAAATTAGAAAAAGTCCGTGTGTGTCTGTGTATCTGTGAACACAATAACTCAAAAACAAAAAGTCGGTAAAATACTAAAGGTACTTGGTATTTAAGTTAAGTATCTAACAAGGATGCGACACGAAGATGAAATGATGCGAAGAGGAACCCCCCCCCACTCCAAACTACCCTTTACATGGAAAAATATCCATGGAAAATTTCCATGTAAATTTCGATTTTCTCAAAAATGGCTCTAACGGTTTTGATTAAAATACCGTATATTAAAGATATTAATATGGCAAATTAAAGGTATATCTTGAATTTTCTGAGAATAGCCTCTGAAGACATGTTTATTCTGGATGAATTTTGGGGAACTTTGCACAACTGGTAAACCTAAGAGATAGATAAAAGCTAACTTAAAACAAATGTAGAGCTCGTTAAAACACACAATTTATGTTATATACATTTTTTGGTGGAGTTGATCGTTTTTAGACATTCCTTGTTATTGGTGTCGGCTTTAAAATACTTAATACTTTTCTCACACGGGAATATGTCAACTCTTGTCCAAACAAAGGAACTTCAATCACATAGCGACCAGCTTTTAACTATCTCTTTAGCTTAAGGTACTCCTTTATTTCCCTTCTGCTTACAAGGAAGAAAGTAATATGATAGCTTCTGTTATTTTTTTTCTCGATTAGCATGAAGTAAAAGAAGAAAGAGATTTCTAACAATAAATTGTTGCAGCGATGCAGAGAAAGCCAAATGAAAGGAACACATAAGTTTTTATAAAAACGTCCGCGCGCGCGAGTGTGTGTGTGTGTGTGTGTGTGTGTGTGTCTGTGGACAGCTAAGCTAAAAATGGAAAGTTCAGTAACTTACAAGAATGCTAGATTTTCAGAAAAATCCCCCCACCTTCAACTAACCTTTTTATGGAAAAATTTTGGAACATTTTGATTTTTTCAAAAAATGGCTCTAACAATTTTACTTTTTCATAACAAATTAAATGCATTAATTTTCTGGGAATATGCTCTGAAAAAAATGCGACACAAAGATTATCAGGAAAATATCCCCACCCCAAACTACTCTTTATTAGGGGGATTTTTCCGAATGTTCGACTTTTTCAAAATTTTCTATAAATATTTTGATCAAAATACCATCTATTAAAGATATTTACACCATAAATAAAATGTAGGACTTGATTTTTGTGGGAATAGCCTCTTCATTCTGGATACTTTTGCATAACCGGTAAACCGTAACAGAGAGAAAATCTTACTACACAAAATTGCAGTTTTCGTTAAAACACATAATTTATATCAAATACATTTTTGAGCAGTTAACCATTTTCGAGGTATTCCTTATTGTTGATTTAAATTTCCGAATGTTTATATTTTTCTCAAATAGTAAGTCGTCATTCGTTTTCATTTTTATTTTCTTTCTTTTTTTATTCGTGTCATGTAAGGAGAAGGAAATCTCAATGCGACCAGCTCTTTAAAGTCTTGAGAATCGCTTTAGCCTAGTGTATTACCTCATGTGCCTTGTATTTATAATAAAATATGCAGTAAAACAATTTCTGTTAACGGTTTTTTTCTTTCTTTCTTTCTTTCTTGGGTAAATTAATTAATTAGAAGAATACACTTTTTATGTTGAAGAGTGGATAAAAAGGATCGCGTAAATATTACACTTTCGATTCCTTTTTAGATCATAAATTACTGTGAAAATTGATCTAAAGAAATAAACAAATGTGAAAGTCAGAATTTATCACAGCTTTACTATACTTTCTTATTAGCATCCCCCCCCCGAGTTCCCACATTTAATCTTAGGAAGACGAATGTGAAATTGTTGTATCATATTAGTCCGTGAATACGTGTGCGACTCACATTTCGGAGATCCCGGGTTCGATTCCCAGCGACCACCCCCTCTAATTCTAGGGTTTTTCGTGTTTTCACCTTATACTTATTCCGAATTATAATATTTAAAATACGTCAATAGCTTTGTTTATCATGCCCGCCTGGATAGTGTAGTGGTAGCGTGTCTGCTTCACATTCAGAAGGTCGTCAGTTCGAATCTCACTTAGGGTGAGTTGCCCGGATAAGGTGTTTTACGAGGTTTTTCCTTATCCTGAGAAGACGAATGTCGAGTAACTTTAAGCTCCTTGGACCCCGAGATTATTTGAGCATCATTTCACCAATTTCATTCATCGTCCGATATAACTAACCAGGTTAAAGTACGTTAAACTAAAACAAAAGAACAACAATTTGTCTTGATTATATTTTATTAATTCCTATAATACACAGACAAAATAGCAGCCGGCTGGCCCCATAGCTCAATAAGTAGAGCTCTTGCCTGCTGTGCGAGGGGTCCCGGATGTAGGTGGAATCTTTCTCCAGCCAAAATTATTCCCCATCCTTCCTAGAATCTGGAAGTATGAACGGGAGAGAGAAATAGAGAGAGTGTGTTTGATCTAATGTACAAAATACCTAAAAAAAATAATATCCTATAAGAACTATACACGAGTAAGCAAACTGTTCCAAAGGTAAAATGCCGCTAATTGAACCATCGTAGTTAAAGACGGTAGGTATTAATGGAATAACTAAAAATAGCATCCATATTTAATCGCATTTATTTAATTTAGTTATATGCTTTATTTTTATTTATTTTATGTATTTATTTTTCATCTCGTCCTCCTCTCCCTCCCTCCTTCCCTTTCCTCGCTCTCTCTCTAGTGCAAATCATTTTCACACACAGGATGGTATCACGCATCTCGCTATTGCTTCGAGTAAAATAAATGCTCTCGACATTCAGGATTGAAAGTGCTCATGATTTTTTTGTGATTTTTTGTAGCATAACGTCCTTTAACTTGGATAACCATAATGGACAATAAATTAAATTGGTGACATGATGCTCAAATGATCTCGGGGTTCATGGAGCTTAAAGTTACTCGACATAGTCTTCTCAGAAAAAGTGGAAAATCCCGAAAAAATCTCTTATCCAAATAACTCACCCTAAGCGAGATTCGAACTCGCGACCTGTTGAATGTGAGACAGACACACTACCCCCATACTACCCAGGCGGGCAATACTCATGTTTGGCCCAAGTACTAAAATAATAAAAAATCCACTTTTAATGAAGTTAAGTGATCTGTAAAAATATTAAAATCTGCAATTTGATAAGTGCTAAGTTTGAATCACAATGAGGGATTCCAACGTAACCTTTCTAGGTATATAAAATGTAAAAGAACTCGACATGTTAATAATCTTGAACTAAATTAGCTTGTGTAAAATTTCAGTAAGACGTTAAATATTTTTGTGCGTAAACTTATTCTAAAGATCTGCAAAATTAACTACAGTTGAATAAATAATCCTTTCCTTTTATATAAATCAGTAATTTAACTATTAATAACTCTAAATTATAAAATGTTTAATAACATAAAATTTAAGAGCTCTCCACGTTAAGTTTTTCAATACAGCATCCTAAATTTGTCTGAAAATGTAGATAAACGTGTCTATTATTTTAAATATCATTTGGTAATTAACAGCGTTTTCATTTTTGAACTATGCTGTCTACAGACACCCACACACTCACACACGGATATGCATCTATTTTTTTTTATTCAGAGGGTCTCAAAACATGACTTTCCGGAGATATCTCGGTATCAAATTTATGGATGGAATAAAATACCTTCGTATCTACTGTGTACGTTGTACATACCTGCTAGAGAAAGTAAAAATAGGGATTTAAAGGTCCGAATGCTTCCAGTTTTCCCAACCGTATTCAGCACTGGTGATCTCCTAGCTGATACGATAACCCGCTAAGCTCGTGTGTTCAGCATGCGGTTTATCTGCCGGGCGATCCATGTCCCTGATTTCACCAAGCCCTTAAATGGAACGCGAGACAGTATCTGGTACCACGTAGGGTCATATTGAGAGCGTTAACAGTCCCAAGACCCCTCACCTCACTAATGGAGGTCAATATGCTTCGAGGTACCTGCCCATAAATGTTCCACGATTGTTTCTTGGGAAACCTTTCATAAGCCACTTTTAGTACCAATGGTTCCGCCGTTCTCATCGAGTTCAAGATTCTCATAAGTGTAGTACTGTGTTTGCCTAAAAAGTCCAGCATTAAAAAAACTAGTATTAAAATCTGAGGAGTTCCATTCACATTATTTCCTCTACCTATTCTGCAAACAGACTTACAAAAAAGTTTATTCTTCTATCTGTTTCATGTTGATCGAGATACGCAATGCAGATAGTCTTCTTACTTATTTCCTTATAATTGGAAAGGGAAATAAAGGAAATTTATTAGACTAAAGCAATGATCAAATGTTTTAAAAACTGTCGCTTTGCGTTTTCATTGAAGTTCGCTTCTCTTTCCGTGGCCAGGAGTAAAACAAAGAGATACGGATGACTTCTGTTTGAGAAAAGAAGTACTTTAAAATTGAAACCAAAGAATACCTGGAAACAGTTAACTTTATAAACATATATATTTGTGTGTGCATATATATGTATATATGTGTGTGTGTTTTAATGATATCTACATGTTTGTATTATAGATCTTTGTCGCTCTTACGATTTGGAGTTACTCAAAAGTCATCCAGAATGAAGAGGTCCTCAGAAGTTATTCCCAGAAAATTCAAGATATAAATTTTGTTTGTCATGTAAATATTTTAATGTGAGGTATTTCATCAAAATAATTAGAGCCGTTTTTATAATAACAACATTTAAAAAAAAATCTACGTAAAGAATAGTTTAAAGGGGTGGGGGAAGGGGGTTGTTGAAAAATCTTGTGTGATAAATTGTTGAAAGAGACTTAAATACTAAGTTTAATGTTTTACCGACTTTTCGCTTTTGAGTTATCGTGTTAGCAGACTCGTTGACTCAAGCACACATATATACACGGAACTTTTCCTAAAATTATTTTATGGTTACATGGGACCCTAAAACGTGTATTTGATATGAAATTTTGTTATCGAATTTTTAGGTGGAGTGCAATATCTCTCTACTTATGTACTATGTACTTAGTACAGGAAATAAAAATGTGATATGTAATAGACAGAAGCTGATCTCTCTACATTATCAAAACAATAAATAAATAGAAGTGAGAATAAAAAATAAATCTTATCCTTAATCACCCTGAGAATTTATGAGAAAAAGCTCTTACCTCTCACGATAGAGATTCGAAATTATTTGGGTCCAAGTTAAACGGCTGAGGTTTTTGTTGGATTCTTCTTCACGTATTATTAAAATTGATGCAAATAAACTATAGATATACACATTACTTATTTCATTAGCCAGTCTGACTTGAAAAAGGATGTTAAACTTCAAAATCGGACGTGTTACATTCATATGACTTTCTAGATCCATTCTTCAGCCAACACTTCTTACAAAAGATTATTCATTTAATCGAGATAAAGACTTGAAGTAATTATTTTATTGCGTATTTCCTTGTAGATAAAAGTGGAACAGAGGAAGTAGTTTAAGCAGTAGTAAAAACTGTTAAGAACGGATCGTTATGTCATAGATCTGAAATTTCGTTTTCTTTACCTGACCAAGAGAAAAAAAAATAACGACTTCCCAAGGCAAATATAAGTATTTTAAAATTCAAACCAATAAAAGGAATATCTTGCAAATGATTAACTTCACAGCATTTTTCTAAATAAATGTTGTGCTTTAAAGAGATCTACCTTATTTGTGTAATAAGTTTTTAGCTATCTTATAGTGTACCAGTTCGGATAAGTCGTTCAGAATGAAGAGAAATTCAGAAGCTATAATACCTCCCCACAAGAAAATTCTCCGTACATAATTTGTAAGTTAGTTGGATCTTTCCTACCTTCTTTTGTATTGAGGGAACTCAAAACATATACTTCCGATGAAATCTCTACGTTTAGGTGGAATACGAAGTTTCCTCTTACCTGTTATAAGTAGGTGGCAGAGAAAGTAAGAATATAAAGAACAAAATAGTTATTTTTTAATTTCTTTCAGTGCAACAACATGAAGTTTAGAATATAGATATCTAGGATTTAATAATTTAGTTCTCAAAATTGGATAGTTGCTTCGTAAAGTATATGACCATTTTGATAGGCAGCGTATACGTTTTGAAACAAATTACTAAAAAGTTGATGAATCCATTCACATTTCTCTACATCTCTGTAACAAATTATTTTTGAAAAGCATATCCTTCTATCTACTTCATATTAATCGAGATAAACATTAGCAGAAATGGTCTTATTACTTGCTTCCTTGTAAATAGAAATGAAATAAGGGAGTACACTAGCTAAAACCATAATAAAAAATTTTAAAAGCCGGTTGCCATGTGATTCAAATCGATTTCTTTGCGTGACTAGGAGTTGATAAATTCCCGTATAAAAAGTTTTAAGTATTTTAAACCTGAAACAAAGAACAATAAATGTCTCTGAAATGGTCAATTCTACGAAAAAATGTATACGACAAAAACTATGTATTTTAACGAGATCAATTTTTGTTGTAGTAAGTTTTTATCTGTCATATTCTACCAGTTATGCAAATTTCAGCAAAATTCATCCAGAATGAACAGGTCTTCAGAGGCTATTCTCAGAAAAATAAAGAAGCACATTTTATTTGTGATTTAAAAATCACGAATAAACTTATTTTAACCAAAATCGTAAGAGCCATTTTAAGAAACATAATTTTCAAGAATAGTCCATGTAAAGTATAATTTGGGGTGCGGGATTTTCTTGAAAATCTTCGGGTCGCATTCTTGGATGTTATTAAACTTTAATATAATGTTTGGTATTTTATTTTTGAGCCATGTTATCCAAAGACACACACACACACACATACACATATGGACATTTTTCTAAAAATCCTTTTTTTTTTTGGACTCAGAGGCATCAAAACATATACTACTTCCGGCGAAATCTGGGTATCGAATTTAGGGTGGAAAAGAAAAACTTCTCTATCTACTATGTACATTGTACTCTTGCTAAAGAAATTAAAAATGGTTTTGTGATTACAATTATGCAGTTATTTCAGAAAACTACCCATTACATCTGCCACCATGTCACGCGAAATATCTGTAGTTTCTTCACAAATGACGCCTTTAATTCCCCAACTGGCTCCTTGGGAGGAGTGACATTATTTGTGTGGGCAGTAGCACCATATTGATGGAGCCATCCATAGATGTTCTGTTCTTCTTAATTGAAAACATCTTTCTGAATTAACAGTAACGGTTCTGGCCTGGAGATACTAGATAAAGTAGAGTCAATATTCAAATTTTCGCTACACCGCACCACACTGTAACTTCAGGGTTGTGCAGTAGTGTTTCAAAAAGCAACTGACCAATTGGCGGAAGTTTTGGTTGTTCATAAATCGGTTTAAGGTAAGGTGCATCATCTGACATAGTAGATTAGTCAGAATATTGTTCTCTTCAATCATTTCCTGAAGTTGCGCACAGAATATTATACTTATCTGTCGATCAACTGGAAATAAATTATGCACAATTTGAAGCTTAAAAGGATGCATTTTCAATTCTGCTTTCAAAATCAGGTAAAGACAACGCCGGTTGATTTGCATTGTCAACATATGTCGACAGACTGAGCCCATAGGACATTGCTGCATTTCTGCTTGAACACGATTGGCATTCTCGGAGTTCTAACAGTTATTAGCATACCTGATGATTTTTTATTTTTCACTTTTCCATGTTTGCTCCAAGACTTGAGCCAATGCATAATTGTTTCTCTGTACGGAACTTAACGATGACGATCTGCTAGGCGTAAGGAAAGCTGAACAACAATCACACTATTTAAACAAATAGCGGAGTCTAGAAATATCATGCTAGCCTCTGGTTTCCAAGAGCGCTCCTTAAAACCCGGCGGAGGAGCGACAGATTTTTTCTAGGGCAAGGCTTCCTTCGGAAGGGAAGTAAAGCAGTGTTTTTCGGTTTGGTCCCATGTTGTAGATTTACCGCACTTAAAAGAACCATGAATCTGATAAAGATGCCTCTTAGCAAAATTATGCGGTCTTTCACGTCCAATGTGTGTAAACTGGAACGCTGAGAACCGCAACAGTTAAGAGTGTCCATAAATAAAACTCAATTTCATTTTAAAAGAATAAAAGCTTCCACAGCTTGAATGCGTATTCGTATGGGTCACTGATTCATCACAATTGAAATAGCTGATCTTCTTTAATAAACATTTTCAAAACCACTGTTGCTCTATACCGTTGCACAGAGTCGCTATACATTTTTCTCCACACTGTAATATCAAATTAGATTGTTTGTGTACGATTTATAACTCAAAACATGTCTGTATTAATGGTACAATTGTACTAAAAATACTGGAAAACCGCCTAATACTTAATACTAATATATGAGATATATGATTGGTTACATTCACATGACCTTCTCCACCTCCATAATTTATTAATGGGCACCAAACCTATTCTTAAGAAAGTTTATTTTTATATCTACTTCATTTTAACCGAGATAAAGCTTTGTATAATCTGCATTAGACACTTTGTTATAAATGCAAAGAGAACACCGACAGTCAAATGTTTCAGAACTAGATCCAATATATGAATTTAAAAGGCCGCACTATGTCCATGCAAAACAGCCGAGAATCGAAACAAATTTTGAAAAAATCTGATGTGCTCCATTCACGTGACTTACCCTAATTTTTCCGCAAATAACCCTTTTATTAAAAAGATAAATCTTTTATCTACATCATGCTAATCGAGATAAACATGACAGAATTAGTTATTATTACTTTCTTCCTTATAAATAAAAGGGAAGCCAGGGAATGCACAGCCTAAAGTGAAAGTCAAGTCTTTAAAAACCGGTCGCTATGTGAAACAATTGAAATCCGGTTCTCTTTGCTCGCCAGGAATAAACAAACGAAAGATAAAAGATAAATGTCTTCCCCTTTGGGAAAAGTATAAGCGGCTTAAAATTGAAACCGGTAATCTGGACTACCTTGAAAACGGTTAACTCTACAAAAAAAAAAAAAAATGTATATAACATAAATCGTGTGTTTTAATAAGATCTACATGTTATGTGTATTAAGTGTCTGTCTATCTATTACGGCTTGCCTGTTATACAACAAATTATACAAAAGACACCCAAAATGAAGCGGTCTTCAGAGGCTATCCCCAGAAAATTCAAAATATCCATTTCGTTATCCATGAAAAAATCTTAAACAAAGATATATCCATTTTTAAGAAAAACAAACTTTTCGAAAATGTCCCATGTGAATGGTAGTTGAAAGTGTGGGTATTTTCTTGAAAATCGCCGTGTTGTATCCTTGTAAGATACTGATCTTAAATACCAAGTTTGGTACTTAATCGACTTTTCGTTTTTGAGCTATTCTGCCTCCAAACACACATGCGCGCGGACATGTTTCTAAAAATGTGTTTTTTGTATTAAGAGATTCTCCAAACATAAATTTTCGGTGAAATCTCGGTATCGAATTTTAGGTGGAATACAATATCTTCTCTATCCATTGTGCATACGTGCTAGAGAGAGTAATAACAATGAATTGAACAATTCAAAGCATTAATAATGGATATCAAGGAAATATAATATTTCACAAAAATTATTCGAAATAAATTGTTTTTTAAATAAAATATACTACATTTTTGTGTAGTACATTTTCGCCTATCCCTTAACGGTTAAAACTTAAAGAAGATTATACAAAATTCCCGCCAAATGAAGAGAACTACCCAGGCTACTTCCAGATAATTCAAGGTATGCATTTTGTTTGTCTTGTAAATGGTTTTAATATAGGTATGCTGTTTTAATCAAAATCGTGAGAGCTAATTTTGAGAAAATAAAAAATTAAAAGTGCTCCATTCAAGGTAGTTGGGTAGGGAATATTTTTAAAATATTGTTATTTCTGCAAATTTTTGTTTTTCAGTTATGCTGTTCACACACATGGCATTTCTCTTAAAATAATTTTGTATTCAGGGGACTTCAACATCTGTATTTCCGGTGAAACCTACGTATCGCTTTTGGATGGAATGTAACACCTTCTCAAGTTACTGTTTACTATTTACTTGGTAGAAAAAACACTGGATACCAGTGGTAGAGTTTATAGCATATTATATATCAGATGGCTTTCCAGTAACATTGTAGTTTGGAGTAGTTTGTTTATTTATTTTATTGTAATTGTCTTTACTCTAATTTAAATTATCTTACTAATTTTAAATTTTCAAATTCAGTTAGCTAAAATCTGAACATTTACATAACAAATAAATGAAGCATAATGTATTTTTGGAAAAACATTAATGTTATCTCTGAATATCTCTTTATTCTGGATTAGGTTTGCAGGATTTTGCATAACGATTAAACTGTGAGAGACAAAACAAAAGAAAAAACAAAAAAAAAAAAAAAAACATAATACACAAAAAATTCAGATCTCGTTAAAACACATAATTTATGTTATATACATTTTCCATGTAGAGTTTGCCTTATTATGGTTTCATTTTAAACTACCTATCGTTTCTCAAACGGACCTTCCAAAGCGACCAAATCTAAAATGTTTCACATAGCGACAAGCTTTTAAAAGTTTTGACTATCGCTTTAGTGCAATGTATTCCCTTATTTCCCCTCTGCTTACGCTGAGGCAAGTAATAAAATCATTTCTGTTACTGTTGATCTCGATTAGCGTGATGTAGATTAAAGAATATTTTTTTAAGAGTTATTTGTATTTGGAACAGCTAGAGAAAGTTATATGAATGAAACACATCAGATTTTTTCATTTAAGGAGTAGTTTGGGATGGGAACATTTTAGAAGCGTAGAGAAGGAAGGAAGTAACAGATGAAGAAACAACGGAGAGTAAATATTAATTTTAATAAATAACCAAAAGCAAAAACCATTTTACCTCTATCTTTTCTGAACTTTTGATATATTTTTATTGTACTAGCTTTCGAAATTTGTATCCGGTTTTAGATTTTTCATGTGCGTGCTTATAACAGTATTTAATATTCATTTAATAAAGCACTGGTTTGTATAATGTCACCGAATTATGTATGTTTTAAACTGGAGAAAATATAAAAGTATGAAGTAGTAGAAAATAAGGAGTTTATGAAGTAATTTAGTAAGAAACTTGATTAATACTATTCACTTTTTAACCTACGTAAAATCAAAATCAGTTGCAATCTCGATACCATAAAAAATGTTTTACAAATATATGTAAAATATTTTGAAAATGATCACACAAAAATTTTGAAAACGTCATTCAATTTTGAAAAGGAAAGTGATGTGTTATATTTACACGTTTTTCTAGCCATTCTGCTAGAAACTGTTATTACTAAAGCGTATTCTTCTAAATGCTTCATGCTAATAGCGATAAGCATTAGCAGAATTTATTTTTACATTCTCTTTGCATGACAGACACATTTAAGTAAAATATAAGTATTGGGAAATTTAAACCAAAACACAATAAATATCTCTGAAATCTTAATTCTACAAGAACTGTACTTGACGTAAATTATGTGTTTTAACGAAGGTCTGCATTTTTTGTAAAGTAATATTTTGTCAATCTTAAGAGATTTATAAGGTACGTAAAATTATTCAGATTGAAGAAGCTATTCCCAGAAATGCTATTTATTTGTGATGTAAATAGCTTAAAACATTTTATACTTTAATCAAAATTGTTGGAGCATTTTTGAGAAAATCGAAAATATTGAAAAACATTTCCCATAAAAGATAGCTTGGGATGGGGATTTTCCTAAAATTAAATCCACTTAAATACTTCACTTAAATACCAAGTTTGGCACATAACCGAATTTTTATTTTTGAGTTATTTTGTTCACAGCCACAGACACCCACACGCACACACACTCACAATCACACAAATAAGCAGACACCACAAACCTTTTTCCAAACTTTGTTTCAGCGGTTCTCAAAACACGTATTTCTGGTGAAATCTATTTTTTTTGGTTAACGATGTTGTCTATTGTCTGGATTACATCAGTGCCGTCGGTGTGTCGGAATTTCGTCCCGCAGGAGTTCTTTAATATGCCAGTAAATCTGCTGACATGGGGCTGTCGGTTTTAGGCACACTTATGAATCATCTGTCTGGGCCGCTGGACGGGTGTGAATCGTCGACCTTGGAATAAGAAGGCCAGCGCTTAACCAACTGAACCACCCAGCCTGATAGAATTATGCGGGAGGACTCCTTTCTAGGGTCATAGTACTGCAACACAATATTACGTTAAAATATAATATGGTCATTATTTTTTAAATAATTTTATGAATGATAATAAATTATTGAAATGAAAAGACAATTTTATGCCTTACATTCGCATGCGTTACTCTACCCTTTATCGTTTATTAATTAGTATACAGATTGTTCTTACGAAAGTTTACTTTTTCCATCTAGTTCATTTTAATTGAGCTATATTAATATTTGCGTTATATTAAAAGGGAGTATCGACAGAAAAAAGATTTAATAATTGGACACTGTGTACTGGTTTTAAAAATACATACTGTTTTCAGCAATCGCGAGAAACAGCTGAATATCGAAAGGGCTTTAAAAATCTGATGTCCTATTCACATGACTTTATCCACAAATTATTGCTACTAAAGATAATTCCTTTATTTACATCGAGATAATTGAGATAAATATCAGCAGAAATTATTGTTCCTTCTAAGAACAACGGAAATAAGGTAACACACTAGGTTAAAGATAGCCTTAGTCTTTAAAAACCGGTCGCTATGTGAATTCTGATTTCGCTTTGCATGGCCGGGAGTGAAACAAAAGAGAAATAAAACTAAAGATGACCTTCCGCTTGAGGGCCGCGCCGTGGCCGAGTGGTTAGACCACTAGCCTCTCACCTAGACGGTCCGGGTTCGATCCCAAGCGACCGCATGTGAGATTTGTGCTGGACAAAGCGGCGCGGGGGTAGGTTTTCTCTGGGTTCTCCGGTTTCCCCGCCATCGTATTATACCGGTGCTCCATCTTCATTCATGCATCATCAGTGTCAACGCCTGCGGTGCCGTAAGTAGTTAAAGCGGGCGTTAAACACTACAAAAAAAAAAAAGTACCTTAATTGAGACCAACGGGAACGGTAAACTCTACAAAAAATGTAAATGACATAAATTGTGAGATCTGCATTTTTTTTTCCTTCGTAACTTTTTGTCTATTTTTTACTATATGTAAAATTCATCCAGAATAAAGGTGTCTTCATAGATTATTCCCAGAAAATTAAAGATATACATTTTATTTGTCAGAAAATATCTTTAGTATACGATATTTTAATCAAAATCGTAAGAGCCAAGTTTGAGAAAATCAAAATTATCGAAATGTTTAAAGCTAGTTTGGGGTATGGGGATTTTCTTGAAGATATTCGTGTCGCATTCTTGAGAGATACTAAACTTAAATATCAAGTTGGCCATTTAACACACACACACACACACACACACACACACACACACACACACACACACACACACACACACACACACACACAAACACTGAGCTTTTTTTTTTCAGAAGGTCTCAAAATAGATGTTTCTGGTGAAATCTCGCTATCGAACTTTAGGGACGAATACACTTCTCGATACACTGTGAACACAGCACGCGTAGAAAAAGTAAAAATACAAAGTATGAAGAATTCGAATCATTAAATATGGATATCTCGCAATTGGTTTATGATATAAAAGCTTTTTGTAATACATTGAAATGAACGCTTTAAAGATACCTAGATATATTTTTTGTGTTAACATGCCTAACATTTACCAGTTGTACTAGATTAAACAGAATTCCTTCTGAATGAAGGGGACTCCACAGGCTATTCCCAAATCAGGTTATACATATTGTAATTTAAATATATTTAATATGTGTTGTTTTAATCAAAATTGCTAGTCATTACTAAATAATGGAAAATTTTGAGAATGTTCCGTGTAAAGAGTAGTATGCGGTGAGGACTTATGTTGAAAACCTTTGTGTTACATCTTTGGAAGATTCTGAACTTTAAACCGAGTTTGGTATTAAATTGAATTTTCGTCTTTGAGTTATTCTATTCATAGGCGCGGAAACACATGTACTCACGCGCGCATGCGCGACCCTTTTCTAAAACTTGTTTTGTGCGTTTGTACATAGTGTATAGAGAGTATAGTGTATATTGTACCCAAAAATTCGATACGAGATTTCACCGGAAATATATGTCCAGAAATAAAAAAACATGTGTGTGTGTGTGTCTGTGGACAGCATAGCTTAAAAACGAAAAGACCGTTAAATGCCAAACTTGGTATTTAAGTTTGTACCTTCCATGACAAGAAGATTTTCAGGTAAATCCCCCCACCCCAAACTACCCTTTGCATTGAAAATGCTTCGAATATTTTAATGACGAAATGTATATCTTGGATTTTCTGTGAATAGCCTCTGAAGATATCTTTATTCTGGATGAATTTTGCCGAATTTTGTAGTAAAAGAAAGCAAAAACTTACTACACAAAAAATGAAGATCTTGTCAAAATACACACTTTATATATCCTTTACGTTTTTGTTGTGGATTTAACCGTTTCCGAGATATTCCTTGTTATTGGTTTCAATTGGGAAGTACTTATAATTTTCTCAGACAGGAAGTATCCGTTTTTCTTTTGTTCTACTCCTGGCCAAGCAAAGAAGCGATTTGTAATGGCAATCGCATTACAAAAGCTTTTAAAACATTTTACTATCACTTTAGCCTAGTGCGTTCCCTTAGTTCCCTTCTACGTATAAGGAAATATGAAATAAGAACATTTTGCTAATGTTTATCTCGTTTAACATTGTGTAGAAAGAAGAATAATATCTTGTAAGAAGTTTGTAGAACAGGTAGAGAAAGTCATGTGAATGTATCACATTAGAGTTGTTATTCAGGGTGTCGAATTTTTTAGTGGAGTACAATGCTTCCCCTGCTTACTATGCGTAGTAGAAAAAGTATGAAATATCTTAACATATTTGATACGCTTTAAAATTAATAAGCCCAGGCAAATAAATAAATAAATAAATAAGAGGAAAGGAGCTTCGAGCAAAGCGTGTAGAAAAAGCATATGACGAATTTCAGAGAAATTTTGCATATTAAAAATACTACAGTGCAACAATACGTTTCTTGGATATGATAAGCACCGCATTGTTGGGGAAAGGTGGGAAGTAGGCTGGCGCTGGAGAGGAGACCAATGGGCAGTAAGTGGACCATCTGTTTACTCTCATATAACACACACGCTCTAACATAGCGTCGGCCAGTTACCTACTGTTTGTTGTGAAGATAAACACACCAGCATGACTGCTGTAAGTACTGGCTTTTCTCCAGTGAGAGTATTTTTTATTATCATACTGTCACTCTGCATTATTGCCTACTTTTTCGGCATAACTAGTCTCACAATACTGAACCGTCACTCCATATTAGATATTAAAACTTTCAGTTTTAATTTAAAGCATGCTTAGAAAGCCAAAAGAAATGCCATTTAATGTTTTTCGCATAAAATATTGAAAGTGTAACTAATTTTGTTTTAATGTGTACGTAATATTTTTCACGCAAAGGTGTTCGAGAAATATTCATTTGTTTAACGCTTCCAAACTCTAAACTTTTCATATTACTTTCCCTACTACTTACCTACTATTAGACAAAGTATTGCATTCCACCCAAAAATTCAATATTGCAATTTCAATGTAAATATGCGTTTTGAGATGCCCTAAATCTTAAAAAAAATAATAAAGTGGTTTCGCGCGCACGTGTGTGTATTTGTGCGTTTGAGAACATATAACGCAAAATAAAACAACAAAAAGTTAGTCAAATACCAAACTTGGTATTTAATTATAGCATCTTCCAAGGATTTAACACCAAGAATATATAATTTGACTATTATTTATATATGTATATATAATATAAACATAAACGCCGTCAGACTACACACTGGCACATAACCTATCACAATTTTGTATTTTTTTCTGTAATAAGTTTAATACAATATAATGCGTACAATATAGAACTTTGATCTTCTACCTAAAAGCTTCTGAAAATTTTGAGTTTGGATCCAGAATTATGAATTTAGACGTACTTGCTTTTATTTTTTATTCATTTTATTTTATTCACTCTTAACTTCGCGTTCTCTTTCACTTTTCCATCTTCTTCTCTGCATTTTTCTTGAATCTTACTCATCTCAGCAATATTTTCTTTCTGGTCATATTCACCATAATTACAAACAGCTTATTTTGGTGCAGAAGCCTTTTCTTCTTCTACAATCTTATTTAACTTTGCGGCACATAATTTCGGCCTATACAGATTTTCTTCCTCTACATAGTACACGTGGTACATAGGTAAAGTATTGCACTCCCCCAAAATTCGATACCGATATTTCAACGAAAATACACGTTTTAGGTCCGCTGTATTAAAACTTTTAAAACACACACACACACACACACACACACACACACACTCACATTTTTAGAAAAACGTGCACCCGTGTGTCTTTATGTGTATCCGTGTGTCTGAAGCGATAACTCGTAAAATACTAACTTGGTGTTTAAGTTTGATATTTTTCCACGGATGCGAAACGAACATTTTGACAATATCCCCCCACTCCGAAGTACGCTTTAATAAAGTGATTTCTTCAAGATTCGTTTTAAAGCTTGTCATGATATTTATGTGTAGTATGTAATGCAATGTTTTCTTCTTCCTCTTCTTATTTTCTGACGTCCTTGGCCTATTTTGAGTGGCCTAGAGTGTCCAAAAAGCTATGATATATAAAAAACTATATCATGTTCATTAACTTTTTTGTTCTTATTTAATTACGCTTTTAGAATTATTGAATGTGTTTCCTTATAGCGTTCTTTTCTCCTTTTTCTCTTTTATTTATGTATTTATTTATTTTCTTGGTTATCTTCTTTATTTAATCTCTCTTGTTTGCTTCTTGGCTTAAATATTATGGCACACGTTATATTGTTTCGTTGTTAGGATGCCTTTTTAAAATTTTTCTTACACCGATTTATAATGTTTAATATTTCATTTTAACTTTTGCTTGTAACTATTACTGAAGGTAAATCAATATGCAGATTTGTATCGCAATTATTTTTTGCTTCAACCGTCTTGTATTTTATAAATAAAATTATTTATAGTAATACTACAATGCCTCTTTTACTATGGTTTCAAACTGGATCAATTCTTCCTGCTAGCGTATTAACCCATTTATAAATGTTGAATAACCAAATACCTACTTATATTTCAAAACATTTGTTCACATCCGAAAATGTTATATTTTGGCAAGGTTATTCGGACCTTATTGATATAGCATTGGGGTACCGTATGGTAATTAATTACCGTTGTATAACGATTGATAAGTAACTATTAAATAAAGCAATTTAAACGGATTTCTTAGGGACTTAGGTCAACACTAAAGCACTCTGAAAATCAAGAAACCATGGAAGATTCTAAGATTAGAGCACTTTTCAGTGAGTGGAGAAATTACTGAACACTGTTTTAGATTACGAAAGTGTTAATTTCCAGTAAAAGTGCCAGAACACGTCATTATGCCCGGATATCGATCTTCTGCCAGAGATTGTTGTTGCCAGAATAATAACAGACTGCGAGGGATATACCGGCAGGATGGGGGAATCTTCCGGAGCTATGACGTTGTCCAAAATTCCAGGACATAGGACATGTAGCAAGTTTCGCGGAGCAGAAAATTTCAAGTTTCACCTCCGCAGTGGGCAGGTCACTGTCAAAGTTACAGTAACAGTGGCATAAGTCAAACGTGCTCATTCCTTCACATCAGCTTCTTCTCGACCTACATTCCACCTTTGTTGCCTTACCTCCTCATTCCTCTTTATCCGCTTTACTTTCCAGTGAGATCTTTTCTCTCAGCCTATTCTTAGGTTGGCTTAGACTATATCATAGCACCTATTATGTTGCTTTGTACGACTGTTCGTCCATCCATCTATTCATGAAATGACTCTTCAACCGCTGTAAGTTATTTCTAGAGTAAAGAAAACTTTTGATATATTTCAAATTTATTTGAAATATTAACAAAATTAGAGGTTCTTAAGTGGTGAACCTGCTATAAATTTTCAATTTTTGGAAAATCACTGCACTCATTGGGTTTAAATTTAATTATAAGAATGTGAGAAAAATATACTTAGCAAATTAAAATTTGGTTGAAATCGATTCAAAATTAAGAGAATTTTATATAGAGAACCTTCAAATCGAGTTACAACTGAAACATTCCGAACGGAGGCTAAAGGATTTTGATAGTTTAAATAAATACTCCAATGAAATGTATAGGTACATATATTTTCTTTTCTTTCTTTCTTTTCCTTTCTTTATCCATACTCACTGTAGAGTAGAGGTAACATTGCATTCCACCCAAAATTTCGATTCGATACCAAAGACACATTTGAGGCTAACTGCATTCTTATAAAGAGATCGGTGTGTGTGTGTGTGTGTGTGTGTGTGTGTGTGTGTGCGCGCGCGCGTGCGGTATGTGTTTGTGTGTCTGCAGACAGCACAATTCAAATCCCAAATTCTATTAAATATCACACTTTTATTTAATTTAATTTATTTAATTCCAGCATCTTCCAAGGATGCGTCAATAAAATTTTCAAGAATATTCCCTATCCTAAAGTATTCTTCTCATAAACATTTTTTTCATTAATAAAAAATGGCGCTTAGGGATTTGAATAAAATGCCACATATTAAAGAAATTGACATGAAAAATAAAATGTTTACTTTAATTTTCTGTGAATTCCCTGTGAAGTCCTCTTCATTTTGAATAACTTTTGTATAATGGGTAAACCGAAAAAAACAACAACAAAAATGACAGAAAAAGACCCCAAAGATGCAGAGCTCGTTAAACTACATAATGTATGTAACATAACATGTTTTGCATCGATAACTATTTTCTTTTCTAAGGCGCTCTTTGTCATTGGTTTGGATTTTCAGATACGTATACTTTTCTCGAGTGGAAAATGGGTTATTCCTTTTTTTCTCGTGGTCATGCAAAGAGAACGGAATTTTAATGCTATCCTAGAACGACTTTTAAAAAATTAGACCATCGCTTAAGTCCAAAGTATCCCACTGTTACCTGTAATTACAAGAAAAGAGAAATAAAATGTTTTTCTTGATGAACATGAAATAGAAGGAAGACTAGATCTGTGTAAGAATAATGTATACAAGAGTGAGTAGAGAAACATCAGATGTTCGTACTCTTGCAGATTTTTTTATACAATGAAATGGGGTATTTAATATATTCCTAGGCATCTTTCTTTGTTTTAGAAGCCTATGCCGTAATGGCTGACGGTGATGGTCAGGCGACATTTAGAAGTAAAGAAGCAGACTATCTTGTATTAGGCATATACCTGAATTAACTCACACTATCGCGTTATAGATTTCATATCGTATGGATATGATAGGCGTATTACATTACCAATCCTATAGCACTGATTTCAACTTCGCCCGTCGGTCTGCTTGGGTCAGCTGGTTAGGAGCTGGTGTTCTGATTCCAAAGTCGTGGATTCAAACCCGGCTGAGACCGACGGTTTTCAAGTGTGCTTAAAACGCGACAGTCCCATGTCATAAGATTTACTGGCATGTAAAAGAACTCCTGCGGGACGAAATATCGACATTCCGGCTGCACTAATATAATCCAGCGTTATTAAAAAGCCCCTTTTTACTTTCTCTACTTAGTACAAAGTACATTGATAGAGAAGGTATTGCATTCCACCCAAAAATTCGATACCGATATTTCATCGCAAATACCTGTTTTGGATGCCCTGAATAAAACATTGAAAGAGCATTTTTAGAAAAATGTCCAGGTGTCTGTGAACACGATAACTCAAAAACTACAACTTGGTATTTAACTTAAGTATCTTCCAAGAATGCGACACAAAGACTTTGAGCAAAATCTCCTCTTCCAAAACTACCCTTTACATGGAAAAAATTTCGATTTGTTTTATTTTCTCAAACATCTCTAACCATTTAATTAAACTACCGATATTTAAGACATTAAGGATATATGCTTGGCAAATAAAATGTATATCTTGAATTTTGGGAATAACGTCTAAGATCTCTCATTGTGAATGACTTTTGCATAATTGTAACAGTAAGAATAGACAAAAACTTATTACACAAAAAATATAGATTTCGTTGAAATACACAATTTATATTATATACATTTTTCGAGGAATTTACCATTTCCGAGACATTCCTTGTTATTTGTATCAATTTTAAAATGCATAAAACTTTTCTCATATATGAATTTATCTACTTCTGGGCATGCAAATAAACGAGTTTTAATACATATACCCAGCAGAGGACGATAGATTTTTTCGAGCGTAAAATTCTTATCATGGCTTCCTTCGGAAAGGAAGTAAAGCCGTTACTCCCGTGTCGCAGATTTACCGCACATAAAAAAACAAGCCTGATAAAGAGGCATCTGAGCAAAATTAAGTGATATTTTACCGTAACAGAGAATGGAACGCTGAGAGCCACAGTAGTTTCATTTCATTTCATTTCTATCACATAGCAACCAGCGTTTAAAAGATTTGCCTGTCGCTTTAGCCTAGTGTATTCTCTTATTTATCTTCTCCTCATAAGGAAGTAATTAATAAGACCACTTCTGCTAAGGTTTATCTCTGTTAGCCTGAAGTATATAGCAGAATAAGCTTTTTAATTTTTACAGAGACGTAGAGAAAGTCATGGGGATGGAAAATGTCAACGAAGATTATTTTAATGGTATTGTTGCACTTAATCCCCAAATTTGCGAAATTATCGCCTCTGATTTTCAATGATTCATAGCTGGTAAACAAATTCGAAATAAACACAGGCACTAAACTGAATCAAAATGTAAAGTAAACGTTAAAGTTTTGTGTAAGATTCTGTAAAGGTATAATCTTAGTGACTCTACTCCTATAATCTCTAAATCCAATTTCATTCCCCCCTCCCTCTCTACGCGCTGGCTCATCAAATCATCTATAAGATGGAATTAAAGTGGTAGTAAGTCTTGCAGATACTGTTTTTCTTCCATATTAGAGAATTTAATAAAAAGACTACAACATTACGTTATGGCAATTTTTGGATCCTTTAACTACATACAGAATGATTCAATGAAACCAAGCCGAAATTGTGAAATAAACATAAGTTGTATTATTTATGGAAAATAACAAGTACTTAGATTAATGACAAATACATTTTATGCAATACAGGAAACCATCCAATTTCTTGAAAACATGGCCTCCATTTTTGCGTCAATAATGTACCAGCCGACAGTGCACATTTAATTGGAATAGCATTAATTTTCCAGTAAATATTTAGTGTCTTTAAGGTCTTCAAAGTATAAGCCAAAATGATTTCAGCAACTGGTGCTATTATACACAGTGCTAGAATTTCCATGGTAGCCGTGCGTCCGTTTTTTTTTTTTTGGGGGGGAGGGGATCTCTAAATGTCTTTATACTGAAGTATTTGAAGAGCAAGCGTCCCAAAACCTTTGTAGACTTTATTGACAATACTCATTAAGAAACCAATACTATTTTAATTGAAATTTTACAATGGCACACTGTCATTACAGAAATCGAAGAAATTTGTGAGATATAGTTTTAAGAAATAATGTGCTTTCCTGTTTTCTGTTGCATTTGACTAATAGTTTGTTCTTTTTTTTTTTTCTTCTTCCATTGCAAGATTAGGCTATAAAGTCTGTTCCGCAACAAAGATAACTTTCCATATGTTCTTTGGTCATCCAATCAAACGTCGACCTTCCAGCTTATACTGTAATCTGTTTGGTAGCCTTGTTATAACCCATTTCCATTTAATTCTGTTAATCTTATCTTCTAATTTATTTAGGTATCTCTAGTATATACTCAACTACAAAAATCCATCTAAACACTAAATTTTACTATATCTATAAATGTTACTATATCTTTATGTACAAAGATAGTTTTCAGAGCGAAAAAATCATAAAATAGTATTGGATAACAAAAGTTTTGAACAGACATCACATTTTAAATATCTAGGTTGTGATATATGTTTTGATTATAACGAAATAGTTATGGCATTGAATACGTTTCAAGCGACTTGCGGTTCAGTTCAAACATTTAAAAGTAAACTAATAAAGGAAGAATGAAAATGAAATTTTTAAGCAATGGCTTGACAAAATGTATTTATGAAAGTGAAACCTGGATACCAACTGTGGTACAATTAAGTAAAATACAGTATGCTGCAATGAAACTGGTAATACATGTAAAAGTTTGCACGAGAACGAAAAGGATAAAAATGAAGATATAAGATAAGAATCAAAAATACAACCATTAAATAAAAGATAATTAAACAAAGGTAAAAATTGATAAACCACTTGGAATAATGAAGAGAAGATGTCCGAAACCTTCACTTACCGAGAGGCAAATTAGAACGAGGAAGGTCCAAGAAACGATGAAGGGATTTATGAATGGAGAAGAAGAAGAAGAAGAAGAAGAAGAAGAAGAAGAAGAAGAAAAGCTATAATAATAGTAATAGTAGTAATTTTTTTGTCGTATTTGTGCACTTGGGATATATTTCTTCCATGTATATCCTGATACATACATATCTGAGAAACTTCATTTCGAATGTTCTGTTCTTCTTTTGAAAACTCTATTGCGGACTAAATTTCACTTACATATTACAATAGAGGGACTGCCAATACTTTGTAAAATTTAAATATTGCATCTTTTCTTGTTTTTCCTTTTAGGGTTCTCTGGGTAGTTCCGTGCATGTTTGAATTGAGCATATTTTGATTAATTTATAAAAATAAGATAATACGCGTTTACTACACAACTTTGGTATCATTGAATGAATCTGTATGTTATTTTAGAAACGCGTTGTGAATATTTAGATATCCACAGAAAAGAAGAAGTAATTGTTTCGGTTGAATTATTTGTTGTTTAGAACGAATGGATCAGGGCGGGGTATTCTTGGGCTCGAGCTCAATTCCAACCAGGGCGGACCAAGATTCTCCGCCCTTGAAGACCTCTCTCTCACATTCCCAGGCTGTATCATCACTACATCTACCTCTACCCGATTTCCTACACCTCCTTAGCTGCATCTTCTCCTGCATACATCCTCTTTGCAGTAAAGAGAAGCGATTCCAAGTCCGATGACAGCGATAACGATGACGCTGAGGTTAGTGACCCCAATTGCTGACATGAGGTTGTAAGGAATGCCGCGCGGCACAAGGCCACCGACCCTGATAGATGTACCGTGTACAGGTGCCTTCTCGCCAACTCTTTTTAATGAGGAGAAAGCCTTCTGTATAGCCCATCATTGAAAGAATTAGCCGGCGGCCCAACAGTTTCGCTGCTTACATTGTAATTACGTTTCTTTTCATCTTCAGAATATTGTACAAGAACGAATGGTCGACTCGTAAAATTAAATCCTTTAAAAGTATATTTGTCTAATAAAATAAAGTTAATCGTGTTCAATTTTGTAAAATTCAATCCATTGCTTAGCCTTTAAATGTATATTTACGTAATAAAACAAAGTTAATCATGTTCATTTTCTTTAGAAATTTTAAGAAATGTTGTTAAAGGTAACCGGAAGAAACCTTGCAGTATTCGTAAAATGCTATTTACATGTTCGCCAAGGTCTATGTTCAGTAGGCTCAGCGTTTAGAGATGAGACATTTTATTACTTTCCCAAAATGATAAGTGATCTTTACACAGCATATGTGAAATTCATGGGCTTTGTGCACCTGTCCACATTTCTCGTTTCGAAAACTATCAAACAAAAATGGATAGAAATGTCAGATTTATTTTGAATGACGCAACTGGTGTCCACCGGTGTGACTCGTAGCAGTTAACGGGTTCATGGCTTCGCTCCGCGGTATCTTAATTTGCGTATTATGGAACAATTCAATCTAACGTTGTTTGGTATGATTGTAATGACACACAGTAAACACGTCTCTGTAACTAGTTATTATGCACAGCAGCGTATATTTATTGTGTTAAGTTTTGCTAAAGTGGAGAAAATGTGGACTGTCAGCCTGAGCTTGTATAGAAAATTCTTGGTGCCATCGTTTCTAATCAAACTACAATTAAATAGTTTTGACTCCCGTTAGAGAAAACAAACATAGGCCTTATTCCAACCAAGGACAAAGTGGACGAGATAGCGTCTTTCATTGAAAGAAATCCAAGAAAATCACTGCCACACATTGCAAGCTGATTTTCAGGACGGCGTAACTGTCTGGTCTACTCACTCTCTAAGATTAAATGTAGGTATGTGATGATTTGTGGGGAATACTTATGCAACAAATCCCCATACGTTCGACAAATTAGAAGACACTATCCAACATGCAACTTCTATTATAGAAATTCAATATTGCGTTCAACATATGCAGACAGAGAGGCTCGTGTTAGCCTCTGGTTCCCAAGGTCACGGGAACCTTAGGTAATAGATTCAAACGGGTGTAAAACCCTTGGCATGGCTTCTTTCAAAAGGGAAGTAAAGCAGGTGGCCCCATGTTGTAGATTTATAGTACATAAAATAATCTCAATCGTGATAAAGAGGCCACTGAGCAAAATTATGTGGCATTTACCGCCCAGTATAGAGTGGGTGGCTGAGAACCTCAGGAATTAAAGTGCGTCCATAAATAAAACTCAATTTAGTTTCAAAGAGTTCGTTTCGAGCCCCCTTTATACCTAAACACAACATAGTACATTAGTGATCTTTCGCATAGTTATAATTCGCGCCAAACCTCCTGCATGTGACTTTCAGAGGCTGCACGACTGTAGCGAATCACAGGCGTGCAACGTGGCAAAGTCAGAACTAGCTACGTCTCGCTTAGTTATTACTAGATTAACGCTCGGACACTAATAGCTTATTACAACTTTTAAACTTATATCAGATATAAAGAGAATGATTGAGCAAGCATGTACGAAAAAAGAGCGTAATTTTAGCTTCAGCCGTTCGATACATATACGCAATTATGTTTAACGTATATTTTGTCAGAAATGAAACACACCTTGAGCTGTTGACAGAGATGTGATTAACCTCTGTAGCAATGTACCATTATGCTTCGCTTTTCTCCTTATCACCCCTAAACACTCTGACCAGGAGACAAAACAAGTGATTGCATTAGTTTAAGAAGAGAACCAAAATGTAGTGTTTTACGTAGTCAGTGACGATGAGTCCCTGGCTATCCTTCTGGAATAAGCAGTTTTACTAAATAGTCAAGTTTTGCTTAGAATTTTAATCTACAGTTTCACTAAATAGACCTCGGTAACACCCTGTGCTGTATGCTACCATCTCTATCTCTCTCACGCACAAGAATACGATATGGCTACGTTATAGCGCACTCCTATTATTACCTACTGTCATATGTAGGAGATTTGACGCTAACTCTAACTTCACCTATTTTAGAGGAGAAACGACGGGTCTCTCCGCCACTGACAGCATTGCCGTGAGAGCAGCGGGCTGCCAGTCGCGTTATTCAAAAGAAACCTAGTTCAAAAATAACATTTCATTTAAGCAGTTAAATTCAAGCTGTAAATTTAATTTCTTATATAAAAAAACTAATACATAGGATACTTTAATTAAAATCGATAGAGCCATTTTTGAGAAAATAAAAATTTTTGAAAATGTTCCCTGTAAAGGGTAGTTGGGTGAGAGATTTTCTTGAAAATCTTCGTGTCGCATCCTTGGACAATGCTGAACATTAATGTCAAGTTTGGTATTTAACGGACTTTTCGTTTTGTAATTATGCTGTTCTCACACACACACACACACACACATACCACGGACAATTTCTATTTTTTCTTCGGGGGGCCTCAAAACTAAATTTCTGGTGAAATCTCGGATGGAATTTCTTATGGGCAAACTACCTTCTCTGCCTACATAGTATGTGCCTGTTAGAGAAAATAAAAATGGAGATTCAAAGGGGATTTCATATACATGTTACCCATTTCAATCCCAGACCCCAATCCCCTCCGCCGAGTTTGAACCCGCAACCTTATATTAGAGACTAGCATGGTAACCACTACACCACAGAGGGTGCTGAACTTAAATGCCAGCTTTTCGTTTTTGTGTTAATTGTTCGCAAAGACACACAGATCGATTGACACGTGCGAGCGGCTTTTTTTGAGATTCATAGTTTCAAAATATGTATTTTCGGGAAATCTCAATCGAATTTTTGAGGTGAAATGCATTATTTCCTCTGCTTATTGTATTAAGTAACAGAGAAAGTAGAGAAAATGGGTATATTACATATAACATTAAAAAAGAAGAAAAGTTGAATTTAATTGCATATTTATTCTTCCTAAACGGTTTAAAAATATCAATATAGACACTTTTTAAAATGCAAACATAGACACTTCTATCTTTAGTTTTTCTCTGGAAGTAAATAAATGATTGCTAATTAAATAATATTAAGAAAGTCTATCATGAATACTGTGGAATTTTAACACCATTGTATAGAATTCCCTACAAATATACAATTTTGTTTCTG
The DNA here is from genome assembly GCA_030762935.1 of Hymenopus coronatus. Lineage (NCBI taxonomy): Eukaryota > Metazoa > Arthropoda > Insecta > Mantodea > Hymenopodidae > Hymenopus > Hymenopus coronatus. Next base: position 88,382,580 of record CM060881.1, on the reverse strand, counting down.
GAATACACTAGAAAAGAATTACTCATCTTCCCTTGTAATATCATAAACAATGAATCGAACAGTCTTATACGAAACTGAACTCAAGTCTATGCTGGTTGCTCCCGAAAAGTTTCCTGGAACATATTATTAGCATTCTTTTCGTCGTGACGCACTTCCGGCACGAGCCAATGAGCTGTGTCGCTGCTACTGACCGACATCCGGAGAATTTCCTGACGGGACTACACAAACCAGAATCTTTTCCTAAATCCGCTTCTGCAACTATCGCATACCGCTGCGGAATTTTTGTTGCTATTTCTGATTAATTCCAAACCGAATACGCATGACTTCCTTCGTGTGTGTGTGTGTGTGTGTGTGTGTGTGTGTGTGTGTGTGTGTGTGTGCAGCGGGATTGTTGTTGCTATTTCTGATTAATTCCAAACCGAATACGCATGACTTCCTTCGTGTGTGTGTGTGTGTGTGTGTGTGTGTGCAGCGGAATTGTTGTTGCTATTTCTGATTAATTCCAAACCGAATACGCATGACTTCCTTCGTGTGTGTGTGTGAAGCGGAATTGTTGTTGCTATTTCTGATTAATTCCAAACCGAATACGCATGACTTCCTTCGTGTGTGTGTGTGTGTGTGTGTGTGTGTGTGTGTGTGTGTGTGTGCAGCGGAATTGTTGTTGCTATTTCTGATTAATTCCAAACCGAATACGCATGACTTCCTTCGTGTGTGTGTGTGTGTGTGTGTGTGTGCAGCGGAATTGTTGTTGCTATTTCTGATTAATTCCAAACCGAATACGCATGACTTCCTTCGTGTGTGTGTGTGTGTGTGTGTGTGTGTGTGTGTGTGTGTGTGTGTGTGTGTGCAGCGGAATTGTTGTTGCTAAATCGAATACGTGTGAGTTCCCTTCTTATGTATATATATATATATATATATATATATATATATATATATATATATATATATATATATATACACATGTGATCTACATATGTGAGTGTACACTTTCTAATATCTAAGTAGCAGTGGCTCGTAAACTTATGAATTAGAAAAAGAAAGCTGATGTGTTCCATTCACATGATTCCTCTCTAGCTGTTCTGCAAACAAACCTCTTACAAAAGATTATTCTTCTTTTTACTCCATGCTATTAGAGATAAGCACTAACAGAATATTACTTAGTTTCTTATAAGTATAACAAAACTAAGCGAGTGCACTATGGTAAAGCGAAATGTTTTAAAAGCTGTCGCTATGCGATTGCCATTGAAATTAGTTTTTTTTTTGCATGGCCCGGAATTAAATAAAATAAACACGGTCAACTTCCTTTTTGCGAAAAGTATGAGTAAGTATTTTAAAATTAAAAATAAAAACAAGAATATCTTAAAAACGTTAGATAAACAACAAAAACGTAAATTGTGTGTTCTAACGAGATCTACAGATTTGTGTAATAAGTTTTTTTCTGTCTCTTACGATTTATCAGGTTTACAAATGTCATTCAAAATGAAGAGGACTTCAGAGGCTATTCCCAAGAAATTCAAGATATACATTTTATTTTTCATGTAAATGTCTTTAATATACGGCATTTTAATCAAAATCGTAGAAGACTATTTGCGAAAATTGTTCAATGTAAAGGGCAGTTTGTGGCGGTGGATTTTCCAGAAAAATTTCGCGTCGCATCCTTGAGAGATACTAAATTAATTACAAATTTTGATATTTAACTGACTTTTCGATTTTGAATTATGCTGAGCACAGACACACACACAAAGAGACATACATGCGCTGACCGTTTTACATTCTCTAGCACGTATATACATACAAATTACATAATACTAGAGAAAATATTGTGTTCCACTCAAAAATTCGATATTGAAATCTCACCGGAAATATGCTTTGAGACCCCATGAATCTGAAAAATACATTTTTAAAAATGTGTGTGTTAATATTTTTTTGCGTGTGTGTGTCTGTGGACGACATAACTCAACAACGAAAAGACCGTTAAATACCAAACTGTCCTATACATGGGAATTTTTTTGAAAATTTCGTTTCCTCAAAAATGGCTCTAACGATTTTGATTAAAATATCGAATATTAAAGACATTTACATCATAAATAAATTCGATATTTTGAATTGTCTGAGAAGAGTCTCTGAAGATCTCTTTATTTTGGTTGAGTTTTGAGAATTTTGTATAACGGTCAAACCGTAAGAAATAGACAAAACCTTAATGCACATAAAATATAAATCTCGTTTAAATGCATAATTTGTATATATATGTTTTTCTTGACACCTTTTAAGATATTCCTTCTTATTGATTTCAGTTTTAAACTACGTAACTTTTCTCAAACGGGACCATACAAAGCAAACCGAACCTCAATTGTTTCACATAGCGACCAACTTTTAAAATATTTGACTATCGCTTTAGCCTAATGTATTCCCTTATTTCCCTCCTACTTACAAGGAAGCAAATTTTAAGCTTAACGTCCTTTAACCTGGTTGGCATCATCGGACGTTGGATGAAATCGGGGAAATAATACTCAAATGATCTCTGGGCACATGGAGCTTAAAGTTACTTGACGTTCGTCTTCTTAGGATAAGGGAAACTCCCGAAAAACACATTATCCGAGATGCGAACATGCGACCTGTTGATGTGAGGCAGACACGCTACCACTACACTACCCAGGCAAGGTAACATAAATTCTGCTAATGTTTACCTCGATTACATGAGGTAGATAAAAGAAGAGCCAACAAGGAAAGAGAACGTTGTGTGAATGGAACGCAAAAGATTTTTCTAAAATGCTTTATTTGGACTCTAGGGTTCTCTAACATATATTTCCGGTGAAATATCGGTATCAAATTTTTATTAGGAATACAATATTTTTTCTTCTTACTATGCACATTGCACATACGTACTAGAGAAAGTAAACATCGGCTAAAAGTTTGACATATTACTTTAACTTAACTTTTTTTATTTTTGCTGGTTATTTTTCGATAATTTTCACATAGGGTTTGCAAGTTTCTCAACAAATTTCGTTGTAGGTAAAACAGGAGTACAAAAAACCAAATTGATAGTCAAAATGCCTCAAAGCGGCTCACTATATTATGCTCTCCTTGAAAATCCATACTCTTTCTACGACATCGCGAGAAACAATTGAATATTGTAAGGGAGTCAAAAAATGACACGAGTGTGAAAAATCACACTCTAAGCACCGATAATTGAAAAAAATTGAGTGGTTGAAGGAGATTGAGATTTTCTGTGCAGTAAGCTTTTGTCATATCTCTTACAGTTTTCCAGTCATGAAGGCGATTTTACAATCTACTCCCAGAAAATTCAAGATATACAATCTGTATCGAAACGACACCGAATGAATATAACAAACTTTAATTACAAGTTACAAGTCAAGATGTACTTGAACTAGTCCAAAGTTTGATGTCGCTGATTTTAGATTCTTTTAGGTGTGTTTTATATGACATTGAAAAATACATCATATTGAGATGAGGCAGTGCACGAAGTACTAGTGTGTGATGCCTACATAAACACACCTCAGAGGGCGTTCTTGTTAAGCACGTGTCCTATTTCGTTACAGGCAAAACTAACCTAGCCTTCAGGTAAAGGAACAAAGGACAGTTAACTGCTCAAAAGACTACTTATGACTCAGGCGGTCTCTCGAGGTTATCTTGAATGTGAAACACACGCACTTTGCCCCAACCAAAAATATTTTGTACTTATAATCTTAGTCAGTTTGTAAATATTCTATTAGTAAACTCTCAATAACCTACGGTAAATATCAAGAAGAACTTGCTGTTAAATTTATAAATGGTTCATTTAGCATTGTGAGTTAAACACAGAAAAATAAACTTCTTGTTTCTCTGCAAAAGGAATTTATGTTTATTTAACTTCTTCTACAATCCTTTGATGTTATGTGATAGTATTCTCGTCTCTGTTATCTTAATCAGTTCCTTGGCTCTACCCTCAAAACGTTAAATAGCCTCTAAAAAGATAGTATTAGCGCGTATATGTATATCTTAGCTTATTTTACCATCATTTCCTTTCACTCGTTGTCTGTTATTGTGTGCTGGAACAATAAACATATAACTAAGGTATAGGTTTTAACGGGCTGTTGTAAGACAAGACATCCCAAGGTAGCTAATCACTGTGCAGCATATTGGATCCTTACGAAAATACTGCTAAAGCACGCGACTCGGTGCTTCCCAATCTATCCACGTTATCCCTTTTAGCGTGGGCTAGGCACACATCTTTGTTCCTGGGTAACCGTCCAATCCACGCTCACCATGTGGCGTTTTGTTGATGTACCTTTATGACGTGAAAACTATAAGTACTTTCGTATCATATAGGATCTGAGATACTACGTCCACATCTAGTTTCGGTATTGTTTTGAAACATTATTTACATCTTTTCTGTCATATAAATACCTTCAATATATGGTATTTTAATCAAATCCGTTACAATCTCAATTTTATAAAATCAAAAATTGAAGAAATATCCTTATAAAATGTGGCATGAGTTTGGGGAGTTTTTACTTTCTCTAGCATCTATGTACATACAATTTACGTAGTAATTAGAGAAGCTATTGTATATGACCCAAACATTTGATGCGGAGATTTCATCGGAAATACAAGTTTTAGGATCCCCTGAATCCAGAAACAAATTTTAGAAAGAGGTCCGCGCGCGCATGTGTGTCTCTGTGGATAGCATTACTCCTAGGTCGGTTAAATACCAAACTTGGTATTTAAGTTGAGTATCTTCCAAGGATGTGACACGAAGATTTTCGGAAAAATCCACGAATTCCCAGCTAACCTTTACATGGAAGATTTTTCAAAGATTTGATTTTCTCATAATTGGCTCAAACGAATTTTATTAAAATACCACATGTTTAAGCTATTTTCATGGCAAACGAAATGTGTATGTTGAATTTTTTGTAAATAGACTCTCAAAACCTCTTCATTCTGGATGACTTTTGTCTAACTGGTAAACCATAAGATATAGACAAAAACTTGGTGCACAAAGAATTTAAATCTCATTAAAACACACCATTTATATATATATATATTTTTTTTTTAAATTTTTTATTCATTTTTCAATTTTTTTAGAGTTAACCGTTTCTGAGATATTTGTTGTTATTGGTTTCAGTTTTAAGCTATTTAAACCTTTCTGAAACTGGAAGTCATCTTTCCTTTCATCTCTCTTTTTTTACAGCTGGCCTTGCAAAGAGAACCGAATTTCAATTGTTTCAGATAGTGACCCACTTTTAAAAGGTTACATCATTCTTTAGCCTAGTATATTTTCTACTTAAAAGGAAGTAAGTAATAAAGCAAATTCTGCTAATGTTTAATTTGATTAGCATGATGTATTATAAAAGAATAATCTTTTGGAGGGGGAGGGGGGAGTAGCTTAACGTCCCTTAACCTGGTTAGCCATATCGGATAATGAATAAAATTTGTGAAATGATACCCAAATGTTCTCGGGGTGCATGAAGCTTAAAGTTACTGGACATTCGTTTTTCAAGATAATGAAAACCACGGAAAAAAAACCTTATACGAGTAACTTACCCGAAATGAAAGTCGAATTCGCGACCTGTTGAATGTGAGGCAGACATGCCACTACTACCCAGTAAGAATAGCTTGTTTGTGGAACATCTAGAAAAAGTCATGTGAACTGAACACATCAGACTTTTTTAATCTTGGTGTCACATCTTTGAAATATATTGAACTTAAATATCAAGCATGGTATTCATCCGGAATTTCGATTTTGGGATACACAATTCACAGATACACACACACTCATATACACGAAACTGTTTGGAGAAATGAATTTATAGGCTTCAGAGGGTGTCAAATCATATATTTCCGGTGAAATGTAGATAAAAAATCGATGTGTTCCATTCACATGACTTTCTCTACATTTCTGCAATAAATTATTTTTAAAAAGCTTATGTTTCTATTTACTTCATGCTAATCGAGAAAAAATTAGCAGAAATAGTCTTATTACTTGCTTCCTTGTAAGTAGAAGCGAAATAAGGGAGTACCATAGGTTAAAGTGATAGTCAAAAGCTGGTTACTATGTGACTGAAGTTCCTTTGTTTGTATGGACACGATTTCACAAAGTCCTGTATGAAAAAAGTGTAAGATTTTTATAGCTGATACCAAAAACAAGGAATATCTCAAAAATAATCAACTCCACGGAAAAAATGTATATAACTTAAGTTTTGTGTTTTAAATTGCTCTACATTTGTTGTGTGGTAAGTTTTTGTCCATCTCTTACGGTTTAGCAGTTATGGAAAATTCCGTAAAATTGACCCAGAATAAGTAGTCTTCGGATGCTATTCCCAGAAAAGTCAAAATATACATTTTATTTGTCAGCTAAATATCTTTAATATACGATATTTTAAACAAAATCGTTAGAGCCATTTTTTAGAAAATAAAAATTTTCGAAAAAAAGTTCCATGTAAAGGGTAGTTTGGAGTGGGGGTATTTTCTCAAAATCTTCGTATCGCATCCCTGGAAGATACTAAACTTAAATACCAGTTGGTATTTTACCAACTTTTCGTTTTTGAGTTATCGTGTTCACAGACACACGGACACAGGGACACACACGGACCTTTTCTGAAAATACTTTTTTTGAATACAGGGAACCCTAAAACTTATATTTCCGGTGAAATCTGGGTATCGATTTTTTGGTGGAGTGCAATACCTTCTCTATACACTATGTACATAGTACGTGAAGAGAAAGTAAAAAAAACAGAAATTCTGATTTCTAGGTACATAAATGCAATAGTGTGAAATAAAAAATCTGATGTGTTCCATTCACATAACTTTCTCTAGCAGCACCAAATACAAACTATTCTTACCAAAGATTATTATTTTATCTACAACATACTAATCGAGATAAGCATTAGCAGAATTGCTCTTATTATCTGCTTCCTTACAATTAGAAGGGAAATAAGGGGATGCCATATGCCAAAGCGATAGTCAAAACTTTTAAAAGATGGTCGCTATGTGAAACAATTGAGGTTCGGTTCGCTTTGAACGGTTCCATTTGAGAAGAATTAGTTTAAAACTGATACCAATAACTAGGAATATCTCTACAAGAAAAACATATATGACATAAATTGTGTGTTTGAACGAGATCTACATCTACAGCTTTTGTGTATTAAGTTTTTGTCTATCTTTTACTGTTTAACCGTTATGCAAAATTCTGTAAAACTCATAAAAAATAAAGAGGTCTTCAGGAACTATTCCTAGAAATTCCAAAATATACTTTCTATTTGTGATGTAAATATCTTGAATATATGGTATTTTAATCAAAATCGATAAAGCCATTTTTGAGAATAACAAACTTTTTAAAAATGTTTGCACGTAAAGGGTAGTTTGTGATGGGAGGACTTTTCTGAAAGTCTTCGTGTCGTATCCTTAAAAGATACTAAGCATAAATAGCAAGTTTGGTATTCAATGATATTTTCGTTTTTTAGCTATGCTGTTCACAGACACACACGGACCTTTTTCTAAAAATTGTTTTGGGACTCAGGGGATACACACACACATATATAATTCCAGCGAAATCTGGACATCGAAGTTTGAGTGGAATACAGTAATTTCTCTATCTACTGTGTAGATTTTATGTACATATGTGGTAGAGAAAGTAAAAACTCAGGCTAGGAAGTAAGATACTTTAAGTAAAAGCCAGTTCCCAAAAGCCATTGCAGTGGCAGAAAAATACCACAAATGTTTGCAATTATAAACGAATGTGACTGTTTATGTAATTGTTTTAAGTGAATGAATGAACTTTTGACCTATAAGATGTTTCTCGATAACAAGAGAAAGTACTTTGTTTGCAATAAACAGTTAGCTCTAAAACACAATGTTGTGTCATCCTCGGTTTCACTATGGAAAGTAAAAACTGTCTGTACATCTTATTTAACATTCAGTAAATTGCAGTCATGGCAATGATGTGGCAAAATGTTCTAACTCTACATGTTTACTTAAGGATTACATAACCTGTTTAGGTCTTTTTAGCCTTTAAACACTTAGTTCTTAACCAATCTGCACTTTTAAGTGCAAAAGAATCTAATGAACTGCATTCAGAGACTTTCTTTTTTAATCTAAAACTTACGCTTATTCTTGTAAAATTTTAGTCTTCTATAATTTCCTATTAATCGAGATATCGTTGAACACTTACATAGGTATTTCATTTTCAGTAAAATGTTCAAAAAGCCTATGTGATGGCTTTGAAATTCCATTCTTTTTGAGTGGCCACGAGTAAAAACGAATAGCGACTGAGCAGATTAAAAAGTTAAAGAGGGATTTGAAAATTCAAATCAAAAACAAAGAATATCACGCAAGCATTTGGCGCCACAAAAATCACATAAACTGCAATTTTTACTTTCTTTACAAGTACTGTGCATAGCTATAATAGGTAGAGAAGGTATTGTAATCAACCCAAAAATTCGATGTCCAGATTTCGCCGGAAATGTGTTTGGAGGCAGCTGAATCCAAAAATAAACATTTTAGAAAAAAAATGCGTGTGTGTGGGTGGGTGGATACGGAGACAGCGAAGCTCAAAAACGAAAATACCGTTTAGTAAAAAAAATTATATTTAAGTTAAGTATCTTCCAAGTATTCGACACTTAGATTTTCAAAAAATACTCCCACCCTTTACGTGAAACATTTTTGAATATTTTTCTCAAAAATGACTATTGTGATTTTGATTAAAATACCGTATATCAAAGACAACTTACATGACAGATTAAATGTGTTTCTTAAATTTTCTGGGAATAGCCTCTGAAGAAGACCTCTTCATTCTGGATGGATTTTGCGTAACTGATAAACGTAAGAGACACAAAAATGTATTCCACAAAAAAATGTAGATCTCGTCAAATACAATTTATGTCATATAAATTTTTGTGGGGTTAACCGTTTCCCAGATATTCCTTGTTATTGGTTTTAGTTTTCAACTACTTGACTTTTCACCATCGGAAGGTTATCTTTCGTTTCATCTCTTTTGTTTACTCTCGGCCGTGCAAAAATACCGAATTTCAATTGTTTCATTTAGCGACCGGCTTTTTAAAGATTTGACTATCGCTTTAGCCTAGTGTATTCCCTTATCTCCCTTCTACTTAGAGGGAAACAAGTAATAAAACAATTTCTGCTAATGTTTATTTCGATTAGCATTATGTAGATAAAGTAATCTTTTGCAAGAATAGTTAGTTTGCAGAATAGACCGAGAAAGTCGTGTGAATGGAACACATCTGATTATTCTTGAGTTAATATTTTCAAATATACGGTACCAGGATATTTCAGAAAATCCTCTCACTCCAAACTACCCTTATCATAGAAAATGTTTTCGGCATTTTTCGTTTCTAAAAAATTACTAACAATTTGAATAAAATCAATGTGCCTATTTCAGATATTTACACGTCAAGTAAAATGTGTACCTTGTATTTTCTGGTAATGTCTATAAATCTTCATTTTGAAGAAATTTTATATCATTTTTATATTCATAAATCATAAGAGAGAGAAGCTTACCACACAAAAATGAAGATCTCTTTAAAACTAAGACTTTATTGCAAATAACTGTTTTGTGGCATCACTATTTCCAAGATATCTGTTGTCATTTGTTTAAATTTTGTCATACTTGATGATTTTATTACTTTCTACAGCACGTATGCACCATGTACATAGAAAGAAGCACTAGTATTATTAGGTATTGTATTCCACCATAAAAATCGATACCAAACTATACGAAAAATACGCATTTTGAGGTTTTAGAAAAAGGTCAGTGTGTATGTGTACTGTATGTGTTTTGCCAGCATAACTAAAAATGAAAAATTCGTTAAATACCAAACTTAGTACTTATTCATTGTCTTCTAAGGATATGACACGAAGATTTTCAGAAAAATCCCCCACCCCAAACTACCCTTTACATGGAAGATTTTTCGAAATGTTCTATTTTACAAAAAATAGCTCTAGCAATTTTGATTAAATTGAATATATAAATGTGTTTACATGTAAAGTAAAATGTTACATCCTGAATTTCTTAGGCATAGCCCATGAAGACTTCTTCATTCTGGATGACTTTTACTTAAGCGCTAAACCGTAAGACATAGACAAAAATTTACTACACAAACAAGTAGATCTCATTAAAACACACAATTTACGTTAAGTTAAGCTTAAATGGACAGGTCACGCCCAACTTTAACCCTGGTTTTTTTTTTTTTTTTTTTTTTTTTTTTTTTTTTTTTTTTTTTTTTTTTTTTGTAGAGCTGCATATGTTCAATATACATAGTAGGTATTATATTCCACCCAAACATTCCATGCCAAAATTTCTCCGGAAATGCACTTTTGAGGACATCTAAGTCCAAAAAATAATATAATAATAACGTTTTTATAAAAAGGTACCTGTGTCTGTGTGGGTGTGTTGTGTGTGGTCGCATAACTCAAAAAGTTCGTTAACTACCAAACTTGGTATTTATTTAGGTTCAGTATCTTCCAAGGATGCGATACAAAGATTTTCAGGAAAATCCCTCCACCTCAAACTACCCTTTACATGGAACATTATTCGAAATGTTATATTTTCTAAGAAATAGCTCAACGATATTTATAAATCGCCTTATCTTAAAGATTTACTTGGGAAATAAAATGCCTTCACTGAATTTCTTGGGAATAGCCTCTGAAGTCCTAACCATTCTGAATAGCTTTTGCATAACTGCTAAACTGTAAGAGATAAACAAAAACTTACTACACAAAAATTGTAGATCTCGTTAAAGCACACAGCTTATGTCATATACATACTTTTTGTATAACTAACCACTTCCGAGATATTCCTATTATTGGTTTCAATTTTATAGTAGTGCAACTTTTCTCAAATAGGAATATCTCATCCTTTTCATCTCTCATCATCTTTTGTTTTACTCTTGACTATGTATGGGAAGAGAAACGAATGTCAATGGCATTTGAATAGTTAGAGCTTTTAAACGATTTGACTATCACTTTAGCCTAGTGTAATCCCTTATTTTCCCTCAGCTTATAAGTAACCGCGTAATAAAAATATTTCTGTCATTGTTTATTTTGATTAGCATGATGTAGATAAAAGAATATTTTTGAGAATAATTGGTTTGCAGAGCGGATAGAGAAATTTATGTGAGTGGAACACATCAGATTTTTTTAAGTTACTACCAATCTCTAATTGTTTCTCACGATGTCACAGTAAGAGCATGACATTTCTAGGGCACTATATACCGACAAGTTGTAAATACGAGTGTATTCCTATGTACCTCTAAGGAGGTGTGAACTTAATCTATTTATCCAATGAAGAAACGTTTGTCTTAATTAAACTGAAGTGGATGGAAGAGTAAGCTTTTGCAAAATAGTTTGTAGAAGCTATATAAAAATTTTGTATTTGTTTCATTCATATGAGTTTCTCTACATCTCTATCACAAATTATTGTTAAAAACTTTACTATTCTATTTAATTCATACTAATCGAGATCAAATTGGCAGAAATTGTCTAATTCCTTGCTTCCTTATAAGTAGAAAGGAAATTAGAAAGTGCCATAGGTTAAAGCGATAGTAAAATTTTTCAAAAGCTGGTTGCCAAGTGATTAAAATTCCTTTATTTGTATGGCAAGGAGTAGACAGTTCTCGTATGAGAAGAGTATAAGTATTTAAAAGCTGAAACCAATAAGAAGGAATATCCCAGAAATGGGTAGCTCTACCAAAAAACTTATATGACATCAGTTATGTGTTTTAACAAGATCTATATTTTCGTGTAGTAAATTGTTGTCTATCTCTTATGCTTTACCAGTTAGGCAAAATTTAGTAAAATTTATACAGAGTAAAAACTCCTTCAGAGGCTTTCCCAGAAAATTCAATGTATACATTTTATTTATATTGCCAATCTCTTTAATATACGATATTTTAATCAAAATCTTTAGAACCATTATTGGGAAAATGAAAGTTTTGGAAATTTTTTCCAAGTAAAGGGTAGTTTGGGATGGGGCATTTTTTTTAAAAACCTTCATGCCACAACTTTGGAAGATACTTAACTTCGTATTTAACGGACTTTTCGTTTTTGAGTTGTGTTGTTCACATGTACGCGCGCGCGCGCGCGCACACACACACACACACAGATAAGTGACATTTTCCCAAAAGTGTGAAAAAGATCTTTCCTTAGCGCAAGCAACTACGCCATCTGCCCGATACCGCTTACACTGCATGAACTGAAAGAGCACCTGAAGCATGAGAGGTAAATGAAATGAGGGAAACTAGAATCGCGATACACCATCCCGACATTCGCCTTGGCAATCAAGGTAAAATATAAAAAAACCTATGGTCACTGGGAATCGAACCTGGACCTCCCGAATGTGAACCTCATATTACACTGCATATATCTTGCTCAGAAGGAAGTGAATAGTGAAAATTATGCAAGGATGAAAATTAGACACAGATGGGATCCCCAAGACACAGGGGCAGAGCATCGGATCTAGGCTCTTGTGGCCTGTTGCCTCTTACGTGATCCGGGATAAGGGAAATGACCCGAAAGGCGACCAGAATCGGATGACGACGGGCCAAGCATAGATGGGGTTCCTAACGGTTACAGTTGGCATGTCTCTGACGCCGCCATAGAGCCTGCTCATGGTCACCTAGCCTTACTGCGAACCCCCAGAGGTAGCTCCAAACCAAGGCGTAACCTGCGAGAGTTCTCGACGACGACACCAGGATAACCTTTTACAACGCACAATCTACCATCCAGCCACAACCCGCCGACCACCGCCAACCCTGAAACAGAGATGATTAGGAAATTATGGGTACAGGAAGTGGTGAGCCGTAACATTTGGAGGATGTAATTGACATATTCAGCATTCCCCTGAGGAACTGGGGAAACCTCCGAAAAAAGCCATGGGTCAAGTAGACTGATTGCGGGGATCAAACCTGCGGCCTCCCGAATGCAGGCCACAGACGAAACCGCCTGATCCATCCCACTCGGTGAAAGTTATGCTAAAGCAACATATGGAATTTTTATTTTCTCTAGCCCGTATGAACAATGTACCGATGTGGACACAAAAAAATTAGTAATCCCCAGATTCCAGTTTCGTTGGAAGAGCTTCGGGTATCTTCGTAAAAGCTGTGTTCACAACGCACAGGAAAGAACAATACAGTGGTCTATGACTGACAGCTCATGGTTAACTTATAAGTACTGAAAACAACTCCCGGAGTAACGTTACGGCGGCCGAGAGGTTGAGAAGACTTTACGTACACTAAAAAATTCCTAGGTTCAAATAATTCCTTTATATACTTGGTTAAACTTGGTATTTAAGTTCAGTATCTCCCAAGGATGGGACACGAAGATTTTCAAGAAAATCCCACACCCCAACTATCCTTTACATGGAAAAAGTTTCGAAATTTTGGCTTTTCTCAAAAATGACTATAACGATTTTGATTAAAATACCGTGTTAAACATATTTCTATGGCAAATAAAATGCATATCTTGAATTTTCTGGGATTAGCCTCTAAATACCTCCTTATTTTGAATGAGTTTTGCTGAATTTTGCGTAACTAGTAAACCGTAAGAGTTATAAACTTACTACACAAAAAATGTAAAACACAAAATTTATGTCATAAACTTTTTTTTTCGTGGCATTGGCCATTTCTGAGATACCCCTGTTATTTGTTTCAGATTTAATATACCTTTCTCATACGAAAGTTGTAAACTCCGGGCCCTGCATAGAAACGGATTTCAACTACATGGCAACTAGCTTTTAACAGATTTGACATTCGCTTTAGACTATTGTATTCTCTTATTGTCCTTCTACTTACAAGGAAGCAAATAACTAAGAACATTTGTGTTGGTGTTTATTTGATTATATAAAGTAAATAGAGGAATATAATTTTTAACAATAATGCGTTACAGTGATTTTGAGAAAGTCATGTGTATGGAACACATCAGATTTTTATGAAATGTCCTGCTCATGATAAACCACTGTACTGCCGATAAAAGGCATAATCAAGAAATTGTTTCTATACCTTCGGCCGCTGTTCATGTGCCGAGAATTGGAGCTGATGTACTTTTATTCTATGTAGCTAGAAATGTTTTGGACCGAGAACTCAAACTCGCATGATTCGTGTCATTAAAATATCTAGATGGTGAAAACTACGACAAATTGTTTTCGAAAGGGAATGAGGTAAAATAGAGGACAAACACTGTAGGCCATGAAAACCAGACACCTGAATTGTTGTACAGAAGAATTCGGCGCAAGCGACACGCACATACTTTCAGTTACTATCCAGACCCATGTCGTAGAAAGTGAAGATGTGTCGAGAACTGGTTCGTCAAGGTCGCCGGACTGGGTCGCAGTCCAATCTCAAAAAACACGATCATTAAGTTATGATTGTAAGGAAAAGTTTCACAAACGCTTTTCTTCCGACAAGTTGTATATATTCCATTTTTATATCCTAAATGACATAAACATGGTATTGACTTGTTCAAGAACGAGAAGAAGAAGAATCATATTCTAGAAGTAAAGCATTGCCCTTTGGCTTAGTAATCCGAAAGGTACACACGAGCTCCAATTTTGGTTGGGAGGGGCTACTGATTAAACGTGTAGGTTCTCTCAATCTCTCTCTCTCTCTCTCTCTCTCTCTCTCTCTCTCTCTCTCTCTCTCTCTCTCTCTCTCTCTCTCTCTCTCCTTGGTGTAGTGGTTACCGTATACCCAAGGTCGGCGGAGGATGATGGAGTTTTTCGGGTGTAAAAATCCTTAGCATGGCTTTCTTCGGAAGGGAAGTAAAGCCGTTAGTCCTGTGTCGTAGATTTACGGCACATAAAAGAATCTCAAGTCTGATTAAGAGGCCTCTGAGCAAAACTAATCTGTCTTTCCCGCCCAATGTAGAATGGGACGCTGAGAACCACAGTAGTTAAAGAGCGTCCATAATTAAATTTCCATTTTCTCTCTCTCCCTCATTTTATCTTGAAAATATCATTTCTGTACTTACACCTGTGATGTTATAAAGTACAAAGATACAAAGACAGCAAGAGAGAGGAATAGAATCTGTGATACATCACATACATTTCTCTACCCTCTCAAACTCACATAATTACTAGTAGGTATCATCGATGGTATCTCATTGTAAACAAACACAAGGTCATCAATCTGCTAAAGGAGCTGTTAGAAATAGCATAGTCGCTTGTAATATAATTGGTGGTTAGATAGGATGGTGTTGGTGGATAAGATCTTGACTGATTATTGAAGCAGTTGTATTAATATCCTGTCATATGCAATACACACACTATAGTCGGTATTCAAATTTGCCAAGCAGTTATCTTGTGCTCCCTCAATGCTAACAAATTAATTCCTCTGAACCAGCCGACTCAGGAGTTTCGTCTGGGACTGTCATTTTGGGGATCGTAGTTCGATTTCCGCGACCGACCTCTCTGATCCATGTTTTTACGAGGATTTTCCCTGAACACTAGGCGAATGCTGGGGAGGTTTCTTTACTTCCCCAAAATTCCTATTCCTTCATTTCATCCAACCGGTCTGTTTCAGGGTTATAAGTGTCGACGAAGACTGTAGTGAGGCGCCTTACCATGATAGTGAATACGCTTTGGAAATACACCTCTCGGTGTCAGGGTGGCGTTGCAGCCGTCTGTGGGACCTAGGATGTTCAATCAGTCAAGGGACGCGGGATCCTAGCGCTCCCCGCATCGAGATGAAGAACTGCTTAGGTTATGTTAGGTACTGTGGTCCGGTTTCGGCCGCCCGTCGATAGTACTCTCATCTGATCCTATCCTCCTGGGATATAAAATTGAAATGGAGTTTTATTTACGGACGTCCATTAACTACAGTGGTTCTCAGCGTCCCATTCTATAATGGGCATGAAAGACCGCCTAATTTGGCTCAGAGGTCTCTTTATCAGGCTTGAGGTTCTTTAAATCTATGTCGCGGGACCAATGGCTTTACTTACCTTCTGAAAGAAGCCATGCTAAGGATTTTTACGCCCGAAAAAAAATCCATCGTCTTCCTCCGACCTTGGGTATATGAGGCTAGCATAGTAATCACTATACCACGAAGGGCCACGTCTCACGTATTGGCGGCTGCACTCCCTTCTGGAGTGGAGTGTACCAACCACTCCCCTTTTTTCCACCTTGCTTAAGAATTGTTCTTCAGAAAATGTCATTCAAAGCTATTTCTTCTTCCTCTTCTTTTGCATTTTCGAGGATTAGGAGCTTAATTCCATTCTGTAACACGACTGTTTTTCCATTTAATTTCAACCAATTAACCAATGAATGCTTCCTCTAAATCCAGAGTTCAATATAAGATAGACACTACTAAAGATAACGTATGCAAAAGACTTGATCTGTCGAGTTTTCAAATGATTTTTTCTTTGTTACTTACCTATAACTAATCGCGGAAATATTTGCACTCTACCCAAAAATTTGATCCCGATATTTCAATGGAAATACGCGTGTTCAGACTCCCTAACTCATCCAAAAATGATAGCAATGGGTCCCTGCTCACCCATGTATATGTGTGTGAGTGTATGTGTGTTTGGGTGGGCATCATAACTTAAAAAGCTAAAATTTGGTAAAAACCGAACTTGGAATTTAAGTTTAGCAACTTACAAGGATACCACACGAAGTTTTCAGAAACATTCACTCACCCTAAACTCCAACCAAAATAATTTGATACTTCAATTTTACCGGAATTATATTTTTGAGGACCCCTGAATCAAAAAATCAGAAGAAGGTCAGTGTGTGACTATATGTGTATGTGAGGGGGATGGGTGGGTTGTTTATGGACAACATAAAACGAAAAGTCAGCTAAATACTAACCATTTTAGAGATATTCTATTACTGGTTTTGATTTTAAAATACTTTTAAAATTTCTCAAATGAGTAGCCCTCAATCTGTTTCAACCCTCATTTATTTCACTCCTGGCTGTGGAAAGAGAACCTAATTTCACTTAGTAACAGCATTTAAAAGAAGTTACTGTCGTTTTAGCCTATCCATATTTTCTTATTTCCCTTCTATTTTAAGGAACTAAGTAATAACATCATTTCTGGTAATGTTTATCTTGATTAGCGAGATGTAGATAAGAGAATAATCTTTTGTAAGAATAGTTTGTTTGCAGAACAGATAGAGAAAGTCATATGAATGGAACACATCAGATTATTTTGATTTTTAGTTGGCTCTAATGGTTTTGAAAATAACACGTATACGATCTTGAATTTTCAGTGAATATATATTTATTAGCCGTAAGAAATAATTTACATCAAATGTGTATGTTTCTTTTCCCGTGTCATGTGAAGACTAGCTAAAGAGTAAGGGTAGACAACGGAGGAAGACACCTCGCGCTCTGCGACCTATTAAATCTATTGTGGCTGACATCGCAAGGAGGATGGAATGAAGTGAAGGAACCATAGGTCAAAGGTCGTAGGCAGACAGGTCACCAGAGACATGCGGAAGTCCCTAACATGTTATTGCCGGGCCGCCAGAGAAGATGTGCAAGTGGCCGTCAACCTGACAGCCACCTAGTGTCCATGGGGGA
The DNA here is from genome assembly GCA_030762935.1 of Hymenopus coronatus. Taxonomy (NCBI): domain Eukaryota; kingdom Metazoa; phylum Arthropoda; class Insecta; order Mantodea; family Hymenopodidae; genus Hymenopus; species Hymenopus coronatus. The sequence goes on along the minus strand of CM060881.1, from coordinate 88,365,049 downwards.
GGGGATCTTTCCATTGATCAGGTATCCGCGCCATCTGTCCGTGCTGGCATAAACCATTAGTGTGAAAGCTCATCTTAAGAATGAGAAGGAAACGAATGAAAGGGAAAAAATAAAAAGGAAATCGAGATAGACGAGAAACGACCCCAACATTCGTGATCCAATAGGCTAGAGTGGACGGATTCCGGGGATCGAAGCCGGAACCTCCTGAATGCGAGAACATACGTTACCCTTGCTCGGTGGTCATGTAAATATTTCGAAGCCACCATACAGTGATGGAGTTGATCATTACTTAAGCCTTAGTGAACCCCTATCGAAATCTGTAATAAAACCAGTTCTGAAAATTCCGAATAACATGAAGGAGGTAAAAGATTAAGCATGTGTAAGAATACTTTGTAGAAAAATGGGTATATAAAGTTATATGAATGTAAAATACACACGAACAGTTACATTTAATGCAAAGATTCGATATCGAATTTTAACTGGAGATGTGTGTTTAGAGGCACCACAAAAAAGAGCTTTTATGTGAATGTGTGTGTGTGTGTATGTGTGTGTGTGTGTGTGTCTGTGTCGTGTTCACAATTCTTTATACTGTGCACCAGAGGTAAAGGGGTTACTTTCGTTTACTCAAATATGGGAAAACGACTCCCATCACCAAGCATGCAACACAAATGAAAAACCAAATTGGATTTACAACTTTTTAAGTTTATGCATCCGTGAAAATCGGTCAATGACAAATATTGCAAATTTGCTTTTGTTGTAATTTCTCTACACGTACTATGTATATAGTATACAGAGATGGTATTGCATTTTGAGAAAAATCCCCCACCCCAAACTACCCTTTATTAAAATCCTATATATTAAAGAATTAACATGATATATAAAATTTACATATTGAATATTCTGGAAATAGCCTCTGAAGACCTCTTCATTTTGGATGAATTTTGCTGTATTTTGTATAACTGGTAAGACATAGACAAAAACTTACTCCACAAAAAAGGTAGATCTCGTTAAAACAAACAATTTATGTCATATACATTATTTTCGTGAAGTTGACGATTTTTTTAGATATTCCTTGTTATTGGCTTGGATTAAAATACTAAAAATCTGATGTGTTCCATTCACACGACTTTCTCTATATCTCTGTAACAAATTATTGTTAATAAGCTTATCTTTTATTTATTTCATGCTAATCGATAAAATTAGCAGAAATAGTCTTATTTCTTGCTTTATTGTAAGTAGAAGCGAAATAAGGGAGTACCATAGGTTAAAGTGAAAGCCAAAAGCTGGTTGCTATGTGACTGATGTTCCTTTGTTTGTATGAACAGGAGTTGACAAATTCCTGTATGAGAAAAGTATGTTTTTCAAAGCTGAAACCAAGAAAAAGGAATATCTCAAAAACGATCAACTCCACGAAAAAAATGTATATAACATAAATTGTGTGTTTTAATGTGCTCTACATTTTTTGTTTGTCAAGTTTTTGTCCATCTCTTACGGTTTAGTAATTATGCAAAATTCATCCAGAATAAAGTAGTCTTCAGAGGCTATTCCTAGAAAATTCAAGATATACATTTTATTTGTCAGGTAAATATCTTTGATATACGAAATTTTAATCAAAATCGTTACAGCCATTTTTAAGAAAATCAAAATTTTCGAAAAAAGTGCCATGTAAAGGGTAGTTTGGGGTGAGGGGATTTTTCTCAAAACATTCGTGTCGCATCCCTGGAAGATACTAAACTTAAATACCAAGTTTGGTATTTTACCGACTTTGCGTTTTTTAGTTATCGTGTTCACAGACAAACGGACACACTGACACACGGACACACACACGGACCTTTTTCTGAAAATACTTTTTTTGGATGCAGGGGACCCTAAAACATATATTTCCGATGTAATCTCGGTATCGAATTTTTTGGTGGAGTGCAATACATTCTCTATACACTATGTACATAGTGCGTATAGAGAAAATAAAAATCTGATGTGTACCATTCACATGACTTTCTCCATATCTCTGCAACAAATTATTCTTAAAAAGCTTATACTTTTATTTACTTTCTGCTAATCAGAAAAACATAGCAGAAATAGTCTAATTACTCGCTTCCTTGTAAGTAGAAGCGAAATAAGGGCCAACTGTAGGTTAAAGTGATAGCCAAAAACTGGTTGCTATGTCAATGAAGTTCCTTTGTCTATATGGATAGGAGTTGACAAGTTCCTGTATGAGAAAAGTATACGTTTTTCATAGCAGAAACCAAAAATAAGGAATGTCACAAAAACGACGAACTCCACGAAAAAAATGTATACAACATAAATTGTGTTTTAGTGTGCTCTACATTTTTTGTGTAGTAAGTTTTTGTCCATCCTTTACGGTTTAGCAGTTATTCAAAATTTAGTAAAATTCATCCAGAATAAACTACTATTCAGAGGCTATTCCCAGAAAATTCAAGATATACATTTTATTTGCCAGGTAAATATGTTTAATATACGAAATTTTAATGAAAATCGCTAGAGCCATTTTTGAGAAATTCAAAATGTTTGAGAAAAGTTCCATGTAAAGGGTAGTTGGGAGTGGGGGATTTTTCTCAAAATCTTCGTGTCGCATCCCTGAAAGATACTAAACTTAAATACCAAGTTTGGTATTTTACCGACTTTTCGTTTTTGAGTTATCGTGTTCACAGACACACGGACACACGGACACACGAACACACGGACACACGGACACACGAACACACGGACACACGGACCTTTTTGTGAAAATGCTTTTTCTGGATATTGGGGACCCTAAAACATATATTTCCGGTGAAATCTCGGTATCGAATTTTTTGGTGGAGTGCAATACTTTCTCTATACACTATGTACATAGTGCGTATGGAGAAAGTAAAAATTGTTCACATATGGAAATTTTTCAACTCCTGTGTATTTCATCCACATGGCAACCCGGTTTTAAAAGATATGCCTATCGCTTTAGCCTAGTGTATTCGCTTGTTTCCCTTCTACTTATAAGAATTGTTTTTAATTATGTTTGTTAGCGACGCTGTCGTTGTGCCGGAATTTCGTCCCGAGGGAGTTCTTTTAACATACCAGCAAACCTACCGACATGGTGGTGTCGCTTGTAAGCACACTTAAAAACCATCGGTCTAGGCTGGCTTTGAACCTTACAAGAACGCAAGTAATAAGAACATTTCTGCTAATGTTTATCTCGATTAGCATGAAGTAGATAGAATAATAAGCGTTTTAACAATAGTTTGCCACCGCGAAAGTCATGTGAATGGAACACATCAGATATTTTAGGTTATAAAATAATTCAGGCCTTCTACTTCAATAACATTAGCGTTTTATTTTTGGTCAAACAAAAGGCGTCAGATGATGACTATAATAATCTTAGTCCTAAGAAGAACCCTAATTGGAATAATAGGAACATAATAGCCCCTAATTAAGTCCTGATATTTTAAAATATTATTGTACCTCCTAGAGCTGTTATGTAAAGGAATGCTATAGGCAATGAAACGTTTCAGTACACTCTTCCACACTTGTCATTTTTAGTTGGATAGAGACATCCTTCGTCGTGTAAGTCGTCCTCCGTGTTGTAATGGTCCCCATGTTAGCTTCATATATCCGGCGAGCTCAAACCCGGCGGAAGATGATAGATTTTTGCATGCCTTCCTTCGGAAGGAAAGTAAAGCCGCTGGTTCCGTGTCGTATATTTACGGCACGTAAAAGAACCTCAAGCATGATAAAGAGGCCTCTGAGCAAAAGTAAACGGTCTTTCACGCCCAATAAAGAATGGGACGCTGAGAACCAGGGTAGTTAACCCTTAGTTGCATGATTAGTTTACTACACATACCGTTTTTCTTTTAATTAAAGTTCAAAAGTGAGTTTTATTAAAAATATATGGGGATAAACCTATAAAAGTATTATATCAAATAACAGAAAAAATAATAGAAATAAAAATATATGTAGATCCTTTATTAATCTTTTTCTTCCCAATTAAAAGTTTAAATTCTTCTAAACCAGTTTTCATAATACTGCGAAAGGCACTACCAAAAAGGTGGGTCAAATGGCCTTGAGTGTTAGGACTGGCCATCCATTCAAAATCAAATGTTGCAAGTTCAAATCTCAGTGACTGGACGGAGAGAGTCCAAGTAAAATAATCGGTGTGATGCTTGGAAGCTAATGAGGTTACATTTGACTGTAGTTATGTGGGGTTTACTCTATTATCTATTAAAAAATCAGTGCAATTTTAGGACAAAAATTGTATATATTTTTACAGAATAAAACAGTCTTGATTACTTGTCGTTTATGGTTGAAGTTATATAACACGAAATTAATGCTAGAGTACAAACCTATTTGTATAGTTACGCTTAAAACAAGCGGAACTTATAGGTACTGACAGGCAACAAAGGGTTAAAGAGCGTCCATAATTAAAACTCCATTTCCATTTTTGTGGTGTAAGGGTAACATTTTAGCCTCTGGTTCCCAAAATCGCGGATTCAAACCCGGTGGAGGGCGATGGATATTTTAGAGCGTAAAACTCGATAGCATGGTTTCCTTCGGAAGGGAAGTAAAGCCGTTGATCCCGTATCGCAAAAGAACCTCAAAGATGATAAAGAGGCCTCTGAGCAAAATTAAGCTATCTTTCACGTTCATATAGAATGGGATGCTAGCAATCATATAGTTAAATAGCGTCCATAAATGAAACTTACTTTCTTTCTTAATTGGATAGCAGCAAGATATTTGAGATATTTCTTTACAAATCCTTAATCTTAATTTTCTCGTGTTTCAAAATGTTCAACACGATGCAATTTTGTACCAGCTTTGTACAGTTTTAATAATAGCTATGAAATATAAACATTTATTTACGTTTCTTTCATTGTGTTTCATTGTAATGAAAAAACACAAACATTGTTTGTTTTCGTTTCAAAATCATGAAAAAGTAAGGGGAAAAGTCAAGAGAAGTCTGAGTGACATTTTTGATACTTTATCACAGTGAAAATAAATGTAAATTTTATTGAAGTTGGTGAAGTTGATTGTAAAGAAATAATTTTTTATATTCGTATGGGGTTTACTTTGAGTTAAATTTGTCCTAGTTTTTCCAGCATAAGTTTTTTTTTTTTTTTTTTTTTTTTGAGTCAAGAAATAAAACAATGACAAAATTCATCCTTAAACCTTCAGATAGTACTTTTAGAATTATGTATGCAGTTGTTTTACAAGTTACGTATATAAAAATTGAAATATACCTAAGGAATTTTATGCAGAATATAACATAGAAAAACACATAGAGAAAGTAGAATTAGATTGCAAGGTAGTATGGTTTAAACATTTTACTGGACTTTTAAAAATAGTGAGTCGTGAAAAATGTCGGCCAAATTAATCACGAATATCTATGAAACCTTTATACGATATAATTAAAAAAATCAACAGTTTGTCAATTTCACCTAAAAACTCAGTTCCAGTGTCCCTAAATAATATTTCATAGAAGAGTGAGTCGTGTAATTCAACACGTAGTAGTATTTTACTTCCTCTAAATAGTGCATGCTACGTAGGTGGAGAAGGTATTGTACTCCACCCAAAAATTCGATACAGAGATTTCACCGGAAATACACGTTTTAGGGTCCCCTGTATAAAAACGGATTTTTAGAAAAACGTCCGTGTGTGAATGTGAACGCAATGACTCAAAAATGAAAAGTCTGTAAAATACAAAACCTGGTATGAAACATAACCATCTTCCAAGGATGTGGCACGAAGATTTTGAAAACCATCCCCTAACCGTAAACATGGAAAATTACATGGAAAAAATTTCGAAAATTGTTATTTTCTTTAAAATTGCCCTAACGATTTTGATTAAAATACCGTATATTAAGGATATTTACATGAAAAATAAAAGGCATATCTTGAATTTTCTGGGAATAGCCTCTGAAGACCTCTTCATTCCGGATGACTTTTATATGCATAGCTTATGTATAACTGTAAACCGTTAGAGATAGACAAAAACTTACTACACAAAAAATGTAGATCTTGTTAAAACACAATTTATCATATACATTTTTTCATGGAGTTGGCCATTTTTAGATATTCTTTGTTATTGGTTTTAGTTTTAAATACTTTTCTCTTGGGGGAATTTGTAAACTCTTAGCCATGCAAAGAACGGATTGCAACCAAATGGCAACCAGCTTTTTTTAAAGAGTTGGCTTTCGCTTTAGCTTATTTCCCTTCTACTTATAACGAAGCAAGTATTAACACAATTTCTGCTAATGTTTATTTCGATTAGCATAGAAGAATACGTTTTTTAGCAACAATTTGTTACAAAAGTGTAGAGAACGTCATGTAAATTGAAAACATCACATTTTTTGAACATTAAACACATTCAATAACTTCCACATGTCTACTTCCGGACTTTACAGACGATTCTTTGCGCGAGATTATAATCTAAGTCCCTATATTGGTTGATTTTATTATTATGACATAAAACTTCTTGTTAGTTGTTTCTCTTTGAAATACCTGTTTTCTTTCGAAAATACCTGTTGTGTGGCAAAGCAATTATACTTGGGAAGAAGATTTATCTATTTGTATGGAGAAAGAAACCAGAATTGAAGAGCAATCCACAGGTAAATGACCGAACATAGCTGAAGGCATTGAAAACATTCGTTTTGTTATTCCGGTCATGCTGTTTCCCAGAACTTTACTAGACTTGACAAGTCGACGGCTGGATAGGAAATTCGAAAACGAGAATCATGTATGTAGGTATATGGCACGACAACACAGATCTATTGAGATACTTTCACATTATCTGTCGCTCTGGAAGGATTGATTGAAACAGATGTGTGTCGTTTGATGGGAAATAGAACAAACACAGGAAATGTGGGCTGACGTATTCAAGTCACACAACAGACGTTTGCTGATTAAGCCCGGCAACAATTGCTCATGCTATGATAATTTACTCTCTCTACCACTGAGAGAGAAAAAGAAATGATATTAATGTATTCCACCCAAAATTTTGATATTGAGGTTTCACCGAAAATACATAAATAAACATTGTAACATTACTTTCTCTACCCGTATCTTTAATTTTATATATATTCTAGAAATTAATCTTAAGAAAGCTTGTTATCTTATCTAGCACGTATGAATTTTAATATACATAATAGTTAGAGAAGGTATTGTATTCCTCCCAAAAATTGTATGACAAGATTTCACCGGAAGTATATGTTTTGAGTCCGAAAAAAAAAACAGTTTTAGAAAAAGTTCCGCGTGCGCGCGTGTAAGTGTGTGTGTGTCTGTGAACAGCATAACTCAAATACGTAAAGACCGTTAAATACCAATCTTGGTATTTATGTTTAGTGTTTTGCAACGATGCTTCACGAAGATTTTCAAGAAAATCCCCCCACCTCAAATACTATTTATGTGGAAAAACGTTTGAATTCTTTTTTTCAAAAATAGCTCTAACGATTTTGATTAAAAACTTTATATTAAAGATATTTACATCACAAATAAAATGCGTGTTTTGAATTTTCTAGTAATAGCCTCTGAAGAGCTCTGTATTCTGGATGAGTTTCGCAGAATTTTGTAAAACAGTTAAACCCTAAGATATAGGCAAAAAACGTAGATTTCGATTAAACACATAATTTATGTCATACACGTTTTTCTTGTAGAGTTGTCCGTTTTCGAGATATTCCTTGTTATCGGTTTCAATTTTAAACCACCTAACTTTTCTCAAACGGGACCATACAAACAGCACCTCAATTGTTTCACATAGTGGCTGGCTTGCAAAAGATTTGACTATCGCTTTAGCCTAGTGTTTCACTTATTTCCCTTCTACTTACAAGGAAGTAAGTAATAAGACTAATTATGCTAATGTTTATCTCGATTAGCATGATGTAAATAAAAGAATAGTGTTTTGTAAGAATAGCTTGTATATAGAACAGCTAGAGAAAGTTATGAGAATGGAACACAACAGATTTTTTTCTGTCTACTTCATATTAATGGATATACATTTTTGTCTTACATTTCATTATAGTAGGTACAAGTAGAAACCTAATCGATTATTATCAAATATTTAAAATACGGTCGCCGTACGTGACCTATAAATTGAAGAAACAACTGAATTGGGCAAGAAAATGAGTTTACAGCTTTAAGAAAATGACAAAACTATCGACAGATTCAAAATAATAATAGAATAATGTCATAAAAATCTTATTTTAAATAAACCGTGTCTTTTACAATTCTGCGCAATAATAATTTTTCTACCATACCGTTTATACATTATGCAAAATTATATAAAATTCCTTCCGAATGAAGAGTACTTCATGAACTATGCCAATAAATACAATATTCACTTTTATACTTCATGTAAATATATTAAATGCATATTTTAATCCAAGCGTTATATATTCATTGTTTAGAAAATAAAAAATATCGAAATATTTTCGATATACAAAATATTTGTAAATTGTAGTTGGAGGGCTTCTTAAAAATATTCGAGTGAATTTTTGCAATTACCACGTTTTAAATTCCAAGTTTTATATTCTTCTCAGGTTTCGTTTCTGAGTTATACTGATCCAACACACATAACCCTTTTTTAATTTTTTTTTCATTTTTTTATTGATACATAATCAAAACATATATTTCCAGTGAAATCAGGATATAGAATATCTGGGTGAAAGCCAATACTTCCTCTACCCACTAGGTACCTGATAGATTAAATAAGATTGCCAAATCGGAGAACATCAAATATCGTATCACCAAATACACTCTAAGTTACTTGGTATTTCATCACAATTTCCACAGCCTTCCAATTCAAATTATTATTAACACGGAAGCATGTCCGTAATATTCTATTCTTTTGATTAAATTATAATATGTTCAAGATACAGCGTGATAAATAAAATTAAATCATGGTTTTTCTGCGAGTAGCCCATGTTATCTTCCACATTCTGAGAAATCTTGAGATAAACATAAACTAGTGAAGAAAATTTGTAGAGAATCTTAAACTATAATGAATATAAAATAATTATTTGTGTTTTGTTGCCTGGTTTATAAAACATTGTATGCTGCATTTTTACTTTCTCTACTATGTACATAGTGTATAGAGAAGGTATTGCACTCCACCAAAAATTCGATACCGAGATTTCACCGGAAATATATGTTTTAGGGTCCCCTGTATCAAAAAAAAGTATTTTCGGAAAAAGGTCTTTGTGTGTGTGCCCGTGTGTCAGTGTGTCTGTGAACACGATAATTCAAAAACGAAAAGTCGGTAAAATATCAAACTTGGTATTTAAGTTTAGTATCTTCCAGGGATGCGACACGAAGATTTTGAGAAAAATCCCCCCACCCCAAACTACCCTTTACATGGAACTTTTTTCGAAAATTTTGATTTTCTAAAAAATGGCTCTAACGATTTTGATTAAAATATCATATATTAAAGATATCTACCTGATAAATAAAATGTATATTTTGAATTGTCTGGGAATAGCCTCTGAAGAGTACTTTATTCTGAGTCAATTTTACAGAATTTTGCATAACTGCTAAACCGTAAGAGATGGACAAAAACTTACCACACAACAATGTAGAGCACTTTAAAATACACAATTTATGTTACATTTTTTTTTTTCGTGGAGTTGATCGTTTTTTAGATATTCCTTGTTTTTGGTTTCAGCTATGAAAAATTTATACTTTTCTCATACTGGAGTTTGTCAACTCCTGTCCATACAAACAAAGAAACTTCAGTCACATAGCAACCAGCTTTTGACTATCATTTTAATCTATAGTACTCCCTTATTTCGCTTCTATTTTCAAGGAAGCAAGTAATGAGACTATTTCTGCTAATTTTTTCTCGATCAGCATGAAGTAAATAGAAGCATAAGCTTTTTAACAATATTTTTTGCAGAGATGTAGAGAAAGTCATGTGAATGGAACGCATCAGATTTTTATATCTAATCTCCGAAGTGTAAATAGGCCACCTAATGGAACATGTTTCTTTCTATTCCTATAAGCTTGTTAACTACGACTTATTATATAAATAACGAGTGTTCTTCCCAAACTCGTATGCAACATAACCGTGGATCTTCTTTTCAACATGTTAAGCGCGATTTTTCTGAGTCCAATGAGAAGGAAATATTTTTGCGAAGTATTGCTTTAGATTTTCTTACCTAATATGTATTTCAAATCATTCGTTACTATGATTTCATGCTGGCGAATGTTTTATTAACATAATTTAAGATTTATAATTTTGTATTTCTTTACTTTCCGCTTATAGCCATGTTAACAATGAAGTGTAGCCAAATTATCAATCTTGCGTCACTTAACGCAATGCTACATGCAGTCTTTCTTCGTCTATAAATTAATAAATATTATTATTTTGTTTTATTTAAATAGCCCCCTTTAACATCTAAGGATATCTGCATAAAAACAACATGCTACATGTAGTCTTTCTTCGTCTATAAATTAATAAATATTATTATTTTGTTTTATTTTAATAGCCCCCTTTAACATCTAAGGATATCTGCATAAAAAAACAACTCGTCTATACAGGTTCTTTACGTTGGATTTAAATCGTTTTTATTTTCCTCACACACATTCACTCTCATATGTACACTTCCAGACTCTGTGGGGATAGGGAGTAATTCTGGTTAAAGAAAAATTCCGCGGCCGAGCTGGGAATCGAACCCGGGAACTCCGGGTGAGATGTCAGCTCGCTTACTACCCGACCACGGAAGGAGTCACTATTACTATTACTATTACTACTACTATACTAATGAAAAATCAACATCCGCACTTCATTTGTTTAAACATTTATCATCCCAAGGATCCAGTTGCCCTCTAAGATACGCCCCTGTCGTCGTCCTATTTCAGTCATCGATTTCAACGACGTGAACGGGACCGCCAATTTTCCTTCTAGCAGCGTATTTGGCATTGTTGGAGACCATGTACATTTCCCAGCAGTAACTGAACCAGATACATACTATCTGCGAGCTCACACATTGGTCTCCAACCGAACATTCCATTGTCCCATGAGTACTTGTAAGCAAAATAGTGGACGAGGAAAAGAATATAACCGGGCAATATCTTTGACCGCACGAAGCTTTACACACAGACTGTGTGATCTTTTTCGTGTCCATTCTAAAAAGATTAATAAACATAGTTAATTAATAGGTAATAATCATTCATGCCAAAAGTCACAAGAGAAGGAGGATTTTCTTCCCTACCTGCTCGAGATATTTGAGGTCCCATCTCTTAATGGGACGCAGGACGGCATTACATTCAAAACAACATAAAGAGAACTTCATTAAATAATAGTTGAAGACAGGCCTCTGTATGATTGAGTTAAACCGATAGGTCCGTCAAATAATAGTTGAAGACAGGCCTCTGTATGATTGAGTTAAACCGATAGGTCCGTCAAATAATACTTGAAGACAGGCCTCTGTATGATTGAGTTAAACCGATAGGTCTGGCAAATAATAGTTGAAGACTGGGCTCTGTATGATTGAGTTAAACCGATAGGTCTGTCTTATTAATCGGAGAACTATTTCTAATATAATCTGTAAGAATATCACCGAGAACATACAATCTACGCTTCTCGAACTACAATAAATTCTGTTCGATTGCATCCGCGATTTATAAAGCAATAAAACCCGAGGAAAAACATGGTCAGGACTTTTCAAAATTGATCAGGTGTTAATCGTTCAATATTGTTTGTTGTTCAGGTGTCGGGGGATAATTTACAGAGGTCATGAAATGAAATGGCTTTAACTGCTGTGGTTCTCAGCGTCCCATTCTATACTGGGCGTGAAAGGCCGCTTAATTTTGCTCAGAGGCCTCTCTATCAGGCTTGAGGTTCTTTTACGGGCCGTAAGTCTAGCTATGAGTGTTATAAATGATATGCATGTTGACTGTTTTGTGAGAAGCAATAGAACTCGTAGTCGTCGGTCGTTTCTGTCTGCTTGCGCATGCGCATTGATGAACCTTCGGACTTAGAAAAAGTGCTCGCCTCCTAATGTCAAAAACTCGAAAGGATTCCCCAAACCGTTTTCGCATTTTATACGAATAGTATTGCACGCACACACAAACACATGCATATACATAACCGCATGTAATGTACATTACTTTTTCCATTTAGGGGGGAACTATTGATGCATAACAATCATGATATTTATTACAAACTGCAATTATTTTCATTGTTATTCTATAGACGCTTCGTGCTTTGTTTCCTATTTAATCATTTTAATCCTAATAAACAATGGTAATGGATCGCAGTATACTAAGAGTCTCCTTACAGCACTTTAATGTTTCGTTTCTCTAGTGAATCGTGAGAATATTAAAATACATGTTGCACATGTTTCATTTCTAGCTTGCGTTCTTACTTACACACTATAACTCTCCTATTTGCTATTCCTGTCAGTTTTGGCCCTACAGAGATCTACTAAGAAGTTGCATCTCTTTATACAAAACATATAACAGTGCTACCTGGGTTGGAAAAAGAAATTAAATCTATATAATGCGAATTTATATTAGATGTTTAACTCGTAACGTTTCTATTCTTAATAAATTGACATATCATCTTAGGTTGTAATAAGTAACATTTTAAGTTGTTACTTTTTAATGGCTAACTTGTTTTAGTTATTCTTTTTAAGCTTTGGCGAGGAAATCGCTTTTGATGCGCAAGTAAAATAAAGGAATTGCTAACTCAAAAATGTGAATGGTATTCTTTCTAAGAGTGAACTTGATCTAAATGTTACCAAGTTGCCTACTTAAAACTGTAACGGTTCTATGCATCCGGTACATTGAGCAGTATGGAGAGAAAGTAAGGCTGCTTAGTTGACACGCGTGTTGCGTACTGATCCAAACACACTTCTTGTTATAGCATCCCACGGCTGATGTCATGGCCACCTAATATTGCTAAAGGTCATCGAACTCATAAGTTACATTTTAGCTCACTATTTAAGGGACACTTGAGTGAAATGTCGACTACAATCGATAAAAAAAACTTCGAAATTGCTTTTCTATAGCAAATAGTTGTTGGAACCTTTGTGCAACAATAGAGAATCAATATTTAGCTGCCTTTCATTTTTTCGGGTTTTATAGCTATTTAAATATCGCACAGTACACCAGTTTCCTAGCATACTATTCTATAGTGTTTTTCCCAAAATTACATTTTCACAGTTTCAAAATCTTCCACGCGTCTCTTTGTTAAATTGCAACATTGTTTAAATTAATTTAAATTTGTTTAAATACAACTAAAATTTCTCAGAATGTACAAAAGTATATATTGCAGTATTATAGGGGAAGAAATTATTATAATACCAATAGTAGTTTTTCAAAAAAAAAATCTGATGTGTTCCATTCACATAACTTTCTCTAGCTATTCTATATACAAACTATTTCTTACGAAATAGGTAATGTTTTATCTTCATCATGCTAATCAAGGTAAAGAAAAGCAGAATTGATATTATTACTTGCTCCCTTATAAGTGGAATGGAAATAACTAAAGCGATAGCCAAATCTTTTAAAAGTTGTTCTCTATGTGAAACAACAGAAATGAAACGAAAGGTGTCTTCCCATTCGGGAAAAGTTACGTAGTTTAAAATTGAAACCAATAACAAGGAATATCTCGAAAACGGTCTACTCTACAAGTAAAACATACATGACATACATGGTGTGCTTTAAAATATCTACATGTTTTGTGTTTCTCTTACGGTTTAACAGTTACCTATACAAAATTCTATAAAATTCATTCAGAATATAGAGGCTTTCAGAGACTATTCCTAGGAAATTCAAGATATAAATGTTATTTATGATGTAAATAAAATCTTTAATATACGTATTGTAATCAAAATCGTTAGGGCCATTTTTGAGAAAATTAAAGTGTTCAAACATTTTTCCATTTAAAAGTTAGATTGTGTTGGGAGGATTTTCTTGAAAACCTTCGTGTCGTATCCTTGGAGATACTAAACATAAATACCAGGTTTGGTATTTAACAATCTTTTCGTTTTTGAGCCATTCTGACCATAGAAACACACGGACCTTTTTCTGAAAATGTTTTTGGACTCACGGGACCTCAAAACATATATTTCCGGTGAAATCTCGACATCTCTAGCTACTATGTACATTGTAAGAAAAGGTAAAAATATTATTTATAAAAATAATTAATTTTATAGGTTAGCATTTTTTTTAAATAGTATCATAATTGAGAAATCAAATTTATTGAAATATTTACGTAATGTTTTTGTGTGTGGTTCAAAGCTCCAATTCTAAAAACGCACCAGTTTTCTCAATTTTCGAGGCGCGTGGAACATTTTGATTTTGTAGTACATTTAAAAAATAAAATTTATGAAATAAGTTATATCTTGTAAAATGCTTATCCGATTTTAATTAACGTTTGTGTTTATACTAACACAAAAGAAACGCAATAACAGTAAATCTTTCAGAAAAATCTATACAGAAATAAAGAAATTTGAATTTTCACTCCCAGTATCCCATAAAACCATTTTATTGAAAACGAAACAAGCAAAAATTGTGTAGCACTGAGCATTCATGCATCAATATGTGTATTTCAAACTGTCCGGATAAATGTAGGTGTTAGTCTCTAGATCTTTTGTTTTAAACTCACAGAGATTTTCTTTAAAAATGTTGAATGTATAAAATATTCGATCCGAGAAAAAAATCAAGTCGTGACAAATTAATCCATACGTATGCGTACTATAATCTTTGTCTTGTGAACTGCTCGTTGATCTTAAATACGTCCCATTATTTATTTGCCTCATTAATCATCTTTCATGATCTTACTCACCCCAAGCCAAAGTCTGGTAATCTACTCGAAAGCCCTACAATAACTATTTATCTCCTGGATGGAATCAGGATAACTCCTTGGCACGACAGCTCACGGGGAACCTTGGCCTACCGCCCGGCCGCTGCGTCCCCCATCTCGGTCCACTACAGACGTCATGGATGGGGTGCAGTATTGGAGCGTGATACGTGGTCAGCGCCTCGAGTCTCTCCCGGCCGGTTAATGCGGTCCTCATGACCTGGAGCCGCTACTTCTCCATCAAGTAGCTCCTCAATTGGCCCCCCAGGGACCTTACGAGGCTGAGTGCACCCCGGGCCAGGTCTCCCAGTGGGGGAAAAATCCCCACGCCGGTACTGGGGATCGAACCCAGGTCTCCCGCTTGGTAAGCAGCTGCGCTACCACCGCACTAAGGAGACGACCATGGAATCAGGATAACATCGGTTAATACAAGGTTCGCAATCCCATCATAATTACGCAACTGTTCTATCACACAAGCGTGGATGGACTAAGGTTGTAAGGTTAAATCACACTTAAAAATCTGATTTGTTTCATTCACATGCTCTACTTATTCTGAAATAAAATATTCTCATAAAAATTTGTTTTCTATCTACTTCATGTAATCGAGATAAACATTAACAAAAATGCTCATATTGCTTACTTTCTTATAGGCACAAGGGAAAAGGGAATACGCTTAGCCAGACATGTCCAAGGGTAACCCTCGCGAGATACTGACGTCAGAAATCGTTTTCCTCGACTCCGTCAATGTTGGTGACTCCAGTCAATGTATACGCTCGATGACAAAATGCTCTGATTTTAAGACATAAACAGAATGATAGCTTCAAAATGCGGGAAATAACATTTTCATATCATTTTCAGAGTCTTAACACGAACTACAAATGTAGAAAATAAAATGTTCAAAAGAAAGGGGTTGGGAGCTATTTAAATCATTGCTGCCTAAGAATTAATTCTCAAAATTGAATTATTTGCATTGCATTTAATTGTAATGTTTTCTACACAAACATTTGTGAAAAAAGCTTCTCCAAAATAAATTATATTAAAAATCAGCACCACAGTAGACTACGCGGTGATCATCATTTGATACATTCATTAAGGCTCTGTACATCATCCTTAACAGCAGATATTGATGGATTCATCCAAAATAAAACGCATTAGGTTAAAAAAAAAAAACAGCAACACTAGATTCAAATGAAGAATGCTTTGTGTTTAAATCATTCCATTACATCGCATAGCGGCATGCTTCACACGGAGTGAAATGAATTACTTAGCCTTACCCTCTGCTCTTTTAATTCGGAATGCCTGCACTAGGCTAAAGCGAAAACCTAAAGCTGGCCGTTGTCTGATAACACTAATATTTCCTTCTTTTGAATGACTAGGAGTAAAAACAAAAGAAAATGTATGACGACTGCCTGTTTGAGAAAGTATCGGTATTGAAAAATGCAAATCAATAACAAGGAATATTTCGAAAGTGGTTATCTCCACAGTAAACAAACTTGTATCTAATATAAATTGTAGGCTTTAACGAGGTCTACACTTTTGTGCTTTAATATTTGTCTAAGTCTTACGATTTAACAGTTATGCAAAAGGCATCCAGTTTGAAGAGAACTTCAGAGACTATTCCCAAAAAATTCAAGATATAGATGCATTTATTGAAGAAAATATCTTATACATAATTAAGTACTTTAATCAAAATTATTAGAGCTATTTTTTATATCTATATTTTCGAACAAGCTCCATGTAAAGAGTAGTTTGGGGAGATTTGTTGAAAACCTTCATGTTCTATTCTTGGAAGATGCTGAATTTAAATACAAAGTTTGGTGTTTAAGACCAAGATTGGTATTTAAAGGAAGTTTTGTTTCTGAGTTATGCTGTTTATAGATACCCGTAAATACTTTTATAACGTTTTTCGGATTCAGGGGACCTCAAAACATTTACTTCCGGTGAAATCTCGACACTGAATGTGTGGGTGGAATACAGTACTTCACCCGCTTACTGTAGGTAGCAGGCAAAGTAAATATTCTACCCTTCCAACCATTTCATTATTACACCTTTAAACTACTGTCGTCACCTGTTGATATATTTAATAACATACTGCTGGCCAGCTGCACTAATAAATAAAATAAAAAAGATCGCCATACAGAACTGCAAAATTACATAATATGTGTAGAAATTAAACTAAGTTTTATTCGTGTACTTTATGTAGCTGCTATGCTTTTCAGCGTCCCATTCTATTATGGGGTGAAAGACTGTATAAATTTGCTCAGAAGTCTCTTTTTCAGACTTGAGGTTCTTTTACGTGACATAAATGTACAACACAGGACCAACGGCTCTTACTTCCGGCTATGCTAAGGACGTTTACACCCGTAAAAAAAAAATCTAGACACTTTTTAGTTCAATTGGCTTTCAGATTTGAGTATTACATTGGAATATTGCATTCACTTCTTTCAGGATCATTCTTATCTGACATTTCGTAGCCGTGATGTGTTACCACAACACAGTGTATTGAACCTTTTACCATAAAATGGAGATAATTTGGCCCTTAATACCCATTACTTTTCCAACTTTGGAGTGTATTATTTTATAAAGATACACACCTATTTTTTTTTTTTTAAATTTTATACTGTATCCAATGTGAAAATTGGATTTATTGCTCTCAATATACATACATGAGCTCAACGTTTGAGAAATCTATTAATTTTGGGATTATGAAATTTCAATGCCGTGAATGCCATAATCTAAAAATACAAGATTCCCCAAATTTTGGGCCCCCTATTATATGAGAGTAATAATTCATCGTGTTTCATATTTAATACAGTATAAAATAAAAATACATATCTCCGAAATATGCTTTTATTGTGCATCCAATATGAAATATAATACATTATTACTCTCATATAATAGGGAGGCACAAAGTTGTGGAGATTGGGTACTTTTAGGATTATGTAAATGTAAATGGCGTGTTATTTATGGACGCTCTTTAACTGCTGTGGTTCTCAGCGTCCCATTCTAAATTGGGCGTGAAAGACCGCTTAATTTTGCTCAGAGGCCTCTCTATCATGCTTGAGGTTCTTTTACGTGATGTAAATCTACGACACGGGACCAACGGCTTCACTTCCCTTCCGAAGGAAGCCATGCTAAGGATTTTTACACCTGAAAAAATGCTTGAACCCGAGACCTTAGGTATATGAAGTTAGCAATGGTAACCATTACACCACGGAGGGCGACAATTTAGGATTATGGTGTTTATGGTATTGATATGTCATAATCCAAAATGTGACCTCTTCTATGTAAAACGAGAGCAATAATTCCGATTTTCACATTGAATACAACATAAAATCAAATATACGTGTGTAGATTTAAAAATAATATATTTTCCAAAGTTGCGTCACAGTAAATCATTAAGGGCCAAATTATCTCCAGTTTATGGTAAAAGATTCAATACGTATTATGGAAAAACTTCCCAGCTATAATGTATCAAGTAAGAATAATCCGAAATGCGAATTGAATGCAATATTCTAATTTGAAAGTTAACAAAAGTAAACAAATGAAGTGTCCAGAATTAATACCTTTACTGTATATTAAAAACAAAATGGAAGGGGGGGGGAAGTCAATTAAGAAACGAGGGTCCAAATTTTCTATGGACTATACACTTCTTACGAATAAATAAATGCAGCGTCATACACATTAAAATATTTTATCTTGTTAACTTGGTCTGATGGATTATAATTATACATCAATGATTTTAATTGCCTCTATCGTCTGCTGAATATATATTTTTTTGTTTTATCATACATGTTTTAGGGAATGATAAAAATTATGTTGAGCTTCTCATTCGCGCGTTACCCTGACTGTAGGATAAAAAAAATAGTTCATATTAGAGCATTTAATGTTTTGGCTTAAAGAAGCTAAATTAAATGTTCAGCATATTCTTTAGTGTTGGTTAGACATTAACTTAGCTTATTTGTGAGCTTCTCACACACTTGTTTTTTTTTTTTAAATTCCCCCTTTTACATCGCTTTAACTATATGGTCGGATGTGTTAGGAAATACCTCGTGAAACGATGTGTGTGAATAGTTAGCCTTGTAGGTCTTACCTGTACCATACCATATTGCTTCTTCACGTGTCAACAACGGCCAAGGTACGACAACTCTGCATTTATACTTGAAGGGCGAATTTCTGCTGCAATGCGTGGTATAAAGACCTTAGTGATAGGCAACTGCATTTCTGCTTCTACACGCAAAATACAGATCATAGGATGCCGCCCACTCTATAGTTTTCTCCAAAACTTGATGGCCCTCAAACGGGACCGCTCCCTCCCTATCACTGTGCAATAACCATTAGCAAACAAAAGATGAACCTGTACTAGGGGAGAGAGGCAACATAATAAAACCTGTTTCCTATAGACATTGCTTGCAAGCCGAGAATCGCGCCTCAGTTAAGTTACCAGTAAATGGAAGTATTTCCAACCGCAAACCTCCTAACCACAAACTTTAAAGACTTTGGAAGAAGAGTGGGCCAGGGTTATAATGTTCTAAAAATATTTTATACCTGCTTCATTACCTGTGGACAGCTCGCAGCGTATTCATTTATTTTCATTCTTATTGTTGTTTTAGAAGGCAGCGCCGTGGCCAGAGCTCGCCTCCCACCTAGGTGGCCCGGGTTCGATACCAAGCGCCCGCATTTGGGATTTGTGGTGGACGTAGCGGTGGGTTTTCTCAGGGTCCTCCGGTTTCCCCCGCCACTCATTCCACCAATTGCTCCATCATCGCTTTTCCTATCATCCATTTCATGTAATCCAACCACTCCTTCTAGATTCTCCATTTTGTGGTTTCGTGCCTTTGGCTTCCCGACAGGCTTCTGACCCCTAGGTATCTGCTCGTAAGTTCTAGGGGTGTGTCAGTGCTAAATACGGTGAGGGTAAGCCGACTATGAAACTATTAATTTAGAATGAAGATGGAAGTTTGGGTTATGTGCTATTAAATATCGAATCGGTATTTACTTTGGCGACTAAGTGAAATTACGTAAAAAAAAGATAATAATAATAATAATAATAATAATAATAATAATAATGATTGATCCACGCGATTTGAACCCAGAACCCCCCTAATGTGTAATGTTATCGAAAACATGTTTGTAACGATTGCTTACTAATCCACAAACGATGTCCAGCCTATTCTGTTTTGCAGTTAAGTATCCATTTGTGGAGGAGTATATTAGATAAATGCCTGTTTTAAATGACCTCAGAGGAAGAATTGAGATCTTGTTGGCCATTGTAGATCATATGTCCTTGAAACATATTTTTTCAGAAAATACTGATGTATTCATATTGATACAGGCACTACATACTAAAGATTTGGACGCCATTATAAGCACAGAGGTGAGGAAACTGAACTTGATGGTCGCGAAACAAGGATCATATTGTCCATAACATTGTATATCTTGAAGAATTCTTTCAACAGAAAGCTTGTTTCTTCACAAAAAAGATAATAATAAAAAAAACCTCATAGGTTACATTCATATGATTTTCTCTGTTTTTCCTGCAACAAGCTATTCCTACAAAGTATCATTCCTCATTCTTCATGTATTTCATATTAATCGAGATAAGTTTTAGCAGAAGTGGTTTTATTACATATCTACTTGTAGGTACAATAGAAAAAGAGGGTACACTACGCTAAAGCGATAGTCAAGTCTTTTCACAGCTGGTTGCTTGTGATGAGGTTGAAATTATGTTCATCTTGCATGACCAGGATGGGAGGGAAAGGATAATGATTTTAAAAAAAGATGAATTAGGATTTCCCATTTAAGAAAAATATACGTATGGACAATTAAAATTAATAATAAGGTTTACCCGGACATCATTTACTCTATAAAATGTATCTATCATAAATAGTGTGCTTTAAGGAGATTTGCGTGTATTGTGTAGTAATACAGGGTGTACATAAATGAATATCGGGGTTTTAACTCTTTATAATATTTATTACATTCAACTTACAGTTATAAATGATATGTCAAATGAAAAAGCAACTCAAACAGTTTTGTTTGTTGGCACAAGTGCGCACGTGCGTGCAATGTTTCTACCGCAACCCGCTAGTCAGCGGTAGTAGCAAAGATTGCGACTAGTAAACAGGAAGCGTTTTGTGTTTTGCAGTTTGCAAAGACCGAATCTGTAGTTGCTGTGCAACGTGCGTTCCATAGTAAGTTCGATTGTGATCCTCCTAGTGATAAAAACATTCGTAGATGGTATAATCAGTTTGAAGATACCGGCTGCCTTTGTAAAGGGAAGAGCACGGGGCGACCAGGAGTAAGTGAAGAGACTGTTGAGCGAGTGAGAGAGTCGTTCACTCGTAGCCCAAAGAAATCAGTCCGGAAGGCTAGTCGTGAATTACAAGTTCCTGTGTCGACTGTTTGGAAAGTTGTAAGAAAACGCTTACAGCTACGTCCTTACCGTTTACAGTTATTATAGGCTCTAAAGCCGACAGACCACGGATTACGTGCCAAATTTGCAAACGACATGTTGTTTCATGACGATTTTGTGGATCGTGTTGTCTTCAGTGATGAATTGACCTTTCACCTTAGTGGACATGTTAACACTCATAATGTGCGCATCTGGGGCTCAGAAAATCCTCACGAGATGGTACAAATGCAACGGGATTCCCCTAAAGGAATGTTTTTTGTGCCGTATCCTGGCGAAAGTTTATGGGCCTTTCGTGGTTGGTGAACCTACTGTAACTGGCACTTCTTACCTTGATACACTAGAGCAATGGCTCTTCCCTCAGTTGGAAGAAAATGAGCCAGAGAACTTCATTTTCCAGCAGGATGGTGCGCCACCTCACTGGCATAACGAAGTACGACATTGGTTGAACGTCACTGTACCCGAGCGCTGGATAGGCCGCAAGGGCCCCAATGACAGGGCTTGCTATGCATGGCCTCCACGTTCTCCTGACCTAACGCCATGCGTTTTTTACATTTGGGGCTTCATCAAGGATCGTGTGTACGTGCCTCCGCTACCAGCTGGCCTCCCTGAATTAAGAAACCGGATTGAAGCAGCTGTTGCTACAATTACTGAATACACACTTATCAACGTTTGGGAAGAACTCGGCTATAGACTTGATGTGTGCCATGTGACCAAGGGTAGTCACATTGAACATTTATAAGCTTCTTGGTAAAACTGTTTGAGTTGCTTTTTCATTTGACATATCATTCATAACTGTAAGTTGAATGTAATAAATATTATGAAGAGTTAAAACCCCGATATTCATTTATATACACCCGTATTTTATTTTGTCTATCTCTTACGGTTTACTAGTTATGAAAAACTCATCCAGACTAAAGAGACTTTTCATTTGTCATGAAAATATCTTTAATATATGATGTTTTAATCAAAACTGTTGGAGCCATTTTTGAAAAAAGCAAAAGTTTTGAAAAATCTTTCATCAAAGGTGTTGTGTTCGTTTTGAATTGTGTTAATTCAAAATCTTTGTGTCGCCCCTTTGGAAGATACTGAACTTAAATACTAAGTTTTGTATTTAACCAAATTTTCGTTTTTCAGCTATTCTGTTCAAAGATAAACGGACCTTTATCTAAAACTTTTTTTTTATTTGGGAGCCATCAAAACTTATATCTCGGATGAAATCTCAGTATCGCATTTTTGGATGAAATACAATACCTGCTCTAACTCCAATGTGCATTGTACGTAATAAAAAAGTATAAATGTGCCAAATTTGGGTCAACTTTTTCTCCCAAATTCTTCACAAAATGTGATTTTCTCAAAATCATCTTCGCCGAGCTGTTTGTAAGTTTATATGCACAAAATAAGTATTTGCTCAGTTTAAGCACTTTATGTAAGGAACCAGTCTAAATATCATTTACAGTAACTACTTTTGAAACTAAGATCCTGGTTCGTAATAAATAACCAGTGTTTCCATCCGCGAATTTCATGAATAGTCTAGGTCACTTATTTGTTTTGTTACACATGAAGCTAGTTTCTTCAAGTTACCATATTAGATCTAACACATACCAGTTCTGGATCTCTCTTGCTGAAATCGTTAGCAATTTTATAAGCATAACAACATAGAGATGATCCCTATTCTGTCTTGAGCTTGTGTACATTGTTTCTTAATAAAGTAATATTCAAAATCAACCGTTATTGCATTAAATTTTCTATTCTTTTTCACTTAAATAAAAACTAACAAGAACGGGAATACTGAATACTAAGCCTAATCATGTACATATGTGCTAGAAAATGTATACATCGACAACGTCTGTTAATATTTTTGCTAAATGTGGGACATAATTCCACTTGCTAAAATGTCACAGCGAGATGCGCAGCGGTGACTTGGGTAACTCGATTCGAGAGATCTCGGGTTCGAACCCCGCGACAGCCCACTCAGACCATAGGGGTTTTCAGAGGGTCGGTAGGCGAATGCTTGGGTGATTTCTTAACTACCACGATTTCCTTTCCATCATTACCTCTTCACTCCGTTTCCTTCTCCTCTTTCAAGTCTGCTTCAAAATGAAACGCTCTTCAACTGTTGTGGCTCTTAGCATCCCATTTATACTGGGCATGAAAGACCGCTTAATTTTGCTCAGGGCATTTTTTAACCTTCTTTTACATGCCGTAAATCTGCGACATGGGACTACCGGCTTTACTTCCCTTACGAAGGAAGCCATTAGAAGGGTTTTACGCCCGAAAAAATCGATCGCCCTTCGCCGGTTTGAATTCGTGACTTTAGATACCAGAGGCTAGCATGTTATCCCTAGACCACGGGTTGATGTATTGCGGTGCGGGCGGTTGATGTGGATGCATGCTCAATAAAAATAGAACTCCCGTGGACAGCAGACGGATGCCAGGTCGCGCTTGGTCGTCATTTCTGGCGGTTCCAGCAGTGAAACAGCTAATCGAGCTTAGAAATATTAGGGACTTCCGCGCGTCTTTGTTATTTGTCTTCTGCGGCATATAGCTCCCTGTGATTCCCTGACTTCATCCCTTCTTCCTGGAGGTGTTAGCCAATATAGATTTGATAGGTCGTAGTGCGGGGACAACTCCTCTCCGTCATTTATCCTTTACCTTTTATCTATCTACCACGCCTATTGTGACACTATAAGTTTCAGATTTAAATGTACTTATATATCTTGCTATAGATTTTATACAATACCTTACTGCAGAAACATATTTTATGTTCATTCTTAGTAAGTTGTTATTGGCAATGTTTATAAAACTTTTATTCGATGCTATACATTAACGGTATTGAAGATAATTCTTATTCAAGGTTTATTTTATACATATGTTCGAAACGACACCAGACTTAATAAAATTTTACAGCGTTTTGTTCTCACGCAGAGTGAAGTGGGAGCTTTGAAATCATCGAGTTACAAATCTAAAGGATGAGCTGACAATGAAAGCATTTATCCCTCAAGAGATGAGATTAAAAATCTGACAACCGAATTCGTTACTGCTTTAGACAACCAAACTTACTGTGCAGTGTATGTGCAAAAAATTGTTTATTGACATAATTATTCAAATAACCCAAAGGATTTGTTTTGTTTTAGAATACGGGGTTTATATCACTTAAAACATAAGTTAGACGTGCAATTTTTATCCTTAGAGAACCGTGGTGCTGGTATCGCTCCTAGCAGCGATATGGGGTGCTAGAGGAGAACCACCAGGCAGTGCCAGCGGAGGACAAATTACCACAGGAGCTGTGATTCATTTTGGGGCCGATCCAGCTCCAGAATATGGCAAGGTAAGATTAAATATATGCTATGTAAAATATAGGGCTAAAAATAAGGCTGTGTTACAACTTATTTTCACATCATACTCTGTGAATTTCAAATGTTTACCCTATTCAAAAGAAGGCAGGAAGTGAAACTTTGTGCCACCAAATTTAATACTGACACAGCACTTTCATCAACGTAATTAATGCAGAAGTTACATAAATGAATGCACTGAGCTTGTTAATATTATTAATATGCAGGAATATCCATATCATTCGGCTGTTGCCAGTGCATCCCAACTGGGTAAAAATGTCAATATTTATCAAACCCAGCATATAGACAAGTGTAACATTCTTCATTTATTTGTGTTATATTATTCATTACTTTCCGACAACACAATAGTTGAGATATTTTATATATCAATTGTAATTTCATAATGAGAAATGTCCCAATTGTGTCCTTGATTTACTTAAAATACGTTGTCGAACCTCCCCAATAATTGTTTCATCTCTCGAATTTATTGAATGGAATCGATTCTCTAAAGAATACTTCCACTGATCATATTTTCATCTTAATATCTTTAAATACAAATAAAGACTCTTAGTACAATATGAACTAAAATAGTACATTCTCAATTAATAATTCTCAGTTCTCTCATTTATATGTCGACTTATTTCTTAAATTAATGGAATGTTTATTAGAGAATTATTTTGAGGTATTCAAGCATTTTAAATTATTCTTTTTATATTGACAGAATTAGCATTCATTTAAAATGTTGAAAAATAAAAAATACTACATCAGATAGGTGATTTTAACTATTTTGTGTCAAATTATAGACTTAAAAATCTGATGTGTTCCATTCACATGACTTTCTCTATATCTCTGTAACAAATTATTGTTAATAAGCTTATATTTTATTTATTTCATGCTAATCGATAAAATTAGCAGATATAGTCTTATTTCTTGCTTTATTGTAAGTAGAAGCGAAATAAGGGAGTACCATAAGTTAAAGTGAAAGCCAAAAGTTGGTTGCTATGTGACTGATGTTCCTTTGTTTGTATGGACAGGAGTTGACAAATTCCTGTATGAGAAAAATATAAGTTTTTCAAAGCTGAAAAAGAATATCTCAAAAACGATCAACTCCACGAAAAAAATGTATATAACATAAATTGTGTGTTTTAACGAGCTCTACATTTTTTGTGTGTTAATTTTTTATCCATCTCTTACGGTTTAGCAGTTATGCAAAATTCATCCAGAATAAAGTAGTCTTCAGAGGCTATTCCCAGAAAATTCAAGATATACATTTTATTTGTCAGGTAAATATCTTTGATCTACGAAATTTTAATCAAAATCGTTAGAGCCATTTTTGAGAAAATCAAAATTTTCGAAAAAAGTTCCATGTAAACGGTAGTTGGGGGTGGGGGGATTTTTCTCAAAATCTTCGTGTCGCATCCCTGGAAGATACTAAACTTAAATACCAAGTTTGGTGTTTTACCGACTTTTCGTTTTTGAGTTATCGTGTTCACAGACACACGGACACACACACACACACACGGACCTTTTTGTGAAAATGCTTTTTTTGGATATTGGGGACCCTAAAACATATATTTGCGGTGAAATCTCGGTATCGAATTTTTGGGTGGAGTGCAATACATTCTCTATACACTATGTACATAGTGCGTATAGAGAAAGTAAAAATCAATATTTATCCTGCAATATTACTTTGGAAATGGAAATGGCGTGTTATTTATGGACGCTCTTTAACTGCTGTGGTTCTCAGCGTCCCTTTCTATACTGGGCGTGAAAGACCGCTTAATTTTGCTCAGAGGCCTCTCTTATCAGGCTTGAGGTTTCTATACGTGCCGTAAATCTACGACACGGGACCAACGGCTTTACTTCCCTTCCGAAGGAAGTCATGCTAAGGATTTTTACACAATATTACTTTGAAATTCTTTCGAGACTATACATGGCGAATCAGGTAAGTGGTGTAAGAACTGCAAGAAAGTGCCTCATAATATATTAATCATGTGTAAAAGTATAATTTGTCATGTATAATTTACATGATCGCCATTTTTCTTAGCGTCTGTAATAAACATTTGATCATTTTTGTAGCAATTCGTGTTTTAGGAGCGGTAGCCTCGTCTTTGACCTTTTATGCATAAGTTGAAAGATTTTTATCGTCACATTTGAAATGTCTTTAAAATCAATGTAAGTATTTGAGGTTAGGACTATGGGTCACAGATGCAGTTTATTTACAGAAGCGCTGTAAGAACATAACTGATATTTGACTTAATAAAAGAGTAATTTACCAGTGAAAATGAAGTACAACTCTCGTGGCAAAGTGTACGTAGCTGTCTCAACCGTATTGGAACACCTGAGAACTACCCATTAGAAGCGCGAGTTGTTCTGTAAGTACTCTTTGTACTGAGCAAGATGATCGCTCGGTACTGTTGTACCGTCCAGTACACCACATCAGACGCATAGTGACTACAGTACCTTCCAAATGAGGAGAATTTTTTCTAACGAATGAGAACTGTTATTAGCTTGCTCACCCCCGCTTTAACAGTACTATTTTGAGCATTTTAATCGGATTGATATCTCTCTTATTCATTATTGCATCCTTTAAAATATATGTAGATATACCCTAAAAATGATATTTCAAGCATGGCTCCGCAATTCCTGCATATTTGCTTCGCCACTAAATTCACAATGGTTAAGCCCATTGCACAAATTCACGCCTAACTATTGTTGCTTAAAGCAACAACTGATTACTAATACGCGTCATAAACATGTCAGGGCTTACGTTCTCCAGATGGGCATTATGCTTACCAGGCTAAGTGAGCTGTTGAAGCCCATCTTGAATAACAAAGAGAGAGAGGGGGGAAGGACAAATTGGTGGTGCTTATTCACAATAAATGTTTTTGGCACCAGCCTGGCAATAGTTTACCTGACATACATATGTAATAATTACAAATATGTGTACATACAAATGCTGGAAATTTCGTAGCACATGAGTTTGATCGAATAAATTCATTTCTATTGTGAAAGCTATTTGAACTCAAAATAAATGATTTTCAACCGAGCCAGGTACCTCAGGCATTTCGTCTGGAACTGGTATCCGGGAGGTTCTGGATTCGATTCCACGGCCGTCCTTTCTGACAAATGGGTTTTTCGGGTGTTTTCCGGTTACCAGATAAATACTGGAGAGGTTTCTTCATTTCCTCTGAACTTCGTGTCCTTTCATTTCATTCCATTTCATTCCATCGGCAGGACTGTAAATCTCGGCATGACTGCGATGGTGCATTTGGAAATTCAGCTCTCAGCGGCATGGTGGTATAGGAACTAAGGTGTTAAGACAGACCTAGGGCATGGACTCCTAACGCTCTCCGCGTTGAAATGAACTGCTTGGATTGTGAGGTACTCACCGCGGTCGGTTTCGGTTGCCCTTTGGTTACTCTCATAATGCCATCCTGTCACACTGCGATCTGTCATACAATATGCCCACAGTGACTGCGGTATTGAGTACACTCCAGAATGTACCAAACAACTATATGATTTTCACGGTTGTGTTACAAAAGTTATCCCCTAGCTTCCTCGGATTTAATTTTGGCCAAAGCATAATATTTGAAGCTACCGTAAGTGGTTTTTATTTAGGTGTGGCTACACTTGACACGCGGCGCCAAATACTAGCGGGAACACAATATGATATCATTGCAACACTCCCATTGGTTAACGATCTCGTGGAGTCAAGGGCAGATATCATTTCATTGTATTGAATAAGAATTTTGTTTAAATGTGACTGCCACAATCTATGGCTCTAACATGACGGATTTAAGGTTGACTCACGTAGCATAGTAAAAAGTGTCTCCGATGTCTCATCTCTAACCTCAAAATGCAGATTTTGGTACCACCTTTCCACCTACTACTTTCTGCTCATTATTTTCCCATATATAGGACCCTCTTAATTCACGATTATTATGACTGGTTCTAAAAATATCCATGAAATACCAAAATGCGAAAGTATATAGAACGTAACTTTATATGTACATTTATGACTATATTCTTTTTCAATTGGTAGACCAGCTATGGTGTCCAGGGACTGCAGTACTTTGCTTCTCCTGGAGCAAATCAGATACCAGGTCTACAGCAGTCTGCCTTCGTTGTATACCCCGGATCTGTTGTCAGCACCAACACCTTAGCTCAGACTCCACAGGTATGTATTTTCCACTATTATTATATTTCAGAATATACTGAGTTTTCTGAGAAACGATAGGAGTCCGTGATCATCTCTTAGTGGTTCCTTCATTAGTATATTATCACTTGAATTAGCCTCTACAAGGAGAAGTCGCAGATATGGTCGCGTTTTTACCTAACTGTAGAGGTATTTCTTCTTCTTTTCTCTCTCCCTCCTTTCTTTCCTCGCTGTCTCTTCTCCGTTCTCTTCCTCTATCTCTCCCAAACTTCCCTTCCCATTTGACCCTTTCATTCTCCTTCCCTTGCTGTTTTTCTCTCTCTCTCTCTCTCTCTCTCTCTCTCTCTCTCTCTCTCTCTCTCTCTCTCTCTCTCTCTCTCTTCATTTTTTGGTCATCTCCCTTTATCATTCCCTCTGAGCAATGTACATATCATGAAAGTGGACAATAACACTATTACTTGCTCTATACGCACTATGTATATAGCGTATAGAGAAGGTATTGTAATGCACCCAAAAATTCGATACCGAGATTTTACCGGAAATACATATTTTGGTTCCCCCTGAATCCAATAAAATAATTTTTAGAAAAATGTTCGTCTCTGTATGTGTGTCTGTCTGTGGACAGCATAGCTCAAAAGCGAAAAGACCGATAAATACCAAAGTTGGTATTTTAGTTTGGTGTTTTCCAAGAATGCGATACGAAGATTTTCAATAAATCCCCCCACCCCAAACTACCCTTTAGATGGAATATTTTTAGAAAATTTACATTTTCTCAAAAATCCATCTAACGATTTTGATTAACGTACCTCATGTTTACGATGTTTTTATGACAAACGAAATGTATATCTTGAATTTTCTGGGACTAGCCTCTGAAGACCTCTTCATTCTGAGTGACTTATATATAACTGGCAAACCATAAGAGATATACAAAAACATACTACACAAAAATGTAACATTAAAACACACAATTTATGTCATATACAATTTTTTTTTTTTTTTTTTTTTTTTTGTTAGGTTTAACCTTTTCGAGATATTCCGAATTATTGGTTTCAATTTTTACCACAAATGTTTCTCAAACGGGAAGACATCTTTCCTCTCGTTTCTCGTTTGTTTATTCCTGACAAGCAAAGAGATTGAAACTGCAATTGTTTCACAGAGCGACCGGCTTTTAAAACACGAGACTATCGCTTTAACCTGTGCATTTTCTTTTTTCTCTTCTGCTTGCAAGGAAGCTAGTAATAAGACTAATTCTGTTTATGTTTTTCTTGATTAACATGATGTAGATAACAGATTAATGTTTTTAATAAAATGTTTGTTTACTGAACAGCTAGAGAGCATCATGTGAATGGAACATATCAGATTTTTGCCCTTCTGCTTACAAGGAACCAAGTAATAAGGACAATTTCTGCTTAAGTTTATCTCAATTATCATGAAGTAGATAGAAGAATAAGCTTTTTAACAATAGTTTGTTACAGAGATGTAGAGAAAGACATGCGAATGGAACACATCAGATTTTTTTCTGGGATCTTAATACAAGTTAAAACTTGGGTAAAAGATAAGAGTACATAAACTTGTGCCTGTTCCATAATTTTTTTTATCTGATTTCATTTATATAGCCTCCTTAACTTATTTGGTTATAAGTAGGGAACAGATTTTTAGGTAACTACATATTTTTTGTGATTGCAATTACAAGTGTAAAACTTAGTATGAATATTGAATATTTGGCCACAATCACAAATACAAAGTTTTATTTCACATAAAAATGCACAATTTTAGAATAAAACTATGTAATTAAATGTTTTGCATAATTTAGTTATTAGTACCTACATATTTAATGCATTCTTACTTATATATTATACACATTTTCAATTGCTAGGCTTAGTTTCTCCTTTTATTGTGTGTGGCAAACAACATAACTTGGTTTGTGAGAAGAGAAGCTGTGTAAACTTCTGCATATCCTGTAATCTTAGATTGGATTACGTATGGTCAACAGCTCACTGCAATATAAACACCAGGAAAGAAGTTCCACGTGTGAGTATTGCACCATGCACTTAAACTAACACGATTACGCGTTCCAGTGTTATTCTATTATTCTTCCTTCAATTTAGAAATGCCGGGTAATGCTTATGCAACGTGTTGAGTGAAGCTCGTATCATTGTTACCAAAATGGCGAAGGTAAAAAATAGTGAAAGTTTTCGGTTGCAGCAGTATCTTAAAGAATTCTCAGGTACATTCAACACAGACGGCAAAATTTTATATTGCCATCATTGTGTTAAGTATAAAAGCCGAGTAACGTAGTATTTATCTGGCAACAAACATATCTTAGCGGCTTCTTGTTCTTCTATGAAGCAGGTGCTTTTAAGTGCAGCAAGGCCCTCCAGATCATATTCAAGGCATTCCAAGAGTCGTGAACTAATTTATTCATTACTGGTGAGATGATAAACCAGTTTTGTTTTGTTTTAATTACAACTTGCTCTATTATGGAAAATGCAACAAAACATTTTTGTTTTTTACAAATATTGTGAACCTTTTAACAAATATTTTCTTAAATTTTAATGCATAAAAGATAAATAAATTTGACTTTTTAGCACACAAAAATCGTTCCCTAGTTATAGGTCTTGAAAAACAACTAATTATTATTGCTATTACTCGCTGAATTATTAAATGCATATCTCGTTTCCATGGGGAATTGAAGTCGATTTGATTCCAATACCATCTGAATACGATCCATGTTTTGCGCATTAAATTGGGTACAAATTGAGAACGTTTTGAACACGCAAAGTTCGAGAGTAAATATATCGAGGCTTTTATGTGGTCGACTTGGATTGACGTTGACCAAACTGTTGTAGTTCTGGGTATTATAAATAGGTTTTGAGGTTAGTGAATGTTTTTGAGAAGAATAATATGAGAAATTATCGAAACGATAAAAATGGCTCTTGTGTATTAATTACACCAGCTCCTGGCAAGTTTATTTAAGACACAGTGCATTGTAAAGATGCTTTGGCGTATTCAATACTATTTGACTACGAAGGTGTTTCCATGTAACACATTTCGATCCGATCCCATTCGGACCCCACTTTCTGAGAGATTCAATACGCTCTGAATCCGGGTTTCCATGCAGAGTTCAGTACGGAACGTGTATTCAAATCGATTTCAATTTCCCATGAAAACGTGGTAATTATTAAAATATGTGTGTAACTGTTGATTTCATTTTTTTTCACGCAAGCTGTGCGTAGGATATGAGTTGGAAGGTAGAGTCAGACTGAAAAATTCAATGCCATAGCCGGGATCCGAACCACGAGTCTCCCGGTCTCTACGCGGTTGCTCTAACACTGAGCTAACGTGGCAACATACCGGTACGGAATTAAATTTGTCAACTGACTCATGATTCCCGGTAAACCACAAGGTGATCTCATATTATTTTGAGATGACATACCCCAATGGCGACTTACAATGTCGTAAATATGTACTTTGTCCCAGAATTCATAGTATAGGCAACTATTACGGCCAAGATTTAATTGGTTTTCACATAAACCATGTGTAGGATAGGAGTTGGATAGGTAGAGTCAGACAGAAAAATTCCATGCCATAGCCGGGATTTGAATCAATTTAGAATGAAATCAGGAATAATGCTGCTCAACGAGCCCGCGGAGACACGCTACCCCCCCCTACCCCCACATTACAAAGGTAGAGTTTTAATTTGTTAAACTCTGTACATTATTACTGAACATCCCAATATCTCACAAGCAAGTGTTTAATCTGAAAAGGATAGGTTTCTGCAGAGTTTTCGTTGGTTAACCATTTTCTGTTTAAGCAATCTGATGTGGTTCCTTCACATGACTTTCTCCACTTCTCTGTTACAAATTATTGTTGAAAAGCTTATTATTCTGTGTATTTTATGTTAATCAAGATATAATTAGCAGAAATGGTTCATTGCTTGCTTCCTTGTAAGCAGAAGGGAAATAAGAGAGTACCATAGGCTAAAACAATAGTCAAATATTTTAAAAGCTGATTGTTATATGATTGAAATTCCTTTGTTTGAATGGCTAGGAGTTGACAACATTCTCTTATCAGAAAAGAATAAGTAATATTAAAGCTGAAACTAATAGCAAGGAATGTCTCAAAAACGGCCAGTTCCACGAAAAAAAATACATAATATAAATTGTGTGTTTTAACGAACTGTACAGTTTTTATGCAGTAAGTCTTTATCTATCTCTCACGTTTTACCAGTTATGAAAAATCCCGCAAAATTCATCGAGAATAGAGATTTCTTCAGAAGTTATTCCCAGAAAGTTCAAGATATATATTTTATTTCTCATGTAAATATCCTTAATATGCAATATTTTAACCAAAATCGTTATTAGAGTCATTTTGGGAAAATAAACATTTTTTCAATTGTTTTTCCAATTAAAGGGTAGTTGTGGGTGGGAGTGATTTTCTTGAAAGTCTTGTGTCGCATCCTTGGAAGATACTGATATATACCAAGTTTGGTATTTAACAGACTTTTCATTTCTGATCTATGCTGCCCAAACACACATACACACACGGACATGTTTCTAAAAATGTATAGTTTTTTTATTCAGGGGTCTCAAAACATATATTTCCAGTGAAATCCCAAATTAGAATTTTTGGGTGCAATACAATACCTTCTCTATACACTATGTACATATTACGTGTAGATAAAGTAAAAATTATATTTTCCAGGGATAAATATAGGTAACGGATAACATATGAACAACTAATAATACTTTTGAAATAGGTCAATAAGCGTAAATGTGTTTCATTGCAAAATCTGTTTAATGAATGTCCTATTCTTGGTACATTGATTGAAATGTTGAAGAATTATGTAAACAAAATTGTAAGTGATTGGGTAGTGTCATGTTCAACAAGTTGGAAGTTCGAATCTTGCTTAGGGTGATTACCCAGATAAAATTTTGGGGGGTTTTTCCCTTATCCTGAGAAAACAAATGTCGAGTAACTTTAAGCTGCATGAGCCCCGAGACCATTTGAGCATCATTTCACCAATTTCGTTCATCGTCCGGTATGACCAACCGTTTAAAGGACGTTAAGTCACGCAAAAATAAAAAAAAAATGTAAGTGTATTTAGAAGAAAACCAGCATTTCTGCCTTATTTAAGTATTATTTTTAAAAAAGAAATATAATGTGTACCAGCTATACAAAATACAAATTATTCTTACAAAAGATTATTCTTTCTTCTATATCATGCTAATCGAGATAAATATTAGCAGAATTGGTCTTATTACTTTTTTCATTGTAAGTAGAAGGAAAATAAAGCAATAGCCGAATCTTTTTAAAGTTGATCGCTATGTGAAATAACTGAGGTTCGGTTCGCTTTGTATGATCCCGTTGAGAAAAGTTAGGTAGTTTAAAACAGAAATCAATAACAAGGAATATCTCAAAAACGGTCAACTCTAGAAAAACGTAAATGACAAAAATCATGTATATTAACGAGATCTACATGTTTATGTAGTAAGTTTTTGTCTTTCACGGTTTAACGGTTATGCAAAATTTTACAAAACTCATCCAAAATGAAGAGGTCTTCAGAGGCTATTCCCAGAAAATTCATATATACATTTTATTTGTGATGCATATATCTTTGATGTACGGTATTTTAATCAAAATCGTTAGAGCCATTTTTTGAGAAAAACAAAATGTTCAACATTTTCTCACGTAAAGAGTAGTTTTTCTAAGGGAATTTTTTTTAAATCTTCGTGTCACACCCTTGGAATGTACTAAACATAAATACGTGGTTTGGTTTTTAACGCTCTTTTCGTTTTTAAGCTATGCTGTTCATAGACATACACACACGGACCTTTTTTGTAATTTTTTTAATCGAGGGACCTCAAAACATATTTCCGATGAAATTTCGACATCGGATTTTTTGGTAGAATACAGTACCTTCACCACCTACTATGTACATTAGGTGCTAGAGAAATAAAAAAAGAAAAAAAGAAAAATCTGCTTGTAAAATACCAGAATAGTATGTACCATAAATATGACATAATTTATATAGTACACAATTGCAAAATACGCATACAAAGTTTATTTATTTGAAGAGCAAAAAACTAATTTATGTAATAAGGGGCTGCTTTGAAGTATGGAAAATATCGTACGATAGTGTGCTAGGAGATTTAAATGTCAAAGTATTAGTTTTTAAAGAGAATCAAATAATGCTATTAACTTTCCTTGTGAACAGAAGCATAATTGAAATGTAACAAAAGAAAAATGTACAGGTTGGAATAGCGCCTGCACCACCATCTTATGCTTACATCGTGCAGCCCAACCCCAGCACCACTGCTTCAGCTGCTGTGTCAAACCACGCCTACGGAGTCCAGTCCAGTTCCAGTTCCGCGGGAGAAGTTGGTGCTCCGCAGTACGTCTATGCTGCGCACTCCAGTTCGACAGGAGATACTGGTACTCCACACTATGTCTATGCTGCTCAGACCGGCTCCACGGCAGATGTTAGCACTCCACATTACGTGTACGCTGCACAATCTAGTTCCAGTTCAACGGGAGAGGCTGGAACAACAAATTATGGCTATTCTGCACAGTCCGGCTCCACCACAGGGACTGTTGGCAAACCATATTACGTCAATGCTGCACAACAAAGTTCCGGTTCAACAGGAGAAGCTGGTACTCAACACTATTCTTTACAGTCTACTTCCAGCCCTGCAGGAGAGGTGGGTACTATCATCAGTGGTACTCTATCACCTATCATTATGTATTTCATAGCAATGCATTGACATGATTTGTGTTTTAAAATAAATTCCTACACAGAGTAGCAAATTATTATAAAATGTAAACATCATATTTATATTGTCATTATATTGTAATTGACTACTTATATTGTTCGACACTAATTGAATCTATTTAAAGTACAATGGTTGTTATAAAGCATACGTACAATTGCCTTTTCCAGTTTAATGTCCTATTGATAATAGGATAATATTGGACGATGAATGAAATTAGTAAAATTATGTTCATATAAGCTCGGAGACCATGGATTCGTCTTCTCTGGATAAGGGAAAACCTTGAAAATAACTTTATCTGGGTAACTCACCCTAAGCGAAATTCGAACTCAGAACCTTTTGAATGTGAGGCCATTGTCATTTGTCATCGCTTGCATACAAAAACAACTCGAAAGAACACCTGCAAAATTTGACTTGCAGTGATTGTAACGGAAATCTCAAATGTGTTCTTAAGTGTATTCCTCTCTTCTGACACATAAATAATTTGCTGTTTGAATTATCTTGTTCCCAAAGTAGAATACTAAAAAGGATTATACTTTTTCTGTAATACAATTAAAAATATTTAGAATTTGTTTTTCTAAGAACTATGACTATTCGAGCATATATATGTAACTTCAGTAAGAATTGTTAGCAGTCTATAGAGAATGTGACAAATATAAAGTAGCTTCAATAAGACAGCCGAGAAACGCCAAGATAGGTAAAAACTGAAATGTTTTTGTCCTCTAGGGTTCTGCACACCACGTCTTCCCCGCTCAGACCAGTTCTAGCGTCACGTCCAGTACTACTACGGCAGCTTCCGAGTCGCACTACAAACCTAGTGCTTCTGGCTCTCTTCACCAGAACGTGGATATAACATACGACTCCTTGGCTTCTACCGACAACTACCCCACGTTCACCACCCCCGCTCCACCTTCCTCTCCACCACCTCTACCAACGCGGACCTCGCTGCCACCAATGAAGGCAACTACCTACGGACCGCCAAAACCCATTATTATCGGTCCATTCCTGAATACAAGACACCGACATAAGACCGCAATATTGATCCCTCATCATCGCCACAACCCAAAGTTACATTTCCATCACGTACCCCACCTACATCTCCACTCTCCCAAACATTTACATTCTCAAAGTGTATTGCTTAAGACAAGGCCACATCACAATCCCGCTTCGATCAAGAAACCATCTCTCCAATTGCATCACCTCAATTCAGTAAGTCATCCGGATATCACAAAGGCAATTTTTCACTCTAAACCCGTGGACAGCTATGCTGCGGCAGCCCAAAGCCATCAACAATCAACATTTCCTTACTATCCTGCTCAGAGTTATGCTATTGTGCATCACCGCAGTGATCAGGAAGATAATCAGGAGGGAAACGATTTGGAAAGAGACCCGGAGCTCCAAACCTCTCCAGTGATTGTCTACAAGGGAGTGAGGCCACCAGTAAGCGTGTACCAAAAGCCGCAACCACCTCCACCCATCCCTATGTCGCCAACACACATTATGGAACAACGTAAGGATTTCCAAGATGCAGGTATCTATATCATTTACACATTCCTAGATTATTAAGAATGAAATAATCGGTCAACTTGATACAGTAAGAATTTCATTACATCCTGAGACCGAAAGCCATAATGTAAAATAGTACACAAAGCAAAGAAGCATACATTTTGGTTCACAATGCCGCGGGGACTAGATTGGGAATGCATATCGGTAGCTAACTGCAAAATCGGTTTGCGCATTGGACGTTATTTATTTATAACTGATCAAGGCTTCCAGTCAGTCAATCTTGTGTAGATTAGCCAAAGTAAATATTCAATAAAGTAAACGTTTGCTAAATGCAGACACTATTATTATTATTATTCTGATTCCTTTAGTTTTACCAATACCATTCCTTTATTAATAGTGTAAATGTAAGTTAATTGTTCTTTGTTGTAGTTTTTAATATATATTGTTTATTTCCTATCCTCCATGGATGTTATATTACTTTCTGAGACAATATCCAGTTTTGAATCATATATACTCAAATTAAAGTTGACGCTTTCGCTAGAAGAACCTAAGGTTTAATGGATCTGAGGGAGTTAAGACCCTCATTTGTGGAGTTTCTTCTTATTTCATCTTCCCAGCTTGCGATTAGAGACCTAAGTGGGATTTGTAGTGGCGGCACAGGGGCAGGTTTCTTCGGATTCTCCGGTTTACCCCGCCAATGCATTCCACTGCTATTCCATCTTTGATCCATATACTATCAGGCTCATCGCCTGCGGTGCCATAGTAGTAAAATCGAGCGTTAAATACTATAAACAGGGAACCCTAATGGCTGTTTCATGCCACTCTTTTACACTCAACAGTCTCATATGCACAATATGAATCCAATATTTCATCTCCGGGAATGATAATGAGGCAATTAAGGTTTGGTTAATCTTCGTTTTTGTTCCAGGAGCCCAGGAAAGTTTCCATTAATTATAAACGCTCACATTATAATACATGTATTTTAGCTTTAATGCTCTAGTTCTGCATTGTTCTCGGTTAGTGTGAACATGGTGTGAACTAACCTTTGCGTGCAAACGATTTGTGGATCCCCATTTTACAGTCGTTTACCGCGCTAATATTGGCACAGCTGCCTTGTTGATCCCACTCAAAACCTAATTGCTTTTGAAGAGTGAGGGACTAGGGGGAGGTGGCCTGAGGAAATATCGGGAAACAAAAGTTAACCAATGAAAAGATATTACAAGCGTACCGTTGATTGGATGGTGAAATGTGCAGATGCGAAAGATATAGCTGTCCGCTGTAGTGGCGAATGTAGGCTTAGTAATTTGCAGTGATTGCTGGTAGTTGTATGGATACTGCGGTGACTGTTGATTGTACGATCACTGTGGGTGTATGATCGATGGTTGCGTAGGTTGTCTAGGATAGAGTTTTAACTTCCTCAGAACTTCAAAATGAATGCAACCGCAACTCAAATATTTTTACTTTCTCTACACGTACTATGTACATAGTGTATAGACAAGATATTGTATTCCACTAAAAAATTTAATACTGTGATTTCATGAGAAATTTATGTTTTGAGGTGTATGTGCGTATGGACACTATCGTTCAAAACGAATTTGGTATATAAGTTCAGTATGTTCCATGGATGCGATATGAAGATTTTCAAGAGTATCCCCCCACCCCAAACTACTCTTTAAATGGGGGGAAAAAAATCTAATGTGTTCCATTCACATGACTTTCTCTATATCTCTGTAATAAATTATTATTAATAAGCTTATTCTTCCTTTTACTTCATGCTAATCAAGAAAAAATTAGCAGAAATAGTGTTATTACTTGCTTCCTTGTAAGTAGAACCGAAATAAGGGAGTACCATAGGTTAAAGTGATAGTCAAAAGCTGGTTGCTATGTGACTGAAGTGCCTTTGTTTGTATCAATAGGAGTTGACAAATTCCTGTATGAGAAAATTATAAGTTTTTCAAACTGAAACCAAAAACAAGCAATATCTAAAAAAACGATTAGCTCCATGAAAAAATGTATATAACATAAATTGTGTGTTTTAATGTAATCTACATTTTTGTGCGGTAAGTGTTTGTCTATCTCTTATGGTTTAGCAGTTTTGCAAAATTCCATAAAACTCATCCAGAATAAAGTAGTCTTCAGAGGCTATTCCCAGAAAATTCAAAGTATACATTTTATTTGTGAGGTAAATATCTTTAATATGTGATATTTTAATCAAAATCATTAGAGCCATTTTTGGGAAAATCAAGATGTTCGAAAAAAGTTCCATGTAAAGGGTAGTTAGGGGTGGGGGGATTTTCATGTCGCATCCTTGGAAGATAACAAAGTTAAATACGAAGTTTGGTATTGAACGGCCTTTTTGGTTTTGAGCTATGCTGTCCACAGACACACATACACTGACGTTTTTCTAAAAATGCTTGAATATAGAGGATCTTAAAACATGTATTTCTGGTGAAATCTCGGAATCAAATTTTTGGATGCAATACAATAACTTCTCTATACACCATGCGCATAGTACGTGTAGAGAAAGTAAAAATAGGCCTAACTCTGCCAAGTGATGTTGGTACTATATCCTGAAAAATGCAGAAAGCAGTCTTATTAATAGTAATAATACTGACAATAACAAAATCTACCAAGGTTATTATTTATTGCATTTAAGGTTTCAGCTTAGGCTTATATTGGCTGCTTGAACTCAAACAATTGTTCTCAACTCATTAAATTAACCTTAAACAGAAATTAGTTTTAACACTGAAGCATTCATGTACTCAGGAATTCATATTCCTACATTATAGGGAGAATAAGAACTTCTCCAAATTAAAGACAAAACTCTTCTCTGGCCAGGAATTGGGCCTGATATCTCTGAGAAGCTTAAAAACTGCACCCTCAAGAACCCGGTGGATTAATATTTTATATTATAATTATTACAGCACTTACTTACAGCCTTTAATCTCTTCATTAAAGCATATTCAATGAACGAGTCACTTTTTTTTTTTTTACTTTCTCTATACGTACTCTGTTTATAGTGTAAAGAGAAGATATTGCACTCCACCCAAAAATTTGATAACAAATTTCACCAGAAATACACATTTTAGGGTTCCCTGTATCCAAAAAAAAAGTATTTTCAGAAAAAAGTGTGTGTGTGTGTGTGTGAGTGATTGTGTGTATGTGTGTGTGTGTGCATGTGCGTGCTTGAGTGCAATTGGGGCCAAGAATTTGCACGTATTCTTGCATATCCACTGGTCATTTATGATACATGACAATAGATGTCAGCTTAAACATTAATAGATGTTATCATTGAGCAGCTTAACCTTAATGGCATAGTTGCTTTGTAGAAATGTTCCTGTTTATTATTACATATCGGATTTCTAGGTTAATAGCTAAATCAATACAAAAATCCTTAAATTAGTGGTTTCACTTTTTATAAAATAATTGCCAGAAAGCTTTACTTACCTCTTATGTGTAGTACAAATTAATAAATACTACCTCTCTTGCAGCCTTTCACACTATGTTAGAAGAATGACTACTAGATTTTCAGGAAAAATTCTCTTTACCCCAAACATCAGACATAGGGAGATCTCCTCTTTGAAGACATTAGACTCTCCCTCTTTTACTTATTCCATTATCCTTAAGTTTTGTCTGGCACTGTGCTATGCATCATAGTGAATATTGGAGGCGCAGTACAGATTGCTAATCACCAGTGCTGGATATACAAGCATGACACACCTAAATTTATCTGTTCCTAACTATGGCATATCCAAACTTGATACAATTTTCAGAACATATGTCCAAGTAAGATGACCCATATAGATGTGAACAGCTATTTTCCATAATGAACCAAAGTAAAACAATTTAGCAGTCTAATTTAAATTGCAATAATCTGCTCTCTGTATTGCATCTTGCTAGCAATACTATCCAACACTTAGCTGAAAATAATTGGTTACAGGTTTCTATCGGTTGCCAGAATAAAAAAAACATTAAGAAAATGAATATTTAAAAGTTTTTACTACTGTTTTACTATGCTTTTGTTCATAAAATGTTTTTTCACATGTTTTCAAATTCATAATTTCATTTTGTATTGTAATATAAGCTCTTCATTGTTGTTAGTATTAATGTGTAGGATTTTGCAAGTACTTCATGTTTCCAGCTCATGTATGTACATACCTAGATATTTAATATGTGCAAAAATGTTTTTAGAATGCTAAAGTGTTGTTCAATTGCTTTAAGTAGAAGTACAGTTCTAGTAATTATGATTTTGGGCATTTTAAAAGGGTTTAATAAGATCATACATAGTTTAATACATTAAATAAAATAAAGAAATATAGATATATTAATTTATTAATAATGTTAATGTTCATTCAAAAGCAATTTTTAAAGCAACATCACCCACTTGATTTGATTTAATTTAACTTTGAGGTCACAATCTTCCTTTTCAATATAAACACTCAAAAGAAATCACGCCCTTATGCCTACGGTTAATGTGAAATATTTTATATCCATAGTAAGCAAGCTTTTGTTTTTCAGTATTAATGTTTGACTGTGCATATAAAGAATATTTTCAGCACTAAATTATGCTATTGTATTCAATTTAAAACAGTAAACAATACAATTATATGCCACTGGTGACTTTGTAGGCAGAGTTGCATTGACATTTGCATTTGGCATGGAGTGAGTAGAAGTATTCCTCTTCCCTAACTTCTGAGCTACTTTACACAGAAAATTTTTCAGAATTTTCAATTTTCTCAAAAATGGCTCTAATAATTTTGATTAGCATTTGTATATATTTACATAACAAATAAAATGTACCTATATCTTGAATTTAATGGGAATAGCCTCTGAGCCCTATTCATTCTGAAAGACTACAGTGTATATCTAGTAAACTGTGAAAGATAGACAAAATCTTACTGCACAAAAAATGTAGCTTCCTTAAACTACAATCTATGTCAAATACATATTTTTATGGGGTTAACTATTTCTGATATATTCCTTGTTTTTGTTTTAAATTTCTGAATACTTTTACACTTTCTCAAATGAAATGGCATCATTTGTTTTACCCTTTTTTTTTTAGCATGGTCATGCAAAGCTCTTACATAGCAACCAGTTCTTAAAAGATTTGACTATCACTTTAACCTAGTTTATTTCTCTTTTCCCCTTGATCCTATAAGTAAATATACAATAAAATCATTACTGCTAATGTTTATCTTGATTAACGTGAAGTAGATAGAAGAATAAGGTTTTGCAGAATATGTAGAAAAAGTCATCTGAATATAACAGATCAGATTTGTTTTATAATGCAAAGAGGAATTCTAAAGGCATATTTTTATAAATGCTTTGCATTAGCTTAATGTGGCATGTTTTATAAATCTTTTCATATTACCTTTTTCTTATAATAGCAAAATGTGTAGAGAAAGTTTATTGATTAACATAGAGTGCATAGAAGAATAAACATTTGTAGTAATAGAATTAATTGTTTTTTCACACAAGCCATGTGTAGGAGAGGAGTTGGATAGGTAGAGTCAGACTGAAAAATTCAATGCCATAGCTGGGATTTGAACCACAGATCTCCCAATCTCTAGCCAGTTACACTGCCCCTGAGCTACCATAGCAACATGCCAGTATAACATTG
This sequence comes from Hymenopus coronatus, assembly GCA_030762935.1. Lineage (NCBI taxonomy): Eukaryota > Metazoa > Arthropoda > Insecta > Mantodea > Hymenopodidae > Hymenopus > Hymenopus coronatus. The sequence continues at coordinate 88,322,456 of CM060881.1, read as the reverse complement.
AATTTCTCAACTGACTCGCATGTTTCCCGGTAAACCACAAGGTGTTCTCAAATTATTTTGAGATGATATCCACAATGGCGACTTACAATGTTGTAAGTACCTAAGTCCCAGGATTCATAGTATAGCCAACTATTATGGTCAATTGGTGTTGGATTAATTGTTTTTTCACACAAGCGTGTGTAGGACAGGAGTTGGATAGGTAGAGTCAGATTGAAAAATTCAATGCCATGTCAGAATTTGAACCACAGATCTCCCGATCTCTAGCCGGTTGCTCTACCAGTGAGCTACCATGACAACATGCTGGCTTAGCATTGAATTTCTCAACTGACTTGCATGTTTCCCAGTAAACCACAAGGTATATTACCACATTCATTATATATATTTGTAGTTATAATTTGTAGAAGAGTGAGAACAGAAAATCATGTGAACACACATACTTTTTATTCCCTCATAGCAATAGTTCCCTACCAAATATTATCCCAAACACCTGTGTACTTTGCTGTAATTTCTATAACATATATGTAAACAAGTATACCAAAATGCTCTTTACTTTGAACAGGAAACTCCCTGAGCCCGCAGTCTCTGGGCACAGTTTCCTCGTCCAGCTGGATGCCTATCAATGCACCAGAAGGAGCTGTACCTGCTAGGGCCTATGACATCCCAGCACCTGATCTATCACGAGGCTATGATCACTTCACTGGTACAATTGAAACAGACTATTCTCATGCCTTCCACCACAGCAATAAAGCTGGCAGTGTTTCAACTATACCTGTCTCCAATTACTTCTTAGAGAGACCTGAAGATGATGAAACTCATTATGGTGAAGTGTATAAAGGTGACTCCGAAGGAGTCGTATCTGCTGTTGTGCTTGTAAAACAAAGATGAACATGTGCATAAACACTAACAAATAAGACTATTTATTTATATAACTTATTGAATTATTTGTATGATATGTATAATGAATCAGTGTTTTAAATTAATATCTGCACCTACACACCCAAGAATCTTATTTTCAATGCTTTCTTCTTGCAACTAGTCCAGGATGTTCCAAAACATCTATTAATAAATCTGGGTGTTCTATAGCACTACATGCTGTGGTTTTTTATTGTTGATATTGATTGAGATGCTCTGCTGTAACATGTGAGGCTCACATTCAGAAGTCCCAGGTTCAATTTCCAGTGACTGTTACTTGAACTGGGCTTTTTTATAGTTTTCCCAGGTCACCAAGGCAAATCCTAGAGCGGTTTATTCTACCACGACTATCCTTTCCCTCATGCTCTTTTATTTAATTTCCCTTTCATGTTTCAGGTGTGCTTTCAGGTCATGGCAGGATGGATGGCTCAATTGCTTGTGTTCTGGAAAGAATTCTCCCCAAAAGAGCTGTCTCAGCTGCCAGGATCTCTGCTTTGCCCTCCTAGGATGGCTCCCCAATGGTGTGCAGGTGTTCAAGTTTGGAAATGTTTGGAATCTCAACATATCTCCCTGTTCCATCCTTTTATCCATGCTAACCAGGAGGTGTAGCTAATATAGATCCACCATTGTGTCACAATGAACAGGATTTCCCTTTTCATTACAAAATCCTAATCCTATCCTATTCTTATTGTTAATAAGAATTTTTTGTTTATTCAGATTTTTTTTTGTACCACTATGAATTATTATACTTAAATAAAGATAATTTTATTTTTTATATCCGTGTATCAAAACAAATTTCCTATCAGGTTTTCAATAGCATAAGAAATAGAACACTAGTTTTAGCTAGATAAGAGATGATCAGTTATAAGACTGATAATCATCATTAGTATATGTATATGCCACCGGTAAAGCACAATTATACCTCAGAACGCATAAAATGCCAGACAGTTTTTTTCAGAGTATAGACTTCTGTAATCTTCCTTTCTCTACTCTGTATAGTAAGTAGGGAAAGTATTGTATTCCACCCAAAAACTCAATGGCAAGATTTCACTAGCAAAATATGTTTTGAGTACCCTGAATACCAAAAAGCAAAAACTCAATGTCAATATTTCACCAGAAAAATATGTTTTGGGTCCCCTGAATCCAAAAAAAGCATTTTTAGCAAAAGGTCTGTGTGCATGTGCATATGTGTGTGTGCAGCATAACTCAAAAATGAAAAGTCTGTTAAATACCAAACTTAACATAAATTCTGCATCTTTTAAGGATGCGACACAAAGATTTTTAAAAAAAAAAAATCTCCTCATTCTCAACTTCCCTTTACATTTGGATTTTCTCAGAATGGCTCTAACAATTTTGATTTAATACCATATATTAAAGATACTTACATGACAAATAAAATTTATATTTTGAATTTTCTGGGAATAGCCTCTGAATTCCTCTTCATTCTGAATGACTTTGGCTTAACTGATAAACTGTAAAAGATAGAGAAAAACTAACTGCACAATAAAGGTAGATCTTGTTAAAACACACAATTTATGTTCTATACAATTTATACTGTTTATACTATGCCCCTTATATATACAAGGAAATAAGTAATAAAATATTTCTGTTTTAACATTTATCTTGATTAGCAGACAAAAAAATAAGCTTTTTGTAAGCAAAATAGGCAGAGAAAATCATATGAGTGCACCCATCAGATTTTTAAAAATGTGCTTTACTCTTTCTCTGGACACACTCCATGTGTATTATTACCTAGGGTTCATGTATGTTATCAAATTGTTACAGAAATGTGATAATAATTGTAACAAGAAATCACACTTTAAGGAAGGATTTAATGTTTCACACACATTTTAAGGCTGTTTTAAACACACATACAATAATTAAATATGGAGCTACCCTCAGAAAGTCAAATTTTTCAATAGTTGCTTTAAAAATATTAATAGGCTACTTGAAATTATGTTTGTTGGCAAAACATACAATTTAAGAAGTCTGAACATTTTCAAAATCTGTTCTACAATTACCAATGTTGAATATGCATAAACATACTTTTAAGTGAAAAAAAAACATAAAACTATTAAATTTTAAAAATCAAAACTTGAATATGCAAATATACTTTTAAATTAATGAAAAACATAAAAATATTAAATTATCAAAATAGAAAAGTTCTATTTTTTGCAACAAAAGAGAGATGTTAGCATTTATAATTGCACTGTATTTTACTTTTCATATAAAAGCATTTCATATTTTCACATTTGGTCCTGTGCATGTGCCTGATAAACTTTTGGCCATCTCCTGTGAATTGCAAAGTGGTAGATGCTTGAAGTGCGATCTTGTTATTTGGGACATATTAAAATTGCTATGATTCTGAACACACTTTGAACTGTGACCATGAATACAGTTTTTGTTCATCCCATTCACTGTTCCCTGTAAGTAGATGCCATCTTCAGATTTTTTCATCACAACTGTGAGAATTAATCACACTTTCCTTTATGAAAGTCAGAAATGGAAACTTGGAGCAGTAGTTCCTATATGGACAGAAGAGCACTCTTTGTCAGAATTCAACTTCATTTTCTTTTCTGAGTATTCATGATTCAATCTATAAGGGTCATTTTTTGAGTAAGAACCATTTTGTTATAACACAAGAATTATTTTATTTATAATCATAGCATTTATATGTAATGAAAATATGAGTATCATTTTATTTTTCATCATTAATATTGATACTGTTTTCATATAAACTTGCTGTACATCCATTTAACCAGTCGGTTACAATTGCTTCATCATGCCATCATTCTCTGATCATCATCCATCAAGAAATTCATTAAGTTTTGGAAAAAAGATGTAAGTCTGAGGATGCTACATCAGCACTGCAGGGTGAGTGGTCCAGTTGCATGCTTGTCCTTGCTGCAAAGTGAGGTTGAGCATTGTCCTGAAGCAGAGCCTTTGACTGTAGTCCCTGCTGGGTATGCTTAAGCTTTAATAGATTACATTAGAAAGCTTTCTGTATGTTTGTTTAGGCCAGGAAGCCACTGAACATAGAACTTGTCAAGTTGTATACATGTGTACATATGTTTATATACTACAGGGAAAAAAATGTATAAAGCTCTAGTGCAAAAAGCATGGGTTGCAAAAACAGCAGGATAGACATATAATCACAACATTTGTTTTTGAGGCCTGTACACCACTGCACTATAGTTAATGTGCTCTATAAAAGCATATGTACTTTTTTTTTTTTTTTTTTTTTTTTTTTTTTTTTGCGTGCACATAAAAGCAAAGAGTATCAAAAATGAGTGTTAAAATGTATAAATAAATATAATTTCATTATATGTAACACTGATGTACTGCCAGATGATAGTTTTCTAATTATTGACATAATAGTTACTACTAGTAATTATATAAAACTAAAATATGATTATTGTATTGTGTACTCTTCATAAATGTCAACAAATTACAATACATGTTTACAAAATGCTATAGAATTTACAATCCAAAAATTTACAATTTTATGTACTAGAGTGTAAAATATCAAAGTATCAGGCTTTACAGACCTTGTGTCATTGCTAAATACTAAAAAATTCATTTGACTCAATTGTGCAAGTCAAAGTATACATCAGTATGCGTTTCACAATACTGAACAGCATTCTCTTGTCAGGAAGTATTTTTGGTCTCAGAAAACTGTGGCCATGATTTTCTGTGTTGATTGCTGTTATTTGATATTTCTTGGTTTTGTCCAATGATGCCACTCCCTGGATTGTTGATTAGTGTCTAGAGTATAGTAAGTAATTCAAATTTCATCACCAGCCACAATGTGACTCAAGAACTCATCACCATGCTTGGCATAGTGCACCAAAAATGACAAAACAAATGTGCCAAACACTTTGTTCGGTGTTCAACCATCAACATTCTTGCAACATTGTTTTTGTATTGAAGTTTATTAGGAACAATTGCATAAACTACTGACCATGAAATTTGAGGGAAATGTTGATGATGCTTGTTAATAATGAAGTGCCTGTTTTCACGAAAATTTTGTGACAACTCTTCACTGATGAGAGTAGGTCATCCTGATCAACCCTGTCATGAATATTTGTCCTTCCTTCACCAGTCTGCACTATATATGCACATTCCCATCATTCATCACACCTTCCCCATACAGATCAACAATTCATCAATAAAATTCAAGAGGATGGACCTTTTCTGCATTTAAAAACCAAATGATAGAATGCACCTTGCAGACGGCAGGATTATTAATTGGCATGCAATAAATAATTCAGTAATCTAAACAACCAACACAGGCAGAGAGTTGCAAATTACTGGCAGAGTAGTGGGGGACTGGCCAAGAGTGGCAAAATTGACAAACAGTAGGCACAATCAGTTCTTACCTCATACATCTTTCCTTCCTTAAAGAGATTTCATTAAATGTTGTATCCATAACCCTAAAAATCTTCATCTTTTCCTAAAAACATATTCACAGATCAAACAATTTTTTGACATGCATGGGCACCAATGACTTTTTCTAGCTATGTTCTGAAGTTGAAATGTTTGCCATCACTTTTATTTTCTTTGCCTTGTAGCCCAATGGGTGCTTGAGAGAAAGGACACTTCTTATTTAGAATAATCTGCACCAATTCAATTCAACTTTTATTGATCCTGTTAGTTCATTTTACATGATATAAAGATACATCCATTATAGATTTATAAAATTATATCAGATAATATATGTACAATTATGTTACAATAGAAATAAAGAATTCCATATAATAATATGTATTATTAATTTACATAATCTATAAATAATTAAGATTACATTTACATTACAAAAATTTGTACACTTAGAGAAATATTTAATAAACACAAAGGCTTTGTTTTATTATTTAAGTGGATTAATTAAGTTAACATTAGTATTCTGTTTAATGTAGATTTTAATTTTTTACTGTACATTAACATTACATCATTACTATTATATTATAGTGTATTCATACATATATTCTACCATACAATACATAACTTTATTTATAAAATAATTTTTAGAGCTATTTTAAGTGCTAATTCTTCTAGAACCTTTAATTCTTGCTGCAATTTGTTATATAGGATTATACCTTTAGTAAGTGGATTATCTTTGCTCAGATTTTTATTTTATTTCTGAAATAGCCTTGTTTATTTCTAGTGTCCCAGTAATACAGCTTTTCTATTTGACAATTCTTTCTTTTTTCTTTCTTAGAATTATTATTTTATAAATAAAGAGAATAAACTATCATTATCACTTTAAGTCAAGTATTCCATGCAAGGTTCTATTCTCTTTTATTCATAAATATTTTGTTTAGCATGCTTTTGCAATTTTAGAATTTGATCCATATTATTCTTTGAACCACCCCCACAACTAATACCATAATTGATATTTGCTGCTCAGGTATTTCAATGCTATGACTTTCTGCTGGTCTTCTTTGTTCACTATGAATTTTAAAGCATAAAGCAGAGAAGAAGATATAAGACACATCTTTACATTATAACAGAAAAGAGCTTCACATGGCATTCTGTTAATTCCAAAATTGAAAACATGAATCTTTAGCAGCTAAATAAATCACAGACCATCACTCCAACTGTTGGTTTGTTAATCTTGTATCTAGCAGAAACCATATTTTTATGACTTGTTTAACTCTCAATACTTCTCTGCCCACTCTGCAGTGTGGGGGTAGCAGTCTGCCTCATAGCCAAGAGGTCCCAAGTTTGAATCTCAGTTAGGGTATTAATCTGGATATGGTTTTTCCAGGGCTTTCCCTTACCCTGAGAAGACAAATGTAGACTAACATTAAGCTCTATGGACTCGGGGTTCATGGGAGAATAAAAAGGAAGAAAGAAAGAAAAAAACCTTCCCTGCCTCTGTGAGCACCATAGCTTATAACAATTAATCTTTAAAAATGTCCAGTACTCTATTAAGCTATTTTTACATATTTATTCGTGGAATATATAATAATTAAATCCTATTCCATCAAAAGTTATATTAGAGTTATAGTTCAAAACAAATACAGATACATTTAAATATTAGTATCTAAAATTAGCCACAGGCTAGATACATACCATGCTATTAATAGAAAACAAGATAACTAATGTATATTATAAAAAGAATACTTTACAGGCTAGATACATACCATGCTGTTAATAGAAAATAAAAAAAAAAATATTATAAAAAGAATACTTTAAAGATGGAACTTTGAAATTCCCTATAAAAATTGTAATTTATTAGCAGCCTATAGACTCTTTTCGAGTATCGGGCATTGTCAGTTTACATTAAACAAAATTAGCATTAAATAAACTTAGTCTACATAAATTATAAAAATACATTAATATATACAGAATGTTTGGTTTAACAAAGTATTAATATAGTCTACATAAATTATTTTAAAAATTCATTGATATCATACACAGGATTGTCAGTAAATATGTCTTGAGACATTGTTTAAATTTAACAGCATTTTCATTTTTTACATATGCAGGGAGTCGATTATACATGCGTAATCCTATTATATAGGGATCTTTATTTACAGATTTTACATTGTAGCTGTATAATGTAAGTCAAGTTTGCATCTAGTATAATGATTATGTATTTCACTATTTAGTTTTGGTTTTTTCTGGTTAATTAAGTAAGTTACTTTGTATATGTATACAGATACTACAGTAAACATCTTTTCTCTTTTAAAAACTTCCCTGCATGATTCTCGACACCCCATTTTAAACATAGTTCTGATACATTTCTTTTCTAGCACTAGAACCCTTTGCGTATGCATTTTATTACAACCCTCCCATAATTCAATACCATATTGGATACGTGAATAAATTAACCCATAGTATACAAGTTTTAGAACCTCAACATTACAAGTTTTTGCAAATTCCCTCATTAAATACAAACCTTTACTTATTTTTTTACATAGGTCATCAATATGATTAGTCCAGGACATGAGTTTATCTACTTGCATTCCTAAAAATTTGTGAGAATCAGATTCCTGTATTGCAACATTTCCAAAGTTAATATGAAATAATATATCTTTTTTCTTCTTCCTTAACTCAAATTTAATTATATTTGTCTTGTCAGGGTTATTAGTGAGGTTGAGAGATTTAAAAAATGTGTTTATTCTTAGCGATTCATTGGTGGCTAATGATTTCAAGTCAAGATCATTGTTTGCTTTACATATAATAGTGGTGTCATCTGCATAGCTTATAATTTTACAATTAGGTGTTGAATACATATCATTTAAATATAAAATAAAGAATAATGGTCCAAGTACTGAGCCTTGGGGTACACCGCATTTAACTATTTCAGCACTTGATTTTGTTCTTTTTTTTTCCTTGTTTGAAACTTATTTCTGTGTATTGTACATGACCTTTTAGATACAACAAAATTAATCTATTGGTAACCCCTCTAATATCGTACTTTTCTAAGATTAATAGTAATGTATCATGTTGGACACAGTCAAACGCCTTAGATAGAATAAAAAATATGTCTACAGTTTTCTTTTTTTCATTTAGATTACTTAAGATGTTGTGAGTAAAGTCTATTAGGGCCGTGGTGGTTGATCTTTTAGCCCGAAAGCCATGCTGAAAATCATTTAAAATATAATATTTTTCAAAGAAATTCATAATTCTCTTTAATAGTATTTTTTCAAACAACTTAGCTATTACCGAGGTAAGGGTTATAGGTCTATAGTTTTGCATGTTACTTTTGTCTCCCTTTTTATGTATCGGAATCACAGTACTAATATTTAAACAATCTGGGAAAATTCCTAGGTTTAGTGATGTATTTATTAGATATGTTTCCTATATATCTTATGTGTGATTTGTCAAATCTAATATTACAACAAGATTGTCATTTTGCATCAAGATTCTTCTTTACGCTCTAGAACTGGGCAATAAAATATAAGATGTTCAACAATTATACATTGATGACTGTTCTGTCTTTGTATCTTGAATCATTGAAAATAAAAACTAAACTTACTATCTCTTGACAAAAATTAAGTGAATATGAAATGTATCATATTTTTGTAGGTGACACACAACTACTGGAAAGAAGATTTATATACTGGTGGTCCCTTTAGAGCTGGACATCCTACTGCTCATTCCAATGCATTCTGTTATACTCTTAAGTTTATTCTTGGAGTAAGATAGGGAACATAATAGTTACTAATGACCTACTAATGGAGAACTACTAGCTTCCATCATTTTATTATATAATCCAGGGATTTCCAAGCAATACAATGTGAGCATCTGCAAGAGGAGATAGGTTACCTCGTCTGTTTAGAGACTAAGGATAACAGAATTAGTAAGGTGATCTTGACAAACCACTATAAACTGGTATTGTCTGTTCATTGGGACAACAAATTAATAAGATTGACTGAACAACGAAAATTAAAATTGAAAATATCATGGGCTTTATTATAACACCCTTTTTATTTATTTCTGTTTTCTCTGACATGGTTTGCAGGTATGATGTGCAATATTCGATATGTTTCAGCATCATGACCTCTAACATTCTTATACTTAGATGAAAGTTCTTTCAACAATGTCTCATCCTCTATGGGCAATTGCTAAATGAGACTCATGAAATACGTACATGAAATAGTTAAGAACCTATAAATAATACTAAAATGACTATCAATTCCATCCTTAATGGTTTACTTGAATTTACTTTTATTCTCAACAATTACGACACCATACTTCTTCAGCAGCCAATAGTCCTTCATGATTAGTTTAGCCTTCAACATATCCTCTATCATTCTGTGATAATTTTCATTTGTGAGAAAAACACAATTTTTAGCATTATTACTTCTAATCTGAGAGTGTTAATCTTGAACCCACTTTTCCTGAACCTATCTGATATTATGTGATCTGAGTCAAGCGAAACAATCTGTTACAACACAATCTCATGTGTTATAACACATGAAAATACTGGTCTATTTCACAGCTTTTTACAGGGTATACAAATTATTTGGACAGTTAAATTGCCTCAAGATATACATATACTGGACCACCAGGCTGCATAAGAGGCTCCCTTAACATCAAGTTTGGTTGATACTATCATTTGGCTAATTTCCAGGTTTTCCTTTATTGTTTATACTGTCATTGCTGTGTCTTTAGCACTTGTTTTTGGAATGAATCTAGATGGGTTGTTATTTTAAGTTCTGTGAGCAAGCTTGTACAGGCTCATTACTTCTAGACGAATGGTCTTTAGCAAAGATACAGTGAGCTAGCCTACCCTTGATAAACAGGTGAGCAAATAGTTGATGTTTCAATAACAAACAGCTCTGCTTCCTTATGATTACGTTTCAAGAATACACAGTAAAGGTGAGTAAGGGACTTGCATCTAACCTCTCATTTAAAAATGTCATTCGTCAAGACCTGGTACACGACCTGTACATATACTATTCTGTCAATTAACAGCTTCTCTAATAGTTTACCTCCTACATTGAGAGACTGATTGGTTGGAATTTTGTTACTTCTGCATTTTTCTCTTTTCTTGATTTCACAATGGGTATTAATTTAGCTTCGTTTAGGGGAAACAATATGTATACACACACTGATGTGCAAAACTTAAGTATTTATTTATTTATCCTTTTAGAACAATTTACATTGTTATTCGGACATGTCAATGGTGTAAATCTTCCACTAACTTTATACATGTGTACAGTAGTACAATAGCTAAATGATAAGACAATAAACAAATTTTCAACTAAACATCATTAAGTTATTAAGAGCTAGTAATTCACATTATATTTTGAAAATACACTATAACACAGGTTTATTAACTCATGGTATTTGTACAATATGATATATACTCATCTATGGAATAAAATGTGTGCAGTAGTAGGAACAATTTTAAACGTTTTTTAAAGTGGTGGATTTTAGTAATTACTTTGATATTCTGAGGCAATATGTTAAATAGTCTAATACCCAAATTCTTTACGTTATTTTTAGTTATGTTGGTTCTACAGAACTGAATATGCAGTGCATTCTTTTGTCGAGTGCTATATTGATGGAGGTTTTGATTTAATTCAAGCTGAGAAGGATAAGTTAACATTAACATATGAACTACTTGGAAATAAGTGAAAGTGCAGGAAGTATGTTGTCAGAGTCATATGGCATGAGTGTAACGAGACTAGAGAGCCAAATGGATCTGGTCCTACAACACGGGGTAGTTGAAGAAACAGGACAAGACTGTGTGCCAATCAGTGAGTTTTACAGTGCACTGTAGTAGTGATCTTCTTTATAACATTGCCTGTAGACAACATTTGGATGACTTCAAATGGGGAAGAATCTTTGGGAAACTGGAAAAAGGGCTAATATGAATGTTGCCCAGGAGTTTGGTATATTGCTCATAGAATTGTTTCAAGTGCAAGGGGAGCCTTCCAAACAACAGACACTATTATTCTCAAGGAGAGGAGGTGGTTGATCATGGGCAACTATTGCAGCAGACGGCCGCCACATTGTGCAACAGGCAAGAAGGATTCTACGTCAAACAGCAGGTGTAATTGCAACTTGTAATTAGCAGGACTGCTAGATTTAACAGGACTAATGACACATGAAATGAAATGATAGTTAAGGACGGAAATTTGGGAAGGAAATGCTCCAGGCATAATTTTAGGGTGCCTCTCTGGCATTTGCCTTTTATGAGGACTGAGGAAGTCCAGGCAGCAACCTCAGTTAGGTAAGATGGTCCTGGCAGGATTTGAACTGCAAACCTCCCATTCACAAAACCATATCTTGACAACCTTAGCCACCCATGTTCGTAAGAATGTACTGAGATGCAACACATTTGCAGGAAAACAGTTAAGCTCAACAGACTGCATTATTTTCTTCAAACTTTAAATTAGTAAATCATACATTTAATTTACATGCAACTGAAAGTATTGATGCTTACTGTGATTAATTATCTTTTAATTTAATACTTAATTTCACCAAATATTTTATTAATATCTGAACAATCCTGCTCCCACCCCCCAAATAATAAATTGGTACGTATGAGATTAACCCAAACAGTATACAAGTGAATACCATTGCCATGATCAATTGTTTCAAAGGTAAAACTAGAATACCTTAACATACATAATATCTAAATCTCTTTATCACACAATTTATGTCAAATGAAGCTTTTTGTGACACTAACCATTTTCAAGATTTTCTTTATTATAAATAGGTTTGGTTTGAATTATCAAATACTTTATACTTTTTAACTGCAAAGTTGCTATTCATTTTTTCCATGCGAGCAAAAAGGAATTTCAAAACCATCATTCCTAAGAGATTTGTCATATGAATTTCCTTATTCCCTTTGTAGCTGCAACAAAATATGATGTAATAAATTTCTGTAGATAGAAGAATCGCTTATATAAGAATAATTGTTGAACAACAGTTAGTGTAAAGAGAAAGTTCTGTAACTGTATTGTGTACATCATATTTTTGAAAGTGCGGTGGTTTTTCGGTTGTTTCTTTCGATGTCCTGGGTTAAGCAGGGAATTTTTAGGCCAGCAGAGAGAAACCCGGTTTTAATACAGTTGAATCTCGATTCGATTTCGTTCAGCGTTAGCACAGTTATAGAGTTTTTTTACAGATGCGTTACGATACCACTGTTTACATATGTAGTCCGAAAATGACAAAACATTGAATCTATTTCTGCAATTCTAAAGCAGGTAGAAAAGTAAACTTTCGTAAGAATAAGTTGCAGAAACTATGCAAATTAAACGGATACAAGGTAGGGAAATTCATGTGAATGTAAATCTAAATTTTCCGGACTCTCACATATAACCAACAACAAACAACTTACCTACTTTACGATTTACCAACTCATCTTGGTGACGGAAAATTTTGCTGAAGTATTGTTGGCAGTAGTGCATGTTGTGCATGGTGTTTCTGTTTATGTGAAAGTGGAGCAGAAAATGGCGTCATGCGATAAGGTAATTAATGTTAAGTTAAGAGAAATTAAAGTGTAAGTTTACTATTGGATATGATGTTAGTAATAAATTATCATAAAAGGTACTATTAATTTGTGTAAATAATTGTAAGCTATGCCAGCGATGTTTTGCTCTCTGTGGGGTTTTTATCCGTTGCTTGACAAAGCATTAATCTGAAAGGTAAACTGTTACATTGATCATAGAAAACATATGTATCGAAGTAGTTAATACTTTAAGGCTCGTTAATGTTGTTTTCATAACAGCATTTTGTTGGAAATGGGCTAATTTAAGAAAAATATAAATATAATAATTAGTCTCCCGTTCCTGCTGTGATATGTGTCATTCAGCGACGGAGTTCATTGGTGAGAGAAGTCTAAAAGACTGCACTTAAAAGCCGTAAAGATACCAGAGGTAACATTTCCTTTTCATTATAGGCGTGAAGTTTTAAAACTCATCTGTTCCGAACCTAATACTGTTAACACATGACTACTGTTAACAAATCACCCAAGTTATGTATTTCATCAAGACAATTTTACTGTGGTGCAATATAAATTGCTAACTGATCCACTTAGACCCAAAATTGTAAAGATAAAATTAAGACTATTTTCTATGATTCAGGAGGTCATTGATTGTTCATAACAAGTGTTGATATGGTTCCAGTTATGTTAAGGTGTGCTTTTGTTATGGATATAAGACCACAATTTTAGAAACATAGGTTACATTGATATTGGGATTACCAAGAATAGCTCTAATGGGGTAGCACTAGTTGAATTAGGAAGAGCTGGGAGGAAGAGATCAGTGATCAAACAGATAGTAGAATATTGGAACAGGATCCAAGTATTAGAGGAAGGAAATATTGTCAAAGACTGTTTTAGGACACAAGAATCAGTGGAAAAGAAGTTGGTTATGTCAATTAAAGGAAATTGTAAGAGAAGTTGGATTGGGTGAGCTAACCAGTCAACAGACAATAAGGGGACAAAAACTTTGGAACAAAGTGAAAGCTAGGATAGACAACATAGAAAAAAGAAGTAATATGTAGCTTTAGGGAAAATAGTACTTTAATGTTAAATAGGAGTGTTAAGAAAGAATGGGGAGGAGAAAAATACATTGATGTTTGTGAAAAAATGAAAAGAGAGGGTCTGGCATGGGTAAGAACAGGAACAATGTTATTAAAAGGTTTAAAAGTTGATAAAAGATATATGCCCACTATGTAGCAATGCTAATTTACACTGTATAATTTCATGCAAGGAAACCAAAATGTGAGAGATAATATGAAATAAAAACTGGGAATAGTTACTGGCAGTTACTTAAAACTTTTTAGAAACAATAGGAAAGAATTTTTGAAACAACTAGGTAATTATACAGGGAACATAAGGGAGAAATGGGGGAGGAAAATTGCCAAAGAAAGAGAGGATTTTAATAATAGAACTGATGATGTAATTTATAGAAGAGGTAAATGGATTAAGTTGGTAGGGTATAAAAATGTCCAAATAGAAAGAAAGGTACATATACATAAATGACCTGCGTGTTAACTGTATGAGATACCAAATTCAGCAACTCCAGGAAAGTAACTAGCTGTATGTAAGATGTTTGTAACTTGATAAGATTAAATAAATTATTTATTGATCATATAAGTTATCTGGAACTTAACTGAAAATTAAAGCTCAGACATTAAAATACTTGATAGCCATATGCTTTTAACATGAATCTTTTGATTAAACATTCGTTGAAATAATTACTGTTTATTAGTAGCATATTATATCATGGCTGTTTTCCTGGCAACAATTTCTCTAAAGCAATCTGTTGTTTGCCTTGATATTTTAAAAAGCACCTTGGTGTTAGGCATGCAATATGTGAAAGAAGATGAACATTTCAGGTGAAAGTTTAGTTCAGCTTCAGAATGGATTTATGAATATTTCCAAGTATAGGACATACTCACACTTAATTTTGAGCCATAGTTCTATTTGGAGTATGTTTTGAAAGAGTTTGGCTCTTGAGTAGTTAATGTTTGAAGTATTTACTAATTTTTATGACTTCACAATTTTGTGCCTTACTGGGTAAACCCATGGCTGCCAGTGATTTGTAAGGTATCAACTCATTCGTTAATTGTTCTGCCAAATAGTATGAGATGCTGTTGTGGCCAATGGTATTTGATGATTTGATCACATAATAGGTCATTCAATATTTAGTTTTATTTAACAGCTGTGAATTGGAAAAGAAATAGCACATGTTGTGGTGCACATGTAAAGTGAGCTGAGTTATTTTTGGTGTATTGAGTTTCCTCAGAGTAAATTGTTTAGCTATTTATTATTAAACACAAATATATAAATGAATGCTTGCAGAATATTTGTTCAAGTGAAATATAAGCCTAAGGAAAGCAGCTAATGCGTTGAATCAGTCGAAATATTAGGGTAAGCTAAAATTGAATGCATGTTGTGTTTTCTAAGGGTTTTTTGAAAAGCGAATGTGAGGTGAGTGAACGCTGCTAGACTGTAGCAAGCTGCTGCAAATGACTGATTCCTCTAGTTTCAAGATTTCATTGAGGTTAGGTTAGGTTGTGTAATTCGATTTTGTGGATTGAAATAAGGATGAAATTAAATACATCTCATTTTTATTTAATAAACAATCCAAATAAAAAACATAATTTCATCTTCCAAAATTTATTATTCACGCAATAGATATTAATAAAGCAACATCTCCTACTTGATTAGATATCTGATTGTTAAAATTACATGACTTTCTCTACATCTCTGTAACAAATGATTGTTAAAAAGCTTATTCTTCTATCTACATCATGCTATGTTAAAAAGCTTATTCTTCTATCTACATCATTCTATGTTAAAAAGCTTATTCTTCTATCTATATCATGCTATGTTAAAAATCTTATTCTTCTATCTACATCATGCTAATGGAGATAAACATTAGCAGAATTTTTCTTATTATCTGGTTCCTTGTAAGTAGAAGAGAAAAAAATCTAATGTGCTCCATTCACATGATGTTCTCTAACTGTTCGGCAAACAAAAGATTAATCTGTTGTGTACATCATGCTAATCAAAATAAACATGAGCAGAATCAGTCTTATTACTAGCTCCTTGTGTGTAGAAGGGAAATGAGAAAATGCACAGGTTAAAGTGATAGTTTCATCCTTTAAGAGTCAGTTACTATATTAAACAATTGAAATTCCAGTCACTTTGCTTTCCAGGAATAAGAAGAAACTAAAAGAAAGATGTCTTCTTTTTTAAGAAAAGTTTAAAGTAGCTAAAATTGAAATTAATAATCTCGAATATCTCGAAAATGGTTAACTCTACAAAAAAAATTATATAGCAGAAATTGTTTTAATGAGATCTACATTTTTTGTGTAGTAAGTTTTTATATATCTTCTACAGTTATACAAAATTCATACAGAATGAAGAGATCTTCAGAGGCTATTCCCAGAAAATTCAAGATATACATTTCGTTAGTCATAAAAATATCTTAAACATATGATGTTTTAATCAAAATCGTTAGAGCCATTTTTGAGAAAATCAAAATGTTTTAAAAAAGTTCCATGTAGTTGGGGGGAAGGGGTGATTTTCTGAAAATCTACATATCACATCCTTGGAAAATATCAAACTTAAATACCAAGTTTGGTATTTAACAGTCTTTTCGTTTTTGAGCTATGTTGCACACACACACACACACACACACACACACACATTTTTCTAAAAATGCTTCTTTTTTTTTTTTTTTTTTTTGATCCAGGGGTTCTCAAAACATGAGACATGACATCTCAGTATCAAAAATTTGGGTGCAATACAATACCTTCTCTATACACTATGTGCGTAGTACATGTAGAAAAAGTAAAAATGTAGTTTCCAAAAACTTTCTTTAAGGGTTTTTGAAAAAGCAATGCAAATTGGTGTTTTTTGTAAGAAAAAAAGTTTGAAATCTGTTCTGTAGTCAAAGTAAACTTTTAACAAATTTCTAAAGTTATAAACTATCACCATTTCTCCAATATAAGGTAGTAAAACAATAATGACCAAGAGTAAATCATTAATACAGGCAATCTGTGCCCTATATGAAATATTTACGTGTTGCACAACATTAAAAAACTCCTCTGTAGTGCACAGGGAGTGAGCATACAGGATTTTTTTTAAAAAAATCTATAATAAAATTGTCTATAATGCCTGTCTACATTCATGTCACCATCCAGATACTAGAAATTTTTCTTTTGGTTTGGATGTTGTGAGTGATTCTCAGAGATACTGAACATCATACTACACACCACACCCCCAGTGAAATGAGTGTTACAAAATAAGATGAAGTGAACTCATATGCATCTTGTATTTATCACTCAATGCCATAAAAGAGGTATGCTTTTGATCATATTATAATCCCATAAAACTATCAAAACACAAAGGTATAATAAGTAGCTTAATTTATCACATTCATCCTTTTATTCCATAATCTGATTGAACATTTCATGCATTAATATAAACCATTCAAATACTGTCACCACACACTTGAAGAATGTGATAAATGTGCTTGAAGACAAAGGTGCTATGCATCTAATAAGATATATACAAAGATGTTATCTTTAACTATTGCTCCTCCTATATCAGCTATAGTGTTTTAAATGTACTTCATTGTAGCCAATAAGCAAACATGTTGACATAATGATCAATGTCATGGCATTACCACATATGCATTGTTGGTCCAGCTGGAGATGTGGACTGTCCTCTTGTCTTGTGCCTGTGTTAGTGCTTCTCAGCGACTTTATTCATTTCTGGTGTATTGAATAAAGTCACTGAGATGCCCTGAGTAAGAGGGTTCAGCTCACAAGCCTAGTAACCATACCATACTACATTGACACCAGTGAAACATGTCACTTAAACTCCTTTTTTTATAAAAAAAAATAAAAGAATTTGAGTCTATTTTTGTAACACAAACATCACTAATTTTTACTTACTGGGGACTGGTTTCGGGTAACAGTTGTTCCCATTTTCAACCCTTAATTCCTACTAAATCTTTCTTCGTTGGCGACGATGGGGTGGTGGTGTATTAACTGTGGAGGCATCTGTTGCTGGATCTATGAACTTCCAGAGGCAAGTTGCGGCAATGCTAAGTGTAGCTCATACAGTTGAAGTTCTAAACTATGTAATCTCGCATAGTGTTTGCTCTTTTCGGTTTCTATTACCTTTTTATCTGCGAGTCTTTGGTATTTACTGTTGTTATCATACTTTACGTATCTTCTGACGAAATTTGGCGTGACCTGATGTTGTTGACCAAGATTTAAGAAACGAATGTCTGCCGAAATGTTTTTCCTCTTTTCTTCTAGTTTTAACAAAGTTTTAACACCTGCCTTAGCACCATCAAGATTTTTGTTGAATTTCATAGATTGCTGTATTACCTCCATTTTTCCTGGTATTAGTTATGCACCACGTGGCACACGTGTTGAGTTTTCCGGGAAAGTTTGCTTCTAACGATTTGTTAATCGGATTAAATTCAAAACTTGCAAATATGCATAGAAGCTTGTGACAGTGATGTGATTAAATAAAAAATAAAAGAATTTGAGTCGATTTTTGTAACACAAACATCACTAATTTTTACTTACTGGTAACCGGTTTCGGGTAACAGTTGTTCCCATTTTCAACCCTTAATTCCGACTAAATCTTTCTTCGTTGGCGATGATGGGGGTGGTGGTGTATTAACTGTGGAGGCAT
Source organism: Hymenopus coronatus (assembly GCA_030762935.1). Lineage (NCBI taxonomy): Eukaryota > Metazoa > Arthropoda > Insecta > Mantodea > Hymenopodidae > Hymenopus > Hymenopus coronatus. The sequence goes on along the minus strand of CM060881.1, from coordinate 88,303,909 downwards.
CTGTTACTGGATCTATGAACTTCCAGAGGTTGCTGTAAGGTGGCAAATTAAAATTCATGATTTGGCTCTTTTTCTTCATGATGTAGATCTTCTCCCAGACATCAAATTCTGTGGGTTTATAAGCTGGTTTTGGGAAATTGACCAAAAAGCAATTAAGAAACAATGTGAACCAATTTTGAACCAAGTACATACAAGTATAAAAAGAAAAAAATCCTCAACAAAAAATCATAAAATCCTTAACTCAAAAACCAGTTGTTTACACAAAATCAGACAAAGGCAACCAAATAGTAATACTGGACCAAGAAGACTACAATCAAAGAATAGAATCCTTGCTAAACAATCCGGAATATCAAGAAATATCTAATCCACTAAATAAAAGTATAAAGATTTTACAAGAAACTTTAGCGAATTGCAAAACCATAACAGAAAAAGAGAAATCCAAATTAAAGCCAGATTTACCAACCTTACCCAGATTGTACGCCCTACCAAAGACACACAAATCTGGCAACAAAATGAGACCCATAGTAGATAATATCAATGCACCTGCATATAAACTCTCCAAATGGCTCACACAAAAATTCAACTCCTTCCCAAAATTCAATAGTAAAAGTGTATCAAATTCATTGGACCTGATTAATCACCTGAAAGATTTCATTGTTTCACCTAAAGATAAGATAGTATCCTTTGATGTCACCTCCCTATTCCCCAGCATACCCATAGATGAACTACAAAAACCTCTGAAAACCTGGATACAAAGCATAAACATACCAACAGAAGAAATAGAAGATCTTGTCCAGTTAACCAATCTATGTGTAAAACAGAACAACTTCACATTCTAGAATAAATGCTACCAACAAACAACAGGACTTGCAATGGGGAATCCTCTATCACCATTCCTAGCCGACCTATACATGAGTAATTTTGAAATACACATTACTGACTCATTCCCACACATATACAAAAAATGGTATAGGTATGTAGATGACATCATTGCCATAGTTCCGGAAAAACTCGTAAACGATGCACTCAAACTTCTTAACTTGCAAAACAAGTCCATTCAGTTCACTATTGAGACCGAACAGGAAGGAGCCCTGCCATTCCTAGACATTAGAATAATAAGAACAAAAGAACATAGCCTGACATTTGGAATATATAGAAAATCCACCAATACAGATAACCACATAAAGTTTGATAGCTACAACCCTACAACACACAAATATGCAGTCCTGAACAGTTTAACATATAGACTAGTACACATTCCCATGGAGAAGAATGAATACCAAAAAAAAATTAACAGATACTCCAAACAGCTACCAACAACGGTTTACAAAAAAGTGCAGTAGACAAGAGAATACATAAATACAAAAAACTGAATCGCATAACACACACAACCACCCTACAGAACCCCAGTGACCAACCTCAATTCAGAAAATTCACCTATCATCCTTGGGCACACAACAAACTTCAGAAAATATTCAGGAATTATAACATCACCTTAGCTCCAAAAAACAACTACAGCATTCAGAAACTGCTGTGCAGAAATTTAAAAGATCCTATTCCTGCTGGCAAAAAACAGGGAATTTATGAAATTAAATGCTCAGACTGTAATCTGATGTATATTGGAGACCAGATTAAAGGAACACATGAGAAACCTAAAATACAGACAAATAGAAAAATCAGCAGTTGCCTATCATTTTTGGACATCAGGACACGAAATCACACCAAATATAAAACTATTAAAACCAGCTTATAAACCCACAGAATTAGATGCCTGAGAGAAGATCTACATCATGAAGAAAAAGAGCCATATCATGAATTTTGATTTGCCACCTTACAGCAACCTCTGGAAGTTCATAGATCCAGCAACAGATGCCTCCACAGTTAATACACCACCACCCCCATCGTCGCCAACGAAGAAAGATTTAGTAGGAATTAAGGGTTGAAAATGGGAACAACTGTTACCCGAAATCGGTCCCCAGTAAGTAAAAATTAGTGATGCTTGTGTTACAAAAATCGACTCAAATTCTTTTATTTTTTATTTAATCACATTACTGTCACAAGCTTCTATGCATATTTGCAAGTTTTGAATTTTTTCTTTTTTTATATTTATAATTTTTCTCTAAATAGCGGTACAGTGCCTAAAATGTATAAACTTGCTAGATAATACCAATACATATAAAAGGCAATAAATCTTCTCCCAACAACAATAGATCTATAAGCATTGTGTCCACTATTTCAAAAGTTCTAGAATCCGCCGTAAAAGACAGGCTTATAAACTTTCTGGAGCAGATTAATTTTTTCTTTAAATTCCAGAATATATTTTTACCTAAACACAGTACAGAAGCAGTAGCACTTGATGTAGTTACCTACTGCAAAAAGCTTTATATAACAAATTGCAGGTGGAGTTTTCATAGACCTAAATAAAGTGTTTGATACTGTCAATCATGAACTCCTAAAAAACTTAGCCTAATCAAGAATAAGAGGAATTGTCTTCAATGGTTTGGAAGCTATCTCCTTAGATCTTTAATATGTCAGCTTAAACAATTGTTCCAGCCTAATATTAACAGTAAAGCATGGAGTTCCACAAGGAACAGTGTTAGGTCCAATTTTATTTCTTATCTTTATTAATGATAGAGGAAATATAAAAACTAATAAGTAAAATACTTCTATTTGCAGATGTCATTCTCCTATTTTATGAAAATAAATCTGAATTACAGGTAATGAAAGATATGCAAACTGACCTTACAACACTACAAACATGGTTAAAAAATAATAACTTAATCCAAAATCTTCTTGGGCTTCTAGCCAGGTAAAAACTTGGCTTGACACCAACGTTTCGAAGAAGTGCATCTTCCTCGTCTTCAGGGTGAACTGATGGTTTGAGCTTGCGGAGACTGGTATTTATAAGAGCTGGGATGAAGCTAACATCTGATTGGTTCGCGAGATATTATGGCCTGGTATTTAAGATGACTGAGACATGGGCACGGACTTCGTAGAAAACTATTTATAGCAGTTATTCGGCTAATGTTTTGTATTTGAGCACGCACCTGCTAGAAAATAAGTCTTGGAAGACTGCAGGTACAGGATTAGGTGTTAAGGCTCTTTATCATCGGTGTCCATGCTGAACTTAATTGTAGGCCAGAATCGCGATTTAGATTATTTGTTTCAGATGAGATGGCTAAAGCTTCTTTTACTCTCCTTTCCCAGTAGTTCAAACACTTTGCCACTAACACGTCGCCAGGAAAGCTTTAGTTCTTATTTTAATAACTTAATCCTTTATGCCAAAAAAAGCTAAATATGTGATTTTTCACAAACCCTCTAGACCAATTACAAGTAACATAATAAATGTGGTCAAAGAGAGAGTAAACAGATTTTCATACCTTGGACTTACATTAGATTCATCTGTGACATGGACATACCATATCGAACACATTGTCAGCAAAAAACTCTATTATTTGCATATTATACAGACTAAAAAATTTAGGCTTAACAGCTGTAAAAGAAGTCTTTTTGCACTCTTGCACCCCAACTTTCTGTATTTAAATGCAGAATGGTCCAATAATAATAAAGAGCAGCTATATTTTTTAAAAATCATAACAAAAGAGAGCTATTAAAATACTTCATGGATTCAATATTTTAAAGTCTTCCATAGGAGTATTAAAACGAAACAAACATTCTCCCATTTTCCTATCTGTAATTACAGTGAATCTCTATTCCTTTACAAAACTGAAAATAACCTCCAATGCACCAACTCGATTACAGTGAATCTCTATTCCTTTACAAAACTGAAAATAACCTCCAATGCACCAACTCGATAATCAGACATAAAAAAGATATTCACTCTTACAAAATAAGATCAGCCAATCAAATACACATAGAATCAGTAGGTAAAAAAAAAAAATCATACTTGTGCATCCTTTTTATGTGTGTTTATTTTATTCTTTGTATTTTGCTTACTGCCTCACTAGAGAGCAGTCCTTAACTAGAGCAATATGCTCATCGGGACATTCTATGTAAATAAATAAATTTAAAAAAAATAGAAAATTAATGCTATATATATTATATTCATTCTTACTTTCTCTACTTATTGCAAAGGTAGAGAAAGTATTGCACTCCACCCACAAATTTGATACAGAGATTTCATTTGAAATACACATTTTAGAGTTCCCTGAATCCAAAAAAAGCATTTTAAGAAAGAAGGTAGTTTGAGGAGATTCTCTTGAAAATTTTGCTGGTGTATCTTTTTAAGATGCTAAACTTAAATATAAAATTTGGTATCAAATCAACTTTTTGATTTTGAGTTATGTGTTCTCTCTCTCTCTCTCTCTCTCTCTCTCTCTCTCTCTCTCTCTCTCTCTCTCTCTCTCTCTCTCACACACAGAGACCTTTTTTTAATTTTACTTGTTATTTCATTTTTATCTAGGGGACCCTTAAATTTGTATTTCCAGTGAAATCTCCATTAAAGCTTTGGGTGAAACAGAATACCTTCTCTACTTATGTACTATACAAAGAAGAGAAAGTAAAAATAATAAGAATCATTACTGTATGCTTTAACCCAAAATGTAGGTCATTGGGCATCATAGGCAGCATAGATCAGGATCAGCATAAAACAGTAATAATTCTTCAGGTGATCAGTTGTAGAATAGATAAATCTGACAGGAAGGCAAAGCAAGTTCTGGGTTTCCTGACTGAATTTCTAACACTGGCCAACAATGAGAACATCATTGCCATAATAGCAAAAGTATAATAGATATCACCCTTACCTTTGGAAAGTACAGTAAAAGCAGCTATGGAGAATAGATGCAGTCTTAAAATGAAAACATATCCCCATCATGATGGTAGTGAAGATATATACTAAAAGAGCATGAACTTAAGCCATAGAACAAACAAAATTGGAAGACAATATAGACAAACTAAAGGAAGTGGAAGATAATCTAACAGACATTCATAAAGCTATACAGGATGGTTGCCTCTCAGAAGTAACAACAATTAAAATAAATTGTCAAAGTTAGTATCCTACCAAGAGTAGAGATAAAGAAATGAAAAGGTGGTTTGATAAAGAATGTTATCAAGAGAAACATAACTCCTTGGAATCCTACAGTAATGCAAGAAAACCCTGCTGCAACCGGATCTAGAAGGCAACAGAGCAACAAGGAAAAAATACAACAGTACCTCAGTACAAAGAAAATTGTATATGAAGAAAAGGAGAATGTCTGTAATTATTGCATATATTTTTTAAAGTTTACTGATTTAACAAAGTTTGTATCTTAAGGTAGTATCAAACATGTACTTTACTTCAGTTATATTGTTGATTTTGAAATAATATGTGTATAAAAAGTGGTACAAGTGCCTCATAGGATATATTCCATTGATATTTAATTGGAGATAGGAGGGTTCATACTGAACACTAAAACAGTCAATTCCAATTTTAGGAAATATTCACTACATAGAGGGATCACATTAGAGTAAACCATTTTCATGATACTAAAGAATGCCATTACACATTGACTACACTATTGACCCTACCTTGCTGAAGCAATAGTGCTGAAATTGCTACATCCTAACAGCAGTAAGAAATATTTTACAGAACATATACATGGAAATAGACAAATCAAAGGGAAAACTCCTATTTTTGTAGATTGTTATAAAGCTTTTGACACAGTGTAAACAGGAAACTTCTATTTCAAAAACTGAGAAAGCTTACAGGGCTGCACAGACTAGTAACCAAGATCTAACACAAAACCACATCCAGATAAGTGACAACCTGACTAGATCATCATGGATAAGTCAAATAAATGGTATACTACAGGCCTGGTTTCACAATTTAAGCTTATCGGGGTTAAGAAGAAACTTAAGCTACTGTGGAGTTTTACAGAATGTAGTTCAAGTGATAAGCCGAGATTATCCATGCTTTATTTGAAGTACTGAACTGCGGTTTAAGTTAAGGAATCGCTATCTTATCTGAAGTGAGGAATGCCATTAGTGAGGAATATATGCATTAGTTTAACCCATATGCGCAACAGTAAATTAAAGATCTGATGTCTTCCAATCACATCATTTTCTCTAGCTGTCCCATAAACTTTCCTTACAAAAGGTTATTCATTTAGCTAATCATGCTAATTGAGCTAAAGATTAGGAGAATTATTACTTGCTTCCTTGCAAGTAGAATGGTTATAAGGGGCACTAGCTAAGGTGATAGTCAAATCTTTTAATATTTCATTGCTATGTGAAACAATTGAAATTTGGTTTTGTTTTGCATTTTGGGAGTAAAACAGATGAAACAGAAATTGACTTTCCTCTTGAGAAAAGTTTAAGTAGTTTAAAATTAAACTGATAACAAGGAATATCTTGGAAAGATTAACTCCACAAAAAATATGTATTGTGTTTTAATGAGATCTATATTTTTTTTTTGTAACAAGGTTTTGTCCATCTCATACAGCTTATGAGTTATACAAAGGTCACCAAGAATGAAGAGGTCTTCAGAGGCTATTCCCAAGAAATTCAAGATAAACATTTAGTTTGTCATGAAAATTTCTTAAACATATGATGTTTTAATCAAAATCATTAGAGCCATTTTTGAGAAAATCAAAATTTTCCTGAAAATCTTTGTGTCACATCCTTGGCATATACTGAACCTAAATACCTAGTTTTGTATTTACTTGAATTTTCATTTTTGAGTTATGCTGTCCACATACACACACAGGCCTAAACAATTTTAAGGGGGTCCCAAAACATGTATTTCTGGTGAAATCATGGTATTGAGTTTTTGGGTGGAATACAATACCTTCTCTATCAACTATGTACATGTGTGCTGGAAAAAATAACTATGTTTAGAATGGAAACATTCTAACATATGGAATGACTAAGAATTCTACGAGAGATTTCAATTAAGTGGAGTCAGCAATGATGGTACCCAAAATTATTTATGATACAAATAATAGTGTAATCAATAAATATAAAACCCACTGGTAAACAAAACTTTATAGTTCATACAGTTATCATATACTTTGTTTTATCTATTATTACTTTATAATTCAGTTACAAACCAGTTATCTATTATTACTTCATAATTCAGTTACAAACCAGTTGCAGTGGTTCTCTAAACCTTGAGATTAAATAATACGAGGGGCATACTGAAAGTCATGAGCAACAGTTTTACAATCTTAATATTTATTTTTAAGCCAAACCAAATACATCATCATAATCTACAGACTTTCTTTCACTTTTCGACATAGTCTCCATTGTTTTGCATACATTTTTCCCATCGTTCTACAAGTTTGAAAATGCCCTTGTGATAGAACTCCGTTCCAGCTGCCCGCAGACCCTGACGCACTGCTTTCCGAATATCCTCCAGCGTCTCGTAGCGTTGGCCACGCATCTGCCTTCACAGAACTGAAAAGATGGTAGTCGGAGGGTGCCAAGTCGGGACTGTAAGGAGGATGTGGAAGAGTTTCCCACCCTAATGCCCTGATCTTCTCCATAGTTGCACGGGCAGTATGCGGACGCGCATTATCCTGTTGAAGGATGATCCTCTTTCCAGGGCGTTTATCATGCAAATCCCGACGGAGCTTCAGAAGTGTCTTGATGTAGCAGGCAGAATTTATGGTTTGCCCAGGTTCAAGAAAGTCAACCAGAATGCAACCTTGTGCATCCCAAAAGACACTTCCCATAACTTTTCCTACAGACTGCACTGTCTTTGCTTTCTTCTTCGAAGGTGAGTTCAAGTGGTGCCAATCCATACTCTGGATTTTCGTTTCTGGCTCATAGTGATGGAACCAGCTCTCATCTCCAATCACAATACATTCAAAAATTCATCACCTTCATTATGAAATCTCTGAAGAAGGTTTTGTGCAATGGTTCTTCTCTGAAGTTTGTGGTCTTCAGTCAATAAACGGGGGACCCAACGGGCACAGACCTTTCGATAACCCAAGCTGTGGATCATTTCTTGCACTGCACTTTGTCCTATCCAAGTTGCGCAGCAATTTCATTCACAGTGAAACGCCTATCTCCTGTAATGAGCTTATCAACTCTTTCCTTGTTGCGTTCTGTAGAGGCAGTTCGAGGACGCTCGCTACGAGGCGCATTTTGCAGACTCGTGTTTCCATCTTTGAAATGTTTCACCCATCTTCTAACACTGCTGGCACCCATGCAGACACCTCCTTACGCACGTTGAAGTCTGAGATGAATTTCAGGAGCAGATTTTCCTTCTTACACAAGGAATTCAATGACAGCACACTGTCGAAACGAAACATCAATGTCAGCCATTTTTCAAACACCGTATGTGGTCAAGTGAGAAGCTAATGACGTCACAATATGTCAATATGTGGCTTAAAGTCTGTAGATTACGATCCTGCAATTCGTTTCGTTACATTGTTGAAATTTAAATTTTTACAATGGGTTGCTCGTGACTTTTAGTATGCCCCTCGTACAAGTGAAAGCATGCTAATTGCAGCTGGATGTTTTTACGCTGTCTCAATCTACAGCTTGCAAAGCTGTCAAAACACTGTCACGTTCTAATCTACTCTATCACCATTCCCCGCAAACTAATTTTTCTGCAATCACATACGCTTTACTACATGCTATGCTCTTCAATTTGTAGGAAGTGCTCGCTTCTTGAGAAATAAAATTAACAGTACATTTTGACATAACATTTCAGTTTTTTTTAACTATGTTGCTGAGTAACCTACCAAAACTTATCTTAGGAACAAGGTCACTATAAATAAATGATGAGAAATCACTCAATGTACATGCACAAGCATTACCAATTCTACCATTCTGAGGAGTTCAACTCGGTAAAGTTGAACCTGGTTTTCTGGCTGTGAAACTCGCAAAGGTTAAACCAAAGCTTAAGTGGCAACTTTATTAAACTTCGGCTTAAGCTTAACTAAGTCCATATAAAAAAGATCCTGCATGGTATCCAAAATCTTCATCGAATGTCACTGAAAATAGCTATATGACTCTTTAAAACCAAAGTACACCCAGTGTTAGCTTATGGACCAGAGCTCATTGAAGAACATATAACAACAAAGAAGTGGGCTGACATTGAAAACATAAAAGTCATCCTTGACTCTCCAAGTTCACATCCTCAAGATTAGTCTATGTCCTAGCTTTGAAAACCCTGCTACTGGAAGACCTAAGATTCAAATTGCCTCTCCAGTCCAGCTGTAGACAACCACTAATGAAAGAAGATAAAAAGAAAATAAGATATGCTCACAGGTGCGAATAAAACTTGCTTATTGTTCATATTGTGCACTTCCTACATTATGTATGCAAATTATTCAAAGTAAAAATTGGCATAAGTAATGTTTATATCCTGTTTAAGGAAGAATATAAAATGATAAACACATTTATCAATTGCAAGCCTACCAAAAAGCTAGAAATCAGATGATTGAACTATTTTTCATTTTTTCCTTCCTATTAGAGCTGTTTATTTTAATCTTGGCATCATATTCAGTGGGCTTTGAAATAGTGGTTTGTGGACAACAAAGTATAAATGCATGTGCAAGCGCATCTTAAGTATTTCTCATACTTAACCATATTTAAACTCCAGCACCATAAAAGAAAAGATAAATTACATACCAGTGGAGCAGTTACAACTAGCACATTAAATTGTCCTAATAGTGATATATGTGTTATCAATAGGTACAGGAAAGTATCTGTGGCCCAATGCAAGAACAACAATGTCAATTTTTGATGATGAAAATGAGAAGTTATGTGACTGGCTAAAAAGAAAACAGATTTTAAATGCTAGAACAACCAGTCATGTCATAAATATAAAGTACTTATTGCAATAATAGCCAATGTAGATATTGTGAAGGCTCTTCCACATTTGACATTAGTTGTTTTTGCATTAACCATTTTGTCCATTGCAAATGCTTAAGAGTAATCACTATTAAACTGTATGCTTCAGAGTAAGTTTATATGCCTGTATGGTTTGGAACTGTATGATAAAAGCATAACATAGAGCAGTAAAGTAATAATACCACTCACTAGAAAATGTAGTATTTCTTATGGATTTCTTTTGTACTATGGATTTCTATTAAAGCAAGGTTTCTTAGATGTTTCAAAAAACTAGTACTTCACAATGCCTGCAAAAGCTTTTATGATTCTTGCTTAATGTGTATATTGGAAAAATACAATGTTAACTTGCCATTTGCATAGTGTGAAATATAAGGAACGCCAGTCACCAAACTGCTGAAGAAGAGGATGAATGTCCTGGAAAACGTTTCAGTGTTTTTTAACATATTAAGTGGAGATTTTTAAGTGTAAATAAGTGTGACTCAATACAACTCCAACATGAGGAATACTTCACTGTTAATAGTGCTTCTGTTTAAGTAGTAATCCCAAAAGACTTTTGCCATGTCCAAGTTTGTTATTGAACTTCAACTAATTAAGGGAAACTGAAAGTTTAATGCCCCACAAACGTGTCTGAATAAGGGTGATTGGAGAGGGTACCAAAATTAACATTCTAGCTGCTGTTGAAGTAAACTTGACATTAATTTACTTAATGTTGCTAGAGGAAACAGCATAGACTAAAGAAGTGAGCTATGGATTCATTGACACATTCCATATAATGTTTCCTTTAAGATTGACGCACACTGACCCATCATGACTGGAATGGAATGAAGCAGAAAAATTCTGCAAGGGTCAGATTTGTGTTACCTAATGGGTAAGCTCACAGTGATCCATTTGGAAGCACCCTTCCACTGCTTCTGAGAAGGGTGCCTACTTTGTGACTCCTCTCAGAAGCTTCTGTTGACAATGAATGACCTATGTATGAATGAATGTCTATATTAACCATAATATTGTACATATATCTACATTTTTCTTGTACCTTTCTTAGACTTGCTATTTTTATTTTTTCCTTGGTCTACCATAAACCTTAACACCACAGATTATATATATGTAAAAAAATGTCTAATGTTTGGAGAAATTGACAGATTTCCATTACATACTATATCATAATCAAACAAAGATTTGGAGAGATCAAATTTGGCAACGAAAATGGGATAAATTGAGTGGGAAAATAGTAATCAGGAGGGTTCTATCTGCAAAAAGAGAAAAAAATATAAAAAGTATAGGAAATTTCTAAGGTAAAGTTAGAGAGGAATGGGTAAGAATGTGCTATAAGATGATGGAAGAGGAAACAGATTAGAAAATAAGAAAAAGGAGGAAAGAATAGTTGCATGATGTAGGACAAGGTCCATTTTATATATATATATATATATATATATATATATATATATATATATATATATATATATATATATATATATATATAATCCATCATCTTATAGCACATTCTTACCCATTCCTCTCTAACTTTACCTTAGAAATTTCCTATACTTTTTATATTTTTTTCTCTTTTTGCAGATAGAACCCTCCTGATTACTATTTTCCCACTCAATTTATCCCATTTTCATTGCCAAATTAGATCTCTCCAAATCTTTGTGTGATTACGATATAGTATGTAATGGAAATCTGTCAATTTCTCCAAACATTAGACATTTTTTTACATCTTCATCACGTCTTATGCCTTTCAAGTTTTTAATCCCTGCTCTCACCCATGCAAGTCCTTCTCTCCCTAGTTTATGGCATATCTCTGTATTTTTCCTTCTCCCAGACTAGTTTTATTGCTGAATATATCCTCAAGAATATTTTCTCACTTATGGTGCTAAAAATATCTTGTCTGTCAATATCCTATAGTCTTGATTCTACTACTTTCCAAAAAGCCTTGTACATTATACTCTGCATTTAACCACAAACTTCCCATACCTATTTTCTCCATCATTTCCTGCATTTTTCTGACCATGACCCTTCCCATTTACTTTTCTTCTGAATGCTAAAGCATTCTTTAATAATATCCCTATCCTAGAGATTAGAAATTCTGTGCAGGTATTCTATAGCTCTTGTGATAATTTTTGACCTGGGTGGAATGCCTCCCTAATTCTAATGAGCTGCCCTGTTTGGTGATGCTATTGGTAGACCTAATATATATTTACAAAAAGATCTATTAATGTCATCAACCTTCTCCAAGCTTCATCTACTCCCCATACCTCTGCCCCATATAATATTTTGTTTTCTACTTCAGCCATATAAATTCTTTCAAGTCATTTAACATGCATGTCTGGCAGTTTTTTCTTATACATGATACAGCCTTATGATACAGCCATTTTACTTTCTCCATACGCACTATGTACATAGTGTATAGAGAAAGTATTGCACTCCACCAAAAATTCGTTACCGAGATTTCACCAGAAATATATGTTTTAGGGTCCCCAAAATCCAAAAAAAGCATTTCCACAAAAAGGTCTCTGTGTGTGTGTGTGTGTCCATGTGTCTGTGAACACGATAACTCAAAAACGAAAAGTCGGTAAAATACCAAACTTGGTATTTAAGTTTAGTATCTTCCAGGGATGCGACACAAAGATTTTGAGAAAAATCCCCCACCCCCAACTACCCTTTACATGGAACTTTTTTCGAAAATTTTGATTTTCTCAAAAATGGCTCTAACGATTTTGATTAAAATTTCGGATATTAAACATATTTACTTGACAAATGAAATGTATAACTTGGATTTTCTGGGAATAGCCTCTGAAGAGTAGTTTATTCTGGATGAATTTTACTAAATTTTGAATGACTGCTAAACCGTAAGAGATGGACAAAAACTTACTACACAAAAAAAGTAGAGCACTTTAAAACACACAATTTATGTTATATACATTTTTTTTGTGGAGTTCGTCATTTTTGTGACATTCCTTATTTTTGGTTTCTGCTATGAAAAACGTATACTTTTCTCATACAGGAACTTGTCAACTCCTATCCATATAGACAAAGGAACTTCATTGACATAGCAACCAGCTTTTGACTATCACTTTAACCTACAGTTGTCCGTTATTTTGCTTCTACTGACAAGGAAGCGAGTAATTAGACTATTTCTGCTATTTTTTTCTGATTAGCATAAAGTAAATAGAAGTATAAGCTTTTTAAGAATTATTTGTTGCAGGGATATGGAGAAAGTCATGTGAATGGTACACATCAGATTTTTTTTCTTTTGCTATACACATCTTTTTTTTTTTGCTCCAGCTTCCATTGGGATTTAATCTTAATTCCAGGTAATCAAATCTCCTTACAGCCTCTATTTCTCTTCCATTAAACTGTCATTTCTCATCCTTATTTAACCTGTATCCCTTTTTAAAAATCATGATCTTGGTTTTCTTCTCATTTAGTTTCAGTCCCCATTTTTCACAACATTTATTTATCACCTCGATTGCCTTCCTCAACCCTCCACACTTTGTGGATCCAACTACCAAGTCATCTGCAAATAATAGCCAGGAATTTCATAATTATTGATAACTGGTGAGTGTACATTATATCTCTGGATTTCCTCTAGAATATTATGAATATAAAGAAAGATTAAAGCACGGGACAAGTTTACAACCCTGCCTCACCCCTGCCTTACTCTGTAGACATTCAATTGTTATATTGTTTGGCAGTTTTATACAGAAACCATTCTCCTGTTATATTTTACGTATTATTGCTATAAAAATAACACTTACACCTTTGCTATTTAATTTTACCCACAAAGCGTTTCTATTTCTGGTATCAAATACTTTCTCCAAATCAAAAAATACCATGTGTACCCTCCCCCTTTTGTTGCTCATGTGTTTGTCCAAAACGTCTTAATTATAAAAATGTTATCTGCTGATCTTCTACGTACTCTAAAACCTGCTTGAAACTCAGATAATTTCTTCTCCTTCCCAACCCAGTTCTGTAACCTCTTAACTAGAATGCCTGCAAAGATTTTACGTAAAATAGAAGGAAGACTTACCCCCTGTAGTTCCTGGATTGTTTCTGTCTCTCTTGCCTTTATACAATAGCACTATCATGCTTATTCTCCAGCCTTGAGGATCTCTCTTGTTTCAAATATTTTATTGAACAGTTTTATTACTATTTTTCTCCTAGTTCCATCTAACAACCAAGCTTTCCAACATTCGCCTGGAATACCATTTATACCCACCACTTTGTTGGTTTTAGCCTTATAACCTCCTCATCCATAATTGCCCTATCTAATTTGTTTATTATTTGCTGTCCATACAGTATCTGTTTGACTCCCACTAAGTTATCCTGATCTAGTAGTGTTTTAAAATGTGCACACAATTTATCTGGGTTTATATCATCTTCTCTCGTCCCTCTTCTCCTCTTTATACTCTTGACCATATTTTCATTATATCATGCATTTTTGCTGTTTCATTTAATGTTCTACTTATTTTTACACTCCATGCCTGTTTCTTGTGCTCAACAAGACACCTGTAAGTCCATTTAAGGGTCAAGAAATTTTCCCTCTCCTCTTTTTCCCCTGACTGCTGCCAGTTTCTCAATTCTTGCATAACTCTGTTTTTGCCATTTGGCATTCTTTGTTGAACCATTTCTTTTACTATCTTTATAAAACTCATTCGTTTTCCTGCTGTCCTTTCATACTGTATTCTAAGGTTTCTATGGCTTCCTCAATTTTATCAGAATTTAATCAACTTTCTACTTCAACTTTTAATCTTTTCCCACTTTCTGAACTTAATTTATTACCAAATATTTCTTGCTTTATTCCCTCTGTTTATATACTTTCACAACTCTACACAACTCTCTGTGCACTTCCTTTTCAGCCATGCTCACGTCCTCCAATTTTGGTCTCAGTGGAAAATGGCAACTTGATATCACTGTATTCATAACCTCAAAGTCCAAATTTCAACTCTCAATATTTAAGCCCATTGTATAATCCACCACACAAGAATGATCAAATTCTTGTTGTGAATGTCTATTTCCCCTCTAAATCTGACCCTTTTGACCCATTACATATCATGTGATTATGTTCTTCACAAAAATCTATAAGTTTTCTCCTTTCATTGTTGACAACCTTGTCTTTACTCTACCTATTCTCTATTTCAAACTCCTTATCATAATCATCAGTTGGGTTGCTCATCTTAACCTGCTGTTCCCCTAACCTTGCATTTAGGTCATCTGCAATTATTATTTCCACTTAACCATATTTACTTTTCTGCTCTTTGATGCCCCAACTTTTCTAAATATATTTAAGTCATAGTACTCTGATGTGATGGGGGTGTTATACACAATAGCTATACAAATTGGAACCTTTTTGGTAGATGCCACTTAATGAAATATTTGGAAAAAATGTAATGATCACATCTAAATTTTAATATATTGTGTGTCCATTCTCAAAACATTTAGAGTGACCCTCATATCATTTAAAGCCTACCATATTTCCATTTTATATATAGGTTACAGTAAGTAAGATAATTTCTGGAAACATTTATTTCAAGTAACATGAACAGGGTAGAAGAAGAAGAAGAAGAAGAAGAAGAAGAAGAAGAAGAAGAAGAAGAAGAAGCAGAAGCAGCAGCAGCAACAGCACAGCTTGTGCCGAATAGTGAGAGAAAATCATGTGAATGCGAGAACAATTTTTTTTTCTTTCAAAACTCTGAAACTGCTTGCTGCGTTATAAAGAAGGTAATATAAATTGATACATTTGCTGAGAAGTTTTTTTTATAAACAATTACACAAAAATACAGATTTATTTTGCACATTTTTCCAGCATATTCTTCTAAATGGTGTTTTACTTTTTTACTATCATTTGAGTGGTGTTTGACACCACAGACAGTGTACACTGATAATGATAGTACATGATAATTGATATGAAAATTTGTAAGAAAACATTCCAGATTATCGGGCTATTGGGTATCTCCCCAGTTTTTAACATTTATGAGGACTGAGGAAAACTTGGAAAAACCTGTTTGAAGAGAAATTCCTGGCAGCATTTTAACTATAAGACCTCCTGTTCATTACTCTGTGCCTTAATGACCCATGTCAGTGGTGGCTTTATCCAAGACAGAACAACAAAGGTGATTAATAACTTAATTTAACAAAATAAAAATGTAACTGCCCCAACTACCAAAATGAATTAAAGCACTACTTTTTATAAGTAAAGCCATCTACTTGGAACATGATGCATTAAGCTCAGGCACCTGAAAGGATTAGGTTACAGAGTATCTAAACAGTCATTCCAGCTATCTCTGAGATCTATAATAAATGCACAGTTAACTATTGGTGTAGTAACTGCCACATGTCTAATTGGCATAATTTTTAATTCTCATTTTTCCCTACCGACAGCCTAAGCAGCATGTTCAAGCATAAAATGCTTACTTTCTCTCATTTACTACATAAGCCTTTAGTTATAACTAGAGCTGGGATTTTTATGTAGTATCAACTGGAAAATATGTAAAAATCTTTAAAATATGTGATATAAAATATTAAAATGTAATGCAAATTTCCAATATTATGCTCAAGAAAAATTTATACATTTTTCAGTAAAGTATACAATTATTATTTGATGAAAATGTAACCTAGAAACCATATTATATTAATCTAATTTCGAAAATTAGATCAAGTAAAAATATTATAATATGAGTAAACACAAATGTAAATGCAAATTCCATAGCTAGAGACATTCATTCATTAAATTTTGCAGCACAGTGAACAATTAAATATTTTTCTAAGTTCTCTGGGGTCATTGATAGCTGTTTATCAGATAGAATATTCTTATAAGCAAAAAATGACCGCTCAACATCACATAATGTGACTGGGGCAAATTTTAACAAAGGAATCTTTCCTGGGGAAATGTTCTCAGACAATCTATAATATCCCCTTTTAGAATTTGACACACACTGTAAAATGTTGAATATCCAGGATTTTTACTCAAAATTAATTTATTCTAAGCACTCTAACCCTTCTCCCCATGCACTACACTTAGTTTTTCAACTGCATCCTCCACAACATTAATAGAAGCTTCAATTGAAAGTGCTGAAGTTTCCAAATGTGTGATACTCTCCGGGAGCCAGCTAAAGTTGCTTCTAATGTAGGAGACAGAACAAACCACTTTGGAATCACTGAAGGCATGCTGAGATTCACGAATAGCTGCAGCACTTTCAGGGTTAAAAGAATCTACAACAGTCTATGTCATCGAAATGTTCATCATAAAAGTTCACTGCTTCAATCCACGTTCCCCACCTAGTTAACACTGGTTCTGGAGGCAATGGTGTTCCTGGAAGTTGCTCTTTGTAAGAGTTCACTCGCTGTGGAACTTTTAGAGACACTTTTTTGTTGCCAAAATTAATGTATTCACTTCTGGAAACTTAACTCATATCCTCAGCAACACGTTGCAAACCATGAGCCAAGCATGTCAAATGTAGCATATTGGGGTAAAATACCTTCAGAGCAGTTGCAGCTTTAAGCATATATGATACTGCATCAGAGTATAGCACTAACACGTTCTCTTGAGTTCTGGTAGACCACAACACTTTTAGCCCATCATTCACAAATCTTGCAATAGTTGAATGATTTGTATGGTCCAGCTCTTTGCAGTAGATTAAACACGGGTTAGAAGCGCTGTCAGGTTCCAACTTTCCTACCATGAGATTTGCTATGTTATGTCTCTTAGAATCAGTTGTTTCATCAACCGCAACCCATATGAAAGAATCTCCTAAGTACTCTCTTATGCTGTCCATTATCTCATCGAAGCAGACTTGCAGATAGTTTTTGTGTAATGTTGAATGGTCTGGTATATGTTGCTTGCAGAATTTTTCCAAGAAAGATCTGAATTTAGGCACTTGAAACTTGTACCATGGAATATTAGCAGCAATCATTGCACTGCACAAATCCTTATAGAAAGGATTAATTGAAGTTGAAGAATTTTTCATCTGTGTTAGAAGCACTTGCTTTGTCGGCTGACATAATTGTTTGTTTTTTCTATGCAGTGCACTTCTTAAATGCTGTTAAACCTGGGATTTCATAGAGCATCCTAAATGTTTGTTGCAATCTTGACAAAAGACTATTTTGCCATCAGTCGTAAAGCACTCGTCAATTGCAGTCCATGATTTTAATTTTGAAGACAGTGAAGATGAGACAGGTGCCATATTCACACTAGAGAGAATTGAGGTGCGCTGTTCACTTACCCACTTTGATTCTGAATGGAACTAAGTACAAGAAATGAAAAGTATTGAGTACAGAATTTATAGCAGTTTCAAGTATAATTAGCAAACCCATTAGGCCTAACACAAGAAATGAAAAGTATTGAGTACAGAATTTACAGCAGTTTTATGGTATAATTAGCAAACACATTAGGCCTAACATGTTTCTTTTCAATGTTGTAGTCATGCTTTTAAGTGGCTGTCAATCTTCTGCCATTCCTTTCTTTACCTGGTATGGTTATTCCCTGTTCTTCAATACCTGTGTCATCTTAATCTCCCTATTGTAGCAAGGAGCAGTATCTACAGAGCTTCAGTTTAGAATTTATAAAGAAATTTACACACATGAACACAATAAAATATGGAAATATGTAATTTCATATAATATCACAAGAATATGTAATAAACTTAAAAATATGTAAAATGAAATTCAGTTATAGTAACCCTAGCATAGTGGTTTGTGAAGATATAACTTTTCCCAGTATCTAAATAGCAAGGAACAAAATATGTATTTACATAGAAATCCCAGCTCTAGTTATAACTATTAAAAATTGTTAAGTTCATGATGCCCTTAGTAGGGAGCATTTTTCATCTTTTGATAACGTAAAAGTAGAGTTAACTCTTACTACAAAACCTGCCTATCCATCGAGTAAAGTTCCTATCAATATGAAGAATTGAGATAGTTAAAAAAAAAAAACAATGCGTTGTTTCAGACTAAGTAAAATGTATACAGAAGTTTAACAATCACAGATAACACAGCTAATGATGAATATTATAGAGAAGATTATATTTCATATCATTTTACAGGTTTCATCTTCCAGTTTTCATGAAAGAATACCAAAATGTTTATAAATAAAAAATATTGAATTTGTTAGTGAAGTTTTGTATCATTCTCAAAAGTAAAATGTATAATGCAAAATTCTTTTTTATAACAATTTAAAGTTTGTAAATGTAACATGTAGGTTTAAAATAAGTTTAGTAGCTATTACTTTTAAAATAAAAGTGATGTATAGCATTGGAATGGATTACTTTTAATAATACTACAAACATGATTATGAAAGCTGTGTTTCTGAAAAAGCAAACTATTAAAAATAAAAGCTTTTGGTACTTTTCAAATCTTAGTAGTTTTAATGTGGTATTTGCAAAAATAAATAACTTGTATTTTTTTAATAGTTCCTTTTTTTTTTTTTGCAGAAAGGTCATGAGTTTAAATAATTAAACCACATTTTTGAAAAGGCAAACTGTTAAAAATAAAAGTTTTTGTCGGTTTTCTAACCTGGTATAGCCTAACAACATTGAACAAAGGAAGAATAATAAATTTGAGTGCATTCTATAAAGTTTTTCATCTCTCCTGTAAAATTTGAATTTAGTGAATTACAACCTTTCAATTAACTCTTAAACAATCTGGAGCATTAGACAATTCTTAATTATTTCAAATAATAGGGAAATGTTAAATGCTGAAATGGGGGAAGTACAAATATTTTTGTAACATTTTTGTTTAAATATGAACTAAATGTTTTATTGAAACTGTATTTTAAGGTCCATGTAACTGCTGATGAGGATGAAGATGAAGACTTGGAAGCCCTGCGCCTTGCTGCATTGCAAACTCTGCGGGCAAACAAACCACCAGTTGCTGTTACTACAAATAAAGTACATCATCATCGTACCCTGGGTACAAATGCTGCAAGAGGGGTGTATAGAGGAGGAGGGATGTCCAGAGCTCGGTCTGGAAGAAATGTGAGTATTTATTTTTTAATTTCTCTACAACTTACCTGTAGCAGGTAGAGCAAGTATTGTTTCTTCATCACTTTCTATGCAGAGTTATAGTTCAATTAGAAACTGATTGAAATTTGATGAACACTTCATAGGTTTAAAATGATGTAAGAAAATGGAATTGTAATATCAGTCATTCATATAGATGAATCATTTATATCTAGGATCTTTCCATAGTAATTTCATGTTCCTGCCATAAATAGATACCTGCATGACTATATTCAATCCAGCCTTACAACCAGGCTTGATGTAAACAAAATATTGTGTATCCCTTTGTGTTAACATCAGTTACAAGAAACAGACAAACAAACAATAGCTACATAGAATTATTCCTCATGTTTTAGTGCAATAGAACTATGTACTAATCAAATCATAATAATATTAATGGTATAATAAGCACCTAAATAAAAACTGAGTTTGTATTAAATATATGAGGTGTGACAATAAAGAAACTTGACTCATCTCTAACTCTATATTGAAAAAACTAACACAACTGAAATGTTGTCCTCTTCAATGTCATCTCCTCCCTGATCCCTTGCGAATTTTGCACTTAGAAGCAGTGCTATAAGCTTTTTCTGTTCTGCTGTTAAGGAGCCTTGTCACTTGTTCCTTCACTGCTTTCATGGACTCGAACTGGTTCCTTTGAGCATCACCTACTGTCACTTTTGGGAAGAGAAACAGGTCATATGGTGGCTAGGTCAGGCAAATATGGTAGATATGCCATCACTGGAGTTTTATTTTATCAAAAACCTCACAAACATCACGTTATGACTTGGCTTGCTATCCTGATGAAGAACCCAGGAGTGATTCTTCCACAGATCTGGTCTCCTTTGGGCCACAGGTTTACGAAGGGTCTTCAGGACGGTTGTGTAATAAACTTGATTGACAGTCTGACCATCAGGCACCTGATCAATGTAGATAACCCCTCTGATATTTAGAAAAACAACTACCATTACTTTGAATTGAAGCGTTATTCTTCCTAGGAGATTGAGGGCTCTTCCATTGTATGGATTGTCACTTAGTCTCTGGATTGTATTGCAATATCCATGTTTCATCATACGTAATTACTTTGTAGAGGTAATCAGGGTCATTTTCAATGTTTTCAAGAGTGTTGAAGTTGCTTTAGTTCGTTTGTGAGGATTCTTGGCACCACTTTAGTACAAACCTTATGTCATGCCCAGATCATGCAAAATCTAACAATTTCCTTACTGATGCAGCAAGCTCTGAAATTGCTTGAATACTCAGGGGGCAGTCTTCTCGAACAATCAACCAACGTTTTTCACATTCTGTTCAGTTTTCAAAGTTGAAGGACAACCCAATTTCGAATTGTCTTCAACATCTTCTCTACCTTGAACCTCTTAACCCACTTGAAAACTTGCATATAAGATAGACTGATCACCATAAACCTGTTTCAACAAATCGTAAGTTTTTCTGGTGGATTTTCCAAGTTTTGTGAGGAATTTTATGTTAACACGTTCTACTTTAAAGCATAGCATAATTCTAGTGAAGCTCAGACACACATTCCAAGGTTAACAGCCAGACTAACTACTACAGCAGCGTGAAATTTTGTACACATGTCAGGGAGAGTCCTCAGGTCATTCCTCCACTCTTCTCTTTGTCATTGACAAAGCTGGAAATGTATACAATAATCAGTCTGGTTTCTGTATTGCCACACCTTATGGGATAGTTAAAATAAAACAACATTTTAGTCTGCAACTGCTCACTATCAGGAAGAGGTATAAAAACTAACCCATCATAGATATCCTGTCTGTGAATAATTAATTATATTCACTTTATTTTTCTACACAATCCTAAGTCCTATTTCTAACAATTTATGAAGATGGAACATTTACAATAGGCAATATGGAATCTTTGACAGAATTTAAGACTGCATCTAGCATTGGCTGTTTGTTATTAAAGAACAACTGTGCTCTTTCCTACCAACAGAACTTTCAGTAAGGTCATTTATTATTATTATTATTATTATTATTATTACTACTATTATTATTATTATTAATAACAATAAATAATAATAATTTTGGTTGATTGATGTTTGGAGGAATTTAGTAACAATGACGGTCAAATTATATTTTTTATTAATTTGTTGAGTTGGTTTTTTTAACACATCACTTACATTGTTATTATGAGGGACTAGTTTCGAAAGCCGTGAGGTTGAAAATGAAAGCATAGGCTTTCGAAACTAGTCCCTCATAATAACAATGTAAGTGACTTAGTGTTAAAAAACCAACTCAACAAATTAATAAAACAAATAATAATTTTATTTATTTTTTTATTCTGGCTTACAACTATTTCTTTTCTTCTTTGGTGTTCGCAGTGTTCTGTACTTCAACACTTCACATAGAACACTATAATATGCATTTAGTTTAACAATATTATTGACAACAGTTGCATTCCCCTGCAGTGTTTCTTTTTTAAATAATTCAGCACAGTTCATTTCTAGCTACTTTTAATGTACCTTTAGAATGTTTCACTATTTCACCTTTGTTGTCACACCAAGCTTAGTTTTGCAACTATATTATTTAACATACTCCTTGAAAACTAACATTATTGCACATATTTAAGGCACTATTTGTTATGGTGCACTTTGATTTTGCATGTTTTGCAGGCTAGCTAATCATGTGCAGGTATAGTTCTAAGAGTGGAGCACAGATTTCCTTTCCCATTATTTCATGAATCATCTGTGTCCTCTGTATGACCTGTAGTGCATATGTGGTAAAAATGGGCCTTAAACCCTGATCCCATTTGTGTTGCCTGAGACC
Source organism: Hymenopus coronatus (assembly GCA_030762935.1). Classification (NCBI taxonomy): domain Eukaryota; kingdom Metazoa; phylum Arthropoda; class Insecta; order Mantodea; family Hymenopodidae; genus Hymenopus; species Hymenopus coronatus. The sequence continues at coordinate 88,281,321 of CM060881.1, read as the reverse complement.
ATTTTTGAGTTTGTAGTCGCCCTCCATGGAGTAATGGTTACCATGCTAACTTCATGTACCCAAGGTCGCAAGTTCAAACCCAGCAGACGACGATGAATTTTTTCAGGCGTAAAAAACTTAGCATGGCTTGGTCCTGTGTTGTAGATTTACAGCACATAAAAGAACCTCAAGCCTGATAGAGAGGCCTCTGAGCAAAATTAATCAGTGTTTCACACCCAGTATGGAATGGGATGTTGAGAACCATAGCAGTTAAAAAGTGTCCATAAATAAATAAAAAAAAAAATCCTTTGAGTTTGAAGTATGCATGTGTGTTGAGCATTTACAATTTTATTAACAATTTGATGAATTTTTATAACTGGTCTAAGAATTGTGACAAAATTAAGCACAATTAAACTTTCCAATCCCTGTTGGCATAAGCTGAAGATGCATGTGGTTCAAGTCCCAGCCAAAAGTCCATATTTTTTTAATGTCCTGGTAGATCATGGTATGATGAATGAAATTGGGAAAATGATCCTCTTATGTGGCTGGGACTGTAGCTTAAAGACACTCGATACTTGTCATCTCAAGATAAGGTAAAACCTGGGAAAAAGAAAAAAAAAAAAAACTTATCTGGGAAACTCACCCTAGCCAAGATTCAACTCAGGACTTTTTTAATGGGAGACAGACACTCTACTCCCACATAAGGTCCATTGTTTAAGTCCCAACTGTGACATCTCATTTTTACATTCTTTACACGTTAGAGTCTGTCAAAATAGCTTTCAGTCTTGCTCGTTTCTCGCTGCCGTTAACCATGCCTCTCGCAACCAATCAAGGAGCTGAGCGTATTGCTGGCAGGAAGAGACTTGACTTACAAGATTCTCATTAATAGCAAGATTGTGGTTAGAGCTGGTTAAAACAGCTTTCAGTCTCGCTCATTTCTCGCTGCCGCTAACCGTGCCTCTCACAGCCAGTAGAAGAGGCTGAACGTATGGCTGGCAGGAAGAGAGTTGAGATTACGAGATTCTTGTTTCTTGCAAGACTCAGGGTCTCGTTAATAGAAGGACTGCGGTATAATGCGCGGAAACTTGCAGCATCAGAATGCAGATGATCTATAGTTTTGTTATAAATCAGTATGTAAACATTATTTGAAGCAGTAATTCTGTTATCTGCTCTAATCTCAGCGCATTTATTTGAGTAGAACAAAATCTTTTTCCCTGGCGCTGGTTTGTTTTAAACACTTTGGTAGGTATGTATGCGCTTCTTCTCTGTGCTGCTTTGTTACTCAGAAAGTAAAGAGATACCTATTGTAATTATATGTTATGTATCCCCTTGACCTTGTGACTTACAATCACTTTTCAGCTATCAAATGAAGCTGAATAACCGAGAGCAGTGCATGTGTATATTTTGACCTGCAATTTATTACAATAAGCGTGTTCTGCGGGATCAGGGTGAGTGCGTTGCTCACTAGAGTTGCCAAACATGATTATTTTTTCCGTTAGACCAGCTCATCAAAATCGATCAAAATTAGTAATTTCTGTATTTTCTTTCAAAAATAAAAATTAAAACTCAAGGTTAGCAACAATTTTTTGGTCAGGTCTGAAAGATGATCAAGGGGAGTGATTAACTACAAACAACATGAGAACAGCTTCTGCAGCTGCACGTTCAAACATGTCTTTAATAGGCTGAAATGTTATTTTTGACTGTGAAGTTAAAAAGGGTTCAGTTGGTTTTAGATGTTTTTTGGCAATATTGGCACCGCGCACTACCAGGTTCCCTGTGCACCTAACAACCATTCCTTTAATTATTCATCATTTAACCATTCTTTTCTAAAATGTACATACCGCAAAGCCTTCTGGTAATCAAAAAAAAAGAACGCATTAGCACTGCGTTCACTATGCTGAATTCAGAATTCACTCTGATAAACATATGGCCATATACCACAGTTTCATGTTTGCGGAGTTGTTCACTTATCCGAGAAGTTTGTGGCTGTTAGCTCTAAATAAAAGATAGCTGTTACATTGCTTAACAGACACTGTCTTTTAGGTACACAAAGATTTACATCCGTGACAGTTTTTCTAAAGAAAATCAATATAATATTACTTAACAATTGCTAATAATATCTGTCAAAAATCTGTCATCCGTGAAAACTAAATTTTGCCGGTTATATAACTTGGCAAACCTGTTGCTCACTAAAACTTTTGTATAGGATGAAGAAGTGCTATTCAGTTTATAAATCGCAACGCTAGACAGTTTCATTTTATTCAAGTTCACAACAGCTGCAGAAATATGCAAAACTGATACGTTACGAACTGTGTTGACGGCTGTAAGCCAACGCAGCATTGCGACATAACATACCAGAAGTGATTACAAATATATAGCATTCCTTCAGGTGATTAGGAAATCGTCTATAAAATTGTTAAAATGGGCTAAAAGTTGATAAAATTATGCATGTTTATCTAAAGGAGCACAACATATACTAACGCAACATTTGCCTAAGTTCTGTAACTAGTGTTATTTCATCTGTTTAAATAATTTGAGATTTAAATAGCCTACCAAGTCAGGGATGATATTTAAATAACTCACACTAGAGAACAGATTAAAAACGAAATGTGATATCACAGAATCGAGCCGATATAAATGTACGTGGTGTCCACTTTTACCACAAATAAGTATTTAAATATTGTATTATTCCTAAGAAGGTTATGTTGCATGAAATAATTTTATTTTCAGTTTTATCTGAAGTTTGAGTATAAGTTATATACATAGCAACAGAAATGACAGGTATGTCATTAACATTAATATTAACGATTCAAATGTGTAAACACATTGGGATATACATATATGCTGTTAAGCAATAGAATGTAGATGGAGTGTTATTTATGGATGCTCTTTAACTGCTGTGGTTCTCAGCGTCCCATTCTGTGCTGGGCATGAAAGACTGCTTAATTTTGCTCCGAGGCCTATCAGGCTTGAGGTTCTTTTACGTGCCGTAAATCTACGACACGGAACCAATGGCTTTACTTTGAACCTGCGACCTTGGGTATATGAAGTTAGCATGGTAACCATTACACCACGGAGGGCGACAAGTTCATCTTGTGTTATTAATAGGGCCTGGAGTTTTAGCTTTTTCTAAATGCAATTTTAGCCTTTTACTATCTTCTTTTAACTTCTTTGGATTTATAAACAATTTTCCTAGCTTTTTCTAGGCTTTTAAACAATGCTCCTGCCTTTTTCCTAATTATTTAAGCAAGTCGACGACAAAAGCCTTTTAAACATAATATAGATAAAAATGTGAAAACTATTTTACTTCACAGAAGCAGGCTATTAATATGTACAGTAATTTAAAACAATGAATTACACAATGTGCTAAAACATTGTAATTAACATATCAAGCACATGTTTTAATATATAGCACTCACATAAAATAAAGTTCACTTGGTAGCACAACCAGCCACATTTGCAAATTTCTTTTGCTCTTTAATATATTCCTATAGACAAAAAAATAACTTTCAACATTGCAAGATGTCATGGGTGCATACTTCATTCACGCAATTTCTATACCAAGAGCATTCTTTTCCTGGATAATCCCACATGTACATGCAAAATGAAATTAAACGAATTGCCAACAAAAATTGTTAATTCAAATGAACTGAAGAAGGAAAAAAACTTAAGTTTAACAAGTTTTAGGTCGTAATGGCCCATTTAGCTTTTTTTTTAGGCTGAATAAGATTAGCACCCAAACTGGTTGATACTTCTAATTCACAAGGGGGAAAATAGATTAAAATCTAATCAAAATCCCTAGTTATTACGTAACCAATTTATTCCACGGATCATACATCAACTACTCCACCTGTAGTTGCGAGAATTTTCGAGTCGCCTCACTCGTGAATATTAGTTCTCGATACACAAGACTCTCATTGCTACACTCACAAGAGTGGCATGGCCTACGAGTAACAAGCGAGAGCGGCACAGGTTTTGACCGGCTCTACTACATGTACTATATACGTAGTGTATAGAGAAGGTATCATAATGCATCCAAAAATTTGATACCGAGATTTCACTGGAAATACATATTTTGGGTTCCCTGAATCAAAAAAAAAAAAGCATTTTCAGAAAAGCGTCCTTGTTTGTTTGTGTCTGTGAACAACATAGCTCAAAAACGAAAAGACTGTTAAACACAAAATTGGTATTTAACTTTGGTATCTTCCAAGGATGCGACTCGAAAATGTTCAAGATAATCCCCCCACCCCCAACTACCTTTACATGGAACAGTTTTGAAAATTTTTGATTTTCTCAAAAATGCCTGTAACGACTTTGATTAAAGTATCTTTAAGTATACCTCATTAAAACACACAAGTTATGTCATATACATTTTTTGTAGAGTTAACCGTTTTCGAGATATTCCAGATCATGGGTTTCAATTTTAAGCCACTTTAGCTTTTCTCAAACTGGGAGACATCTATTTTCTCATTTCTTGTTTGTTTATCAAACCTCAATTGTTTCACATAGTGACCGGCTTTTAAAGGACTAACTATCGTTTAGCCTGTGCATTTTCTTATATCCCTTCTACTTAAACGAACTAAGTAATAATATGTTTTTGCTTATGTTTATCAATTACCATGAAGTAGATTTGTTACAGAGATGTAGAGAAAGCCATGTGAATGGAACATATGCGATTTTTAATCCTGTTTTAAACGTCTGTCTTTAATGGGAGATGTCAATTAAAAGTAGTTTATTACAAAAATAAAATTAATTAAGTTTTGATCTCAGTTTTATAAAATGTGAATGTTTTACACAATAAAATGGTATACCTATGCTATAAAATTCAATAAAATTGAGCAAACGATTTTAAAAAAATTGGACAAGTATTTTTTCAGAATTCAAACTCTCTTTGTATACTTTTTCAAAAACAACCTTCAAAGATAATTACTTGAAATTTGCATCCTGTTTAATTATAGTGTATAATTGCTTATAAAGCTTTTTCCTGTGACCCTTGGTTTATTTTAATGTTTTTTTTTAAAAAAGTAATGTTCCCAAATTTATGTTTGTTTGCAACTGTATCACTGTCATTTATGAAATATAACTCCTAACAAAATATCCTTGGATGGGATTAAAACTTATGCATAGTTATTTCATTAAGCACAGTTTCATCAAAATCTATACATTATGAAAACTATACATTTTGCATTACAAAGTGCAAAGTTTAGGTTCATGTGACAATAAAAATAACTAGAAACTTCCTTATGACCTCTGAGAGTTAACATAACCTTTGTTTAAGAAAGTTGGATTAAGTACAACCAAATGTTGACCATTTTGTACACCATATAGCCATTGCAAAAATGGCTTCTATGGCTTCTGTAGCAAGAAACTACTTCCAATAACAAAATGATATCTGTGACTCAAGGGACAGGCAACTTAACATTTTAACATTTTGGGCATATTCTAAGAGAATTTTAAAATAACATTTTGAGAACAACTTATTTTAACATGAAAGAACAAAATGAAAGAAAAATATAAACATCTAAATTTTGACATTTTTGAATGACATTTTCCCTTAGCTTACAATATGATTAGGACAACTTTACATATTAATGTTCTCTAAAAATAATAAATTTGTCTCTTTCAGAATGTTTTTCAACGACACCGGGTGAATTCAAACTTAATTGCAATTGTTCCTGTTAGTGAAGATTCAACAGTGGGAAACAACATAACAGAAAACAAAGCAGGAGGTCGCTTAGCTATCAGTGATAGCTCATCAAAGCTAATTTTACCACAGGATCGTTACTGCAAGACAGGCAGCTCACAAATTGTAAATGATGAACATGCAGGTTTGTAAAGCTGTTTTTATTTTATTTTTATTTAGTCATTGGTTAGCGAAGCTATGAGCAATATTCAGTCCTGGTTCTATTTTATATACCTTCTTGCAGGATCATCCTGCAAACACAAAACATTGAATTTTATTTTTCAATTTAGCTGCAAACTGCAAATGTCAATGAATTGTGGGGTGGTGGTATAAAGGGAAGCCAAACACAAATATCATGAATCCTAAATGAATGCTATGCAAAATGCAGCATTAAGATTATTTCTATTCAGCACCACATAATTATAAATTAAACAAAAATCTGTGTCATTAGTGCACATTGAATTGGAGGGAGCTTTGGTATTTCAAGCCACACATGCAGTATTGTATTTTAATAATAAAGTTATTCTCAATAGTATTTCAGAATAGTGTATCTTGTGATGGTCGCAGTGAGTCCCTTTAATATTTTTATGTACTGTATTTATCCAAATGCAAGACAATGTTTTTGTTTGTTTGTTTGTTTTTTCCAACATAAATATTATTGTTCAAAACTGGGGGATCGTCTTGCATTCGCAATATATATTTTCTGAACCATGTGGAAAAAATAAGTTTCAAACTTCACAGGTGCGGCAGTGACAAAGCCTGGGAGGAAATTGCAAAGATTGGTGCCAAGGCCACAATGTATGCAGCAGATTTTATGCATTTCATTTCACGCCAAAAATTATCTGTAAATATGAGCCTTCTCATTGGGAAAAAAAAAGTTATCTCTGAGACTAAAATAATATTAAAGGACTTCCTTTCTCATCGGAGGTTATAACATTACTCGTAGTGTATTGGGAGTCAACAGTCAGGCAGTTAGTGAGTGTTTCCACTGCTCCTGCAGTAGATAAACTGGTCATTTCCATTTTCCCCTCTGCCTCTTTGTACAACCTTCAACATAAATTCCTGATCTTATTCAAATTAGGTAAAATGTTTTATGATATATCAAGTATATTGTCTTAATGGAAAATCGCATTCGTAACTGTCATTACAACTATGCTTTTGCCATCACGTATCTAATTGCAAACCTTCCATACATCTCTTTACTACCCTCTCTGTATCTCTTCCACTCAAAACATAAATTACACACCAGTTCGAATTAGGGTAAACATTTTACTATGTATTATATTAAGTTTATTTTCTTAATAGCAAATCACATCCATAATCCTTTCAGCTATGCTGCTATCATCCCACACATTCTATACATCTCTGTCTCTGTCCTGTTCAAAATATAAATTATGAGTAAATTTGAATAGGTAAAACTTTTCACAATGTATTTTATTAAGTATGTTGTCTTAATAGAAAATTGCATCCATAAACATTGTTATGCATCATCATCACCTAGCACAGTCATACCAGTACATTTTCGCTCTCTCTTCTCCATCTATCTTCTGCTGATGTGAATTTCTGCGCAAATGAGGTTAAAGTTTTTACTATGTGTTGATATTATGTTGTCTAAATAGAAAATCATATCCATAATCTTGGTTACAGCTATGCTACCACCACTTTCTACCATCACACACATATGTACATTTCCATTCTCCCCTCTCCATCTCTCTGCCACTCAAAACATCAACTTCCATGCGAATTAGAATTATTAATTTCAGTAAAGTTTTTAACAACGGAGTGTTTTATTAGATTTGTTGTCTAAGTAGAAAATCTTATCAATTATCATTGTTTCAGTGGCACTGTCATTGCCACTATCATCCTTCTTTGATCACATATCAGTACCACATCATTTCTGTTCTCTTTCTCTCACTCTCCTACCCACCACATGAATGTCTGCACAAATTCAAATTAAAAAAGGGGACAGACTTAATTGGCTTAAGTGTCCCTTAGTTTGTTCAAAATGTATGGCAAAACTTTAAATTTTACTTCATAATAAGTTATCATGTCTTCTTTTTATATAGCTGATGTGCTAAATTCCAAAATTAAGTTCTGTAAAATGAGGTTTGTCTTGCATTTGAGATTGTTTTGTATTCAGATAAATACAGTATGAGGGAAAATTTCATTCATTCACAGTAAATATAACCAAATTCATACGAGCAAAGCGGGAATGGGCAGAGGGAGGAGGTAAATTATCTGATCTACAAGGGGGGTTTATAAAAGGAAAATCGACATTTGACAATATTTTTATAATAAGAACAATAATAGATAAATATCAAGTAAGAAAAAGGTAAGTTATATTTAGTTTTCACAGATCTAGAAAAGGCCTTCAATACCATTGAAAGGGATTCACTGTTGTATAAGTTGAGAACAAAAGGAGGGAGTGAGAAATTCATACAACTATTAGAGGGGTTGCATTTGGACAGTCAGTCCTGCATTAGGCTTGCCATTAAGAAAGTAATGGATTTGTAACCAAACACAATTGGTTTAAGGCACGGTTGTAAATTAAATCCCATTTTATTTCATTTGTTTATCAGTGACATACTCCAAAAAATAGCAAAAGATAATTCACAATCCCCAGCAATCAAAAATAAAATCACAATTGGAGGTTAAAAAAAGCAATAGAAGAACAAAAAAAATTTTGCAAAAAATGGGGTTTAAAAATAAAAGTAAATCCAAAATTATGGTATGTAAGAATAGGAATAAATTCAGCAGAGAAAAGAGATTGTGAAGAGAGGGGAATGAATTCCAAGTTGTAAACAAGTTTGATTATTTAGGGTAAGACTAAATAACAATAGAAATGGACCGAGCAAAGGAAAAATGTGCTAGGTATGTGAAAATTGGCTAAATAGCATAAGAACATGCTTAGAAAAAATATTAAATATGAGAGTAAACTGGCTTAAGAGAATATATGCAGCAACAACAGAATCAAGAATAATGCATGGAATAGAGTTTGAGGGACTGAGAAAGGTGGGAATGTATAGATCAAATTCATAGGTCTTTTTGCACAGTAGTAAAACAGATAGTGAAATATTAGAACTGGATCCAAGTATAGGAGGAAGGAAATATTGTCAAAGACTGTTTTTGTGCACAAGAATCAGCAAAATGGAAAAGTATTAAAGGAAATTGTAAGAGAAGTTGGATTGGGCAAGCTAAACAATCAACAGACGATAGGGGGATAAAAACTACGGCATAAAGTGAAAGTTAGAATATACAATATAGAGAAACAAGAAATAATAGGTAGCTTAAGTGATAAGAGAACTTAAGTATTATAAAGAAATAACAAAAGAATGCAGAAGAGATTAATACGTTGATGTCTATGAAAAAATGGAAAGTTAGGGTCTAGCATGGGCAAGAACAGGAACAATGTTATTAAAAGGTCTAAAAATTGATAAAGATCTATGCCCACTATGTGGCAATGTCAATAACATTTTACACTGATTTTATTTATTTATATATTTTTTAATTTGAATTTGTGCAAAAATTCACGTTTTGAGACATTGCCATAAAGAATCTTGCAGAAATGTACGTTATGGTAGGGATGGTATAATGTGGTGGCAGCGTAACTGTAACAACAGAACTTACATTGTGTGTGTGTGTGTTTTTTGTGGCTAATTTGAATTTGTGCATAAAATTCACATTACAATTGGGAGAGAAATGAGAAAGGAGAATGAAAATGTGCACCATCATGTCTGTGTTTGATGGTGGCGGCAGCAGCTTAGATGTAATGATGATTATGGATACAATTTTCTATTAAGAAAACATACTTAATAAAATATATATGATAAATGTTTCACCCAATTCGAATTTATATGTAAATTCATTACTTAATATAATATATTGTAAAATGTTTTATCAAATTCGCCTTAAATTCACATTGTGGGCAGCACAGAGAGGCAGAGAGAAAACTGTAAAGTTCTGGCATAGCTATGTGCGGCCTGAGGAGGAGAAATGAACTAACTTCTCTCTCTCTTTCTGCTTGACCATTGGCTTTCAATACAACATTACGTCCAACCATCATGTGAAAGGAAGCCATTTAATTTTATTTTAGTCTCTAAGAGTAATTTTATTCCAAAGAGAATACTCATAGGCCTATTAACGCTAATTTTTTATGCGAAATGAAATGCACAAAATCTACCACATACATTGCAACCTTGATGAAAATCTCCAGGCACACAAAGTTTGAATTTTTCCTTGCATAGTATTCAGAAAGTATATATGTGAATACAAGGGGACCCCCCCCAGTTTTGGAACATTAATATTTTGGAAGAAAACCTTTTCTTGTATTCGGATAAATATGGTATGTTACCATGTATGTTCAAGTACAAGACAGTATTTTTGTCCAAAATATTAATTTGAGAATTAGAAGTCACCTTGCATTCATGATGTGTTTTTCAAATAGAATTTGGAAAAAGTATGTTACAAACTTTGCAAATTCAGCAGTGGTGTAATAGGGGAAAAATGTCAAGGTTACCGCCAAGTCATGAGGTTATGTGGCAGAGTTGTGTATTTAATTAGTGCCACTAAGCTGCAGAACATGAAATTAATGCAAAATTAATTGTTATGGGTATCTTAAATCAAAATTTGCAAAAAATAATAAAAAAAATTGAATTTTTTGTTTATCAGCAAAAAAAAAAAAATCCCTTGAACTTTTAGCTTCAATCACCAGTCATGCTTTCTACTGTCAGAGCCTTGTAAATGTTTCATGTGACCATTTAAATGTCCGTACATGCACTGTCTGCAGCCCTTTAATCCTGCTACACACACTTCCAAGTTACACTGTTTTGAAATGTGTTATGGTCAGGACTATCAGCCATATATTTAGAATGTTCTGTTGGGATTTAAATTTGCGCAAAATTATTGACTTTAAGCTTGTTCAAAGAGGTATGGTGAAAGGCAATCAGAAAAATATTGCTTGTAAGAGCGTAATGACCAGACTTGCAAAACAGGAAATGTATGGAATTAAAAGTTTTTCAAATTCAGTATCCAGAAGTTAAACATGAATTCAGCATATTGCATTTGCTTTGTGGAGTAACACAGCCAATAATGTTTATGTTAAGGAAACCATATTAGCTTGGGGGTACTGTAATAATTATTCACAAGGTACCTACTTCATAATTCATGGCATAAAGACAATTCTAGCGTGGTTACACTTCACTTATTAGGATGTAGGGAAGATGTGACTTGTCCTATTCTTCACTATTTTCCAGGGTATGTCTGTTAATTTTGCCAAGCTATATGTATATTTAGTATTGTATCTTTTGATATACTATGAAAAAAAAATAGTTTTTTAAACTCATTGAATTATCTGTTATACTCATTCCTTTTAATTTTTTCACCACATTTTAGAGTACCTAAAAGGTCATGGTCATGAGCCATTTTAATAATCAATAATTTGATTTCAGTGACATCAAAGTTCAGCCGATATGAAGACTCCAACTCTGATTCATCTGCTGAAGAGAGTGATGAAGGTGAAGGTTCTAGTGGAAGGACATCTGCAGCAGAAAATGAAGCAGCTGAACAACCTGAAAATGATCCTGATGTGTTGGTTATGGGAGCTGAAGATGAGGAAGATAGCTTAGAAAAGCTAATGGATGAATTAGAAGAGGAAATTAACAGAACTGAGACAGATGTGCCAGTAACTAATAGTAAAAAGAAAAGTACTCAAAAATCATTAGTAAATAAAGTGAATCCATTAAGTGAGAATACAGAAAAACTTAAAAAGGACACAGTAAAACTTTCAAAAAATAAAAATGTTTCCACTATTGGAGAAAAAAGCAAAATTAAAGTCCCTGTAAAGATGAAGATATCAACTGGTGAAAATAAGGTTTTACGCAGTGTAAGTCCAGTGCAGAATAAAAGTGTAAATACCTCAGAAAATACAAGTCATCATAAACCAAGCAGTAAATTTTGCAAAGAGCCTACCTCTGTGCATGAGTCACCAAGTAGGCACATTTCTAAAGACATTTCCCCCAAAAGACGCTTAAGTCCAATAAACAGCAGGCGTTCAAGATCTAGATCCCGTTCACCTCTGCTGCCAAAACGATCCAGATCTCGCTCCCCAAGGACAAGGTACTACTCACCACCATCAAGATTACCTCCTTCCCCAAGAGGACGATTTTCTAGATCACCCATTAGATCTCCAAGACGGTCAAGATCCAGATCTCCTATAAGATCCTACATATCTTCCAAGGAGAAACGCTCAAGATCACCACCTTGGTATCCTCCAGCCAATCATCATTTGGCAAGATTATCTCCCAGACGATCTCTTTCTCCTCATGCGAGAAGAGACTTCTCCCCTAGAAGATCCATATCACCAAGATCAAATAATATTTCCCCTGTTAGGTCCCCAGGTCAATCTCGTTGGCCTCCATCTCCCAGAAGGTCACCACTTCATCCCCGTAGATCACCTTCACCTCCTTTCTCCAGACGACCTCGTTCAAGGTCAAAAAGAATTTCTCCATCACCACCACGAAGACCAGTTTCTTCTCAGAGGAGAAGGTTATCACCTTCACCAGTAAGAAGAAATCCATCACCACCTCGCAAATATTCACCATTACGCAGAAATCCGTCACCTCCTCGCAGTCGTTACTCACGATCATTGTCCCGAAGCCCTTTGCCTAGAAGCAGGTCTCCACCAATGAGTAGACCATTACATCCAGTTTCACCACCTCCTCTTTCACCAAGGAGAAGACTATCAGGCTCCCCTCGACGACACACCTCTCATTCTCCATATAACAGATTACCTCCAAAACGACTATCTCCTGCTGTTCGTAAATCATCACCATGGTCACCACCAAGACAAGTTTCTAATAGATATTCTCCATCACCAGCACCTAAACAGCGATCTTCCTCACCATACAGCAGACAGAGGCGAAGATCTAATTCTGTGGGTAGGGAAACACATCGAAATAGGCCACTGAAAAGGATCTCGCACTCCCCAACAAGAGATGTAAGGAAGCCATTGCAAGAATCTAGAATGGCTAATATCAGCTCAAGATCACGCTCTCCACCAGCTGTTGGACGTATCATCCCTAACTCAAGAAGTAGGCATGGAACTAGAAGCCCAAGGCGCTCATTGTCTCCACCAAGAAGAAGTATGAGTAGATTATCAAGTCTCAGCTTAAGCCCATCACCAGAACGAACTGCAGTGAATGATTCACATCGATATAAGTCACCCTTAAGGGTCACAGACTACAGAAACGTACCTGTTTCAGCCCCAAAAGAAAGTAAAAATGTATTACTCCATGCTTCAAGGGAAGGGAAGGGCATCAAACCAAGGAACCGTCTGTCACCAGTGCCCACAACTGCTAAGGTGTGTGCTAAAAGTAGGTCAAGTAAGCGAAAAGAGACTAAAAATAAGTTACCAAAAAAGAACAATAAGGATGAAATAAAAACTGATTCAACTAATCTTTCCCAAGACAAATCTCGTAGTACAAGCACAGAAAAGTACCCTTCAGATGCTGTTGGTGCTAAACAAAACAGTGAAGTGAATCCAGAAGTGCTTTCTGTCTTAGAAGCCAGAAGACGTAAATTTGAAACAGTAGAACCAGTGAAGCCAACTGCAAAAAAGATATGTCTGAAAGCAGTTAGGTCTGAGCAACGTGAGGAGAAGGACCACCAACAATTTGCCAAAGAAAAAGAGGAAACTTTGTTAAAGACATCAGATTCTGAGAGCAGGCTTTTGGAAGGTAGTGAAGATGACTTTTATGATTTAGATGATCATGAACCATTTCCAGAGTTGGATTTCCTCTCTAGTGATGAGAGTGATGTTGATAAGGAAAGCCGTTTTAAGTCATCAGATCAAACATCAGTCACTGGAGATGGCACAGTAAGTATTTTTTTTTGAATTTTTATGTTAAATTGACATGTACAAATGGACTTTGTTTAAAAATTGTATCTTCTTGCTACTTTATGAAACATTTCAATTGTGGCAATATTTCTATCCATGCTAAACCATTTCTTTTTGATAAACTCTTTTCTCCATTTCACTTCCTTTACATTTAACCACATCTTTATTTCCACCACATATAGGACATTTAGAACAACTACAGTTACTTAAGTTTTTCAGGAATAAGATAAAATGTTAGGCAACCAAAATTATTAATTACTGATACCTCATATTTTCTCGGTGTTAATGGGACAGGATTTGTGTCTAAATTCTATAAGCTTTTATCATAAAATGTGCTTGAGCAATTTGACAATAATATGTGTTACATTATTTGCTGTTTTGTATATTGCAATTGAAACATGCCTGAGAATTTTTGTGTGAGTATGAGAGGTAATTAACAACTCAGTATATAATCCCAGGTGCTAAATGACTCAAATTAGCATGTACTAAGGCATTCTAAAACAATATATAAAGCTCTTTCTCTGAAGTCTACTTGATAACATTGAGAAAATTATGAATTAAGATTGTTTGGACTGCCTCTGCGGTCAAGTGGTCAAGCTGACTTCTCACCCAGAGATCCAGGCTTGGGTGGGGAATTTTTTTTAACCAGAATTATTCTCTATCCCCCACAGAGTTTGGAAGTATGCATGTGAGAGCAAATGTGTGCATGTGTGTGTTTAATATATAAAATGGTTAATTTAATGGCAATAACTTACAGTGAATATATAAGATCTTTTCACAAATCGAAGCTCCCAATATGACCATAGAAGTTAAGGAAGCTACATAAATGAAACAATAAAAAAAAAAAATTGTTTAAGGATGGTGAATTTGTTTTTGTTAACACAATTCCAGCTTTGTACGTGTTTTTTTGATATTAAAATTTAGATTTACTTTCTTCACCACTTGGGTATAATAAATAGAGGAAGTGATTATTCCAACCCAAAATTTGATGCTAAAATTTCAACAGAAATCGGTGTGGTAAGGTCTCCTTAATCCATAAAGGGCACTTTTGGAAATAATTCTGTTTCTAACATGTTGCTCTGCAGAGAATGGAAGTTGTCAATGTTTGCAATCTATGTTTTAAAGATCATTTATATTGAGTACTATGAAGTTGATGGATCATATTCAAAGTCATGGGTAACCTCTTCTTATGAATAATTTGTTAATTTTTTAATGGTCAAACCATCCATTGTTTGGGTGTTTAGCATGCAACACGAGGAGTTGAAGATCTGGTGCTCCTTGAACCTTCACTGAATATGGGATGCTGGTTGAGATTCGACCAGGAGCTAGCTCTAATATACAATTTTATAGGACCAACCATTTTGAATCACACTATTGAGAACTTCCTTCCTTTCTCTGTTCTGTTAACAGTCAAGAAGCAAAAACCACAAGACTCGACTACTTTTGTATTTACCTCAATCCATATTTAATGGATTTTTTGTTTTTTGCCATGCAAATTGTTATATTGTTTTGCATCACTCAGTGCTTCCCACCCACCATAGAGTCTGAGAGGTTACCCCACTAAGATCAAGGTTACACGGAATATAGCAGGTCCCATTTATATTGCAAATCTGAGTTGTGATTTCCCGACTTGGTACTGACTTAGCTGAAACTGAGCTATTTGGGACACAGAGTTGGCAGATTTCCAAGAAGGAAACCTTTTCAACCTGAATCTCCTGAGTTACTTTGCCTCATTACACTGGGGCATTTTCAGGAACTTGATGAATGTTCACCGTTGCAGTTGATGCATATTGGAACTGAGATACATGCCCCATCATGTGGGATGTCACCTGATGCAGGTGGACTTGCCATTGCAGAATTCCCTGGTATGGCCAAAGCATGACATTTATAACATCTTAGCAGTTTTGGTACATACGGCCTAACCTCAATGGATTCATACCCTGCTTTAATCCTTTGTGGGAGATCTACCTGATCAAAGGTAAGAAACAGGGCATGGCTAGGCACAAATTCTATATTTATGTTTCGTTGAACAGATGTGACACCTTGATTTATAGTATTTTCTTGTGACCATAGGCAATATTTGCAAAATGGTCAAAATCAGTGTTTCATTTAAACATCACAGTGCTAATGACATCACATTGTGTAAACCCATATGTTAGTTATATTTTCAATAGTTCAATTTTCCTCAGTGTGGGCTCTTTGTGGTGAGGGAGTCAGTTGAAATACCTAGGCTGTGTAGACTGTGTGTGGAGACTTGTGTCTGTGGAAAGGAATATCCTGGTTGGTTAAGTGTTATGTATTCTATTTTTGCAGTAACTAGGGTGGGTGTGTAACTTAATACTCCACTTTGGTTTCTGCTTCACCTTAATGGGAGGCTAGGGACTAACCTACCCCTAGCCAACCAGCAAGATGCTATGTCAAGCTCCAAGGTGAGTGGGGTGGTGGGTCCTTATTACAGTAAGGTTCTCTCAGGTTTCATTCAAAGCTTTTGACATCAACATCAGTCAGTAATAGCACCTGTTAAATTTGCAGCTGTATATAGCACTAAGTAACATCGCCACCAAAACCATTGATGACCAATAAGATTGGTAAGCCAATAATATATAATACACCTAATATAAAGTTCAAGACCAGCTGTGAGAGAACAACTTCCTCAAAGAAAGAAAAGTCTGCTCCCAAACAATAAAGGGAAACAAAAGTCCATATAAATCTCCATGCAGATCTTCTTTTGAGGAATCTTTAGGAATGATTCGGTGGACGACTTTTAATTTCACCTATTTCTATTTCCAATCGGTTTGAGGTTCTCGAACCAAAATTTTCTATTGGAAAGGGATCCTTCCCTATGGAGTAGGAGGATTTTGACCTCTTTGCCAAAATGTCAGGATTAAGAGGCAGGACCCTGTAACAGCAGAACTCCTGTAAAAGGTATTAGCTATGTAAATCAGTCATGTGTTAATGGAATCGTTTAACAATGAGTCAAAATGTTTCAACTTTTAAACACTCGTGTGTTGCTTATGTGTGTTCCTCTAGCTCGTATTCAGGAATCTCTGCAACTGCTAGTCAATCTTGCAGAGGTCCTGGCATATGAAATCTGAGCAGTAGATTTTTTTTTTTTTTTTTAATCTCTATCAAGGGTATCGTTTAATATTTAGTTATTTTTATCTCCTTTTTTCACAAATTTTTTCGAAATAAGTTTCCTAAATTTACCTAACTCTGGCTAGTGCCTTGATTAGGTTTATATACATTGAATTTTATATTTAACTTTCACTATTATTTATATTTGTGTTATTTTTATATTGATCTTTATCTGTAGATTTTACCATGATTTGTTTCATCATCATCATCATCAACTCTTCATGGATTAGGAGGATTCTCCTGTTCCGGCCTCATATTTCTTCCCATCTTTTAACTGGTCTTCCTATCGTTCTGTAGCCTAGAGGTTTGTATTTGTATGATTGAAATGGAATGCGAGAGTTATCCATTCTTTGTAAATGGCTTTCCCATTTTTCTCTATTTATTTGTATCCTTTCTTTTAAGCAAAAAATGTCTAATTCTTTCCTTATGTCTTCATTTCTAATATGATCTTGTCTGGTGCAACCTTTTACTGCTCGGAGATATTTCATTTCTGCCGCTTGTATTTGGCTCCAATCTTTCTTTTTAAGAGTCCATGTCTCCGAACCATACAGTAAAACTGGAACAGCCATTGTCTTATAGAATTTTAGGTTTGTATCTTTTCGGGTTTTCCTTTTTAAGGTACGAGCTATTACTCCACAAATATATTGGAACTTACTCACTTTATTATTTATTTCTTCATTGTTTGTCTTAAAGGTTACATTACAACCCAAGTAGTTAAATTTTATCACCTGTTCTAACACTTTATTGCTTAACACTATCTTTGATCTTTTTATATGTTTTCCTATAAATGCCATTATCTTTGATTTTTCTATTGATATACTTAAACCATAATCCTGGATCAATTTTTGTAGCTTGTACATACTTATTTGCAGCTTATCTTCTCGGTCTTGTATTAACATCATGTCATCTGCAAAGAGTAGCATATTTAAGGCATTATCTTTATTTATTTTTATTCCTAATGGTATTTCATCTTTTAATTTTCTGAGAATATCATCCATATAAATATTAAATAAAAGCGGAGATAAACTACATCCTTGTCTTAAACCATTATTAATTATCATATCTTGTGATAATCGTCCATTTCCTAAAACTATTTTTATTTTTGTTTCTTGGTATATATTCCTGAGTACATCTATCAATTGTTTTGGGTATCCTTTTTTATCTAATATATGCCAGAGTCTAGTTCTGCTTACCTTATCAAAAGCTTTTTCTAAATCTACAAAAGCTATATGTGTTTCTAAATTATATTCTCTTCTCTTTTCAATAATTTGGTTAATAGAAAATATATTATCGGTGCAGGATCGTCCTTTTCTAAATCCCATTTGGTTTTCTAATAATAACGGTTCTGTAATTATACTTAGACGTTTGTTTATGATTTTTGTATACAGCTTATAGCCTGTGTTCAGGAGACTTATACCTCTGTAATTACTACATACATTTCTTTTGCCCTTTTTAAATATATTGATGACGTGTGCATCGTACCAGCATTTAGGAATTCTATTCGTTTTCCAACATTTGTTGATAAAATTAAGCAGTCTTACATTTAATTTATCTCCTCCATACTTTATTAATTCTGCATTTATTCCATCTGGTCCTGGAGCCTTTCTATTTTGCATGTTTTGTAAAGTTAATTGTAATTCTTCTTCGGTGATTAAATCTATAGATGTTTTAACTATTACTTGGTCCTCTATTGACTTTCCATTTTCTTCTAATTTATACCATAGTTCCTTATAATATTTCAACCATTCTTCTTCAGATATATTGTTTATTCTCACTTTGTCTTTCTCTTGTTTTGTTAACGTCTTAATCACTTTATAGGCAAATTGTTGTCTGCCATGTATGTCGTTTTCTATCTGGCTAATAAAATTCTCCCATGAATTCTGGTGTCCTCTTCTTGTAATTGCCTTTGCGATGTTTCTTTTTTCTTTATAATTTTGTCTTGATTCTTCAGTTTTATTTTGTAGAAGCCTTTTATACGCTGCTTTTTTGTTGTCAATAGCTTGTTTAATTTCTTCATTCCATATTCTTAAGCCAATTTTTCTTCTATATATATTTCTTCTTCCAATTGCTTCTTCTGCTGCTCCTTTGATTGCTTTAATTATATTGGACCATTCTTTATCAATATGTTCTTCTACTTTTGTATCTTCTAGGAAAATGTTTAATCTTTCTTGGTAAAGCCTCCTGATACTAGGTTCTTGAAGTAGGTTTATTTTGAAAACCGTTTTATTTTGTTCCTCGTTTGCCCTTATTTTTGATTTTTTCCATCTTGTCCATAATTCTATTTTAGATATCACTAAATAGTGGTCGGAGGATATATCACAGCCCCTGTAAACTCTAGTATGTATAATCTGTGATATTAATTTTTTATTTACCATAATATAATCAATTAATGATCTTTGACCACGTGCATTCCATGTATATTTATGAACATCTTTTGTTCTAAAAAATGTATTTGTTATCTTAAGTTCATTAAAAGTTGCAAACTGTCGTAATTGTTTACCATTTTCATTAATGTGGTCTTCTCCAAATTTTCCTACAATTTTAGGTATAGGTTGTTTCCCAACTCTTGCATTTAAATCTCCAGCAATGATCATATATTGGGTTTTGCTTTTATTTACTTCTTCTTGTAAATGTTCATAGAATTCTAAAACCTCTTCCTTTTTTCCCTCTTCAGGACTATACACTCCCACAACAATTAGATGCCCTCTGGGGATTTTAAACGTTACTTGTATAATTCGTTCATTAATAAAAGTATAGTGTTCAATTCTCTTTGTCCATTTTTCATCAATTAATATTGCTACTCCTTTTGCTGCTCTTTGTTTTAATGAAACCCCACTATATACTAAAGTGTATTTCCCTATCTTTTCTGTACCTTTTAATTTCTTTTTAGTTTCTGTAAGTACCGTTATATTTACCTTCATTGTTTCTATTTCTTTTACTAATTCTTCTTCTTTTGTGGATATTCCTCTCACATTCCATGTTCCTATTTTTAATGGTTCTGCAATTCCAAATCGTGCGTCCTTTTTCTTTTGCTGTGGTCGAAATCCGATATTATCAATCCGGCTATTATTTTGAGGCTGTTCAGTATGTAAAATTTCACTCTGGCCGCGGTACGAACGCTGCGCAGAGCTAGTTCAGTGGTGGGGCTGCCACCTCTCTGCTCCTGAACTCGCAGATGCTTTTCGGGCATTTACCCTAGATGTGTTGTCTTCACCTCGACTTTCGAGTCACATCCACCCGTTGTGCCAGTTTTGGTCCACCCCGAGTATTTTATTTCCTCGGTACCACCTATATCTAGGAGGCATTCCCCGATCCGCCACCTGGGGAGGCGCCCGATGGGGGATTGGCACTGAACCCCTCACGGGATGATTTGTTTCATATGGGGCTAATGACCTAATAGTTGAGCACCTTTGAACACCAACATCTCTCTCTCCCCTTCAGTTCAATATAAATTAACTTATCATGACCCAGTTCCTTTAGATACAGAAGTTTGTTGAAGTCTATAAGCAGATATGAATTTATTTAGCAAAGTATTTTTGTGATGCTTCTTAAAAATGTTCCTTATTGGATCTCATGATATAAGTATAGATTAGATTGTATTCTGTAGGTTCATGATGGCCAAGGAAGCCTTGACATAGAATGTGTCAAACTGTATAAAATTAAATACACCAAGTATTTAAATACTCTATTTAAAGTGTCGCTTTACAATTAATACTAAACATCTTAAACTTTCAGGTTTATTAAAATTTAAGACGGGTATTAAACGTTAAAAAGTATATCTCTTGACTTTCACAGCCCATGTCAGTACAAAGTGCTTACATAATTGTATACAAAGGTGTCCAAATATAAATAACTACATTCCAAATTATTAAATATTCACATGAAAAATTTGACATTGTCATTTCTAAATTGTTATTACTCAGGCCTGGATTTATATGCACTAAAAATGTCCAAAATATGCAAAAATTAAAGAAAGTGAACTTAAAATCATTTTATTCATATTTTAATTTTTTTATATAAGTCTTCAGTGTTTTTTTGAAGAGAGACTTTGTCTACTATCTGTCAAAATGAGTTTGTATGCAGGGAATGATTTTTCTAACTCAATTGACGTGATTGGACAGCATTTATAGTTTGCAAAAGCTTTAGAGCATTCATTTGGCAAAGAAACCTTATCTCCACACATGTATTGACTAATTAATTGAATCTTCTGTAGTTCAGGGTTCAAGTTCAACACACTTTCTAACTTCCATTCAATGTTCTCCCCAATTTCGCCTGGAATGGAATTCAGTGAACAAACTACTTTCTGGACAATTCTGAGCGAATCATGAAGGGATATACTACATGATTCTAGGCCCTCAATGGCTTTTTTAAGTTTAGAAAAATATGCATGGATAAAATTCACATCTTGATAAATCATATCACTTTCAAACACTACTTTTGCATCACGGACTTATGCATATTGTCTTCAAGTGCTGCAACCCCTTCTTTTACTGCATAAGAAAACTCCGGGTAAAACAAAATTGCAGATGCCCCTTACCCCTCCTACTCAGTAAGGACAGATGCAGGAGGCAGAGAAACTTCAGGCAGGCAATCTATGTAGAACTGGATAGGAGTTGCTGCTTTCAGAAATATTTTCCCCACTTGCAATTAAATTGTTTACTGCTGGAAACTGTGTATGTATTTCTTCTGCGACATGTTCATGTGCTAAGTAGGTTATTATGTGCATTAGATTTGGATTAAACACCTGAAGGGCCTTTGCTGCTTTCAGCATTTATGAAGCCACATCTGTGAGTAATACAAGTACCTTGCAGCAATTATTCTCAGTTTTAGATGGCCACAGTAGCCGCAGAGAACCATTAGTAAATTTTACTAGGATTGGTTTTCTCTAGTACTTTTCGCGCAAAAAGATGTGATTTGCCAGGTTTGTCTGGATGTAGCTTATCAACCATGAAATTTGTTTTGTAGCAGCCACATGAATTGATTGTCTTATCACAGAGCTCCAAATAGAATTCCCTTTGATATCAGAATGGATGGATTGCATGGTAACTCATATAGTGGAGGTATATAGTTTTTTCTAAGAATTGATTTGTCTGGGATATTTTGATTTACTCAATATTTTTCCAGAAATAATTGCAGAGTTGGATTATTTAATTTATCCCATGGAATTGCTGAATAGTGCCTTATAAAGATCGGCTGAAAATGTGTTAACAGAGGACTTGGGTTTTTACCTGTGTAAGAAGAAGTTGTGATGTGCTGTTCTTCCTCCCTTGTGCTGAAATGTGTGCAGCGGTTTTTGTATGTTCAAGTTGAAATTTCTTCTCACATTATTTCCTTCAAGCAAACTTGGCAATATACTATTGTTCCATCTGTTGAGTAGTCACATGTTTCAAAACTTGTTTGCCTCATCATCAGCATTCTCCAATTGATGTATAATTTTTCTTAATGGTTTTTGAAGCAGTAGCCCAGTCAGAAAAGTGTATAACATTAAATGATAAATATGAAATGATAAATATGATTAATCCTGAGTTGAAATATTAAACAAATTAATTTTATATTTGTAGATGTGCCGAATTAGAATTAAAGTTAGATTTTGCTATTACTTCTTATATCTTTGTAGTAAGGGTGTTTTCCAACCCCTAAAACCTCCCCGGCTATGGCTCTGTATTCAAAAGGTTGACTTTGATGATGAATTGTGCTTTGTTATGTAGTTAAAGGATACTGTGTGATGGCAAGTTGAAGTTCATTTAATTATTTTGTTATTGTTGTTGGTCTTTCTTTTTATATATATTATTCCCATAATTCAGTACCTTGCAAGTTTTACAAGGGTTTTATTTAATATGTTAATGGTTTGATGATCAGAAGCTATGGACAAGGCAGATGTGTATGTCTATATTTAATAATTCTTAGATGTTTGTTCAGTCTTGTTTACAAATTGCTCTTAGTTTCTGGAATCGAAACAAGAGCTTAGAACTACCCAGAATAAGGTACACCCCTGGAAAAGGCTTTATCTGGGTAACTTGCCCTGAGATATGAATTTAGGATCTCTTGAATGTAAGGCATATCTCATGCCATACCGTGAAGGTGATAAGCACTTTTGTTGGTAGGCAGTCATATAAGTTTTTAACTTTTTCAAAATTGTTGTTTATTGCCATTTTGAATGCATTGGTATTGTGTGAAGCCAGTTCCTACTAATGGTTAGACTTAATTAGCTTTTTGCATATATTTTGTACAATTTACATTAGCACACAAGCAAAATGTCATTTACCAACAGAAATAATAAAATTCTTCATATGAAATGTAGGTATTTAAGATATATTTAAGATTGTGTGTTAGATGCAATTTTCATCTTCATATAAATATAGGTATTTAAGATTTATTTAAAACTGTATGTTATTAGATGCAAACAGAAATTGAGATGTAAAGAAAAATCTTTGTAGGCCATTTCACTTTTGCAGCTGATTATTTATTTATACTTCCATTTTTTATTGTGAATGAAATAATTTGTTTTATACTAAAATTGTATGTCCCTGTACTAACACTTAATTTGCATTGTATATAGCCTGTAGTAAAGGAGTATTTTCTGTATATATTTTGATCTGAACTCCTAAAGGCAAATTTCACTAAAATGCAAAGAGTATGCTTTTTTCACAAAGAGAAGTAGAGTTCATCAAAGAACTAATAACCAAGATGGGGGCTGAAGTTTTTAAGATGACTCATACACAGGAGGCTTGCATTTTATGACCTGTCTGTATCCTTTCTTACTGAAATTTTTTCCAGGTTTTCTTCAGTCTTCATAACTGGTAAATGCCTTGGAGGCGCACTGTTGAATCAAGATAATCGAAAATTATGTATATATTCAAATTAATTTTATTTTTAGCCATATTTAAAAGAAGAAGAGCTGTACTTATAACAATTTTGTTTCTGCCTTTCTGCCCCTAAAATAACATTTTTCACTGTTTTTAATAATGATTGGATTTCATTTCAACGATAACTATGTTTGGCTTCTTGCAGTGTTCTTGTTTTATATAGTCATAAAGCTTTATTTGACAGTCCCTACTTTTGGGATAGCTGCAAGTTTTCTATCTGTATAAAAATAGGCATTTAATGTTTCCTTTCCAAATATCATTTCATCAGTCCACTACCTGCATGTTAAGCATTCATAAAATAAATTAAAAAAAAAAAAAACAACTAATTATTGTAATGAATATTTTCAGGTGGCAATCTTACCATTTTCAAAAATTCTGGATCGACCATCAGCACATGAAGAAAGAGTGGTGCAGCACAAAAAGGCATTAGAAGGTGCAAAAGTTAAGGATTCTAAGGAAAAAGAAGTGGATAAATCTCACGCAAAGCCAGGTAAGTTGTGTGCAAATTGGAGGTAGTGTGGTGGATTATGGATCTTTTTCTTGTTCATGCTTTAGATGCTTGAGTGGTATTGTGTTTAGATGGCACAATAGAGCAACGGTTCCCAACCGGTGTGCCCCGGCACCCTAGAGTGCCATGTGATTGGCTAAGGGGTGCCGCGAGATATTGAGATAAACAAAAAAAAATACCTTCTACTGAAGCCTTAAGTCTTGTAAGGTCTTGAAATAAAATAATTCATTCATTGTTCATCTTATTTTATTACAACATAATACAATAATTATTTTTATAATATTCACTAAAAGCTGTTTACAGTTTTTGTTTCTTTCAGTAATTTTGTGAATTTTATAAAGCTAAGTTATAATTTCAGATTAATTCTAATATTATCAAGAAAACTGATTATGTTAAAGCAGTATTGTTAAATGTGGTATTAATTTGACCATCACTGCTACTAAATTCCTCCAAACACCAATCAGTATTGTTAAGTTTAAATGAATAAACATGGTGGTCTACATGGTTTATGCACAATGTTCACGGGATGCTTGGCAGCTCTTGAAAAATGGAGTTAGGTTTTTGATGCTAGAAGTCAGGCTATTTCAGAAATATCACAAATACAAATTTACATTTCATGTTGATTTCTGTTTTCTTCAGTGATTCCGTACACTAGCAAGATTAGTAATAAGTTTTGTGATGAGTTAAGTACAAAGTTTAAAGTTGGTTCACAATAACCTAAGAACGTAACCAGAATGAAACCGAGTACGGAAAATCATAAAGGACACAAGCTTTGCTTCACAATAATCCAGTAACGAGAATAGAAGTGCATTTATTCTTCTTTTCCTGGTAAATTTTGTACATTGCAACTTCACTCATTTTTAACTGACCAAATGATACTTTTTATCTTACTCCAATTCAGCCAACATAATGAAGGTTAGCAAAAATTATAATTCAAAATAATTGTGACTAGTGGCTATTTTGTGTCATGGCCACTTAGAATATTCTCTAGATCAAAGAGTCAATATGCATCTAATGTGCTGTGCCCGGTAATGAGAACAAGAAACGTGAAACTCAGCCAGGATTTGCTTTCTGTTCCCAGGGCCCAGAAAGGCTTTCCATCAGCTGTGAACGCTTCCATTGAAATATATACAAGCCTTCAATTAAAAGACTAATGATTATGCTACCTTCGCACAGTCGAATTTGTCCTGTTAAAACATTTCAATATCCACATTCTCATTCTGGTTTCTGGTACAGCCTTTATTCATTATTAAATGAATTTAGTAAAATTGACATTCAAATTATATGAGTATATTTGTGGAGTCGGTTTTTGAATATTATGCCACTTACATTTTTTATTTGTGAGGGTCTAGTTTCAGAAGCTGTTTCTATTTTCAACCTCATGCCATTGCTGGATGCAGTTGCCTGCAGTCTCCTCTCTCGTGTAGAGTGATGAACTTCTTCATTAAGCGTCAATTGGCAGGGTTTCGTAGTTTATGAGGCATTCTTTATGTTTCCATATTAAGATGTTTTCTCATGTTGTAAGCTCCTTGTGACCTGTCATGACCTGTCTGCATGTAGATTGTGGTGGTTTTCTTTCCAAAAGTTAAATGCTACAGTTGATTCGACCTCTGGCTTGAATTTAAGATTTCTGAAGTGTTCTTTGGATTTGTTGAAGTTACACTGAAAAGTATGAGAGTTTGACATGCAGCATGTGTGAAAAATAGAGAAAGTAAAGTCAAATGCATCAGAGAAAAAGAGAGAAAGCAAAGACAAATGCCCAGTGTATCTAGTTATTTAGCATATTACATAAAGATGAATAATATGTTAAATTTAAACTAGTGCTGTTAGGTTTCTAAAAGGTATTCTAAGTAACCAATTGGATAAGGTTATGATTAACTGTTCTTCCACACATACCATGTGTAGGCTAAAGTTGGAAATATAGTCAACTGAAAAATTCAGTACCAAAGCCAGATTTAAACCACAAACCTTTGGGTTTCCATACCATTGCTCTAAAACTATCATGACGTGACAGCATTACATTAACTTTCCCAACTAATGACATTTTTCCCAGTAAAGTACAAGGTTTCTCAAATTCATCTTGAGATAACATATCTCGGTGGTTACTTAATAAGTACTTTTTACAAGTACAAAAATCCTTAGCAAGGCTTCCTTCAGAAAGGAAGTAAAACGGTGGTCCCATGTCATAGATTTATGGTGCATAAAAGAACCTCAAATCTGATAGAGGCCTCTGAGCAACATTTCTGGTCTTTCAGGCTAAGAACCATAGGAGTTAAAGAGCATTCATTTCTTCATGGCCTGTGATTTTATTTAACCACTGTTGGATAAAACAATGATTACACACATGCTGCGTGTAATCAAGTTGGAGAGACCTTTCCATTTGGATAATTGTTTGATAACAGTGCCAGCGGCCAAAGCATGTTCATTTTAAAATGCTTTTATTAGATGCCTGACTCCATTTTACTGTAAAATATTGTTTTAATATAATTTCAGATATAATTGAAAATTCCATTGATCTTTTTTCAATTTGTACATGCTAGCACTTTTCTTGAGAATTTATAGAATTTTAATCCTGGAAGTTACCAAAGGAATGGGAAAAGGAACTGCAACATTAGGGGGTGTAGTGTATTGCCTTGGATAAAATACTCTCATAGTGAATTTTTGTAACATTTATTCCTTTATTTTCAGGAAAAGAAATAAAGGATTCTGAAGATTCTTGGGAGAAAGATAAAGTGGGTGTATTAGCACAAGGAAACAAGCAGTCTAAGACTGCAGGTGGTGATGAGCAGATTAATCAAGATGATGTTCAAGATGATAAAGAAGAGGCAATGAAATCAAGTAAAGATGGAGATTTACGCACAGAATTAAGCAGGAGGAGAGCAGAAAGGCTTACAAAGGTGCATTGTGAGGTTTATATTAAACTATAAGAAAAGCAAATATGTTATTATATTGGTGATGTTATTACTAAGGGTTTTGTGTTTTATTGTTGGAACTAGCTGAAAAATTCAATGTCACAGCCAGGATTTGAGCACAGTTGTGGCATTGAGTTTTCAGCTAGTTCCAACAATAAAAAGCAAATATGTGCTTGTGTGCTGTTAAAGGAGCACTGAGCTAAAAATAACATGAGATCATAGATGGAAAACCACAGATATAAAATTAGAAACACAGTAATGTGAACTAGACCTTTCTGTGAATAATGGTTCCTGAATTACATACCCTAATGCATGGATAGTGCCGATATATCTGATGTCATACTGCTGTGCTGCTATGGTGAGTGCAGTTTTGTCACATCACATCCACTGTATTTAAGTTCCAAATAACAAAAGTACCCTTCTTTTGCTTCCTCTGTGGTTGGCTTCTTTTTGCTAAGTGAACCTTAATTCTTGGATTTATTCTTCCAATCAGTTATGTTACTACCGACCTTATTTTATGGCACTTCATCAGTTATAGAAGCAAGTAGCTGTTGCCTCTCCAATTACTGACTTTTTGCTGTATTTTCTTTTATATATCCATTTATAGAAAACACTAATGTCACAGCTACAAATTCTTTTTCATGGTTGTTGTGGTCAATAGCACCAACCATGGACCTTGCATGCATACCCTCAAAACTAAAATGCACTCATTTCGATAGATACTGTAGTCTTTATCTGTGTAACATTTCTAAGCTTCAATGTCGTCATGGCTCAGATTATCTAAAAGTCATCTTTCATAATTCTTAATAAGGTAACATGAACACTGAAGTTATATTTAATCCAATTCCTGGAATGGGCATCTTCTTCCCTATATTCTACATGATTACATGAAGTGAATTTCTGTTGGTTTCCCAAGAATGTATCATTCACTTTTGGCAAACATTTTCTGTATTAATTTCATTAATGCTTTTCCCACATGCCAAATGTCAAATTCATGATGGATGTGTGGAAATGTTCTTGTTTTAGCTCTGACTCCTATATGGCTGTCATATAAAAACAATTTTATAGGTAATTTTCACATACTTCACTTAATACCTCTTCGTAAGCATTCTTCTCCATGTCTCCTGTTACCATTCCTTTCTTAGTATTTTAAAATTGAGTATTATGCAAGTACTTAGAGTAATTATAGTTCAAGTATCATATTTTGTCGAGAAACCAGGGGAGTCACACTGTCCATCTCCAGCCAAGCACAAATTCTCTTCAAGTGAAAGAGCTCATAATTTTTTTTCTTTTCTATAATCCATTCACACTGAAGACATGGAAAGACAAACTGTTTTACAAGTTTGTAAAGCTATGATTCAGAAAACGATCATAATTTTAAAATTTGTGCAAAGGCAGAAAGTAAGTTAAATGTAAGTCCACACAAATAAATTCCATCTGCAATACAAACATTTCCTGTGCTATATTTACACAAGCTCCTAATTTAGTTGTATTAGTGTCAGCCACAGGGCTACCACACATGTGTCATAAAGAGAGAGCAAACTCATAAACACTATTATGATGGACCTCACATGCCTATTTCTTTCCTTTGAAGGATAATTTTTGGTTTTCAATTTCTGAATCACACACTGGATGAATAGTAATTCTGCTCAGAATTAGAATGCTCTTCTGGAGCACTCAACATACATCTATAGGTATTAATATAAAAATAATAGTTGCAACCAATCTTCACTTATCTTTTGGAATCCTTGCCTGGACTAGTTTCGCAACGATTTCATTGCATTATCAACATATCCTTTTGGTCTCTTTTTTGAGGTTGTTTATTTACACTGTTATGGTTACTGCTACTAGGTGGATTGTGTACTAATACATTGCTAACTACTGGAATCAAAACAAATTTGGTAAGAGTGTCAATTGGAGGTATATCAAAATTCATTGCATGATTTCTATACTTTAATATAAATATTTTCTCCCAAACCATTAAATCTATGGGCCCATTTAAGTGTTTTAATAATTTAACATCTGGATTTATTTCATGATTAAATTTCCAAAAATGTTCTGCTACAGCTGATTTATCAATTTGTTTGTATTTAATATTCCTAAAGTGTTCTTTTACTCTGGTTTCCAAATGACGTTTAGTCTTACCAATATAAACAAGGTCACAATTTAAACAGTTTAATTGATAAATGCCAGATTTTTTATTTTTTGAAATTTCATCCTTTTTAGAAAAGCCTAACAAATTTTTTATACTATATTTATTTTGAGGAACCAATATTATGCCATGCTCTTTGAAAATATTTGTGAATTTTTTATTTGCCCAAGGGTGATAAGTAAATTTTTTAAAAATGTAATTATCTTTTATTTTCTTAAGCGTAGAAATATCTTTAATAGCTTTTTGATATTTAAACTTCTCAATTTTTTTATTTATTTATTTATAAAATTATAATGGTTTGGGAGAAAATATTTATATTAAAGTATAGAAATCATGCAATGAATTTTGATATACCTCCAATTGACACTCTTACCAAATTTGTTTTGATTCCAGTAGTTAGCAATGCATTAGTACACAATCCACCTAGTAGCAGTAACCATAACAGTGTAAATAAACAACATCAAAAAAGAGACCAAAAGGATATGTTGATAATGCAATGAAATCGTTGCGAAACTAGTCCAGGCAAGGATTCCAAAAGATAAGTGAAGATTGGTTGCAACTATTATTTTTATATTAATATTTGTGTTATTCTTCACTGTTACTAGCTTCTTTTTACATTTAAAAATACATCTATAGGATTTGTAACCCAGTTCACATTGCATAGTTTTGTTAACTCAATACATGCTGACGCAGTCTTCTTTACTTCACTAACCTTTAACTGTAACTTAGCAATGACACTGGTATTGAACCTAACATTGTCACTTATTACAAATTCTGAAATTAATTTATTCCTAAGAAGGGAACAATTCTTAATATTAAGATTTTGAATTTGTGTTATAATAATTTTAGCTAGTTATTCTGTAATTTGTTATAAGTGGTACATCTCTGTTAATGATAGAGTTGAATAAATTATTATAATTAAGAAGATGTATTGATCGAATAAAATCTACTAACTTATTATTCAACATTTTGTACAAAGACCCAAATATTAAGTCAGTACCACACCATTTACTCCAGGATATCTAAATGCAATGTTTGAAAGGAACAGTACTTTCAATACATCTGACAGGTTGAAGTCTTCGTGGAAGTAAACCCCACATACATTGGTTGTAGTTCTTTCTTCTAGTACTCAACATAAGTTCTTGTAACAAGTTGGAAACCTCTATGCAGGAAACCATAATAGCCCACATTTTTATTTTTGCTGTTAATGTTGTTACTGCATCAGGAGACATTGTAGCACGGCATATTAACACAGTATGAAAATAGAACTGATGGTAAAACTGTCTACACATGTAATAACAAGAACAAACATAACCTGACAACAATGGACAAGGTCTATTTCATTGTTATTAATAAAGCTTGTAACAGTAACCAGGGGATCACATTTACTATATATCTGTGAAGCTGCCTTACATGACAGTATGACATAATAGTTACTGGTGTTGCTGTGAGTGTTGTATATTAAAGACATCTACATGGCAATTAAAATTTATTTCTTGAATTCTGTGAAGACGTCATTCTGGATATGTTTTGGATAACTGGTAAACCTTAAGAGATAGACAAAAATTCTTTTCTCATATGAGAATTTGTCAACTCCTGGCTATCAACAGCTTTTAAAAGATTTGACATATTGCTTTAGGCTAGTGTACTCCCTTATTTCCCTTCTACTTATAAGGAAGTAATTATACTACTATTTTTGTTAGCTTCTTTTTATCTTGTTTAGCACAAAGTATAGGGAAGGATAAGCCTTGTAAGAATAATCTGTAGCAGAATAGCTAGAGAACATCATGTGAATGGAACATATCAGATTTTTTTTTGTTACGGCACCTTAATGTTTTGATTTAACCTTACGGTGGATCTAGCATTTAATAATAAATAATAACAGCATATACACAATTACAAAACTAGCTGTTGACAGGTGAAATTTTTACCAAAGTTTTTATGAAAGGGTGTTTTGGAATAGTAGTACATATGAATAGAATAGGTAAGTTGGATTTGTAACACTTTAAAGTATCACTTATGTATTGTTTTACCAAACTGGTTTCAAAGCCATATGGGCTTTATTGTTGATGGTTTCCAACTGAATATAACTGATGTGTTGAACTTCCATAATGTATTTTGAGGTGGCATTTTTGAAGTTGAATGTGTGGTATTGGTTTTTAACAGTGTGAATTTTCTCCCAGATGTCAAGCTCTGCTGCATATCTGGTGGTTTCGGCCCTTGGAAGTTTTAATTTTATTTGATCTTATATTTAATTTTAACTATCAATTTCATGGAAGTTTATTGATTTTAACACTGTTTTAAAACAGTGCACTGGCCCTGTAGTTGAATGCCCATTAAACCTCACTCATAATGATATGTATATCTGGCAGGTTATATAAGGAATATGTTTGGTGATATTTCATGGTTAGTAGTCCAGAAGTGGTTTGCGATAGCTGATTTATTAATTTGCTTATATATTACTGCCCTTAAGTGCTCTTTTAGTTCTAGTTTCAAGATATTGTTTTGTCTTTCCTTTGTAAAATTTGTTGTAATCTGTTGTGTAGATTCCTGATTTTTTGAGTTCTGGGATTTGCTCCTTTTAAGGTATTGCAGAGCATTTTTTGTAGGCTGAACTTATTTTGGGGTCAGTTGTAATTTTATGTTTTTTGAAAATATTTTAAACCTGTGGTGTAGTTTTTGATGATAAGTAAATTTTTTGTGATGTCTATGATTGGTTTTTGTTGTTTGAATTTTTTGATTGTTTAATCTACTAAGGTTAAAACGATTGTTTTTTCCTGTATACTGTGTGTTTGTATTCTTCTTTTAATGGTGTGTAGACCAGTCTGTGGATGGTTATTTGTGTTTGATCTATGTATTTTGTGATCCAGCATTCATTTTTTTGTTTTTTTTAACACAATCCTTGCATATTAATGCATACCATAGCCATGTTTATGAACACTTCACTTTTATTTCCCCTCTCTGTAAGGAGAACAGCGATATTCATGTGACTGGTATCCGTTGAAGACACCATTCTGAAGTTGATAGTTCATTTAGCACTCATCATAAATAGTCATTGCACATAATCCAGAGTTTGTTGGATTTCTTATATAGTACATTATAATAATTTTTTATAATACAAGTTTGTATAATTTTGTTTCTTCTCCAACTACCCCTTTTTCCCTACCTAATGTATGCTTTCACTTAGGCATGTTTTTCCCTAAGACCCCTGAAAAATATATGAACATAATTTTTATTCTATAGTGCTACAAATGGGAAGAATTTCAGTTTAAACTAGCCTCATATATATCTTTAGAGTGTTGCAATTGATGAGCATATACATATATACTGTATACACTTATTACATTTTTTATTTGGATGTTCAATTTAGTGTCTTGCATTTTTGAGCACTGTATCCTGTAGTTCATAAAAAACAATCTGGTAACCTTATGCTCATGACAAACTTCATGGAAACAAAAAAAAAACAGTGCAAATGTGTCAAAATAAACATGTGAGATTGCTCTGAATGAAAAATTATAAACTCCAAACTTTATAGCAGTTATAGAAAATCTTCCTCACAGCTCCAATAGAACATTTAGCATTTTACCATTACTGAAGCAGTAGTCAGGACCCGCCAGTGGTTAGACCACTCGCATCTCATCTAGATGGCCCAGGTTTGATTCCAAACGACACATGTGAGATTTGTGGTGGACAAAGCAGCACAGGGGTGGGCTTTCTCTGGTTTCTCCCAGTGCTCCATCTTCATTCCATGTACCACCAGTGTCATCGCCACAAGTAGATAAAGTGGGCATTAAACAATACCAAAAAAAAATCTGATGTTCCATTCACATGACTTTCTCTATATCTCTGTAACAAATTATTGTTAATAAGCTTATTCTTTTATTTATTTCATGCTAATCAAGAAAAATTAGCACAAATAGTCTTATTTCTTGCTTTATTGTAAGTAAAAAAGAAATAAGGGAGTACCATGGGTTAAAGTGAAAACCAAAAGCTGGTTGCTATGTGATTAAAGTTTGTTTGTTTGTATGGACATGAGTTGGCAAATTCCTGTATGAGAAAAGTATAAATTTTTCAAAGCTGAAACCAAAAACAAGGAATATCTCAAAAATAATCAACTCCACGAAAAAAATGTATATAACATAAATTGTGTGTTTAAATGTGCTCTACATTTTTTTGTGTTTTAAGTTTTTGTCCATCTCTTACGGTTTAGTAGTTATGCAAAATTCCATAAAATTCATCCAGAATAAAGTAGTCTTCAGAGGTTATTCCCAGAAAATTCAAGATATACATTTTGTTTGTCAGATAAATATCTTTAATATACAATATTTTAATCAAAATCATTAGAGCCATTGTTTAGAAAATCAAAATTTTCAAAATTTTTTTCCATGTAAAGGGTAGTTGGGGGTCGGCAGATTTTCTTGAAAATCTTCCTGTCGCTTCCTTGGAAGATACCAAACCTAAATACCAAGTTTGGTTTTTAAAGGGCTTTTCGCCCACAGACACACACACGGACATCTTTCTAAAACTGCTTTTTTTTTTATTCAAGAGGTCTCAGAACATGTATTTCCGGTGAAAGCTCGGTATAAAATTTTTTATACTATGTACTTAGTATGTATATAGAAAGTAAAAAGTAGGCAGGAAAAACAAAATTGAGTCTATCGCATAATAAAATAAGTATTTCTTACCTTGTAAGTTTTGTTTATATGCTATGATCAACATTTTAAATTTATGTAATGTGAGTTGGAACTAATAACACTGTTGTCACTTACTCACTTTGACATGTTTCGGGAAATGGTTGTTTTCATCATGAGGTGTCAGACACTTTACCAAAACATATCATAGTGGGTAAAATAAGTGATATTAGTCTTACTAATTTCATCTCAATTGAGTAACTTCAATAAACATCTCTGTTTATTTTTAGTTATTTTAAAGCTTACTTCAAAGTTGCATATTTTAACAATAATGGCATTGCAAGATTTTCCCCCCAGGGGCCTACTACGGTAGGTACGGGTTAGGCGCACCCGGGGTCCCGAGCCACCTTGACTCCCTCTGTGGGCAACCTCAGAGTGGTGAGGGAGCCAGAAGGTCAAAATGCCCACCCACGTGTAGGCCGTGCGTGGAGACCCGTGTCGGTGAAGAGGAATATCCTGGTTGGTTGAGGGTTGCGTACCTGAGCCTGGGCTTCTGTCTTTCAGTAACTGGGGAGGGTGCGCAGCCTAATACACCGCTTTGGTTTCTGATTTGCCTAAACGGGAGGCTAGGGACTAACCCACCCCTAGTCAATCGGCCAGGACTAGGTATTACACCGAACTCCAGGGTGAGTGGGACGGCGAGCCCGCTATATCCCCTGTGTAGCCCTGTCACCCCAGTGGGGTGACCCCTCGTTGGGCTGACCCCTCGTTGGGCTCCGTGGTGGGTGGGGAGCACTGGGGGATGAATTTATACAATTTTTTTTTATGGCACCAAAACTTAAACCCCCGATTTCAAATAAAGACGTTGGAAAGGAAGTAGTCGAGTCATGTGGTCCTCGCTACTTGGTTATTCATAGGACAGAGGAAGGTAAGAAGTTCCTTACGGTGAGCCCTTTTACTATCCAAAAGGGTCTCGATCCATTGCTGGTCCTGTTAAATCCTGCGTTCGAGCTCGCAATGGTACACTTCTTGTCGAAGCCAACTCCGCCTCGCAAGCTGCAAGAATACTTAAAGCCACCATGTTAGCCAGCTATCCAGTGAAGGTCGAGGTGCACAAGTCGCTGAACTCCTCCCGCGGTGTAATAACAACCCGCGCGTTGGACGGTTTGTCCATTGAGGAGATCCAAGAAAATCTTGCGACTCAGGGTGTCTCAGCTGTTTATCGGGTACAACGTAAGATCAACGGTGAATTCCTGCCTACTCGTACCCTGTTTCTTACTTTTGATCGGGTTGATCTGCCTCAAAAGATTAGGGCAGGGTATGAAGCCATCGAAGTTAGGCCTTATATACCCAATCCGCTGAGGTGCTTTAAATGCCAACGTTTTGGTCACACTAGTGAGTTGTGTACCGGCAAGTCCACCTGCGTCCACTGCGGTGACATCTCCCACGATGGGGCTTGTGCTTCAGCTCCATCGTGTGTGAACTGTAACGGGGAACACCCATCTAGTTCCCGAGACTGCCCCCGTTTTGCAGAGGAACGAGCGATCCAGGAGATACGGGTGAAAGAGAAGGTGTCCTTCTTGGAAGCCCGGAAGCTCCTGCGACTCCGCCAACCCTCTGCCCCGAGGTCCGGTACCTATAGCTCAGTTGCAGCTAAACCAGTACCGCGTCGGGAAATCGCAACACAGACCGGCGATATGAACGGGGCTACAATTGCGGAAAAGGTTATTTTAGCCCAAGCGCTGCCAAAGCCTTCGGCACCTACACCCAAGTTGGTATCAACATCTGCCAAATCCGCTAGCTTACAGAATAGTCCTGCACAGTTGTCACCGAAAGCCTCGACCTCTGGAACTAAAGTTGGTAAATTCACGACGTCTTCTGCCCCGGAAAAACAGTTTAAGACCAAGTATGTACGACAAGACTTCTTGAAAGAGAATGTGCAATCTATTACCAAGTCATCTAAAGGTAAGAAAAGTTCACGCAACTCCACACGTGTATCCTCCTCTGAAGGGTCATCTGGGGAGGAGGGCGTGAATCGGCGACGGCCGTCTTCGCCGATCAGCACATCCAATCGGTTCGAACTACTTGGACCTAAAACTGCTCTTGAAAAAGGGACCTCCCTTGTGGAGGAGATGGACCAGGAGGATTCTGCCGCCACTGCCAGAGGGACAGTGCGGAAACGGCAGGATCGTGCTCCTGAAAATAGTACTAGCCCAACGCCTAAGAAGAACAAATTGAACCGACCAGCTAATCCCAATCTGCAGAAGCGTCTTTCGATTTGAAACTTATCCCATAATATCCTCAATGGCTATCCTCCATTGGAACATACGCGGAATTCGACCACATCGACCAGAGCTTGACTTGTTGCTGCGCCAGCATGAACCCTTGGCTGTATGTTTACAAGAGACGAAGCTCCGTCCACAGGACACCGTTACCATCAGGCAGTACTCCTCCGTACGATGTGATTTATCCCCGGAGGACGGTGTCCCGGCACATGGGGGCACTATGATGCTTATTCGAGATGATATTTTTGCCAACTCCGTACCCATACAATCTGCAATCCAGTCCGTTGCTGTCAGCATTAAGCTACCCTCCGCTTCATTCACCATTTGCAGTATCTATTTGCCTCCATCTGCGGACCTCTCGCACAGCGACTTAGAACACCTCATTTCGCAGTTGCCACCACCCTTTTTATTGGTAGGCGACGTGAATGCCCATCACCCTCTTTGGGGCTCTCCTCGGGCTTGTGCGAGAGGTACGCTACTTAAAGACTTCTTGGATAGTCAGAATCTTGCTCTCTTGAACACCGGAGAGCCCACCTTTCTATCTGACGCATTTCATAGTTTTTCACACATTGACATTGCAATTTGTTCCCCTCAGCTGGCAGTCACCTTATGCTGGAATATCATCTCGGATTTGCATTCTAGTGACCACTTTCCTTGTCGTATTAGTGTCTTGACACCCGTTGTATGTTCCACCCGTTTACCTAGTTGGCGCCTAGACCACGCCAGCTGGGAACTGTACTCCCACTTGGCTGAATTTAGC
Source organism: Hymenopus coronatus (assembly GCA_030762935.1). Lineage (NCBI taxonomy): Eukaryota > Metazoa > Arthropoda > Insecta > Mantodea > Hymenopodidae > Hymenopus > Hymenopus coronatus. The sequence goes on along the minus strand of CM060881.1, from coordinate 88,244,516 downwards.
TACGAAGAGCACGACTCTGTGAACCACTTGGTCGAACATCTTACAGGGACCATTCTTTCTGCTGCTGAGCAATCCATTCCGCGTTCGACTGGCTACAGCCGTCGATTTCCGGTACCTTGGTGGACCGCTGACTGTCGGGATGCTATTCGCGCTCGCAGACGAGCTCTACGGGTTTTCCAGCGTTTTCCTACACTGGATAACCTGATACACTATAAACGGATGCGTGCACATTCTAGGCGGGTTATTAAGGATAGCAAAAAGATGTCATGGAATAAATTCGTGGGTTCCTTTAATCGACATACACCTTCCTCTGTCGTATGGGATAAGTTAAGACGTGTGGCTGGGAAACCGAACCATATGCCCATCGCCGGTCTCAAAACACCTACCGGAGCTGTTGTTGATACATTTGACGTGGCGAATACTTTAGGCAGTGCTTTCGCTGAGGTGTCTAGCTCAGGCAACTATTCCCCTGAGTTTCTTACAGTTAAGAACCAGGTGGAATCTCAAGAATTCTCGTTTCTTTCTGGCAACCTTGAGGATTATAATCGCCTTTTCACCCTGGCAGAGCTAGACAATGCACTCTCCTCTTCACGACACTCAGCACCAGGTCCAGATGGTATCCACGTCCAAATGTTGCAACATCTCTCTCCTGATGGCAAAGATTTCCTACTCGAGGTCTATAATCGTGTCTGGGTTGATGGCATTTTTCCAGACAAGTGGCGGGAGGCCACCATCATACCCATTCTTAAACCTGGAAAGGACCGCCATCTTCCTTCCAGTTACCGTCCTATTTCCCTCACCAGTTGCGTTTGCAAGGTGATGGAACGCATGATCAATGGACGGTTGGTGTGGTGGCTGGAATCCCACAATCTTCTGACGAACATCCAGTGTGGCTTTCGACGACGACGTTCAACTGCTGACCACCTTGTCTCTCTGTCAACTCAGATTATGGACGGGTTTCTTAAGAACAGCCCCACAGTTGGGATATTTTTTGACCTCGAGAAGGCCTACGACACGTGTTGGCGGGCGGGAATATTGCGTTCTCTGCACAACTGGAACATACGTGGACGCCTACCGTTGGTCATTCAGGAGTTTATGCGGGACCGCGTTTTTCGAGTGAGGGTGGGTTCGGTTTTTTCTAACCATTTTATTCAAGAGAACGGAGTGCCGCAGGGCTCGGTACTCAGCGTGACTCTATTTGCTATTGCGATAAATTCCATATCACTATGTGTGCCTCAAGGTGTCTCTTCCTGTTTATTCGTGGACGACTTTGCCATCTTCTGTACTTCTCAGCGTACACCGTTTTTGGAACGCCGTCTCCAGTGGTGTTTGGACAATCTCTATGCATGGAGCTCGAAACACGGTTTTCGTTTCTCCGCTGAGAAGACAGTCTGCGTTAACTTCTGGCGCCGTAAGTGGCATATGCCGCCGTCTCTTCGACTCGGGCCAGATTTACTTCCTTTCGCAGACGAGGCGAGATTCCTTGGTTTGATCTTCGATCGGAAACTTTGTTGGGCACCACAAATAGCACAGCTTAGAGCACGATGTGACCGTTCTCTAAATCTTTTACGGATACTAAGTGGCAAGTCTTGGGGTGCGGATCGGACGACATTGCTCCGTCTTTATCGTGCTGTGATTCGTTCGAAGTTGGACTATGGCAGCATTGTGTATTCTTCAGCTCGACCTTCAGTGCTCAGAAGGTTAGACACAGTCCATAACCAGGGCATCCGTGTGGCCGTTGGAGCTTTTCCAACGAGCCCAGTTGTTAGCCTCTACGCCGAATCGGGAGAACCTCCTCTGCGTTGTCGGCGTGATGTCCTGCTTGCTAATTATGGCTGTGGGCTGAAGTGTATGCCTGGGCATCCAACTTATCACGCGTTTTTCTCCCCTGAGCTGCACGAGCGATACTGCCTCCGCTCTCTGAGCCCCAGGCCAGTAGGTTTTCGTTTCCGTGAGCTTCTACGCCAGCACCATGTTGACATTCCTCGGCTGTTATCCAAGGGAGAGAGTATACACCCCCCTTGTTTACGCGCTACCTCCCATGTCGATCTCGGGATGACGCTCTACGGGAAATCTGTTACGCCTCTTGATAGTATTCGTAATTGCTTTTTAGAATTTTTATCCAAATACAGTGGCCGTATTTGTATTTACACCGATGGCAGTAAGAGCCCCGACGGTGTTGGATGTGCCTTTGTAACTGGCACCGCAACTTCTACCTACGGTTTGCCTAGTTGCACATCTATATATTCTGCCGAGCTATATGCTATTTATCAAGCACTTCTGTATATTCGACGTCGAAAATTAGGTGACTGCCTTATTCTTAGTGATTCCCTTAGTGCCCTTCAGAGCATTCGTGAGCTGTACAATTACCATCCTTTGGTGCAGCGCATCCAGGACGTTCTCCACATTTTGCACGCTTCTGGTTTTAATGTGGAGTGCGCATGGATTCCTGGACACGTTGGCTTGCCAGGGAGTGACACGGCGGATTTGGCAGCGAAATCGGCAGTCACAGCGCCCAGTGTTACGATTACCCATTCAACAGCAGAAGATTTTAGAGTGGCTGTACGGAGAGCCGTTTTTTCGACTTGGCATGCGGAGTGGTCGGCTCTCCGTGGTAATAAGCTGCGAGAGGTGAAGGACCTCCCTGTCAACTGGGTAACCTCCTCTCGTTTATTCCGCCGGGAGGAGGTAGTACTAGCTCGGCTAAGAATTGGCCACTGTTTTTTTACTCACAGTTACCTTTTTAAACGTGAACCTGCTCCTGTCTGTGCGCTCTGTGGGGAGGCACAGACAGTTCGTCATGTGTTGCTGGAGTGTGGTCACCTGGCACACATTCGGTCATCTATGGGAATGCCGGCCTCTCTTGCTGAGGTCCTGGCAGATGACCCAAGAGCAGTGGACAGGGTTTTTAAATTTTTAGCAAAACTTTCTTTTACCTTGACGTTTTAGTGTGATAGCGGTTTTTTAAACTCTTTTGGTTTTAATGTGTTGATTTTAGATGGAGTTTTATATCCAGCTCTGGTTAGAGGGCTGGACGTTTCTGTTACTTCCGTTTCAACTGTGTTAGCTCTTTTATTTGTGTTTACTTTTTTGTTTGGTATTTTCTTACTGGCTATTGCCAAGTTTTAATCATAAGGGCGCTTATGACCTCGGCAGTTGAGCGCCCTTAAACACCATCATCATCATCATTGCAAGATTTTGGAAAGTGATATTAAAATTTTTACTTCCATCTTTCCTTAACCCATTCAAGCGTACTCAATAATGGAGGTGAGGTGTTACAATCTAAAAATATGTATGTGTATATACACATTTACCACAGTTTCTCTTGGATTCAGAACATATACATTGACTGGGTTCGATCCCAAAATCCTTGGTTTGTTGGGTTAGCTGCTCATATCATGCCTTATCATGGCCATAAATCCAGACATTGAGGTTTGTATTATTTAATGGAGTTTTCCAATGTCTGTTGGTAAAATGGGTTATTAACAGTCATGGACAGTACATCAGATCACGTCCATTTTGCTGAAGGGGTTACACATTTTTGTAATTCCTTAATGTATATTTTGGTATTTTCTTAAGTTTACTACCTAATCAGCTTTATTTCATTACATTCAACAGACTTGAAAAGTAATCATTCTTATCAGCTACTTTTGTTTTCTTCCATCTCTTAAATATCATGGAACTTCAAAGCATTTTTACCCCTACAGTCATTTTCTTGCTTCATTATTTGATAATTTGTCTTGGTCCTGAATATAATCCACAGTACTTTTGACTATTTTTGTTTCTTTGATAGATTGTGATCCTGGCTTCACTTCATTTTCCCCTGAATGCCATATGAATCTTTTCTTTCTTGGAAATAATATACATGTTAAATCAAGATTTGGCAACATTCTGAGATAACTATTGTCTTAAGTGAATTTGTATGAATGCTGGAATGACCCTCTTTCAAATGAATTCTGACTGCAAAAGGAGCCATGAACAATAAAATTCCTTGTGCTCCATCTCTCTTGATAAAAATTATACTCAATTTTGCTGCTATCACTGCTCCTGTAAAAACTGATTTGGCTTGTTGAAAAATGTAGTCACAATATTTGGATTTCTGATTGTGGTTAAAGTTATTCAGTTATTGATTATTGCAGCTGTGGTTAAATGTACAGATGGGTATTGCTTAACAATTGTTTACAGCTGGGCTCTTTTATGAATAATTTTTGTTTGCTGTATATTTAGTTTTCCATCCCTAGAATAATGACATTGAATTTTACTATGCTTAGCTTGAGAAGGGCTTTGAGTGGTAATTGGACAAAGTGGCACATAATTGGCATTTGGTCTTATATTAGGAAAATTACATATACTTGCTCTTAAAAGCTTATGTAATAGCTAATTTTCCTTTCTTACAGGCTGGTTCCCTACATGAAAAACTTCCAGCAAGACTGCTCCAATCAGCATTTGAAGGCGTAATGGGAAAGTAAGTAGCAAAATTATTTACTAACCATTGCATAATTTTGTGTCCATAAAAACAATTATATTGTGTTATAATAAAATTAGTGGCTATCCCTGTAGCACAGTGGTAGCATACCTGCCTCTGGGATTCCCAGTGAGGGCAATGGGGAGTTTTCTTCAGCCTGGATTCTTATCCGCTTCTTCCCAGGTCTGGATGTTATGTTTTTTTACCTCCATTCCGCAGAAGGCAAACCACTGCAGTTTCATTCTGCCTAGTAGCTTCTGTTGGTTGTAGTCTCTCCCATGATTCCACCCCATATGCTCCCAACCTTCAGTTTGATCACCATTATCATCAATAAAATAGTTGGTTAAGTTCTAGCCTTCTGATTTCAAGGTCGCAAGTTCAAACCTGCTTCAGATCAATTGTTTTTAAGTGCCCTTAAAAGCAATAGCCCGATGCCAGTAGATTTATTGATATGTAAAAACTCCTGTGGGTGAAAATTCTGGCACACTGGTGGGGCTGATATGATCCTTGCAATTGACAGCGTCATTGACACACAAAATATTTTATCAATAACATTAGTATCCTAATAAAGTGTTTTTTTGAGTTCATGTTTAACCCATTGATGTACCATTTTTATCGAACAATTTATGCACAAATATCATTTTTTTTAGCAAAAATTACTCTGTCAAGTATTCACTAACAACATAAGCTTACTTGGGTTTTTCATCAAGATACTGAGCTGTTGAAGGATTTATTTCACCTACAATGAGTATTGTGCTTGAAATTAAACATTATATATTACATTCCATGCAAATTTGTAAGTTTTGATGGCAGACACTAATACGAGGGGCATACTGAAAGTTATGAGCAACACTGTTTTACAACCTTAATATTTATTTTTAAGCCAAACCAAATACATCATCATAATCTACAGACTTTCTTTCACTTTTCGACATAGTCTCTATTGTTTTGCACACATTTTTCCCATCGTTCTACAAGTTTGAAAATGCCCTTGTGATAGAACTCTGTTCCAGCTGCCCGCAGACCCTGACGCACTGCTTTCTGAATATCCTCAGCATCTCGTAGTGTTGGCCACGCATCTGCTCCTTCACAGAAACGAAAAGATGGTAGTCGGAGAGTGCCAAGTCGGGACTGTAGGGAGGATGTGGAAGAGTTTCCCACCCTAATGCCCTGATCTTCTCCATAGTGGCACGGGCAGTATCCGGACACGCATTATCCTGTTGAAGGATGATCCTCTTTCCAGGGCGTTTATCACACAAAGCCCGACGGAGCTTCAGAAGTGTCTTGATGTAGCAGGCAGAATTTATGGTTTGCCCAGGTTCAAGAAAGTCAACCAGAATGCAACCTTGTGCATCCCAAAAGACACTTCCCATAACTTTTCCTACACACTGCACTGTCTTCGCTTTCTTCTTCGATGGTGAGTTCAAGTGGTGCCATTCCATACTCTGACATTTCGTTTCTGGCTCTAGTGATGGAACCAGCTCTCATCTCCAGTCACAATACACGTCAAAAATTCATCACCTTCATTATGAAATCTCTGAAGAAGGTTTTGTGCAATGGTTCTTCTCTGAAGTTTGTGGTCTTCAGTCAATAAACGGGGGACCCAACGGGCACAGACCTTTCGATAACCCAAGCTGTGGATCATTTCTTGCACTGCACTATGTCCTATTCCAAGTTGCGCAGCAATTTCATTCACAGTGAAACGCCTATCTCCTGTAATGAGCTCATCAACTCTTTCCTTGTTGTGTTCTGTAGAGGCAGTTTGAGGACGCCCGCTACGAGGTGCATTTTGCAGACTCGTGTTTCCATCTTTGAAATGTTTCACCCATCTTCTAACACTGCTGGCACCCATGCAGACACCTCCTTATGCACGTTGAAGTCTGAGATGAATTTCAGGAGCAGATTTTCCTTCTTACACAAGGAATTCAATGACAGCACGCTGTCGAAACGAAACATCAATGTCAGCCATTTTTCAAACACCGTCTGTGGTCACGTGATAGAAGCTAATGACGACACAATATGTCAACATGTGGCTTAAAGTCTGTAGATTACGATCCTGCAATTCGTTTCATTACATTGTTGAAATTTAAATTTTTACAATGGGTTGCTCGTGACTTTCAGTATGCCCCTCGTACTAAAGTCTGGTATATATGCACCTTCATTTTCCTCTAATTCACTATCATCTGATTCTGATGAATCACCAGTAAATGTATCATCTGAAGGTACATTACTATGCTCAAAAAATAATTACAAAAGCCTTGCATTTTCTAATTTGTACAGATTTTCTATTGTTACTGCTCTACTGCTCACGGAATGGCAGAAGTTTGGCAGCTTCTAGGAAAATTTATTCTCTCTGAGCTTTCTTTTGCTGATTCAATACAAGTAACCATGACAGCTTTTTCAGTCTCATGGAGTCTTGTAGGACCAAACAAATTATATAATCAGTTGGTAATGCAGCCTGCATAAAATTGTTGCTAACGCTGATGATGGAAATATCCGTCATTGTACAGAACGTGTAAATTAAGTGATGAATGTCCAACCCACCAAAGTACACGAATAGGTTAATTCTGTGTCCTGAACATGGACCTTTAGCTTTTCATATTAATGCATTTCCATTGCTTTTGTCTGCAAATGCAATCTTGTATGATGCAAAGTACAGTTATCCTGATTAATCTCAATATATTAATTGAATAAGTATCTTAAACTCAAAGGCAATTACTCATTATTACAATGTATTTATATATAGAAATTGTTCTCTTTTGCAGTAACTGTGTTATTCTAAGATTGGAAAGTTAATGCTCTGCTGCCAAGCACAGGATTAATACAATTTCTTTGTTTTCCAGGAAAAACACAAAACATATTGAAAGGGAAGAAAAACACCTTTCTTCAAAGCAAGGTGAATCTAAGAAAGGTAAGTGCTTTCATAACTCCATTTGATTCTTTCTCTACTAAGAATTTAAAAGATGAGAAAGTATTGCAGTCTACATAAAAATGTTATATTGAGATTTCACCCTAAGTATGCTTTGAGCTATGCTGAATAAATAAAAAAAAATTCACAAAATGTTCAGTGCCTTCCAAAGGTTTATAAGAAAATCCCCTCTCCAAAGCTTTCTTTATATGCAAAATGTTTCGTTAGTTTTAATTTTCTCAAAATGCTCTTAAGGATTTTGATTAAAATACCTTATGTTTAAGGCAAGGTAATGTGAATTTATGAATTTTAACACATCAGATAAGTAAATATATTATTATTATTATTATTATTATTATTATTATTATTATTATTATTTATTAGTGGTGTTTTATTTGATTTTGGTGCATTCCAGAGATTACACACAGTAGTCTCCAAATAAAGTTTCCTTTAGATTTCTGCTCATGTTTTCCATCACTTCCTGCTTACCTAAAGTAGAAGTGTTGCATAATGTAAGCATTTGGTATTATATCTCCAATGTTGGGGGAAAAGGGTATAAGTCCAAAAATGTAATTTTTAGTAAGCAATTTATTGGCACTAACCACTTAAATTAACCACCAGAAGGGGAGACAAGGGGAAAATCAAGGGAATCATAGTATGGTCCTGCGTAGCACCTGCATAGTCAGACAAACAATATATTCTGCTGTACATTGTATAAAGTGGACGAAAGGTAAAAAGGCTGTTTGTCCATCTGTTGTATCCTCCTACACTTCTCCAGCTTTTCTTGGCTTGAATCAGAGTATATATGTATAAAATCTATTTATGCCCCCTTTAGTCAGCATATATACATCGAGCTCAACCATCCTCTGCCAAAAGAAATCTGCTAAATATACAACTTTTTATGTCTATTGTAAGTTCCTAGATATTGTATTTGCAACCCATACCCATACAAACAGTTTATTTTTTATTTGTTAATTGTAAACAATAAAACCCTAGAAATGGCCTCATCCTACATAGTTAAAACCTTTTTACAAATCAATACTTCATTATCATGATCTCAAACAGAAACAAGAGAATCACTTATTTGCAGATATGAGCATGGCAAAGTAAACAACACTCGGGAACATGGGACATGTATAAGTTGATTTTGTGTTTTAATTTTGTAATGCCCAATATCATTAGGAAATTTATTGTAATCATTTTATGTTTTAGAAAAGAGTGATGTAAGGCGTGTTCTAGTTTTGAAACGACCTGCTATAGAACGCAGAGTTGCCTCCATCAGTGTGACAATCCCTAAAGGTAAGTGCACTGAATGTTCATCCTTTTTCATACTTTTAATGCTGCCATAAGATCCAGCTGAAGCTTTAAACTGCACATACTATACAGGATGAATACTAAATCATATCTTCAAAGACCAAGTCTCAGTGCACAACATCAAAACATAATTGATGGATCAATATTCTATCTTACACTGTTTCCCATATTTCAAATGGGACAGGTATTATTTCTAATGGCATGCTGTAAGCACAGGTTTAAGCTTAAAATGAACATCCTCAGCTTCTGCACACCACACTTCAGATTTTGAATGGGAGCAGCTTTCTCTTCCTGTTTGAACATTGGCTCACGATACATTAAGTGCAACCACCAATGTGAAAAGAAATCCTCTATTTTTATTTTAGTCTTGGAGAGAATCGTTGTTTGTTGTTGTTGTTGGGTGTTGATGTTGTTTTTTTGTTTCCCCTCCACTGAGAATGCTTATAATATATCTGGTTCTTTAGCTAACTTTATGGCATGAAATAAAACACACAAAATCTATTGCCTACATTACAACCTTGTTGATAATCTTTACCAGAGATTAATACCCTTCCCCATGCTTCACCACTGTATACCTGCAGAGTTTAAAACTAACTTTTCCTGCATGCTATTTGTAAAGCAGACCAATTGCCTCTCACCTAGACAGCCCAGGTTCAATCCCAAGTGACCGAATGTAGATTTGTGGTGGACAAAATGCTGCATGGGTGGGTTTTCTCCAGTTCTCTGGTTTCCCCCTCTATCGCAATTCACAGGTGCTCCATCTTCATTCCATGTATCATCCGTGTCATCACCTGCGGTGCCACAAGTATTAAATGTAATTGTTATACACTATTTAAAAAAAAATCAACCACACAAATTGGCAGGATTGTAGTAAATAAACAGTTTGTGATGGTGAACTTGCTGTCCCTTTTGTCAAATGCTATGTTATGACATGTTTTCTGGATTGCACATCAGTGGCTGTAAATTAAGAAAATGTGGAAATTTGTGTACTGTTTACATTGAGAATGCCTCATTTGTATGTCAATAGTCAAAGGAATGCAATATTGGTGCACAATCAATATATTTAAAATTATTGGATTTGCAACTTTGGCAAAAGTGCCTGTTCTTTGAGGGTGTGCATGCCACTGATAATTCAGTTAATTTTAGATCATAGTAGTTAGCTAGAACACTCTACTCTAATCTACTGGTGGGTGAGTTGGTAATAAATAGCACACTGGTCATCAAATCCTAAGATATAAAGATCGCACAGCTCTCTGAAGATTCCATTTATTAGTTTTTTAAGTTTCCCAAAGGGGAAAATCAAGAGCAGCACTAATACGCTTAGTTCACATTTCTGAAGTCATGATGGTAAGTCCTTTAGTACAAATTACTTTTAAAAAACAATATACTGTATTTATCCAAGTACAAGACAATCTTGTTTTCCAAAATATTAATATTCAGTACTGGAGATCATCGTGCATTTGCGATATATGATTTCTGAATACCATACTGGGAAAAATAAGATTCAAACTTTGCGGGTACAACAGTGGCAAAGCTTGAAGGAAATGGTATAGATTATCACCAAGGTTGCAACATATGCAGCAGATTTTGAGCATTATTTGGTGCCAAAAATTAGCTGTTAAAGGAGCCTATGAGCATTCTCATTGGAAAAAAGATTACTCTCCGAGACTAAAATAAAATTATAGAACTTCCTTTCACATTGGTGGTTGCATGCTATGTTGTATTGGAAGTCAATGGTCAAGCAGAAAGAGGAGGGAAAAATTGGGCATTTTCCCTCCTCAGGCCGCACATATATGCAGTATGAATTTGTGCGCAAATTAGAACAAGGTAAAACATTTTACAATATATAACAGAAAATAGCATCCATAAATAATCGTTACAGTTACACTACTGCCATCATATAGCGTACATTACGTTCTCCGTCTCTCAAGCTCGCAATGTGAATTTCTGCACAAATTCAAATTAGAGGAAAACATTTACAATGTGTTATATTAAGTATGTTATCTAAATACAAAATCATATCTATCATCATCGTTACAATTAATCTCCTGCCACCCTCGCTGCCGCCTATCATCACACATGTCCATATCCCCATTCCAGCAACCACTGAAGTGAATTTCCGCAAATTCAAATTAAGTACAATAAATAAATAAGGGACTTAATCAACTTAAACATCCATTAGTTTTTTCAAAATATATGGCAAACCTTTAAATTTCATTTAAAAATTCTTCTTTTATATAGGTACGTATGTCTTTTAAGCATGTCTTATGTAGATGATATGCTAAATTCCAAAATTAATAAGTCGCCCTCCGTGGTGTAATGGTTACCATGCTAACTTCATATACCCAAGGTCGCGGGTTCAAACCCGACGGAGGACGATGGATTTTTTTGGGCGTAAAAATCCTTAGCATGGCTTCCTTTGGAAGGGAAGTAAAGCTGTGGGTCCCGTGTCGTAGATTTACGGCACATAAAAGAACCTCAAGCCTGATAAGAGAGGCCTCTGAGCAAAATTAAGCGATCTTTCACGCCCAATATAAAATGGGACACTGAGAACCAAAGCAGTTAAAGAGCGTACATAAATAACAGGCCATTTCATTGCCAAAATTAATTTCTGAAAAATGGGAGTCGTCTTGTATTTGGATAAATACAGATTCCTACTGTGAATGATAATTCATACCATTCAATGTTAAATGTAGTAATTGTTTGTCAAGGAACCTCTATAGATTAATGCAATAAAATTATTATTAGATTTATTGAAAACATTTATGTAATTTGTGCTTTGAAACATAGTAACTAAACTATGATTTTAGCGGTAAAATTAAAAAAAACTGTCTATTGCTAGAATTCAAATAGTGGTACTTTGAATTATATCCATATGTAGGTATTATGTCACTGTGGCTACTTGAGCTACTGTTGTCCTATGAAACTGTGGTTCTGAAAATCTTGTCTAATGCCTACACTTGACTACTGTGAAAGCCATGAATAATTAAACATTATGTTCATATTGTAAAAGTATATACATTGCGTGTAAGGAAATAAATTCTTTCAACAAGGTACAAAACGAAAACCACAGAGACATTCTAAGATAATCTAAGCTGCAACCTTCTGAGCTCATGTGCTTTTTGGTGCCACATGGTACCATTGCACATAATTAAAGTACTAATTGTACCAACCCGAACTTGGTAGTTTGCTGAGATGCATTTGATTTATGGGAAAGATATAGGTCATGAATCTGTAGCTGAAGAGCTGTATAAGGATAGATTTAGAGACAACTATGATCCACACAGATCAACCTTCCAGAGTATACATCAGTTTGTGGGAAACTGGCTATTTAATGGTACACAGACGAAGAGGGAGAGACACTTGCCAGGGTTTGAGCAGAAACTTCCCCTAGCAATAACAAGGGCAAGAATATCATTAAGTCTAGCATGCATTGAGCGCTTCAAAAAGAAAGGCTACATCCTTATTATCTTTTTAAGTTGCAGACTTTGAGGCAGAGACTTTGGTCCACAATTAGAATTTAGCAGGTGGGACTTGGAGCCAAGCACTTCTTATGCCGCTGGCAGAACAGAACATCTTTTCACAGGCAAAACCATGTTCACAAGAGATGGTTTACTTTTTTTTTTTGTAGTGTTTAACACCTGCTTTAACTACTTATGGCACCGCAGACGGTGACACTGATGATACATGATGGTGCACCGGTGGAATGCGATGGTGGGGGAAACTGGAGTATCCAGAGAAAACCCGCCCCCACCACAAATCTCACATGTGGTCGCTTGGGATCAAACCCCAGCCGTCTAGGGGTTTACTTCTGGACTAAAGGAACAACTACATTTGGGTTTGTGAATCAAATGCCATCGTGGAGAGTATCGATCAACAAAAGTTCAACATTAGTGTATGTGCAATAGAGCCGGTCAAGTCAGCTTTCATTCTTGCTCGTTTCTCATTGCAGCTAAGTGCGCTTCTCGCAGCCAGTAGATGTAGCTGAATGCATAGCTGGTATGAGAGAGCATGACCATTGAGCGTACGAGAGTCTCAATTATTTACAAGACATGTAAGTCTCGTTAATAGCAAGACAGTGGTATAATGCATGGAAACACATAATTGGTCCTATAAGTTATTTTTTTCATTTGGTTAAATGATTTAAGATTTAAATAGCCTACCAGGATAAGAATGGTATTTAAATAACCCAAGCTAGACAAAGGGTTAAAAACAAAATGTGGTATCACAGAATATGCAAAGTGGTCTCCACTTTGATTGCACATAGGTGTGTGTATATATTCTATTACTCTTAAGACATTTAGATTGCAAGAAGTAATTCTATTTTCAGTTGTAATCTGATCATGTTTATACTTAGCAACACAAATATAGGTATGTCATTAATGATTAATATTGCTGATTCAAACCATGCTGTGAATGCAGTTTTAGCCTTCTACTATCTTCTTTAGATTTTTAAACAATTTTCCTGCTTATTTAAGGAAGTCAACGACAAACATCTTTTATAACACAATACAGATAAAAATGTGAAAACTATTTTACTTGACAGAAGCATGCTATTAATATGTACTGTATACTTGTGTACGCAGTATACTTGTGCTAGAACAAAATGTTGTTTATAGCTAAAAAATTCAGCACTCACATAAAACAAACTTCACATTTCAGCACTGTTGCTGTACAAAACCATCCACACTTCCAAATTTTCTGTTGTTTTTAAACATATTCCTAAAGGCAGAAAAAGATCTTTTAACATCGCAAGATGTCATTTCTATGCCAAGATAAAAATTGTGATAAATTATATCCCCTACATCACATTCAAAACAAAACTAAATGAATTGTTAAACAAAAATTGTAGTTCAAATGAATTGAAGAAAAAATATATTCATTTTTTTACTGAGGTAAAAAAAAAAAAAAAAAAAGTAAAACTTAAGTGTAGTGAGTCTTAGGACCTAATGTTACCATTCAGCTTTTTTATTATTATTATTATTATTATTATTGTTATTATTATAATATTAACATTCATATATCAACACCCAAACGACTTGAAACATAAAAGTACTTTGACATTTTTTAACTTATTTATAAGGGAAAAAAATAGGGTAAAACAAAAATCTGGGCCCTAGTTATTATGTAACTAGTTTATACTATGGATCATATGTCAATTACATCATTGGGCCATATCTACTTTCAAGGCGGTTAAATGGTCACTTCGAGCTGCAGTTCCTAACAGATGTTTTGCCTGTGTTTAAGGACATTAGGAATTTATTTGAATCTTGTTAGGTTGATGCATCAAAGAAATAAGTTTGCAGGTATTAACTTGCAACTTTACGGCTGGAAATTACTAACATCAATTGTTGCATCTGGCCTGTAGAGTGGTATTAATATGCATGAACTAATAAATTTCTATTGCTGGGGATGGTAAAGGAGAAAGATATGACGTGTACTGAAATTAGGAATTAAACTCTATTGTTGGAATATCGGGCTACGTCACTAAGCTATGCTATAATATCACATGGTCAGTATGAAACAGAATGCAATGTAATGCTGGATTTCTATTCAGATCACTTGAAAGTAAAATAAATCTGGTTATTGATGAATAAGAATTCTCTTCAATACTAGATAATCCTATTTTCTCTCTTCCTCATTTCCTCCTTGCAATTCTACACAAGAATTGGACAATGAGCCCTCATTATGAGAGCTACAAATGAAACTACTTAACCATCCCAGTAGGATAACATAACATAAACAAAATCATTTTTAGACTGCTAAAATATTTTAGTTGCCTTTACCAGTTAATCTTCTAAAAGTTTCAGGTCTTCCATTTTATGGTTAATTGATCTTGCAGAATCAAAAAGGGATTCCAGCCCCCCTCCAGCAAAATTGCCAATTCACATGCGTTTGGGGTTGCCTTCAATTGGTGCAGGATCACCTCCAGAGGAACGTCTCACATCAAGGCGCAGAAATCGCAAACCAAAGCTGAAACGTAACGTGATGCTAGGCAACAATAAGGTAAAGTGCTCCACACTCATTATAACCTCTCCTGCTTCCTATCAAGGCCCTTATGGTTGTATTGTATTTCTTAGGGCAGTAATCTATTTTAGTGTTCATAAGCTATTGCTGGAGAGAGATTTTTACTTATCCTGCATGACATTTCTAAAGCTGACAGTTATAGTTTTTAGATTTGATGCCATAGTAAAATGTCCCATATACTTTCTAACATTTTTGTAGCCATTTATCATTATTTTTCTCATAGAATATTAAACTGTGATGACAGTAAAATGGCTTTTCTGTCTTCCAAGTGCAATATTAGCAAAAAGTTATAGTTACTTGTCTAAGACATCAAAGCAGTTGAATACATATATATGAAAGTGTTATGAAAACATGCATTAATATTTCGAATTTGTAAACATATATATATGGAAAGCAAACCTAAGCAAAAACTTTCCCTTCTTAAGCAGTTCACTATGGTTACTTACAAGCATTAATGCTTGCATTTTTGGCAGTTGCCAATTCCAAAACTGTGCACAATGTCACTTAGTTTGTCTTATGTTACAGGCCTTGGTTTCACTATCCATCTTTACTATGGGCTAGTGCAAATTATCAATTTCTTTATCTTACACAGTGGTCTAAAAAAGAAACACCAGCAATGTAAATATACATTTAATGAGACCTTTAAGATTTTTTTTTTTTTTCCCCATGTTTGATGCAAATGCTTTTAGTCTTATAAAAATATAGATTCTGAGCATTTAGACTTGCATAGTTTTTTTTTTTAATGAAAAGGTAAAAATGTCTTCTAAATTAATGTTTAGCTATGATCTCATGTTACTTGTTTACCAAATTGCAATGAAAGAGAGGAAATGTACATGATCACAGTAGAATTCTTCTATGGTTGAAAAAGAATTTTCACTCTTACAGTATCTGCAGTTAATATATGCTTTAACTCTTACTATGCCACTCTAAATACTAGAGTAATAGTAAAAAACAGACAGGTAATATTGAAACAGATTACAGGAGTTTAAAAAGACATTGTAAAATGAGATTAATTTTTTTTTTTTTACTTACAGTAAATAATGTCAGCCGTTGTATATGTAAATATTATCTTGTGTGTTTATAAAAGTGTTGAGCTTTTGGGGAAAAACCAAAAGCCTTAAAAGAAGCAATAATGAGTTGGAATCCTACTATTCAAGAATTTTGGGTCAATAAAATGAAAATGCATATAATTACACTACCATTCATTAATTTGAATGCATCCGTGGTTTTCGTAGAATTTCTTGTAAATTTAAAATAAGTCACAGCTGAGTAAGTAAAGAAAGAGTACAACCAACCAAATTAAACACAGGGCTGTTCACAATGAAACAAATATGTTTGAAGAAGAATGAGTTAAAATAATCTTCACTAATTGGGATATTACCTAAGTTAGTGAGGCTACAGTGCTTTTCCTTCACATTGTGGCCACTGCAGCTCTCTCTCTATTGCCAAAACAGTTATAATACCTTTGCATTACATTCCCATATTTAGTTTTTATAACAATACAAAAAATGTGGCTATACATTCAGGCTGTGATCTTGTCATGTTTATATCCAGATTTCTTTCTCAACCATTTTATTTAAACGTTATGCTGATAATTATACTAATCCTAACAACAATAATAATAATAAGCCTGCCTAGATAGTGTGGTGGTAGCATGTCTGCCTCTTAGTTAACAGGTTGTGAGTTTGAATTTTGCTTAGGGTGAGTTACCTGGATAAGGTGAGTTTTCCCTTATCCTGAGAAGGCAAGTGTCGAGTAACTTTAAGCTCCATGGACCCCGAGATCATTTGAGCATAATTTCACCAATTTCATTCATCGTCCGATATGACCAACCAGGTTAAAGGAAGTTAAACTACACAAAAAAATAATAGTGATAATGTTTAATTATAATTGCATTGATAGTAAGCACATACCTAATGATAAGAGATATTAGATACATATGGAAGGAGACAATCAATTAGATATTTTTACATAAACTATCGCTTTACATAAATTGTTTTCAAAATTTTTATCAGTAAAGCCCTCTGTAGAAAACATCTGATTCACTAAATAGCTGGGAAGGGGAGTCTGTAACCCCTAGAGGGCATACCCCCAGGTGACAGAGGGGAAAGCCCACACTTCATTGGACCAGCATGTAGATGGGAAATAAAACACTTCCTGCACCAAACAGATAGGGTGCACAGGACTGCTAAGCCATTTGGTAATTGCCCATCTAACAGAAACCTCCAGTTCTCCAGAATGAGGGTTTTGTGCTGAGCTGGAAGTCTGCCATATAAAAAGTAAATATCTCATCAATCTCATATCAATCATATATATTTCATATCAGTTTATTTATAAGATAGTGTTTAATGGCCCCTTTTATTTCTATAACATTAAAAAACAAAGGTAAGACAAGATAAACATTTGAGATTATTTGGCCATGACAGTAAATATAATACATTAATGGAAGCAAAACATGGACAGTTAAAGAAAAAGATAAAAGTAGGTTTCAAGCAGCTGAAATGAGGTTCAGTCAAGACTTACACAACAGATCATGTAAAAAGTATATAATTAGAGAAGAGCTTAATGTGAAACCAATACTAGAGCAGATAAAAGCATTTAGAAAATAAATCATTCGCATGACTTTCTCTACCTGTTCTGCAAAAAACTTCTTGGAGAAGTTTATTCTGCTATCTTCTTCATGTTAATCAAGATAAACGTTAGTAGAAATGGTTTTATTATATATTTGCTTGTAGATACAAAGAAATTAGGGAATACACTAAGCTAAAGCGATAGTCATTTCTTTTAGAGATAGCACTCTGTAATGGACTTGAAATGTTTTATTTGTTGACCAGAATGGAAAAACAAAGAAAAACCAAAAAAGGAATATCTCGGAAATAGATAACTCCATGAAAACTGTGACATAAATTGTATGTTTTAATGAGATGTACAATTTTCATGTAGTAAGAATTTTTCTCTCTTATGTTTACCAGTTATGCAAAAGCCACCCTGAGTGAAGAGGATTTCAGAGGCTATTTTCAGAAAATTCAAGATATCCTGCCATTTAAATTACTTTTAATAAATGACATTTTAAACAAAATTGTTAGAACCATTTTTGAGAAAATAAAATTTTCCACATAAAGGGTAGTTTTGGGGTAAAACAGTATCTTTGGAAGATACTGAACTCAACCAACTTTTTTTGTTTTACAGCAATTCACAGATATAGGCTGTGTTCTAAACTTTCCCACCCCTCCCTTTTCTATTTATTCAGAGGTATTCTGGTAAAATTTTGCCAAATTTTTTACCTTCTCTATGTACAATGTACATTACGTGTGGTGCAGAAAGTAAAAATGGGATCAATTGTGAGTATGTTGAAAAACAATACTGAAATAAGTCCTAGATTATAGACCAAGAGGACAGGAATTAATCGAACAACCAAAACAAAAGAGCTCATATCAACACATCTTTTGACATCGGAACAAGCAAATACCTAAACTGTGACGGAAGAAGAAAAAGAACTCGATACTGCACATTGTAGTTCTACACCATAGTGGGGTAGTCTGCTTCTGGCAAATCAAGTGGCTATCAATGAAAAGACTCCAGAGTGGATCTGGCAATCAATAAGCAGCTGATGTGAGCTCATGCTCACAATACATGTTCTGCAAAATAAATAAGCTATTAAGAGTTGACTCCACCTTTGTTCAGTTATTATTAATAGCTTCGCTGTTTGCAATTCCAACAACAATTTTTATATTATATTTTTTTTTTTTTTTTATTTGTGTTGTATGTTTTTAAACTTATATGAATGTATTTTTGGAGAAACAAAGCTGCTTCTTTTTTTCTTTTTTAGACACCTATGGTATATTAAAATTAGTGAGTGGTAATATGTATATAAATGCGATATAGGTGAATGCATCATATGAAATAATCATCGAGGCAGAGTGTACTATACTTCACTTGTAACTTGTGAGAATCCATTTCCGGAGCATTTGCTCCCATCCTCAGCAGTGGCCCTACTGCTGAAAGATAATTGGAAGAACTATTTGCGCAGACATGGAGACATCTAGTGTGCCAACTGATAATTGCACAGAAGTAGGAGGAGGATGAATTTGCTGAGTTGGGTTGGCAGAGATACCTCAAAATTCATTACACTGACCTTGATTTTTAAGATGCGTATTTCATCTCATCTTGCAAGTTTCAATGGAATATTTTAGCAGTCTAGTGGAAAATTAATTTAAAAAACCTTTATCTTTGAGCAAAAACAGTGGCATAATTAGGAAAATAATACTTGAAATGAAATTAACCTTTGAGGCACAGATGGAATTAACTTTATAATCTAACTTTTGTGTTGTTGCCCAAATTTATGATGCAGCCCATTTTACAGGCCAAAAAATATCTTGTGGGTAACTCTGTTTTGTATAACAGCCATCTCAATATATAACCTGTCTCAATCTTAAAAGCAGTAAGGAGTTAAAAGGAATATCTCTGTCTCCATATAATGCATACATGTTGCCATTAATTCATTCTTGTATACTCGCGCTGTCACCAAGTTTTTTAATAATGTGGTGTAAATATTCAGTTATAATTTTCAGTTTTGCAGAATTTTTCTTTATCAGATTACATCACTTTTAAATGTTTTATATTTCTTTGGGTCCAAATTTATAGAAATTTGCTGCTTCTATACTTATCATGCAGGACTAATTATTTAAAGGTCACAATGCAATATGTTTTTTTTCTTTTCTGGAGTAAACTAGAATGCTAATGCATGCCTAGTTTGAATTTTCTATCTTTAATAAGAGTGGCATTATGATTTTTTAAATCAAAGATTTACATAAAGCTCTACCTATGCTGTAGAAAAGTCAGGCAATGATAATTTTTTTTTGTTATGGTGTTTGCAACAATAACCAATTGAAAGAAAATGAATACAAGGTTTGGAGAATTTTTTTGAAAGAAAAAGCTGGAATCCTGTAACTTATAGTACTCATTGTCTAAAGCGGTAAATAGTCATCCATCTATTCAGCTCATAGTGACCAGGTAGCAAGCAGATAATGTGTTATGGAAATTTGTTAGGTAGTGTTTTAAGCATGTGGAACACTTTGAAGTACTAATGTAGATTAATTTTTTTTGTATTTTGCATAAATAATTATAGTTGGGGAAGGAGATGCTTGAAAGAAACAAATGTTGGTAAACTAATAAGAAACATTATAATGCATTAGATTATTCAAGTAAAATGAGTGTTGGAAGTGTTCAGAAACAGTAATGTACAGGATAAAAAAGCAACAAATAATAAATTAAATAGTAAAAGGAGTGAGGGAAACAAAAAATGCTATTTTATAACAAATATCTTATTACAATAAAACAGCACACAACACAGTGCAGTGCATCATTCATTCTTTGCTGTTTTATAACATTTCACCCATCTGAATATAATTTTGTCAAGAATAAACAATGATGATGTCCTTAAAAATTAAAACCTTAACCATTTTATATTTTATGCCTATAAAAACATATTTTGAAGTACTAAAACTATAAACAGAAAAAATAAACTGCAGGTGAAAAATAAGTGTCTTACAATAGCCTTAAATAGCAATGCAGATATTTCACTATTTAATGATGTATAAATTCACAAGATCTTGATTTGGTTGACCTATTGCAGCTGAGCATCAACATTCTAAAATATGCATAGTAATGTGGCTCCATTTAAAAAATACATTACTTCTAAGATTGAGACATGCTTTATTTTCTTTCAGGTAATGTTTACATTCCATACACTGAACAACTAGAAAATTTCTCACATTTTGTTGTAATAGAACTCATTGCTTTGCAAATTCAAATGAACTTCCAATTTGCTCTAGAACATCCTCAGATGTGGCATTTATTTCCTCTTGTGATCCTAATTTCATTTTTGAAGCCACTATGTTATCATCTTACATAAACATGGACTAAAGAAATTAAGTTTGTACTGTAGAATATACCAAAGGCTGTGGGACACTTCAGAAAACCTTCCTTAATAGCTCTGATGTAATAAATCTATTTGCTTTCCCACCAAAACGAGTACACATGTATAGAATCAATATCATGGCACCTTAAGTGGAATTTTGAAAATTCTTTTAGATTGTTATTTGCACTCTTAAATAATAGTCTTTGCAAGAGTAACTTACGTTAGACAAAATTGTTACTAAAACTCTTAATCATGTGTGGTTATTTTTCCTACATCTACATAGACTAAACATTACATACTAATTTTTGTTGAAAGTGAAATTTGCTGGTGTTTGCCATATGTCAGTTTCAGTATACGAAACTCATTTAGTTGAGATTTGAATTTTCTAACCAAGGCCTTCTGATGTTTTTGTCTTTTTCTATTTTAACTTTTTTTCTAATTTTTTTCAATTTTTATATTTTATGCTATTCCATCTTATATTTTACATATTTGGTTTCTCTTCAAAGATTAAATATTTGAAAATTCTGCTAAAGCTGAGTTATATTTGTATTTTGTAGTGTCTTTTTTACAGACTTTCCAGTTCTAGTCACTAACAGTATTAAGTCTGGTTGAAAATGAAAGTTGCGGAGTCCAGTTTCAAGTAACACAAGGGAAAGCTGTGTTATTTCACAGCCAAGGCTGGCTAAATAAAATACCTGGAATGAAATCAGCCTAGTGTTTTGGAAGGACTTGTTAAAAGGCATAGAGTTGGTTTGTTTAGAAACTTGTATTACTAGGAGGAACTTGAATATTTTAACAAATATTTGCAGAATAATATATAGCAAAAGCAAAGCTGAAAAATGTTTGCATTCAAAAGAAAGTATTTTGTTTGGTCAGTCTTTAAAGTTGAAGCAGTTTTTGTTTTGAATACTTTGCATGATATTTAAGAATACATTGAAACTTCGATGCATCCTTTCTACTGTATTTTCCAGCATTTGTGTCTAATCTTTTAGTTCAAATACTATGTAAACAATACTGTTTTTCCTTTTCCCATCATTCTTCAAAGGTCTATTTTACAGTATTTATAATTGACACGTTACAGTGACAGGATTTTGGACTCTACTCATATACTTGCCAACTTAAATGGTTTGCCCATGAAATGTATGGAACCGAGTCCTTTTTATGATACAAGTATATTTGTGAAATCAGTTTTAACACATTACTTATGTATTTATGAGAGACTAGTTTCAGAAGCCTTGCTTCCATTTTCAACCTCAGGGATCCAACTGCCAGTGCTGGTTGCAGTTGCTTGCAGTCTCCTCTCTGGCAGTGGAATGATGAACTTCTTCACTAAGCTGTCAACTGACAAGATTTCAAAGTTTATTAAGCATTATTTATGTTTCCATATTAACATGTTTTCCCACATTGTGAGTTGTTGTGAACTGTCATGCTTGTTAATAGTTTCGATTCAGATCGGTTATGATCTTCTATTCAAAAGTGAAATGCTACTGCTGATATGTCCTCTTGCTAGAATTTAAGATTTCTAAGGTGTTCTTTAGGTCTGGTTTTTAAACTTCTTTTGGTTGTCTGTTTCTAAATGTGTTATTAGCATCTTTTTCTGTAGTGAGGATGACTATTTCTTTTATGATTTTTTTTTTTTTTTAATTGTTTCATTTGTATAGCCCCCTTTAACTTCAATGGTCATATTGGGGGCTTTGACTTGTGAAACAACTCATATTACTGTAGGTTAGAACATTAGGTTAATCATTATATTACTAATACACATGCACATTGACTCACATTCATACTTCCAGACTCTGTGGGGGATAGGGAATAAATCTGGTTAAAGAAAAATTCCCCGCCCCAGCCGGGAATCGAACCCGGGACCTCCGGGTGAGAAGTCAGCTCGCTGACCACTCGACCACGGAGGCAGTCTCTTTTGTGACTTTCTTTTGCTTTGTTCAGTTTCTTGAATTTAAGGTTCTTGATGTAGTCATTTTTCCTACCATTTAGATTATGGTTAAATTCAACTGGCTACATTCACTAATCTATGTGTGAGGCTGTTTTATTTTGTGTGCTAATGGGTTGTAGCTGTCATTTTTAATATAATTTTTCAATTGTGTCAGCTTTCTGTAAATTCCAAATTTAATGTTGTGCCACTTCTGATGATTTTCAAG
Source organism: Hymenopus coronatus (assembly GCA_030762935.1). Classification (NCBI taxonomy): domain Eukaryota; kingdom Metazoa; phylum Arthropoda; class Insecta; order Mantodea; family Hymenopodidae; genus Hymenopus; species Hymenopus coronatus. The sequence continues at coordinate 88,221,726 of CM060881.1, read as the reverse complement.
TCTAGAAACAGGAGTTATCCATTGATTGCTTTTTCCATAGTGAACATTACTGTTTTTTCCTGTACATTAAGTACCTTTGTGGCATCTTCTAAATGTCTGCTTTGTACTACAAAGATGTCATCCATATAGCAGTACCACACCATGACATTAGGTTAGCGGTTAATTTCTCAGGGTTATTTAGGTCCACAGTTAATCCTCTTAACCATGCAGCCAAAGCACAACTATCACTATTTCCCCATGTTTCTTTAGCCATCCATCACAAGCATTATCCATTGCAATGGCATGCAGCCACTTGTTAGGTTTACAATTTAGCAATTGTGGTAAGAGGAAAATTTAGAAGTGCTACTTCAGAGATAAAATACAGGTTTTACTAAGTACCTATTAAGGTCTAGTTCATTTCTAATGCTTTGCTTTGCTGTTTTATGGGTTCATGTTTCAGGAAGTTGGCAAGTATGCATACAGACCATTCCCTAAAATTTTGGTATGTTACATTCACATGACTTTCTTTTCCCAATATTTTTATGGAGTTTCTACAAATGTTTCATACAAAAGCTTAAATTTTCTATCCGCTTTATGTTAATAAAGATAAATATTTGGATACATACTTTAAAATTTTGTAACATAGGCACAAAGGGGATACTGATTGTAAAATGTTAAAAACAAGTTGCTATATGCTGGTCTAAAAATTTTATGCACTTTCCATAATATCGCAAGAAACAACTGAAGGCTTACAATGCTTCAAAAAATGACACAACAAAGTATTGTCCAATTCAAGCCAATAACAATGTACACCTCAAAATGGTCTATGCCAGAAGAAAGTTATTTGAAATAAATTGTGTGTTTTAAAGAGTTCAGCATTTTTATGTGCAAGTTTTTTTTACCTTACCTTATGGTTTACCAGGTGTATAAAATATCACAAAATGCATTCCAAATAATTTCACAGGCTGTTCCTTATAACTTCAATATATACAATTTATTTCACAGATCAATATGTCAAGTTTAAGAAGTATTGTTACTCATTTTTCAAACATTAAAAACTATTAAAAAAAACTTTTGTGTAAAAGATAGCTTTGGGAGGGGGTGAAATTTTATTGACCATGTTTGTGTTGCATCCTTGGATAATACAGAAATTATATATCAAATTTGGTATTATACAGCGTTATTGTTTTGAGTGATGCTATTCATAGAAATATACACATGCACACCTTTTTCTAAACATGCTTTCTTTGGACTAATATTCAAAATATGAATTCCATTGAAATCTGTACATCATATTTTTGGCCAGTATCCAATATTTCCTTTACTACTAGATATTAGTAGATAAAGTAAAGAAATCCTGTATTTGGATAATACTGTACATAATTATTAACAAGTCGAGATTTCATTTAGCTACAAACAAAACATAATCAGTCAATTGAGGACTAACAGTTAAATTGTGCATTTCAACATGACCCTTTTGGAAAATATTTTGTTAAAATTTTCCAGTGTTTTCCTGTTAACTCCTAAAAAGCCGATGTATCGAGGTTTTACTGTAGTAGTAAGTATATATGCACCTACAATTTACATTTTTAATTTTATATGCATGTTACATTTAAGTTTATGTAAGGTGAATTTTGTGAACTGTGATGCCAGCCAAAGATACTATATATTGCATAGCTTTAATATTTTGGAAATGTATTACTATATTTTTACAAATGTGCATCAATTGCTCATTCTCTGTTAGAGTTTAGTGTTATTGCAATTAAGATTCCAGGTTTTGAAAATATGCTAAGGAAAACCAAGGAAATAAAAACTTGTAAATATTTCAAATTTCCTTGAAGGTACTTATGAAGCTTTAAATATTGTGCTCTTCTCCTCTGCTGTAATAGTGAATACTATCCATATTTTTAATGTAATTTATTTATGTTGCTATTATTGCACTATTCCTTGTTGTTTGTAAATCACGAGACTTCAAGAGCTTCAGAAAAATATTCTGCAAATCAACTCATCATGAAGATCATTCCACACAATACAACTTACTCTGGATTTGTTAAATATCACTGTAAATGATTTTAAACTATGTTTAAGTGTAAACTACTGTGGAACATCACTGTAACAACTATATTTTTTTTAAAATAAAACTAAATTTATTTGTTGCTCGTATCCTTGTCCAGTATTACATATTTTCAGCAAGTTATATTCAGCAGTATGAGTCATGAATAACCAGCAAAACAGAACAGTAGCAACAAAGGAATTTAAATAAAACAAACATGCATGAAAGTGAAAGCTAATATATTATACAGGTTAGAAAAGAGAATATTGTAACAAGTGTCTTTATAGACTTAAAGAAAGACTTAAATTTGCTGCTGCAGATAGTTCACTCAAGACATATAGACAGTTTCCAGCTGCATGCCATCCATAGCTCATGCACCACTATACACTAACACTCCAGTCACTTGCGACTCAGTACAAATCACAACACAACACTGGTTTGCAATTCTTTCTCATTTTATAGCAAGAAAATGACATCACAGAACTTTCTGGTAGGTGTGCACAAACTACACCAAAGGTTCTGGAAGAATCCAGAGTGTCAGATTTTGAAGTCTCCTGTTGCCATCACATTGCTTCCTTGTTTACCGCATTCCAGCTCCATCACAGACCAAAGCAAACGTGAAAGCGTCACATACAACACAGTATATTCCTTTCAAGAGGCATTACTTCAGATAAAGTGCACAAAAGATCTAATATTATTTGAGTGCATAAAGGTCCATAACTGAAATTTAAGTATCACTACATTTCTATTTGAAAAATGTGCAACAATTAGATGCTAATCTCTATGTTTCTGTAGAAATTAGCAAGCATTGCAATTTTAGTGTACTGCACTGGAATGCTTTTGGCAAAGTATTACTACAATTCTATCTCTATTTTAAAAAAGTGCAACAACTAGATGATAATCTCTCTACATTACTGTAGAAATTAGTAAGCATTATAATTGTAGTGTACTGCACTGGAATGCTTTTGATAAATAGAGCAAAAAAGAAAGTGACTTCAACCTCTTCTTGAATTGTGCCAATAAGTCACTAGTGCTGTCCAGTAACCCCCCCCCCTCAAGAAGTCGAGTATGACAAACAACCTTTGCAGCCCAAAAAATCATCACCATCACTTTTCCAGCAAATGGGATTGTGTTTGCCTTCTTTGGAGAAAATCATCGTTTTGATTGTTGCTTGATTTCCTGAGCATAATGTTGAATCCAGGTGTGATCGACAGTGACAATTCAATGCAAAAAGTACTTGACGTTTTCATTAAATGCACTATATGATCAAAGTATCCAGACACCTGCCTGAAAATAATATACAATTCATGGTGCCCTCCATCGGTAATGCTGAAAGTCAATATGGTGCTGGCCCACCTTAGCCTTGATGACAGCATTCACTCTCGCAGGCATACTTTCAATCAGGTGCTGGAAGGTTTCTTGGGGAATGGCAGCCCATTCTTCACGGAGTGCGGAACTGAAGAGAGGTATCGATGTAGGTCACGACCTGGCACAAAGTTAGCATTACAAACATCCCAAAGGTGTTCTATAGGATTCAAATCAGGACTCTGTGCAGACCAGTCCATTACAGGGATGTTATTGTCATGTAACCACTCTGCCTCAGCCCGTACAGTATGAACAGCTACTCGATTGTGTTGAAAGATGCAATTGCCATCCCCGAATCGCTCTTCAACAGTGGGAAGCAAGAAGTGCCTTAAAATATCAATGTAGATCTGTGCTGTGGTCGTGCCATGCAAAACAACAAGGGATGCAAGCCCCCTCTAGGAAAAACACAACCACACCATAACACCACCACCTCCGAATTTCACTGTTGGCACTATGCATGTTGACAGATGACTTCAACGGGCATTCACCATACCCACACCCTGTCATCGGATCACAACATTGTGTACCATGATTTGTCACTGTTCAATCGTGTAATGTTGACACTCCTTACACCAAGCGAGGAATCGTTTGGCATTTTCCTGCGTGATGTGTGGCTTATGAAGAGCCGCTCGACCATGGAATCCAAGGTTTCTCACCTCATACCTAACTGTCATAGTACTTGAAGTGGATCATGAAGCAGTTTGGAATTTCTGTTTGATGGTCTGGATAGATGTCTGCCTATTACTCTTTACAACCCTCTTCAATCGTCTGCAGTCTCTGTCAGTCAACGGATGAGGTGAGCCTATATACTTTTGTGTTTTACATGTCCCTTCACGTTTCCGCTTCACCATCACATCAGAAACAGTGAACCTAGGGATGTTTAGGAACGTGCAAATTTCACGTACAGACTATTGATACAAGTGACACCCAATCACCTGATCACGTTCGAAGTCCATGAGTTCCACGGAGCATCCCATTCTGCTGTTTCACAATGTCTAATGGCTACTGAGATCGCAGATAATGAATACCAGGCAGTAGGTGGCAGCACAATGCACTTAAGATGAAAAACGTTTGTTTGTGGAGGTGTCCAGATACTTTTGATCATGTAGTGTAGCTCCAAATTGGCTTTGAAGTTGAAAGATATTTGTTGCCCACTGCAAGCAATCACAGCACCCATCAAAGCAATAATTTTTTCATCTCCAACTTATCATGCAAAATATCAATTAACAACATGGCCTCTGCCATTTTGCAAAGTTTTTGTTTGATGACCAACGAGAACCATATTCTGAACTTTTTCAATGATTTCCTAAGTTATCTACATCTGCCGGGCTTCCTGGGTAGGCATCAAAAATAGATGTTCAATCATGTTTAAAGCCATTGAACCAATATCTAATTGTTATAGATGGTGAAAGGATCCATAAATAGCATCCAATTTTGCTTTTATCTTCTCGCAATTTTCCCATTCAGAGTAAAAAATGAATTATTGAACAATAATGCACTTTTTTCATTTTAGTCAACTTCAATGCCTGCCAAATCCAAACCAGCCTATGAATCAGCACCAAATTTGTTTTGGTGACACATGAAGCAAATAACAGTATATGGTGGTGACATTAATTACACTTTTTTCCCCCTTCCTCTCTCTCTCTCTCTCTCTCTCTCTCTCTCTCTCTCTCTCTCTCTCTCTCTCTCTCTCTCTCTCTCTCTCTCTCCTCTCTCCCTCTCTCCCCCTCCCCCCACTTGTTTATTCCAAGCCTTTCAACTACACAGTCATATATCGGCGGTATTCACCTTTAGAAGACATGTACTTTTGATGTGTTTCTAGTTTTCTTCATTAGATCACACACACACACACTCTGTCATACTTCCAGGCCCTGAGAAGAATAACAAATATTCTTGACTAGAGAAAAATTCCCACCCCTAACTTTAAATCGAACCTAGGAACCTGCTCACAGCAAAAAGGTTCTGTATCGACTGAGCTATGGTAATAGCCAAGGGCACTTATTCAACTGTCCAGTACTACTTCATAATGCACTTTACTGTAGTGATCAACATTTCTTCACATTCAGGAAACAGGGATTTGATCTCCATTGTTTATCTGTTTGTTTACTTTTTTAATTTAATCACATATGTTTTCATATATGTATAAATTCATTTATAAAGAAATATATTGTTATGCACATATAATAAATGTACATAACAAAGCTTACAGATGTTTGCCTCTGATGTTCTATGTAAATGGTTTTCAGTAATTAGGCTTTATTTACTTCCTTGGATAACATAATTAAAAAACAATTGCAGATGTTTGATGAACCAATACTAGCACCTGATTGTCTACTGATACAGTGGGGTTTAGGCAGAAACAGGTTGCAAGGCTGAGCATGACCAAAACCATTGTGTACAAAAATATATATAGGTAACACCATATAGTTTTCTCATTGCAAAAGTTTATCTGCATGAGGTGCATGTTTAGAAGTATTCAGGCATTTTATCATAAAATTTGGCTCATATAAAGCAAATGTTTTCTGAAGCATTGAGTTAAAACTAAATAGCTCACATGATTAAAATTGCATTCATGTTTCCAATAATGAGTTTCCCAATATAAATTTCCCTGACATATGAGGAGGAAAGTCCCTAATCTATTTGTCTAAATTTGTTTTTTGTTTGTTTTTTTTTTTTTTTAAATGAAATCAGGTGATTTTTTTTTCTGTCTGCAAATCATAAGCAGCAGAAACAAATTCCTTTTTATATAATTCTAATATTTCTGGCATTATTTCCTCCTGTACTATAGCTGCTTGGATCTTTATGCACATAGTTAGCAATTTCACTGTTCATGCACAGGCTCCAAAATCAATAGCTGTTTGAATTAAGGGGATTGTGAAATGGTCTAATACACGTTTTATATATAATGTTCATGGCTTTACATGAAAAGAATAAATCTTGTATATCAAGGACACTCTTGTCTCCTTCTGCTTTAATAATATGTATTGTAACTTACACATGCAGATTTGGTGTTTGCTGCTGCTTGAGGCAGACACAACTGAGTATTTTTCAACATTCATGTTTACACAGAACACTCACCAAAAACATGCAAGCACTAATAAAGTAAAAATCACAGAGCACTCATCAGCATGCTTTGTCATTCATTGGAAACTTGTAAATTTGCACAGTTATCGTCCAGCAGGATAGCACCTATTGCACTCACCCCCTTGCAGGCCTCTAGAAGAACAATACAAAGCAAAGACAGAATGCCTAAACCAATTATTTTATTAGTAGATTTCCGACTGACACATTCTTAAAGCTTCTGCTGTTTGTAAGGTTCTGGACTATAGAAAGTGGACAAATATAAAATGCCACTTCCACAAAAAAATATAAACTCCTTGAAATGATTGTCTTTACAAATTATTGCATTTTCTGCTATTCTCTCCAAATAATAAAAATTATTTTGGAGGTTAAGATTTTAATAAAAAAAAAAAACACTTATGTTTTACATAGGCTACAAAAGTTTGATTCACAACATGCTAGCTGATGCTAGCTAGGGCTGATGTTAGTAATAGAATGCATAATTTCTGTTATCCAGATTATTTTGTGTTCATCAATTAGGTTATAAAAAATAAAAGTACTTGCCATTATGTACCATTATGTACCCTGGCAAGCTAAAATGTTTTCTTTAGAATCTCATCTTTAATTTCTATCATTTGGAAACTAAGGGAACAAGCAGTTGTGCTCTACTTAGGAGTTTATATATACTTAAAAATTATTCAATGTTAAATTGAGTATTTTCTTACCAAATATATGTCCGTAAATGTCTGGTTATTGAACTAGAGGCATAAAAGTTTTTGAAACACTGTATCAGGTTAGATAAAATTCTGCCAAAAAGGTTGCTACACATTTTTGCTACTAGAAGTGAGACTTTTGAAATAAGAATAGTTGGTATCCCAAACAATATAATACAAAAGTCTCTTGGAAAGCTTTATTTAATAATATGAAACTAAATTCATGTGCTCTGAAATAGGCCAAATATTTTAAATGATTTACAATACATGTTATTGTTGATAACATGTGCAAATACAACTGGGGCCCAATTTTCTCCACCTTTATACAAATTACTTCAAGAAAGTTAAAACATGCAAATATATGTGTGCCTTTAAAAGACTTCAAACATAGTTAAAATTGGAACAAAACAAGAACTGGACGAGTGTGTAAATGTTTATGAAAGATGTTCACAATGCCGACTTCGAAGCATTTCAGAAATACTTGGCATATCATGAATAGCATAAAATGCTACAAAGATCCTGCCTTAGCCTCTCTTCACTATTAAACAGCGTCTCGTACACAAAGACTCTGAACATGTCCCCAAAGGAAATAATTCAAAGGAGTTAGATCTGGGTAATGTGCCGACCATGATACTGATGCTCCTCTACCGATCCAGTGATTAGGATACGTTACTCGTAGGAAATCCCTTACATCACCAGAATTATGTGCAGGTGCCCCCTCTTCATGGAACCACATTAACTTGCATATTCCTAAAGGACATCTTCCAGAAGTTCTGGCAAAATATGTTGTAAAAACTGTAAGTAAATATGACCTGTCAAACATAGAGTTAGGAAATGGGGTCCTATAAGTGTGTCATTCACAATGCCAGCCCAAATGTTCTCTGCAAACCAGTGTTAGTAATTCGTAACTCTAATAGCTCCAGGATTTTCCTGTGCCCAAATGTGACTGTAGTGTGTGTTAAACATGCCCTCTCGAGTAAAACCCTTCTCATCTGTTCACAATATGATTGTAGTAAATCTTGGTTAATTAATGTATTTATGAAGAAGCCTGCAGTCAGGATAGAAAGTATCTGGCCCCAGTACTTGAACAGATAGATGTAATTGCTGTTTGTACAGAATTCTTGTAACCAAAGACTGACTTATATGCATGGTATGCGCTATTACTCTTGTTCTTGTAGACGGAGAATAATGGACCCAGTCAAGAATGTCCTTTTCTAGAACCAATGTTCTTTCACTTGCGCTTGCTTTTGTAAATTTCCTATTTCTCGCATCCATTGATGTATGGCAGTAAAGGTGCTATGATAAGGCACATGTCTTCTTAAGTAAAGCTCAACATAAAGAACTTGTGCCCTTTTTTCACCATGAACATAATGCATGTTTGCTAGTTCATCAGTAAAGTGGAACATGTTTACAATAGGCTGTAAAAATAATTATCCTTCCAATAAGCACTCTAGTATATGCTGATACTTCAGACATTATAACCAGAACTACTTCAGACATTATAACCAGAACTACAAAGTACAGTACAATGTGTGATGGAATGCCTTGCCATTTAAATAGCAAGATGCAGATTTTAGGTTAATGATGAATAAACAATGTTAAAAATAGAATACAGGAAAAATTCCAAAGCACAAAGAAAACATAAGCAATATTCCAATGGGGAAAAGGGAACAAGGATCTAACCCAATAAAGTGTTTGAAAAAAAATATGTATGTCCTCTGTCGCAATAACAAGACCTTTATAGACATATATTCCCAATCAGAAAGTACCCACGTATAACCCCTGAACCTCATCTTAAAATTATTCAGTGTTATTCTGACTCGTTCTGTATTAGTATTTAAAATTTTGGATAAACAAAATATAAAATCCTTTCAATATATATTTTGTAAAAGAACTTGGGCCGTACCAAGCAAATTATAGTGAGTGACAGTGAGACCATGGTCACATTATGTCATAAGGATTATTTTTCCAAGTATAAATTTTAAAATTGAATTTTTGTATTACATGTTTTTAAAAAAAAGTCCTTGTGTGAGTTCATCAGAGGCAAAAGTAACCACTTAACTTTATAAGAAGTCAATTACATATTATTAGGATACATATTAGCCCATTACAGAATATTCACTGGAATTCTTTTACTTTGAGTACATTTTGTTTAATATTATTATTTTACAAATAAAGGTAAAGATTCCAACTCAGGAATTGCATGAAAATGGGGATATAATGTATGTAGTGACTTAAGGAGAGCATATAACCACTATATACTTGTTACTCAGTCATAGGAATTAATGAGGTGGTGTAATACTGCCATGATAAAGATTTTCATTATTGTTATGAGCTCTGAAACACCATTTAAAAGCAAACCAACTCAATCTGCAACATCAATTTGACAATGGCCCCTTGTGTAAGAAAATGTTATAAGTTACAATTAAAGATATACAAGCTTAGCTGTTCGATTGAAAACAATTTTAAGGTTAATTCAATATCAAAAACTGTCGAGTTATGAATGTTATCAGAAAAGCCTGCTTAATGCTGATGCTCCTGGGATATGGAAATAACTTTTGGAATATCCCTTATGGTTAACTTACTCTAAGAACTGCATCAAAATGAACTTATTTTATACTGAAGCTAAGATTCACAATGCTGCATTTTAATCTCCTATACATTACACTGATACGCAGAAACTCACAGTAATAGCGCATCAGCCACTCTTTTACACAAATTGAGTGTCCTAGTTTTGCATACTGTGTCTAATGCTTTCTTAATTATTCATTGTGAATGTCAATACTTCATTTTAGCAGATTGAGAGAAAATTCTGGGAAAAGTCTTTTTTGGGCAACATGCTCATGCTAGGAATCAACATAGTAACAAAAATGTTGTTTATTGCTCAAAAAAAAAACTACTCTTTATTTTTTCCATGTATTACAAATAAAAACCTTTTCACAAATGACTGTTTCTTCAATGCTTCTGCAACAATTCTTTTTCGATACTCAGCAGCTTGTCTACTACTGTACGCCTACACACTCAGTTGAAATTGTACTCTCATTCATCTTTTTTATACTTGTCAATCATATGACAGGAAACTTCCAGTAGCAGTCTCATGTGCAAACCACTGCAGGTGTCACGAATTCACTCAGGTGTAACAATGCACAGCTTCTATGTCAAAAGAACTTTCGAACAGCACACATGTCCACTAATGCAACAATGAATGGCAATAGTTCGCTGTGACTTACGAAGCAAGCACATACAGTGATTACAGCTGCATGGCATAATCATAATATTATAAAACAGCTATCTTGAAATATCTGTACTGGAAAATGCAAAGCAAGCCAATGGTAGCTTAGCAAAAAAGTATTATCAGCGCCACAAATGGTGAAGGAGTAGAATTGTGAAGTTCAAACCATTATTGAAGTTTATAAAGTAGTTCTTCTATAAGATTAGTATTATTGTAAATCCTTCATATTTGGTAATTATTCAAACATCATTTGAATTAATAAAAAGAGTGAGCAGTTATGCTTCAAGGGGACAATTTCTTTTACTGTATAGAATTAATAATCAAATATAACAGCCAGTGTTGTTACAGTGATGTTCCTATAAAGTTTTGTTAACTTTCTGCTACATAAAATTTTCATTTACAAAGCTAGAGTAATATGTGTAATATATTTATTAACCTTTATTTTTATCAATGGCTTTCACAAGTCAGAATTGTTAAGGATATTCTGGTGTTACATTCTGAAATATGTATACATACCTACTATTAAACAGTTACTGTTACTATAACTAAGATTCTTTTGGTAATTTTGTGTAATTATTTAACCATATTTGACATATTTGTATGATGACTTGATGAGAAAACACTGTGTGTTATAAATTTAAAGTTTATCTGAATGAACATTTTTAATGCCTACTTGGATGAGACAATGCTGACAGTATAAGACTTGTCTGCATTGTATTTAATATCTGCTTTAGTAATTTATATTTGCATTCAGTTAAGAATTAGAGAAATAGGCACATGCTATTGTTTTGAAGACTCCACACTTTGAGATCTATATTATAAGCACATCTATGATCTTGTTACTCCATTGTGAAAAATTGAGTTGCATTTCCTAAAATTTTGGGAACTTTGTTTTTGCAAAATTTTAAATTATATATAACTGAGAACTGTTAGCAAAAGCATTTCTCATTTCAGAAGTAAAATAAAGCGTAACTTTACATTTGCAGATTTTCTGCAATTTTATTGTAAATTAATTCTTAAAAGTATTTTTAAAGTTTCTTGCTAGTTTGAAGCTTAATTAGTCTCCTCAGAAAAAGGTTAGTGTATGAAGTATGAAATAGGTGTTTTAAATTGAGTATAAGCTTTCTTTCTTAAAATACATTTCAGGATAGCAGCACATATAGTCTCTTGATTAACAATACAGCATATATTGCATTGTTACAACATTGTATAATTATTAAATTGATTTAATTTGATCACAGATTTCAATTTAATGGAATCATTATATACATAAAGACCAAAGCAAAATTTTGGACATTGGAATAATGCATCCTATCATGCTGTCATTCATGTCTTCTAATGTTGGACTACAAGGATTGGGTATCAGTTTGTATAAAACATGTGCCTATACTGTTTTAAAGGTGTGATCATATTGCCATTTCAATGAAAAAGCTGCAAATCTACATTTTTAGGAAGTTAATATTATTACTTTGGGCTTCAAGCTCTCACATTTATGATATTTCTAAGGCATATTAAAGGAATGGAGATGGATTAATTTGCATGAGCTTCAACAAATTGTAATAAATTTTTAATGTGTAAAAAAGATGTGCCCATTTTGTAAAACCGTATGTTTGAAGTTTCCACCTTTACATTTGAGTAAAAACTGTGTTGTTACTTTGCAGAGTTATCCTAATTCATAAACATGTATATGAAGACTATGGGGAATTGAAGCCATTTAGTGTAGAAAATTATAACTTTGTGAAACATCAGGTCCACCTACATACATTCTATGCCCCTCAACTGTTATGATGGTGAGGTACCTCCATTCATCAGGAATTTCAAGGTGCATCCGTCCTCCTTACTAAAAACTCCATATAATTTATTCAATAATGGTGCGAGAGATAGTATAAATGGATATATCATGGTATATTCATGAGGGTCATTTGATAAGTTCTCAAAATGAAACCCAAAATAACAACTGATTGATTCAAACTATTTTTATTTTTCAGTGTAGTCTCCCTGTACATTAAAGCACTTGGTTCATCGAAGTTCCAGTGCCTTTATTCCATTTTATAAATGAGATTCCTCCAGGCCTGAAAATTCTCTTCAACTCCAGCTATCAGGTTTTCATGTGAAGAGAATCTCCGTCCACCAAGGAAACTTTTGAGCTTAGGGGAGAGATGGAAGTCTGACAGAGTCTATATCAGGTGAATAAGGAGGGTGGTGCAAAAAATTCTATAGCCATGGACACAAAAAAATGAGTCATCCTCAGATTCCACTTGCCAATCAAAGATCTTTGTGTGTCTTTGTAAAAGCTGTGTTCACAATGCACACAAAAGAACTGTACACTGGTCTGCGACTGACAATGCAATGGTTAACTTATAAGTACTGAACACGATCACAGAACAACGTTGCAGTGTCCAAGAGGCTAAGAGAGCTTCCTTTGACTCATAAGTTCCTAGGTTCAAATCTTTCGCTACTTATCTTTTTTTTTAAATGCATATATTTGTTAATTTTATGAAACTGTGGCATTTGAAGTTATGGGTCTATCTATGCATACAAAAACATAATTCTACAAACACTCATGTTAAGTAACTAAAAAAATATGTAAAAATAAACTATTATCTACTAAAACTAAAACAAAAAATAAGCATAATATTGAGTGTATGAACCCTCAGCCTGTATAACTGCCCTCAATTTAGACAAAATGAAATGTCTGCAGTAATGTGGTCAAAAAGCTAAGATCCCATACTTCTTGATTTGTGCCCAGGAGTCATCTTTTGTCCTTTGCCCATATACAGGTAAATTACAGTGCAGCCTCCTTACCTCAGCCCACACATTCTCAATAGGATTCAAATCTGGTGAACAGGGAGGCCAGTCTACCACTCTGATAATGCTGCCTCTTTGAGAACCAATTTGAAATCTTTCAAGTTTCTGGACAGGATGATTATCCTGTACAAGTTCAACGATTCCAACAGGGTATCTCATCCTCACAGAGGGAATCAAAATATTATAGAATATTACCATGTACTGCACACCATTCAGTGTATTGTCAAGCTGCCACAGCACATCCAGACTGCCCCTTGATAACCAGCCCCAACACAATACAGATTCATGACCATGAAGGAATTGTGAAGCCACATATTTTGCATCATATCAGGACCCCTCTGGACGATAAACAATCACCTTTCCCTTATGTGTGGGAGAAAATGTCACCTCCTCTGAGGATAATATCATGTTATTCTTGTTGCAGTTGGCATTTTCTTATTGGATTCCTAAAATTTTCTTCAAAAGATTGGTTTTCTTAACAATACTTCTATTATTTTTCATATACAGATTCCTTTTTTATGTTGTTTTATTGAGAGAGAACTGTTCATGTCTGATGCATTTGTGCACAGCATATTGCTGTTCAGTAGAATAAACCCTCAAAGAAGAATTATAAAAACTATCATATTATTAATTGTATCAAATGTAGTATAAAATAAGTATATCGTAAATAAATAGCCACTATGTGTTGATTCAACATCAATAAGAGAAAGAAAAAATATGTTTGCTATCTGCGAGAAGAAAACTGTGACCCTGACCAGAGGAATAATTTATGTTTTGCCACAGCGCTATAATGAACACACATGGAATGTGGCAGGTTTCCAATGACTTTCAAATGGAATGACAATTGGCCTTGAACACCACAGGCTGGCAGCCAACTGGAGTGCTGCTTTGTTGACTAATTTTCATTCCTGCTTAACTGGAGAGTAACATGCTAAGTCATTCTGTTTCTCATATTACTTGAGCTAAGATAAAATATTCAAATTTTGCAACAACAAAAAAAAAACAATTCACAAGGAAGATAGTAATGTTAGTAGCAGGACTGTAAAAAGCACAAATTTTTAGCTCAAGAAGTTTTCATAATATGCATGAATAAACATACCCATGTATTATAACATAATCAGAATTACATAAGCACTATAATGACCATTATTATTTGTATGTATAAATCTATGTATGTTCTACTATATATGTACATACACGCGTAAATACGCAGAAATGGAATATAAACTGTTGACATGATGGTACTAAAAGAATTATTACATTTATTATGCCTAGCAAGCTGTTAAAGTCGAGACAGAGAGCAAACACATTTTTGTTAGCAGTAGGATGCTGTGTCAGCTATCGCATGTTTGTGTCTTGAAATCAGGACTCGTGTTTATTTAACCCTAGTCCCCCACAGAGTTCAAATCAGTTTTCAGTTACTGTTTACTCAGGAACAAGCAAGTGCGATGGCTTTTAGTGGTGAATCTAAAGGCAGGTATTGTGTAGCTAGACTCAAAGTATTATTTTTAGGGTCTACTAATTTTTTAAAAAATGCGGCAATGACAAATTATTGTCTCTTGACGTAACTGATAGCAATACGGAAGAGCCACTAGCTGTTCCATTGGATTAAAAGAGTAGATAATTCATAAACTATAATAATATAGCATGTAATAAAATGTGTACATAATATGCAAATGTGCAAGTTCAAGTTTTAAATTTAAAAATGGCAAAATTGTAGAAGTTTAGAGAAATCAGGGTTTTCTTACATCAGGCATTATTTCGCCAGGCAGATTTGCGTGCTCAGTGCAAATGAGAGGGATATATGAAAAGAATGGGGATAGAAACCTGACAATGTAGAACACGATAATGCATCTCATTTGCTGCAGCGTAGAACTCTTCCCATTTGGAAAACATTATAGTAATGCTGTACAATACAAACTGTATCATGTGTTGAGTTAATATTTTTAGTTCATATTGATAATTTGTTGTTGAAGTTTAAGTTATGTATTTGATTATGATTATTGATCATATGGGCTAGTAATATTAAGATTTGGAACTTCTGAGAACTTGTTGCTGCCGCTACGCAACTATATCGCTATGCAATGTACACTAGGCATTGTGCCGTGTAGGACAATTTGGCATTTCAGATATGACTCATTTTTTTCTGTCCATGGATGCACCTTAGCTCTTGTATTTTTGCCATGGCGACACATGTGTGGGTGCACATTGTCCTGATGGAAGATACTTTCTTCCTTGTTAAACCTGGCCATTTATGGTGTGCCTTTTGCTATAGTTGGTCCAAGAGTTTGACCATTAGGAAGATAATCTATCAGCAGAATCTCTTTTGCATCCCAGAAAACGATGCTATAAACTTTCCAGCCAACTGTATTACCTTTGCTTTCTTTGGAAGTGGAGAATCAACATGCTTCCACTGATTTGACTGTTTTGTTTCTAATGTATACCAACGGAAACCATATTCTTCTGTGGTCATGAAGCAGCACAAAAAATCTTGTGGGTTCAATAAGCCAAACATTGCTCAGAAATTTACACTCTGATGTGATTTTGATTTTCTAAGCTCTCCTGATCAAATTTAAATTTGTTGTTCCACTTATAAACAATTGAACAGAAATTTAAAATGGAATTAATTATGAATATGCATATAAGAATTAGTTTTGAGTGTCCCTGTTTTGGTCTGATTTAACCAGCTATGTTTTAGAAGTTAAATGTCCAGGAACTTCTCTATGAAATTCCCTGTAGCAGTAGGCAACATCAATCTGGAACTTCTACTATCTTATTTTGGAAGTCTTTAATAATGTTG
Source organism: Hymenopus coronatus (assembly GCA_030762935.1). Classification (NCBI taxonomy): domain Eukaryota; kingdom Metazoa; phylum Arthropoda; class Insecta; order Mantodea; family Hymenopodidae; genus Hymenopus; species Hymenopus coronatus. Next base: position 88,205,716 of record CM060881.1, on the reverse strand, counting down.
CCCATTCCTGGAAATGTCTTAGCCAAATCATGATTCATCCATGATTCCAAGAGAGTGTGATAACTTGAAAGCTTATTCTTTTAGTTGCACAAAGTCTCCTCATCCTCTTCATCAATAGCAGTTCGGTGGGTGTTTCAATTTTGTATTAGATCTCTTCCTCATTTTGTGGTTTCTGCTCCTGCTGCAAGGCTCTCTGTAACATATGAAGTATATGCACCAAGAAGTATAAGGTGCAGCCACCTAGATAAGCATCCAGTGTATTAACATAATGCCATTAAAAACAACACAGTTTACATCCCCACAGTTAAATTTGAAATGAATGCAAGAGGTAGATAGGAAAAACTTGCACAAACCGACAAATCATACTATAAAAAGAAATTCCATATTTCTCAAATAGAGGTAATTGATTTATTGGCAGGAGCATGTGGTACCACAACTTTCTTTTTTTCTCTCAAAAATGTGCAAAAGATGAACCTTAAAAATTAATAAGTAACTGTTTCTCCACATGAGTTTTTCTCACAAGGGAGGGTACCCAAATGTTGTCACGCACATTTTGAATCTATACAGTACATTGAGTAGCCAATATCAAAATATGCATACCATGCAAATTACTGCTACTATGGACAAGAAACATAGAAGCTACGAGCATCCAAATAGGGTATGTGTACACATAAAAGACAAGAATCCTACACGAGGCTAAATAATGTAGATGCATTCAAGAGTCTGCAAATAATGGAAATAGCTACTGCACTTGAACTGTACCATGGCAGTTAAGTGCAGTAGACATGAAGGTCAATGAGTAATCCATGGTCTCGACATAAACATTGTTCACAGTGAGCACATCGAATGAAGGTAAGTTGCACACAGTCATCTTTGAAACATTTTTCTTCTAAACCACTCTTGAAACAGTATTTGGAGGGTGTCTGCATTGATCCTGGATATTCATCAGTGTAACCAGATTTGAAGAAAGCGGGTCGATTGTTTGAATCTATTTGCCTTAAATTGGAAGTTGCCAAGCGATTGAATGCAAAGAAGTTGTTCTCTTTGCCACACTTTAACTGTGGACGATAAGATTTATCGTATTTGTAATGAATCTTACCATGCTTTGAATGGACAGAAAAAGAAAATGTCCGCTGGTTGTACCAATTCAGAGTACATTTTGCAGGGATCAGCTTCTTGTGAAATTCAACATCTTATGGAACATCATCTTTATTTGCTGTCCATGAATCAACCAAAAGAAGAACTCGAGCTCTTCCATGCAAATCCAGCCATAACACTTGCGCCAGGAACACTTTCAAATCCATTTTTGTCATGTTTGGAGATTTGTTAGCAAATACTTTCACATTGGGCAATTCAAGTGTGTGCTTGCTGGAAATTTCCCACTGGGTTCCGACAGAAGAACATACATGTGTGGAAGAAGGGTAACCATCCATTACAATAACAGGCATTATCATGTATGATATGTTCAGTTGCTGCAACTGAACCCATGGTACCATAAATCGTCTTTGCTCCCAAGATGGCAAGAGTTCTCCCAGAATGTAACTCTTTAGCAAATTTTGACTGATCTGTGTTAATTATTTGCTCTGGTGTAAAATTATTCTCTTCAATGAAACGCCTTCTGTAACAAACACACCAGTTTTCTTTTCTATATTAGCAGCATCAGCAACAAATAGGTTGCCAACTTTATGTGTGATTATGCAAGAAACCATTTTATTTTTGCTCTTGAACTGCTGCAGCCACATTTTGGAAGCTTTGAATGTTAAGGTGTTGTTCGAATCAATTTTTGCCACAAAAGACTGCCCAAATTTGTAGTCCAGTTGTGTATAATTCCACAATGTTTTCGCATTTCAATGAACCGATCACATACCCCATTATTGTTCCTTTCTTGTAGCACATTCATGTTTCTGCTAGGTCAATTGAGCACGTTTTCAAAGTCTTGCAAAATTGTCTTGCTTTTTATTTGTCAATTTTGTGCCATTACTCTAGGGGACATGTCTGGGGTTTGTCCAGGAGGACACCATTGTAGATGATTATTTCCTTTTGGCTGCTTCATCCAGCCAAGTAATCTTCAGGAAGTTTTGTTCTTGTAACACTCTTCTTTGGTGGTGATGGATGCTTTGTCACTTTCTAGCTGTATTGCTGTATCATCCCCAAAATCACTTTCATTATCAGCTTCATTGGTGGCTTCTTCATCTATAATAAGAGTTATATATTCAACAACAACGTTTTCATCATGTAGCTGTTTTCTAATCTGTTCGAAAACTATGCGATCTACCCTAGTTGGATTTTCCTCCAAAATACCGAAGACATCCACTAACAACTTGAGACCACAGCTGGTTTCATTTTGTATCAGTCTATGCATACAGCTGCAGTGGATTGTTTGGGTTGGCAATGGTAGATATCTGCTGTAAACTATATGCTAATTAAATTTATTTATATAAAAGCTATGCTCTATTCTATTGAATAGAATCAGAAAAACTTATAGAATAGTAAGCACATATGTGAGTTTTCAGTTTAAACAAGTGACAGTATCAGCTATTTGGTGCATATGTCACTTTACCTCTTAGCACTTCATTCTCAGTTGATTGAATCATTGTAACTTTTTAAAAATAAAATGTGAGTGCTAGCTTTTAAAATAGTAATAGAAATACATAGTACTTTTATGGCTATGTTTGTCCATATGTCTTTAAGTGCATATTCGGTGTAAAATGTGAATACCAATATAGGCAAACTGGCTATAGCCTTTGTTGGAATTTATCCAAGACACGTTATTACACCATTATTTTGTATATGACATGAATGCATAATGTGTTTGGCATTCCAATGTCATATGTGCAATAATATAGCAAATTAAAATTTGGCAGATTGTATAGAAAATGCACAACAGAATAAATTAGCTTATAGCATATATGTTTGTAAATGACTGCAGTCAAACAGAGCACAAGAAATGTTCACTACAAGCATGGTGCAGTATGCCTCCCAGGCTTGCTCATGAGATACATCTTGCTTTAAAATCCCTACATTGCAATAATATTTATTTGTATTTACATGTGTATAAGCAAAGGAAAATGTTAATGCTGCAATTTATTTGACTCTCAACTGTATTCTAACAAAAAGAAATCTAGAGAGAGGAAAAAATTCTTTCAAAAACTGAAAAAAATGCTTTTGTCATATATGTAGGTGTATATATATTAAAATTATCCTTAACATCAGAAAAGCTAAGACACCTCAAGCAATTTTATAACTTCTTTATTCAATCCAAAATGAAATCATAAAAAAAATATTAGCTTTTTACAATTGTTTTAACCCTGTTTATTGGACTTTTAGGCACTACAGCATTTTTAGAATATAAATTGATCAGTTTTGCTTGCAGTGAAGCCATTCATAAGTTAAATATAAGCTTTAGATATATAATTTTTTCAATCACCATAAACTTTATATACATATATATGTAAATTGTGGCCGAGTCTCTCACCAAGGAGGCCTGAGTTCAATCCCAAGTGACTGCATGTGAGATTTGTGGTGGACAAAGCCACAATTCAGGGGTGAGTTTTCTCCAATTTCCCCCACCATTGCATTCCACCGGTGCTTCATCTTCTTTTCATGTAGTGTCATCGATAGCAGCCATAGTATAAAAGCAAATGTTAAACACTATTAAAAAAATGTAATTTAATTGCCCAAACTAAAAAAGTTAAAAAATATTCAATAATAGAAACAAAAAAAGTATCAGTAAGCATGAGTCTGCAAATGAGTATTTTGCAAGATGTGAATATACAGGCTGTTTCAAAATGACACTAAATGAATATCATAGTCTCATAGCTTATACATGAACTAGTCAGAAATTTCACATCGCAGTTTCAAAACTCTTTTAGATATGTGTTTATGTAACTTTCAAAATGCCATTATTATAAGATTAGGCAGCACAAGAAGATTAGTGTGTGATACCCGCATACTCGTACCTCAAAGGATGTTCTTGGCTAGCACGAGCCATGAACACAGGTTTCTCTTGTTCCTTATCAGCAAACCTGTCCTAGTTTTCAGTTAAAGGCAACGTTAATTTACCTACTCAAAAGACATTGTGCCAGTTTTGGTGATTGCTCCTAAATGGAAAATGTAATATTTTGGCTTAACTACGAGGATCTTGTACTTATCTAAATCATTTTGTAATTATCCTAATAGTGAATTCTGAACAACGTACAGTATACATCAATAAGAATTTGCTGTTAATGTACAAATGTATCATTTTGTATTACAAGTTACAGACAGTAAAATAAACTTCTCACATTCCAAAAGCAATTTATTTTGGTTTAACTTTATCTATAATCCTTCTGATATTGGTTGTTGTCTTTACCAGTTATTTGCTTTCATCCTCAAAATCACATGTTAAATTGCCTATAAATATATAGCATTAGCCACATAGGTATGTATTCCAGCTTACTTTCTCAGATTTACTTTACTTATTGTAATGATGAAATTGTATGATGGAAGAATAAACAAATAACTAAAGGCATACATAAGTTCTTTAGCAGGATTTCACAAGACAAGGAATCCATTGTTAGCTAACCATAGTGCAGCATGTCAGTATGTTTGTGAAAACACTGTTTAGCATGCAACTTGGTGCGTCACAACTTGCCTGTGTTTCCTTCAATAGGATGTGCCAGGCACACAGCTTTATTCCTGCCTAATCCATGCTGACCTTGAGGTATTTTGTTGATGCACCTGTAAACTATATTTATGTTTCACATAGGATATGAGCAACAACATCCACATTTTGGTTGCTGACATCTTGAAACATCCTGTATCCATACTAGCCACTAATTAAATGCTATTACTTTCTCTGCTGCTTGCATATAGTAAGCAGAGGAGGTATTGTAATCCATCCAAATTTGACAGGAACTCACCAGAAATACATATGCTGTGAGGCTCTTAAATCCATAGAGAAGCATCTTGAAAATGAAAAGCTCATTAAATATAAAACTTGATTTTAAGATCAGTATCGTCCAAAGTCACAACATGAAGATTTTCAAGAAAATTTCCCCTGCCCCAAACTATCCTTTACATAGAAAATGTTTCTTTCTTATTTTCTCAAAAATAGCTTTAACAACTTTGATTAAAATACTATAGGTGTAAGATATTTGCATGGCATGTGAAATGTGTATTTCTAATTTTCGAGCAATATCCTGTAAATTCCTTTTGTTTAGAAAAATTTGTTTTATAATTTTCTGTGATGGGAAACCAAAATTTTGATAGAAACTTACTACACAAAACAGTTATCTTTTAAGACATGCAATTTATTTATGCTTTCAAGTGGTTATTCACTATATTTTTTTTTTTTTCTCTGCAGTTAGGGAGGGTCAAAGAGAATAGAATTTCAAAGCTGTCACAAAATAATGCACATTTTTAAAATCTGACTATCACTTTAGGCTGCATTATTTTCCTTATATATAAAATGAAAGTTATCTCAATTAACAAAAAATCAAAAGAATATGCTTTTGTATGAATATTTTGAGGATAATGAGTAGAAAAAGTCATGAATGTGACACATCCAATTCTTCTCCAAACATTAGAACAAATACAAACTCACTCCCCCCATTTTTATTTTTTAGAAGATTGAACTTTGAAAAATAAAATTGCAATCACACTGTACACACTGTACCGGATGATCATTTTTATTTATATCCTTTGCAAGTCTTGGTTTGAATTATCAAATCACTGTTTATCCAGTCTACATTACAAGCTGCATCCAACTTATATATAGAGGTGCAAAAAGATGGTAAAGGAAGTCAAGAGTAACAACTATTTTATATGTAAATTTCATGTATGTCCACTGTTTTTCCCAGAGTGCTAATAACGTCAAAGCTGGGGATGTAGCAGTACAAATCCTCCATGATCAAAGGTTTTAACATTTAAGGGATTGTAGAAAACATCAAGATAAACCAAAGTTTCAAAGTCCCAAAATGGATGTTAAAATCATTTCATAATGTGTACTAAGTACCACTTCCATGAAAGATCAAGAGGATGTGAATCCTGCCAATCAAAACCTATCATGAATAACAACGTTATTGTGTTTTACAGTAAGCACAAGAAACTCTCCAAAGTTGTGAAGTGGTACAAACAGTACATGGTAGCTAAGGGAATTTTGCATTGGAAAGCAATGTCAATGAGGCTGCAGTAGTTAATGGTTTACCTCAGTAAATCTTTAAGTATGTTAGAGTAGTAAATTCCCATGTTTTACTACCTTACTATAACATTAATTGCTGCTGTTAAGCATGAATATATGGGGGAGCTATCCTGCACTGCAACCTTTATAGATCTATTACATGTCCTCAGTCTTATTGTCATTGATGCAGAAGTTGAATGAAATGAATCAGGCGCAGGACCATGATGTGTGAAAAGTCCTCCAATTTTGGAAATATGCTCCTAAAAAGAGGGCTCTGTGGTGAGCAATGCTGGGCTTTCACACAGTAGTGGGTGACTGCTCAAGAGAGCTTTTCTCTAGAATACAAAACCATCCGGAAAACCTTTTTAGAAAAAGGTCAGCCTATGGACAGCATAATTCAAAAACAAAAAGTCAGTTAAATGCCAAATTTGGTATTTAATTTTAGTATCTTCCAAGTATGGGATGCAAAGATACATAGAAAAATCTTCCATCCTACACTAATTTGAATGAAGCAATTTTTGAAATTTTAAATTTCATAAAAATGGCTAATGAATAAAATGCTGTAAAGATGTTTACATAGCAAAAAAATAGCCACTGAAGTCTTTTTCATTCTGAGTGTTTTTTGCATAACTGGTAAATCATAAGACATAGACAAAAACTTATTATACAAAAAATGTAGATCTTCTTAAAAAACACAGTTTTTGTCATGTATATTTTTTTATAGTGCTAATCGTTTCTATTCCCTTTTATTGGTCTCAATTTCAAAATATTTAAACGTTTCTCAAATGGGAAGCCCTCATCCATTGCATATCTCTTTTGTTTTGCTCCTGTCAATGAAAAGAGATCCAAATTTCAATGACAATCACATAGCGACAGCTTTTAAAAGATTTTACTGTTGTTTTAGCCTAGTGTATTTCCTTATATCCCTTCTACTTATAACGAATCAAGTAATAAGACTGTTTCTGGTAATGTTTATTTTGATTAAGCATGAAATACATAAAAGAATAATATTGTATTAGAATGTGTTTGCAGAATAAATAAATTGTGTGAATGAAATACATCAGATTTTAGTTTAAGACTTTGTTGACACTGAATTGCTGGACACGGTGTTCCTTGTATGCAAACAGCAACAGACTGATTATGAACATGTAACATCATTGATGACTAACTTAGTAAGGAGGATGCATGTTCTGAAACCCCTTGGCTCCGTCAGTGCTTCTAAGGTTAAAACACTTGATGTACATGAATTTTTGTCACATACAAAAGTAGTTTGTTCCTCCTGACATCTTCTACCATTCCTGATATGTTATAAATGATCTTTTGTATCACCTGGTATCTAATTAGCATCTTAGCCAACAAAGATGTTAAAGACCAAAAATATTAAGATTTTGTTTCAGTATCCAATTTGGTTAATTGTTGCACTCTTTATTTCCTTTTGTTAAATGGGGATTGGGGAAGGAATAAAATGTTTATTAAATAAACTGTAGCATCAAAGAATTTTTAAGAAATGGCATTTTGTTACAATCAGCAAAAGTTGTATCTATTGTGGGCAAGTTGTTATGTACTGCAACATGAAGTAACACTTTTTGTGATGTTAGATTTGTGAAAATTTTTATTTTTCATTTTTTGTATTAGAAATGTTGTCTTAAGCGTTTAGTGTTACAAAGTTTCATACATCATAATTAGTATTTAATAGTTAACTTTTTTTTTTTTTGTATTCAGTACTATTAATGTTATAATCTTCAATACAGTATTATAAATGTGTATTACACATTTTAAAATATTTTTAAAATATAATAATGTGAATTATGCTTGATGACAGTTGGCTGTACACATTGAACATTAAGCTGCACAGTGTCATTTGTGATTTTGCATATCTGAATTATGTTTGTCTTTGGGACAAGTTAATTTATTGTGTGTTCTGTTTAAATGATCTAGGTTTAATCTTGGAATCACAGTTCAGCCATTGTGGAACCCTCTTTCACGAAAAGAAAAATGTGAGAAAAAAGAAATAAAAAGAAAAAAAGAAGACAAATAGTGAGAACGTCACCCAAAAAAATACTTTAACACTGAACCCATGTGAAAAAAAGAAAAAAGAAAAGGGGGTAAAAGAAACTGTATTAAATTAAAAAGACTGAAAAGACTCCATTACAAATATGAACTTAAAACTTTTCATGTAGTATAATCAATTTTGTGTGGTATGTAACTTGTGATTCTTTTGTGCTTTTTTTGTCTGTACAATGTATTCTTTATATTATCTTGTGGTTTACCATATCTTTATCGTATAATAGTTTATGTGCATTTAATTGAGGGAAAAAAAGAGTTAGAAATGCTAGTCTAGTGAAGAAAGACTATAAATAATCATTAAAAGACAATATGATGTAACTTTATAGTACTGTTGTGATCTGTAAAACAGTAAATATCACCATTCTGCAGATGAACATGTTTTAATGTCTTGTAAACTGTGATTTTAGAAATTTTTAAATTTCTTTTTGTTTTAATTTTTATTTCAGGGGGGATGGGAGGGATGTGTTTTATTAGGAGAAAATGTATTGCAAACAAATATTTTAAATATAATCTTGTCATTTTATTTTATGACCAGTGAATTGTGTTATGAAATTATTGTCTACCCTTTGTAAATATGTATTATATTTGTAAATATACACTAACAATAAATTATTTTTATACCATTAAAATGTTTTTATATATGAATGCTGTTATTCAATGAAGTTTATTGCAATGAAAATGTCTTAAAATTACTTCCAAACTTTCCAGTATCCTGTTGTGGATGATCTCTTTTCACTTTCTATACCACATACAATGTATAAGAGAAGTAGTGTATTCTACCCAAAAAATGTGATGCTAAGATTTCACCAGAAATATATGTTTAAAAAAATAGAAAAAGGTCCATGTGTGCACATTTTTTCCTGCTTGCATGTGCGTATGAGGGTGGTTTGATAAGTAAAAAAGCAAGAAAAAATTTTTGTTTCATAAATAACTCACCTTCTCAACATACTGTCCTTTGAGGGATATATATTTGGTCCATCAGGTGTTTCATCCTGTCGGAAAAATATGTTCTGTCAAACTCTACAAAATACTCTCTGCGACTATCTCTTCCTCATTTGATGACAATTTCTTCCCACAAAGTCAAAGTTTCAAGTTAGGGAATAGGAAGAAGTTACTTGGGACCAAGTCTAATGAATATGGTGAATGAGGAACCAATTCTTGCACTTTTGCCATTGTTATCACTGATGTGTCGGGCAGTGTATTATCTGGTGAAAGAGCACCTTTTGCTTGCCAACCTTGGTCTTTTTTCAACCAGTTCTGTCTTTTTCTAAGTAATCTATGGGGATTATTCCATGGGGATCCCAACAAAACAGTGACCATCAACATATGACTGAAAAAATGAATGATCTTTGCCTCCTTTGGTGCACTTCCATGAGCTTTTTACATTGTTTTTACTCTGGTGCATGATGATGGTTTCAGGTTTCATCACCAGTTGCAAATTGGTGCAAAAAGACTTGTGGGTTGTGATTGAACATCACCAGACATTAGTTGAAATATTGTTCCAGATATGCTTTAAACAGATTGCAAACAATTGTGGCACTCACATAGCACACAGCCTTTTCATAGCCAATTCTCCATGCAAGATCACAAATTTTTGTTTGGCATTCATACATTACCATATCATAGATTTTGTCAATGATTTTGAGTGTCGTGACCTCAATTAGACAGCTGGAGCATGCTTCATCTTTGGTACTTGTCCAAGAACAAATAAATTCATTAGTCCAAAAGAAATGGTCTTCAATGATGGTGCAGAGTCCACGTGAACTTCATACAATTCTGTTTTGATTTATGTGGCAGTCCAATGCTTAATTAAAATTGTTTAATGACAACAAGAAAGTCGGTTTTCTCAATTTTCAGTCTCAGTCGACACATTGGCCAATTCAGATGGAAGATACCCTTATGACAAATAAAATGTTTATTTCGATTTTTATTGGTTATAGCCTCTAAAGCCATCCTTATTCTGGATGACTTTTGCATAACTGGTAAACTGTAGGAGATAGATAAAATCTAACTACACAAAAACGTAGATCTTGTTAATTCTTGTATGTCTAACACAGTTTTTTTGTGGAGTTAATAATTTTTAGAATCCCTTGTTATTGGTTTCAATTTAAAAATACTTTTCTATAATAGAAAATCATTTGGTTTTGTAATGTTTTACTTCTGGCCATGCAAAAAGAATTTAATTTCATTGTCATAAAATAGCAACAGCTTTTAAAAGATTTGACTCGATTTGGCCTAATGTAGTCTTTTCTATTACTAAGAACTAAATAATAAGACTGTTTCTGCTAATGTAAACAAACCAGAGTATTCCTCTATGAATGCATGTGCACAAACCACATGGTGCTAAGCTGTGTTCATCTGCAGTACAGTTATAAAACTACATACTTACATGTCACCAATTTGACAGGAATAGAAGTGGCTATTTACTTTCACTGTTCACAAATAATGATTAACTCTATGAAATGTGAAATTTTCCCTTAAAATTACAAAATGTAGACATGGTATTTTGGAAGTTTGCTGAAGTATTGCACACACACATCTCTCCAGCCATTAATAAAGAAATATAGGTACATAAAAGTTCTTAACAGGAGTCTGTGCTGTCTATATTGGAGCACTTATTTCTAAATTTTATATGTGTGTTTCTTGGAGGTGATACAAGATATGATTTTCAGAACTTGTTTATGAGAACCTCAGGTATACAAGGGCATTTTTTTAAAAAATTGACTTTGTAGCATGTACTGAACATTTCATAATCTTTATACTTAACATACAACACAAAAATATTGGTATTGTGTAAAAATTTCAGCTCAGTAGCTTTCTTAACCTTTTCGACTTTCCTTAAAATGCAGAAGCAATAGGGGTGTCAGTAGACATCCTGTACAAGATGCATTTAATGGTTATTTAACCCTAATTATTTTTTCTCTTGTAATAAATTTAAATAAAGACTATAAGAAATCAATTTTGGCCTTTAAAGGTTTCTTCTTGAATAGTGCACCTTAAATATAGATAAACACACAAGGGACATCTCCACACATACAGCAAATCATACTAGTTTTACTTCAAACTCCTTTTTTGAAATGGACGCAACTTTTTTTAATGTGGGTGATATTCTTTTAGGAGAGTATTTTTCTTCAACTGTGAGGATGCAGGGGTCACAGATTTTTTACCCCCAATATGAAGAGCCTGTGAATGTTATAGTGCTCAATTAGGCTACAAGCTGTTAATACAAGAAAGCCAGGTAGTTCATTGTTTTGCATGGGTTTAGAGCTTTCCAAATTACCAAATAATTTGTATATGGTTATATCCAGCTGCGCAAAAATACTTTTTATATAATTTTACTGTTTGTTGTAAAGAGGGATATGCTTACAATTCTAGATCCAAACCACCCATACGCATATTTATTCCTGTATAATATCAGGCTTGAAAATTGGCATTTTTGTGTGAGCATATATTTTTCTGGTGCCAATCATGAAAATCTTAGAGCTGCAATTTAAAAATCCTGTAACCCTCCTGTCTTTCCAAGCAACATAAGTCAAAGACGTACCTGCATTTCTCCTCTCCTTAGAGCCTTTGTATTGACATCCTTTGGCAAACCAATACATTTTGAACATACTGTTTCAATTGCATTTGTTTTTCTTTTGTATACGTCCATGTATAATTTAGGGAAACTGTACCAATTACCTAAACATACATTTTACCCTGATCAAGTATAGGTTCCATCAGGTGCACTACAATGGAGCCAGACAACCCCAAATCTTTGTCTCTTGACCACATATATGCAGCTATTGTAAACATATCCCACTTTACTTTCGCAAAGATCAAAACTCTTTATGACAAATCTGGCCCTATTTGTCTTGATGTATTGCTTCCAAGCTAAGTGGCCCTTCCAAAGCATCAAGCTATCATTAACACTAATCTTTTCACTAGGGACATATTTTCTTTAAATTTGAAATAGTAATAATCGAAGACTGGCCTGATTTTGTGTTCTGCCCAGGTGAGATGAAAGAATCGCAAAATTGAAGTAAACTGTAATTTGATATACATTTCCCAAAAATAATATAGCTAGTATGTCATCTGTAGGCCAGTACATGTGATGTAGGTTTATGAATAACACCCATGAGCATAATTAGACTAAGAAGCCTGAAAATCTCATTCAGTGTTCAGAATTCTACTCTTAGGCCCAAAATTGCCTTTAGAGGTCAGGTCTTCCTTCACTTTAATATCCATTTGTTTCCATAACAATGAGAGACACCAACTTAGTAAAAAAAAGTATGAACATATCAAATTTGTTGGCTGTCAGAAGCTGAGCCTCCGGCTGTATATTGGATGCATGCTTGTGAAGATACATCTATTTTGTTGGAGTTACTACAACCACTGCACAAACCTGAGAAGAAAGAGGTTCATTTTCTTCTTCATTGCTACCCTTATTCCCAATACCCCACTCAAAATCTGAAAACTCTCTTATCAATAAGTAAATCATGTCATACAGCAAAGTACATTTCCTGAAGTAATTTCAGAAGCCTTGTATACTTGCTACATCATTGAAGCTATGGCATGGTTAGCACAGATGATAATTTCAAATGTGCTATTCAACGAATTCACAATAGCTGAAAGAAATTGTTCTGAACCCTGAGACAGTCTAAATAACTGAGAGAGAACTTCTGCTGCAAGTTTACCATTAATTTCAGTTGTATTCTAAGATGAACATACACATACTGACAGAGATTTGCTTTCTTTGCAACCTGCCTGGTTCACAACATACTCTTATCGTGTGGTAGCAACCAAATCATAAAACCTTGAGCTGGAGAACATTTTGCTTAGGCGGCGATGTATGCATATTGTTTGTGTGCACAAAAAACAGCTGACTCACAAATTAGATGTGTTCAATGCACACATAATCACTTTTTACAGAGAAAAAAATTGCAAAATTTCAACGTTTTGTTCATAGAGCCTTTACATTGTTGACACCTTTAAACCAGTTTTTGTTTCATTAAAATAATTTAATAAACACAGAATATACAAATGTAAACTTATAAAGCACTTTTGAACCATTTGACCTTCCGCTGTTTATTGGGTATCTTTTCCCAGGCCTGCAGGGTTTAAATGGCCATCACTGAAGTGGTTAACTTGAGAAAAATAGACCAATAATCTCAAAATGTTAATTTATGAGAAAAATGTCACTTTTTACTTTCTCGAACCATGTATGTACAATGTACTTATCAGATTAGGGATATTGCATTCCACCCAAAATTTTGATTCCAAAATGTCACTGAAAATATAGGTTTTGAGACCCCTGAATCAAAACAAAAAAAAAAAAAAAAAAAAACTTTTTTAGGAAGAGGTCCATGTGTGTGTCTCTGATGAACAGCATAGCTCACAAATGAAAAGTGACTTAAATACCAAACATGATATTTAAGTTAAGTATTTCCCAAGGATGCGACACAAAGATTTTCAAGAATATCCCCCCCACTCCAAAATAGCCTTTACATGAATGTTTTTCGAAAATTTATTTACTTAAAAATGGGCCAATGATACTAAGATAATGTATGTTTAGGATATTTTCATGGCAAATTAAATGTTTATCTTGAATTTTCTGGAAATAGTCTCTGAAGACCTCTTCATTCTGAATGATTGTGTAACTGGTAAACTGTAAAAGAGAGACAAAAAGTTACTACACAAAAAATTTAGAACCATTAATGTCAAGCTTTTTTCCCTTGTTGATTTCAATTATAAAATACTTAAAACTTTTCTCAAATGGTGAGTCTTCATTTGTTTCGTCTCTGTTTAGTTTTACTCCTCAATTGTTTCTCAGAGCAACCAGCTTTTAACAGATGTTACTATTGCTTTAGCCTAGTATTTCCCTTCTACTTACAAGAAAGCAAATAATAAGACCTTGATTAGCATTATATAGTTAATGCTTGCAGGACAGTAGAGAAGGTCATGTGAAAAGAACATCAAATATTCCTCTCTCTCCCTCCCTCTCTCTCCCTCCCTCCCTCTCTCTCTCTCTCTCTCTCTCTCTCTCTCTCTCTCTCTCTCTCTCTCTCTCTCTCTCTCTCTCTCTCCCCCCCAATAATACTCCTTCACACTAGTCCTGTGCAGCACTAAATTAGAAAGAGAACATACATGACTCATTAGCATTGTTACCCTTCCTAACTTCTATCTGCTTTGTGGAAGGACAATTTTCTAATAGATTAATCCTAGTGTGGTTGACTATAAGCACATGCAACATTATAGGTCACCTTTGAGATAGGCCATCTCATGCAGCTGGTGGTGAAAGAACAATAATCAAAACATAACATAACAAGTGTTTGGGAGTACCTGAAATATTTACAACACTTTAGATGAAAGGGTTTAATGCATACATGGGCAACTTGCCATGTTAGCTTGCAGTAACAGCTTTAGCCCAGAGAGCTAAAAATCCATGGTTTTGATTTTGGTAATTAATTTTTCAAATTCTGATTCATTTTCCAGTCTATAAAAATAGCTTCAATGGTTCTGGAGAAATGCAGCCCAAACATAAGGCTGTATAAACAATAATCAAAGCCTAACCAAATGCAGGGTTATTGCAAATAATATGTAAGGAGAAATAATGGGGTAAAATTTAAATTTCATACTGTGCATTAATATATTTGTCCATATTATTCATTGTATGGTCTCTTCTTAATCATAATAAATTTTGGAAATAATATATCCTACGAGGGCGAGTCAAATGAACCTTAAATATTTTTTTTAAATTTAATTTATTGAACAAACGTGGAACACATGTGTATCTTTTTCTGCATAGTCTTCCTTGACATACAATACATTTCTTTCAGCATGTAGGAAGTGCACAGATTCCTTTGAAAAACTTCTTGTGGTTCTGAGCATAGCCACTCCAGTACCACCTGGTGTACCTCTTCATCAAAATTTCTTTCCCTCCCATCGCCTCTTTGAGTGATCCAAACATGTGATTATTACTCAGGGCAAGGTCTGGTGAGTGTGGTGGATATGGAAGAGTGAAGGTTGATGGTTGCACAGGCCATTTGAGGCCGCACATTATCATATTCCAAAATGATACCAGTAGTCAAAGTCCATGTCGCTTTGTTCTGATTTGTTAATTTTTTAATATATTGGAATAGGATGCACTAGTGACTGTGTTTCACCTAGGCATGTATTGTTCCAAAAAGAGAGCATAATCTTCCCTGCAGATGACTGCATCTGGAACAGTATGCCTGAGCATCAGGCATGGAGCATCCACCACAGAAGTTGCCCATTCGTGAACTTCCTTCTATACTTTCATTGGCTGGTGGATTTCAATAGGTTTCACACCTTTACTGCTCACAAAAGAATGCTTTTTCTTCCTTAGTGCATATCACAAGCAAAGCAGCCATTTTGAACTGGTATTGTGGCAGCATTTCACTTGTCTCCAGCATTCTGCCATCTGTAGGACATTCTTGAAAGCGTTTATAATACTCATGTCAACTTACAGAATAATAGCATAAATTTTCAATTTTTAATTACATTTTTAAGGTTTTGATTTGACTTCCCCTTGTATCAGAAAGCTAAAATAAGAGGTGTGTTAAGTTTCTCAGAAGACTTTTGTGACTTTTTGCCCAATAATAATAATAATAATAACTTCTTTGGGGATAGAATTGACTCCAATGTGTTATGTACCAAGTTTCATCAATTGTCAACTGTCAGGAAGCAGAGGAAGATTTTGGCACTAAGCACATAGTCGCTAATGGAAACCTCCATGAAGATGGACTGAGGGCAACCCATTCCGGAGCAGCAGTTTCAGACACAGGTGGGGTCCCTAACTCTCCAGATAATAAATCCTCCCTCCCTGAATGCCACCTTCCCATGAAGGGATGCCTTTGAGGTGCCAGAGGAGACATTTCCACAAACAAATTTCTCCGGCACATTCCTTGTCCATCATCCACCATCAAATTTCATAGAAATCATTATTGTGGTGGACAAAGCGGTACAGGGTGGTTTTTCTCTGATTTCCCCTGCCATCACATTCCACCAGTGCCCTACTTTCATGCCATGTATCATCAGTGTCCTCACCTGTGGTGCCACAATTAGTAAAAATGTGCATTAAATACTACCAAATAAATAGTCATTTCAGTAGTCTTGCTTGACAGAGTAGTAGATGCAGGTATACATACTAACATATTTTAAACAAGCTTTCAACTTCAAGTAGAGCTATCATAAACTTAATTTGTCTTTTTTTTTTTAATCTAAAAAAAAAATGCTGGTAAAATTTTTACTTTTTATGTATAGATTTGAATAGAGATTATTTCAAAATATATGATGTT
The DNA here is from genome assembly GCA_030762935.1 of Hymenopus coronatus. Classification (NCBI taxonomy): domain Eukaryota; kingdom Metazoa; phylum Arthropoda; class Insecta; order Mantodea; family Hymenopodidae; genus Hymenopus; species Hymenopus coronatus. Next base: position 88,189,189 of record CM060881.1, on the reverse strand, counting down.
TTATTTCCCAATCATGCTTTATCTTTAGTTTATGCTCTGATGGCATTTTATGTCACCATTTTAAATTTGTGTAATCATCTTCCTTTTGACTTAGACTCTTTGTCAGACTATCTGATTAAAAAGTATTAAACTAATATTTCAAACAATGTAATGATAAATAAGAAAGTGGAAAATGATGGCTGTTGCTAAAGATTTAAGATACAAATTGTGTAATATTTAAGAATCCTAACTAATTAAGTAATTTATGCACATACCTATATCAAAATATCCAATAATGATGATGTTAGTAATGTTAATATAAAATCCACATATTTGCACCAAAACCATAACTACAAGGGGGCACAATTACCTTTGACACTTAACATTTCATATCTCCATTCTTAATTAAGATACCGTTATGATACTTTATATATAAAAATTGCTCTTTAAGAAGAAATGAAAATTACTCCTTTATATGTCAATATTTTTAATAATATTATATAATAATATAATTAATAATTTAGCTTCAATGTTGCATTAAGATTACATTTTCAAAATTATTTCAATAATTTTAGACAGTTTTAGAATTAAAAGCAATATTCATACTGTGAAATCAAATCTCAATAATTAAAAAATGTTTACTTAAAGACTTATAAAAAATTAAATTTTATCAATAATTATTAGAATGTTGTTTATTTTGTAAAGTTATATTAGGATGCTTGTATAGAGTGGGGTTCAATTTGTTAAACTCTAAGTTTAACAATGCAAAGTTTAGCAGGTTTCAAACACTGCAAGTTATGATAATAGGCTTGAGAATACAATTCTGAGACAAGCTATAAATCAGAAGAAAGAATGAGAATGACACCAGCTAATTTATTAAAGGTCCAAAGAGAACATATAATGTGATAATATATTATAGGCATAATTCCACAATTTTACAGATATCCAAAAAACCATAAAGTATGGTAGTATGTACCTAGGTAATATCAGAACAGTATTTTCTTAAAAAATCATCATTGTTATTAATGGCTTAAGATATAAATATCTGAGAAGCGCAGACACATAAGTACTGTATGCATACATCATAGAGTAATAATTATATGATATCCACACATTTACACTACATTTTATTCATGTACCAAAACCATAAATACTAAACGTAACAGCAGTATATACCAATGCAATTCCATAACAGTCATAAGGTCATAAAATGATTGCTAGTAAAAGCTTAACATACAAAAGGTGTGACATCTAAGATCCCAGCTAAATGAATTAATTTATAAGCACCATAAAATAAAATAACTCAATAATAGTAATAATAATATAAAATTCACATTATTGCACCATATTTTACTCCTATAAAAAAACCATAAGTACTTAAGTATGCTAATCTCAGTATGTAATACCAGAACAGAATGGACAGTGTTTCTAGTTTGTGTAACTTTGTTGCACAAAAAAGATAAATAAAAATATAATGCATACGTTAGTCTTATGGAAGAAAATTAACATAATCCATTGTTATCTGGAATAATTAGCACATTCAGTATCTAGTATGGCAATTGTTCATATTAAGTTCCTAATATGAAATTATTTCTAGAATACAGAACACAATTCTTGGCATCAATATTGACAAAATCATATTTCAGCTATATACCTGCTCTAAACTTAATAAGATTGTACCCCTATTACTTCAGCTAGTCAGCATTTTTACCTTCTCAAGCTATTCGCACTGTATATTTTACTCTATTTCACTCACATTTGGAAAATGGGGCTATGATATCAGGTTCCACAGGAAAAGCTCATTTTATGTATTTATTTTTAGGCAAAAAAAGATTGCTATTAGGATTATAACTAAATTGTCAAAATTAGAGTCATGTAGACAGTATTTTAAGTTGCTCAAAATTTTACCCTTATTTTTGTATATATCTTAACTTTGTTATTTTGTTGTTAAAAAACAATCTGCAAATTCATTTAAACAAGGATATAAATAATTATTTCACACATAGACAAAATGATTTCTTTCTTAATTCATATAAGGGCCTGCAATACACTATCAGCTAGACTGAAGACAGTGTCAGATGTAAACGTTTTTAAAAAAAACAGATTATAAAATGTAATTACTAACTCATTGTTTTTATAATGAAGAATAATTTTTAAGCCAGAATTTGTAATGGTTGCATTTTTATTTAATGTCAAGTTGGTATTTAATATCCTTTGTGTTATTTTACTCTCATCATTTTGTATTTTTAATAATTGTTAGTCTGACTATATATATGACTTCAGTTTTCTGTTATCTTTTTCGACATGGTCTACTGTAGTACTATTTTTATATATCTGTATACTAAATGACTAAAACAATTGAATTAATGATGAAAAAATGTTCATACTAACAAATGAACCTCAATGATTAAATAATGTTTAAGATTTTTAAAACATAACAATTTTTAATTTTTTTTTTTTATTTTTTTTTAATTTTGTAATGTTATATTTGGATGCTTGTATGGAGAGAAGTTCAGACTGCTAAGCTTTCAAAGAACCTCCATACAAGCTCAAGCCTGATAAAGAGGCCAATGAGCAAAATTAAGCAGTCTTTCACACCCAATATGGAATGGGAAGCTGAGAACCACAGCAGTTACAGAGCATCCATAAACAAAACTCCATTTCAATTTTCCTAAGAGAGCATATTATTATGATAATATGTTATAGTACATAACTCCACCTTCAGTTTTTGAATTAGCAAAGTTCACATTAAGCATTTCTGAATCAGGTGTTTGGAACAAAGGTGTTATGGATTTTGTAATAATTCATAGGAGTCTATATGTAGTGCAATTATTCTAAACCTACTACTATAGAACTAATCTACCTAATGGAACAAAGTATGTATGTGCATGTAAATGCAGCTTACTCAAATAATTACCTATGGAGCATCTCAGGGATAACTTTATCACATATGACATTTTGTGAATTACAATGATAAAAATTGACTAGTAAATGGAGCAAAATACATCAACAGTCTCTTAATATTGCACAGGGGCTTATGATTAGGTAGTAACCAAAAACCTATTCTCAATATAAACTATACACTCCTTCAAACTTACATTAATGTAAGAATATACAGTATAAAGCAAAACATGTATTAACAACTAAAAAAATTACTTTATGAAATTAATTTCAAAATGTTTATCACATATAATAAAAATTGATTTATTAGTTAAGCAAATAATGTTGCTAATGAGCACAATAGTAAACTATGGAAACACTTTTGTACCTCATTGTACAGAATGATCCATATAATTATTGCATTACCGATAAATGTTTTGATGATGCCATAGAATAACTAATTCTCAGACCAGTAGTGCTCAAATATTTGTTTTATTCTTCCTATAATATTTATTCGTCCTTCTCTCTGCTTCTTTCAACTTAAGGGGAGTAAGCCTATCTTGCCCAAGTTAATTATATACTTTTCTCAAAACTGGAGTGAGATATCAACTCAAAACTTTATCATGTTCTATTTGTATCTTGATTTATATTAATAGAAATCAAGTTTATGGATTGCCAAGATAAATACAAGTGTGATCCAAATAGTGTGTATATACTTTTCTCAAAACTGGATTGAGATATCAACTCAAAACTTTATCATGTTCTATTTGTATCTTGATTTATATTAATAGAAATCAGTTTTATATTAATAGAAATCAAGTTTATGGATTGCCAAGATAAATACAAGTGTGATCCAAATAGTGTGTAGTTCAACCTGAGTAAAATGCAGGCATGGATGGTGGAGACTGGGATTGAAGATTGGCGTGTTAGGGAGGGGGACCAGCTTGGTTACCTGCTTTGATAGGCTTTGGTGTCAGTACAGCCATGAGTGAATAAAGGTTTTTTTGCCTTTTAAAGCTTTTAACTAATGAAGTTGTTAAATCCTTGGAAATTTTAACTCTTTTGAAGGCACAGTTTGGGACACTACACTGTCTTAGACTTGAGTGTTTACCTAGGCCAGACAATTTAAGGGCAGCTGAGGAATTGTATAAAACGAAGGTCATGCTCGGCGCCCAAGGTTAAGTCTCACAGATACAATATCTGCACCATTCGAGAGCTTATTGAATGTGACTGCCGCTGCACTGTTGAAAAAATCACATCAGAAGTGGGTGTCAGCATTGGGAGTACTCATACCATTATCAGTGAGCATCTTGGATTTAAAAAAAATGAGTGCTCGAAGGGTTCCAAAGTCAGGTTCAAAAACAGTCAGGTTGGAGATTTGTGAGAGATATCTGGATCAATTCCAGCAAGAAGGGGAGGACTTTTTAAATCACATTGTCGTATGTGTTGAGACATGGGTCCATCATTTCACTCCAGAATGGCATGCAAGAGAAGGATGAAGCTTACTCAGTGAAGGCCTAAACCCATCTCTTAGCCAGAACAGTTCTTGCAACAGTGTTTTTTTTTACTACAGAGGAGTTTTACTCATTGATGTTCTTCATGATTGACATGAGATGAATGCAACTTACTATTGCCAATTGTTAAGATCAACAAAAAGCACTACCAAAACAAAAGACACTGTATGGCCATCAGAAATGTCATCCTTCTCCAAGGGACACATTATAGGACATACACTAGGAAACCTTTGAACACCCTCCCTACAGTCCAGATTTGCCCCCCCCCCTCCAGACTATTTTTCATTTGCACCCATGAAAAGGGAACAATTCAAAACCAATGAAGATGTTGAGGAATATGTGCTTAATTGGTTGATGATATGCCATCAACCTTTTTTTGAACAAGGAATATTTAAGCTTCCATATTGTTGGCAAAGGTGTGTAGAGCGTGAAGGAGGCTATGTGTCATTTGTGTATGTGTTTAATCAATAAATGTATAAACCACTTATAAGTGAATCATCTTCGCACATACGTTTCTTCTTTTTTGTTTTAATATTTCAATGAAATAGATGTATTTTTACACTTATGTAAGTTTTAAAAAGTCCATTTTTATTTCTGCAGCTTTTAAAATGTTATTCAATATCTTTAACAGTGTGGGATTAATGAGCACCAGAGGATCTAAAAATGTTGAGTTAAAAAAAATGGTATTAAAGGTTACAACTCACCTGTTAACATGTTCACACTATTTTAGAAATGATTAAATTTGGAACATTAAATGTAAATGGGTCACAATTTTTTATATTTTGATCCAATAAGCTGGCTTAATCTACTGCTGCTTGAATATTATTTGTGCATTGTTATTAATATCACTATTTTGGTGGCTATTGTAAGTACAGTCTGTCTGGTCTTGATTTGAACTGTGAGCTAGACTCACACTAATTAAACTTCTTCACAGTAATCTTCTCCATGCTTGATGCCATAATGGACTTCTCTCCCTCGTTGGTAAGCCCAAGCCATTAGTTTAGCTGAGAAGCCAATACCAATATCTCCATTGCTTGAGAGTGTAATAGCACCACCTGTGTTGCCTACTTTGTTGCTCATATCATAGCATGCTTCCTCAGTTGCGGTTAAAGCAGGTTCTCCTATATTAAAAATGATAATAAAGGATACAATTATAGTTGTAGTTCAAACTGCCATTAGAGGATTTTATAATTGTTATCAACATTGCATGGCAGTAAAAAAAGCCTTGAACTCCAGCCAAAAGAATCTGGTGAAAGGGCAGATTCAGAAGAGGAACATGGGAGGTATGCTCCTCTTCCTCACCAAGTAAAGAACTAATAACAAATTAGATGTGTTCCATTCACATGACTTTCTCTACAAACTATTGTTACAAAAGATTATTCCTTTATTTGCATCATGGTAATCCAGATAAACATTAGCAAAAATGATTGTATTACTTCCTTCTAAGTATAAGAGAAATAAGGTCCAGAAACTATTTTATTCAACTATTTTAAAAAGCATTGTTTCATTATGTGAAACAATTTAAACTCTGTTCACTTTGCACAGCCAGGAGTAAAACAAAAGAGAGATGAAATAAAGATAACCTCCTGTTTGAGAAAAGTTTAAGTAGCCTAAAATTGAAAGCAATAACAAGGAATATCTCAGAAATATAAAATGAATGCATTTGACATAAATTGTGTGTTTTAACGAGATGTACATTTTTTGTAGTATATTTTTGTCTACCTCTTATTGTTTACAAGTTATGCAAAAGTCATCCAGATTGAAGAGGTCTTCGGAGGCTACTCCCAAAAAATTTGAAATACAATGGTGTGCAAAATCTACAATAAGATGGAAAAAATAACAGCATATGAACTACTTAGTGGAAATGAATAAAAGTTGCCAGAGGTCTCCCACATGTACACACATGGAGTTAATCATTTTTTGAGATATTCGTTATTATTGATTTCAATATTAAAATACTCAAACTTTTCTCAAATGAGAGTTTGCCATTCTTTTTTTTTTTTTTTTTTTTTTCCTTGTTTTAAAAATTTCAATTACATAGCAACTGGCTTTTAAAAGATTTGACTATCACTTTAGCCTAGTGTATTCCCTTATTTCTCTTCTACATATAAAGAACTAAGAAATAAGACCATTTCTAATAATGTTTATCTTGATTAGCAAGTAGATGGAAGAATAAGTTTTGTAAACATAGGTAGAGAAAGTCATGTAATTGGAACACATTACATTTTTAAATGATATTTAAGAACATTATTTGAATATAACAAAAATATGTTCCATTTTCAAATAAGAGAATTGTGACCATTTTCAGAATAAAAACAACATAAAATTGCTAATATGAATTTTAACTCCTACCATTAACTTCCTTCTTCATATGAACTGTCGGTAAAAACATTTTATGCATTAAACAAACAAAAGACATGGGATGAAAACTTATTGCAAGACCTAAACATATTTATGCATTCAATATAAACAATGTAAAAGATAAATAGTATCAATGGTAGGAATAAACTTGATTCTGATCATAAAGTATATTGCAGTATAGGAATCATTTGTTTAATGGCCTAGCAGCACATGGCATATATGTGTGATCTGCATGCTGTAGTGCAAGCAAACAACGCAAATGCATATTATGTGGTTGGAACAGAAAAAATTGCTCTATACTTCCTTTTAGATAATGAGGGGTACCTGAAAGCTTCTAGGAATCCACAATCAGCTTAAAAGGCTTATTGTATAACTCCACTGAGATTGAATTCCAAGCCCCATGCCCTTGAAGAGTTCCAAAAGCTTAATTCTAATACCAGGATTGATCTTAAATTTTTCCATACTCCAAAAAGGATATATGTTCTCCTTCCCAGAGATGGGTAATTAAACAAAACATGTAAACTTGATTCTTCAGCTTGTTTACGCAGTAACAAGTGAGAAGCACCTATATACAGGTGTTTTCTAAATTAATTATGCAATCACTGTTTAGCTTATTTCTACCTAGACCAAAGAGAGCCCTAGATAAAACATTGACCAGTCTCCTAGCTAATTTATGTCCTCTTTTACCAACGCTCTAACCTAACTTGACCACATGACCTGGACCAAAAAGGGGGCTTCTACACCTTTTTTTTGCCAAATAATCTGCTTTCTCATTTCCTTCAACCTTGATGTCCTGGCATCCATCGTAGCTCAATGATATTAATGGTACCAAGAGCATTCTAGGATTCCACACAATCCCAAACCTGTGTGTTACCTGTCATGAGGAAAATGCTTTGAGAGCATTTTGCAAGCACCTTTTCTCATCTGAGACATTTCTGGCTTTGTTACACTGTTCTGTTACAAGCTTCCCCCATAGCTCAGTCAGTAAAGCGCCTGCCCTCTGTGTGAGGGGTCCCAGGTTTGATGCCCAGCTGGGGGATTTTTCTCTGGTTAGATTATTCCCTACCCTCCCCAAAATGAATGTGCATGTGAATGTATGTATGATCTAATGACAAAAATTAAAGATTCATAGAAGCCTAATGACTACAGAACATGAGTTAACACCATTTCTGATAGGCAGTAAGTTTCACAGGGAAAAGCCACTGACAAGACCATGCAGCTAAAGGCATGGTATAAGTAGAACAAACAAAATCACAGATAATACAAACCTTGCTTCATGCGTTGAAGAATTTCATAAGCAAGACAGAATTTCATTATAGATTCTCCATGTCCAGTAGTTGATACTGCTCCCACACTGTCATCAGCATAACCTCCACAACCTGTAAACTAATCAGCAATGAAGACTACCCGATGTATCAGCTGTTGTAATGATTTCAATAGAAGTGTGTCCACACATCATTTCCATTTACTATGCCCAAGAATATTGCCACTCTAAAGACAAAAATCTTATAATGATTTGACAGTAAAGTATTTTAAAAAGAGAACAGTAACATGCACAACAGGGTAATATGGAGATCATTTCTGACCTGGGAGTGGTGTATCACCCACACGACCCACCATTTTGCCAGTTGTGCCCCCTGTTGATGTGGCAACTGCAACATGTCCTTCTGCATCCACTGCTACTGCTCCTACAGTACCCACACCACTGAAACAATTTACACATACATTTACTAGCATTAGGAGAAAGAGGGTGGGGGGGGGAGATATTTGCACATGGCGGGTAATCATATGCATTCCAGTCTCTCACTTAGAATAGCATTACAGCTTCACAAGGATGTGTTGAGAGTTAACATCTATCTATTGCCAGTCAACATCCAGTTTGCTTGAGAAATTCAAAGTTCTTATTTTGAGAGTGCATTCAATTAGAGGTAACAATGGTTTAAATGTGTTCTATCATGTATTCCCACCAGTTGTAGGTGAGCTAAGTGACACAGCTTTATAATTTATTTGCTTCACTACAGCTGGGGTAATTATTAGCATTTTTGTTGACTGTGTGCCATTAGCCCTATGCATGGTATTTAAAGGCCTGAATTGCAAAAGTTCTGCCATTCACTGTTTTCTTCAATATGCAGCTGATTATTGCATATTTTATGTTCTAGATACTGTAGAGCTATGTAAGAACCAACACAAAATACAAGTGAACACAAGAAATGTTAACTAATGCTATAGAAGGCATTAAAATAAACAATTTTTATGTTTAAAAGTATATTGACTAAGTACTTATTTAATCTTTTAATTCAATAGCTTTATGGTTGTGATATTGTTTTCAAATTTTTCAATGTAATTTTAACATATTATATAATTTTTCTTCTTTTCCTTTTATTGCACCTTTGTACCATTACCCCATAGGGTAGGTAATAGCAAGTATATCACATGTTGTAAATTAACTTTCCTTATAGCAAATGAAGTTGCCTATGTTTGTTTACTAAAATGCAACACAAACTACAACCATTAGACAGTTTAAGGAGCTTTTGTAAAATCCTGTCATTTAATAACATGGCCAGTATGAACATTTTCCCTTAGGTGCGTGCAGTTCCCCCATCTTACCCTACAGTTCATTACTGGATAGTAATTATTTTGGTGAACTACTGCACATAGAGAGTTCAAGACCTCGCAGAACTTTGTGAGTAAATTCTAATATAGTTGACATTGGTACAAAATTAAGGGTTGGGTACATCACAGTGTATGCTTTGAAAACAAGTGCGGCTTGAAATGGCCAATCTGAATATTCAATTTGAAATACATACATATTTTACTATTAGTCTGATCTTTGGACCACACAGGGATAAATATAAATAAATAATTATTATTATTATTCAATGTTGTCATTATCATCATTATTATAAAGTATATTAAGACTACTTATAGATGAATAACTAAATAGGTTTAATGTTATAGCTTGACAAACCAAAAGTTAATAATAAATGAATACCAAATTTCATTATTTCTAATCATTAACAACTTAAAACTATAAATAGAATTTTGAAATTAAAGACATTCTGCATGTACAATTTTGACAATTAGGTTTTCCAATATACAAGCAAGGCCCGCCTGAGTAGTGTGGTGGTAGCATGTCTGCCTCACATTCAGCAGGTCAGGAGTTTGAATCTCACTTAGGTTGAGTTACCCAGGTAAGGTTTTTTGGAGGGGTTTTCGTTATCCTGAGAAGATGAATGTCGATTAACTTTAGGCTCTATGGACTCCAAGGTCATTTGAGCATCATTTCTCCAATTTCATTCATCATCCAATATGACCAACCAGGATAAAGGACGTTAAGCTACAAAACAACAACAATATACAGGTACATAATACATAATAATTGTTTGATAAATGAACTATAGATATTGAAATATATAGCAAATAAAATTATAAAAATGAATGTAGTAACAAAGATTATTAAAAATAATAAATAATGCTTTCTGTAAATTCATGCCAAAGGAGTTTAATTTCAAAAATAGGACAATAGAACAAAAGATGTTCAGCTGTTTGTTTCTCATGACAGATACATAAATGTAAAGTGCAGTACTCGAAGAAAAACCATTGAAGATTGTCCTGTTGTCTCTACAAGATGAATATGAAACACTATCCACAGCAACACTATTCTGGTTTTGAATGACCAACATGTTTCTGAATAGCTATATCAAGAATTCTTCCTTTCCAAATTGAAATATTACACATGTATAATATTATATTAAATGTCAAGGAAAACACATTCTGGTATGTATAATATTATATGAATATTATACATACCAGAATGTGTTTTCCTTGACATTTAATTCTAGTTACTATACACTATGGTTAAAAGTAACTATTACACCATTTGATCTCTTAGTGTGACTATTTTTATCTTCAAACAAATCATAAATCATGACTATTCCATCAAATGTAATACTACAATATCATGCCCTGGTTCTTTGTAGACAGCATTTAATATTCAAAATGCAATGAGAATATGGAAAGGTTTCATTAGTTATATACAGAAAATTCAACTAAACTTTGGTGGTGCTTTCTTGAACAGGAAATGTAGTTTATTGTAAGATGTTACTATCTAAAATCCAATGAAAAAGGAACGTAACCCAGTGAAAACAAATCCACAAAATTTAATCATATTATCTATTCTATGTAATCACTCAGTATTTTTTTACTTACCCTAATTCAGATGTGGCTGCTCCACCTCGATGCAGCATGTTCTCTAGTGCTTTTCTAGCATTATCTGTCACCAGGTAACCAATAGGCACATTAGGCACTCCTTGATCATTGGCAAACTTCTTGGCACCTGCTCCAACAAGTAACACATGAGGTGTCTTTTCCATGACCAAACGTGCTACGTCTATTGGGTGTGCCACATTTCTGATGGCACCGACAGCTCCTGTAAATATTTGACAGCATTGTTAAACATAACTATAAACTAAAAGCAGTGATGTATATATAATCAAAGGATGCTGAGCTGATAATTTACGGACATTTTTGCATGAGTTAAATTATATGATTTCAGGCTATCAATAACAAAAATGGCTGCTTCTGTGGTTGAGTGGTCGAGCTGACTTGTGTTTTGTTCTTTGTTTTTTCTACCATCCAAAGAGCCTCTATTTTAATATTATTGTGCCACTGCAGAAATCCTACCCCCACAACACACAAGGTTGAAGTGTGATAGCAAGAGCAATGTACTTATGTCACAAAATGACATGCCTATGCTAATATTACAAAAATGATGTCTTGAAAATAATTCAGAGATGTTTGTTTTCATCATCAATAAGTGTTCAATGGATTCAAGCTGCAAATTCATGTAGAGACGATGTGAAATGAATTTTCAGAGAAAATTGGTGACAGGAAATTGAAGCTTACTTTGTGTATTATACTTCAACTCAACACCCATTGATTAGAAAACAAAGCCATTTTCATTCTTTTAAAATATAACTTGGCAATTAATAGAAACATAGTTATATTTCTTTCTTTCTTTATCATTTTTACTTACTATACTATGTATTATAGTAAATATGAGAAGTGTTGTATTTCATCCATAAATTTGATATGTATCAAGGTTTCACTGGAAATAAATGTTTTGAGGCCTCCAGAATAAAAAAAAAAGTTTAGAAAAAGGAAGTATGAGAGAGAGAGAGAGAGAGAGAGAGAGAGAGAGAGAGAGAGAGAGTGTATGTGTGTGTGCTTGCATGTTTGCACATGTATACAATTATTTTTAACTTAACAAAAGGTTGATTTATTATCAATCTTGATATATAAGTTCTGCATCTCTAAGAATGTGTCATGAAGATTTTCAAAGAAATTCCCATCATCCCAAACTACCCTTTATGTTGAATGTTTCTTTTGTTTTTTTTGTTTTTGTTTTTTGGGGGGGGGGGAATTTTAATTTTCTCAAAAACGGCTCAACAATTTTGATTAAAATTCCATATGTTTAAGATATTTTCATATTAAATTAAATGCACATATGGAATTTTCTGGGAATAGTTCTCTTAAGGGCTCTTAAGATTTGCATAGCTAGTGAACTGTAACAGATAGACAAAAAATGACTGAATAGAAACTGTAGATCTTTTTTAAAACATACACTTTTTTCAAACACATTTTTAGTGGAGTTATTCCTTGTTATTTGTTTAAATTTTCCAATGAGTAATACTTTTCTAAAATATTCTTTATATGATTCCCTGCCTTCCACCCCCCTGCCCCCCTTCCCCTAGTATTAGCCTGATCACCTTTTTAATGGCACAATAATTCTGTTTATATATAATTTTTACTTTCTCTATATGTACTATGTATATAGTGTATTGCACCCAAAAAAAATTTGATACCGAGATTTCACCAGAAATATATGTTTTGAGACCCCCTGAATCCAAAAAAAAAAATATTTTTAGAAAAATGTCTGTGTGTGTGTTTGTGTGTGTGTGTGTCTGTGGACAGCATAGCTCAAAAATGAAAAGGCTGTTAAAAGCCAAACTTGGTATTTAAGTTTGGTATCTTCCAAGGATGCAACATGAAGTATTTCAAGAAAATCCCCCCACTCCAAACTACCCTTTATATGGAAAAAATTTTGAAAATTTTGATTTTCTTAAAAATGGCTCTAACGATTTTGATTAAAATCTCGTAAATTTAAGATACTTACTTGACAAATAAAATGTATATTTTGAATTTTCTGGAAGTAGCCTTTGAAGGCTACTTTATTCTGAATGAATTTTACGGATTTTTGCATAATTGCTAAACCATAAGAGTTGGACAAAAACTTACCACACAGAAAATGTAGAGCACATTAAAACACACAATTTATGTTATATACATTTTTTTGTGGAATTGATCGTTTTTAAGATATCCCTTGTTTTTGTTTTCAGCTATGAAAAACATATTTTTCGCATACAGGAATTTGTCAACTCCTGTCCATACAAATAAAGGAGCTTCAGTCACATAGCAACCAGCTTTTGACTATCACTTTAACCAATGGTACTCCCTTATTTCGCTTCTGCTTACAAGGAAACAGTAATAAGACTATTTCTGCTAATTTTTTCTCGATTAGCATTAAGTAAATAGAAGTAAGAGCTTTTTAACAATAATTTGTTGCAGAGATGTAGAGAAAGTCATGCAAATGGAACACATCAGATTTTTTTTTTTAACACTGTCCCCATCAGGAGCTTACTCTGTGGGTTAGCTGCAAAGCTTGGAAAATTTTGTGAAGAAATAATTTCAATTAAATTTATAAACAATGAATTTATCCCCAAACAGTTAGTTGTTTGCATGCCTATTGTTATGGCAAAAAATAGGCTCCTTGACCACTGCCATACTCGATCTGTGTGCAATGTAATGTCAGCTATCTCCTACGGCAGGAGTACTATAATTGACTGATGTGTTTACAATGAATAAATTTGTGGAACAAGACACTGCAGCAAGCACCTCTTGCCATGCAAAGATTAACGAGTTTCCAAGACAGCCAAAGGAGTTCCTGATTCGTGTTGTATATAGCTAGTCTAGTGATTTGTATTATTGAAGATAAGGATTCTAAATTACCCTAATCAAAAGTTATTTTCACATTTCAAAAATTGATGTTGTTATTTTCTTTTTTACTTTCTCTAGCCTGTATGTACAAGGTACAAAATTAATAGAGAAGGTATTGTATTCCATCCAAAAATTCTATTTCAGGATTACACCAGAAATATGCATTTAGAAAAAGTGTGTGTGTGTGTGTGTGTGTGTGTGTGTGGACAGTATAGCTCAAAACGAAAAGACCATTAAATACCAAACTTTGTTTCTTCCAAGGATGTGACGTGAAGATTTTCAAGAAAATCCCCCTCCCCACCACAACCCTTTACATGGAACTTTTTTTGAAAATGTTGTTTTTCTCAAAAATGGCTGTAATGATTTTGAATATAATAATGAATATTAAAGATATTTACAACAAAGATAAAAGATATGTTTTGAATGTTCAGGGAATAGCCTCTGAAGACCTCTTTATTCTGGATGAGTTTTGCAAAATTTTGCATAACAGTTAAACCATAAGAGATAGACAGAAATTTAGCATACAAAAAATGTAGATCTCGTTTATAACACACAATTTATGTCATACACTTTTCTTGTAGAGTTAACCATTTTCGAGATATTCCTTGATATTGGTTTCAATTTTAAATTATCCAACTTTTCTTAAAAAGGATCATGCAAAGTGAACCAAAAATCAATTGTTTCATGTAGTAATGAGCTTTTAAAAGATTTGATTATCCTTTTAGCCTAATGTATTCCCTTATTTCCCTTCTACTTACAACAAAGCAAGTTATAAGACCAATTCTGCTAATGTTTATCTCGATTATCATGAAGTAGATAACAAAAATAGCTTTTTGTGAGAATAGTTATATGGAACATGTAGAGAAAGTCATATGGATGGAGCACATCATATTTTTTTAATTTACTCTGTTTTTATTTTGGATTGCTTGGAACTGAAGATTTTTCTGTTTCAGACAGTGAGGCACTTGTTTCACTTTTTTTAGCTGTTAGTAATTTCAAAATACATTGTTGTTTACATTCAAATTTGATGTGTTGTTAGCAAACATAAATATTTTACTAAGTATATGACATATTAGGCATGTCATTTACATATATTATGAACGTAAAGGTCCAGGATCAGATTGTAGAAGTCATTTACAGTCATTTACATTGAGAGGTCATTTACATAATTATGTGCCTTATGTGTGATTTTCACCTGTTTGATTCTATTCATTAAGTAGAATATTATTCGACTGTGTGGCTTTCATCATACTTTATAATCTAATTTATTTAAAAATGTGTGGTGTTTTATGCAGTCAAAAGCTTTTCTCAAATGTAAAAAAATGAAACTATTTCTGTGAATGTCTTATTTTATCTTATATTATTATCAGTGACTTATGTTATTGACTATTTAGTTGATTTATTTTTCCAAAATCCCAACTGTGCGTCATTTAATATTTTATGTTTTTTCCAAAAATAGACATCAATTTATTCCCAATTATTTTTACTTTCTCTAGCCCATACGTACATGGTGCACCTTAGAGGACAAAGATAAAATCTGATGCATTAAGTCATGGGACATTAGAGTTTTAGCATACATTTTACCTCTGTAAAAGAATAGTCTACATGCAAACAGCTGAAGCAAAATTGTTGTGTTGAGGGGACAAGTTACAAGACTATTCCTATTGGAGCTATCATCTGTGGTGCCATTTGTAATAAAAGCAGGCGTAAAACACTACAAACAAAACAAAAAATTATTGGTAGCTAAAGCCTTAGATATGCTGATTTCAAAGGCAATAGGAATGACATTGGATATAGTAATATGTTAGTTTGGCTAAGATTAGTGTTGAATGCTTACCGTTTTAACAGAAAACACATAATAAGGAATTTTATATAATTATAGTAGACAAGTATATCAATATTGATTGTGAGGGTTTAGAAAGATGAAGGGAAGAATTATTACAAAATGGATAGAAAGCTTGTGACACAAAATAAAAAAATTATGAAGTTTGTTAGTAAGGGGTAGAAATTGTTTTTAATTTTTGTTTTTTTAGCATTGTTTTAGATAAGAGTTTCTAGGTAGATGCAGTTGTGTATTTTGAGATATTAATAGAAGTGTTATGAACCAAAAGAAAGACAGTAAAGGAAAAAGGGTATACATAATGATAAAATATATTGGCTGCAATGGTTGTGCTATTTGGCAATCTGAAAGCATGGAGCCCCAAAATAGGAAGGAAGAGCTTATCTTCTAGATCCTTGAAAACTATTTTTACTTTTTCTACACATACTATTTACATAGTGCATAGAGAAGGTATTGCATTCCACCCAAAAATTTGATATCAAGATTTCACCGGAAATATATGCTTTAGGGTCCCCTTTAAAAAAAAAAGAGTTTCAGAAAAAGGTCTGTGTGTGTGTGTGTGTGGGGGGGTGTATGGATGTGTGTAGGTGGGTGTGTGTGTGTATATGTGTACAAGATAACTCAAAAACAAAAAGTTGATAAAATACCAAACTTGGTATTTAAATTCAGTATCTTCCAGGGATGCGACACAAAGATTTTGAGAAAAATCCCCCTACCCCAACTAACCTTTATATGGGACTTTTTTTCGAAAATTTTGATTTTCTCAGGAATGGTTCTAATGATTTTGATGATAGTATCATATATTAAAGATATTTACCTGACAAATAAAATGTATATTTTGAATTTTCTGGAAATAGCCTTGGAAGACTACTTTATTCTGGATGAATTTTCAGAATTTTGCATGACTTCTAAACCGTAAGAGATGGACAAAAACTTACCGCACAAAAAATGTAGGGTATGTTAAAACACATAATTTACGTTAACTACATTTTTTTCGTGGAGTTGATCCTTTTTGAAATATTCCTTGTTTTTGGTTTCACCGTGAAAAACTTAAGTTTTCTCATACAGGAATTTGTCAACTCCTGTCCATACAAACAAAGGAACTTCAGTCACGTAGCAATAGCTTTTGACTATCACTTTAACCTATGGTACTCCCTTATTTTGCTTCTACTTACAAGGAAACAAATAATAAGACTATTTCTGCTTAATTTTTTCTTGATTAGCATGAAGTAAATAGTAGCATAAGGTTTTTAACAATAATTTGTTGTAGAGATGTAGAAAAAGTCATGTAAATGGAACACATCAGATTTTTATCACTTGGAGTCTCAAGTTGTTTAAAGAAGCTCAGCTAATATTCTGAAAAGAAAAGAACTGATTATGTGTGGTCTACCCCTGTTACCCATAGTTTATCAGAGCATGCATTAAATGATATTACTACTAATAAATATAAAATTAAAACTGTAAAAATGGGAAGGGGAAAGACAAGGTTTCATATCAGGTATTATTTAATTCAATAGCATTTATATAATATTTGAAACAACTTAAGTAAAATAATGGAGGGAGAGAGAGAGAGAGAGAGAGAGAGAGAGAGAGAGAGAGAGAGAGAGAGAGAGAGGGATGTTCATTACCTGTTTTTAACTCCTTGCCTTCCATTATGATTGCATCCATCTCTACCTCACCTTCCTCATTTAGCACTGAACCATGTCCTACAAGAATTTCAGGTATGCATTAGTTTTTACAAGTACTATTTGTTGCCCCTTTTCTTGTGAAATAATTAAATCTCCTGTAACACAATACATGGTTAGTTTTCCCCTCTGTAATCTAAGCTTTGAGCATAAGAAGTTAATTTATATATTTCAGGTTTTTCTGTATGTCTGTATAGCCAAGAAAGTGTATCTGTAAGATTTGCCAAAGTATCAGTGTGCCTCCTGTAGGTACTAAGATGAGGTACACTTCCACATTTCTGTCTGCACCATTTATATTTGATGTATCAAAACTTTTGGTTGGAATGCGGTATACATGCTTAGACAATTTCACCTATAAAGGGAGGGCGGGAGAGAAGCATGAATTTCAGGGAGCATAGAGGGCCCCAGCCAATAACATATAGCTGCATAGGCTGCCTAGTTTACAATGCTCCCCATATGGTCAATGATCCCCAAGAAAACCTCATTCCACCAAATGATATATGGACCCTATGATTTCACTCCTATTGATGACTATCTGTATTTTACTTGGTAATTATTGATAAACAGTATATCCAACCTAAACCTAAGTAATAAGGAATATGTAAAGTATTGCTCAAATGAAATCATATAGCTTACCTACACTCTCTTTTTGATGATCTCTCTTATATTAAACATGCCATGGTGAAGTGCAACTGAATCAAACATTACCAAAAATATTGCTCAATGAATATTGCCAATATATGAAAATATCACTAAATGAATGTTCCGACAGACCCCTCAGCTACACTGTAATTCATTGGGGTTTGCTCTTCACAGATCCTACAGTTACACTGTTGTCACTCCTCAGTCAGAGTCTTAGGCTGTGACTATTCCACTCACCTCCTAAAACATCCTTTGGGCTTAGGGCCTTCAATCCCTCAGCTATGCTTTGCAGCTTAGGGCCCTAAATCAGTGACAATGAATCATGGCTTCCTCTGTGTTCGGATTGCCAATGTTAGCAATACAATGACAACATAAGCATGATGCTTTGAGCTGGCTGCATGTGGTGTATGAGGGACAAAAGTGAAAATATATCCAATAAATGTGTAAATGAATTAGTGTAGAAATTAATTAGTGTCTTTTGTGTGTATTCTGCATGTTTTTATAATAAAGTACCACTGCAGATGCATACACATTATGCATATAGGGATTTTAAACAGTAACTGTCAATGGGAGTTTATCCGGACCCTATTTATTAACTGGAGATATCAAAGAATGGAGTGATGAGGGAATGATAATGGTAAATGGCAATGGAACAAAAGGACATACAGGTTTTCCTGTGGATTTCCAACCAAAATGAGGCTTGCGGATACTTCACATATACTAATCAGAAGAGTGGGTTTGGATACAACCAAATTAAAATTGCCACCCCAGAGCTGGGAATTGAAACCACCAAGTTACCTGGTGCCCCTTACAATAACATATCAATATCAGAATAGTATTACTGTATATTGTATCATGTAATTTTATTGTATCTATTGATCACAAGTGATGAAACATAATTATGTATATAATTAGGTAACAGTAATGAGTACCTATTAAACCTTTATAGAAAATATTTACAGCCTAACAGGAGTTTTTTTTTATTATTATTATTTATGGACGCTCTTTAAATGCTGTGGTTCACAGTATGTCATTCTATTCTAGGCATGAAAGACTGCTTAATTTTGCTCAGAGGCCTCTTTTATCAGGCTTGAGATTCTTTTACATGTCGTAAATCTATGACACGGAACCAATAACAAAAATAAATATCAATATAACAAGATATTGCAGTATATAGAATGCTTATAATATTTATTTACCTTTAACAACACTATTTAGCAAAATACTAAATGTTTAATTATATTTTCAAGAATATATTAACTTTGGTGATTTACTTAGTTCTTTCATCTTAATGAAAACTCAAAAATAAAACAGTGATCCATTAAGGTTCTTGTCAACTTACATGTAAAAACATGTAGTAGTAGTGTAATAATAATAATAATAATAATAATAATAATAATAATAATGTAGTGCCTCTATCATTAATAAGTGGATGTGAGTGCAGCAATTGTGTAGGTAGCTGTATTATTATTATTATTATTATTATTATTATTATTATTATTTATTATTATTTTTATTATTTATAATTATTATTTTTATTATTTATAATTATTATTTATTATTATTTATAATTATTATTCTTGTTATTTTTTTATTATTATTATTTATTTATTTATTTATTTATTTATTTATTCAGCAACTGGATAAAAAATATACTGTTTTCCTTCTTTCTTTTCTTTTACTAGGAGTGTCCGGTAGTGTCAGGCATTTGCAGACTTAGGTGACAATATTTGAGATATTTTCTTAGCAATGCCAATATAACAGTTACTACACAAATTGGTAATGTCTTCAGCATTAGTGACTCACTGAGCATTATTGACTAATTGTTGAATACAATTGTTGTTTGTAGCCATGCCCTCTTTCTTATTTGCTTTCCCTATCTTGCATCAAGTACAGTTTGATTTATTTGTGCAATACTCCTTTGCATATTATTGTTTTCCTAACTATTTTATTCATGTACAAACTTATTGCTGCCCTATGGCTCAGTTGAGTAGCTGCAGTTTAGTCCTGTATTCCTTCCTATCCTTCTCCCCTGTAGTATTTGCTGTTTCTTGCCTCTTTTACTCTCCTAATCCATTTTTCTGTTATTCCTCAGAAATTCCCCACTTTCTGTTTCGCTTATTTGTCTCTCCAGATAACATAATTTTTGTTTTTTTCCTCCAGATCACTAATTCTATACATTCTGTTAGTTAATGAACGTACTCCCCTCCCCCCCATTCCCAAATAATATTCACATACATTTGCTGGCTAATAATAATAATACCTGCCACTACAGCCCTTTTGAGTCTGGAACAACCAACTCAACTGCTGCACTCACACCCAATTTTGCATGGCAGAGGTGGACTATTATCATCCAAATGATATGAGGAGGTGATATGGCCAGTGTCATACATCCACAGTTGGAATGCTGGCTATCATGGTTTTTAGTCCTTTTAACATATTCCAGTTCTCATCCAAACTATTTCTTCTCTCTGTCCTACTACAGTGATCTATGTATTTTCCTCTTCCCCATTCTGTTTTTATTTGCTTGTAAAAGCTCAGTAATTTCTTATTTTCTAAACTTCCACATATCCTTTGTCTTTCTATATCTTATATTTTTCACTTCTTTCTAAATACTATTATAATTATTTTAACTTCCATATATCTCCAATTCTTGCTCTCCCCACTGTTTTTTCTAGCCCTGTCTTACCAACTACTTTGACTCTTTATATTATTTTGTAATTTTATACACAGCTTTAAAATTTCCCCTTCTTCCATGCTCATACATTTGTACCAGAGCTTCCAGTACTATTTTTTCCTCTTAATTTCCCAATTCTAAAACTGGTTTCCATAGGGATTCTCCTTGTAAATCCTAATTACTCTTTACAATGCACTTTATGCACATGGTCAATTTTTGTACTTAATTCAGATAACTCCTACATCTCAGCTACAAACAATCTTTATTCTATTAATGCTTTATACATTCTTTCAAACCACATAGATATTAATTATCACTTTTATTTACAAATTCTCAGTCCTGTTAAAGTAACCTGCCCTGGGCTATTACTTCTTGCTATGAGCCTTTCACTCACCATTGTTACTCATCATGTACCTAGTAAGTAGAGGAAGTATTACATTCCAACAAAAATGTTAAATCAAGTTTTCACAGAAATACGAGACATGTCTGTAAGTACTATTTTGTTCTACCACAATTGCAATGCTAGTGTCAGAGTTCCATACATGTGTACTTGTCTCTCTGGAACATGTTGTGTTTACAGTTTTTAGTGAATTGTTCAATGTATTTAAGAGAGATTCTTATCCCACAACTATGAATTATGTTCTATAATGTGGTTTTAAATGCAAAAAGTGTTAAGCCAGCTAAAATTCATTCTGAAATTATAGATATTTACGATTAGAAGTAATGACAGATAGAATGTTGAAAAAATGGGTTAGGCAATTCAATGATGGGATGATCCAATGCTCTGAGGAAGCACGGAGTGGGTGGCCTTCTGTTGTCACTGATGGTTTGGTTGAACAAGTGAATGAGGTAATTGGTGAAAACTGACAGTTCACAATATGAATGCTTTGTGATATGTTTCCACAAAAGATGGTGTTCAGCAGTGGCTGCCTTCACTTCAATGAAGAGGGCATACAAAAGTTGGTTCTCTGCTATTACAAATGTCCGAACAATGGAGGCAATTATGTTAAAAATTAAGTTAAGGAGGTTTACCACTCAAAAAGTATCAACATTTTCAAAATTTTATTTTTTATTTATTCCTGTTCTTTGAAGTTTAAAATCGTATATATAACATTTATTTTTGCTTTATTTAATAACGTATTTTTAATTTAAAAACTATGCTACATGAGTCAAAAAGACAGTGAACTGACAGTAAAAACAAAAGATTTTTTATGCTGTACCTTTTTTGCTAGTATTAGAGATATCTTTTTGAAATTTTTGGAACAGAGGGACATTTCTTCCCTCTTTTGATTTAGAGGTATTTGGTAGCCCTGTTTCAATATGGAGCCTGTTTGTTCACATTATTCATAACTCAAACACATGCCCTAAGGTTTGTAATGATTCTGTGGTTTGTGTGGTAGTGCAATTTCTTCAGGTTTTTTTTTTGTTATTTTATAAACAACTACATGCCAAAGAGAAAAAAATTGTTTAAGAAGAGAAGCCAAAATGTATCAATCAAACAGTTCAGAATATTACATCTAACCTGAATTCAAATGAAGTTCATGCTTCTGGACATAACATATCTCATAAAAAGTTTAAACCTTTATCAGAGCAATATGAAATAATGAAAGCAGATGACTTCAGTAGTTTTCAGTTTGAAATAGTAGTTATATCTTTATTATAAGGTGCACTAAATGAATTTTCTTGCTGTAAACCTTGCCAAAACAATATACAGTTGAAACTTGCTTATACGTTATTCACTTCAACATTTTTCACACACATATGCTAAAATTTTAGGGATCAGTCGTTCTCCATTAAAGTTTTGCTCAATTATATGTTTTTTGGTTATACGTTTTCTCGGTAATGCATCCCTTTCTCTGATCCCCAAACATAAAAGGAACCCATTTATATATTTTTAAAAAAACATATGGTGATATGTTTGCTGTGTATAGCCCTGGAATTGCCTGGTTTGCGATTTTTATTGACTCTTATCATTTCATTGTCATCATATCATTCCAACAATCTATTAGCCTTGGTTCCAACAGTCACTTCTCTGCTTTAAGTTGAGTACTCTAGTGTGCTGTTTTCATTGTCATTTATCCTTTCATTGTCGTCTATCATCCCAACAGTCACTTATCTATTTTATGTGGAGTTTTGAGTTACAAACAGGAGAAGAAACATGTGTGAATATCAACCAGCAAGGAAGAAAACAAGAAAATCCTTAAATCTTGGTGAAAAAATAATTCTGGATGAGGTTAAAAACAGTCCTAAAGAAGCAAAGAAGAATGTTGCTGAGTATTTGGGGCTACCTTACTCCACACTGATAACCATAATAAAAAATGAAGAAGATATACGGAACCTATCAAAGCCTGGAATGAGCTATCAAAATGTAAAGAGAATACTGATTTAGAAAAATGTCTTATAGTCTGGTTCAATCAACATCATGAGGAAAACGTTTCTATCAATGGAAAAATGTTACAAGAGAAGGCACTAGATTTTGCAAAGCAGCTTAATATGATGGATGACTGTAGAGCTTATGTTGGCTTAAGTTTAAGAAGAGGTATGACAAAAGTGGCCGGGGAATTTGTGGAGAGGCCAATAGTGTCAATGAGGAAGTTGTGCCTCGCTGGAAAGATGAAGCTCCTAAATTGTGGAAAATTTCAATATTTCCGACATCTACAATTGCAATGAGATGGGACTATTCTTTAACCTCCTACAGGAGAGAACTCTTGCAGTAAAGGGCGATCCTTGCCATGGGGGCAAAAGAAGCAAAGAGCAATTAACTGTATTGCTCACAACAAATGCAGATGGAACAAATAAGCTTACTCCATTGGTCATTGGGAAATCAGCGAAACCTCGCTGTTTGAAAGGTATTAAATCACTTGCAGTCCAATATGAGGCCAATAAAAAGGCCTGGATGACCGGCGCCATTTTCACTATTCCCTTGAAAAATTGAATGCTCGAATGCATCGTGAAAAATGAAAAACACTGATTTTTTGGACAACAGCTCTGCACATCCCAGCTCGGTGAGCTTTAGTGATATAAAACTTGCCTTTCTACCACCAAAGTGCACCAGTCACATGCAGCCACTTGATTTGTGTATAAAAGCAGTCATGAAGGTCCAGTATAGGAAGCTGCTGGTACAACGTGTGGTTGCTGATATTGATGCAGGGAAGGATGTGCCGAAGATAAATGTATGCCAGGTTAGTACTGTCTTTTCTTTCCATAAACTATGGAATGCAGCCTTAAATTAAATTTAACTTCTATTTTTCACATATATTTCTACAATATGATTAATTGTGCTTTTGTTAATTTGCAGGCTATGAATTACATTCAGTGCGCCTGGGATAGGGTAAAATCTGAATCCATCTGCAAGTGTTTTACTAAAGCTGGGATCCTAAAGAGAACAGCAGAGGAGACAGGCGAAGAAGAAGAAGATGAAGACGGGGAAGTGGAAGAGGAAACCACTTTACAGGGCCCCTCAGAATGGAGTCGTTTGGAAAGTGATGTGGATTTTGGAGAATATGGTTCTGTGATCAAGATCTCTCCACCTGTGCCATCCAAAGTGACAGCGACATTGTTTCAGAAATTGTTCCTCAAGATTCATCTGATGGTTCAGATGATGGTGATCAAGAGAAATATTGTGAAAGTGTTGCTAGTGCGCATGAGGCAATTCAAGCCCTAGAAATAATACAACGATGAAGATGTTAAAGTGATTAGTGCTTATAATCAACTAGTTAATGATTCAAATATTAATATAAAAATAATAGCTGCAACAAATCTTCACTTATCTTTTGGAATCCTTGCCTGGACTAGTTTCGCAACGATTTCATTGCATTATGAACATATCCTTTTGGTCTCTTTTTTGATGTTTATTTACACTATTATGGTTACTGCTACTAGGTGGATTGTGTACTAATGCATTGCTAACTACTGGAATCAAAACAAATTTGGTAAGAGTGTCAATTGGAGGTATATCAAAATTCATTGCATGATTTCTATACTTTAATATAAATATTTTCACCCAAACCATTAAATCTATGGGCCCATTTAAGTGTTTTAATAGTTTAACATCTGGGTTTATTTCATGATTAAATTTCCAAAACTGTTCTGCTACAGCTGATTTATCAATTTGTTTGTATTTAATATTCCTAAAGTGTTCTTTTACTCTGGTTTCCAAATGACGTTTAGTCTTACCAATATAAACAAGGTCACAATTTAAACAGTTTAATTGATAAATGCCAGATTTTTTATTTTTTGAAATTTCATCCTTTTTAGAAAAGCCTAACAAATTTTTTATACTGTATTTATTTTGAGGAACCAATTGTTCCTGATAAACATGTAAATGATGCTTTAAAACTTTTAAATTTACAAGATAAGGCTATAAAATTCACATTAGAAACTGAAAGTGATGGCTATCTCCCTTTCCTGGATTTAAAAATAATAAAAAAAGACAATAAATTGAATTTTGGAATATACAGAAAGCAAACCCACACTGATAATTATATAAAAAATAATGGCTTTAACCCTTTTTCACATAAAGTTGCTGTTTTTAATAGTTTCATTTATAGGTTAATTAATTTACCCCTTAATAAAGATGAATTCTATAAAGAATATAAACACATTATTAACACTGCTTTAATTAATGGTTTTAATACTGATTTTATAAATAAAAAAATTGGGAAGTTTAAATATCAAAAAGCTATTTAAGATATTTCTACGCTTAAGAAAATAAAAGATAATTAGATTTTTAAAAAATTTACTTATCACCCTTGGGCAAATAAAAAATTCACAAATATTTTCAAAGAGCATGGCATAATATTGGTTCCTCAAAATAAATACAGTATAAAAAATTTGTTAGGCTTTTCTAAAAAGGATGAAATTTCAAAAAATAAAAAATCTGGCATTTATCAATTAAACTGTTTAAATTGTGACCTTGTTTATATTGGTAAGACTAAACGTCATTTGGAAACCAGAGTAAAAGAACACTTTAGGAATATTAAATACAAACAAATTGATAAATCAGCTGTAGCAGAACATTTTTGGAAATTTAATCATGAAATAAATCCAGATGTTAAATTATTAAAACACTTAAATGGGCCCATAGATTTAATGGTTTGGGAGAAAATATTTATATTACAGTATAGAAATCATGCAATGAATTTTGATATACCTCCAATTGACACTCTTACCAAATTTGTTTTGATTCCAGTAGTTAGCAATGCATTAGTACACAATCTACCTAGTAGCAATAACCATAACAGTGTAAATAAACAACATCAAAAAAGAGACCAAAAGGATATGTTGATGATGCAATGAAATCATTGCGAAACTAGTCCAGGCAAGGATTCCAAAAGATAAGTGAAGATTTGTTGCAACTATTATTTTTATATTAATATTTGTGTTATTCTTCACTGTTACTAGCTTCTTTTTACATTTATAGTTAATGACTGTTTGGAAAAATCCAAAAAGCAGACAAAAATTGAAGACTTTTTAAAGCCATGTAAAGTGCACAGTGTATACACTAATTTTATTTGTGTGTAATTAAAATGTTCGTACCTGAAGAGAAAATCAGTTACACGTTTTCTCATTCATACAGCATTTTAGTAGTCTCCCTTGAAAAACGTATAAGTGAGGTTCCACTGTATGTATAAAGAAATGTTGGTTTAGTCAGTAAAATATATAATTGTAATATGTGTGAAAGAAAGCATGATTTCATAAATTCAGAAGCAAAAGAATTCCACAGTCAAGATATTACCTTACGTTTGGTTTATGGTCTAAGAGCTATCATGAGAGGTCAAATAACAGCAAATATTTTCTTTGGAATAATGAATCTTCCAAATTATGGAAGAATAGAAGTGCCTAAGAAGTTTCCAAATTATGTGCATGTACTTACTTGGTTCTGCTATTGAAGGTGTACTTAGAGAAAATATGAAAGATGCTAATGAGGAAGCTGTGGAAAGTAACTCTAGGAAAAGGGACATAACTATTGCTGTAGATGTTATATATCAAAAGCATGGATTTTCTTCACAGATAGGAGTGACGACAGCAACCTGTGAAGATACAGGTACGATTGTAGATCTTGTTATAAAGAGTAAGAGGCCGCCTGGGTAGCATGGTGGTTGCGTGTCTGTCTCACATTCAACAGGTCGTGAGTTTGAATCTTGCTTAGGGTGAGTTACCCAGATAAGATTTTTTTCAGGGTTTTCCCTTATCCTGAGAAGATGATGTCGAGTAGCTTTAAGCTCATGAACCCCAAGATCATTTGAGCATCATTTCACCAATTTCATTCATCATCCGATATGACCAATCAGGTTAAAGGATGTTAAGCTCAAAAAAAAAAATGAGTAAGTTCTGCAGGTGTGATAATAAGTTACAACAAATTTACCAAAGGATAAGTTGAGGGTGTCAAAGATATTTTTAAGCGCTCAGTACAATGAAAGGTATGTTGGATATTTAGGAGATGAAGACACAAAGTCTTACAAAGCTGTTCGTGGACATCCTTATGGGGAAGGCATAAACATTGAGAAGTTAAGAGTGCATAGGTCACGTACAGAAGAAGAGAATGGGGACAAGACTAAGAAAATTAAAATTACATTTGCGATGAAAAATTGTAAGTGAAGGCAAACCATTTGGCAGAGCAAAGCAACATACTGATAGTAATGTTCTGAAAATGCAACATATTATGGATTAGCAATCAGAAGAAATGTTTCAGAACTTTAAAGCATGAGAAAAGCTTTTTGGGCTGTTTATTTTTATCTCCTTTCATTACACAAACAGCCTTCACATGATCTTTGTGATGCAACCTGGTGTAAGCATTTGAAAGAAAATAAAAAAGAATACAATCATAAAGAACATTTTCATCTTCCTTCTCCCGCACGTTTGAGATGAAACCAATATTCAGAGATTTAGCTGACCCAGAAATTCTAAGTGTCTTCATGGTGGAACACAAAATCCCAACAAATCGCTGCATACTGTTATTTTATTTTGTCTTCTAAAAAATGTATTTATAAGGATGAGCAAACTACATTTTGGAATTTATGAGGCAACAGGGGAAACATTTTTTTTTTTTTTTTTTCATTTATATAGCCCCCTTTAACATCTAAGGTCATATTGGGGGCTTTGCAGTTGAAAAAACTCGTCTGTAGGTTCTTTTAAATCATTTCATTTTCCTCAAACATACACACATTCACTCTCACATACAGACTTCCAGACTCTGTGGGGGATAGGGAATAGTTCTGGCTAAACAAAAATTCCCTGCCCCAGCCCGGAATCGAACCCAAGACCTCCAGGTGAGAAGCCAGCTCGCTGACCACTCCACCAGTGGAAACATTGTTAAGTGCCATGTGATGAAGGTACTGGGAATGAAAATTGGTTTAAATTGTATCTCTGCCATGAAAACCTTAGATCAATTAAGAATCAACAGAGGAGAGAAAATGTTAGAAGAAATCAACAGAAAGGCCAGGCTATCACCCAGAGCAAAAAGAAAGCTGGTAGACTTTTATCAGCAAGAGGAGAAGTCAGGTGATCCTAAATATGGTATAGGAATGCATTAAGGTATGACTTTTAATGTTTCCTCACTTTAAGAACCATTTCCCAAAAATCACAATTTTTCATGCTTAAGTACCATTTTGTCAGCCTCCATAACAAGTAGACTGATGAAATTTATACCACAAATTCCCTACATTTATTTGAAGATTTTAACATAGAGGTTTCTTAATGTTATTTTTGTCAAAAATATTAATTAAAGAATTTCATAATTTTTGTGTAAGACAATGTTTCAAAATTGTAAATAAACATTTGAGAAACCTTTTAAAAAATGTTCCCATTAAAAGTTTATAAAGACTTTCAAAAATATGTGGTAAAAATTTCAGTTTCCTAGGACATGTTCCAATAATATTACTGACTGTTTCAATAATACTATAATAGATTTTAATTATACAAGTGGATAAACAGAGAGTTTATCCATGAGTTGAACAATTTAAAATGCTGATTGTTTTAAGTCCTATGAGTGGATAGTGGAATTTGTCCACTTGTATAAAACGACACTTGTATCCTACAGATATGATAAATTAATGTATGATAAATATTCAGTTAATGATTTTACAACAGATAGTAATAAATTAGATAAGGCATTGAATTGCGGCATTCTTATAGTTATAAAATGTGGTAGACTATGTATGAATACTAATTTTGTTTTTAATGCTACTAGATTAAGTTTACGATGGATGTTAAGAACGTTAATATATTGGTTCCAAATGATATATTAAATGAAGCAAAAGAAGCAGTTGAGGCTTTATTACCATAGACTTCACTGATATTATGCGAAAACGAGTTTCAGCAATTTAAGGATTGGCAGATACGAAGAAATGTTCAGGGCATTAATAAAGAAGTGATTCTTGCTTATTTTCTTTCTTGATGTTGCTGTTAAAAGGTTATAGAAAATTTGTAGTTATCAACCATTTATTTATTTACTTTATCCCACTCGTTACCGGAGCAACGAGTGAAATTTGTTTACTTTATCCCACTACCACTTTGGTTTAATGTCATTTCTGCATAGCTACAGTGTCTATTACAAGTATTTGTAGGATAAAAGGTATTAAGACTCCTGGTCTTCCTTGGGGAACTAAGTGTTTAGTACTGTTAATTAAACCAAAGAATATAAAACTTAATCATATTGGCAAAGCTAATGAAAGAGTTATTACTATATGGTACTTTTTAACATTGTCTAGATGGCAAGGATAAACCCCCTTAAGGAATACTCTTTCATAGACAAATAAATGTTTAAGCCTGTCTGGGTAGTGTGCGGGTAGCATTTCTGCCTCACATTCAAATCTCACTTAGGGTGAGTTACCCAGATAAGGGTTTTTACAAAATTTTCCCTTATCCTGAGAAGATGACGTTGAGTAATTGTAAGCTTCATGGACACTGAGATCATTTGAGTATTATTTCACCAATTTCATTTATCCTCCGATATGACCAACCAGTTAAAGGACGTTAAGCTACAAAAAATAAATAAAATAATTGCTGTTATGAAAACTAGTATTTTATGCTTTTTATTTCCAAACCAGTACTTATTTCTGGATACAGCTCATACATATTTTGAACCCAAAACTGGGCCACACTGTAGCCCAGTGGTTAGACCACTCACCTCTCACCTATATGGCCCGGGTTCGATCCCAAGCAACCACATGTGAGATTTATAGTGGACAAAGTGGGGCAGGGGTACAGGTTCTCCGGTTTCCCCTGTCATTGCATTCCACCGGTGCTCCATGCTCAATCCACGTATCATCTGTGTCATTGCCTGAGGTGCCACAGTAGACAAAGCTGTTTTAGTAAACAGTCCATGTGTGTGCGTGCGTGCATGGGTGTGTGTTTTTTTTTACATAATTTTTTTTAATAATATGCTTTATACTTTGTAATATTACTTACATACATTAATATATTAAATGTTAAAGTTATTTGATTTTACATTTGTTCCTCTATACTCTATATTCATTAACAATTCAATTTGTAATGTATGGATAAACATATGACAATAATAATAAACATATTACATGTAAAAATATAATAATGAATTAAACATCTAATGTTGCCTTGCTAATTCTATGTTATTATCTACAGCATTTGCTTATTTTCATATTTCTAAAATTTATTAATTTTATGAATTTAATAAATGTGCATAGGTGTCTGCTAATCATTTGTTGATCACAGGTCAGGCCTTCAAAATTTTCTTATCTCATTTTCCAATGCTTTCCTTTGTGTAGTTAAATATTTTCAGTAAAATATTATATGATTTACACTCTATGGATCCTCATTACATGTGCACAGTGGATTGTCAGTCAATTTAATAGATGTAAACACGACTGTATTTTCTCATGATGTGTTACAGGAATTTGAAAATTTTTATTATTAACAGGTATGGGACTATTCTACCACATTTTTTATCCCTATTTACCTAATTACTAAAATCTAATGGCACAACATATCCATCTTTCCTGTCTGCACTGAACAAATACCTAGGTACATTCAGTCTTCTGTTAAACAACTGAAGGGTTGAGAACCATAGTGGTCCAAGCACCATTTTTTAAAAAATGGAGAAATAGAAGGTCAATGTTTTTTCAATATCATAATTTATTCTAGCAATCTAGTATATATTTTCTATCTTATATTAGTACAACATTAATGTGGCTTCATGCAAAATTAGGTTTTACAGTTATTTATTGGGAGCTATTTTCCTTTGCTGGGATTTGGCTCAGCCTAAAGAAATGTAACTGGGCCATTTCCAAACATCTAATCAATGTCCTGCTGATCATCATTATTGACTTGCACACGCAAACTCTTGTAAAAAGCATGATTCACTGGAGGAATAAATGGTAGCATGGACATAGGATCATCATATGCGGTAGCGTGATTTGCTGCATCGATTTGGACCACTCTGTCTCTTAACAGAATTTGTAGTTTCATTTAGACCAATATTTTGATGCTCTACTGTTTGTAAACAGGAAATGCTGGACATGGCCCACTGCAATATAAGATGTATAACCATAAACTATACCAACAGATGGCAACAGCTCAATTTTGACCTCATATGGAGATGGCCCACTATGGTTCTCAGCCCTTCAATTTAGCTTAACAAATTCTGGCTGCTTCTGGCACACAATATGTTATTAAAATAAACTATAAGCATTATTTTTTGTAAACATGTTATAGTTGAACTTGTTTGCTTTCATGTAGTTTTATCTCAGTGCTGTTGCTGTATTGCTGTTACCTACTGGAATCCCAGTCTCATCAAATTGAGTAGCCTAACATGCAAATTTGATTGCAATGACTGCTGACATTCTCAAGCAATAGCATATATTTTACAACATAAATGCTCTAAGTTGCAATATGGCAAAATTTGCAGAACATTGTTTCTTTGCAATAAAATCAGAATTTTTGTTCCACATTAATAAATTGTTCATATTCCAAGAAATTTAGAACTTTGTCAACTTTCAATCATTTTATTCTCAAATTGTACATTTAGATTACCAACTGATTTAGTTATGAATTTTAGACTCACAGATTTTTCAATATTAACTATTAGTTTATTATCACACCACAATTTAAACTGAGAGACAGCTAGTTTGATTTTATCTATAAAAATTCATATATATCAGAACAAACAGTAATAGAAGGATTATCACCATAAATAAGTACTTTTCCCATCTATATATTCTGTTAAATCGTATATATAATAAAAATATTAAAGGGCCAAGTATAGAGCTTTATGAGACTACCATATACCTATCGAAATTATAGAAAATGTGTTATTAACTTTTATGCAAATCCTATGATTTTAAAAAATAGCCTCTGGGTACTTTAAAATAATATAGTTAATATCCAAACTATCAAAAGCTTTAGATAAATCAAAAAATAATATGGGTACATGTTTACCCTCATCAAGGGTTTTATATACATAGTTGTTAAGTTCAAATAAGGCAGTTTCCGTAGATTTTCCAGGAAGAAAACTATGTTCATTTGAAGCAATTAATTCAGATTTCAATATAAAATCCAGCATTCTATTGTACAAAAGACGTTCGAATATCTTGGAAATTGCGCTTAGTAGCAATATGGGCTTGTAATTCTTTACATAACTGGTATCACCCTTTTTATATATTGGTATAACTAGAGCAAGCTTCAGTGACAATGGAAATACTCCACTCTCAATACAGCTATTAAATAAAAAGGCTAAGGCTGATGCAAGTTCATATGTCGCTGATCACACATATAGATATATCAATACCAGCGCTATTGAAATGTTTTAGTGACTGAGCAACTTTAGTAATTTCACTAGCATCTATGTCAAAAAATACAAATCTATTATTATTATTAGCTGATGCTTTCTTGCACATAGAGATAGCACAGGTGATTTTTGAGAAAGAACAGTGGCTGGCACAAATCCTGGATTTAACTTAGAATGAATCTGCTTTAGTTTGTTTTGATAAATGCTATTTGTAGTTTAAAGGTGGTATCTGCATACTTTATACAATGAAAGCTTTGTTTAAATTCTATGGTGTTAATAAAAGTTAGCAGTCTAATTTCTTTAGCAAATTCTTTAAAGACAAAAATATTTTATACAAGCAGATTTGCTTGCCTCACATATATGCCATGTCCTAATTAAAGGAATTATGCTGCACATGTGGCAATTTCATAACTATAATGATAGAATATAAGTGTTGGAGAAAATACTAACCTGCATTAAATGCTTCATCATCTTCCATTACTTGTACAGCAGCTTGAACAGCATCTAAGACAGTGCCACCAGAAATTAGTGTTTGGTAGCCTGTCTTGACAGACTTGCGCACTCCCAAAAGCTTAGGATTTATTGCATCATCAGGAATGTTACCAGCTCCTCCATGTACCAACACAACAGGTTCAACCATCTTGCCTAAAAAGCCATTTTCTTGTAGAAAGCAGTTAATACAGTCCTGGACTAATTTAAAATGTATAATTTTAGCCTTATTAAAACTAATAGATCTCAAAACTGTTTGGATGTTTTTTAATGCTGCACAGGCTAGCAAAATGTTTATAGAACTACTGTTTTAATTCTCCAAGTAAAGAAACTCCCTTACCAAGAAATTTCAGATACCAAAAAGTATCTGTCCATAGCTGTCTAATTAGGCAAAGAGTGAAGTGAAAAATGCAAATATTTTTGGTTACTGTTGAACTCATCATGGTTTCTTTCAGTGTCAGATTCAAAAGGATGTGTGCGTGAGTGAGTGAGTGCGTGTGCGTGCTTTCATAACAACATAGGATATACACAGAGGTATACATTTCTGCAATTTTTATCTCCTGTTCCTGCCTGCCCAGCAGATAGATTGATTACTTCTAAGTCAACTTATTCCCAGGCAGGCAGACTTCCTCAATGCTGGCAAGTCAAGAAAAACTTGGTTTATACTAACTGCCAGCAAAAGTAAGGGTTTAGAGAGGGTCAGGCAAGATTAGAAAAACTGTCTTTCATACTCTTTGACTGTAAACAGACTGTTACGATGTATGGCCTTACAATAAGACATCCTAGAATAATGTTTATAAGTATTAAATTTATGTGTTTTCCATAACTATGAGGGTAGTTTGATAAGTGTGGTAAATTTTCATGAAAGACTGAAACATTTTTGTTGCGACCTCATGGTTGATAGGCTTGATTACTCAAAGGATTGTATACACATTTTCAACAATGTACAGTAAACAGTTCATTGGTGACAAGAAGTCTGAATATATTAATGTGTTGACTTCAACTGAAAATGGAGAAAACTGAGCTTTGTGCTACTATTAAACACTTTTATTTGAAAGTTAGACTGCCACACAAATTAAAACAGAATTGGATGAGATTCACACAAACTCTGCAACATCATTGAAGACCATTTACTTTTTCGATTAATGAACACAGACAAGCACCGAAGACAATTGATTGATTTTAAATCAAGTACTTTATGGAAGCTCTTTAATGCAGCAGTTCTAGCATCCCATTCTATATTTGGTGTGAAATGCCCTTAATTTTACACAGAGGCCTCATTATCATACCTTATATTTATGACACAGGATTAACAGCTTTACTTCCCTCCCAAATGATGCTAATGATTTTTTATGAAAAAATCTATCACCCACCGCCGGGTTTGAACCCGCAACCTTAGGAGTCAGAGGCTAGCATGTTACCACCAGACCACGGAGGATGTCCCATCCAATTGAGGTTGCCACACAGGAAACCATTGACAAAATATTTATGACACAGGATCAACAGCTTTACTTCCCTCCCAAATGATGCTAATGATTTTTATGAAAAAATCTATCACCCACCGCCGGGTTTGAACCTGCAACTTTAGGAGTCAGAGGCTAGCATGCTACCACCAGACCACGGAGGATGACCCATCCAATTGAGGTTGTCACACAGAAACCATTGACAAAATCCATATCTTAATCCAAGATGCTGAATAAAAATTTATGAGATTGCTAAGACTGTAGGCATCTCAACTGAGTGAGTGCATAATATCCTGCATAGAGATTTGGCCAAGAAGAAACTGTTGGCAAGATGGGTGCTGCAATTGTTCACAGTTGACCAAAGGCACATCTGGAACATTTCAACTCAATGTGTGATGTTTAACCACAATTCGTAAGATTTTTTGTACAATTTGTGTCTGTTGATTAAACCTGGATCCATCATTACGCACCAACTCAAAACAACAAACATTGGTGAAGTGCACCAAAATAGGCAAAGCCATTTTGTCAACTGGTACGGTGATGGCCACTGTTTTTTGGGATTCCCAAACAATAATTCTCACAGATTACTTGGAAAAAAGGCAGAACCATAATTGGACACTATTATGTTTCATTGTTGGGTTTTTTGAAACTTGCAATGGTTGAAAAAAAAAAAAAAAACTATGGTTGTCATGCAAAAGAGTGCTCTTTCACTAGGATAATGTACTGTTCCATACATCAGCAGTAACAATTGAAAAAATGCTGAATTAGGTTTAGAATTGGTCCCTCATCCATCCTATTCACAAGGCATCTGATCCAAGTGACATCTTCCTGTTCCCTAACTTGAAACTTTGACTTGGTGAGAAGAAATTTTCATCAAATGAGGAAGTGATAGTCTCAGTCAACAAGTATTTTGCAGAACCTATTTTTCCGATGGGATGAAAAGTTGGACCAAATGTATATCCACGAGATTATGTTGAGAAATAAGGTGAGCGTTTAAAAAACTAACATTATTTCTTGTTTTCTTACCAGACTTATCTAACCACCTTTGTACATGCTCCAAACTGCTAATGAAATAACGTTTTAATCAACAATGCCTCCAGCATAAATTAGCTTCAGTTATCTACAAACTAACATATCTTTCTTACTTACCACAATCAAAACCATTACAAATTTTTCATCTCATTAAAGAATAAAACAAGTTCATCACACTTAGCTACACAATCTCAACATTTACAACTCTGTCATCTCATACAAGAAGAAAATAGGTTCAGCACATTCAACTTCTAAGGGTGTTCAATAAATCCTTAGAAAAAGATAAAACAAATTATTTTTGGTAATTTTTTTTATTTTTCAACATAATGTCATTTTAGATTGATACACCTTTCCAGCATTTCTCAAACTGTTTTAAGCCTTTCAAAAAGTAGGATCAAAATAGGCATCTATTTGGGAAAAGACCCCTTCATTAGACATAAATCATTTTCCACCGAGCTACTTTTTCCAGTTTGGAAATAAATCTGGTGAATACGGTGGATGTTGTAGTAATTCAAATCCTAATTCTACAATTTTACCATCGAAACTGCACAAGTATGCACCCTTACATTGTCTTGATGGAAGAGAATCTTTTTCTTTGCCAGATGAGTGTTTTTTTCTTGATTTTTCCATTCAACTGGTGCAACAACGATGTATAATACTCTCCATTTATCGTTCTTCCTTTCTACAAGTAATCAATGTAGATGATTCTGTGTGCATCCAAAAAACCAAGGCCATCATCTTGTCTGCAGATTTCACCACCTTTGCCTTCTTCAGAGCCGATTCACCTTTAAAAATCCACTGTTTTGACTGTTATTTTGTCTCTGGAGTGTAGTAGTGTATCCATATTTCTTTCACAGAAATGTATTGGTGCAGAAACTCATCAGAATTGCAATGGAAAAGTGTCAAAACCAGCTTCACACAATTGCATTTATTTTTCATTGAGAGTAAACATGACACACATCTTGCAAAGATCTTTGTCAGACCTAATTTTTGATGGAAAAATTGAGAACACTGTACCGTGTGATATGCCTTTTGGCCTCTACTATTTCACAAACTTTGATTCGTCGATCACTCAAAATCATATCTTGAATTTTTTCAAACATTTTGGAGGAAGTCATCTTCTGCTGGATGTCTGGAACAATTTCATACATCATTTGTGGATGTACGGCCACTTTTAAATTCATTTATCCAATTGTAAATTATTGAAAATGAGCAGATGAGCTTCATCCAACTCAGCCTTCATCTTTTTCGGTGTTAATCCTTTTAAATAGAAGTGTTTAATGACCACACAAATCTGTTTTTTTCCATCTTTCTAAATAAGCACAAGATTGCTGATTCAAAGAAATCACATGATGGATATAGCTGAAACTTTAACTGCCATCTAGGAAGAGAGAATGGTCACTAAATACAAACTTTTTTCAATGCTACAAGTGTAATTTCTTGGATTTTCTAAGGACTTATTGAATGCCCCTCGTGCCATAATCAAAACATCTTCTATCACCTCATTCAAGAAGATAAGTTCATCATCCTCAGCTACCCAACCAAAGCATCTACAAATTTTAATTGGTTTTTCCACACAAGTCGTGTATAGGATAAGATTTGGTTAGGTAGAGTCAGACTAAAAAATTCCATAGCCAGAATTTGAACCATGGTCAGTTGAGGAATTTAATGCTATGTCACCATGGTAACTCTGTGCCAGCAGTACCAGCTGGAAATTGGAAGTCTGTGGTTCAAATGCTGGCTATTGTATTTAATTTGTTAGTCTGGCTCTTCCTATCCATTTACAAAACTGCCAACTCATCCAAGAAGAAAACAGGTTCATCACACTTAACTACAATAACATAAACACCTACAAATGTGTCATTGCATCACACTTTACTATGGTTAACAAAACTGCTACAAATCTGCCATATCATTCAAGAAGAAAACAGGTACTAAACATCTACAATTAATATGTTATCTCATTATCTCATCCAAGAAAAAACAGGTTCATCACATTTAATTACCATAACCAAAACACTATAAATATGCCATCTCATCCATGAAAAAAACCACCAAAAAAAACAGGTTCATCACACTTAACTACAATAATCAAATCCTCTACAAATATGCCCTCTCATCCAAAAAAAAAAAAATAGGTTCATCACACTTTCTCATCCAACAAAAACAGGTTCATCACACTTAACTACCATAACCAAAACATCTACAAATATGTCATCTCGTTCAAGAAAAAAATGGGTTCATCGCATTTAACTACCATAACCAAAACATCTACAAATATACTATCTCATTCAAGAAGAAAATAGGTTTGTCATGCTCCACCATGACCAAAACCACTACAAATCTCCCATATCATTACACAAAAAAACAGGTACATCACACTTAATTACCATAACCAAAACATCTACAAATCTGCATCTCATCCAAGAAAAAAACAGGTTCATCACAACTAAGTACCATAACCAAAACATCTACAGTTAATATGCTATCTCATTCAAGAAGAAAATTGTTTGGTCACACTCAACTAACATAACCAAAACCACTAAAACATCTACAAATCTGCCATCTCATAAAAAAAAAGAAAAAAGAGCAATTTCATCACACTTAACTACCATAACCAAAACTTCTACAAATCTATTTCATCCAAGAAAACATGGTTCATCACACTCAACCACAATAACCAAAATATCTACAAATCTGCCATCTCATTCAAGTTGAAAACAAATGCATCTAAAACTCTACAAACCTGTTACCCCATTCAAGTAGAAACAAGTTATCACACTCAGCTGGTACACTAAACATCTATATATTGCCATCTTCATTAAAAAATAGGAAACAAAAACAGCTACACAGCTCATTCAAGAAGAAAATAGTTTACACGTTTCCACATAGGAATGTCCCATGGACCCAAATTGCTGAACTTTATTCTCAAATATGTAAACACTCTAACAATCTGGAAGCTGTTTCCTTCTATAGGTCATTTTTTTTTCAAATTTGAAATCCCATTCCTTACAGTATCTATTTGCATGAGAAAGCAATTTTCAGTTTGCTGTTATGAATACAGTTAATGAATAAATTGTTGCCAATAGTTTTTTACTCTTATATGCCATGAAATTACTCATATAAATGCCAAGTATATTTTGCTTATAGAGTATCTGCTTCCATACACATACACTTGCTCTCTCTCTTCCAAAGTTGGCTATCAATGTCTGACCTTCATAATGTTTATTTCTCTATAACATACCTAGTAAGTAGTACATCCTATGCAAAAGAACTGAAATTTCTCTTGATAACATACGTTTGAATGGAAAAACATTTTTAGGAAAAAGCTCTGTGTGTCTAGATAGTATAACTAAAAAAAATTGATGTTACATTCACGTGACTGTCTTTACCTATTCTGCAACAAACTATTCTTGTAAAAGTCATTCTCCTATCTACTTCATGCTAATTAGGATAAACATTAGCAGAAAGTCTTATTTCTAAATTCTTTGTAAGTAGAAGAAATGCACTAAGCTAAAGCAAGACAAATCTTTTTAAAAGTGACATTATTTCATTTTGAAATTAGGTTCTCTGTTCATGGCTCGGAATAAAACAAAAGAAAAATGAATGACTTCCCATTTGAGAAAAATATTAGAAAATATTTCAATACTTCGTCAGTTAAGTGCTGTTGTTGCCCAGCTATTAAAGTGTAAATAGTATTTTGAGACCAGCATTTAGCACCCTGCTTGTAAACATATGACTATCAATTCAATTTTCCTCTATTCCCTTGTATCAATAACAAAATGTGTACTGTTCTGGTATACCTCAATTAACATGGAATAGTAAAATCAGCTAAGAATAGTTTGTAGGAGCTAAACAAAATAGGTAGAAAAAATGTGAATTACATTTGTTACATTAGAAACACCATTTAAGCCTATAATTTGGATGTGCATTTTGTAGATAATATACCTATTTTTTTATTTTTTTTCCAGTTCTCTAAATTTATGTTAAAAGTTGCGTTCAATCCAAAATTTAATAGCAGTATTTAATGCAAAATATTACAAGTTTGAATCCATAAAACAAATGGCGTAATTTCCAGGGTGTGTTACATATTTTTCTTTTCTTTTTGCCTTATCATGTATCTAGTACGTACGGGAAGTGTTCATTCCACCCAAAAGCGCAATATAAAGATTTCTCCAGAAATACACATTTTATAGGCACCTATTCTGAAAAAAAAACATTTTAAACAAGGATGTGTGTCTGTGAACATAACTAAAATTAAAAAAAAGCAAGTTGGGTAAATATTGTGCTCAGTAGTATTAAATAATGACCAATTTACATCAGCAGAAATATGTAATTAGGTACAAATAGGGACTACATTAATCTTATAATGTTGCTGTTATATGCTAAACTTTTCATTAATTTTTATGCAAAATGATGAAAATGAGTAACAATTTGTCATAAATAACTACTTGCTTTTGTGACCCTTTTCTATTAAACCAACCTATCAAAACATTTATGTATTGCCAAATGAAACATTTATGTGCTAATATGTATCAAGATTAACATACAATGGGTAGAAAAATAGAGTTTTACTAGTGATGGAGATACCACTGTTTCTCAATACTGAAACTCGCTTTATAAAACCTGTAATGATGATAGTTTTTAATTATGGTGCTGTCAGTAGTATTTTTTTTTGTATAAATGCATGTAACCAATATTATGTTACGATGCTAATTTCGAAATTGTTCCTGTTTGACATTCTCAAATTGGAGGCATTTTTTTCTTTCATGGAAAAACAAATAGACTGCCTTCGTGGTCGAGAGGTTAGCAAGCTGAGTTCTCACCCAGTGGGGTGGGGAATTTCTCTTTAACTAGAATTATTACCTAATACCCCATAGAGCCTCGAAGTATGAATGTGAGAGTGAATATGTGTGTTTAATGCTATAAAATAATTAACCTACAGATAGAGTTGTTTCACGAGTTAAAATTCCCTGTTACGACCATAGCAGTTAAAGGGGGCTCAACAAATGAAACAAACAAAACAAAAAACCCAATACTAGCAATATTTTATTCTGTTATCTTGATAATATAAATATAAATTTTACATGAAATTCAAACAAATAAAACCAATGTGTATGTTACACAGGTTTTGGTAGAAGTACTTGAAGGCCATTAAAGGGAATAATTCTTATAGGTGGTCATAAGGAACCAATATTAATAGCCTGACTAAATGTAATGGCTGAGAGTGAGTCACTGAGCCAGCCTATCGCAAAATGTGATTTAATCCATCAGCTAAATCAGCTTCATTTATAATGCTACATATTAAACAAGTCTCTTCTACTCCTTCCCTTATTGTTTTGCATGTCTTCATTTAGAAAAAGTGTCTATGAAATGTTGCATTAATTCATCCACAAGAAGCACAATCAAGGTCTATCAAGAACTATGGTCTAGGAACTCTTTGGGAACACATGCAACTCATACGTATCGTCTCCTTTCATACTGTATCTAAAATGAAATGCAACATCTTTCAATATCACAAAACTTAAAAATTTAAAAATAGAAGGCATATTTCAATACCAGTGAGTATCCTATTCCTAATTTTTATAAGAATGGAATCCATATAAAATGATATATGTAAAGAAGTTTATTTGAGACATTTTAATTGCAAATTTTTCTTTTTCCAATCCCCCCATTGATTGGATGCTACTTATCTTAAGCTAATAAAAGTGCTGGATATATATCTGGAATAACTGCATTAAATCTACAAAGAGGCATACAGGTAAAGAATATATTGAACATAAATGAACCATATATTTTTATTAATGTAATAAACTCCAATTACATAAAATATGATTGCTGATATCTTAAAAGAGGCATACTCTGAAACCTTAAACAATTACTGAATACAAACCACCCATCACATAATTTATATGCAATACATTTCAATATTAAGAATTTTGGCTGAAATAGTCTTTTCTTCATAATCTTATCTTTACGATTTCATATTTCTAGTGGAATGTCAGCCAAATGTCTATCACAGAATATATAGGTACGTAATAATCAAATTTTTTAATATGCAATAAATTGCACACGGCACAAAATTGTAGTTTACTTGTGTCTTTGTAACAACACTGTTTAAACTTCAACAGTGCCTATGAAAAACAGTGTAAATAATTGCTATACCAACTATCAATGGCTGGGCAT
Organism: Hymenopus coronatus; assembly: GCA_030762935.1. Classification (NCBI taxonomy): domain Eukaryota; kingdom Metazoa; phylum Arthropoda; class Insecta; order Mantodea; family Hymenopodidae; genus Hymenopus; species Hymenopus coronatus. Next base: position 88,147,621 of record CM060881.1, on the reverse strand, counting down.
GGAGTTCCCACTTAAGATTATTATTGCACAAAGAATAAATAATAAATACTAAGTTTTGCAATCTCTTCAAATATAGAAATGGAATTTTCTGAAAAAGCTCATCCTTGGATGTGTAAGACAAGTAACATTATTTCCAATACAACTATAGATGATTCGGGTTAATCACAGAATCAACAGGTGCAGATAATTAAACATTTCCCTGAATGTAACAAAAAGTCTTAATATGCATTTAGTGAAAACAGATACATGCCAAGGGCCACTTATTATTACATACAATAATCTTTTAAAATACTCCATTAGTAAGCAGAGGTGTGACTAATAGTTATTTTGTGCAACTGTTTTAACTATCACGGTAACAATGCAATAATGGTTATCAGAAATGATTAAGCTATTTGTTTTGAAGACTACCATTGGCAGTTACGTTACATTTAACAATTGAATCGGTCAGTGGAGAAAGGAACTAGTTATATTTTTTTCACTTTTTGGCACATTCACTTTAATTCAACATAAATACATCATTTTGTGTTGAAAGGAATTAAGTCTAATGGCTCCTTAGTAGAGAAAATTCACTTCCTATGACTTTCAGGAGGAGAAAGAAATTATGTCAGTGAATTAACTCTTTCTCCTCAGTAAGCTCAATATGAACCACATCAGAAGTGCTCCTGTTGCACCAAGACTGCTTCGACAATGGGTGCCACATTACATCTGTGTCAGCATTCTTGATTTGCCGTAATTGTCGAGGGTGCATTTTATTTAGTTGGAAGCTTGTTGTAGTTAAGCGATCATGTTGTCACTTAAAAGAAAGTGAAAGGATGATTACAAAAGGAGGAAAATAAACCATACTTGAACTACCTGGGCAATTTTATTAAGTATGGTTTTGTAACTGTATTATACAAAGTGCTAAACCTCAGATTGTAATAAAACATACATTTTAAATTCATAAAGGTATTAAACATTGATAAATCGTCCATCAAATGGAGAAAGGAACAAAGTAATTTTTTTTTTCAAACTCACTTTTTGCAATATTAGTAACAATGAAGCAAGTATATCTATACATATACTACCAAGATTACAATAATGACTACAATAAAACATAAAACAGACATTTCTGAAAATAGGTCATTTGAAAAGCATCAAAAAGTGATTTAGTTCCTTTCTCCACGGGCCAATTCAATTAAAGTTTTGCTTTAATGGTTATCACATTTGTAGGTAAACTGAGGTATATTTATGAGAACCTAAATATAAATCTCACATGATGCAGAAATAGCAAAGCAAAACATACAGCTTTCACCAACATGAACATAACTGAAATTAATACAATAATGTAATATTCTCTTAGGATGTTATATAAAACCTGGTATGACACTTTGATGCCAGAGAAGAGAAACATTAACTCCAAAATACACATGATTGTTGAACATTATTACATCAGAATAATAAAAATTTCAGTTCATATAGGTATGTAGCAAACTGATAGCTAGTAGGCTTTTTTCTAGCCAGATGGTACCTAGTCTTACCATAACTTATTATCCCAAAGTTTTAAGTAAATATAACAGATATTTTAATTCCTAATAGTATGGGTTATATGGATGCATTATGAATCAGAATCATAAGTATTCAAAATAGCCACCATTAGCATGCACACATGCTAATGACTTTGAGACACCTCATCAACCGAATTATGCAATGCATCAGCCTTCCGAAGAGACTGCTTTAAACTTTCAACATTGGTATGTCTCTTCTTGCAAGCCATCTCCTGAAGCTTGGACCACAATTTGTAGTCCAAGGATTTAAGTCTGGTCTTGCAAAAGGCAAATCTGAAGTGGAAATGAAGTCAAGAATGTTTGCTTCCAGCCACTGCTGGGTTGTCTGTGCCTTGTGTGCTAGGACTGAGTCCTGCTGGAAGCCCCAGTTCTGTCCATGGAAAAGGATGTTGAGATTTTTGACTAGACTCTCAAGCACTGTCTCCTGATATACACTGGATGAAGTTTTGACACCCTTTTCACAGAAATGGAGCTCTGTTGTGCCCTCATAGCTCACACCCCACCACACCATGACATGCACGATAATGACCCCTCTGGAGCCTTTTCACCAACTTCTCTAAAGGTTTGACATACAACCTGTCATTTTGACCATTGAAAGTCTTCTCAACAGTTAAAATCATTTCATCAATGAATAGGATTTGATAGTGCCTGTTTGCTGCAACATGCTTACATAAGTGCTTTGAGTTTAGGAGCCTCTAGAGCTTCAGTTAATTTGTCAGTAGATGTCCTTTGTGTTCATTTGTAAGCATGGAGTCCCAAGTCACAGCTTAATGTGCTAGACATAGACATTTTCTATATCTTTAGCTCACAAAACATAACTGACTGTCTCCTTACTGGATTTTGTCGCACATGCGCCACCATTGCTTTCATGAGTTCTGGTGTCCATACTGTGTGTGGTCTTCTTTGCCAAGGCAATCATTCACAGTTCCAGTCTCAACAAAGTTGTGGATAGTGCAGTAAACAAATTTTACTCATTTTCAGCTTCTAAAGGGTTTTGAAAAATCTCCCCTGTTGACTTATCGTGTGCAATGCTATCACAGTCACACAATTTTCATAGCCCCTGCATTCCATCTTGAAAATTAAAATTGACAACTTTACACATCTCCAGCTCATCCAACAATGACCCATGCTTGATGAAACTGCTCTTGCAGTCACAACCTTGAACAGGGTGGAATTACACACTCCCTCAAAAGTTGGTATTTATGGTAAGGCTAGGTATATTAGATCGATAAAGTCAAATACAACTTCTTGGGGAGGATAATAATATTGTGTAATGGGATAACTATTTAGTTCCAGATAAGCAATACCCATACAGTGAATAATATCACCCAGGCTTGGTAACCGTTAACGAGCTAACTACATAGTTATAGTTGTCGAATTGTTATTGGCTAACTAGTTACACTATGTGTGTTATAATGGTTACATGGCTAGCGGATTGCGGCAGAAACATTGCATGCACATGCGCACTTGTTCCAACAAACAAAACTGTTTGAGTTGCTTTTTCATTTGACATATCATTTATAACTGTAAGTTGAATGTAATAAATATTATAAAGAGTTAAAACTCCGATATTCATTTATATACACCCTGTACTTAACAGGTACACTTGAAAAGTATCTTGATTCTGCAAATGTTGCATAGAAATGTATAATAAGAATATATTTATTCTTGCATTAGCTTCTTCATTCCAGATTTTACAAAACAATAAAACTTGTAATACTCTACTTGAAAGCTAATTTCAAAACTGTATTTAAATCAAATGGTCTGCTGTAACACACTATCCATTTTAGTCACAATACAGCAATGACTGCTGTCTGTAAAGGTGATTACATGAATTTAAACTATATGTGAAGTTATTTACCCAAGCCATTGTTTAAGAAATAAAATTGCATAACTATGATTTATACCTTTTTTAAGTCATTATGTTTTTTTTTTTTTTTTTTTTTTTTTTTTTTTTTTTTTTGCAATAACAAATATAATATCAAAATTTCACCAAAGATAAACATTTTGAGATCCTTTGGATAAAACAATCTAATAGAAGATGTAGGTCTGGGGTGAGTGTGTGTACACAGTATAATTCGGAAACAGAGGGAACTTATGCATTGGAATCAGGATAAATAAAAATTGAGAACTGAGTTGACACTCATAGGGTTTAATCACCAAATTTACTGTAGGAACATGTGTTGTTACATTGTTAGTATGCAAAATAAATTTATATATTGAGCTTTCTGATACTCTCATTAAGTTTTAGAGAATTTGGAACTCCTGGACAAATTTTGATTACATGGTAACTACTGATAGTAGTACAATAAGCCTTTTAGGCTGTCATACAGGAGGTCAACAAGACTCCTTCAAGCCCTCTGTTATTGTTATTTAACTACTGATAGCATTAAAAACATTAAGAAAAAATACAAATAAAATTTATGGTAACAAATTGCTAGGTAAATATACAAACTACTATGACTTGAAGCTTTCCTGGCGGCGGTATGAAAATAACTTTTCTCGGGCTATCAGCCAGGTGAATTCTGGAATAATTTCCTTAGCTTTCAAGAGCTAACGTCGCTCTCATCTTCAGGGAATGATGTAGAGACTCCGGGTACACCTTATATATAGTAGTCCGGTGGGGGGGGGGGGACCAGCCAGATGCCGCTCTGTGATTGGCCCAGGTCCGGCATGGGAGGCATTGACTAGGAACCAATGGTCTTCGTTGCCGGGACAGACTGCTCTGATTGGCCCGTTGCCAGCTGTGAGCCTGTATTAAAACTAGGGCTAGCTTTTGGCAGTTTCACAAATCTTTGCAAGTGTTTGCTGAGCACCGAACTCCAAATGCCATTCACCTGCAACCGCTGTCTCTGTTGATGTTATTTACTTTGTATTTAATAGCTATGGCTTCTTTGATGGAGCGGTCCCAATAGCTTGAAGACTTAAACATGGTGGTTGTGTCGCCCAGTCTCGTTCTGTGTCCTTCTTGGATGCACTGCTCCGCAAGACCGGATTTTTCTGGGTACATCAGGCGGATGTAGCTCTCATGCTCTTTGCATCTTTGTTCAATCGTTCTCCCCGTCTGTCCGATGTAGGCTCTACCACATTCACATGGAATGCGGTATACCCCAGGAGTCTTGAGGCCGAGGGAGTCTTTGACCTGTCTTAACATATTTCGAATTTTATTGGGTGGCTTGTGTATAGTCTTGATGTTGTATTTGTCCATAATTCTACTCAGTTTACCAGACAAATGACCTGTATATGGGAGGTAGGCTTTACGTTGTTTCTTCGTGTCTTGTGACTCATCTAGCTGGGATGCATTACGCTGTGCACAGTTTGTACTGACAGAGGCCTGTTTTAGTGCCTTGTTGATGCTGCTCTTGCTATATCCATTTTTCTCTAGGCTGGTTCTGAGATACTGAAATTCTTTAGCGAGGTTTTCACTGTCTGGGATGGCTATTGCTCTGTGTGCAAGCGTCGATAGAACTGTGTTTCGATGAGCTGGGTGGTGGCAACTGTTTGCGTTTAAATATAGATTGGTATGTGTGAGCTTCTGGTCACACTATGGCCCAGGGAACCATCGGGCTTTCGGCGTATTAATATGTCCAGGAATGGTAACTTCCCTTCCTGTTCAATTTCCATAGTAAACTTGATGTTTGAATGCTGACTGTTTAGATGGTTCAAGAAGTCCTGTAGCGTGTCTTCCCCGTGAGGCCAGTTGACGAAGGTGTAGTCCACGTATCTGTAGAGGCATCCAGAATTCAGCTGGCTGATAGCCCGAGAAAAGTTATTTTCATATAAACTACTGCAATTATGAGAAAGGCTACATTGTAAAACTGATGAATTCACATGACTTTCTATACTCATTTATTTTTGGGTATTATTGTTATAATAAATGGTAAATAAATTAAATAAGGAGTAAAGATCATTCAATTTAGCAAACTATTCCTGCAAAAGCTTATTTTGTGTATATAATAATGTTAAGCTATAACATAAATTAAATGAGTTGTGATACCTTTGACTCAATCTTGTCAAATTTTCAAGTGAATGACAACAGTAAAATTCCAAATAATAACACTGACAAATTATATAAGCTCTGTCCAATGCTCACAAATTTTAACAACAGCTTTCCTAAACTATACAATGGAAAGAGGGAACTGAACATTGATGAATCAATGATATTACTCAAAGAAAGGAGTAGTATAAAACGGTATAATCCTATCCAAATTGTGGTGCACAGCTAACCAGAACAGATAATCCTAAATTTTGATGTGTACCAAGACAAAAATCAACAGCTTGAGAAAAGAGTTTAAAAACTAAGGCCTAGGTGAAAGAGTTGTCTTAGCTCTCTCTAGAAGGTACTGGGGGCAACAAAGAAAATGTATTTTGACAACTTTTTCACATCTCTTTCACTTTTGGAAAAATTAAAATTGGAAAACACTTTGGCCTGTGGCACAATAGGACTTCATAGGAAAGGGATTCCACAGAATTTCATTCCCTTGAAGGACACTAAGAGAGGTGAATTTGATTATAGAGTATCCTCAATTCAAACAAGTATATTTCAATAGAAAGACAGTAAAGGAGTTTACTTTGCTTCAAATTATCATGGAACAGAATCAACAACAGTGTCTAGAAAACAGAAAGTTGTATCCTGTCCTGTATAGTTGATACCTACAACAACCATATGGGTGAAGTAGACCATGTCAACAGATTGAGAACAGCTTATTGCTTGAATCACTGCTCAAAGAAATGGTGGTATACAATTTTTGAGGTATGATAGAAATAGAATTTGTAAATGTGTACGTAATTTATTGCAATCAGAATGGAAAGATTCCCCTACTAGAATTTAAAAGAAAAGTGTTACTTGGATTAATGAATAGAAAGGAGTTTCCAGAAGAAAATTGAACACCATGACGTAAGAAGAGAGTACAGACTATAATTAATGATAGCAATCCTACTAAAAAGAAGAAAAGTGATTATTCTATACCAAAAGACATTTACCTGGGAAACCGAAGCAATCACTTTGTCAAGAATGTAAATAATTGTGGTCAATGTGAGGTATGTACCAAGAAACAAGTGCAGTCCAGACCTCATTCAAAATGACCAACATGTAATATATTTCTTTGCTGTAATGAAAAGAAAACTTGTTTTGCTAGATATCATGGTTTGTGCCTTGAAGAATGTATGTATGGTATGTGTGCTTTTGCAATGAGTAAGAATGTATATAACATATAGCCCAATTAGTACATGAAGTACTTAAAAGAGCCAAGAAATTAAAAGGAACAGACATTTTTATTAATAAAGATTTATCACCTAAGAAGAGAGCTCTGCAAAGAAATTTGGTACAAAAAATGAAAGAAGCAAGAGCCCAGGGAAGAAGAGCTTATATTAGAAATTTTCAATTGTGGATTGACGGAGAAAAGACATCGCATCTGGACAAGAAGGAGCTAAGAGAACCCCAATCAGGCACAGAGGAAATTACTCAGCAGATGTCAACGCCAACTTTAGGAAGTACAACAGGAAGATCAAAGTCCAAGCAAAAAGGAATGGATGTGGGTGAAGACGGGGAAAGTGTGTGTTTGAACCGAAATCCGCCTGTCAGCATGGATATGAGAATGGCATATGCAGATAGGACGTCATCCAACATCCTTACGAGAGAAGTAACAGCTGACGAAGTAATGACGTCAACAGAGGAAGCAACAGGAGGAGGAGCCACCAGAGTGACGTCACCCAAGAAAATAGTGTCACCGAGAAGAGGGGAAGTAATAGCAGCACGTAATTTGGCTTCAAAGGGAAAGAAGGCGTGGCAACAGAGTAGCGGGGAGAATACAGAAGGGGAAGAAGACAGCATTATATCATCTGAACATGGCAGCATTCTAGTTTTAGACAGAAATAAAGCTATTCCTTCCGGAGAAGGGATACAATTAAGGAGTAAAAGAACACTAGAAACATTTAGATTTAGATCAGGCTCACAATAGGGAAGGGAGAATATAGGGAGGCTTGGATTCTGGAATTGTGAGGGAGTTAAAAACAAAATATATGCAGGGAGTTTAAATCAATTATTGACGAAACTTGATTATCTCGCGGTAGCTGAAACATGGTTAAAAGAGGACCAGGTTTACGTAAAGGATTTTGATTTTGTAGGGATAAAAGGAGATAAGGTAGCAAGAAAGGGGAGGGCATCTGGAGGCATAGGCTTTTTTGTAAAGAAGATGTTAAGTAAAGGAGTTAAAGAAACTTGGTCAAGGAGAAAAGAAATACTATGGATTTAGAGGAGAAACAAATAGTTGAAAATGTTATATGTATAGGCATAGTATACAATCCTCCTCTTCCTTCGCGCTTTCATAATCCGGACCTCCTTAAACACCTAGAGATAGAAATAGAACATTTAAAGGAGAGATATGGTAATTCTGAGATTATATTAATGGGAGACTTTAACATTAGGATTGGCGAAAATGATGTTATTGGAGGGAATAGGTGGATGAGTAATGATACATTAGAGAAACCTGAGAAAATTAGATACAGCAAAGATAAGATAGCTGATAAAGGGTATATGAAATTTATAGAATTCTGTTAATTGAATGCCTTTGATATTTTGAATGGGAAATATGGAGAAGATGTGAATGGAGAATATACGTATGTTAGTAATAATGGTCAAAGTGTGATTGATTATGTATTATGGCCAATTAATGTGGGGTATATTTTAAGTAATTTTAAGGTACTAAATTAAGTTCCAACAGTGGGCATTTTCCATTGATAGTAGACATAAAAACATGCACAGAGCAAATAGTCTATAATTTAAGGGAGGAAAAGTGTAACATAGAAGAATACAGTAGACACAAATGGAAGGAAGAGTATTGCAATAAATTTAGGCAGACACTAAACTCTAATTATGGCCACATATGTCAGTGTGGAATAAGTTTTATGATAAAGGAACAAGAAATTGAAAGTGCTATGGATATCTTAAATATCATTATGCTAAGGGCTGGGGAGGAAATGAAAATGAGAAAGAAGGTTTACAAAAGAGATGAGGGCTGGTTTGATGAAGAATGTAGAGTAACTAAAAGACAAGTCAAACAGCTGCTCATAAAGTGGAGGGAATTAGGATACATAGAATTAAAGAAAGAGTATATGCAAGGGAGGGATTTATATAATTCATTACTGGAACAAAAGAAAACAAGCTGGATGAAAAAATATGAAAGTAATTTGATACGAATCCTAAATGAAAATAATGCAAATGAGATATGGAAGGTTATGAAATCAATGTATAATAAATATGTAACAAAACCAAGAATAAAACCAGGAGAATGGATGGAATATTTTAAAAATTTGTATGGGAGAAAAAGAGTAAAAATGAGATAGGAAATTGGGAAATAGGTAATAACTATGTAGATATACTCGATATAATAAGAAGTGAAGAAATAATTCAACAGGTGAAAATAATGAAGAGGAATAAAGCAACGGGAATAGATGGAATCCCAGCAGAGTTCCTTAAGGAATGGTGCACTGAAATAAACAGAGTTAAGGTTTTAGTAGACTTATTTCACACAATTAAGGTGAAGGGTTATATACCAGATAAGTGGAGGAAAGCAATCATACATCCAATATACAAAGGCAAGGGTAGCGTTGACAAACCAAACAACTATAGAGGCATTGCATTATTATCAAATGTAGGAAAAATTTTTACTGGTATTATGGCAAGCAGGATACAAACATGGGTTGAAAAATATAATATCCTCTCGGAACTTCAGATGGGCTTTAGAAAAGGGAGGAGGACAGTTGATAACTTATTTATTATAAAAACACTGGTAGATAAATACTTGAAAGACAAAAGAGGAAAGTTATATATGGCTTTTGTGGATTTAGAGAAAGCATACGATAGGATAGAGCTTCAATTGCTGTGGCAAAGTTGTTGACTAAAGGAGTGAGTAACAAATGGTGGACACCCTTAGAGCATTATATAAGGAAAATACTTTTTGTATAAGAGTGGAGGAAGGGGTTGTAACAAGAGAAATCCAACAAGAGAAAGGCCTTAGACAGGGATGTAAGTTAAGTCCAGTCCTATTCAATTTATATATAGATGATGTATTAACAGAAATTGGGAGAAATAATAACTCGATGCCAGTAATTAATAATATTCAGATTCCAGGATTACTGTTTGCAGATGATCTAGTTATAGGTGCAATTACAGTGAATGGCTTGAAACAATACTTGCAAACATTAAATAATTACTGTAAAGAGTGGAGTTTAAAAGTGAACCAGGACAAGACGCAGATTGTAGTGTTCAAAAAAGGGGGAAAATTGAGCAAGTATGAAAAATGGAAGAATGAGAATGAAAAGGAGTACAGGGTAGTGAGAGAATGTATTTATCTAGGAGTTAAAATTGATAGTGGTGGCAATTGAGAAAAGCAAAAGAAATTTGCATTGGCAAAAGGAAAAGGAGCTTTATCAGCTATTAGAAGTTGCAAATACAAAGCACCTAATATAAATATTAGATGGTTAGAAAAAGTGTACAATATGGTGGTTGAGGCAAAAATGCTATATGGGATAGAAGTATGGGGATTAGAAGGAGGATGGGAAGGCATAGATGAGGTGCATAGGAAATTTTGCAAAGAAATACTGGGGTTACCAAATACAACTGTTAGGCAGGTAGCACAAATAGAGCTGGGTAGAGTGGCAAGTAAGGGAAAGATTATGGAAAGGGCATTGAAATTTTGGCACAGAATATTGAAATTGGAAGAAAGGAATTTGTTAAAACAGTGTTTAGTATATCAAGAGAAAAGTTTAAAGAACAAGGGATGGGTAGACTGTCTCAGAAATAACCTGGAAAGTAGTGGGTTAGGGGAAATGTGGAGAAGAAGAGAAAATAATGTGAATAACTTCTGGAAGTTGGCAAGGAAAAGATTTGAGGATATAGAAATACAAAAAATATTTAGTGAAATAACTGAAAAGAGATCTTTGGTTTTCTATATACCAATGAAAGTTTCATGGGGAAGGGAAAAGTACATTGATGTGACAAATAAAGAGGAGCAAGAAGGTATTGCATGGCTGAAAGCAGGAGTATGGAGATTAAAAGGTTTAAGGAAAGGTATTCCACAAAATCAATGTCCTATATGTGGCGGAAATGAAGATATGGAACACATTTTATTTAAATGTAAAGGGACTGAAATTTGGAGAAAAGAGTATATTAATAAGAAATGGTTTAAAAATAGATAGAAATGTAGTAGTAGTTGAAATGTTTCAAAAAGATAGTAAGAAGATTGGACAATTCTTATGCAAAGTGAAAAATAAATGGATATGGACAGTAAATAGACAAAATGGTGTAATAAACTACAATTAATAAACTATTGTAAAATATGAGTATGACCGGTAAAGAGCCAGGGCTGAACACCGGTCATATTCACCTGTATAAAGCTTAGCATAAATAAATAAATAAATAAATAAAAAATAAATAAATATAACATATAATGTGTGTTTCTGTGACTAATGTACTGTTAATTTTTCAGTTTAGGATTATTCATTCAATTGCATTTCTTTTGTTTTTAGTATCAATTTTCACTTTAAGTACATTTTCTTAATTTTTTTTTACATATTTGTGCAATTCACTGCATTGTGTGCCTTTTCTTCATTACAGTTAAGCCTGCTTGTTATAGAATAGCTAATAAATTTACAATAATACTTGTTAAAAGTGTTTATTCATTTTCACCTACTCTTAATGTCTGACAATACTCACAAGTACCAGTAATATTTTTTTTAGAATTTTGAAAAACAATTCTCTAAAAATAATGGCATTCTATTATGAGATGCATTTGAAGTCATATTGACTGATATTTGATTATAAATTAAAATAATATAATTATTCAGGCAACTTAAGGTTAAATGCCAATTTGGTATTTGTCCAACAATTAGTTTTTAATGTGATACATAGGCACAGATTGCTTTCTAAACATACAACAGTTGGAGAATTGCTGATAATGGGAACAATACCCCGTTCCTAAAACGTGTCCAAGTAAGTGAAATTTTCAGTGATGTAGTGTTACCATTTACCAACTCACTTATTATATGACTGCACATCACAATTACTAGCCTCTATTCCCTCAAATTAGTGGATATAACTTTTTATTTATTCAAAAGATCTCAAATGTGTATTTGCTGTAAATTCTCCATTTGAATTTTTGGGTGGACCACAATTTTTCTTCTACTTACTGCAATGAAGTAGTTGAGAAGGTATAAACATTAGAGAGCATTATCTTGATCTTAAGGAACTCCAAAGAAATAGAAATATCCATAGCAACATATCAGTTCCAGGGAACATATCACAACATATAAAATAAGATAAAATCAATATGAATGATCCAAAATAAGCTGTCTATCTGGGAAAAGCTCCAATTCAAAAAAAAAAAAAACATAAACTAATGCATTTTGGTTTTCTGAAGGTTAATCTAATTTCCAAATACATCCAACAAACATTCATGCCAAGAAACTTGTCAAACAGCTGATGGAGGCAACATTTCTGCAAAACATGTTCAAAAGTAATTTACCACAATAGTGAAGTTTGTGTTACATCCATTCATTAATTTTTTCAATGTTCCCTTTGCTGAACCAGAAATTTAGCTTTTAGCTGCCTAATTTTTAATTATCATTTCGTCTGTAATGCTACAGCTTATTTTAAATTATTGAGTTACAAAATAATACTAATTAAACAGTTTTACATGTAATTTAAGCCAACAGCAATGAAAAATATAATTTGTACTGAAATGTAACAAATTTTAACAAGCACTTTGAAGTCTTTGGACCAAAAGATAGTCCTAAAGCTTAGTAATTTTTCTTAAAATTTTTCTTTAAAACTGTAAATATTCCAATGTAACTTTGGTAGATATGCTATCTTTCTTCAAGCAGAACATCTATACTGCATCACTGGAAGATACCACTCAATTACTCTTACGAATCTCACAAATGATCTTGTGGATGCTCAGCAGATGAAATGATGAGAAATAATAAAAATTGATTTTCATTTTTGCCAGAACACGATCAAATATTACTGTAATGAAAACAATATATTCAATATTATGCATCCTTTAAATGTGATTCTGGAACAAAGACTTCACTTTCCAGAACACCATTGTAAAATGTTCACAAAAAACACAGTGGGAACTCCATGCAGTAAAAACTTCAGAGAGCACTTCGTATTTACTCTGAAAATAATTTTGATAATGAAACTTTTAATAAGTAATAATTATAAAGAAGCAACACAAATTAACTCTAAAACTAATTATGAGCACCTATTTTACTCAAACTTTATTAACAAACTATGGAACAGTAAATATGTCTTGAATTAGTGAACATTGAGTGCCTTCTCCACTTTCAAGACAAATGGGAAGGTATGTCTTGAATCAATTAAGTGCTTTAACATATCACCAGTCATGATAACACAATTACCACTGTCATATATTTCAGACACTGGGGTTATATCTATTGCTGCTCTGTTTTGAAAAATGATTCCCACTTCTTCATCATGACTTGAAGTTATATGTACTGTATATTTGAAAAATGAAGCTTGTTCCTTTGGTCCAATAAACTGCAATGCTATGAACAGCCTTTGCTTTTGGACATCATATTTGAAATTATACCAAAAAATTTCATTTAGTGCTGAAACAAGCTGAGTATCCTCAATTCCCTGCAAAATGTCAGATTCATAGACAATACTGTTGTCTGAACTCATCCAAGCATTTGTAGAATGAGCTTCGCCTACATGACCAACTATCTCAAAACGCCTTCCTTTCCATGGACAGTTAGATGCTTTTCCGACAAGGCAATCATACAGACGATATGGGCACACCTTATGATGATCCTGTATCTCGCTTAAAGCTTTTTTTTCTGTGCAACCAACATCTGCATTTTTACAAGGGTAGTAAAGTCTTAGAGCAATCTCCTCCACAAACAAGCTCCTTGAATTCAGAAATGTCTCTCTGCAAGTAGGACATTGTTTAACCTTGTTTTTGCAAGCAGCACAAATGTTATGTGCATTCTTGCATTGATGAATAGGAGGAAGTAAGTACTCGTAGCATACTGGACATTCAAAAAGGCTGATGATGCTGTCATTCACTTCTTCCAAACCCTTTTTTGAAAGTGACTGCGGTTCATCTGCCATCATGTCTCCACACCTAAAAGAGAAATAATTATATTGAATTTCTCATTGAAATAAAAAAGAAATCACTGCTAAAAGGGTAAAAAATGGAACTACCTTCATGCCATTTTAAAAGCTCTGTTGCAATATATAAATTTCTTTCTGCACTATCACTTCATAACTAAATTGCAAACTAAAAACTAAATGTTTTATGTTCTTTCTAGTTTCATGTAACAGGTGAACACAGAATAGATAATTTCAACATGATAAATATCTGCTTTAAAGCTTTATTGGCAGCTAAACAAAGGAGCTTTAAATCATGTATGACTTCTGTAATTAAAATACTCAAAATATTCACAATTAACATTTGGATATTTGTTTTCAGAAAATGTATTGCATGAACTATTACTGTATTGTGTATCACAGGAGCACCAGCAACTGTGGGCTGTCCCCCTCAGATATTCAAGACAGGTTGCTGAGGACCCTCAGTTTCTCTGCACTAGTTTTAATTTTTCTTTATTATTTTTTACTGTGCTTGTACAAACCAGAAGGTAAATTTATATATACTCGTGGGTACAAACAGGATAATCATGTTTTGGAATTGGAATTATTCTAGTTGGTTGCAATCAATATACTTATGTAGTATGGACATACTTAAGGTATATAATACATAATCCTACGTAAAACAGTATTACTATTTTATTAAATTATTAAATGTTAATTCTCAAAACATTTTAATATTTCAAATAATGTCATTGAATCTTTTGACATAGTAATGCTCAATTACTTTTTAAAATATCTAATATTTTGAATTATCCTGCACAATATAATAAGTAAAATGTATTTTAAGCATAACTAATTTTGTAATTTAAATTCCCAATTACTGAGCAACTATCCTCATATTTTCTTTGCTCTGGCACCTCTATGGTACCACCACAGTTATATTTGCTACGGCCATTGTTTTTAGAAACAATATTACAAATTGATACCAAATTTATGTTAAAATTGAAAAATGAAAATAGATAATTATGTATTTTTGGGGACCACTCTGTATTCTAAGAAGAAAATAAGTTGTAAGTTGGCACCTGACAAAATATTCCAAACGAAAGAAAGACTGCAGGTTAAGGAGGGAGAAGTGACAGGAATCAGTGCACTGGAAACCATTTAGACAGCATATTCCTACCAGAATAAGATACACATTTGAGGTAAACAAAGGCAAGAGGTAGTCCCAAGCATGTAGCTGCAGTGAATGCCCTCAATATCCCTGGCCACAAAACTAAGCCTAAGAGTAGAGAATACATCCAATCTTTTCTTTATGTATTATTTTAAAGATAAACTAAACCAGTTTCACTGAATGAATCAGTACTCATGTAAACAAAGACACATGCACAAAAGTTAATCAAATGTACATTCATTGGCTGATGCTGCTTATCACACGATACTTAAGCTACAAAGTAGCTTGCTGTGCACTACCAAAAACTACTGAATCTTCTCTGTATTATGTAATAACAATATGTTTAATGTACTATTATGTAGAGTTGCAACAAAATGCATCTAAAGTAAGCAATCAAACTGGACTTAATTAGAAAATGAGTGAACAGCATGCCCAAACTGCCTTCTGCTGGTAAGTTTTGGAAATGGAGGGCGAGAGACTGTTTAAACCATCATGACCGAACGAATGTAGTTTGTAAAATTTTGCCTTTAATGAGTGGTGAGAAAGTTGTAATTTTTAATTGTTTCACAAACTATGTAAGAGATGTCCCCCATCAAGGATATTAATATGACAGTGGAGTTTACAGGTGTGTGTGTGTGTTTTGTTTTAATTCTGGAAAAGTCACAGTGATATTCTTACCGTGAGAATGTAGTCGGAAGCAGGAAGGTCGGAAGCTGTATTTTCCAAGTAAAAGTTGGGTAAATGAAGGCCACACAGTTTTCTAGGTATGGGTGGTCACTACTATTAAGAGTAAAACACAAGCATAAGAAGATGAAGGGAGAAGGGAGGAACAGGACTCTGATCTGGATGGAATGTCTCTTTCTTTTTCAGATTAGTTATGTTTTTCATATTTATTTTTATATAGTGATGTGCGTACCTCTTATTTATATTTTAGTTGGAGTGCTATATGCAATTGTTATCTAATCAGTAGTATGTTTCTAAGCTATCCCACAAAGAGGTTAATGGGTAGAAGGAAAGTGACGACAGTTCCAAGACTCCATGTGGTTATATCTCTTGGCACCATTTGGTTAAGAAAGTAGTCCTGTCACCCGTTAAATCAGAGCAAGAAAGCAGAGGAGTAATCTTGGCTTTGGTTATATGAAGACAAAAGGGTGAAAAGGGTTTACCAATACATCTGCAATGTTATTGAGAAATAAAAATTGATTAGTTTACTGAAACTGAGCAGTTTGTGAACAAATGCACATGCTGTGCAGGTGAGCGTGAATATAAGTGTGTTTCTAGAATAGACACTGCATAGCACTGTTTAAAGTAATATGGCTATTTAAAATGTATAATGCTTTAGTACCCCTATGAATTGTGTTTGCAGTCATTATGTTTTGAGTGATAATACCTTACTGTCTTACAAATATAAATAAGGAAAAGCCATTCACACATGGTGTGTGACTAAGAATCCCAAATTAAAAACAGCTTAGCCATTCCTCTGAGCCATGCAACAAATAGAGAACAAGCCGATTCCTCAATATACAGTTGGAAAAGAGCAACCAAGATAAGTAACAGAAACATCAGCATCAATGACTTTGATTAATACATGATACATAAAGCTAAGCAGGAGAGGTGCCACCACCAAAAGCTGTTATTTATAGTAACATTTTAATATTATAAAAAGAGAAAATTTGTGTGGGTACATGCATATAGAGCAATCTAAAAAAACTCAACCAATTTTAGTAATTCTTTCACCACTGAAAAGCCCAAATCATTCTGATGAATATAGAGCTATAAAATACTTTCTAATTTTTAATAATTTACAAATTATTAAATAGGATTTATCAGGCCTTGTAGTTGAATATGGACTTATTGGAGTTATAAAAGAGTATGCTTGCAAAGAAAGTCTTGACTTTTAGTTGAGAAGAAAAAGGTTGTTACTCCACATAATATGTATATAAAATTAGACAAATGCAGTGCATATTTAATTTCAAGTGATATGTTTGAATGATCATGGCAAATCAAAATGAAAGAAAATTCTGTATTATTTCCTTTGAATGTTATACTGAAGATTCTTATTAATAGGGCATATTAAATAGTTGCATAAAGAAAGAAAATTGTATCCAACTAACATTAGCAATCAGTAATTGATTATTTTATAAAAATATTCTGATGAGATAATTTGGTTGTTTTCTCACAGAAACTTTGTGTAGGACAGGAGTTGGATAGGTAGGGTCAGACTGAAAAATTCAATGACATAACCGCGATTTGAACCACAGATCTCCCAGTCTCTAGCAGGTCGCTCTACCATTGAGCTGCCATGACAACATGTCAGTATGGTATTAAATTTTTCAACTGACTTGCATGTTTTGCAGTAAACCACAAGGTGATCTCAAATTATTTTGAGATGATAAAACCCCAATGGCAACTTACAATGTCGTAAGTACTTCAAAACCCAGGATTCATAGTATGGCCAACTATTAAGGACAATTGTGATAATTTAATTGTTTTCTCACAGAAATCGTGGGTAGAACAGGAGTTGGATAGATAGAGTCAGACTGAAAAATTCAATGCCATAGCCGGGATTTGAGCCACAGATCTCCCGGTCCCTAGCCGGTTGCTCTACCACTGAGCTACCGGCATGTTTAATTTTCTGGGAATAGCTTCATTCGGTAGCAATTTTTTAAATTTTATACAACTGGTATACGTCAATGGCAGACAATTAAAGCACTATACAAAAAAGTAGAGATCTTTAAAACACAATTTATTTCAAATATTCTTTTTTGTGACATAAGCCATTTCCAAGATATCCATTATTAATGGTTTAAATTCTGTGGCATTTAGTCAATACACGATAACTTCCAAAATGGCCTTTTTGAGCTAAGACAGTAGTGATACAAAAGAAACAACCCTCTATCATTTGGTGAAGCCCTGATATTTCCAGCACTTCACCACATGACAGAGGATTGTTTCTGAGATATCAGGGCTTCACCAAATGATAAAGGATTGTTTCTTTTATATTACTACTGTCTAAACACAAAGGCTAATTTTGGAGTTATCATGTTCTGGCCAAACGCCACAGAATTGTTCACTGCTTTTGCATCTTTCCTGTTGATTTTCATCAGTTTTTTCTTGTGAAAGCACGGAAAAAGAATGGAATTTTAAAGCCAGCCTATAGCATCAGTTCTTAAAAGTTGGACTATTGCTTTTCTCTTTGTATTTATAACTAAATGTATAATGTAGCTATTTCTGTAAAGGTTTATCTCAAGTAAAATGAAGAAGATAGAAAATTATAAACTTTCATAGGAATGCTTGTATAGGTAGCCATTATGACGAGAGGGTAGAGAAAGTCATGAGAATGAAACATAAGATTTTTTTCTTTTATTCTTGCACACATTAACACTTGATAATCAGAATCCATGTGATTACTGATGCTAAAAAAATGCAATGTTATTCTGCCTCACTTGTTTATGCATAGAGATGGAATCTTGACAGGAGTTCCATTATGTGTATGACTCAACACATTTTGCATTTCATCTTCCTCAAGTTGCATATGTTTAGTGTTGATTGTTGAGGCAGTGGAGATCCAGTATAAGCAACAGTATGGTCAACAATGGTGTGCAGCCAATTCATTAAAGGCCACACCAAGTGGCTAACAATCCCTGGTGATAACCGATGGAAAGTGTGTGACCAAGTAATTCTACAGAACTGTCGTTTTATAATTTCAGAACTCTTGGTCAATCCCCATAAATGTCTCCCTTACTGCTGCTCAAAATCACTACCTGGTTGCTTGGAAGTCTGACAACCTGGTGCCAAAGCAGTTGCAGATGAACACAAAACTAAACATCTGGCTGCAGCATGAGATTCCTCCAGTTGTATGCAGAAAAAAATGACAATATTCTCAAAAAATGTCAGCGAGGATGAAACACAGGCACTGCATGCCACACTAAGAACAAAACAATCCTGCATTGGTTGTATAGTAGTTTTCCTGTGAAGACCAAATTCAAGCAATCTCTTTAAAAAAAAATATCTTGTGCACTGTATTCTGGGATGAATATGATGTTTCCCATGTGAAGTTTCACAGCGACAGGATACATAAATGCTGATCATGTAAAACAAAATCCAGAAGACATGTGGAATGCTGACAAAAAGCATTACACTTTTGCACAATACATTACCCCATTCAGCCCACACTACATAGAAGTGATTGCTTCATTTGAGTGGAAAATCTTCTTCAACCATCCACTTTAAAGCCATGATCCTGCGCCATGCAGCTCATTTCTTCCATCTCGTGAAACACTTTCCATAAGAAAAGTATCTATAATAATGCTGAGTTCAGATGGAGTGATTTAATGATTCCATATGTTGGTGGCAGACTCCTATGATATGGGCATACAAGCGTTGGTGCATTGCTATTATGAATGTCTCTATAACAGTGGTGACATTGTTAAGAATTCATCAATGAATCTTCGTAAATATTACAATAAATATTGTTACTACGCCATGCGCTGGAATCGCCAAACATGTGTGTACAGCTAACTTCATAAGCCATTGCTCATTGTTGGCAAACCATTGTAACATTGCGTTAGTGGACATGTGTGGCGGCGGCAAACTCTTTTGATGTGATTGCTATACCTGTGTTTCCAGTCATGTAATCAAGAGGTATAAAATGGGCAACAAAGTCCTACCCAAAGTTTAGTTTTCACTGGAAATGCACCACATGCAACAGTTGATTGAGTTGTGACATGAAATTTGTAGCGAGCAATAATCATTACTACAGCAAATGTTGAAAAGAGACTATATAACATATTAACAAAAGAATTTAAGTTATTTGTGAGCAGATTTTGATTATAAACAATTTGTGGAAGAAATATAGAGTTTTTGTTACAATATTTTTATTATTGATGCTGTTTTCTTTGCAGCCATTGGAAATTACTTTTTGGATGGCCTTGTAAAACCAATAACTTTACCATTATATTTCGCCTACAGTGCAGTTGTGAACATATGTTTTCCACTTTGCAAGTACTCTATTGATGTAACAATTAATCCTGATACTCGTTCACTGTAAGCTGAAAGTAATATATTCCTCCACATTCAGCAGGAGATCTGCCTCCCACATGCTATTGTTTAATTTACATGAACTCTCAACTTATGCTTGGTAACAATATTGCTGTAGTGTCTGCCTTCAGATAAATGGAATTCACTCTGCATTTTTTTGTTATTAAATAACTAACCATTGCATTATTGTTGTAAATAAAAGCTGATCCAATTTGCACTCATTACATATAAGAAATATAAGGTTGTTATATTATATGGCAACCCTTTCCTGCCTTTCTCTCCTTCGCTACTCCGTCATCTGCCAGGAAATAGGACTGCCAATTTCCGCTCGAAAATGTATTGCTGCCATTTCTGTGTTGCTGAGTCAGGTGCACGTATAGTCAGCATCAATCATTCTTAAGTGCTTCTATCACTGGAGTAAACATTGTGCATCACTTAACTATGGAAGAATGTGTGTTTATTTGTAAAGTTGACTTTAATCATGAATCTGTTCGCCATGTACACAGGTAGTTTGCTGAAAAGTTTACAAACTCTCTCCCACCTGCAAGAAAAACTATACATGCAACTGATAATAAATTTGAAGCTTCTGGCTCAGAGTTGGACAAGAAATATTCTAGGAGAAGCTCAGTGTAAAAAAACTGGACAAAATTGCTACCACTTTGGAGCATTCGCCTCGAAAATCACTGAACAAATTAGTGTACAAAATAGTCGTATCTCCATCTTCTACTAGAAATGCTGTGTCTGCTGAAACTAAAACCTTATCACTACATATGAGTGCAAGCATTAAAAGCACATGACCCAGTAAATGTGTGAATTATTGCAATTGGTTTTTCCAATCTGTAGAAAAAGGTTTCATTGACACACAGCTGTCTTTCTCTTAAATGGGCATGTGAATACTCTCAACAGTCAATACTGGACTTCAGAAAAACCTGTGCTATTGGATTAAATGCCTCATTATGATCAGAAAATTGGAGTTTGGTGTGTGATAAGCGCTAGAAGAATACTAGGCCCCAATTTCTTTGATGAAAAGATAATTGCAGAGCGATATCAGAGGCTAATTCTCAAACCATTTTTCGATTGCTTGACAGAAGAAAAGAAATCATATGGTTGGTTTCAGCAGATTCTGTAACAGCACACACGGTTGCAGAATCATTAAATACACTAAGAGAGGTGTTTGATGACAGAATTATTAGTGTTGATTTGTGACCCCCTTGTCCTCCTGACCTAACCAGTTGTGATTTTTATTCATGGGGTTCTTTAAAAGACAAGTGTATCGTTCCAATCCTCCTCGCACACTGGAGGAACCTAGAGATAATATTGTGCAACAAATCACAACAATTCAACCTGCTGAGTTCTGAGTTGTGACAACATTTTTAAGAGATATGATGCTTGTTTGAGTGCAGAAGGTCAACATTTCCAGCATCTATTATAAGGTAAGGATCTTAGTCCGCCTCTGCCCACATAGCTTTCCTGGCAACTCCCAACTCTCTTGCAGATTGTTAGAGAGCATGGGGTTTTATATGGGTTACCATATAAAATAATAACCCTGTACTATACTTAAAAGGAACTGGTGTTTTATAGTTCCACATGAACTCAAACTTGCTTCCATAGTGTACATTAAAATGGCAGGAAGACAAGCAGCAGTTTACAATAAAGTATAGCATAATGTTGCTGTAATATTATATATTTTATTACATCACCTTTAATGTTTTACAAATTAAGAAAAGCAGAAAATTTAATAAAGCATGGAAACTATGCTGTGGAAGAGCAATGAAGTGCAAAAAACCACCAACGAATGAATCTCATTTCTGCTACATGCTTCTATTTATATTCACTCTCAGATTACAGCAAATAAGGTATAGTTTATACATCTATGGAACTATTTAGCTTGCAGATTTTTCCTGGTTGGAAATCAGTATTAATACTGCAAGTATTGTATTAATGATATGAAGGAAAGAGGCTTTGAAGAACTGGATTGAAAGCAAGAGAAAAATGGAGTAAACTAAGAGTACAAACACTTTGGATAGCGGAAGATGTGATTTTACTTTGTAATCTTGTTAAATAATAATTAGCTTTATAAATCATTTTAAAGATGTTTTTTTATAAATAGTGGCTGGAGACATCAAAATTTAATCAAAAAGGCAATAATTCTAAAACCTTCTAGATTTCTTTCAAACGTAAAATATGCCAAAATTGTATTTTAAAACCTTTAATAACAGGACTATTTAGTAGGACTTTTAAAATACTAAATTACCTTTGAAATATTGCATCTACATATATTTTCACAACATTTGCATTTTCAATTTATAGATGCTAATTCTTACAACTCCAGGGGAATATAAGTGTGAATGCGAACATCTTTCCAATATTAAATTAAAAATATTCAAATTGTGAAGGAGTTTAAGTCACAAAACACAAGACTGGCAAAATATCTCAAATGTTTTTCATTACCAAAGCATAGGGTATAAATCTATATTGCTGAGTCAAGGTTTCTATATCATATAGAACAATATGTTACATTATCAATCAGGCATACATGAATTTAAAAAGCATATTTACACAATTATCTTCAAATGCTATATTAAGAATGGGGCTGAGGCTTCTCAAAATATACATGAGAAAGTTTAAAATAATATGAAATACTTCTGAAATGATTATGGCCACAAAATTTTTTCATTTGACTCAATATCTTAAACAAAGTCTAACGTCTTCCTATATTAATTTCTGTCTATTGTTTGGGTTTTTCCAATTACCTATATAAAGTTCTTGAGGAGAAAAATGAGTTTTACAGAAAATTCAAGGTACACATTTCAATATCTCAGACAAAACCTTTTTAATTGAACATATTAGAGTCATATTTGAGAATATAAATAAAAAAATAAAATAAAAAAATTTTATATGACATCACGCTGATGTCTAATAAACAGTTGATCTGAATTTCTTTCTGATTTCATATTCTTCCAACTCTCGCTCTATTTTTTCCACTGATTAACTGTTCCTTTATGGATGACCCCACAATGAGCTTGTGAGCCATTTATCATGCTCAAAATTACATACTTAAATATAATATAACAAGAGACAAAATATTTTCAGTCTGATCCTCTCTCTCCTAACTTTGAATTACATGCACCTTACAATTACCATTGACCTAATAAAGGTTAACTATAAAGTTAACTTATTACATTGTAAGTTACTTTTGGTGCAAGGGCTAAACTGCTATATCTGTGACCCCCCTCCCCCTGCCAAATGTATAAAATAAATATGAAAACCATGAGAGTACCTACATTAGAAGTTTAGGAGAAGACGTGAGCACATTGAAAACCTGTAACACACACACCCTTCCTTTCCAGGAAAAATTCTTCTAAAACAAAATTATCACAGAATGCCAACAAACTCCATCTTGTTACCATTGTGCATGTGCAAAAGAAACGGCCAACCCAAATGTAATCTGCAAGAACCGAGCTATTTGAATTCTGTTATTTACATATGCACATTAACTTCTGGCTCAATTTCGATAACACAGAACTCTTGTTGTTTTGCTGCATGTTTTTCCCCTCAATGTTGGTAGCCCTTTAGTTCTGAAATTCATCAATTTCAAGAGCATTTATGCTCTTTGGCAGAAGTAGTAACTAGCAACCACAGTTATGGAAGTTTGTCAGGAGTATGTTATTTTGCTAAAATTTGAGATCTCCTTATGGTTTACTAGGATAAATTAGTCATTTGGGAAATAGATGTTGTAACCAGGGTTTGAATTAAAAGGTGGTATGGGGGGACTTCCCTCTCTTATTAGATAATTTCCCTGGATTCTTTCCTATCAGGAACACATTTTTTCTTTTTTTATAAGCGCTATTACTGCACGTTTTGAAAATACAGGAAGGTGCAAAACAGTTTTGATATAGACTGTACATGATTTGAGTGCGAGCTGGGATAGCTAATCTACTGTATTCCTAATACCAAGTAAGCTAAACAATAAACAATTTATAGTTTGATTAGCTGAAATTCAGGGTCATAACTGCAGCATTTGTGTCAGCAATGACAAAGTTTACAATATTCAGTTCAGATTTTTGCAGCATTTTGACAAAATCTATCTAAGTTACAGAAAGTAATGACAGTTGATGTAATCCAGTTCAAATCTCAGGCTTCAACTTCAAGTAATATTAATATTCAGTGAAAAACTGCAGCATTGGAAGTGAGATGTGCTAGTGAAAATAATAAGAAAGTGCATTACACTAATCGGGAGATTATACAGAAAATCAGATTTGAAAAATGGAAAACAGATCTGATTCTTAAGTTGCCCCCCTTGACAGAAAGTCTAATTCAAACACTGGTTGTGTCAGCATGTTGCCATGATAGTTCAGTTGGTTAGAGCAATAATGTGGAAAGCAGAGGGTCTATGGTGTAAGTCTTGAACTGGTTGAATTTTTCAGTCTGATTCTACCTTTCAAAATATTCTGCATTACCAAATCTGAAAAACCATACAGATTTGTTTCAAAATTCCAATTTCAATTACACTTTGGCTGAAAATATCAACTCATTTGTAAAAGACCACTTTTATCCTTGTAATGCAAATTATTATCCTACATATGGGAATAGGGTAAATCTTTGCCATGCATCAAAAAATGCATAAAATAGTCTCTTTTTCCATACTCACACTCCTTGTTTTTAAAAATAACTTCTTTTCCATGGGTGAACAGACTGTTTAATAGGCACAAACTCTGCCAATGTCTCAAGAAAACAATGGAATTGCCTGTCAATCAGCTCCTGAAAAATTGACATTTCTAACATATTGGTATTTAATGTTAAAGACATCCCATTCCACTGTTTTTTTTAAAGGATGAGAAGTCAATTTAAGTGTGTGCATATTATCATTTATAAAACCAGATCTCTCAAAATAAGGGAATAGATATCCCCAAGAGTATAAGTATAGAAAACAGGGGCATGGGTAGTGAAGCTCTGAATAGTGATACTTTCAGTAACTCAGTTGGTGGTTTATAATGAATATTTGTATCTATTAAGTGGAAGTATCTGGTTAGGTAGGAGTAATAGGTTGAGGTCAGGTCAGTGGCCAAAAGCAGTCAAGTGGCTATTCACCTCAGTTATAATACCATCAGTAATAATATGGCGATGGTTTGGTGGCCCACCTCATTAGAGACAGGCAATGGCCGCTAAGCTGGAATCACTGCAAAGACTGGCATGTATGATAATGGGGCAGTGCAGACCACCTAACAGTCTGCCTTAAGGGATTTTGGTACACCTACCTTTGCATTTATTGGTGAAGGAGGTCACAAGATTGTGTGTGCATCACCTCTGAACAATGGGGAAGAGGGTTGGAGTTACAAACTACCTCATATAGGACACTCACTGGTCTTGAGTAGACTTCAGGAGAGGTGTCCTATCTCCCTGGTGGCAGGAGATTTGATGGGGGCCAAATTTTATCTAAGCCCAGCATGTATGATGGCGATTCCAACCAGGAAGGAGTAGAACTCAGACCCTGGGTTTCCCCTGAAGGTAGGGAGCCAGATTTGGTATACTGATGGTTTACGCTTTGGGAGCAGGACAGAGGCTGGTGCAAGACTCGCCATTCCCCCTGGAAGGTTTACTACCATGTTTCAAGCTGAGATATATACTATCTTAGCCTGGGTTATGCTACTTTAAACATGTCAGGCAGACAAGCAGACATCCATATCTGCTCAGATAGTCAGGCAACTTTGAAAGCCCTTATGGCAGTTAAAACAACATTCAAATTGATTGGGAGTGCTAAAGGATGTTGGATAAATTCTGTGCTCGTGAATGGGTTACTCTTGTCTGGGTTCCTGGGCATCAGAGGTAATGAGATAACAGACAGGTTGGCAAAGCAGGGAGCAGGTCTTGCATTTGTAGAACCCAAACCCTTTTGCTGCATGTCCCCTAGGAGATCAAGTGACCCAGCTTCAGTAAGGGGTCTTGAAAGTTGGGAAAAATAAACTACTGCCAGACAGGCCCAGGAACCTATAGAGATAGCCTCAGAAGCATTGTGGGCTATCTCACTGGACACAACACCCTGAGATGACTCTAATGCATAATGTGGCTCACTGAGGAAGTGCAGGATGGACTATGAAACTCTCAGCACATTTTATGTGAATGCTTGGCATTTGCTTTTCACAGGTATGCCACCTTGGATTCCTTTTTGGAACCAATGTTTTGTTTTTTCAAAAAAATTTTAATGTTGGCAAAAATTCTTTTTTAGGGAGGAAGGACCTTTGTTTTATTTTACTCAATTCACCTCTCACCAACCAATCCAATTATCTGGTTTGGTTACGTAATTTAGGCACAGATCTTTATGTTACAAAAGTTGTAGGTATTTTGTATTTGCTGTAGCTTCTTTCGCTAAGTGGCCGTTATATAATGTTGGTATGTAGGCAATGTTAATAACAAATCAGGGTGGTTGACTTCTATTGGTAGGACTGGACTCAGGTTTCTATGGAGATAGCATATTTTTTTCTCTTAGTTCTTTGCTTGTACTGTCATTGGCCACAGCATGTTATTTGTGATTTTGGTTTGTGATTTTGGTGGCCTTATATTCAAGACTTTTCCTCCAAGCAACCTTATGGACAGACATCCATTTTATTAGCATCATTATGCTTGCTCTCAACTGATTGCTCAAGTTAAGCATCATTAACTGTAATCAGCAGCAGTTTTACAGATGAGCAATAATTACATTCCAATCATTGGATTTATAACTGTGCATTATCTATCCCAAAAGTTTAATACACTATAAAAAATTAGAAAAAGAAGTAAAAACAAATTAAGGGGAGATCATCTATGGTCACATTGCATTCTGATTAATAGTTAACTCCACAAATACACCAAGAAGAAAACATCACATTTAACACAATGCAATAACAATTCTAGTTACAACACTGGTCCTATCATCCAAGTTTGACAATAAAAGACTGGCTATAATGACTATTAGTGGTGGGAAAAGTTGTTCTTTTTGCGAAACAGTTTAATCTGTTTCTATTGCAACCACAAAACAGTTTCGAAATGATAGTTTCCTACAACAGAAATTCCCTAAACTGCTATGCAGCATTGATCAACTTCAAAACTGTTGCAGACATGTTGTGTAGCACCAAATACTATTGAGATAAATACAGTCCACTGATAGAATCACAATGCGCCAAATGCAACCACTCACCAGGTGCAGTGAAGAGCATATTATTAAATTACGGAAGCAAAGCATTGTTGCACATTAATGTGAGGAAATGAATTTGTTTAGTACATTCAAATTTGGCAATAATATCAGGCCACTTCAAGGTACAAAGGTGCACCTTGCGCTAAACTTTGGAAGCAATGACAAAATATTTACGTTATGGAACACATCAACCACAGCGTAGCAACTGTTGCAATACCTAAGTAGAACAACATTCAGTCATTGTTGTTATTTTTGCATGGATCTGTTACAGGGAAGCGATACATGAAAGAATAACACAATTTCTAGAAGTGTTTTATGAAACAGTTTTAGAAGTGAACTGTTTCAAATAGTTGCAGTGTTGATAAAACTGTTTCAAAATAGTTGTGTTCTTTTAGTCCCATCACTAATGACTATGTTCTATCCGCTGCCATATTACCTACTACTTTAATGTCTCTATATTTTAAACTACTGGACAAAATTCAGTTCAGAACAGTTCAATAGTTATGTCACTCATCTACATTATTTAAACAAGGTGATAAAATGGAAAAATCAGGAACCCACATTAAAGGCATCTTTGCAGAAACTGGCAAAAGTAAAAGCTTTGGCATTAACAATGCAGATTTGGTAGAAAACTATACAATATCCAATTGAGTGCCACTGATCTATAACACTACAGATAGCTACAATACGTCGACCCCTCAGCTGCCCCTCGGTTACCCTCAACATTGGGCAACGCTTAATTACGCGACAAGTAAAGCAGTTTACCGGACAAATTATTGAGTATTTGCATAAATAAGTCTTAAGGTAAAGTAAGCAAATCACTATATTAATAACGCAAACTACACCTAAAATTATAAAAGGAAAAAGAGGCAAGCGGTTATTTGCAGACACTGAAAGCAAGCCAAAAACATGCTCTACTGTGCAGCATACTCATTCTAACACACTCTTAAAGATGCAAATTGCACAAATATAACCTATTTTTTCGTGCTCTTTGTATAATTTGTCTGACACCTTGCTAAACACACTGCACTCATGAAAGAAAGAGTCTTCCAAGGGAGATAATTTATTTACCTGAACTACGTCTGTCTTTAATTATCAGTGTTCAGTTCTTATTATCAGCTGACCTTTGGATATTTATACGATAAAGATGTCACGTGGCAATGCACGTCTCCCAAATTCGCCAGACGTTACATTCACCTCAGAGACATTCAAAGTGCGTTACTTGTGTGTTGTGTGTTATTGTTTTCCTCGGCAATTCCACGCCATGTAGCCTTTTAAACTCGTATTCTTTGCACAAATAAACATCCAAAGTAAACTACTTTACCGAATTACAGATGCAGGGTAACCTACACCACCATAATCAAGCCACAAGTGCCACAACCCATCGTTTGGGTTAAGTTTATTACACAGATATAGAGAAAAGTTATAAGAATGAGCTGCGGCTTATAGAATTATGTAATTTCGATTATTACTTACTTAAACATTTTAAGCGAACTTGTCGTTTTTGTTAAGGTGTAAGACGAACGATTTGAAATAAACAATTATTTTGAACAAATATCCCGTGTACAAGGAATTCAGGGAACATTTATAAAACATTTATTCTCAGTATTTGGCTTCACTGACAAATAATATTTACGCATGAGGTTATAGGTAAATACGAAAAGTCGGAATATATTTGCTTTATGAAATAAAATCAGGATATACATACATTACGTAAGTGATATGTTTTCTTTTGAAGTTTGGGTTTTGTTGTTCAAAAAATCTACAGCCAACAAGAGACCATCAATAACAGGCTATACCAAACTAAATCATGTACAGACTCTCATTAAATATTGTGTATACTTGTCATGGATTTATTACATTTTCCTAAAATAACTTGTGGTAGAGTTATATGAGTAATTCTATCCAGCGAATGCAGTCTTCTGAAGTTGGTGCTTCACTTTGCGCTCGCCAGAATTGTCACGCTGAATTACCCTTATTTGAAGTTTGACCATACTGTTATTATACTGTTTTTCTCCAAATGCAAGGCTCAACCCTGGCTGCCAACCACATCATGACTTAATATAACATGCTGCTGTTCTCAGTAGTATAAGTTCTATACACAAATTCATCAAGAGTGTGAAAATATCCTCTCAAGTTTGTTTTTTTGCTGTCTCTCTTTCACTTTAGCTTATTTCTAAAAGCAACATGAGCAGTAAATGCTCTAAGCAAGTTTATTAAAAATTAAGCGAATACAGTAGTGTACAGTGTTTTTCCTAAAGAAATACCTGTTATCTTAAAAATGTTTATTCATATATTAAAGCAGTGAAGTTTGAACAGAGCAGCAGTTACGAGTTTAAAAATTTAAAATGCATATGCCTAGTCTTATTCCCCCTCCTCACCCACAACGTAGATGGCTGGCCAGGCATTGCACTTGTAAAAGAACTTAGAATTCATACAAAACCCAGTAGGCCAACTCCTACCTGCATATGTTACACACATTTTGTATAATTCAAGTGTAAGGAGTTCCATTTAATGTGTTCATTTTACAGTATGAGCACAGTATCACTTAACATTACCACATGGTTAAAAAAACACGTCTTAACAACAACAAATTATCCAAAATCTGATATGCATTCAGAGAAGGAAGTAAAGTATGAACTACAAGCATACTAAGATCTATGCATTTTGGACACGTTCACTCCATTTTAACTTTGGTATACCAATATAGGGCAGGTCTATAAATCTATATACTATTTTTAAACTACAATAGAAAATATTAAAAATAATACAAGTTCCTGTGAGAATGCCAACCAAAACAGTATGTATGGAATTAAATATGTTACCTCTTCCTTCTATATGTTTACTTGAAACATATACTGCATTCACAAAAGCAGGAATCATTAAAATGAATAGCATGTGTTGCACACACACAATATTAGACCTTGTACATAATACATTCTTCTGTACAAATAAGAGTTGCAGGAGGATTTTCCATGGTGTATTAACCTGTATGACACTACCTGCACATTGTAAAGAGCTGGTCTACATCAAATTTAAATCAGCATGCTTTCTTAGAGCATGTACGGCTCAGCATCCAAGAATTTAAAAATATAAATTTATAAATATTTTTACTTGTACATACCTATTACTGTACATATAGATAAAGCCTTGATCTATGTATTAATCAAAAGGTAAAAGGTGAATAAAGTTTATTATTATTATTGCTCTATCATCATTGATTAATATAATATAAAAAAGATCTGAGAGTTTTTGTTGAACACAAAGAAACATTTAGTAATTTTCATACATTAAGTAAAGTCATTTAATAAGTATGTTAAAGTTATCTTTGTTAATCAAGATAATCTCTCTCCATAATTTCTTAGCAGAGTAGTACCATGGCTAAATGGTTAGACCGCTTGCCTCCACTTTGGCAGCCTGGGTTCGATCCCAAGCTCCCGTATGTGTATATGTGATGGACGAAACATCATCTGGGTGGGTTTTCGCTGGATCCTCTGGTTTCCCCTGCCACGTATTACACCAACTGCACCATCACACTTTTCCTATCATCCACTTCCTCACGCTCATGCCTGGCTATGGGCCAGGTTCTCCATTCTTTGATTATGTACCAGTAGCTCCCCAACAGGCTTTGACTCCTAAGCATCCACTTACAAGTTCTAGTAGTCCTAAATACAGGGAGGGTAAGCCAACTATGAAAAACAAACAAAAAATAAAAAACCCTAGTAAATTTTTTTGTAAGTTGGATAGAAAGAAAGCTGTATTTCTGGCCCTCCTTTATTTTTGTGTTAATTTCCTTGTATTTCAAACTATTTGTGATGCACTTATTAGTTTCCTGTAAGAAAGCTGTCCATTTCTAAAATAAATGTTCCCAAGATAATTGCATCTTAATTTTGATTTGTCCTACTTTGCACCATGTAGAATGCTTGCCTTCCCGCTTTACTCAGGTTATATCCTAAACTGTTCATTCTTAGCATAGAAGATAGGGCAAATTTTAGCACATATAAAAAGCAGGCTTCTTTTACTTTCTCTACCAAGATTTCAATGGAAATACATGTTTTAAGATCTGCTGAAATTAAAAAAAAAGTCATTTTTATAAAAAGATCTATTTGTGTGTGTGTGCGTGCATGTGAACAGCATAACTTAAAATGAAATCAGTTAAATACTGAACTTGGCAGTGATTTGAGTTCATCTTTCAAGGATGCAGCATGAACATTTTCAAGAAAATCCTTCACCCCAAACTACCCTTTATATGGAAAATTTTTTCGAAATTTTTGACCTTTTTTTTTTTTTTTTTTTTTTTTTTTTTAATTTTCTAATGATTTTTATTAAAATGATTTATGATTTTAAAATCAAAGTTAATGACTTTTAAAAGGGGTCTAAAATTAAGGAAGGAATTGCTGACTGTGAATGAACAGTAAAAAGAGAATACCACCAAATTCTAGACACTTATCTCATAATGATGGAATTACGTCAAAGTTGCACTTCAGTAATATCTTGTATGCTCCATTGCTTGTATGTGCTATCATAACCCTGTGTTAAATATCAGACTTATAATTTTATTTTTTCAGCATGGCTTTGGCAGCTTTATCACAACTACATAGAGGAAAGCTGCAAGATGTCAAACAAGTACTTAAATCAGCGGCATATATAACCACAAGTACAACTCCTGGAACCCATAATGATGAAATTGTTGAGCCAATGTTTTATAATAGAAATCCACGGAATTTGGAAAGATTAAGGATAGCCTGGAAACCTCAAGGTTATTCTGTTGATAAGCCTGGAAAATCATTTTGGCACAAGTAAGTGCAGCCAAAATTAAATTAGTTTCAAATAATTTAAGAAAGAAAAGCATTTCCTATTAGTTACTAAGCCCCAAGCATCCTGAGTTAGATCACATCCTAGCACTAGGAATAATGAATGAATAATAGTAAATAGTGTAAATAATCTTATATCCAAGTAGTTCCATACTTATCTTCAGTGATTAAAGTATAGTGTGGCCAGTTAGGGCTTTGTGGCTATTATAATTCATGGCATTTATCATGAAGGGCTGCCAACTTTTGAGCAAACAAAATCATAAAGTAGAAAATACATATAGAACACATATGAGATGAGCATAGATTGTCAGGCCATAGTGAGCCGCTAGTTTATCCAAGGTTAATTAGGGTTAATTAGTGGTAGAGAAGTCATTACATTAATTTAAACCAGTTACAGATCTGATTATTTGAAACATATTTGTAGCTTTCATTTTTTCTATGACCATAACATGCACACACAGGCAACCGGCTTATGAGTGTAGATAAATGTTTTGTCTAGGATCTTCTAATAATTGCGTTGGTATCTCAGAATATACAGATAATCAACTCATTAGCACCAAGCAAATATGTTTTTCAATTAATATTGCAATCTAATGAACCAAACCATTCTTCTGATATGTGAACAAGAAAACAGATAGTTAGAATCTAACAAAAAATAGTACTTTTAACAACAAAAACAAAGAAAAAACAATAAACCAAATGATTCACAGTGTTCTTTTCAGTCAGTGACTGCAAAACACTAATTGGACAAAGAAGGCATTACTTCCATATTGTTAGTGTAGATCATAGCTATCAAGTCATACTTGAGTAGAAAACAAAACAGCTAGTCCCTCACCACACAGTTTAGTAGTAGTATTTTTTTTTTCTTTGTCTTTTTTCTCATACTGACTTACCTTGACCTAACAATATTGCCTATGTCTCCAGTCACATTATTTCTGCAAAAACAGTGTTTGGAAAATGATTAACTATTTCAAAATGATATCACATAGTTAACACCGATATAGATCAGAAATAAATTACTCTACCTATCTGACAAGTAACAATCTATTATTAATGATGACTTCACGGGACAACAACCAAGTTAAATTGGACTTGTAAAAATCCAAGCTTTTGACCATCTTAACTATTGTTAGGAAACTGGCAAAACTGGAGCAAAAAAAATATTTATAGCTTAGAGGTATAGCTTTAGTTGGCTCAATCCCAACCAACTAGATGTGGCTTCTTGGCATGAGATCTGCGATATGTTAACATGCAGCTTTCTATTAAGTTTCTCCAAGGTCCGCTGTGATATTTTGTAGCAATCTCCCTCTAAGTGCTGACCACACCCAATCTGCTTAACTTTCTAAGCACAAGATTCGGTAACAGATCTACACGCAACTCCCTGTGTAATTTTCTCTACAGTCTTATTATGGGATATAGTGATGGGTCTCCGTGAAGTTTCTGGGTTAGGTTTTTTGCTGATCCATTCTTGGTCTCAAAATGCGTCCACGCATTCACATTCTAACCACATCCAGCTGCTTAATTTCAGAGATCCATTGAGAATCCACTGATGGAGAGGAGAATTTTTTCAATTTGTTTTTAATCATGTTGAGGACAGGTTGCCTCACGTAGTTGTATATCCTGGTCCCTGTTAAAAAATTATCATGGATCCTAATTTCAATGCCCTCCTTGATGATAAAGCAGCCTAATATGATGTTGATGTTCTTGGCATCTCTCTTCGATAGTGCAGCCTATCTGACCTATGTATGAAAGACCACATTGGCAAGGAGTCTTATACATCACGGGCGACTTAGTTCTAAGTCATCCTTAATGGAGTACATCATGGTTCTGATCTTACTGGATGGCATATGTATGGTACAATAACATCTTCAGTGCTATACTCTATATAAGATATTTGCATAAATCATAAACAATTATTCTCTACAAATCATAAAGATATTGGATCATCATGTTTTATCTTTGTTGCATGAGCATGTTGTAATCATATAGGATTCTGGCAATTTTGTTGGAAAGATTATTGCAGTAAGGGATGTAGGCCTTGGTTTTATTTCTTTCTCCACAACAGATGAACCTTCCCTCCATATTTTTCTTTTATCTTATTTAGTACTCCGCAAATGTCTGTTTTATGGTAACCATTCTGCCTTAATGTGGCTTAAAAATGGTTGATTTCTGACTGAAGGCTTATCAGAATCAGAAATATTGAAGGCTCTATAAAATAATGTTAAAACTGGTTTTTGGTCAGGTTGATGGTAGCTGTAGTAGAGCTGTAGATTAGTATGAGTGAGCTTCCTGTATTCACTGTATCCTATGTAGCCATCAGTCTTCCTGTAAGTCAAAATATCCAGGAAAGGCAAAGTTCCATTGGATTCAACCTCCATGTTGAGCTGGATATATGGGTGAATGTTATTTAGGTGTTCCAGGAAGTGCTGCAATTCTACTGTCCAACATAAAAGCTTGAATTAATGTGTCTATTTCCCAAAACATTTTGGAACCTCTGCCATTATGTACAGGAATATCACTGCACACTGATACTATTATTATGAGACGAACATTAGTTCAAAGAGAAAACAAATGCACATGGGTGTGATAAATTTAGAAAAACAATTGCACATGGGTATATGATAAAAAAAAGATTAAAATGCAGATATAATGATTTCCAATTGGTTGGAATTTTACGCACCAATATCCTGGATTGGCCACTTCCTACGATCACGTGTCATGAACGAAATAGTCTATCTAATAGAACGACCAGAAAATAAAAACATGACAATTAGCTCAACTCAATTTCCTCATAAAGAGAAGCATAAACATAGGGAAATCTCCAGGCAGGATTACTGTAAATCAAATACATCACATTTTAATAAATAAAAAGAGAGCAAGTAGCATACAGATTTTCTGGTCCTACAGAAGAGCAGATGCAGATTTGGACCACTACCTGATGAAGGCCAAGTATAAATGCAGAATCACCAGAAATACAGGGAGACTTCAGTAAGTAATTGCCAAATTTATGTTGAGGCACTCACAGAAAAAGAAACAATCCAATTATATACTATTGCTTAGTCAAGGACTTGAAAAGTTATTCTGAGAAGGATCATGAAGTTGAAGATAGTTGGGGAAAATTTAAAGAAATAATTAAAACCACAGCAGAAGTAATAATTGATTACATGATTTGATAATGAATTTGTGCAGACAATAGAATAAATATATAAGACAGGCTTCTTAAACTAGAAATAAGTATCTAGAACATCAGCAAAACTGCAGAGAAGTAAGTCATATGTGTAGAAGAAAAAAGAGGAAAGAGGGGAGTGAATGCCTCATTGAGATGGAAAAGCATTTTATCAACGTCAGGCAACCCTACAAGCAACGTACATCAAGAAAGAATATGGAATATTTTCAGCAGCTATTAAATGATGAACCTGGAAAGACATTTTCAAGACAAAGTTGACAGCTGGGGAGGAACAATTGTGGTACTTCCAGATGTGTGTCAAATGTCACATGCTGCTCTCTTTTGATTTGATTGGTGTTTCATATACCATTGATCTGAGGTGGCTCTAGATAAAGAAATCAATTGGATTGAGATACAGAGAGTATGATGGCCAAGCTAGTGTTGGACTACTCCTTCCAATCCATTGGCAGGAAAAATTTGGTTCAAATGCTCTCCTATAGCCTGTATAGAAGATATTTATGCTCTCCCATAACCAGGGAGAATTGGATCAGAGCTGTGGGCATATTTGATGAAAATATGCAGAGAAACATTTTCTATACAGGTACAGTGTTTTGCAACATATATAGATAAACATAACTGTTTTATCATAAGGGTAGCAGATGGGCCGATATGATTGAAATAATTCTAATCCACATGCTTAACAAATGCATATGCTGGTGACATCTCTACAACAGCATATGGATTGACATGGCTGTTATGAAAACTAGACCATCCCTGATGAACATCCCTCATCAGTAAACAATACAGACAAAAGGAATTCAAGATAGTTGGAGCAAAGCCCAGTTACAAAATTGTACCCGAGGGACAAAAACTTCCAGCTTTACGACTTGCTGCATGGTGAAATGCATGAAGTTGTTCTTCATGTATGGCTTGCCTTACAATAACAGGAAGTGCCTACTATACCCCTGCCGCTGAATCCTTGCACTTGACAGTTCAGATGGTTTCGCCTTAGGTTGGCTATGCTGTCTTTACGGCATTGCCAGAGTGACTGATTGCAAATCTCTCTAGACGAACATAAACAGTGTACATAGTAAATTAATGCAGATGAATAATGAAACTAATTCGTTATTATTGATGTTAATTGAAAATAACAGTGATACTATAACGCATGTAACATACATTACTATTTACGACAATATAGAACAAATTAATACAAAATAGCTTGTTACAGTGAGAGAAAGGTATAACAAAGTGATTTTCACCGGTTTAGAATTTTAATGGCTCAATTCCAACCAAGTCTCGGTCATCATCATTCTCATCGTCATCACGATCACTGATGATTCCGTCTAATTCCTGTGCTTTTCGCATTATTTTGTGAACATGATTCACTTTCTTCCTCCATGTAGCTGCGTCCACTCTCGCCACATCTTCCCACAAAAGTCTATCCACCTCTATAATTCTGAAAGTCTTGTTATGTTCCCTCATGTACAAGCAAACACTATCAACAATAATAACAAATATACATAACGAATAATATATAGCTTGCACAGAACAGTTTAACACATGTGTTAGGAGTTCACAAACTGAACACGTGGTTGGAAATAGCCAGATATTGCAATGGTGCAGCACCTAGATTCCATTGTCACCGACTGACCGGAATGCTGCGTTGTGATTGGTTCAGAACGTCGAACGGGCAGAGTTTTTCAACTTTTTTTTGCTGGGGTACCAACTTAACTCCCAACTGTCAAGTGCAAGGATTCAGCAATCGCATGTGTTCTGATGGATGTCTCTTCTGCAATATTTTGCAGAACATTCTCCTCAAATTGCACTGTGCATTGAGTTCGTGACAACAATATCAACCTTGTTTACCTTGAATATTCTACACTCTTGCAAATGCCTATCAATGAACTGGAAAGTGGAGTGATGTCATTAGCACCTATTGTATTAGGGTTCCCTATATAGCGCTGCAGTAGCTAATCCACTATTTCTTCATTCAGTGTAAAAATGAAATGGCGTTTTATTTATGGACGCTCTTTAACTGCTGTGGTTCTCAGCGTCCCATTCTATACTGGGCATGAAATACCGCTTAATTTTGCTCAGAGGCCTCTCTATCAGGCTTGAGGTTCTTTTACGTGCCGTAAATCTACGACACGGGACCCACAGCTTTACTTCCCCTCCGAAGGAAGCCATGCTAAGGATTTTTACGCCCGAAAAAATCCATCGTCCTCCATCAGGTTTGAACCCACAACCTTGGGTATATGAAGTCAGCATGGTAACCATTACACCATGGAGGGCGGCAATTCATTCAGTGTAAATGCATGCTCAGAGAGGTGTACATTTATCTCCATATTTTCTTGTAAACTATCTTCAGCATACTGACCTCAGTGAGCTGAATCAAGGAAATGCTAGTAGTGTTACTGCACGGCCATTCAGAATTGTATAGAATCTTTGTGTAAAAAAAATTACAGCATGATAGGAAATGAACCCATGACTGCAGATATCAGCTTTTGGTGTCATGCATTAAGCCACATGGGCAGTTAAAGAAATTTCTCTAGAGAGGACTACATAATGCAAGTTGATCGGTGTTCATTGTCACACTGGATGTAATAGTTTGAGATTTGAGAGACTTTTTTGGCATTAAATCTTAAGGATGCTAATAACAAGCTGCTGGAAATAAGTATTTCTATATTAGTGCTGCAGTTATAAAGACATTCATTCTAAGCCAAGTTTTCATTCAGCTTTGTTGTAACAGCGATTTATTACCAGTATTGTTTAACATCATATAACTGTATTATGTTTGTCTTGGACCATTGCCTATTTCAAATTGCTTATATCAGACACATTTATAATCTCTGAAATTATTTCAGTGTAATTCATTAACATACTGTATTTGTATATATATGTATATACAATTTATATATTTTAAGCCATAGTGACTTAAAAAAAAATAATAGTGACTTGTTTAAAATCAAATTGCATTACTTATAGAGAATTGCTTTATTCTTTTTTATCATCTACAGATTAACATTGGAGCAAACACCACGGCATATTACTGCAAAAGTAGTGCATTATTCAGGAAATGTAGCCATTTCTGCCTCAACTCGTGAATGGGCCATCAAAAAGTTCCTATATAGGTAAGAAATATTAAGGTTTCTATCAATTTTCCTGATAATAGAAGAGCTGGATTTGCCCAAGGACACAAAAGTGTCAAGTATCAGAGATTTTGAAGTGAACTATTTAAAGATTTGTGCACTAGGATGCATTCATATGCATTTCCTGATTTAATACAATGAAAGTAATGCACAATAACTTTTTTCTTCATTGGTATTGCAGCTGGGATGTTGAAATTTCACTAAGATATAGTTTGTGCTTCCGCTATAGATGCTATTTGTTTCTTAAGTGTAGCTTTAGCAAGAAAAGTGTGAACTATGCGTGCATGTTCCTATCATTCACTTGTGAAGAGCAGCAAATTATAGTGAAATTTTTATGGCTAAAGGTCATAATCTGAGTGAAATTCACAGGGACATGCATGGCATGTATGGATATGACTGTATAGACCGTGGCAATGCCTATCTTCGAAGACGATCAAGATAACTTTGTGATGTGCCACATTCTGGGTGGCTGGCAATTTTTATTGACTGGTGGATCCAATTACAAACCTTATCTCAACAGTTCAACTCTTCTTTGGTGCAGTGTACAATATTGTGCATGACAAATTGCAGTCTAATAAAGTTAGTGCTCATTGGGTGCCTAAGAACCTGACAGACAACCACAAGGACCTGAAAATGATGACAAGCTTGGATTACTTATCACATTACACTGCAGAAGGGAATGACTTTCTGAAGGAAGATGGTAATCAGCTATGGGCATCACATACATGTCCGAAACAAAGCAGGCCTCTATCAAGTGGAAACATGCTGCTTCCGGGTAAAGAAAAACTTCAAGGTGGCTCAATCTGCTCGTAAAGTGCTTTTGACAGTATTCAGGGATATGAATAGTGTAGTATTGGTGGATTTTTCTGAACATGGGTCCAATGTGAAATCTGTAAAGTTGCATCATGTCCTTCATGACAGATGCCATAACATTTATGCTGATGGCTTCAAATTTCATCGCCCCCATGTACCTGCAGCTGTCCGTGAGAAAATAACAAAAATTGGTTGGGAGGTGCTCCAAATTCCTCCAGAGTCCAAACCTGGCACCATAAAACTTTATTTGTTTGGTCCCTTTAACAAATTCTTGGCTGATAAACACTTTGCATCAGATGCAGAAATAAAAACAGCAGTCCGCAGATGGCTATACTTCAACTGAACAAGATGTTTTGAAACTGGTGTCACTATGGGAGAAATGTATGGAAAAAAATGGTGACTATGTAGAAAAATAAATGAAAGATATCCCTTCAGTTGTGCATTTGTTTGTAATGGTACCTATTAAACTTTTGGTATGAAAA
This sequence comes from Hymenopus coronatus, assembly GCA_030762935.1. Lineage (NCBI taxonomy): Eukaryota > Metazoa > Arthropoda > Insecta > Mantodea > Hymenopodidae > Hymenopus > Hymenopus coronatus. The sequence continues at coordinate 88,108,156 of CM060881.1, read as the reverse complement.
ATTATTGTGCATTACTTTCTGATCCACCCTTGTAAAATTAATATAGTTTGAGGATAAACTCCTCATCCAGTGTCAGAGATTTGTTGAAAAATATATGAAATGCTCTTTTAAATCTGTTGTAGAGATTATTGAAGTGAGGTTTCCTGTTTATTTTGTAATCTTTATTAATCCCCATTAATTAACCCCTTTTGAAAATTTCTAAGAAAGATCTGATTCAAATTTTGTTTTTTTAATAAATCTAATTACTCTTCTGAGGATTGATATTATTAATCAGATTTCTTATCTCTTAAAATTATTAAAGACATGTCATCAATAAACTACGTACAGGACAATTACAAGAAGTGAGATTTATTATCAACAGTAGCACATTTGATTGCTGACTACATGTCCACTTCAAACTCATAAATTTGTTTTAATATACATTTACTTAAATTTCAGAACAATAAAACAGTGTGTCATATTGTGTTTTGTGGTACATAGTAAAGTGCTAAGAAAATATTAACCCACCTCTGTAGTGTGGGGGTAGCAAATGCACTTTAGATACAAGTTTGAATTTCAGTTTAGGGTAAGTTATCCAAAGGTTTCTCTGGGGTTTTCTCTTATCCTGAGAAGACAAATGAGCAACTTTAAGCTCCATGGATCCCAGGCTCATATGAGCATCAATTCACCAATTTCATTCATCATATGATATGAGTTGACCTATGAGATTAAACTAAACTAAAAAGAAAAAAAAAGTACATTTACTTTGTCTACTTAAATTTTACCCATGCCACTCATTCAGTTCTCAACTCTAAGGGTCTTTGGTATAAAACCTGACTGCTTGCATGGTGTTGTGTATCAGAGCCAATACCAACATGCTTTCCCATACCCTGCACTCATGACATGTTTCTGTCATTCAGTTATCAAGTCATTAGTGTCAATAGTCCAATTTCATATGCATAGATGGGAAGTAAATGTTATTTTAAATATAAAGCTGCTTGCACTTTTGAAGAATACATCCTGAAGTTTCCTGACCAATTGCCTCCTTCCAGAACTGTAATTCATGATCTGGTGAATAAATGTGAGACCATTGGTTCAGTGCAAAACAAGAAACACATCCAAAGACATAGAAGAAAAATTAATCAAACTGGTGAAAATCTTAAACATTGCCATGAAATCACTCATACATGGAGGAACTTAGGGAACTGAAATACAAAACATTAAAGTGGGGCAATGTTTATGCATTTAGTGACTAAATACATATCATCCACAATTAAATTGTCTTTTCTTCTCATCACACTCTATTTTCACTTGTTTTTTACTTATATAAATATTGACCTATATTACATGCTCTTTTTTTTTTTTTTTTTTTTTTTTTTTTTTTTTTTTTTTTTTTTTTTTTAAATCTTACAAACATGCTTGTAACAATGTGATTAAAATTAAATCAAAAGAATTTGAGTCGGTTTTTGTAACACAAACATCACTTAATAATTACTTTCTGGGATCGATTTTGGGAACACTTGTTCCCATTTTCAACCCTTAATTCCGACCACTTCATCTATTTTATTACTAAACAGACAAATTCATTAGAATTAACTTTAACCTTTCTTGTGCTATACCATCTCTTCTTGTTATAATTATTTATATATATATATATATATATATATGATTCCAACAATTCCTCCGCTCATAATAGTTTGCAAAAAATCAAGGCGTAGCTTTCATCCTAACAGTACTGGTTTCTGATGCTTGCATGTTGGTCAGTGAGGATCCCAGGCCTGAATAACCTTTCACATGGATGTCAAGGGAGTTGATACTGTGATTCATGGAAAGTGTAATTTAACTTTCAAGAAATTGCTGATGAAGTGGTTACCAGCATAGGATCATGGTATCAACTTTTGAGTTACAAAATTGAAATGTACCATGTCAGCAATAGACTCATGTCGAAATCAGCTAGAAACTGCTTGCCACTGCAAATGGCAATAAAAACTTCCTTAAAAACATCATAACAGGAGATGAGAGACAACTTATATCTATGATGTTGGAACGAAGGTGCAGGTGTCGCAGTTAGCCAAAGAGCCTCATTAAAAAAAAAACATGCATGAATTGGTATAAGATCAAAGTGATGTTGGTTGTGTTTTTTGACTTCAAAGACATTATCCATCAGGAATTTATACCATGTGGTTAGATTTAAAATTAAATAACTCAGAAGTTTGAGACAAGTAGTTCAAGTAAAATAGTTAAAAATGAATCGGAATAGTGACACTCACCTTACTTAATTTTTATTTGCGCATTTGTTTGGTGATTAATTTTTCCAATTTCTCTTTAAGTTTCTAAGTTTTTTCACACATTATTCAATTGAGTTTGTCTAAAAGATTTTCTTGAACGTTTTTCCAAATGGTGTCCCTAAATTTTGCAAGAGTTTCATGTATAATGCATATAACTGGAGTTCTACTTTATTTAGCATCGCGTAGAGTTTGCTTTTTGCAAGTATGATTACTTTCTGATCTGCGGCTTTTTGTATCATACTGTTGTCAAATTTTATGAATTTTCTGGCAAAAATCGGAGTTATACAGTGTATAAGCATAAGTTAAGAATCTGTATGTCAGCAAATAGCGTTCTTCTTTTTATCTGGTTTTTAAGAAACATCTTGATGTCTTTTCTGCTATTATTTAATGTTTTGTTAAATGAATCATACCTTAGTAGTATTGTGATGAGCACATATTCCAGTTTTTTTTTTACTTAAGTGAGGTGAGTGTCACTATTCCAACTAAGTTTAATATTATATGTGGTCAGATGTTAAACAAAGAAATCCACCAGGGAATTTTAACACATTTGAGGAATGCTGTGCACAGCAAGAGGCCAGACTTGGTTGTTGCATCATGGCAATGATCTGACTCTCACATCACTCCTTGTCCACAGCTATCTGGTTAAACATCAGACTCCTATTATGCTCCATTTACCCTATTTTCTGGATCTAGCCCCTGTTTTCCAAACTTAAAACCGCATCAAAAAAATGTAGTTTCTGAACTATAGAAGAGTTTCAGAACAATGCGACAAGAGACTGGCATGCCATTGCAGAAAGTGTGTTCCAGGAGGCATAACAGAAATGGAAGAAACGTTGGGAATGGTCTATTGCCAGGAGAAACGAGTGCTTTTAAGGGGCAGTGCTGAAATGTTGTATAATGAGCAATAAATAAAGCAAATGTTCTATTTTTTAACACACCTCATATGTACCCATTTGTTAAATTCATCAGTGTTTCAATGTATATAATATTTGTTTTCTTTTAAAGCACAAGTGATATATCAGCCCACATCAACTTAGCAAAGATTTTTGCAGAGCGCTGTATAGAATCTGGCATCACAGAAGTATATTGTGACATTCAAGCTGTTCCAGAGGGAAAAGTAAGTGTAGCACAAAACATATTATACGTTATATTATCTTTTGTATTACTTGTTCAACATGCTACCCAAAAGTTTCTGAAATTAACATATGGCACACAACCAAGCAGTAGCACAAGAAAATGCCATTAGGTGATATTTCATTCATATATCTTGTGAATCAATGTACTAAGTGGCTATGATCTAAGTTTTTGGGGTGTAAAATCCTTAGCATGGTTTCCTTTGGAAGGGAAGTAAACTCCCATCATAGATTTATAGTGATTAAAAAAACATCAAAGCTCATAAAGAGAGCTCTTATCAAAATTAAGTGGTCTTTCATGCCCAACATAGAATACCTCAGCAATTAAAGAATGTCCATGAGTAAAACGCAATTCTAATTCATTCTAAGTGAATACATTTAATATTTCTAAGCATTTTTCCATTGTGTATAGCTTACATAGTGATTTCACAATGTATAAAGTTAGCATATATGTATAAAGTTTTGTTTCAAACTCAGGAAGAAGTGCTACAGAAATGTTCGTAAACATTTGTATATGATGCTCTCAGACCTAAACTTACAGTAGTACAAGCAGTTTAAAAATGGCCAAAAAACTTGGTAGATGATGATTCTTCTGGGTGCTCTTCAATTAGTATTACATTCAAAAACTTAATTGCACCAGCAGTTTAGCATCCATAATCAGCATTGCCTATATCAATTATCATTATATCCAAAAATGTAACTGCTCTGGGGATTGTGAAAGGATTATCCACAAAGAGTTTTTCCCTCCTAGTATGATGGTGAATGCAATGTTTTATCATGGCATTAGAGGAGAACATGAGAAAACATCTGGAAATGTGAAGCACAGCTAATTGGTTTTTCTATGATGATGGAAAACTCCATAAGTTTTCATCATGCAAGAATTTCTAGAAAAATAAAAGACACTGTTTCTTATCCATTATAATTGCCATAGCCCATGCAATCATTTTTTGTTCCCAAGATTAAAATCGTTGAAAGGTTAAAGGTTTGAGACAGTTGAAATTCAAGCAAAATCGTAGGAGGCACTGAATAAGCTCTCAAAGGACTTCCAAATGGAGTTCAGTATTTACAAGGAAACTGTGCTTGAGTGTATATCCTAACACTAACATCAAATTGTGCACACATTTAGACAACCCCAATAGTTACACACACCAAAACATTAGCTGCTTAAATTAACTAGAGGTATGTGAAATTAAAACATTAATATTACACCTTGGAAATATTGAATAGCCTTTGTCAGCTGACATGGTGGAGTGGCTAATGCCATGCCGAGTCATTGTGGTGGGGTAGCCCCTGCTGTGCTCTTTCATGACAAACTGTCATAACTACTCTCTCACTCTCTGTACGACCATGCATAGTTTGTAATTTTGGGCGAAGTAAAAGTATTGTAAACTCAAAATGACTAAACCAGTGTTGAATCCTGTGATTATTCTATGTACAAGAAGTTATCCTTTAGAAGAAAAATCTGATGTGTTCCATTCACATGACTTTCTCTATATCTCAGCAACAAATTATTGTTAAAAAGCTTATGCTTCTATTTACTTATGCCAATCGAGAAAAATTAGCAGAAATAGCTAATTGCTTCCCTGTAAGTAGAAGCGAAATAAGGGAGTACCATAGGTTAAAGTGATAGTCAAAAGCTGTTTGCTATGTGACTAAGGTTCCTTTATTTCTATGGACAGGAGTTGACAAATTCCTGTATGAGAAAAGTATAAGTTTTTCAAAGCTGAAACCAAAAACAAGGAATATCTCCACGAAAAAATCTGTATAATATAAATTTTGTGTTTTAATGTCCTCTACATTTTTTGCATGATAAGTTTTTGACTATCTCTTGCGGTTTAGCAGTTACGCAAAATTACGTAAAATTCATCCAGAATAAAGTAGTCTTCAGAGGCTATTTCCCATAAAATTCAAGATATACATTTTATTTGTCAGGTAAATGTCTTTAATATACGATATTTTAATCAAAATTGTTAGAGCCATTTTTGAAAAAATAAACATTTTCGAAAAAAGTTCCATGTAAAGGGTAGTTTGGGGTGGGGGAATTTTTCTCAAAATCTTTGTGTCGCATCCCTGGAAGATACTTAAATACCAAGTTTGGTATTTTACTGATTTTTCGTTTTTGAGTTATCGTGCTCGTGTTGGGTGGAGTGCAATACCTTCTCTATATGCTATGTACATAGTACATATAGAGAAAGTAAAAATATATGTGCAACAAGTGAAGTCATGGAAGAGGGAACTAAATGGAAATTCCTTGTCCACAGTCAAAGACATTATTCCTTTGTTAAATCTGTAAGGCAATTTATGAAAAAATCAGATAGAGAAGGAGAAAGTAAAACTCCTGGAAGTTTAAAATTTATTCTTGCAGTTTGTGGAAGCAAGAAAAGAAAGAAAAATGTATGTGATGACAATCTGAGGCAATGTGCCTTGAATATAGCAAACATGCTTTTCCTAAGGAGCAATTTAAGTGAATATCAAAATTTTAGAGGTTTTGCCGAGTAAGACCAGACAAATTACAAAATTTGTTTCTTGTTCTTGTATAAGAGGTGAGAAGCAAGTACAGAAATTAGCAAGTGACTTTTTAGATGTAGCCAAGAAGTCTTCAACATTTTATTGTCCTTCCAATATTTTTAACACTGATCAAGGAAATGAGAGCTAGATGCATGTTGTTCATGGTGAAAAGCATACAGAAGCAATGTCACAGTTTCTCAGTGCTTTACACACACACACATGTGTAATGCACACAATTAGCATTGTAGGAATCCTTCTCCCAAAGTTTTTCATGGCTGATTTATGTTTGGAGGAATTTAGTAATAGTGACAGTCAAATGATATGTGATATTAATTTGTTGAGTTGGTTTTATAGCACTAAGTCACTTACATTTTTATTATGAGGGACTAGTTTCGGAAGCCTATGCTTCCATTTTCAATCTCATGGGTCCAACTGCCATTGCTGGTTGCGTTTGCTTGTGTTCTCTTCTCTGGTGGCGAAATGATGAACTTCTTAACTAAGCTGTCTACTGGCAGGATATCTACAGGTTTGTTTTTCCATATGAGGATGTTTTCCCAGATTTTTAGCAATTTTGGATTTGGATCTAGGTTATGGTTTTCTTTCTAGAAGTGAAATGCTACTGCCTATTTATCTTCTTGTTTCAATTTTAGGTTTCTAAAGTGCTCTTTGGATCTGATTTTTAAACTTCTTTTTGTTTGTCCTATGTAGAAATTTTCACAATTTGTACATTTAATTTGATATATTTCTGATCTATTTTCTGGTGGAATTTCATCTTTTATTTTTGAATTTAGTAACTTTGACAGAAAATCTGTTTATTGGAGCCAGGGTGATGTTTTGTTCTTTGAAGATCTTTTTGAATTTTCTAAATGCTCAGGGGTACTAAGTGAATTTTTTGAATGTGTTAATATTGTTTTTTCCTGTTGTTAGGGTAGTTATTTCTTTCGTGTTTTTTTTTTCTGCTTTGCTTTGTATACAAGGTTCTTGCTGTATCCATTTTGTTCTGCTGTTTGAATTATGGTTTTTAACTCTGTTGAATTCAGTCATGCTCATAGGTACATTTACTAATCTATGTGTGAGGCTGTTTATTACTGCATGTTTGTGTGGTAATGGGTTGTAGCTGTCAATTTTAATGTAATTTGCTGATTGAGTTGGTTTTCTGTAGATTCCAAAGTTTATTTTTTTGCCGTTTCTGATTATTTTTAGGTCTAAGAATGGGAGTTCTCCATTAGTTTGTGTTTCATTGTGAATTTTTTTTTTTTTTTTTTTTTTTTTTTTTTTTTTTTTTTTTTTTTTTTTTTGTATGTTTAGTAATTCCAAATGTCTGTTTGGCACTACTGCAAATATATCATCAACATAGCGGTACCACACCTTGAAAATCCATGGGAATGCTTTCTTCATGTGTATTTCGAATTTGCTCATAAATAGATTTGTCTTCATAGGACAAACAAAAAGAAGTTTAAAAATCAGATCCAAAGAGCATTTTAGAAACCTAAAATTGAAACAAGAAGATAAATCGACAGTAGCATTTCACTTCTGGAAAAAAAACCATATCCTAGATCCAAATCCAAAATTGCTAAAAACCATGTCAGGACACATAAAACTCCACCCTGGGAAAACATCCTCATATGGAAAAACAAAGATCACCTAATAAACTTTGAAATCCCGCCAGTAGACAGCTTAGTTAAAAAGTTCATCATTTTGCCACTAGAGAAGAGAACACAAGCAAATGCAACCAGCAATAGCAGTTGGCAACGTGAGGTTGAAAATGGAAGCATAGGCTTCTGAAACTAGTCCCTCATAATAAAAATGTAAGTGACATAGTGTTATAAAACCAACTCAACAAATTAATATCACATTTTTCATTGCTCTTCAAGAACCAGCTGGAACTTTAGCTCCGCTGTTAGTAAGCATATGTTCACAGTAGAAAATATTATTATGAAAGCAACAAATTCTGGAAAGATGGTAAGTATTAAATGAGGGTACAATGAAGCATTTTACCCATTTATAGGAGACAAGTCTGCCCTACTTTTGGATTTGTGAACTGTATTTCAAGATCTTACCATATAGAAGGTCTGCCTAAAATCATTAACTTTTTAAATTCCTCCCAGGAATGCAGGTAGAATTCAACCCCTGGACAGATTTTTTTTCCTTCTGTGGAAATCCTTCTACCAGCAAATGAGTGAGCTAATAATCACAAGTGAACATAAAAATGTTCAAGAGAGATAAAACTGCAATTTTTCATTTAGTTTTGTTCTCCCACATTTCATGACATGAACAATTGTTCATAGTTTGCATGCAGTTATATATTGGAGAGCACCAAAGTCTTAACATCAAAACAGTTTTGTTTGGGTATAAAAAAATCAACCGTGTGAAGAAGGAGATTGCTTTGCTTCTTTGTGTGTAATGTAAAAGTAAAATGTTTTAACCATGCAATCAAATTGTCTCACTTGAGTTACAAATATGTAAACTAGTTAAATACTGCAGAATATAAACTGTATCAGTAGCATCCTAAACATGAAAAAAAATCTGCTTGCAAAAATGAAGACCATAGTATAGAAATAACCAATGATGTCTCTCCACTTCACATCATAGTTCTATTCAAGGAGCTGAACCGATAGCAACAAGTTCTTGCTGTTTTTAAATGCAACATTCTAGATTGGTTTTCAAGTGCCTGTGTTAATTTAAGTAGTTAATGTTTTATGTGTGTAATTATTGTGATTTACTACCAGTGCAACGTTTCAGGTTAGCTTTCAATATGCACTCATGTACTCTTGGAAGAAATGCTGAAAGCAGTATTTACACTCCCAAGGGGATATTTCAAAGATGATGGTGGTATAAGGTCCAAGCTGGATTAATTATTCAGGCATTTAAAAAACTTTTGGGTAGGATCTTGTGCAATGCAAATTCTGTAGTGTTTATTGAGCACTAAATCATATTAGGTGCTAAGCATAGCTTGACAATATCATATTAGCAATATATCAAGTAAAAGTGCATAAAAATATGAGGCACAACCAAATAATTAAGTGTAAAAAGAAATCAATATATGAAGCATAATAAAATTTGTTGGAAAAGATGAGTCAAACTTAATACAATATACTATCTGCATGGAACAAATGTCGCTGATTGTTTCAAGATGAATAATAAAATGTTCAATCATAAATGCATTGTATTATGTGTATCTGCTAACTTTCAGACTTTAGGTTATAGACAGAATTTGTTTTCATAGTAAAGTAACAAGTTTAAGTTGCTGTGACTTGCTAAACTGCCATAGGGGAAATCCTTTATCGATTACCACTAAATGGGAGATGAGCCTAATGTGCACTGCCAGTTACAGTAACACTTCTGTAACCTGTAAAAACTGTAGCAAGAATAACTAAATTTTAGCAATGCATACTCTTTTACTAACTAAGCCCTGCCTACTTCAGTGACTCCTCACCAAAGTTCCTACATTCATGTTGCTAAATCTTACATTTTATTTGCATCTCATTCTTTGTCTTACAAATTCTTAGTAATGTTGTTTCCTTTCTCATTCCCAGAATTGTCCTACATGCGCTTTTCCCACATGTCCTTTAGGTTTTTGAACATTCTTCCCGTAAATGCAAACCTTTAGCTAAAGGATTTCCTTCTTACTGAGTTTTTTGGAACGTAATTACTTGTATTATTCTGACTTTCTACCAAATTATTTCACTCAATGCTTAATTTGTTAATGATTCATACCCATAGCAGAATTCTAAATTCTTGGTTTTATATTATGCATGAGTTTAATGTGTAAAATTATCTATCATAGTTATTTCTCTGTCTCACCATTATTTCTTTATAAAATAATGGTATTATATTTGATTAATATTTATATAATTTACTATGGTAACAAATCTGATGACAAATGCCAAAGCAGATGAAACAATGAAAAACAAAGTAACTTATTTCAGTAGTAATTAAATTTGTGCTTAAAGTAATCTGGTTGCCATTATTACTATGAAAAAGTCTATATATAAGCAGAACTTGGCAAGTCTATTCCAAGTGGATTATTCCTCCACACTTATACATTTAAAAAATGTTGCTACAGGGAGGGAAAAGGAACCTAGAATTGAAGAAAAGTTATAGTTTTGTTTAGTCCATTTCTATTCAGCACAGAAATGCATCATGGTAAATTGACAAAATTGTTTGTCATGTGAATGGTATAATATACGAGGGCCGTTCAGAAAGTAGCCTCCGGTTGATTGCAAGAAATTCGCCAAGTTAAATAAAAATATTTTAATATATACATCTTACAACTACATCTTTGCACTATTTTTCTACATAGTTTCCATAACGATTGAGGCACTTATCGTATCTGTTCACAAGCTTTGAAATTCCTTCTGCATATAAAATCACCCGCTTGTGCCTGGAGCCAGCCTGTGACCGCATCTTTGAGCTCTTCGTCGTCATCAAACCGCTGGGACCCGAGCCATTTCTTCATATGCACGAAGAGGAGATAATCGCTTGGCGCCAGATCTGGGCTGTAAGGTGGATGGTTGACAACGTCCCACTTGAAGGACTCAAGAAGGGCTGTTGTTCTGCGAGCAGAGTGAGGACGGGCGTTATCGTGCAAAAAAAAAACGATACCGGAAGTCAGCATACCACGGCGTTTGTTCTGTATAGCCCGTCGTAATTGTTTTAGTGTTTCACAGTACACGTCTTGATTAATGGTCGTCCCACGTTCCATGAATTCAACCAACAACACCCCTTTTGCATCCCAAAACACCGTTGCCATCAATTTTCGGGCAGAAAAATCTTGCCGGGCTTTTATTGGTTTGGTAGGCGAATTTGAATGTGCCCACATCTTTGATTGTTCTTTTGCCTCAGGGTTCACGTACTTAATCCAGGTTTCGTCCCTGGTCACAATTCTGTTTAACAATGGTTCACCTTCGGCCTCATAACGTGACAGAAAGTCTAATGCAGAGGCCATTCTTTGAGTTTTGTGGTGGTCGGTAAGAATTTTGGGCACCCATCGTGCACAGAACTTACGGTAACCCAATCTTGCTGTCACTATCTCGTACAAGAGAGTCTTAGAAATCTGTGGAAAATCAGTAGACAACTCCGACATTGTGAAACGTCGGTTTTCACGAACTTTTGCATCAACTGTCTGAACGAGTTCGTCCGTGACCAATGATGGTCTACCACTCCTCTCCTCATCATGAACGTTTTCTCGTCCACTTTTAAATAAACGTACCCATTCACGGACCACTCCTTCACTCATAACTCTTGGTCCGTACACGGCACAAAGCTCACGATGAATAGCTGCTGCAGAATATCCTTTGGCTGTAAAAAACCTTATAACAGCACGCACTTCACATTTGGCGGGGTTTTCTATTGCAGTACACATTTCAAACGGCCACAAACACTAAACTAGCGCAGGTACGACTTTCACTCGACCACGGCTTGAAGCCGACTTACCTGCTGAGTGCGTGAATGCACAGATGGCATCGCTACTCCCCCCACTACCCGCACTGTGACCGATCGGAGGTTACTTTCTGAACGGCCCTCGTACATGTTAAATGATATATTCACTTAGATCACACATATGAGTGGGTGTTTTCCTAAAGAACTGAAGAAAAAAGAGTTGTTCTCCACATAATCTGTAACAAACTATTTTTACAAGAGCATATTCTGTTTAGTTCATGTTTTCGAGATAAACTTTAGAAAAATTGATTTATTTCCTTATAAATAGAAGGGAAATAAGGGAATAGACTAAACTAAAGCACTAGCCAAATCTTTTAATAACTGGCTGCTGTGTGTTGCAATTAAAATTCTGTTCTCTTTGCATGACTAAGATGAAAAAAAGTGAATGATGATTTCCCATTTGAAGGCATCATCCAATCAAAAATAGTAGCTTTATGATTTTGTAATTTTTATTTAAAAAAAAAATTCTACCTACTCTTATTTTCTCTACACACAATTGTTTATTTTTATTTTCTATGTACTAATCTTACAAAACTTTTACTTTATTAATTCATGTTGATTGAGGTATGCATTTGAAGAAGTGGTTTGATTGTGAAGCAAGTCATGTTTTTAAAAACTGCAATGCTATATCCTGACTTGAAATTTTGTCTTTGCATGCCATTTTGACAAGCAAGTGAACAGTGGATAAAAAATTAGAAGATAAAGTAGGGATTGGGAAATTCAAACTAATAGCAATAAATATCTCAGAAATGAAAAGAACAAAAGGAGAAAAAAAACCTATTTGACATAAATTGTATTTTTTAACAAAGTCAGTTTTTTCATGTAGTAAATTTCTGTCTATTTTTAAGGTTTACCACTTATACAAAATAGATTCAGAATGAAGAGAGCAACACTGCCTCTTTTGATTATAGAGAGGGGATAGAGAAGTAAAACTGTAATGACCACCACAAAGCTTGTATGTACAAAGGACAGGCCTTGAAAGAAAACATAGAAAAGCATTCAGTTATAATATGTGTTGTATTATACTGCTCTGTAATATACGTTGCAGTGCATAGATAGTATGGTGACTATGAGAAAAATGATTTTGACAGGATAGGCCTAAATATTATAATGTACTGTTTGTAATTTTACTGTAATATTAGTCAAAAATCTGATTGCCAATGGACTACAAATATGATTAAAATAATAGTAAGAAGCAAATAACTATAATAATCATCATTGCTGAAATTTTGTTTTCAATTTCTTATTACTTTTTCTAACATGTATGTACTATGCATACACCTTTTCTTCAGCACTAATTTTACGAGCAAGAAGAGAGAGCCCACCTGTCTTTCTGCAGTGTTGTCTACCAAAGAAAGTTTCTTTCTTTGATGCCCTCAGCCATTATGGTGAACAGATTATCTAATTTACCATGAACTAGCGAATTACTAAACGAAACACAGTGCATGTGCATGCGCTTGAATTTGGGAATCCTTGGACAGAATGTAACATTAGCATTGAAGCCACTAGATATCAGGGTGTATAGTGTACTTCTTGTCTCAATGTGGTTACTCTTCTTCCGAATAGCACAAAACTTACCATGAAGACTAGGGAGCCAAGCAGCCAAGAAAACATGTGTGCATAGAATGTGAAATGAGGTCTCTAAACTAGAACATTAATGAAAATTCCTACAACTTCATCTTCAGTGATCGCTCATTTTCAACTTTGACATTACTAAAGCTTTCATCTGCTGTCTAAATAAAATTTTACATTACAATTATAATATCAGTAGCAAATAGTTTTTTTGTGATAATAGAGTCTAGAATTTCCACTCTGCAATTTTCTGAACAGCATGAGAGATGAAATTAGCAGAATGGTGTCAATAAAAGAATAATGAATCATACTTCCAAGCTAAACAATAAAAAATTCTTTTAATAGTGCTTTTCCATTTATTCTTTCATCAGATAGCAGCATTTCTATCAACTCTAGAAGAGGAAGGAATAGTGCTATCAGAGCCTACAAGATTTCTCCGTCCTGAGCATTGGCATAAATATCGACCAGAGAAACCATGGGAAGTTACAGAATGAAACTGTTACAGACTCTGTTCATGACACTTAAAATAATTGCTTAAACAGATCAGTGTGTAATCAGTGCTTATTGTAAATAAATATTAAACAAGAACTGTTTACAGTGTTAGTACTAGAATTAAAATACACAATAAATGAAACCTTTATAATTTATTGCTACAAAGTGTAACATTCTTTTCCCAGAACATATTTTGCAAAGAGCTAAATAAGGTAAATGTGCTAACAAGATCTTGCCAGAGCATTTCACAGTAATTTATTGAGTGAAAACCATAAAAAAAAAAAATGAGACGTGTCTCACAATTCTGGTTCACAACAAATAAATTTATAAGCTTAGTCTTGATTCTGTTGCATACAATGGTTTTTATGCGTTGCAAAATCAAATCTAGTTTAGTCCAGAAGAATAAAACATACTTCTTGCATTATGCTATCCAAGCTTCTTTAGTCAAGGTTAATATTTATACTGATTTCTACACTCCATTTAAGTTTTCAGGAAACACCTGTTGAATACACCTATATATAAAATTAATTTTCAATATGCTTCTTTAAAGAGTACTAGGATACCTCAATAGTTTAATTTTTAAGTCTGCCCTATATCTTTGACTAGTTCATTTAACCTCAAGACCCAACGTCATTCAGAGTCCACGGTTAAAGCTGCAGGATTTCTCAATTTGCTGCCATCCTCATCAACATTCTACCATCAGAGGTAACATCCGCTTGGGCCTTCACCTCAGAAATGGGTTCAGCCATCACTTGGTGGAATTAACTCCATGGCACGACAGCTCACGGGGAACCTTGGCCTACCGCCCGGCCGCTGCGTCCCCCATCTCGGTCCACTACAGACGTCATGGATGGGGTGCAGTATTGGAGGGTGAGACGTGGTCAGCGCCTCGAGTCCCCCCCGGCCGGTTAATGCGGTCCTCACGACCTGGAACCGCTACTTCACTTGGTGGAATAGATCAGAGAAATATAGGGATTGCTTGTACAAACAAACAATCTTCTTTCATCTATTTTCATATTACGAGAGAAAATGATGTAAGTGGAAGGGGGCAATTATTGAAACCACTCGACCAGTATAGATAATTCTTTAATTGTTGAAAAGTCCTATTCTTCCTGATGGACATAACGCATAAGCCAGCTTCTAATATTGATTTCTAAATCACAAAGAAAACAGAAAATACAAAACCTGTATATTGGCTCCATTTACATTAAAGATATACCACTAATATAGCGCAGCATAAGTGCAACCATGAAGTTAAACTACTCATAATGCAGCCGTAAACATAATGCAGGAAGTTGGCTAGCTTTCTAAATCCATAAATTACACACAGAAATCTTCTGAGTCCATCACAAGTTTCAAATTATATACCATAATCAGTAATGTTCAAAATTAAAATTCATCAAATCTTTATAAGTAAATGCAATATAAGAAGTTTTACATGAACCACACATCAGATGAGTATCTGGCATCAGCATTACAAATGGCAGGGCTTGGTGGGTTCTTCTTTCCAATATGTGACGTGTTGTAAATGTTCTTTATAAATTTATACTTAATTGTTATTTGTTGTTGTTGTTATTGTCTTTGGCTGTATATAAAAATATGTGACGTGCTATTTTTTCTAAGTCCAACCCCAGCAAAATACTTTTTTCTAAATACTACTTTACATTTTACTATGTAATATAGAGATATAAAATCACTTTATACCATGATTTCATTTTTTCTTAACATAATTTAAGGTGATAATTCTTTATTTAGTTACTGCGTATGAAGCCATTCTGAAGAATGCAGTGCAGCCTAATTGTGCATTTTGAATCACACAGTGCAAGGAAGACAACAATCTTTGTCAATAATTACACTAATTATATAGTCCGTCAATAAATCTTGATGAATTGCTATTGCACTGTCGCCCTCCGTGGTGTAATGGTTACCATGCTAACTTCATATACCCAAGGTCTCAGGTTCAAACCTGGCGGAGGATGATGGATTTTTTCGGGTGTAAAAATCCTTAGCATGGCTTCCTTCGGAAGGCAAGTAAAGTTGTTTGTCCTGTGTCGTAGGTTTATGGCATGTAAAAGAACCTTAAGCCTGATAAGAGGCTTCTGCGCAAATTAAGCGGTCTTTCATGCTCAGTACAGAATGTGACGCTGAGAACCACAGCAGTTAAAGAGCGTCCATAAATAACACGCCATTTTATATTTTTGCTAATTGCACTAACTATATAACTATGTACAGTGTTTGTCTCTAAATTATTAGCTATGTACATTAGACACTTTACTCACTCGTTAACTAAGTCTAACCTAAACCTACTCTCTACACCTCACCTACCTAACGTCTTCCACAAGTTGCTGAAAGGGTTCCACTAAACGATTTTTGCTATGGTATGCTACAAATACTCAGTATGTGAGCATCTAAATGTTAGTCAAATGCTGCCCCTGCATAGGCGATGCTATAGATCTTGTCAGCGAGATTCAACATTAAACGTGTGGACATTTGTTGCAGATCTATAAATTCACAGAATGATTTACTCTAGCCATCAGCCCATAGTAGCCCCTTCAGGCATCCATATGTATTGTGATGGTGAACTACTCTACATGATCTGCAATTAAATTGTAGAGTGTGTTTGCATCCCTATCATCTCAAGGTCCAATTTCCCTGTATAATGCGACCCCAATGGAATTTCCATCTTCCTATTTTACGAAAAATACCTTCCAGTGGCTGAGATCATCAGCGGGGTGGAATCCGCTATACAGGATATCACGGTTGCTGCGGCTGTCACCCACACACCGCTTCCCAGGCCTAACATCAGCCGTGATGAGAGCAGAGCTCTAAAGAATCTGAGGAAGGATGACAACTTGATCGTCTTGCCAGCAGACAAGGGGAATGCCACTGTGATCCTCTTCTCCACACAATATCATGAGAAAATGGGTCAGCTCCTAGATGATCCAGCCTACAATAAATATCCTTGGGAAGGATCCTACCAACTCCATTGAAGATGGACTACACAACTGATAGGGAAATCATATCTGCCTCCAGAAACCAAAAGGTTTCTGTCACTACCTGGTTCCTGGCCTCCAAGAATGTATGGACTTCCAAAGCTCCTTAAACCAGATGTCCCTTTATGTCCTATTGAGGAATGGCAGCCCTACTTATCGGCTTGCATGCCACCTGATAAATCTGTTACAACCTCTGGTGTGAGGTTGCCCACACCATGTAAGCAACTCTGCACAGTTTGTTCAAACACTCAAGAGCATCACCTTTCTGGCCTTCTGATCTTCTCTCTCTTCTCTTGATGTGGTTTCTCTTTTCACCAGAGTACCGATACAAGAAACCCTCCAACTTCTGACAAAGCATTTCCCAGCTGACATTACCGAGCTCTTCCGACACACTCTGACATCCACCTTCTTCCTGCTTGGTGGTACATTCTATGAGCATGTAGACGGAGTGGCAATGGGTTCTTCATTGTCACCAGCAATAGCTAATTTCTATATGGAACACCTGGAAGACGAAATTCTGGCTACAGCTCCTCTCAAACCATCTCATTTCTTCAGATACATGGACTACACTTTCGTCATCTGGCCACATGGACCAAGCTTCCTCACACACCTCAAAGTCTCCAACCTCAAATCCAGTTTACGATGGAAGTGGAGAAGGATGGAGCTCTTCCGTTCCTAGACATTTTATTTTCATTGAGACAGGCAG
This sequence comes from Hymenopus coronatus, assembly GCA_030762935.1. Taxonomy (NCBI): domain Eukaryota; kingdom Metazoa; phylum Arthropoda; class Insecta; order Mantodea; family Hymenopodidae; genus Hymenopus; species Hymenopus coronatus. The sequence continues at coordinate 88,091,043 of CM060881.1, read as the reverse complement.
AATACCGGAAACCTACACATATCGACCTCTATCTGAATGCTCATAGTTTCCACCACAAATCGCAACGAATAGGAGTACTCAACACTCTTGCTCACAGAGCATTTACCATCTCTGATCCCAGCCACCTCAAACAAGAACAACACCTGAGGCACACTTTCTGCCAAAATGGTTACTCCAAATATGACGTAATATCATCTATTGCCAGAGCAAAGACAGGGACACCTATATCACAACAAACGTCACATAAGCCTACTGCCACAGCCTGCATCCCATTCACCGGCAGTCTATCTGGCAAAATCAGCAGGATTCTCGCCAAACATAATATCAGGACCATCCACAAACCACCATCGAAATAAAGCAACTTGTAAGACCGGTGAAGAACCGACTACAAAGTTCCAGGGGTGTACCACATTCCCTGCAAGTGCAGAACCCCATACATAGGGCAAACCAGCGGGACAATTGCAACCATGGTCCAAGAACGTGAGAAAACAATCCACCTAATGCATCCTGAGAAGTCTGGTCTGGTAGAACACTGTTTTGAAAAAGATCATCATAAAGCCAACTTCCAAGAGATGACCATTGTGGCCAAGTGTGATGGTTTCTGGGAGTGCAGGGTGAAGGAGTCTCTAGCCATATCCTCCGAGAGGAGCATGCTGAACCGTCATGCTGGACTACAATTCAGTTCCACTTGGAAACCGGCCATAAAACTGGAAATTGACCGGCTCAGGAAGCACAGATTTCAACACAGTAAACCACATCTAGAGTAGTTGCATTTTCTACTAGGTCCACCACCACCGACCTGGCAGAAACGTTCACCACCACCGACCTGGCAGAAACGTTCTTTGTTTTCTACCAGGTCCATGCCACTTGCCACGGCGGACGGTATATATACTGCCAATTTAACCCGATTGAGCCATTCATCATCCTGATGATGGAAGAGATGCATGCTCCCGAGACATTGATGACTCTTCATCACTATACCTGGCTTGAAGCCTGAGAACGTCTAAAAATATTCCTATTTTACATTCGTCAATTTGAACATTGTGGCCGGCACCTCCAATTTTCCCTCCTGAAGTGTATTTGGTATCGTTAGAGACCAAGCACACTTCTTAGCTGTAACTGAGCCAATCAGATACTGTCCGCAAACTCACATATTGCTCCAACCTAACATTCCATGATTGTCACCTCATATGACTGCTTCTATGCAAAACAATGTATGAGGAAAAGAATTTGCCCCCCCTCCAAAATATAATAATAAAGTTATTTACTAGCAATTAAAAAAAAACACAAGAGTAGAGCTCTATTTTAACATTCTCCTACCTGCAAAAAAACTTGGGATATGTATGGTCACTTAATGGGATGCAAGACTACATTGTGTTCAGAATACATTCTTTTCCCAGCAAATTAATAAAATAATAATCGAAAACATGCTTCTGCAAATCTTTGAGGTAAACCAATAGATCTACCTAATTAATCTGTTGAGTTATTTCTAAAACTATTAGAATCTGTAAGATTATGGTCAATACTTTTCAAAAAAAATCTGATGTGTTCCATTCACATGACTTTCTCTACATCTCTGCAATAAATTATTTTTAAAAAGTTTATGCTTCTATTTACTTTCTGCTAATCGAGAAAAAATTAGCAGAAATAGTCTTATTTCTTGCTTACTTGTAAGCAGAAGTGAAATAAGGAAGTACCATAGGTTAAAGTAATAGTCAAAAGCTGGTTGCTATGTGACTGAAGTTCCTTTGTTTGTATGGACAGCAGTTCACAAAGTCCTGTATGAGAAAAGTATAAGTTTTTTATAGCTGAAACCAAAAACAAGGAATATCTCAAAAACAATCAACACCACGAAAAAAATGTATATAACATAAATTGTGCGTTTTAAAGTGCTTTACATTTGTTGTGTGGTAAGTTTTTGTCTATCTCTTACGGTTTAGCAGTTATGCAAAATTACCTAAAATTGACCCAGAATAAATTAGTCTTCAGAGGCTATTCCCAGAAAATTCAAGATAAACATTTTATTTGTCAGGTAAATGTCTTTAATATACGATATTTCAATCAAAATCGTTTGAGCCATTTTTAAGAAAATCAAAATTTTCAAAAAAAGTTCCATGTAAAGGGTAGTTTGGAGTGGGGGAATTTTTCTCAAAAGCTTCGTGTTGCATCCCTGGAAGATACTAAACTTAAATACCAAGTTTGGTATTTTACCAACTTTTTATTTTTGAGTTATCGTGTTCACAGACACACACACACACACCACACGGACCTTTTTGTGAAAATGCTTTTTTTTTTTTTTTATATAAGGGACCCTAAAACATATATTTCCGGTAAATCTCGGTATCAAATTTTTGGGTGGAGTGCAATACCTTCTCTATACACTATGCACATAGTGCATGTAGGGAAAGTAATAACTGATTATTAGTTGCTGCTCACAGATGTTGTACAAATGTCTGGGGATTTGCCACATGTGTAGGGCACGTACGATACATGTCACATGAATAATTTAGGATAACATAAACAAAGATCTTCACCAGCGTTCTTCGTATATGGCACACCATCGGTTATGTAAAGCAAACCATTGTCATACTTCACACCATTTGCCTATAAGATCTGCAAAGCTTCATTTAGCAAATTGCACGTGATTTGTAACTGACAATTGTTTAGAAGCTAGCAAGAGGTGTTGTTTGGAAATATTTTCATTTTCTAACACACCTACTAAAGCATTTCCCACTTTTCTAACACCTGCAGAATCGCTAGTTTCATCAATGCTCACCCAGATCTTATTTTCACATACTGATCAAATGTATTTTAATGTTTCATCATAGCACTTCGGGAGATAATTTTTCTAAAGAGTTGATTCATCAGGAGTGCTTATAAATCTGTATACTTGGAAAGAAAATTTTTGAATTTGGGATTGTTTACCTTATAAAGGGGTTATATTGGCTTGAACAAGTGCTTCACATAAATCTGAATAATACTATACATTTATTTTAACGTTGGATGAGGATGGAGTAAGTTCTCCTATCATGGTAACAGATAGTATGTCAAGCCTAAAATTTTAAATTGCTGGCTTGGAGGATGATAAATTCATCACAACAGCCATTTTTCTCCTTTAGCATCGAATGCTATTAGTTGAAAATGTTATATAGAAACCTCTCAACTGTTTGGAGAATTCTCTCACCATAAGAGATTCTAAAAGGCTATCAATCTTTCCAGAATTAGAAATATTATAGGGTAGAAGTTAAAAAAAGGTAGGAAATACAACATGCACCAATATTTTACTTCCATTTCCATGAATATCACACTATTTCTTTGTCCAATATCTCTCTCTCTCTCTCTCTCTCTCTCTCTCTCTCTCTCTCTCTCTCTCTCTCTCTCTCTCTCTCTCTCTCTCTCAACATTCACATGACATTGACTACCTACTGTTGTTTATTTTTATACACCTTTCTTTTTCAAACTGTTATTACAAAGCTTATTTTTATATCTCCTTCAGATAAATGTTTGGAGAAATAATGTCATTATACATTTTATTGAAGACAAGTTGAAATTTTATTAAAGACAAGTTGAATGCAGGAAACAAACCAAAAGAGTAAAATGTTTAAAACAGGGTTGCTGTATGCTGGCTTTGAAATTCCATATTCTTTGTGATACCATAAGAAACAACAGAATGTGTGTTAAATAATTTAAACAGTGGAAATGGCTGATGCTATAAAACGCTGTTTAAAATAAATGATGTGCTTTAATGAGATTTACATTCTTTTTTTTTTTTTGTGTAGTAGGATTTTGTCTGTCGTGGGGTTTACTAGTTATACAGGAAGGCTCTGAACTTTTTAAATACCAAGTTTGATATTTATCCAACATTTTAATTTTTTTTTTTTTTCTTTTTTTTTTTTTTTCTTTTTTTTTTTTTTTTCTTCCACTCAGTGGCCCTAAAACATATGCTAAATCCGGATATATTTTTACATGGAATGCTATCCTCATCTATCTAATAGTGCGTAGTAATAAAGTAAAAATTATCAAAACACTTTTGATTAGAGCTTACTATACGTTTACTGTCATTTGAAGCATAAATGTTTTTGTTGTGGAACTAAAACATATGGAACAGAAAAAAGAATTTTCATTATTTTGAATACACTTTTTGTTCAAAAAATTGTCAACATTTTTAACACTGGCTAAAGTAACATAAGTGATACACATTTTATCTTTCTAATTTTGGATTATTACAATGCAAATTTAAGCATATATTTCAGATTCTTTCTTGAACTGCATGCATTGCTTCAGATGTCCCAATCAGATTTGAGTATGGGCTGTTAAAGTATTTTGGGATGGAAACACTACCATCAGAACAATACCATGGAGAACAATCAAGAATTTACTGATGCTCTGTGGATCTAGTGATTAAGTGGATGCTTACCTGAAGTAGAAAAATCTTATGTGTTTTATGCACAGGACTTTATCTACTTCATGCTAAACATTAGCAGAAATAGTCTTATTACTTATTTCTTTATAACAAGAATGGAAATAGGAGAATACATTAGATTAAAGCAATAGTCAAATCTTTTAAAAGATAGTTGATATGTGATTGACATTTGTTCTCTTTGAATGATCAGGTGTAAAACAATAGAAAAAGGAATAAAAATTCTCATTTGAGAAAAGTTTAATTTAAAATTCAATCCATAACAAGGAATATCTTGGAAATGATTAAATCCATCAAAAAATGTATATGACAGAAGTTGTTTGTTTTAACAAGATCTATATTGTTTGTGTAGTAAATTTTTGTCTATCTTATATTTTACCAGTAATGCAAAAGTTATCAAGAAAGAAGAGGATTTAGTAGCTATTCCCAGAAAATTCAAGATTATATTTTATTTGTCATTTAAATATCTTTAATATATGATATTACATCAAAATCATTAGAACCATTTATTTAAAAATTAAAATTGTTCAAACATTTTTTCCATGTAAAGAGTAGTTTTTGCTGGGGGAATTTTCGTTAAAATCTTTGTGTTGCATCCTTGGAAGATGCTGGACTTAATTATCAAGTTTGATGTTTAATCAACTTTTTGTTTTTGATTTATGTTCACAGACACACAAACTTTTTTCTAAAAATGCTTTTTTCGGAACCTTTATTTCCAGTGATATTTTGATATTAAATTTTTGGGTGAAATATGGTAACTTCTCTACCTATGTACTAAGTAGAGAAAGTAAATTTATTCAGTATATTTATATTTAAAGATCTTTACTGGAAACCAGTTGAGGCACTATCATGCCATGAGATTCAGTTTCAGTGGTACTTATATCAGGGGAAATTGCACTTAAACTCTCACTTGTTGTAGCTGGAGTAAGAGTACCCTTTGGCTCTACAAGCTCATAAATTGATTCTTCTTGATGAAAAGGCTGATCCAGAGATTTTGATGCCCTTTCAGTATATCCAGCCCTTGATGTTCTCCTTTCTGTTAGCGATCTATGCTTTGGTGCAACAGCAAACAATTTCTTTCTCTTCTTATTTAATGCAGTAAGTGTAAAGGCACTGATCTTTGCAGAAGTGTGTTTCTGTCCATGTGGGAGTAAAGGTAAAGCCACGGATGCAAAGATCTGCTGGTAAGGATGTGGTTGGGTGGGCCAGAGCCCAACGTGACAGTCACGTGAAGTTTCTACATCTAGATCGTTCAGTAGGCTGCGCTCTCTCCTCCTCTTTTTCCTTCCTCCTGGTTCTAAAAGTCAAAGCATTGGCAGTTAAAATTGTAAACCAGAAATTAAACATTTAGAATTAGATAATAGTCACAAAAGGTCTTTACTGTAGACTCTTGCTGTATTCTAACATAATGTACGAATAATAGTAGTATTAATATTTTTAAGCAAGCCACAGAAATATTTAAGGAAACAAACATCCTGCAATTTTCCATTCTCTACAAATAACGTAGTGAATCTTCTCATATATAAAATTGATCTAGGCATCAAATAGTTATAATACTCCCTTACAAAACATAATATCAGAATGGCAATTTTGATTCCATAAGAAAAAATTGACAATGCGATCAGTAAAGTAAATGATTGTATAATTGAAGGTTTAAATAAACAGGAGAAGGTAATAGCTATTTTTTGGGACTTATCAAAGGCATTTGACTGTGTAAATATAGAGATGCTGATTAGAAAATTAGAAAACTATGGGGTCCGTGGATTGGCACAAAAATGGATCAGTTCTTATCTTAAAAACAGAAGGCAGAGCATTGAAATAAATCATAGAAGTAGTACTGATATTATAACAAAAGTAAATCAAATTTCCAAATGGTTAGGTCAGGAGTATCGCAAGGTTTGAAATTAGATCCATATTTGTATCAACAACATTTTTAATTGGTATAAAGAAATGGAAATGTAGCAATTGGATATGCAGATGACATGACAGTAATAATTACATGTAAGTCAACTGCTGAGGTAAAATTAAAAGCAAAGGAGTTAATGGAAAAAATAAAACAATACTACTTAAACTTGGACATGATATTAAATATTAAAAAGACAGCCTGGATAAATTTCTGATTAAAAATTGTGGTTTAAATAGTATACTACTGGAAATAGATGGAGGAAAAATACTAGACATAAGACACACAATTTTTTTTAGATGTGATAATAGATAAGCAGTTAAATTGGAAACCGTGTATAATGTATATAAAAAAGAAGTTAAATACTGGCTCATATATAATGGGACAGATAAGGAAAAACCATTTATTTGACGAGTTGATTAATTACAGTAAACAACGTTTACTTGGTTGAATTCCTGACATCTTTTAACTTTTAACGAACTGATTCTGTTTGCCATTTTTTTCTGCTGTTTCACCACGTATAGGTTAAGTGATATAAAGTTTTTCTCCCTAAAGACTTATTTGCCAATTACTTTACTTTTCTTTTTGTGGAAGTTTGTAAACAGAGTTGTTATATTCATTTATTTGACGAGTCGATTGATTACACTAAACAACACTTACTTAGAAGTGCAATTAATCGACTTGTCAAATGAATATAACACTGTTTACGAACTTTCACAAAAAGAAAAGTGAAGTAATACGCAAACAAGTCTTTAGGACATTGTATAAAAAATATGGATATAGCTATGAAAGCAGTGTAGAGGTACTTAATGGTAAATGCATTTTATAATCGGGAAGAATTTAAGTGTGGGGTATTAAATTAAGAAATGTTTACATGGATGAAAAATAAATTGAAATAATTGGAAAAGGGTTTGTGTCAGAACTTTTTGTGTAGAAAAAGAGTAAATGTAAAGGTTATAAGAGATACATTTGTGAACAATCATTGTTATACATGTGTTTAGTATATTTCTAAACTTGTGATCTATCCTATGTAGTTGGAGCATATGGATAAATAAATCTGTTCAAGTTTGGTAAATCATATTTCCTTAGAATCAGTTAACTCCACCAAATGTGGAAAAATAATATATATTACATTGTGTTGTCAAAGCATACAACAGTCTGTCATTAATCATCAAGGAATCACTTATCTTAATTCAAAAACAAACATTTCAAGCACCCACTTGAGTAATACTGTATTAACTCTATAACAGAAAATCTTTCTGGTGTTGCTTAAATATTAAAAAATTGTAAACCCCATTAGGTAAAAAACTGGTTTTCTATGCTTGTGTACTCTTTATTTTCCTTCTTTTTATGCTGCTCAAATTAGGACTTACAGCCTCAGGATTTAAAAAACAGCACCTGGGTCAGATGCCTGTTGAGAGACTCTGGATCAGTAGCTGTGACGGATGATAAGCCCAGTGCCTGGTATGAAAATGAGGAAGCAGATGGTATGAAATGATGGTGAAAGGGAGGAAAGAAAACATGATTTTGAAGCAATTGGTGTGGAATGAATGGTGGGGAAAACTGGCCCAGGCACCACTTGTCCCCCACAAATCTCATATGTGGTTCCCTGGGATTGAACTTGGGCTACCTGGGTGAGAGGCGAGAGCCATAGCACCATGGTACTCCTTTATTTTCTATGATTTGTTTACTGCCTCACTTGTAACAGATTGTTCTATCTAGAGATATTTATTCATTGGTACCTTCTGTGTAGTAATAAACCCTTGAAAATATTAACTACATATTAAGCAACTTGAGTTTTGTGACATTCTTTGTGCAGCTAAGTGATTTTCTACTCTCAGGCTTTCTGTGGTGACATTTTATTGCTATGTAACCCAGCTTTATCAATGTTTTAGCCAGGTTTCAAATTAAAGACAACAGCATCTTATTCCATAGTACTCTATTTGCCACTAAACTTTTGTTGCATTCATATTTATTCTCATGCCCTATTTCAAAACATTCTTACCAAACAAAAGCTATCATCATCTTAAATAATTGTTGTGAGTTTGAGATGCTTCACCTTCCAGAGCATTCTATTCTAAATTGTGCTTGTTTCTGGACGTTTTCATTTCCAGAACTCTTTCTGCTCACCCAATCATCTCTCGCTTCCCTAGTTTGCCTCAATCTTCTGGCATGCAAATTTGGCTGTTACCTTCTCACAATACCATTTAATGTTACATTGCTGAGAGATCAAAGTAATGCAATCCAGTGGATCACTCACCCAAAAACTTCACTGATATGTTTCTGTGCAGATGACAATGGCCTAATGAATTTGGAGATGAGGTCTTTATCTGATGAGAAACAAATTCATCGGGTGATCTTTATTCTTTTCTGTTAGGAACTTTTCCCAGTTCATCAGTTCCTGTTGCTCTGTCTGTAGAGCACCTTCCTGCTTTAAGTAACCTGGATTTGATTCTCGGCTGGGGGTGGAAATTTTTCTCTACCCCAGATTATTCCCTATCCTCCCCAGAGTCTAGAAGTATGAAAGAGAGTGTGAATAATGTACATGTGTGGTCTAAAGTAGAAATACCCAAAGAAATAAAATCCATTGAGAACTGCACACAAGTTAACACAATTGTTGAAAGACAAAGATAAAAGTCTGCTGATATACCCAAATGGATTATCTTTATTAGTTTTGATTGCTTTTATATTCAGTGATTGTTTGTCAGAAGTAATGTGCCAGCATTCAAGAAATATATTTTAACTTCACACCAATGTTCCTTTTGGTTTTTCCAATATAGGTTAATTCATATTCCTTGCAGTTAATTTGGTACATTTTTGGCATCTTGCTTTCTGGGAGTTTGTCTTTAATGTTAATTTTCAACATATTACTAAAGCTGCATATGGGTGCCATATTTTTAAGATTTTTTTTAGAATGTATTCCTAGATTTTGGTGTGATGGAATGGCTTATTTAATTTAAATTATCAAATTTTTTGGCACTAATTCTTTGTAAAAGCCATTCTTCTGGGCCACATCTATGATAAAGTTTATTTTTGTGTTCCTTCTGCACGGTTATATTTACAAATCTCAAGTTAGAATGTTGAAAATTGCAAGTTTGTGTGAACTTGGGTTATATCCATGATCTTTATGTATAATCAGTACATGATTCTTTCCTTAAAAGCCCTAATTTTAGTTTGTGATGTCTTATGATTTTATCAAGAGTAGGAGTTGGTTGTGCTGGTTTTGGTTTCTATCATAAATGGAACTGTGGTCAGCTAAGTTTAATCGTTTTAGGCCATGTACTGCAGGCTTTTTATTTACCACTCAGTTTAAATTGGAAAAATTTATAAAGGAGTAAACTTGTAAAAGATTGCAAGAAATAAAAAATGGAGCCATGTAAATGATTGAACAAAAGCTAGATTAAGATAAGGGACTTGAATAGAAAAGGGTCATTTTGTATTAAGTCAAATGATAAATAATGTAATCAAGGTATGCATGAAATCGGGAAACTAGTTTCGGGTACAGAGGTTGATAAATTGCACAATATGTCAGTAAACATGTCAACTAAAGCTAATGTAATCGTAAATAGGGAAACAATTGCACATCCACAACCTAAAATCTCTATTAGGTGTATACATCAGAATATACAGTACTTATCTAATAAAAAGGAATCCTTTGCTAGTTTAATTAATGAAGTAGATGCTGACATAGTTGCGATCTCAGAGCACGGTCTAAAAAGACCCCAAGAATGTGTATGTAAAATTGATAACTATTCTATTATTGATATATTTAGTAGAAAAGAACATAAGGGTGGTGGAGTGGCATTACTGGCAAAAAATATACGCAATGTTACTCCATTAGTAAAAATACGAAATTTTAATATTGAAATGGTATGTGAAATAGTAGGGGCCCAAACCAAACTGAATAATGAAGAGGTTAAAATTCTTGCTATTTATAGATCTCCACATGCTAAAGTAAATGAATTTATTGAATGTATGTATAGAGTATTAGGGTATTGTTTAAAACATGACTGTAAAATAATAATAATGGGTGACTTGAATATATATGCTGATCATATGAATGGGGATTTTCTAAAGTTGCAGGATATGTTCTATTCATTTAATTTAAAAAGTGTTAAGCTAGATGCTACTAGGGAAACTATAAATTCAAATTCTGTAATTGATTATGTTGTTACCAATATAAAAGGAAGCCAATGTGTTGCTGGGAATATGGTCAATCACCTATCTGATCATCATGCTCAATTTTTAGATATAAATAACTGTACATTTAAAAACCCTGACCTAACTGAAATTATAACCCTTAGAGAATTTACTGAGGCTAATATTTTAAAACTATATACTTGTTTGGCTAATGAAACATGGCAAGATTTGTATAGCATTAAAAATACAAATGAAAAATGGAATACATTATATGAAATTCTATATTGAGCTAGTAAACAAAATATGGGAACCTTTAAAAATAATAAAGTAAGGATTTCAAGAGAGGCTTTGAGGTTGAGGGAAAAAATAAAGGATTTATATCTACTTGCTAAATCAACAAAACTCGAGCACTACAATATCAAATAAAAACAATTTAAAAAAGCATATGAGGATGAATTGATAAACAATAAATCACAGAAGGTGATAAGAAAGCTTTCTGATACTAGTAACTATTCAAAAACAGCATGGTCAATGATTAATAGCACAAGGGAAGAAAAGTTAAAGCAAGAAAATATTAATCTACTCATTAATAACTGCATAGAAAATAATCCACTTCAGATATGCAATTGTTTTAATGATTACTTTATAAATGTTGCTAGCAATCAAAATACCCCTGATGTTACAGGTTTTAAAACTAATAAGGGTATAGGAAATTTGCTTTATCTGTATGATACTACGGCAGATGAAGTTATAAGATTAATTAATGGATTTAAAAATAAAAATTCCACTGGATGGGATGGAATTAGCTCTAAATTGTTAAAAAGATGTAAACATGTTTTGAGCACCCCCTTGGTTCATCTAATAAATACATCACTAAACCTATGTATTTTCCCAGATTGTTTAAAAATTAGTACTGTGATTCCGATACATAAAAAGGGAGACAAAAGTAACATGCAAAACTATAGACCTATAACCCTTACCTCGGTAATAGCTAAGTTGTTTGAAAAAATACTATTGAAGAGAATTATGAATTTCCTTGAAAAATATGATATTTTAAATGATTTTCAGCATGGCTTTCGGGCTAAAAGATCAACCACCACAGCCCTAATAGACTTTACTCACAACATCTTAAGTAATCTAAATGAAAAAAAGAAAACTGTAGGCAAATTTTTTGATCTATCTAAGGTGTTTGACTGTGTCCAACACGATACATTACTATTAATCTTAGAAAAGTACGGTATTAGAGGGGTTACCAATAGATTAATTTTGTCGCATCTAAAAGTTTGTGTGCAATACACAGAAATAGTTTCAAACAAGGAAAAAAAAGAACAAAATTTAAATCAAGTGCTGAAATAGTTAAATACGGTGTACCCCAAGGCTCAGTACTTGGACCATTATTCTTTATTTTATATTTAAATGATATGTATTCGACACCTAATTGTAAAATTATAAGCTATGCAGATGACACCACTATTATATGTAAAGCAAACAATGATCTTGACTTGAAATCATTAGCCACCAATGAATCGCTAAGAATAAACACATTTTTTAAATCTCTCAACCTCACTAATAACCCTGACAAGACAAATATAATTAAATTTGAGTTAAGGAAGAAGAAAAAAGATATATTATTTCATATTAACTTTGGAAATGTTGCAATACAGGAATCTGATTCTCACAAATTTTTAGGAATGCAAGTAGATAAACCCATGTCCTGGACTAATCATATCGATGACCTTTGTAAAAAAATAAGTAAAGGCTTGTATTTAATGAGGGAATTTGCAAAAACTTGTAATGTTGAGGTTCTAAAACCTATATACTATGGGTTAATTTATTCACATATCCAATATGGTATTGAATTATGGGGGGGTTGTAATAAAATGCATATGCAAAGGGTTCTAGTGCTACAAAAGAAATGTATCAGAACTATGTTTAAAATGGGGTGCCGAGAATCATGCAGGGAAGTTTTTAAAAGAGAAAAGATGTTTACTGTAGTATCTGTATACATATACAAAGTAACTTACTTAATTAACCAGAAAAAACCAAAACTAGATAGTGAAATACATAACCATGATACTAGATGCAAACTTGACTTACATTATACCAGCTACAATGTAAAATCTTTAAATAAAGATCCCTATATAATAGGATTACACATGTATAATCGACTCCCTGCATATGTAAAAAATGAAAATGCTGTTAAATTTAAACAAGTCTCAAGACATATTTACTGAACAATCCTGTGTATGATATCAATGAATTTTTAAAATAATTTATGTAGACTATATTAATACTTTGTTAAACCAAACATCCTGTATATATTAATGTATTTTTATAATTTATGTAGGCTAAGTTTATTTAATGCTAATTTTGTTTAATGTAAACTGACAATGCCTGATACTCGAAAAGAGTCTATAGGCTGCTAATAAATTACAATTAAATTCAATTTAATTTTAATTTATCTATAGATGATGTAATGGAAGGAGTGAAAGAAAGAAAGAAGTAAGCAGTTGCCTACAACAGCAGATAAAATACATTAGGGTTACTATATGTGGATGACCTAATGATAGGAGTCTAAAGTTGTTGGGTTACTAAGAGCAATAAGTGAAAAATAGAACTTTAGTGAAGAATGGGGAATTACAATAAATACAAACAATTCAAAAGCTATGATTTTTAAAACCAGAAACATATTAAGAAAGGTTAAAAATTATACTAATTTGGATGTGGTCAAGGAATTTGAGAGTGAGCAATAACAGAGAATGGCAAATGGAAACAAAAGAAAGGGCTGCAATGTCAGGAATAAGAATATCTAAAATCAAACTTAAGATGTCAACTAAGTGATTAGAGAGAATTTCAAGGTGTTAATAGAACCAAGAATGATGTAGGCCACACAAATCTAAGGTGGCTCAAATTTAAGCAAAAAAATAGAAGATATATTCAGAAGGTTTTGTAAATAACTATCAAGATCAACCAAGCTTTTGTAAAACTAGGAAAAATAAGAAGAAAAATAATAAGCAAAGCTCTTTTAAGATGTAAATTAGAACTAGAAAGGAAAATGATTGACTGTGTCATTCTAATAACTACTAGTTGTGGAAATAAGCAGCTGGAGATCACTTCAGAATGAAGTTGCACATTGGCCTAATAAAGTAGCAAGAGTGGCTGAATGTATGAATGAGATTATATGGAGAAATAAGTATTCAAATAAAGATAGTAAAACAAGAATATATAAAGTGGTGATATACTCAACATTGACCTAAACTGCTGAAAAAAGAGCAGATACTACTAAAACAAAGCAAATCTTAGAAACAAATAAAATGAATATACTGAAGAAAATTGTACATAAATCAAGGGAAGATAAAATTAGAAGTGAAGAAATAAGAAAGCAGCTGAATATCCAAGAAATAGGCATTTGTGTAGGTAAAAGAAAACCTGAATGGAACCAGCATATATCCCATATGACATCAGACAAGATGTATGCATAGCAAGAGACAGAATGGAAGAAGATCTGGGAGACAGAAAGAGATGGAAGGACTCTTAATTCTGGTTGGAATAGGAACACAGGCCTAATAAAATGTGAAGAAAAAGTCATAAAATTGTGGTTGAAACGTTTGTTAAAGGAAGGGAGAGAAATTTTAAAAATATGAATGTAGCAGAGAATGAGATTAGTGAGTACAAATAATGAGCTGGTGGGCAGAGATACAGAAAAGCATGAAGAGTATAGGAAATGGAGAAATAATATGGAAACTAGAAGAAAAACAACTATTGGGAAATTGTTAAGTAATAGAATAGACTTTAGGGAAGAGAAATAAAGATTTGTATGGATGAGAATGGTGTCAGTGTTCTTAAGAGAGATAAGAGGAAGTGAAAATGGAATTTGTGAATTGTGTGGTGGAAGGGAAAGCATAGTACATTATCTGATAAAATGTAAAGAACTAATATTATGGGGACATAAAGTGGAATAAATTATATGATAAATTGTAGCCATAGAAATGTTAACGGGAAAATACATCAGAAGTATGGGAAAGTTTTTAAGAAAAACAAAAGAAAAATAAGTCAGGAAAGTAAGGAATAAAAAAAATCAGTGAGGAGAAGAGGGGTGGGGGAGGAACCAATATAAAAGGTCAAGATTGGACAAGGGATTACTCAGTAAACCTGAAACGGGAGGGTGCTATGCAAGTAAATAAAGAATAACCTGGCAATCTGTACACAGTCTAAGCTGGGTGTATAAATTAAAATATGCAAACAAATTCATTCAATTCAGTACAATTACTACTCTTTGTCTTATGATCTTCCCCAAAAGTATTGTACAATAAAGAGTATGGGAGAGGTAAACAAAGTTTAAAAAGCCACCTTAGCGACATCAGGCCAGGTGTAAGATTAAATTCATTCGAGAGATCATATCTATGTTAAAATATGCTAATTACTCACACTTATATTCTTTGGAGTGCTGCTTATGTTATGCTATAATTCAAAATAAAATTAATAATGCCTGACTGCTGACCTGCATTACAGTATGCAGATACACTGAAGCCTTTCTGATTTAATAGATCCAGTAGCTCACAACGCAAGCTAGAAATATCCTGCTTTAGTTCATGAATATCATCTTCTGTGACATTGTTACTGTCAGTTTTTCCTTCTGAAGCCAATATATAGCGACGCACAAGCAGCCTCATGACGTCCTAAGAAGAAATAAGTTTTTGCGTTAGTGGAATGTACCATTGAACATTTTCTCAATAACTAGCATCATGTTCTAGTTACTCTGTTTTTATTTATAAACTTAACCACATAGCCTTACTTTTCAGTTCTTTTTGCTATTTTGTTTAACTGCAATGAGTAATTGATGTAATGGTCTAATGTCAAGTAGGATATTTTTACTTTAAGTAGACAAAGACATGTACCTCATAACGTGATTCCTGTGCCTTCGTTTGTTCCTGCAACACAAATGAATATGTTAGCTATTTCTCTTGCATTCATTTCATTCTCTAATGAAATTTGTATGCCTTGGTGCAGAATCTTAAACAGTTACCATTTATTTCTCAGTATATGAGATAACTTTAGGAATATAAATATATATGAGGTTAAATATTTTTAAAAAAGAAAATGCAGATGTTCTGAAAAGTGCCCAGTCTTGCACCAGTTTTTACTTTTTCTACAAGTACTATGTACATAGTGTATAGAGAAGGTATTGTAATGCACCCAAAAATTTGTTACCAAGATTTCACCAGAAATACATGTTTTGGGTCCCCCTGAATTCAAAAAAAGCATTTCTGGAAAAAGGTCTGTGTGTGTATGTGTGCGTGCATGTGTGGGGGTAGGTGTACAGCATAGCTCAAAAACGAAAAGACCGTTAAATACCAAACTTGGTATTTTAAGTTTGGTATCTTGAAAGGATGCGACACAAATATTTTCAAGAAAATCCCCCCAACCCCCAACTACCCTTTACATGGAACTTTTTTCGAAAATTTTGATTTTCTCAAAAATGGCTTTAACGATTTTGATTGAAATATATATTAAAGATATTTACCTTACAAATAATATGTATATCTTGAATTTTCTGGGAATAGCCCGCGAAGACTACTTTAGTGCTAAACCATAAAGAGATAGACAAAAACTTACCACACAAAAAATGTAGAGCACATTAGAGCACACAATTTATGTCATATAAATTTTTTTCGTGGAGTTGATCGTTTTTGAAATATTTCTTGTTTTTGGTTTCAGCTTTAAAAAATATACTTTTTTCTGACAGGTATTTGTCAACTCCTGTCCGTACAAACAAAGGAACTTCAGTCACATAGCAACTGGCTTTTGACTATCACTTTAACCTATGGTACTTCCTTATTTAGCTTCTACTTACTAGGAATGATCAGTTCACCCTGAAGGCGAGGAAGATGCACTTCTTCGAAACGTTGGTGTCAAGCCAAGTTTTTACCTGGCTAGAAGCCCGAGAAGATTTTGAATTAACACATCGCCAGGAAAGCTTCAGTTCTTATTTTAAAAGACATGTACCTTGTAACATGATACCTGTATAGGAGTAGTCACAGATTTAATACTTGAATCAAGTTCAGAAAATTGATATTGACTGAACTTCAGATAATCTGTGCAGAAGGAATCCTCTGTTACTGAAAAATCAGTGCAATATTTTCTGTATTCTATATTAAAATCTTATGTAAAGCTGCAGTTTTTACCCTCACTGACCTAAAAGTTAGGATTGAAAATGAACCCATAGTGACTATTGTAAGCCATAAAAACAAAAATGTGAATAATCTCCAGGATTTGAGCTGAAAATACATATTAGGAATGCTAAACAAGGTTGTGTAGTTTGTATTTCTGCTCCATATTTTTTTTTTTCCCCTATCATTCAGATCGTAGAGCCCAGTTATTCTTTAATTCAATGCTTCCATAACATCTGCTTGCATAATTTACCGATAGTTTCTTAGTCACTTTGCCTTGGCCTTGTCATGTAGTTTGCTGTTACTTGAATTGTAGAATTTTATATATAAATATAAAGGGTAGTAGGTATGTATTTATTTATGTTTGAGTATACTTATGATTAGTCAGATTTGAATTTCTAATTTCTAGTGCATGAGTTTGCCACAAGGTGACAAGAGATCGGTTTGTCATCCACAGATGGCACTGTAGGAAGAAATAAGAACTTGCAAGTGTGAAATGGCGTAATCTTGCCCAGGAAACTTCTTCTTTCAAGGTATGAGGTTCTTTTATGTGCAAATAAACATTATACGGGGCCACCAGGTTTACTTCCCTTCTGAAGGAAGCCATGCTAAGGATTTCTGCATCCAAAAAAATCCATTACCCTTTTCCAGGTTTGAACCTGCAATCTTGGGTTTTACAGGCCAGCACGGTAATCACTACAGCATGGAGGGCGACCAGAGCACTTATGATTACCTAACTGAATCATATTTATATTTTCCTGGTTCTGTAAAGCATATGTTAAAGATTACATTGTGACTAAAAATAAGTCAGTTGAAACTAAAGCAGTCAGTCTGAGAAAAACATAACCTTGCATCAATTGAAGCATTGTGATAATTACCAATTATAAGGGGAGATTTATAAATAAATGGTGCTATTTTCATAATTATGAAACAATTTATTTATAGTTATCAATAAATAGGTAGAATTTTCATTCAATCTAAAACACATAATGGGTAAACATTTAATATAATTGTCAATTAATGTTTCTTCAATTCTAGCTGCGTGTATGACAGGAGTTAATTATAACTGTTTATTAGGCACTACAAAATATTGTAAATGAACCAAAATCATTGTTAGCCATCTGTGTGCCAAAAGCCATAATTATAAGTAAACATTACTCTGTCATTAGAAAATAATTATTAACATTAAAATATAAATTACATAAATAAGTAAAAATTTCAGCAAGTCATATCTTACTCGGAATTAATATTAGATTTACATATTAGTAATCATGATGAAATATCATCATATCTTTAGAATCTTAAGCACATAAACTTTTCATTAATTATGCTCTCCTCTGAAACTTCATTAAATAGTAGACAACTGAAGATGTGAGAACTAATACATATTATTTATCATCATTCTTTATGTTAATTTTTGTGTAAATTAATTAAAAAGATCCATAAATTCTGGTCTCCTTAGTTCTGTTAGAACTGTCAACACTTATCTTTCAATATTAGTGTAGATCATGGTGAATGTTTACTTAATTGCATGCAAATGCTTGTTTGTCAAAGCCACAAGTTAAGATCAATGCAATTAAAGAAGACATGAATAAAAAGTTAATTAATTAAAAAAAAAAAACAACAAAGAACTGAAAATCTTGTTACAGAACAACATATACAACTCTTTGACTTTCAACCTCTGAATATCTGGACATGATCTTAATTTACAGAAAAATGCAGTGCAATTCTCAATCTATTCAACAGACCTATGCTGAAAGATTTCCTGACAGGATCATGACAAGTGCAGACACATTTGTCTGTGGATACAGGTAGTGTAACTCTTAGTTGTTGTAATCAAGGGTGACAACAACCTGACAAAATTATCAAAATGGATGAGGAGGAGTTGTATTTGGTTGATTGGAGCAGTTGCAATATCATTCTCATAGTGAGGTGTTGCACTGGACTGTACCTAGAACTATAAAGAACAATTATTGCGCCCATATCACATCCAGCGAGTACAATGTTTAACACCAAATATTGGGTATTCATCCATGTGTTGGGTTTTCTGAGAGACTGCTTCATCAGGTTACACAAAATTCCGATCTTGGAAGGAAATAAGCAAATGCACTAGATAAAGCGATGGTAAAACCTTTTAATAGCTGGTTGCTGTATGATGCAATTGGAATTTCTTTCTCTTTGTATAATGGCTGAAGAGAATGTGAATAACGATTTCCCATTTGAAAAACACACAAACATGTTGGTGATGGATAAGGTGTTTCTTACAAAGTGATATTGTGAACTTTCACAACCTTACACATGAGCATTGAAGAGTCAGAGAACTACACAGCAGGAGAATTTTCAACATTTTTCTCGACTAATGCTTGGGCCATCATAATTGCAGATCTCTTATTGGACCATTTGTGCTTCCACTGCACTTGACTGGTAGAGGCTATCAGCAGTTTTTAAGTACCAATTGCCTAACTTGTTGGAGGACATCCCATTGGAGATAAAGGGTAGGATATGGTTCCCACATCCTATAGGCAAGTTCAGATATTTTAAATCAATCCTAATTAGTTTTGCATACTTGTAAATAGTAATAATGTTACTAATTAAGGTTATGGTCATTTTTTGTTTCTCAAGCTACCAAGTAAATAATGGTAGTCCATGGCTGTGGAATTCATTAGACATAAACTGCAGTGTCAATTTTGTTTAACCTATGTGTTTTGAAATATTTTGATATCTGTCGCACCTACTCAAGCACACAAATCAGTAACATTAGTGTTGAAAATGTCACTAACTTGAGGTTTTTGCACACGTAAGTTTATTGTTAAATCATATTGGAATACCTGTCGACAAAAATGCTTCTAAAAACTTCTGCATCATGTTATACAGATTCCTTTTTTTATACCAGTAATTAGATGTATAAGCTGGCATGAAACACATTAGTCCTATTTTAAAACAGGTATATTAAAATTAAATAGAAGCATACACTTCCCAGTTGGGCAAACCTATAAACAATTGCACATAAATTTTCTTTAAGCATGTTGCAGTGGAGTGTAAATTCACATTATAAATTATGTTCTCCTAAAGGTAGCAATTATTAGTAGCACATTGTTAAATTCAACACAAAATAAAAGTGTTAATAATGTAAGAGGTGTTTCTTATAAGAGTGTCATAACCTTTGGAATGCATATTGTCATTTCAAGTAAAGCATTGCATTGTCACATAAATATCTCTCTAATATGCCATTGTCTAGTAATTAACATGAATTTTTTAAACTACATACATGGGTATTATATGCACACAATCTTACAGTTTTAATTTCAAATTCCACATGAGTTTGTTACCTTACTATGGCATAAGCCTCTCAATCAGAATAGATATTTAGGCCTCTAAACTTATCAAATAAAAAATTACACAGCAATGTAGAATTCAAGGTAATGTTTACATATGGTGGTGTGAGCAAAAAGATAATTTTTTCCCAGAATTTTCTGGTATCTTGCTCACCAATGACAAAACATCTGAATTCAATACTTGGCCAGCATTACTTAAATGGGTTTTATAGAGCATTAAAATAACACAAGACACTGCCAGTAGAAGTAGATTACTTATCTACAAGTTCCAAATACTCCTACTTTTAAATGTTATTATCTAGTTAATTGTGCATATGATTACAAAATAGTATTAGAAGTTTTGTTCATTTGTATCCATTCTTTCACCATCTTCAGTCATCAGGATTGTTTCACTTCCACCTGGTGTGTTTGAATAAACAATTAATAAATATGAATTAACATAACATTAATAATATAATTTTCACTCTATTAAAATCCAATTAATACTGTTTTATCAGTACCAGTATCATTGTTAAAAAATGAAAATTAAAGAAAGTATTGTTGAAAAAGTATTGTTCTTAAATGACATTCAAAATTCTAGTTATCCTTCTTTTTGTAGTTATTATAATCAACTTCTCTATGATTATTTTGTGGTCATAGCTTAGCTTTAGATGTGCAAAGGTTTGTCATATAGTTGATTACTTTGCTGTGATTTGACTTCTCATATCCACAAACAAGTATTATTTCTCTACCTTGGATTAAAAGATGGCAGGAGTATCTAGTCTTAGTGTGTCTCTATACTGTATTTGTGCTCCACAGCCATCATATATGATTTTACACTATTATTGTATATGCATATCTGTAACAGATGCATTTTATTTCAAAAGATCTTAAGAAGCGTAAAAAGGAACTTTATACAGCAAAACCACCAACAATGTAAAAACTAGTGTTGCAGTCAACTAAACAATAGTAAGGCTTCACTTACCATATATATATATATATATATATATACACTACATCATATTTGTTCAAACCTCTGCCTGCAGGGGAATTTCATCAAACTATGAGGGCCCTGGATGTTTGAACCAGTTGACAATGTAGATATAATCAATAAAAATATGGTCTTTCAGTATATGTATGCTAGGTGAAACCTCATGAATGTTACATCCAAATATTGTGCTTACCTGCTGCTGCTTCTCTGGTTCACTGTTGATGAGTGGTGATTCATCACATGAACAACATCTGGCAAATTTACAAATTCGCTTAAAGCATTTGAAAGATGGAAAAATATTGAAAGGAGCTGGTAGAGCACATTTATCCTCAAAGAAGCTGATCCACAATTTGCTACGAGCAAACTTCCATTCAGTATCTTCTTTGTCCTGTATTTATCAAAAGTAAAAAAAAATAAAGAAATTGTATGTGTTATAAATGGATAGAAGAAATGAGAAAAATCTGATATAATAAAACTTCTCTCTTTAGTTAAAAAAGGTTACTTTTTCAGGATAATTTACTTGAAGGCTAAATAGCAAAAATTGCCAAAAAATTATATTTAAATAAAGTATTATTATTTGGAATTCCCTCATTAATTTGACTATATATATTTTTATCATGTTAAGTCACCATTCTCATATTTTAAATATAGTGGGTCATTATAGTTAAACAAAGAGGAATTTATAATCAATAACTTCCTTTTGAGGCAGCACCATGGTTGAGCGGTTAGACTGCTCATCTGCTATCTAAGCAGGTTCAATCCCAAGCGTCCGTATGTGGGATTTGTGGTGGACAAAGTGGCGTCTTAGCAGGTTTTCTCTGGGTCTTCCAGTTTCCTCACCACTCATTCCACCAATTGCTCCATTCTTTCCTATCATCCATTTCCACTTTCTCATGCTCATGCCTGGCTATGGGCCGACCACTTGTTCCATTTCTCCATTCTGTGGTTTCGTGCTGTTGGCTTCTGCTTGTAAATTCTAGGGGGGGGGGGGTCAACCCTAAATACAGGGAGGGTAAGCTAACTATGAAACTACCTTTTGTAACACAGCAACAATGAGTGCACTCTGCAACTGTCTCCATGCTTACTGTTGGAGACAAGAGTAATATCACATTTAGGATTCACTAAGCTGTGGTGTATAGTAAGCTTAAGGATATGGCAGAACTAGGAGCGCTATTTCAGTTTCTATTTGGCAGTGAGAGGGGCAGGGGGATGATCAAGTCAACATTGCCTGAAGCAACTTTCTAAATGTTCATGGGAATTTCTAACAACACATTTAACCTAAAGAAACTATTTTTTTTATTAAACATGAAATATACATATTAAAAGTACAGTCATCATGAATTTTCTTTTGGTAGAGCAATAATTATTAGTAACCTAATTATTTCTCATAACTTAGATGGCCCTAAGCAGAATGTTCAACAATCCATTTTTGACATAGTTTTGTATAACTAATTAATAATGACCCTGTATTTCTAAAAAAGGTATTGCATTTGCCATTTTGTTCTATGAATTCTGCACCACTTCAGAGAAACAAGTCATAACTCCTAATCCTTGTTTCTTATAACCTTGCCTTCTAGAGATGTATTATTTTGCTCTGTTATCTTCTCCTTTCCCCTTATTGACTAATGCAAACCTTTGAATGATGACAAATAAACTATATGCCATGTAAGGTAGGTGATAAAAGCGATATAAACACTTTGTCATTGTACATATGTGCTGTTGTGATTCTGAGAAACAGACTTAAAATGAAGGATCCTCTCATGTATTTGTTAATAAAACTTTATTAAATGTTTTGCATAATATACTTGATTCATACAGTTATGAAAATATAAATTTGGCAATTCACTTTGCATATATTAACATAAATATCATGTTAAATGAGATATTTTGCTCATAACAGCCTATTCCATGACAGTAGCCAATGAGCTAGTAATTTGACAGTTATTAGACAGTTTCCAGCACAAATGACCTTTTTCTCAGAATCTATTGAAGATAGCTAAATTAATTTGTTGGATAATAAAAACAATCTGTAAGCACTGCAGATATTCTTTGATGGCAATAACATGGTTAGTTATTTAAATTTTATATACATATAAGGTGACTATGTGCCAAATGCATGTGCCTGTAATCACTGCAAGTAAACCTGGCAGAGGACAATGGATTTTTTAGGTGTAAAAATCCTTAGCATGGCTTCCTTCGGAAGGGAAGTAAAGCCAGGTTCTTTTACGGCACGTAAAGAACCTCAAGCCTGATAGAGAGGCCTCTGAGCAAAATTAAGCGGTCTTTCATGCTCAATTTAGAATGGGACACTAAGAACCACAGTAGTTAAAGAGCGTCCATAAATAACACACCACTTATTTCACTGCAAGTATGTGAGAGGCTTGCTTTTGATCATATAGTGAATTGTTGCCCTGCTTTATCAGTGCCCTTTCAAAGTTCCACTACCATTGTTACACCTGTATGTGACTTTTAGTCACCTGCATGTGGTTTATTTGCAATAATGACCTCTATATCAGGAAGTTTCTTGCCATTTGATAAAAGGGGGACAACTTGGCCCAGAAGAGTTGGCTCCAACTGTGAGTTCAAAGTGTGTAGTTGCATTAGAGAGAGCAATCAACTCTCTACAAGCATCAAAGTGACAAGAGAGAAAAATTGCTCTGCAGCATTTTAATAAAGACAATTATTTGTAACCACATTGGAAGTAAATAAAGACATTTTTGTTGTCACTGATGATTTGGTTGAACAAGTTGCAAAGGCAGTTTGTGAAAATAGATGACTCACATGGCTTTGTGATGTGTTTATCAGTGACTGGCTTCATTGGCAGCAGCTTTCTTCGAAGACGGCATACAAAAGTTGAATCCCCGCTATGACAAATGCCTGAACAATGGTGGCAACTATGTCGGAAAGTAATTTAAGGAATTTTGGAAATCATTGCTTTCATTTCATAAAAATTGCATTTTAAAAATAAATAATTTAATTTTTAACCACCCTTATGTTCATATTTGTTTTACAACAATTATTTTAAGTTAAATATCTCTTCAGAACAAATATATAACTGACAAAAATGAAATATTTTTAGGAGATGAAAAGTTTTATGATCAATCTCCTTCTACTGATAGAAACTTTCATTTCTCTCTGTGACAGTAAACCACATAAATAGCACTACCAAATGCAGCCTTGTTTTACAATTTTATTTAATCTAAAAAGTATTTTTGGCAAAAAATAATGTTGCACCCCTTTTAAGAATGAGCTT
Organism: Hymenopus coronatus; assembly: GCA_030762935.1. Taxonomy (NCBI): domain Eukaryota; kingdom Metazoa; phylum Arthropoda; class Insecta; order Mantodea; family Hymenopodidae; genus Hymenopus; species Hymenopus coronatus. Next base: position 88,066,852 of record CM060881.1, on the reverse strand, counting down.
CCACTACTAAGTACATGAGTCAGAAGTTAAATCAATCCTATTGCAATGAATAATAGTAATAAATTCTGTGCTGCTACATTCTATAGCAAACAACTTCTGCATTGTAGAAGTGGATGATCATTCAAATGATACAGGGAGGTGACCAGCACCACGCATCCTCCAACCGGAATGTTGGCTATCAAGGCCAGAATCACTATCTATCACAGCTCCTCACTTTTTTCATGATGCTGAGTGGACACCGATCCTCTCACCAGGACTTAAAATGTGCATCTTCTTGAGTGGGATTGAATCCAATCACATACCATGTTTAGAAACCAGAACTCCATACTCCAGCCACAGCCACAGTGCAGGACCCTAATTGCAATACCTTTTTTAATCAGCTATTTCTGTAAAATGGTAATATTTTAAACTGACTGCTGCGCTTGCTAGATAATTTAAATGAACAAGAGTCGTCATCTTCATTGTTGTCATCATTTTTTCTTTTGTACTATCCCAAAAACAGGATGAAAATATGTTCTCTCTCCTTCTCCCTCATTTTTAAGATGTTCTATTCTTTCTTAGTTTCATAGAAATGCCCTTGCTGTTACCTTTAGACCTTAAGTGCTATAATCAGGGTCGTATTTACGCCAGGGCAAATTGGGCAACTGCCCAGGGTGGCACATTTTAGGGGGCGGCAAAATGCATCTTTAGTATAAGTTCTTTCTATTAAGATGTTTCTACTTAAATTTTAATAAACTCATTTATGGTGTTTGCCACTCATACTTAAGAATCCAAACTAGTGAAACCATTCTCTGTGTTGTGAAAATTTAAGTAATATATGTATTGCAAGTTGGGGGGGGGGGTTGCAGCAAATGTTTTTTTTTGCCCAGGGGAGTCAGAGGTCCTAAATTTGGGCCTGGCTATAATGATAACATATGTTCAATACACTTAACGAATTAACCTGTTACTTACCGATATTAGTTGATAAGAGTTGTTGAGCATTGCAATAAGAAGATTTAGCAGGATAATGTTGCATATAACAGTGTAGATACCAAGAATCAACTTTCCCCAATATTTTGTAAAGCTGTCTATGTTGGCTAGTTTGAACTGATTCATATCAATGACTCCAAACACTGTCCAGAATAATGTTTGTGTTGTTTCAAACAAGCTGTAACAAATTAAAATGTATCCAGCGATAAAATTGATAATACATATCTACTTTGTGTGTATTATGCTGGAATTTTGAACAACCTAAAAAGAACAGAGAGGAGAACTCATATGACTATGTTCTGAGTTCATGGTGTGGTGTCATAAAGCCAAAAATGCTAGTATAATCTCACAGCATAAGCTCCAGTGCACAGGTAAAGTGTAAAAAGTTCAACAAAGGCGAAGTGGTATGAATGAAATGAGAAGCATTGCAGAGATTTTGAAAGTCTCACCTAATGTTGGTCTTAACAACTAAGGAAAACCACAAAAAGAACCTTAGTGAGATCAATATTTCTTGGGTTTTAGACTGAGTGTACCCAATTGTAAGCTACAAGTATATTACCTCTCTCCCTCTACAAATGTGTTATTCCTTCCTCCCTGGCTCTTCCTTTGTGCTATCTGCCAGCCAGGTACTTATCATCGTCACTGTAAGGGAAGCATGCTCACTGTTTATACGTGCATGTCTAGAGGAGGAAGAAAGCACATAGTGAAGGAAATGTTCTCCCTACTTTCAGGGGCACCTGTGCAGAAAAATATTCTTTCCTCTTAAATAAAAATGACAGAGATTTTCATAATGATGCCTTTAATTATCTTTTAATTAATTAATAAATATCAGTTGTACAATCTTGTGCTCCATATAAAACATATTTTGCACATTCATTTTTTGCATCTTTAGTTGTGATTGCATTATAGCTCTTCCAGTTGAACCTACAATAAGCGTCAAAACTGAATATAAGAAATTTATATATCACCCAATGACCACACACCAATTCCAAAAAAATACTTAAAGATCATATCACTTTGGCACCAAAAATAAATTCAGAATAGGAAAGTTACTAAAAAACAACTAAGATAGACCAAAAATCAAAAGAGGAGAAAGCAGGCATATATACAATTAATTGTGGGGGTTGTGAAAAGTTCTACATAAGAAAAACCAAAAGGAACATAGGAACTAGGCTTAAGGAACATTTTTGCCATATAAAAAATAAAGAAAACAGATAAATCAGCAGTAGCATGCCATTTTGAAAAATCAACAAGAAGAGATGGTGTATTTATTGGAGAATGCACAATAGCATGGAAACATGTAGGGATAAACTAATGAACTTAGTACATGCCTCTGGATGAGGATCCAAATTTGCAAGTTTTGTCAGACCACCAAGAGAGGGGCCATCAGCATCTGCAACACCAGGAGGTTCAACAGGAAGAGCTATAATGCAGTCACAAAACCCAAGATGCACAAAATGGAAGTGCAAAGCAAGGTGGTGCAAGGTAATATTAGTGTTTATGACTCATATTTATTCACTAAATATAATTCTTTCCTTTGTTGTTCACCTATAGAGAGAGATATGTGAAAACAAGAAATATAATGAGCCATATCATTCAGTTAGTGTTAAAACTCCAAAACCACCAAAGTATTCCATCTGTTTTTTTCATATTACTACACCAATCAATAACTTGCAACATAGAGTTCCTACTTTATACAAATTTAACAAGTCAGTATTACAGTTGATACTTTAATCTGAAACAAGAGAGAAATGTAGCATTTATCTGGCAAGTGAAAGCTTAGTTGTGGGCATGCATTGAAAAATGTCCACAATATCCTCAGGTGGGCATAATAATTGGTTTCTCATGTTTGAGCTTTCATGCTTGACAAAATGTACTTGCAATAGTAGATCTGTAGATCATAAACCTCTGGAGACCCATTGTAATATATTTAGTGGTTTAGATTGCCAGCCTAATGTTAGTTCTTGTTATGTTCTGCATGGCCTGTTGCACAGTATGTCTCCTTTCAGATATAGATTCTGCAAGCCTAGTGATGTGTGGCCATTCTATTTGAAGAGTGTCTTCCATTCCATCCATGCATCTCAACATCCTTCTCCTACCTTGTTTCCCATCCTTCTTGGTGGACATGGATCTTCTAATCATATGAGTGAAATATGTCAAGTTATCCTTTGAGTAATTGATCTCAGGGACTGGCTAGATTTACTGCTTCTAAAATATTGATGCTTTTGTTTGGTTACCTTTCCAGTACACTTTTATCACTTTTCTCCATGTCTACAATTCAAAAGATTTTTTTTTCCAACGAAGAGTCAAGTTTCAGTGCCATAAAATGTGTTCAATTGCACCTGTGTAGATGCAATGTAAATACACTTTTTTCTGTCTCCCTCTTTGCTAACTCATGTTTCCACCTACCACCACAACAATGAATTCAAAATGCTTTGGTTATCAAGAAGTTTGCTCTGATGTAGGTAGTTCTGTAGAAATTTACCATTAAGGATAGGGTCCCACTGAAAATTAAAATTACTGTCGCAGAGCATACAGTAGCCAATGAGAAAATAAAGTTCAGATATACTTACTTTGCAAATTTCAAATAATTATCAAATCCAGAGGGACATTCTTTATCCTCCGATGTACTTGTAACATTTTCATTTGTAGAGCAATACTTCTCTGTCCACACCTTCCTGTCTAATGCTGCATAATATTTGAGTAGCTGGTTTAAGCCTAAAAGTTTGAAAACAGGTGCATTAGTATTGGCCGTTACCAAATCCCATGTATAAACAAATATTAGCTGCCTATTAAAATGAATTTCAGAATTTTGAAATGTAAGTCCATCCCCCCCCCCCTCTCTCTCTCTCTCTCTCTCTCTCTCTCCCTCTCTCCCTCTCTCCCTCTCTCTCTCTCTCTTTCTTTCTTTTGTTCTTTCTTTCACAGTAAGCAGTACAGAAGTTATAGAATTCTAAATTATCTTAAGAAAAATGTTGCAGAAATAAACATACTAAAAAGAAGAATGTCTAAATTATTACAGATGTGTATGATGGGAAATTACCAAGCCAAGGACCAAATTAAGTTAATCACACAACATTTGAGTTCCTAGCTAAAAGAAGCTATGGTAATTCAAAGAATAAAGAGTGTTCAAGCTTAGAAGATATAAAAGAAAAAGATACAGAAATTAAAATAGTTTAACTGCAACTCAGAATGAAATATTGCATTTAGAAATTGTAATGTTTAGTCTGAAACATTATATAAATTAAATGATAGATCCTTGAAGGATTACTAAATGTTGCTTATCTGAGTAACTTTATCATTTCTAATATATATCCTGATGTGTCATGCTCTTAGATCATTTGATAGAAAATAATAAGCAATTAAAAATTAACTTGAACATTGAAATTTTTCAGATTTTACACCAGTGATGATGAAATCAACATCCTTACATACAAAATGAGAAAAAACAATGTTTGTGTTTAATAATGAATTTATGCAATAGAGAAAAAGAAATAATTAATATAATTATGACTTACCACAAGCAAAGGCAAAGAGTACAAGGACAAACAGCAAGAAAAATCTGACCATGTCGATGACCATTCTGCTCAATGAAACTTGCATTGGCCCCAAGTAAGGACTCACAGAAAAAATGTACACCATCCGTAAGCAGCTGCATAAAAAAACATAATACAAATGGATGCATTGAAAGCTGTTAAAATAAGTTATACTAGTATGCAATATTCCTCTTGCATCTAAAATTTTGATGCTGAGATTTTACTGAAAATACATATTTTGAGGCTTCCTGAAACAAAAAAAAAAACAAAAACAAAACAAAAAAAGTTAGAAAAAGGTCCATATGAATGTGCGTGTCTGCGAACATAACTCAAAAATGAAAAGTAAGATGAATACCAAACTTGGTATTTAAGTTAAGTATCTTCCAAAACTACCAAGCAAAGAGGTCCTGATAACTCCCACTCTGACCCATTGTTTTCTTTTGGTGATTTCTCTGGGTCATCAGGCAAATGCTGGAGTGACTTCTCTCATCCCCCAAAATTTCCTGTCCTTTCATATTGTACCATTTATTATTTTATTCGTTCTTCACCCCATTATGTCTATTTCAGATTTGGAAGTGTCAGCAATGTTTCGGTGCAGCATGACAGAGAAAAAGAATGCTCTTTGTGTAAGATTCTCCTTTGGCTGGAGTTTCTGGGGCATACTGAAAACCCCCTTGGGGAGGACATTGGACCCACTAGATGGGGCAAGGGTCCCCAGTCTGCCTGTCCAACTGCTGGAGTGTCTCAATATGGAAACTGTAGAGGCCCTGTCATTGCTGTGCCTTCACTCCTAGTTCTAGGCACCAAGAATCTCTTCTCACCTCATCTCTCCCTCTTGGGGGCCCCATCTTTGTGGATTGGTGCTGAGTCCCCTCAGAAAATGCCCTGTCTTTCAAAGATGCTACATAAAGATTTTAAAAAAAATCTCCCACCCCAACTATCATTTACATGGAACTTTTTTGGATTTTTTTTTTCCTTCAAAAGTGGCTGAAATGATTTTAAATAAAATATTGCACAGTAAAGATATTTACATGACAAGTAAATTTATATCTTGAATTTTCTGGGAACTCCTCTTGTTTGGAAGAATTTGTATAATCTTGTATAAATTGTATGCTTTGTGATAAATGAAAACAAATTATACAAAAATGAAAATTTCTATAAAATATATAACTTACTTCAAAAGACTGTTTTTGCAGCACTCATTTCTAAGATATCCATTATTAATGGTTTGAATTCTTCAGTGGTCTATCTTTTCAAGTCCTGTCAATTTTCAGTGGTTTCTTGCATATGCATAGAAAGAGTATGGAATTTTAAGACCATCTTATGAACCATTACCATTCCCTTTGTATTTATAATGAAATGTGCAATGTAACTATTTCTGTAAAGATTTATCTCAATTAAAATAAAGTAGTAGAAAAAAAAATTTTGTAAGAATAGTAGTTTGTTTATTTACAAATAAACAACAGAGGGCAGAGAAAGTCATTTGAATGTAACACATCAGATTTTTTTTTTACTTTTACTTTCTCTGTTGCTTACCTGTGATAGGCAGAGAGTAATATCAAAAATCTTTTATCAAGAGCGCACATTTTGAGGCTAAGGCAAACATTTGTAAAAACATAACAGAATTGTATATGTGCATGTATGTATGGTGTGTGTTTGAGAGGGAGAGAACAATATAACTCAAAAACAAAAATCCAGATAAACACTAATTTTCAAATTTTAGCTCCATCCCTCAAAATTTTCACAAAATGTCCCCCATTCAAAATAACCCTTTATATGAAAAATATGTTATTTACTTTTATTTTCTCAAAAATGCTGTAGTAAATTTTATTGAATTCTTATACTTCTGAGGTATTTGCATAATGAATAAAATATCTTGAATTTTTAGTAAACAGTCTTTGAAATCCTCTTTCACTGCAGGACCAGTTGGTTCACAGCTGACCATATTGCTATAACATAGTCTACCTGTTTCTACATAAGGCATCATGAAAGAATGCAGTTTTGGGGAGAGAGGATACATGTAATCAGCATTCTACCTCCACTTGGCTGCTTGTGTGCAGTCATTCTAACTTGTAGCACCTCAGCTGGCTTCCAAGAACCTCATGAGGCTGAATGCACCTAATGAAACCTCCAAAAAGAGAAAATATACTCCTGGAGATCAAACCAAGTCATTTTCATTGAAACAGCAATGCTACCACAGCAATTCAAAGACAAGAAATATGGTGTCATCAGATTAAGCAGCCATGCTTATTGGCCCTTGGGTGTGCAGCACTCTCCTGCTGAGATAAAATTACCTGCTGTTGCATCAAATATGGTGTGACCTTCTGACTCACACCACATATATGATAAACGAAGGTAATAGAGAACATTCTTTAGTAGTTTTCAGTTGTGTGTTAGTGCAGTCATGGTCCAATACCAGAACAAAAAGATTTCATTTATTGTAACTTTAAAAAACATGAATCTCCTTCTCTGTATTGCAAAGCATTTCTGGAGCCTTTCCTCATATGGATCCCCCCCATAACAGAAGTACAGTTCATAAAATAGTCAAGATATTTAAAAGTACTGGGTCAGTGTTAGACCAGAAAAAAATTGAAAACGTTGCATTTTAACAGAGGAAAAGATTGATAATATCAGTTGCGCTGTTGGAACGTTTGTCAAGAAAGTGTCCCTTGGAGTTAGTGATTTTTATTTGTGGGGCAGTTTGAAAGAAAAAGTGTATAAATCTAATTTCCAAACATTACAAAAACTATAAAAATAATATATAGGAAGAAATAATCAACATATCCCAAGAAGAACTGTAACATATTCAATCTGTAAATATGCTGCAGTGCCTGTCTTTGAGAACATTTCCAACATCTTCTTTGAAAAGGTACAATGTAAGGGACATTCAATATTGTAATTTGTGAAATAATAATGGTTTTAGCTGACCTCGTCCGTTCATCCTATTTGTTTTGTCGCATAATATGGTATGTGCAGGAAAAAAATGTTGCGAGGGAGAGAAGTGCCACCCAACTGCGACCCAGGTGCCATTAAAAGCATAGCTACTTAATCCGATGACCCTGTACCTATAAAACAATCAGTTAAGTAAAAAAACATGGTTTTCCTTATATTTTCTTACTTTAAAATTTACAGTGAAATAGTTAATTAATAAATTGAGATACATTTTAACACACAAGTGGGTAATGAAGTTCTGTATTAAATTCTGCCCCAAATTGTAATAAGTTTTAGTTTCATTTCATTCAGTAATCCAATTACCTTCTTAGTTGCTAATAAACAAACTTGCCTGAATATATTTGCTGCAGCAAGAAGGCATTCAGAGAGAATCATAGCATCTATTGGTAAGTCAATACACGAACAACTTAAACTAGCACTATCTCCATAACATGATGTTGGCCATATCTGCATTTAAAAGAAAGTATCAGTTTTACTAAAGTTAGATGTCAGGTGTTTTATCAACTTAAACACCTTATCAGTCTTAGAGGGTGAAACTATATTTAGCAGTATGCGGTATATTTAATTAAGGCATAAAATCAAAAGAATGTTCATTATTTGATATTACAATTCTATAAAACAAAAGTTAATAATTAAAGACATGTGCGTAAAAATAGTCAAAACTAAAAGGTTTCTGATTAGTGCAGCCATCTCTTGATTTAGAAAAATTCTAATAATTTATGGATTGCTTAACACCAAAAAGCTTGAATAAGTAAATATGACTTTTATTTCTTGTGATCATGTATCCTTATTGTATAAGTATGAAAATCCAAGCTCCATAGCTCCACCAAAACTCAAAAATGCACTTGAAATGCTCAATTATATGCCTCAAATTTTTCATGAATTCTACAAGAAGTCTTTCAACTATTCCGGGTGAGATAATGATGTTCAGGAAGAAGAATCAATGTTTGAGGTACCTGATTTATTGAAAATAGGAAATAGACCAAATAGATCATAGGTTTTAAGGGCAGTTTTAATAATTAATTTCTAATAAGCATTAATGTAATAAATTGAATGCAGAAGAGTGTTATTATATTAATAATAATTAAAAGATATGTAAAAACAAAAGAACTTCAGCCAGTTTTTGTAACACAAACATCACTTATTTTTACTTACTGGGACCAGTTACGGGAACACTTGTTCCCATTTTCATCCCTTAATTCCGACTAAATCTTGCTTCGTTGGCATCAATGGTGGGGGTGGAGGTGGTCATGTATCACTTGTGGAGACATCTGTTGCTGGATCTATGAACTTCCAAAGGTTACTGTATGGTGGTAAATCAAAATACATGATATGGCTCTTTTTCTTCATAATGTAGATCTCTCCCAGACATCTAATTTTGTGGGTTTATACACTGGTTTTAAAATTTTTATATTCAGTGTAATTTCATGTTCTGATGTCCAAAAATGATAGGCAACTGCCAATTTTTGAGAAACTTAAAATACAAGCAAACAGAAAACCTTTGGAAGTTCATAGATGCAGCAACAGATGCCTCCACAAGTGATACTCCACCACTCCCACCATTGACTCCAACCAAGCAAGATTTAGTCAGAATTAAGGGTTGAAAATGGGAACAAGTGTTTCCAAAACCGGTCCCAGTAAGTAAAAATAAATTATGTTTGTGTTACAAAAACAGACTCAAACTCTTTTGTTTTTAATTTAATCATATCACTGTTATAAGCTTCTTTGCATATTCGCAAGTTTCTAAAAGATATGTAGCCTAAATTATGTTACATTCAAAACAAGGAATATTATTGTTGCTATTCTTATGTTTTATTTCGTAAGTATAATAAAAAAAAAAAAAAAATTGAATTGAATGATTAATACTCAACTCTAATAAAATATATCACAGTAACAACTAATATTTCTTTTGTACCCAAGATGATGTGTACAAAATTCAAATTTTTCCCAGCTTTAATAAACTGAAGGTTAGACTATTTTTTTACACATGCCTTCAATTGGACTCGTGCAGCATACATGTTAGCAATCTTTTGCTCTGAAAGTAGCACAGCTTTTACTTATAAGGCTTTCACGTTCATGTTACAATTTCACATAAGAACTTTTTTAAATAAAAGTACATTTGAAATAAAGAATGTTTAAGCTTTTGATTTTTCAGAAACAAGAAGTAAGAATAAATTTTATGATAATCAAAACAATCTAAAATAAAAATTTCCTTTAAGCAACAGACTTACAAATAAATAAAAGTGCTTGACATACTTCTCAAGTATGTATCAGTGTGTTCCAGATTGTTTAGAAACATCACAAAAAGAATTGTTACAGAACATAGTCTCCAGTACCTATCTGCAACAGTACAAAATGATCACAAGTGTAACTATCAATATGAAGAATGCTCCGAAAGATGAAAGCTTTGAAATGAGTAACAATGAGTTGTGGTAATCCAAAGCAGGTCCTCCTAGCTTTAGATTGACATGCAGATAATAGCATACAGTGCAAGCCTGGGTGTGCTCCAACAATGTGCAAAATCAGCACTTCTGTGTGTGTGTGTGTGCGCGCATAGCAACACCTGTATGCATGCGTGTGTGCGCGCGCACACATACAGGTGTTGCTATGCCATATGCTAGGATGGATCTCAAGTAAGATTTCCATGTGACAATTTGTTATGATTTTTAATATCTGTTTAATGGAGAGAGAGCCTTGAAAGATTACATCAGGCATTTGGGATCATCTTTTGGGACAGCATTCTCTTGAAGATGAAGACCTTGCAGGAAGCTAGTTAAAACAACAACGAATGAAAATATGATGAAAGTAGAGCACATGTTCTCAGATAAGCAGAAACATGCCAGGAAATTATAGAAAAATTTGATGGGTGAAGTTCCAAAAATATATTTAATATAATAAAAAAATAAACAAAAAAGTGTTTGTTAAGGTCACTGCCAATTGCCAGAATCATATCATGCCACTGGTATGCTGAATTTTCATCCCACAGGAGTTCTTTTACATGCCATTAAATCTACAGACATTGGGCTGTCACTTTTAAGCACACTTAAAAACCTTCAGTCTGGGTTGGGTTTAAATCTGTAACCTTTAGATCAGTAGACTAGGCCTAACTGATTACACTGACTACACAACATAATAATAAAAGGTAACAAAGCTGGATATAAGCAATAGTGAGGGTCTGGGTCTTCCCAGGGGAGTATCCTTCATCAAAAGTGAGAGGTGCAAGATGGTATTATCATATATTCACTCTTCTCAGTTAGTGGTCAATTGTGATAGTTCCACTTTGTGAGGGACAAAAGATTTACTGGCAAAATGTCTGCCACAAGTCTTGCATGAACTGAGAACAAAGCATCCTAAGACTGGTCTGCATGGAATGACAATGCCTCTGCAAACACTGCAATAGAAACAACCCAATTTCTGCAGAAATTAGTGTTAAATATTTGTCCCACCCTTACTAACGTATAAATCAATGTAACTTTTTTCTATTCCCCAAATTAAAATAAAAAAATTGAGAGCCAATAAATTGAATCACTTAAAGCTGTAATAGCATCTTACGAAGAATGTATGCACACTCTCTCCAAACAAGAATAGGTTAGGCTTTTGAAAAGTGATTTAAAGGATGAGATGCTGTATAAATGCAATGGAGAATGCTTTGAAAAGATGAAATGAACAAATTTAAATTTGTAAAATTATATTGCATTCACTCTTAAAATTCTTGGAGTGACCCCCATATTGTTAACCTTACTGTTTGTCAGGTATGCTACAGCCAATGTGAATAAAAGCCTAGATGTATCATTGAAAAAAATCATCAGTTCCCTTAATCAGTAGCAGAAGCAATTGATTCTACTTCAACAAAGCAATAAGATGTGGTTTATGCTCCCAAATCCAGAGTTAATTCTTTTTGTAATTGTCTTTGTTAAACCTGCTTTTGAAAGAGTTAGTTTTATTTAGCTGTCATATGGAATGCTTATATATATATATATATTTTTTTTTTTAGTAACCTAACCAATATTTTCTAATAAATGTTTCAACAAAAAAATGAATAAATATCAAGCTAGTTTTGAAATATACTCTACTTACCTTGAAGTATGCCAAAAGCCTTAAAATGACAACAATTACATAAAGGAAACATGTTCCTAGATCCATTACTTTCCACATATCCTTTATGTATTCTTTCACATTTTCACCTTGCATTCTCATGATTTCAAACTTGATCATACCTATAAAAAGGAAGACATTTATTCAAATATCTATTTTAGAACACAAAAAGTCAGCAAAGAATTTTTATTATATGCTCCTGAAACTTTTAACAATAACACTTTACCAATTAGCCAAGCCATAATGAACCATTCAGCAATATTTGGGTTCTCATCTTTTCTGGCATCATGATCTCCTTTCTTTTGCGAGGCAAGAATAAGCAACACTGAAATAAGGAGAAAGAAATTAAATTAACATATAGAAATTTGTAGTTAAATAAATTATTTGTCCCACATAAAATATTAGTTGTTTTTAGATTATATGAAAGGCTCTTGTTTTACTTTTTTGCAAAACCCCAAAATCAACATGCAACTTAATCAAATGATAAAAATGTTTTCTTAGTGAGCAGATTATATTTACTCAAGTTACATTCCACTACAGAAAAATTATACAAATAAAATAAAATATGCACTTCACAGCATAAAATATGAACATTTATGGATCTTGTTGTGAACATGCTTATAAACATGAACACACAAGCAGAATTTAAAAGCCAAAAAAAAAAAAAATGTGATTGTTTAGCGAGGTGGACTTGGTCAGTAATGTGAAATAATAATTATGAAAAATAAAATGAATCCATTTTTTGAGCCACATATCTTGTATAGTTTTTAAAAACTGGTTTCTGGAGCTGCAAAATCAAAAATTTGCCTGGTAATTTTGGAAGGAAGGACAAAACTTCAGTGGAATTCAAGCACCATAGGCAAGATAGAACTAACAGTGTGGGAAAATCGACAGACCATCAACTTTCAAATTCCACCAATATACTTTTTTTTTTTTTTTTTGGTATCTTAACATCCTTTAACCTGGTTGGTCATATCGGATGATGAATGAAGTTGGTGAAATGATGCTCAAATGTTCTCAGGGTCCATGGAGCTTTAAGTTACTCAACATTTGTCTTCTCAAGATAAGGGAAAGTCCCGAAAAAAAGAACCTTATCTGGGCAACTCGCCCTAAGCGAGATTTGAACTCATGACCTTTTGAATGTGAAGCAGACACTCTATCACCACACTACCCAGGCAGGCACCAATAGACTTGATAAAGAGGTTTCTCCAACTGCCACCACAGAAGAAGGAAACTACGATACAGGGAACACTGATTCTTGATCTAGGCAACAGCTCCAGAAACTAATTTTCAGAAATTACTCAAGTAAGATAGTAGAGTCCCAAAGAGTTTGTCTCATTTAATTTTTCAAAAATATAATTTTTTTTAAACTTCTGATACACTCACTTATTTCAAATTATCAAATTGTATCCCATAATCAACTGCAAGTCTTTGCAAATATCATGTGTTTCTCTTTAATTCATCCTTTATTCACATATGCTCTCAATTTAGGAAGGTGCAACCTCAAGCAACTGTCTATAGATTTTCAAAATAAAATTTTAAGGCTTATACTGATTGAGTGAGGTGATACTATGGTAATGTGCACAACTTGCATTCGGAGGTGATGGGTTCAATTTCCATGGCTAGCCTTTATGCTCTCAATTTAGGAAGGTGCAACCTCAAGCAACTGTCTATAGATTTTCAAAATAAAATTTTAAGGCTTATACTGATTGAGTGAGGTGATACTATAGTAATGTGCACAACTTGCATTTGGAGGTGATGGGTTCAATTTCCATGGCTAGCCTTTCTGACTCCTGGGTCTTGTGAAGGACCCCCAGAGGCTTGTACCTTGTGGGTTGACTCAGGAAGGCATTGGAAGCTTTCAATCTAGAATTGTTAGAGGCCCCACCTGTGCTTGGGCCCACCATCCAGATTTGGTTGCCCTTTGGATCTCTGCCCTCATTCTTTCTCCCTGGGGTCATGTAAGTTGGAAAGGGACTCTAGGGCCTATGTCTGGTGCTCTGCCCTGGTGATTGGTGACCCCAGCAATGAGTTAACTCTAATCCTAAGGCTTATACTGAATGCACCTTAGATTATCAAAACACTCAGATAACATCATGAACTTGAACTCAGAACTATCTCTGCACACATTTGCTCTCAGGCTCACACATTTTTGCATCTTCGCTTAGCAGCAGGGAGAGCATACTTCTCCTTGGGACAAAAGACCTGATGCACTTCCTTGTTTGTTTGTTTTTTTTTCTTGAAGTGATTCCAAATTAGAAGACTTTCAGTGAACCAATATATGCAATCATCTCTAACTGTAATTGCTAGTGTTAGTGTGACTGACTGCATATTAAGTTATAATGCTAATTGTACATTTAAGTCATTGTGTATTTCGTTCTGAGTGTGAACAGCATTTTTAATGTTGAACAACTAAATAAAAAGAAAAAGAATTTCATTTTCAAGATGAGGTAATGGAACAAGTGAACAGCTTCAAAGTGCACAGCTTCACAGTGCTTCACTTCCAACTCATTATTAGAAATGTATTTGTTTGTTTGTATCCTTCTTTTTTTTTACATCTTAATTATGAAACTTAACAAAATATGGTAAGCAAAAGTGAGGTAGTTACTTTCTTCATTTTAGCTTTTTGGTAAATCTCTTGTTAGTTTCTTTTTGTAGCATCCTTTATAATACTTAGTATCTTATGATCCTTCATGTTTCTGTTGTGTGTACATATTTAGAAGTTTCCTTTTTCTAGAAATATCTGCTGCTGTTGAGAAGGATCACTTAAGAGTTTCATTTGAGAATGACTGAGCTTATATTATTTTTTCTCTGAATTCTGAGATGCACATAGGGAACTTATTCATGGAGTTGAAAGATATATGAGAGTTTACAAGCATTGTGCAAAGTGTGAGTTCAATAGCAACTTAACAGTATTATTTTGATGTTCTTTTTAGAGCTGTGTTGTAGTTCATCAGTTTATCTATGGAATTTTCCATAAGTTATAATGATTCACCACAAGACATTTTTAGTTGGTTCTGTGCTTCTATTAACTGTTACACTTCAATTAATGTACTTCATAGATAAAATTAAAATGTTAAATAATGTTTTAAAACTCAAACCCACAGTAATTTTCTTTAGTAATAATTTCTTGTTTCAGTTTTTTACAAACTAACTAATAAGGATTCCCTTTTTTATAAGCTCTTAGCATTTTTATTAAATGAGTTTTTCTTTCAAGAAGTTTATTTGTCAGTTCAATACTTGTATCATAATTATCAGTTACAGCTGTTCTACCTGTGTCTGAAAAAAAAAATTTATTCTTATTGTCCACTGGAATATTTGTATTAAATAGTTTAGAATTCTTTTGGTGCCTAAACTGTTATTTCCATTAGGGACACACAATCCTACAATATTACAAAATTTTGCTGTAGTATCTTCTGCATACAGTATTATAAAAGAACTTTTGGTGAATGATATCATTAACATAATATGTTATTAGAATATAAAGGGGTCCAAAACAAACCCTTGAGGTGACCCTATTAATTTAGATTAAGTTTTAACAAACTATTATACTTTTTAGTATAATAATTAGTAATTTTATTTTCTACACCTTAAAAGCATATAATCTGACTGCTTATGTATTTCTCTGAATGCAAAGTTCATTAAAATCCTAAAGAGACAAGCTGCTACAGTCAGAATATAACAGTTAAAGCAAATTGTTTCTATGATATAAAATCTTAAGGATATACCAATCAATTTTATTCATAACGACAAAGAGAATAAATATAAAACTATAATCGATTAATAGTTATTGTAAACATTTAATAATTAAATGCTTGTGTCTGTTTAAACTCAGCTTTAATATAACTTACCTAGAAAAGTCAAGTATGATGCAGAGTGACAGATGAATTGGATGAAAGGTTTGCACTGCAGTTGTCCAAGCCTGCTGTCAGGAGCCAGAATGTGAAAGATGGACAGAAAAGGGAATGTTATAGCTATGCGGAATATGTCAATCATCTGGAAAAACACATTCTTGCAGCGGAAGCCTGGAAGCCCTTCATACCAAATGCATGCTAGTAACTGTTGTACATTTGGATGGGCTACAAACTAGAATTAAAGAATTTTTTCATTAATGTCATTTGTCTAACTTTTATATTTATGATATTTATTGGTGCATAAGCTTGCATGTTTTGGGTGAATTAATAGATCAAGGTGCAGATATTTCAATGCTGAGCAGGTTAACCAACAGCCAGTAACATCAGATTTGAGATCACAAAAAAAAAAAAAAACTGTAATCTAAATAATTCTAAAACAATGCTGAAAATTCTAAGAATGAAAAAAGGGATGTGGCTCACTAGTCTTTAAAGCAAGGCCTCTCAGGGTGCATTGCATAATGCAGGTTGCAAATTACAACTTGACTAAATTGATGACAGTGTAAACTCCAGCTCC
This sequence comes from Hymenopus coronatus, assembly GCA_030762935.1. Taxonomy (NCBI): domain Eukaryota; kingdom Metazoa; phylum Arthropoda; class Insecta; order Mantodea; family Hymenopodidae; genus Hymenopus; species Hymenopus coronatus. The sequence continues at coordinate 88,050,872 of CM060881.1, read as the reverse complement.
TTGATTTTTAGCAATAACACTGTCCCACTCTTTCCACATGCTTATCGCACTAGCTCCACCTTTCTATCGCTTTTTTCATTTTCCTGCTGATCTTCACTACAAGGCAAGTTATATAAATGCACAGTGCACAATAGATCTGCACATCAGTTTGTTCCAGTGCAATTTTATTTGTTTGAGGGATTGCTTTAAGGGATTGTGTATTTTGTTTTAATCCCTTTAAAAAACTAGAAAATATTAAATTTCATCATTTCACACTTAAGTTAGTGGAATAGCAATGCAAATCAGAATAACAGTTTAGGAAACCAAAAAGCAATAAAAATATGTCATTTTAACCTAGTACAATGCAAAATAGTTTAACATTTAGGCAACTAAAATCAATAATGTATGATTTTAATCTAACTGAAATATCCTATTCTTAGTTATTCATTTTCTAAAATAATTTTAGAGAATTTGTTGCACCAGTAAGGGTTTTACCTCCTTTTGATGTAATTTTACAGCAAGCTTAAGGCGATTTAGATGCATACGTCCATTGATGTTTAACACGGGCTCCTTTGCATCATAATTCAAAAGTATTTCTAGTTCATAAGAGCTTCGAGTATGGTCTAGTAAAGCAGTTGCAAACAACTGGCACTTCTTTTTGAGCTCCTACAAAAATACGAATGTAAAATATTAATTTCTACTTAGTTCTGTTGGAATACATTGAAAATAATCCCAACAATAAAATAGTAAGAAACTGTTTTTGTACCTATATATATGTATATGTATATTTTTTTTTAAATTTATTTTAAGTTACTTGAACTCACTGGTCATATTGCAACCTCATAAGAATACAACCATTAAAGCAAAATTACATTGTAAATGTACATTTTAATCAGACAACATTATATTTTGTCATACATATTAGTTTAATGTAATTAAGTATTTCTCTTGAAACACTGGATTGCTGATGGGATCACATATATTGTTCGGCACTTCACTATCTTGTCTTGCCTTCAAGATGTATGTAGAAGGAATTGATTTTTTAATCCTTTACATGAGCTTTTTTTTTTTGTAAAAAGGAAAAACATTGCCGGTTAATTTATTTAACAAGCATGGTGCCACTATAGAGTGCATAAAAACTTTGACAATGCCAGAAACTGTGTATAGTCTATTGACAATAAATGCAATTATTATTATTATTGTTGTTATTATTATTATTATTATTATTATTATTATTATTATTATTATGATCATCATTACCATCATCATCATTTATAATATATAAAAATGTGAAAAACCAAAGTTTAAACTATTAACTTAGTTTTAACTAAGTTCATAATACCAGTACTAAGTATTTAATTACCTGAAAATGTTCATGGCCATTGTTGCATATATCTTATGCAGAATTTTGATGATATAGGTAACATTGCCTATGAAACATTTTCAGGTAATTAATTACTTAGTGAAGCATCTCACGTATAAATTTGACTAACATTGCAATTTATGATTATAATTTGCGCATCTCTGTGTACCACTTACCCTATATTCATTTCGTAATTCCTGCTCCTCAAAACTCAGCCTTCTGAGTTCCCAAGAAAGCTGAAATGATGATAGAATTGGATCTTTTGATGTAAGAGATATAAGAGAGGGACTTGCCAAGGCACGATAGGCATTCATTCTTGAACGTGAGTGATGCACAGAATCCTTCATTCTTGATGTTGTGCATTCCGTGCAGCTACATCTATTACAAAAATGTAATACAGTACAATTAATACAGTACAATACTTACAGTGAATATTGCCTATGAAGTAGGAGAGTATTGCTTTAGAACTATAGTTAATTATTAGAGAGGAAAATTATATAAATGATTTTTTCAAACTATAGTTGGTATTTGAAACAGAATTTCATAGGCTTCTCAGGTTTTTATATTCCATTTTATTATAATGACTTACATTAGATAAACAGAGCTAGCAACTATAACAACATCTATTTTTTTAAGAAAATAGATGTCATTCATTACATAATTATTTATATATCTAGAGTAGCACATGAAAATTTCTTGGTATTGTAATCCACTTAATGGCAACTAGTAGGTCAGTAATGTAAATAACAACTCCTGGTAACTCAGACACTAAAAAACCAATTCTAGTTATCATGGGTCAACCACAATATTACAATAAAAATAAGCATGCATTAGAAAATATTGTTATACTGTAATTATATAATTATGCCTTTTTTTTTAGAAAATTCCATTCATATGCATTGTCCAAAATTGAATAAATTTCTTGCCTAAAATTTAGAAGATTCTGTTCAAAAAATTCTTGCACATTTCAAACAATATATTTTAAGACATTTTTTTACAGAAACAAACCATTCTTAATTTCATTTTTAGCTGTGCAAGTTCTTACATCATGCAAAACGTTTTTAAATAACACCTTATATAAATAAATATATAGTTTAACTTGGAGGGTAATATTGAACAATGAATGAAATGATGCCAAATGAGCCTAGTAGCCATGGAGCATAAAGTTCTTGATAATTGTCTTCTCAAGATAAAAGAAAACAATAGAAATGACCTTATTGGGTAACTCATTCTTGGGACCTCTGAGGCAGACAGACTTATCCCCACACCAGAGGTGGGCTATTTTTTTTTATTTTTTTATTATATCGGACAATGAATGAAATTGGTGAAATGATGCTCAAATGATCTTGATCTTGGGGTCCATAGAGCTTAAAGTTACTCGACATTCATCTTCTCAGGATAAGGGAAAACCCCGAAAAAAAACCTTATCCAGGTAACTCACCCTAAGCGATATTTGAACTCATGACCTTTTGAATGTGAGGCAGACACGCTACCACCACACTACCCAGGCAGGCTACACACACACACACACACACATATATATATATATATATATACCACTTCAAGACTTTACTATTGTGTATCATTGTACAAGCTATCAATTGTTTTATACAACAAACATTAATATGGTAATCAAATAAGTAGTTGAATTTACTGGATTTTTATGCAGTTTATTTGTAGAAATGATCATAAAATAACAATGTTAATAAGTGAAAGTGAGAGAATTGAAATTTTAATCATATTGACTATGGGGACATTTTATTGGTAACCATAACAATGTACAGCCATACACAATAATAAAACCTTTGAAATATACCAAAAAATAGGGTATCACTTAAAAATAATTATAATGACATCACAACTTATACAACAATGATATTAAGAATGGCTGCTTCCGTTATAGTGTCTTTTTAAATACTCTATTTGATATGTCCGAGCATTTTTTTGAAAAACATTTCCATTTAGTTGTAGCAGTAAATATGCAGGACTTTTGAATATATCTGTGTGTGTGTGTGTGTGTGTGTGTGTGTGCACATGCGTGCGTGCATGCGTGTGCAGCAGCATTAGAAAACTATAACACCTGTAAGCACTAATGATGATATGTGTAGCACATTAAAATCATAACAATGACTGCTCAAATTTTACAACTGTAGCAGTCAGAATAAAGTGATGACAGTTTAACACTAGGATATTAACTTTGTCACTAGTAGAAAAGTAATTGTTTAAATGGAGCTTTTCTAATATTTCAACAGTATCTACTGATTATTTTAATTGATTATCACTACATAAAAACTGCAATGCAACAAATAACAGTTTAGTTGTTAGACAGGCAAAAAATAGCTAAAAGGAAACAGTGAATTACCTAATATCATGAGGCATAGGTAGCTTAGCTCCTTTATTCAGCAGAAGTCTGATTATCTCATAGTGATCATGATGAGCAGCAAGAATGAGTGGAGTTATGTCAGAGCTAAACATGCTTGTATTTGCTGGCAAACTTTCCCAACTCTGAAATGTTATCTTTGACAACTAAAATGTTTCTTAAAGATAGGTAATTACACTACTTTAAATTTGACATAGACGGTATAGTGTTCAAATTTAATAGGTGACTTCAAAGAATATGATTTTTTAAACATATATCTTGTGTAGCCACTTCAATCATCAGAATTTTGCAAAGGAAAGCATTTAAACCAAATTCCATAAGAAATGAAGAAAAGAAAAGAAAAAAAGAAAAAATTACATGGCGCATAGGTGATATCATTTTGTTGCATGGGGACAACTTCATAGAAATTAAAAATATTAATAAGATTTAAGAGAAGGTTTAAGTTTGGATAGAAACACTTGCATCCTTACATTTTTGGGTGTTGGTCTCTGGTAATGAGAGAAAATAGTTCTCAAAACTGATCAGGCACCCAAAAACTGTAAATGATGCAAGTGTTTCTATTCTGATTCAAACCCTCTCTTAAATTTAAATTTCACATCACTGTTACTAGCTTATCCAATATGTTCAGATAGTAAGACAATTTTCAAAGAGCTGTCGAAATTACTACCGTCATGAACATATGTACATACTTGAATCAACCTCTTACATACATCTAAAAATGAATCTCTTCAAAAGAAACTCAGCTTTGCATGATCATAATATAAGAGCATATAGCAACATGCACTTCAACACTCATAGACTTACCAAGATATTAATTTATATAATGAGCTCCCAAATAATGTTAAGAATTCAATCACAGAAAATTTAAGATGCTGTGAAAAACATTCTCTTAAGCAATTTACCATTTTCTTTATGATTATATGAATATAAAATTTTAATCTCAAGATGCAAAACTTTCATTTTGAATATTTTTATAATGTATATGCATATATAATATAATTAATTATACTCTGACAATGTCGTATAAAGCTTAATACATGGACCTTAAGTTTATTTGCAACAAACCATAGTTACTTGTTGAAGACAGCCCTAGTGAACTTGTCTGTTTCATGGATCCTGTTTACTTGGGGGTTGTAATTCTCCTTAAGACCAAGATTGTAGTAATGTCAATTAGATTATTTTCATTGCTATTTTAAAATATAATGTACATAGAAATGTAATCAATATATTAAAGTATGTATTCTTTTGACGAAACCATGAATTTGCTGCATTTCTTAAGGTGAATAAACTCTATTCTATTCTATGCTATACATATCAAAAAAATGTTTAAGCTTCCATTATTGTGTTATTGGCACAAACAAGCATGGGTATTGTTTTACCATTTTGTACATTTTCTACATATAAAAATTTGCAACTTGAAAGGTGAATCAGATTTGAAAAATGTAGTATATCAGTGGGATTTTTCATGCAGATTGTTATAAGAATACTGATCATTGCACTCATTTTATTTCTGAAATCTGTTTACCTGATTCAATTTTTGTACATTACCCTACATATGAAAAATATAAAGGAATAATCAATATACTTAATATGTAAAATGTACATCTACCTGTCAAAATTGAAATGTTATTTCTCCAGCTCTCTCTTTTTCTATAAAGTTTAGACATTAGCTTAGAAAAAATGAAAGATGAATGGCATGACAGCCCTTAAAATACATTGCTGATCAACTCAACTCAACCTACATACTTATGACAGATACAGTCAGACTGTGCTTTCCTCCCCAGAATGTTGGTTTTCTAGTCCTACAGATTGCTACTAATTTCAGTTCTTCAAATTCCTCACTATACTGAATGAGCATTGGTCCCATATGTAAATTAATAAATCCTCAGAGGAAGCCAGAGTGCTACTCTGGAACCAATTATGCCATGGCACAGGATATTTAGGTATTATTGCTTACAGGAAATTACATCATATTACATACATGTGGCCTTCCCTCTGCCACAGTACTATCCTCATAGTCAAGAAGAAGTTCCACAGCCTCCACAAATTCTTTATCTATTGCATGTAGTAAGGCATCACTAGGATGCACTCCTGACTTAAGCAGCAGAGATATCATTGACAAATTCTCATTTCCTATAGCAATTACAATAGCAGTTCTTCCTGCTGCATCCATACAGTTTTTGTCAATGTGAGCTGTAGCAAGCATTCTGAAATGTTAAACACATTGACAAATATCAGGGAATCAATACTCTCTTTGTTTAGTGTCAGTTCATAAAAGCATCTGAGTATAAATATCAAAGAGATTAAAGATATTTGAATTGGAAAAAAAAGTGTTATTTAAGCATGCTTTATAAATTAAACAATATTTCCTCAGTCATCAAATAGTGCTTCTTTATTCATTTTTATGTAAAACGTTATGTGTATCTCTTTTTTCATATTTATTTAAATAGATCAGAACAACTTAAAATAGCAGAGGCTATGGGGTATTTCCATGCTTTCAGAAGTTGATGTAGCCCCCATAATCAGGATTAATGGCTAATAATAATAAAAAAGGCTAGGGCTGCCCACGTGCCAATCATCAGCCAATTGCATAATTCTGTATGCTGCACCTCCCCATGAGGCTACTCTATGTAGCCTCTTCTCTTCTATATGTGGGGGATGAATTACAACACATTTCATACCATTGGTCTCTTAGAGATTAACACTGCTTGAGCTGACACCAGCTTCCCCACATAATATGCAGACACATCTGGTTACACAGGATAAATTCCAGCAGTAGTCAAGGCTAAGCTCCTTCACAATTCTCCAAGAGATGCTGGATTTTAAAAATTAAAATAGTAAACTTAAAAACTAAGAAAGTTTTTGGTACTAGTCGTCTTCCTGGTGCAGTGGCTCTCATGCTTGCCTTTATTACCCAAGGTGCAGGTTCAAACCCAGCTAAGGAGTAATGGATTTGGACATAAAAATCTTTAGCATGGCTTCCTTCCCATTATTTGCATGTAAAAGAACCCCATACCTTGAAACAGAGGGTCTGTGGGCAAAATTCTGCCATTTTCATATCCACAAGTAATGATTTTCTCCTATGATGCCATATATGGCTGACAAATTGATTCATCATCACCATGGCACATAGTGGTGAAATCATAAACCGGATGGTTGGTATCTAATGTTGAGCAGTTGGCAGTGAAGCCATTCACTCTCTTGCATTCCAGTATTTTGATGTTATATTATCATGTTGACTAAAGTTGGGAGAGGAGTAGATGGTTTTCATCATATCTTCTTTAAGTGTACAGAAAGGACACAGAGGAGATCTCACAATACCAATCCTGAATAAATCTTTATTGAGACAGTTGCTACAGAGGATTTTCTTGGTAATGTAGTGATTCTGGTCGTGTTATTATATAAATTTATAAATTTTCCCGTGATTTTCCTTTTGTTTGTAATACATTATCTTCTTTAATTTTGTTATTGTATTTTGATATAATATTCTTTTGATAGAGTAATAACTTATTGGATCAGATGAATTTGATAAACCAGAAATGTTATTTGATCAAGAAAACTCTGCTAAATATATCTATGCTCCAAATAGGAGTTAGAGCAGATAACTATAAATTTTTTGGTACTACATAATACATTGGTCATTGCAGTCACTGAAGAGCAAATCATGCCCACTCCTCCTAACTCAGCCACACCCACCTCAACCACAACTTCCTCATCCTGCCTGTTAAGTGGTTAAGCCCTATAAAGGGTAGGTACTGAATAACACTCTGCCTACATCAGAGCCTACCATCATGTCATTTTCCTTCATATCAGTCCCTGATGATGGAGGTTATGTCAGTTTTTGAAAGTTCAGAAATATCGCCATCGTTCACCTCACTGATAGTTTAAGGATGTCTCTATACTTTAATTTGAGTATTTTGAACCTTATTTGGAATGTTTATCATCTCCTGAAAACCGATATGGAAGATAAGTAGTTAATTGTTATGAAAAAATTGTTAAAAGCAGGCAGGAGAATAAAGATTAGCATTGTGAGAAAGAGAGACAGTTTGATATTTCCCTACAATGAAAATGCTGCAATGACAACATTTTTTATACTTTTAGAGATGTAGTGTCTTTATGTAATTGACTTGTTTCCTGTAGAATCAGATTAGAGATATTAGTTATTTTTGGATAACAAAATATTCAGAACACAACAAAAAGACTAAGGTATAAATAATTGGAATAACATTGAGATATATTAATAATAGCAGATAAAAACATAAATTATAATTGTGTATTTAAATTATGGAAGTGTAGAAGTATAGCAGTATGGGAATACAGGAAAAAATATTTTTACAAGTTTTGCACACCTTTTAGTTGCTGGAATATCACCTCGTTCCACTGCAAGAAGATACTTCTTTTCATCAGTAGATAGTTGAGTTCTAATCTTTGGCTTGGTGCAATCTGCCACTTCTTGATTTCCAATACTGACTTGTCTCTGTAACTAATAGTAAGTGATCCATAAAATTTTAAAAATTAACTGATGAGCTCTTTAAGCAAAAGTTTCCAAAATAATGTTACACTACACAACTTAGAAAACATCAGTATCACCAGTGGAATACTACTGTAAAGCACTATTTCATAGATAAAAGATTCAGAACACCTTGCAAAAACAAATTTTAATATGTGAATATAGATGAGATTTCTTAAAGATACTTTAACTAGGATTAATTTATTTTTATCATTTGATTTTATACAAATTGTTTATAAAATGGATCCTGATACATAACCCTCCCCCTTTTATATTTTTCTGACTATGCTAATGCCAGTGTTCCCCTTGAGTTTGGCTTTAGGCAAACATTGAGACATTATGTACATTTTAAACCTTATTTGCAAAGGAATTATAATATAGAAGATTTTTGAGTTGGGTTTGTAACACTTAAGTATCACTTACGTATAATTTTTCCAGACTGATTTCAAAGCCATGTGGGCACCATTGTGGATGGTTTCCAACTACTTATAATATACTTTAGCAGTTAAAATACTGCTTATTCCACCTGTAGCAAAATAGTGCTACAAAGCTGAATTTTCAAAATGCCTCAATTTTCTATTAAAATTAACTGGATATTTGAAATGGTTTGTATACTAACTTTTGGCTTAGAGCCTCTTCTGGATGATTTTTGGTCACCATGAGTGTTATAGTGTGTTGTAGAAGTGGCAGTCTCTTCCTTATCATTTTCTGGAAATGAGAGAAGATTTATTATTATCTACCTTAGCAGCACAAGTTTGAATCTTACATAGAATGTGACTGAAGATGTGTTTTAACAAACTAGCTTTTACTTGTTTGCCAAAATGTTTGAAACTTGTTATATTTTATAATTTTATACATACAATGATGACATTCAAAACGTATTCAGGACATACATATACACCCAATAAATTTATCATTGAATTATAAAAATCTGATGTGTTCCATTCACATGACTTTCTCTACATCTCTGCAACAAATTATTCTATTTACTTCATCTAATCGAGAAAAAATTAGCGGAAATAATCTTAATACTTGCTTCCTTGTTAGTAGAAGCGAAATAAGGGGGTACCATAGGTTAAAGTGATAGTCAAAAGCTGGTTGCTATGTAACTGAAGTTCCTTTGTTTGTATGGATACGAGTTCACAAAGTCCTGTATGAGAAAAGTAAAAGTTTTTTATAGCTGAAACCAAAAACAAGGAATATCTCAAAAACAATTAACTCCACGAAAAAAATGTATATAGCATATATTGTGTGTTTTAAGGTGCTCTACATTTCTTGTGTGGTAAGTTTTTGTCCATCTCTTACGGTTTAGCAGTTATGCAAAATTCCGTAAAATTGACCCAGAATAAAGTAGTCTTCAGAGGTATTCCCAGAAAATTCAAAATATACATTTATTTGTCAGGTAAATATCTTTAATATATGATATTTTAATCAAAATCGTTAGAGCCATTTTTTAGAAAATCAAGATTTTCTAAAAATGTTCCATGTAAAGGGCAGTTTGGGGTGGGGGGATGTTTCTCAAAATCTTTGTGTCGCATCCCTGGAAGATACTAAACTTAAATACCAAGTTTGGTATTTTACCGACTTTTCGTTTTTGAGCTATCATGTTCACAGGCACACGGACATACACACACACACATGGACCTTTTTCTGAAAATATTTTTTTTTGATACAGGGGTCTCTAAAACATATATTTCCAGTGAAATCTCGTATCAAATTGTTTGGTGGAGTGCAATACCTTCTCTATACATTATGTACATAGTACGTACAGAGAAAGTCAAAATTGGTCAAATTTATAACTTAATTGTTTCCTTAATTGTTTGTTTATCCATCAAAAGAACAAAGGAATTCATGGTTTCTTCAACTTAAAACTAAGTGTGATACAATCAGTAGTGGCTTATGAGTATACATTTTACCTTTTAGATGTTCAAAAAACTTTAAGAGTTAGATGGTGCTGAAAATGAGAAATAATATCTGTCCCACATAATAATTATGATTATGAAAAATCAATACAGCTACAACAATGATGATAATAATTATTACAACAACAACAGTAATAATAATAATAATAAAGTAATAATAATAATAATAATGATGATGATGATGGTGACCATATTAATATTAATGATGATAATGATGATAATAATAATAATAATAATAATAATAATAATAATAGCAACAATAACAATAACAACAATAATGTAACAAAAATGTAATAACAACAATGATGATGATGATGATAATAATAATAATAATAATAATAATAATAATAATAATAATAATAATAATAATAACAGCAACAATAACGATAACAATAATAATGTAACAAAACTGTAATAATAACAACAATGGTAATAATAATAACAACAACAATAATGTAAAAAAAACTATCTTTTCACTCCAAAATCAGCTCTTTATTTCTTCCAAAACTGATTACAATTTGAATCTGCTCACAAATAACTGTCTTTCTTCTTTTTGTAACAATTCTGTGATATAGTTGAAAAGTTCATGGTGGCAGCTACTATGCTACGAATTTCCTATCGATACTCAACTGCTCGCTATGCACTCCCTGTTGAAACTATACTCTGGGCAGGGTTTTGTTGCCATTTTTATACCAGTTGGCACGTGACTGAAATTTCCAGAAGCCGTCATACGTGCAAAACACTGCAGGTGTTCACAAACTCACTCAGGTGTAACAATGTTGGTTTCAATGTCAAAGAATCTTCTGTCAGATCACATGTCCACTTGCTAAAGGTGTAACAATGACAGCTGCAATGTCAAAAGAACCTGTTGTCAACACAGATGTCCCTATTAACAATGACTTACGAAATAAGCCATACACACATTCAGCCATTCAGGGCTGTAGTGTTTAATGCCTGTTTTTACTACTTGTGGCACTGTAGGCAATGACACTGGTGATACATGGAATGAAGTTGGAGCACCATTGGAATGCCATGGCATGGGAAGCCGGAGAATCTGGAGAAAACTCTCCCAGGCGCCGTTTTGCCCACCACAAATCTCACATATGATCACTTGGGATCGTACCCAGGTCATCTAGATGAGAGGCAAGTGGTCTAACCACTCGGCCATGGCATGGCCTAGGACAGCCTCTGGTTGCAGTAGATGATATCACTTATTCACCACAAGTTACAGTCTTCATCCTGTCACTCAATATCTGCATGCATTGACATGCCATCTCATGCATGTCGTGAAGCTGGTCTATGAGATTCTCCAACTAGTGGACTACTGGCTGTTCTGTCCCAGGAGGATTTCCAAACAGATTGCATGGTAGACGGAGCTCCCTGCCAAATACCAAACTGGCTGATATCAACCTGGTGATGTTATGGGTTGAAGAATACTGGGCCAGCAAGAAAAATGCCACCCTCACATCCCAGTCTCTCTGGTGATTGGCCACAACCTTCCTCAAATGTTCTAGAGTCTTGATGTACCGCTCTACCACACTGTCTGACTGTGGGTGGAGAGGTGTTGTGTGCATTTTGTGCACTCCATTACACTCCAGTGTCTCTCTCATTTGGTTAGCTTCAAAGTTGGTGTCCCTGATCATTGTACAGCTCTGACAGTACCCCATAGCAATAAAGCAGTTCTTCTATGAGACAGTTCACAATGGTCTTGGCCTACTGTTTAGGGATGGCGTGCACCTCTGGCTGGGCTACATTCAAAAGGTTATCCCAGGTTATCCTGCTGCATACAACACCAGCTTCTGATCTGTGTGCTGTCGCACATACATGAACTTGGCAGCAACACCTCCAGCATCTGCTTGTAGTCTCTGCCAGTAGTAAGGTTGTCGGAGCTTGTTGATAATTAGGTTGATTCCCAAATGTCCTTCCAGAGTCCCCGCATGTATTTCCCTCCAGGACTTCCGGGACCTTACTCCATGAGAGAATAGGCCACACTCACTGGGTCTTCCCATCAGGTGACCCCATACCCAGAACAGTACTTCTTTCTTGGTCTTTAGTGTGACCCATTGGGCCCACTGGGTGCGATGTGTTCCCAGCTCAGCCTCCACTTCTCTCAGGAATGGCCCAAGTCAGCGCCCGCCAGCTACTCTATCCTCAGACCTCCACTATCCCATCCAGCTGCAGGCACACCGAAATTACACAGTCAGCTGCGACACCTTGGTGCTATGGCCCTACTCTCTGGACAAGGCATCTGCATTACTATGGCTCCTTCTTTTTCTATGTTCTGCTGTGAACTTGTACTCTTGGAGTCTGGCCCTCCAGGTTCTTGAAGCTCGAGCTCATCAGCCAGGTGCGGAGTGGCGGTTCTTGAGTGGAATGGCCGATCGTACAGTACTTGTGAAAGTGCTCCAACTTCTTTACTACTGCCAGGAACTCTCTCCGGGTAGTGCAGTAGTTCTTTTCTGCCTTGGACAGCATCTTGCTGTAGTAGTCTATTACCCGCTCCTGGACATTCTGAACAAGGGCTAGAATCAGCGGCGGCTGCTGTATAGGAGCACAAGAGCATGTGAACCTCCAATATTTCTTAATGGATCTTCTTTTTCTCTTTCAGGAAACATTTAATAAAATGCGCTATCCGGTGCCACTTGTTTAAATATGCCGCGCTCTGCTCTTCAGATTGAACACAACCGAGAACCCGAGTATGTGGCAACAACGCTTGTAGCACAGGCCTCGTGTCCTAGCGTATAACTAACGTTTAGCAGCTTGCGCGGCCAACAAAACTGCTCGGAATTTTATAGCCAGAAATGAGCACAGTGCGACCGTGCACATTAACACCTCCAAGGTTCTGTTTATCAGCGGGAGGTGCTGCTATCTTTGAGATTTAGTTGCAACTATCCGGAAGTGCAACTGAAGTCTTTGTGAGACGCGCTAATTTTCTTAGTAATTTGCATTTTATGCGAGAGTTAAGCTTAAGAGAGAGTTAAGCAGTTCAAAACAGAAAACAACCTCAACGAAGAAACATTTCTGCAACTAACCGAGCTACTGAAGATTGTTATCACTACGACCATGAATACATCAGAATCAGAAATATGCTTTTCCACAATAAAAAGAACCGACTTTCAGCACTGGCAATGCTTGATATTGAGAACAAACTGGTCAACAGCATAAAACACTTTAATCACCGAGTGTTAGAAAAGTTTACACATTTGAAAAACCGGCGCGTGGAATTTCTATACAAATAAAGTTGGTGTTAATTACGTAATTCAAACAATGTAAATATTATTCACTGTAAATACCATTCTTCACATGAACTGCATCAAAGGACTTCACCCCTTCATCACCTCATATTGCTGTTAACTCTCTGAGAAATTCAACATCTTTACAATACTGGATGGGTGATGATTTGTGTAACAAATTTATAATTCTTGTTATTAGGCACTATCATTGTTTCTAATATTACTGGATTTGATGTTGCGGCGACAGCGGTAGCAGTAGCGGCAGCGGCTGCGGTGGTGGTAAATTGCTGATTTTGTGAACACCTATATTTTTAATCCACGAGCCGCCACTGGCTAGAATGCCTCCAATGCCGGTATTGCTAGCGCCAGTGTCCACAAAGTCATATCAGGTTGTGGAAATCCGCGCACTGCATAGCGATGACTTAGGTACCTAAAACCTCTCTAACCTCTTTTGACCACGAATAAGGCCCGTGCTCTTCCATCAGACGAGTGAGAGGTTTGGCGATGTTGGAGAAATTGGTGAACCGGTGGAAGTAGCTGCATAGCCCAGGAAACTTCGCAGCTCTCGTTGGTCTTTCGGGGGAGGTCAATTTCTCACTGCTTGTGCCTTCTTTGGGTCCGTGGCCATGACAGATGGTGAGACTATGTGGCTCAAATAGTTCATCTTCTTGCATTACAGTTGGCACTTCTTTGCATTCAACCTCAGGTTACCTGCCTGCAGCCTTTGCAGTAAATTAATCAAGTACTCGAGATGGTCTTCAAAGGTGTGGCCTATGACGATTGTCATCCAGATATAGCAGGCAAGCATCGTATGTCAACTCTCTCATCACTGATTCCATGAGGCGCTGGAAGGTAGCAGGCGCATTGTCTGATACCCAAAGGCATTACCGTAAATTTCCAAAGCTCTGGCCAGTCCAGAAAGTGGTCTTCTGCTTATCTCTGGGATGTAGGACCACTTGCTGGTATTCCAATTTCAAGTTCAAATCGAGAACTACTGGCCAACAGGAAGAGTGTCCAGGGGTTAATCGGGGTAAGGGGAAACATTCAGCTTCCTAAAGCTCACCGTTCTCCTTCACCAAGGAAGCTCCAAGGGCTGCCGAACTCTTCAATGATTTCCCTAGATCTCATGTCCTCCAGCAACTCATGTACCTCCTCCTGCTTTGCCAGAGCAACAAGTCTTGGTGATTGCCGGATTAGTCGGGCGACTCCGGTATTCTCGATCAGTACGGCCATAAACCCATTCCTTCGCTGAACCGATTGGTATCGGTTAAGTAAACGCTAGTTCCTCTCTAGGTGTGAAGCGGTCAGGTGGTCACCCGTCCCTTTCAGCAAGGGTTTCAGCTAGGGCCCCAGATCCTGCCGCGTTGCTGGCTGGTCGGATCTGTCGCACGGGTATACACTCACTGCTGGCTCGCAGTTCCCTAATTCCATCCCGGTCTCGATATCCTGGTTATTGTCTAATGGTTTCAGCAGCCTCACGGGCTCTTCCTGCTGACAAGGCAACAATGCCCGGGTAACGTATAATTCGCTCAATTGTATTTTCTGGTCCAATACTAGGTTGCTGGCCCTCCAGTTGTGTTCTGACCACCACTTCTTATGTTGCAGGCACAACTACATCGTTCCTCAGGATCACTTTGTAGATCCCCGGATGTTCGAGGAGGTCCGGAGCAACAACTCGCATCGGCCCAGTCGCAGTTCCGGCAGATGATGCAGGCCGTCACTTGGTGGTTCCTAGGGCATCCAATATGACATCCCCAGCCATCCTCGCGACAAATACACACAGGCTCACATTGCTTCGCCCCAATGTCATCTCCAGTAGGATATCCTTTCCCAAAATTTAGTAATACCTATTGGATGTTCGTTGCAAGTCCTTCGTCTCCTCAGGTATGATTACAGTCACAGCTGCACCTGTGTCTTTTAGCAGGTATTTTGCTTAAATTAGGTGATTATGGATTATTACGGGTATTTGAATATTTAATAGGAATTGATATGTTAATTAACGTATTTTGATTAATTAAACATTCTAATAACGCTTTAGTTGCTCTACATTGTACCCAGCCGTCTGCGACGAGGCTGTCATCCACTATTCTGTCCTAGGCACGTAGCGCCACTCGAGGGGATGGTGAAGACAATGGTCGGACTAGTGTGGACAGTTCTTCACTAGGTAACCCGACTCGCTACACCCCAGCACACACCACTGATAGGTCGTCGTCATTTCTGGATTGTCTCTCTGCCGCTGTCGCAGCGAATACCCCTCGTCTTTAAAGTCGGCGCAGCTATTGCCTTGACCGCCTCCTCCTCCTTATTGCTGCCGTTAACGCCTTGTGGATGCTCTTCTAGTCGCGGAGCATAAGGCGCTGTCGTACCTCGGTGTCACGCATCCCATCGACAAAGGATTAGGTGATTTCCGGGGACACATAACTAGGTGGTAGGTTCATCATGGCTTTGCTCACCAGCTGTTCAATCACCGGGACGAACTCCTGCGTTTTCTTTCCTGGCTGTTGCAGCCTCAATTTAAGTTGACAGCAGTAGGCTGCAGCCAGGCGATGGTTCCCGAAGCGGTTTTCGAAGACCTTCCATTTCTTCGGACATTCCCGACGTCGCATATCGCATTCTGCAGATATTTCTGCCGCTCGTCCCTGGAGGCTTGCTAATAGTTGTGCGCATCCTCTTCTGCTAACCATCGTTGTGGTAACAGAGGCGCACGATGGTGGAAGACTTCGATCTTGGGTGGCTTGAGGCGTGCAGATGTTTTTCCCTTCTTTTTGGCCCGACTTTCAAGTGTTCAGCTTTCCTTCTAGATTCTTTTCCATCATCGCGTCCAGTTTTTTTTTTTTTTTTTTTTTTTTTTTTTTTTTTTTTTTTTTTTTTTTTTTTGGCGCTTCCGTCAAACCTTCCCTTCAGGGCATTAAGTTGTTTTTTCGTGGTCTTTCATTGTTCCAACAAACCCTTCCAATGCGTCAACACATTCTTCGAGGCGCTCCAGAGCGTTAACGCGTTGGTCAAGGTTCTTTACTCTTTTGGTGAGTTCTTCATGTTTAATACCGGCCAGTTGTTCGTCAATCTTCTTCGATACCTCAGTCTTTTCCTTCTTCGCCTACCATCGCGCAGTTCATTCGGTTCTCATATTCTCCATTCCGGATTTCATCCTCTTTTCAGTCATTCTCGCCATTCCTAATTTAATGTCATCGATCCTGTTTTCATGTTCTTTATTCCCGCTGAGTAAATTTTTCACCTCTTCCCGCTCCTGACACAAAAACTCTATTTTAAAAATCCAACAAACAATAGGCAGAGTCAAACTAAAAAAATTCAGCTCCATAGCGGGGATTTGAAGCACGTATCTCCCGATCTAGCCTGTTGCTCTAACCATTGAGCTACCGTGACCACATGCCAGCACAGCATTAAATCTTCCAACTGACTCGCATGTTTTCCAGTAAACCACAAGGTGATCTGAAATTATTTGCAGATGATTTACCCCAATGGCTATTTACAACCTGTTCCGTAGTTACAGCTACTGCACTAGATGCTAGAGACCAGTTCACGTGTCAGGCTTAAGGTTCACTTTATCCCAGGACGCTTTTAAGCCACAAAACCTCACGTCAGAGCCTTCCACCATCCATTCTATATCACATGTTTCTCCACCTCCCAACACATCAACACTCCTTACCAGTACTTCAGTCTCCCATCGCTCAACTGCTTGTGACTAACTGCTAGAATTTCAAGCCTCCATCCACACAATCATTGCCGACTCTCAGACATTGACCGAGCGACTGCACTTCCTTCACTTATCTACCAACATTCGACTATGCGCCATTGAGAACGCCACACTGGTTAAACTCCAGATCCATTATGTCAGCTACCACACACTTCAGTAGCCTTTGTTCCTCAGTACAACAGCTCACCTCGCTGGATTACAGTGACACTCTGTACTCCATAAAACGGAAGCTCTGCTAACACAATAGAACCAACTTCACAGTGACACCGTGAGTGGTTAGACCACTCGCCTCTCACCTAGATGGCCCGGGTTCGATCCTAAGTGATCGCATGTGAGCTTTGTGGTGGAAAGCGGCGCAGGGACAGGTTTTCTCGGGTTTTCGGTTTCCCCCGCCATCGCATTCCACCGGTGCTCGATCTTCATTTCACATATCACCAGTGTCATAGCCTGCGGTGCTACAAGTAGTAAAAGCGGGCGTTAAATACTATCAAAAAAAAAAAAAAAAAACAGTGACACCAGAAACTCCTGCGCCACCTATCGTCAGTATTTCAACTACCACAAGGATCACCAATCATCGCCGCCGACCTCCAACAGTTCGCCTGCCGCACATTGCCACAACACGCATTTGGCCATGCTAAAGACGCCAAGCATCTAATGATCCAAATCAATGGCTGCAATGGCTAAAAGAAATAGATGAAGAGGAAGAAAATATGGAAGAAGTGATAGTGATGGAGAAAACAATGCTCCTGAACCTGCCTTGAAACATTTTTCTAAGTCAGAACAAGAGTTTTCTGATGTCGAAAATGGTGCTATAAGTAGAGAAACAACCGATGATTTCTACTGGGAAAAATATGTGATCAACTGCACGGCCCAGAGCACATAACCTAACCCCAAAAGGCCCTCCGGAGTCTAGACATACTGCTATTGAAGCTAAAACATCAATCGAATGCCTGATTTTATTAATGAAGACATGTAGTAACCAAATATACTAACATCGATATATGGAAGAGAGAACAAAATTATTCAAGAAAAAGGGATATATGTCATACAACTGAGATAAACATTAGGCAGTAATAAGGCTCTTGCATTTTATTGGTACCTACTCGTCGTAGCTGCAAACTAAATGTGATACAAATGTGGGACAGTTCTTAGGGTGGAGGAGCGTTGAAGCTTGCTACTTGTCAATGAGAAAAATACAGATTTAGATTTCTGCTGCGTTGCCTCAGCTTTGATGAAGTAACAAGTAGAACATGCGAAAGAGCATTGTTAAGCTAAAATGGTAGAAATATCACTGGTGACAATTGGTTCCGTAGTGTAGCATTAGCACACAAGAGTGTACGGCGATCATTCATTCAGAAGCCGAAGCAATTGCTGAAAATCTTAACTGCTAATACTCGTAGTTAAATTAGAGGAATGAATACTAAAAATAAATATGCTACTCGTAATGGTTTAAATTGAAAGAACAGTTATAGAAATAAGTATACCTAATTTTAATATAATGGAAGCACGTCTGGCCAAGCGACCACTAAAGGGATCAGTGGTTGTCCTGCTGTAACAATAGAGCGAATTGACACAATAACCGGGCAAACGAGGCCTTTGTCTGTTTCCTTGCGAAACTTCTCGGACATTCTTGACCTCTAGCTCTTAATTCCTATAATTGGAACTTTCGGAGCACGGCTGCGGATTATATGAGGAGCCGACAAGTGCCGGTATGGAGTGAATTGAAATGAGTAAAAAGTCAATTTGGTGAGTGACACTTGCTAAAACAATAACTGAACGCAGTGATCACTTATTTGTGTGCCGAAAGAGTAAAGTTCTGTATTACGTGGAGTGCCCTAGTGACAAAGTGAATTTAATAGAAACTGTGTTCTCATTTGTTACCTGCCACATATTGAAACAGTGCTTGCTGTATTCTGCAGCGGTTCTCACGTCCGCCTTGGTATATAAGTCATCGCAGTTGGAGACCTTGAATGCGTAGCGGCGAACTGGTAAACAGAGACTTTTGAACGCGAGACGTCTCGATTTTTCTAGAACTGCCGGTTTCTATAAGCTTCCAGAAAGTTCTGTGACGTAATTTTTGCTGTAAAAGGAGGAAGAATTGTAAGCTGGTTGTTGTGAGTTCTACTGAGTCTGGAATGTTAGCGCGCAATGGTGCTCGAGTCATGGATGGCGTGCAGCCATCAACTTTCTAAATGTTGAGTGAATCATTTGCAGCAGTGAATTATATAATTTATTTCTAACTAATTGCTTAGTCAATAAAGGTATTTGTTACAATACAAAAGTCAGTGAAGGGATGGATGGGTGGGCGGACGGACGAACAGGCGTCGCCCTCCGTGGTGTAATGGTTACTATGCTAGCTTCATATATCCCTGGTCGCAGGTTCAAGCCCGGCGTAGACGATGGATTTTTTCGGGTGTAAAAATCCTTAGCGTGGCTTCACGCGGAAAGGAAGTAAAGCCGTTGTCCCGTGTAGTAAATTTACGATACATAAAAGAACCTCAATCCTGATAAAGATGCCTCTGAGCAAAACTATGTGATCTTCAGTATCGAATGGGACGCTAAGAACGTCCATAAATAAAACTCAATTTCCATTTCGGACGGAGGGCGGACGGATGGATGTTATACACTCCTAACTTTGCACAGATTTCGACCTAACCTGGCACAATTTTAACACAAGTTGCAAATAGTTGTCTCGCCCAGAATTCCAAATCCGTCCCATGATCAAGTATTTAATTTTATGTGATGACTATTAAAAGCTAACAAGATATATCGAACTTTGCCACATAAGAAAGAGGAGTTAATGTACTATTCATTATACCCTCTCTGGCATTCATCGTGGAGTACATAAGAAAACTCTGCAATTGCTTATTTCGCAAATTAACAAAATTATAAATGTATTATATCTATAAGATTGTAATAACAGCAGCATTGTTTAAAACTGGAGGCAATCAAATTATTTATTTATTTTAATTTTTTTTATTTTATTTGTATAGTCCCCGATATATTTAACTTATGTGGTCATATCGGGGGCTTTAACTTGTAAACAATTCATATATTCACTGTAGATTATTACCATTAGGTTAATAGTTTTGTAGCATTAAATACACCCACACACGCGCGCGCATATCACACATTCACTCTTTCATGCATACTTCCAGACTCTGTAGGGGATAGGGAATAATTCTGGTTAAAGAAAAAATTCCGGCGCGGGAATCGAACACGGGACCTTCCGGTGAGAAGTCAGCTCGCTGACTACTCTGCCATGGAGGCAGTGTCTTTTAAATTTGTATTAATACATGATATTGCATTTTGTTTTGAAGTTCTTTGTTTTCCATGCTTCTTCTTTGGAGATGACAAGTGAAACATGAAAGTAAACAGATTGTACAAACTGTTTCAAAATAAATTTGTTACGTGATAAGTAACATTGAAACATTAAAACAATTACGAATTGGTAACGTCGATTTTTCTTCACGTAATTGGAGACTGGAGGAACTAACCAAGGCGCTTCATATGCTACTCGAAATGAAGTTGATACGGTAAATGTTTAGGTAATTATTTACAAGTTGGGCCGCTAACTCTCTCCGCTGCGACTTATACCAGTTTTGCACTCTAACGGGACCGGAGTGGTTAGAGGGGGATTAGGGGTGGGGAGATGGTTTAAAAAACTAATGTTGCTACCTGTTTATACATATATATACACTAACCTAAACGGATTGGAACCTAACCTCGCGCTAAATTTGAAATCCACAGGCTTTGAAATTGTCATCATAAATACAAAGTCAATCAATCGCACTTAGTTTCATTCGATTTTAGAGTGGCCGAAGTTCTGCATAATAAAATTCACTGAACAGCCGTATCTGCGTGAAACATACTTGTCATATTATTATCAGCACAGCGTCTAGCGACATATGCCAGTGTTGCATTCCACAACACTGTTCGCCTGCCGCCGACAATGAAACTCAGGTTTTAGGCACTTTAGTGTGTAGTATTATTATATATTTACATTGCAAAAGTACTACAAGACTTCTTTATTTATATTCTACTTCAGCATAGTTCATAAATATTCACAAAAAAGGATCGCTACGCGCACGTAATAAATTAGCGTTTAACTTAATTACGGAGCTTTTCCGATAAAAAAAAATTGGTGAAAACGTAACAAGTATAAACCAAACTTACAGCCAAACCACAATTTGTTTAATTTCTAGAGGGGTCGAAGTTCTCTATAATAACCAATGTTTATGTTACCTCCATATTGATTTGACAAATCATAAATTTGGTTATTGTATTCCAATCAAAAATTCAATGTCGAGATTTCAGTCTATAGTTTATCGGTTTATACCCACACCATTATCAGACGCATATGATGCAACCAAGCTCTGGCTAACTTCTTTTTTACTTTCACTAGCACGTATGTACAAAATTCGATCCCGAGTTTTCACCGGAAATACAAGTTTTAGGATCCTCTGAATCAAAAAAAAAAAAAAATAGAAAAAAGTCCGTGTGTGTAGATAATATAACTCAAAAACTGAAAGTCAGATAAAATTTTTCTCAAAAATGGCTATGTTTAAGATATTTTTATGATAAACGAAATGAGTATATATACTGCATTTACTAGGTATAACCTCTGAAGATGACTTATACCATTTGTATAACTGGTAAAGTGTAAGATGGTGACAGAAACCACAGAATTTATGTCATACATTTTAAAATGCATTTGTAGAGTTAACCATGTCTGAAATATTCAGTATTATTGGTTTCAATTTTAAGTTTTCTCAAACGGAAAGACATATTTCTTTTTGCCTCTCTTTTGACTTCGGCAAACAAAGAGTTTCATACAGGAGGGACTTTTAAAAGATTTGACTATTGTTTTAGCCTAGTGCATTCCTTCATTTCCCTTCTACTTACAAAGAAGCAAGTTAAAAGACCAATTCTGCTAATGTTTATCTCCATTAACAATTGGCAGATAAAGAATAATCTTTTGTAAGTGAAAAATTTTTGTCTGTGAAAAAGCTAGAGAAAAGTCATGTAAATGGAACACATCGGATTTTTTTTCACATGAGAAATTATATATGCATTTTTATTCAGCATTTAATGAGTTATCCTAAACAATTAAATTTAATAATGATAATAATAATAATAATAATAATAATAATAATAATAATAATAATAATAATTGGAAAGGTAGAGTCAGACTGAAAAATTCAATGTCATAGACGGGATTTGAACCACGGGTCTCCCGATCTAGCCGATTGCTCTGCCATTGAGCTACCATGTCAACTTACTGGCATAGCATTAAATTTTTCAACTGACTCACATGCTTCCAGTTAAACCACAAGGTGTTCTCAAGTTATTTTGTGATGACAACCCCAATGGCGACTTACACTGGTGTAGTAGCCCTCCGTGGTGTAATGGTTACCATGCTAACTTTATATACCCAAGGTCGCGGGTTCAAACCCGGCTGAGGACGATGGATTTTTTCGGGTGTAAAAATCCTTAGCATGGCTTCCTTCGGAAGGGAAGTAAAGCCGTTGGTACCGTATCGTAGATTTACGGCACGTAAAAGAACCTCAAGCCTGATAGAGAGGCCTCTGAGAATGGGACGCTGAGAACGTCTAAAGAGCGTCTATAAATAAAACTCTATTTACATTTACACTGTTGTAAGTACTTTAAGTCCCAGGATTCATAGTATTGGATTGTTTTTTTTTTTTTTTTTTTTGTTTTTTTTTGTTTTTTTTTTTTTTTCACACAAGCCGTATGTAGGCTATGGCATTGAATTTTTCAGTCTGACTCTACCTATCCAACTCCTGTCCTACAATACCAATTGACCATAATATTGGCTATACTATGAATCCTGGGACTTACGTACACATACAGACACACACACGCACGCGCGCACACACACACGACCTATATAAACATAGATAAACAAACATTTTAATATCATTCACTCATCTAAGTCATAGTACTATCGTGCAACGCTGAAAATTTCAAGTAACATCAAATGTTTTATTAAAGTTTCTGTGAGAGAAGATAATAGAAAAGTATGTACTTTTTTCTGGACGTAAATTCACCTTTGAGTCAATGTTAAACTACATCCCTAGCAAACAACTTGTAATTACCTCCTAGTCAAAGCCGACAACTCTATGGGTTCATATTTCTTTTGTTTTTGTAGTGTTTAACGCCCGCTTTTACTACCGGTGGCAGGGCAGGCGATGACACTAATGATACATGGAATGAAGATGGAGCACATATGGAATGCGATGGCGGGGGAAACCGGAGAAAACCCACCCCTGCGCAGCTTTGTCCATCACAAAACTCGCATGCGGTCGCTTAGTATCCAACCCGGGCCGAACGGGGTTCATTCCACCGACTTAAAGAGGCACGGGAGCAAACATTTTATTTGTTCTTCCTCGTAATAATAACATGTTAATGAACACGAATTTTCTGTAGAATTAATCCAGGAAAAAACATTATAGAACAGACTGTAGCCACTGTACACTGACAATCGTTTGTCATCTTCTGCAACAATGAACGTGTAAACCTATATGGTTGAATTTTAGAATAACCCAACAGACAGTGCTGAACCATAAGCAGTTGATAAGATATTGAACTGTCTGCAAAGTTGATAAATTAAATATTCGGCCAAACAATTGTGAACCCAACGCCCATATTTATTATTTAGCTTTATAAATACAGTATGTATTTTTACCTTGCTGTATGACTACCTAAAAATCGAATATAACAAAGAAAAATCTTAATCTTTGCTATCTATCACAAATAAATCAAGAAATGCTTAAGATGCATCTGATCCAATGTAAAAAATGTGCATGAACCTATGTTTTAGATATTTATAATTAAGCTACAAAAAGGCTTGAACCAAATACAGAATCTGCAATAGAAAATGGTGCCTCAATATACTCATACAGACACATTTCTGCATTATATTTAAGAGCAACGAGTTATAACTACAAACATACTTTTACATACCTGTGTTGTGGTACAATGAATTACTGTTATGCATCTCGTTTTTACATCTGACTCACTACGAGTTAGCAAAGTGTGTATCTAAAATCTAGTCAATAATGTTCTTTCCTCTTTTACTATTTGAATTCGCAACGGTGTGCATTTATTTCCCATAAGGGCGGTGTCATCTGGGGCACTTCGTTTAATTAACTTGTACCAAAACGGTAGCATGCTATGTTTTTTCAATCCCATGCCGAATCCCCGCCCTTTCCATGTCCTTTGGGGACTAGAAGCTGCAGTACGGGAACACCGCCCCTGTGCTGTTTTATATTTAGTGTAAATTTATTTCTGTTGTATTATTTAGTTTTTTACGTGTTATGTTATAGATATAGGTACACCGGTTAAGTTCCGTTTTAAACTACTGAAATATATGTTTTTCTTGGGCCAATTTTAAAGTTTGTGAAATGGCAAAGTTATGCTGATAATCATAGTACCTATCCATAAAAAAAACTGAACTTCCGTTTTTAAACTACTTTTATTTATTTTTTGTGAGCGTGTGTTTCATTTATATAGCCCCCGTTTAACTGCTATGGTCAGAGTAAGTTATTGATATTAGGTAATCATTTTAGTACATTAAACACACACATTCACTCTCACACTTCTAGACTCTGTTAGGGATAGGAATTAATTCTGGTTAAAGAAAAATTTCCCACCCCAGCCGGGAATTGAACCCGGGTGAGAAGTCATCTCGTTGACCACTCGACCACAGAGATTAAACGACTTATTTGAAATAAATTTGGACATGTTATCTGAAGAAAATTGCGAGAATCAACAGGGAAAATAGCTGAATGCAGCAGGAATCTCGAAGAATCGACAAGGGTAAAACATTTGTTTTCCAAAGCCTTGGAATCTGATGGTAATTTGTACCAAGATCAGACCCAGTATTTTGAAAATATAACAATTTGTGCTTCTGGTAAAGCTCACCTTAATAGTTAAGCATATTTTCGGCCGAAAACTAACTTACTACATCCCTCCCCCTTCCTGCTCGCTTACCTTCTTCCTGCCTGCCTGCTTTCCTTCCTTCCACACTGCTATTTTAAGTTAAAAATTCTAAATACAAAAACCCAGAGGGGATCTTAAGGTATACAACCTTAATGCACGCATACATTATGGGATCCCGCAAGTCTACGGTGCCTGTGTCTAGTATCCGTACACGTGTCTTAGAATTGTTAAATTACAATGACCGAAATTAAATTACCTATTATTTATGAACGCACTTAAACTGCTGTGGTTCTCAGCGGTCCATTCTATATTAGGCGTGAAAGATTGCCTAATTTTTACTCAAATACCTCTTTATCAGGCTTGCTGTTCTTTTACTTGCCGTAAATCTACGGACACGGGACCAACGGCTCTATTTCCCTTCCGAAGGAGGCCATGCTGAGGATTTTTACTCCCGAAAAATAAATCCATCGCTCTCGCGAGTTTGATCCCGGGTCTTTGGCCGAATCTATATCTACATACAACGATGGAAGTAAATGCACCGCTGGTGTTTAATGTGTCTTTGTTTATGGAACCGAACCGTATACCTTCAGCACATCCATTTATAATACACAGCTGTACGCAATATACCGAGCCATTCTCTGTATGTTCGCTGTGGAAATTTGCGTGACTGCCTTAATATGAGCGATTTCCTTCAGGGCGTTTGTGAGTTGTACAACTGCCATTCTATTGTGCAGCGAATTCAAGAGGCTCTACACATTTTACTCGCTTCCGGCGTTACTGTGGAATGAGCATGGGTTCCTGGTCGTGTTGGCTTTCTGGGGGAACGAACTGGCGTATTTGGCAGCAATGACGGCAAAAATAGAATCCAGTACTGCTAGTTCTTGTGTAAGACCAGAAGACTTTAGGCTTGTCGTGCGGAGAGCGGTACTTTTGTGCTGGCATGAAAAGTGGTCAACTCTCCGCGGAAACCAGCTTGCATAGTGAAGGACCTTTTAATAAATTGGGTCACGTCCTCTCGTCTATCTCGACGCATGGAAGTGATATTTGCTCGATTGCATATTGACCACTGCAATTCTACTCATAGTTACCCTCCTTTTTTTTTTTTAAATAGTTCCGGAGTCCGGTCGGGACTCCGGCACTGTATACCCTACTTTTATTTACCTAAATTGTTTACTTTGCTGTTTTCTTCTTTTGCACACACACACAACACCCTTGCCCAAGGTGGGACTCGAACCCACGATCCCCTGCACTACAAAGCACCAAAGCGAGACGCCTTGGCGAGCGCAGCCATGAGGACCGGCTCTTAAGAGGGAATCTGCTCGTATCTGTCCGTTATGAATAGACGATTTGTCGGCGTTGCAAGCTTGTGTTCATCTAGCCCATTTCGAGAATCTCTGCAACTGCCGGTCATCTTGCAGAGGGTCTGGCGGACGATAAGATAAAGTTTCTAAATGGTTATCAAGGTACCTTTTCAAATTAGGATTTTGTTAAATTTATATCTTTTTTGAGATAGTTCTCTCAATTTTTCTATCTCTGGCGTTTACTATGATCAATTTTATATAATTGCATTTTATATCTAACTTTCGCTTTTATTTATATTTATGATTTATTTTTATATTACTCTTTATCTCTTACTTTTGCCATGACTTGTTCATAAGGGCACTAATGCCTAATAGTTGAGAGCCCTTAAGCACCAATCATCATCATCATCGTCGTCGCCGTCGTCGACATCATCATACAAGCTGAGACATTCATCCAAAGATTGCCCATATGCAGAAATATGAAAAAGAAAGAAAAAACAAAGCACGATTGCGTAAACCAGGGAAAGAAAATCGTTCTGAGAATCTAACACATTTACAAGTTTTGAGACTACCCTGCAAGGAAAAGCCATTCTAACAATAAACAATAGAATGAGAAAAAATAACTGGGCATAACAAAATTACATATAAGCAAATAGCAAAGAATATAAGTACCTACCTATAATGATGAATAGTTAGCATATGGACTCTAAAATATTAATAATAATAGAATAATTTCTAAGAGTATAATGAGCAATACAAACAGGAAGTAAAATGAGAGAAAAAATGTGTACATATGAACTTGATAGCCATTTCAATTTAAACATTATAAAATTTGATGTGTACATACAACAAAATCAATCTAGAAATTTTATGGAAGGGTATTCTTAACTAGAGATTTAGAAAGTGACGACCGTACTACATAAGATTCCACTACAGGAAAAAGCTGTATGAACACTGTCAAGGAATACAGTCGCCATAATGTGCATGCATATAACACCAAAGTAATCACTGACATGGATCCTGAGAACTGACACAAAAAAATAACGAGAAAAGAAGGGAATAGAAGGAAAGAAAAGGAGAAATAGAATAAGAAGAAATGTAAGGGAGAACAGAGGAAAATACTTTTCCTTTTCAATAATCAAGGAACTGAGGTAAAATTCTTGAAGAGACCAAAACTTGGCTCCCGTCCAACAAGGATGTGAGTTCCATTTACACAAGCCTGCCCAGAAGGAATGCACAAAGCATGCACTGTGGTTTGTATGTGAGATTACAGTCTTCAGTTCATGTAGGTAAGAATTCTAATTAACAATATACATGAATACGAAAGTGAGTAGACAAACTGGAAGACAACTTATGAGTAATGCCACATTCTGTATCACTTACAGGATTTTTTCTCAGAAGGATCAAATCGCATATTCGGAACTTGACATTCAGAATTAAATGTTGTACATGCTTAAGCATTTTTTCAACTGTTACAAGGTCTCTGCCACTTCAATTGCATGACATCCGATATCTCCTTATCCGGCAATAAATCCATAAGATGCCACAAATTGCATAGTGGGTAGGTAGGGGAAAATGGAACATTATCCAAATGACATTTTTTGTGTGCCTTATAAATAGCCGTGTTAATGCAAAACTGAAAATAGGATAAATGTATTTCCCATGATCATGAAAATGAAATGCAATCAAAATAGATTTAAAATTCCGATCAATGTGTTCCGCTAAAGATAGCTGCGGATAATACGGAGATTTGTGGATAAAATTACTACCGCGTTCAAACAGAAAAGAATGAAAAATACGTGCTCGAAATTAGATAATCAGAAACTAAAAAATCAGGAGTACCAAAACAACCAAAAATAGATGACAACAACAAATGCAAGTTGTTGCTATATCTCGATCTGGGGTCACGAAATTGCCTGATTGAGGTTCCATGTACAGAGTATATGATGTGATGGAGGAGGCGTGGTCTCTAATGCCTGTTTTGAAACAAGTTGCACTATTCAGCATCACTCCTGTCTGGTCTCATTCAGTTCCTGCTAGTAGATAAACCAGTGAACACTAAAAGAGAGCATAGACTGAAAAATGTAAAAAAAATACGAAAGGGTAGGCATTTAACACTGTACAAACTTGTGGATGATTCAAACATATGAGTGACAGGAGGGGAGCCTTTTCTTTTGATATAGTAAAGATGCATCTTGTAATTCACTGCAATGAATTCTGAGTGAGTTTGATTGATTTAATGTTTTATGTCTTTTCAAAGCTCTGCACATTGTTATCCTGAATTTTTTATATCAAGCTTAATACTTTTATTTGCAAAAGTACAAGGTATTTTTATTTATTGATCATATTATGAAATACTTGTTTTATTGTGTTACTTTATGAATTTGAATGATGCATATGTCAATACATGTAATGTGCTACTTTTGGAGCAAATTATACCTTAACATGTACATGATTACACTACAAACCCCTCCCCACTGACTGCTCTGTGTATCTGTAATTGGTGATGTGGTGAAGTTATGAACCTCGTGCCTCTTCCTTCAGATTCTCTGCCCTAGTTAAAATAGGTGATCTTTTGCCTCTTTGTCTTGCTGCCGTCATGAGTGTAATTTTCAATCACTTCTGCTTATTTGAGCCTCGCGTTTGGGAAGCCAATATGCAGTACACTGGGCGCCAAGTATGCAATGGTATGTATGGGTGCATCAGTATTTAATATTTTGGGAGTAAAGTATGCACATATCTTTAATCAAAGTTCTGTCATTACCTCAGCTGTTTCCTTGAGGATATCGGCAAGCACTTTAGGGTTTGACTCCTCGGGGCATAGGAAGGATTAAAAGGTACAGATACTAGTTATATGACAGTCACAAAATATCTAGTTCAGGTTCCTGTTTACTTCCTGTTTAAAATTACACTGATGACAAGTATCTTATCACTCACATAATTGTTACATAGTCCTGGAGTCTACAATATGGTAATGCACGGAGCACATTCTAACAAGACAAATATTCACTTAAGGCACACAGAATTTTAATGCACACAATCCATTGTCTTTCCGCAGCACTAACTCTCGTGGACCTTGCGTACATAAATTCAGAGCACAGTGACCAAAACAAAGGAAAAATACTCTCTTATATGCAGACATGGTGCAGGAACAATCTCACACCTTATTGGCTATAAGTTTGCATCAAAATCACAAGATCCAAGCATCTATCTACCACATGACCTTATTTTCCTTGGATAAACAATGACAAATCCTGTGCTTTCATTTTACCTGGAAAGAACAAGAAAAACACTTGTGCCTCTACTGCACGCACAAAATATAAAAGAAGTATGCCCGTTTGGAGTCCTTCTTATAACAAAGTTCCCTCGCCTAAGAAAAGAGGGTGAAATATCGAAGAACAACTTTCTCTCTGACTGCAATGAATGAGTTATGTACAACATAGATGTTGGTTTTATTAAAATCATTATTCCATGTGTTTCGTGTCATGTAGTTATAGCTCAGCTGAAAGATAATTGCAACGTACTTTGCAATATTTAATCCTTATTTTGTCATACTGGGTTAATACAGTCATAGAAATCTTCAAAGTGAGTGACATTAAAATAGTGACCATAGCAGTATGCATCTATGACTATGGCCAATTTAGTTTTCATACTCCCTACTAATTGAACCTGAGAAGATACTGGCCTTGAGAAGTGTACATTTACTTTCTTGAAAGACATTAGAGCTCGGACCTCTGTTGCTTAAA
The DNA here is from genome assembly GCA_030762935.1 of Hymenopus coronatus. NCBI lineage: Eukaryota > Metazoa > Arthropoda > Insecta > Mantodea > Hymenopodidae > Hymenopus > Hymenopus coronatus. The sequence goes on along the minus strand of CM060881.1, from coordinate 88,020,758 downwards.
ACTTTTTCTTTTGGCAAATTATTATTGAAGCAAAGCACTTTAATTAACAAAACAAATTTATTGAATTAAGTTTCACACAAATACCTGATTGTCAGGTATGTACAGACACAAAATTGTTATTTGTACACAGGTTTATACATTCTTATAAAAATTGTGAAAAAATATTTACAAATTTAGTACAGAGAACATGTACTATTTGTATTCTATATAAATGAAGAAATTCAATACTCACTCTAGCATAAAACCACAACTCAGGATTCCTCACTAAGTACCTCACGCATGCTACACATTACAGTGTATCAAAGAAATAAAAATAAAAATAATTTCATTTATTTGTTTGTAGTCCCCGTGCAAGTGCAATAATAGCCACACTAGTTGCACTGATAATAAACAATGTCTTCAACATAGAAAACTTGCTGTTTCCACTGTCAGGATCATTGGAGCAAATTGCAGAAGAAAGACTTGCTAAAGTCAAAGTATGAAATCTTTGTTTCACTACATCTTTTTCAGCTGCCAGAGCCTTCTGTAACTTCAGAATATTTGGAGTTGCAGACAAAGGTTTCTTGCAGCACTCTGAGTGATCTTTGGATTCAGCAGTTGGCACATCTGAAAACAATTTAATGACATGATAGTAAGAACAAAAAAAGGCAACTGCTGTGTTTGGTTCTGATTTAAGTTAAATAAACCAGAAACAGAAATCATGAACAATTATTAGAACAAAAGTTATATTACAACAAGTTATTATACCAGTTTCTTAAAACTGCAAAAACATATGGTTGAATAATAGCTACTGCAAATTTTAAGGTTTAAATCTATGAGGTCTAACCTGCCCACTGAAAATTGTTTGTGCAGTTTGTGCAGTAGCAATATGCACTCTGGCTTTACCAACCCATAAACACGGTTAATGTGAAGTAAACATTAATAACAATAACAAATCAGAACTTATAGAGAAAGGCCAACATTTCACTCTAATTTACAACTGTATAGAGTTACAGAGGAACACTTAAAAAAAAAATTAATTTAAATGGTTTTTAGATTATGTCATCTCAAAATAACTTGAAAGCACTTTGTGATTTACCAGGAAACATGCGAGTCAGTTGAGGAATTTAGTGTCATACCGAGACTAGAGCTAGAGACCGGGAGATCCATGTTTCAAATCCTGGCTATGGGATTGAATTTTTCAGTGTGGCATAATTTGCTGATCCTTTAACTACAATATTTCCTTTTCCAAGTTACCTTAATTGCATAACTATGATTAAGACCCAGGGGATGGAGGAGGCACCTCAAATTTTGACCCAGTGTGGATCTTTTGTATTTATCACACCCAGGAGGAATAAATGAGGTGAAGGGAACTGCAGGAAGTTTTAGGCCTCATGGAGCATGGCCAACAGAGAAATGCAAAGGTTCTAATAACTCCAAGCTTATTGTCCCAGTCTCACTGGCAGGCTGCTCAAAAAGGCTGCCATTTGGCAGAATCTTGAAAAACTTTCCAATGAGAAAGCATCTGTGCCATCTGTCCAACAATGTCTAACTCCAAAATATGAAAGGGAGAGGCAAAATGAGGGAAAGGAAAGTTGGGTAGAAATCACCCCAGCATTTACCTTGCCAACCAGGAAAAACCCATGGTCAGAGTACCCGTCCCAAGAAATAGAACTCAAGACTTCCTAAATGCAAGCCTCACACATTACCATGCAGCCCTAATATCTGGTTCCACTAGAACTGTAACCATTTTTTCTTTCACTGAATTGATATAAATCTCAGGAAATGAAGGTTAATGAATAAATGTATATCATAAGAGTAACAAAGAACAGACTTGGGTGTTGAGATCAGATGCAAATAATGTGAGTGGGCCAGCAAAATTTTAATGGGTGAGGGGAAAATAAAATGACTTGTCTTCTTAAAACATGTTGTACTTGATGATGATGATGATGATGGTGGTGGTGGTAGTGGTAGTCTACTTTGAAGTGATACACTATGAAGCTCAGTTAATAGTAATGCACTATGAGTCTTCAAGAAAATTGTTACTTACACAGCAAATTCTATGATATCAGTTCTGCTATGTAAGTGACCATTTTGATGCAGCTTTGACTCATAATGCATTAGTATGTTATACTTACATTAGTTTTGTTTGTTTCTTATTATTATAAAACAGAAAATATTATACTGCAACATTTAAATAAACCTAATTTTGCTTTATGGTTTAGCTGCTCTAGTTTAATAATTATGTACAAAAAATGTGAGAAATATCTGCAGATGTTCATAAGTGAATAAAAAGCCCTTAATGCCATTCACTCATATTTAAATACTGAATCAAACTGACTGAAGGTAATGGATATAATATTCACTCCTAAATAATATTTCACTATAGCTGTAATGATAAATCTTTTACTTTAAGCATTGAAGCTATGTTTTTGCAAACAATAAATTATAAAAGCAATCAAGATTTTAGAAGCAGTGCTGAATTTGGAATCTAGATAATATTACTCTCTCAAAAATGTTTGCAATTTTGGATGTTAGGGTGATTGGCCTGTAGTTATTAATATCACTTTTTTTTCTTAACTAGAAATTCTTTTGATTAAAATTTTGTCAGCAATTACTATTTTAAAGTATAAACAACTATCTTATTAGCAAAGTAAACCCATAATAGCACTTAAAAGATGTTTTTATCATTTTAAAGTTTAATTTTTCTATCTTCAATAAAAAAATGGGCCATTTATGGCAGAAAATTTCATTCACAGAAAAAGTTGTTTAAAGCAACAATGGTGAAAACAGTGTAAATTTACAAAGAAAGCAACCACATGGCTTAGGCTCATAGAAGCTTATATATTTAATGGTAATAACAATCTGAAGATAAAAAATTATTCTAACAGATGGATGTATTTAAAATCTCAGTATTGTGTCTATTGCCACATTCGCAAGAATTTTAGCAGCATATGTAATAATAATTATTCAAATAGATTCCTTCCTAGTATGTAGGACTTACATCCCCCAGGTCTTACAGGTCAGATGTCTGTTGAAGAGCAGACTTTGGATCACAGAAAATCCAGGAGGAGTGATCAAACTGACTCCTAGAAAAAATGAGACTGAGGAAGAGGATGACATAAAATGGCATGAAATGGATGAAAGGGAAGGTGATTATGGAGGAGGTGGTAGAATGAAAGGCAAGGGAAACTAAAGAACCCAAAAAAACCTGCCTTTATCTACCACAAATCTCATATACGATTCTTGGGATTAAACCCAGGTTGCCTTGATGCAAGTAGTCTAACCATTCTGCCACAGCATCACCCACTACATGCTATTAATAAATTCTAACTAGATTCCATTCCTGTTTGCTCTTAATTAGTAACATTCCCAGTAAAGGGTCAATAAGTAAGTATAAGTATAAGTTTATTTCATCCAGTAAGACTTACATTAAGTATAGGACACGTCAAAAATTATATGTACAAATAGTTGGATAAATTTCACCTATGAATGACATTAAAAGTTTTAATTTAATTTTTTAATATTTAAATGTCAATAACTTATATGTCTGGCACTTTTTAAACATTTAGAAGACACACACTTAAGAAACAAGAAAAGCTTTTCACTCATAAAAGGTCTCTGAAATCCAAATTCAAAATATGGGACTGTATTATACATTTAAATAAAAGCAGATATCAACATCCTGTTATATCAAATACTTTTTTAGTATGTCTGACATGGCTGAAGCAACTTAATTTCTAAATATAGGCTTTATAATCCATTCAAACACTCGCTAGTTTAGTTTGAATATTACAGAACTGTTCAGTTAGTGAAAACCAAGATTTCACCAGAAGCTTGGTATGAATGTCTTTGGCTAGCACTAGGATGAGTTTAAGTTATTAATCAACTAAAAGCATATAGGAGAGGGAATAACTTGTCACTAGAAGAGGAACAGACTGACTGACAACACAGAACGAAACTGCTGCTATGTATATATCAATGGATAATTAAATAATTTTGCATGATGTACTCAAGACATCAAAACTTCGTCCTTACTCATATTCAATTCTTTTTCAACTCACTTTTGTTTTGCTAAACTTACCAAAATTAATCTGATGGCTGCAGTAGTAGAAATTATGTTCATCTTTTGGTTTATTCATGGCTAAAAGCTGGATACCATGTACTACTTGGTTTCCAAAATCAATATCAGACATGTCTGTATACCAATTGCTACAGATCTTGGAAACTCCCTGCAACAATGTGATTTTTGTTGATGAATAGAAGCTTGAAAACAGAAATGTGCTGTCAACACACATAATGAGTTGGAAAGTTAAAGCACATCATCATTTGATTTATTGATGTTTGGGGGAATTTAGTAACAGTGACGGTCAAATTATATGTTTTATTAATTTGTTGAGTTGGTATTTAACACTACGTCAGTTACATTGTTATTATGAGGGACTAGTTTCGAAAGCCTATGCTTTCATTTTCAACCTCACGGGCCCAACTGCTGGCTGCATTTGCTTGTACTATCTTCTCTGGTGGCGAAATGATAAACTTCTTAACTAAGCTGTCTACTGGCAGGATTTCAAAGTTTATTAGTCGATCTTTATTTTTCCACATGAGGATGTTTTCCCAGATTGTGAGTTCATTGTGGCCTGACATGGTTTTAAGCAATTTTGGATTTGGATCTAGATTGTGGTTTTCTTTCCAAAAGTGAAATGCTACTGCCGATTTGTCTTTTTGTTTCAATTTTAGGTTTCTAAAGTGCTCTTTGGATCTGATTTTTAAACTTCTTTTGGTTTGTCCTATGTAGAATTTTTCACAATTTGTGCATTTAATTTGATATATTCCTGACCTATTTTCTGGTGGAATTTCATCTTTTATTTTTGAATTCAGTAATTTTATGACAGAAAATCTGTTTATTGGAGCCAGGGTGATGTCTTGTTCTTTGAAGATTTTTTTGAATTTTCTAAATGCTCGGGGGTGGTAAGTGAACTTTTTGAATGTGTTGATGTTTTTCCTGCTGTTAGGGTAGTTATATCTTTTACGGTTTTTTTCTGCTTTGCTTTGTTTAGTTTCTTGTACACAAGGTTCTTGCTGTATCCATTTTGTTCTGCTGTTTGAATTATGGTTTTTAACTCTTTGTTGAATTCGATTGTGCTCATAGGTACATTTACTAATCTATGTGTGAGGCTATTTATTATTGCATGTTTGTGTGGTAATGGGTTGTAGCTTTCATTTTTAATCTAATTTTCTGATTGAGTTGGTTTTCTGTAGATTCCATTGTGTCGTTTCTGATGATTCTTAGGTCTAAGAATAGGAGTTCTCCATTGGTTTCTGTTTCCATTGTGAATTTTATTGTTTTTTCCTGTATGTTTAATAATTTTATGGCATCATCTAAATGTCTACTTGGTACTATTGCAAATATGTCATCAACATAGCGGTACCACACTTTGAAAATCCATGGGAATGCTTTCTTCATGTGCGTTTCGAATTTGCTCATAAATAAATTTGCCAAAAATGGAGATAGAGGGTTGCCCATAGAGAGTCCTGATTTTTGCCTGTAATATTTACTATTGAAGGTGAAGTAGTTTTGTTCAATGCACAAACTTGTTAGCTGTATGTAATCTTCTACTTCTGCAGGTTCTATTTCTGCTGTATTTAGCCAGTTTTTTAATAGGTCTTGCAGTTTTTGTGTTGGGATGCTAGGGTACAGTGCTGTAACATCAAATGAAACTAAGGTGTCTTCTGTGTCTATTTTTAGATCTTTGATTTTTTCAACTAATTCCAAAGAGTTTGCTAGATTGGAACTTTCAAATTTTGGAAACGAATCAAATTTATTCAATACCCATTTTGCTAATTTATATGTTGGAAAATCAATACTACTGGTGATTGGTCTCATTGTTTTTCCTGTTTTGTGAATTTTTGTAGGCCATAAATTCTGGGTAATGTTGGATTGTCTACTTTTATTTTACATGATTCTGCTTTTTTGATGATTTTACTTTCTTTTACTGCTTTGTTTAATGTCTGTATGCAAGAGTTTAGTGGGTTGGTTTCCACTGTGATGTATTGGTCATCCTGTAATACATTTTCCATTCTGTTTATGTATTCTGTTTTGTCCAAAATTACCATGTTGTTCCCTTTATCTGCTTTAGTGTATATGACTGGTTTGTCTTTTAGTGATTTTAATATTTGGCTATTGCATTTGGATTTCTTTTCATTTTTAATCTGATCAACTATTTTTGAACATTTACTTTTTATTATAATTTTATCTTCTTCCTTTAAGTTTTTTGTGGCGATTTGGATGTCTGCAATATAATCCTCTACTTGATTTGAGTAGTCAATATACGTTTTTAACCCTTGGTTCAGAAAGTTTAACTCTTTTTTGGTGAAATTTTGATTTGATAAGTTTACTACATTATCTGTGATTTTACTTTGTTGTGGTATTAGGTTATGTTTTGGTTTAGTTGGTGGTTTTTCTTTCTTTGTTTTCAAACATAATTTATCTAGTTTCCTTTTTAGTTTTATTGTTTTGTTTTTCATTTTTCTGTTCAGAATTTCGTAAAGGTTGCTTTCCATGTTTTCCCATATTATGTTTCCTAAATTTCTTATTAGTTTTAGGTGCAGTGAATATAGTTTTAGTTCTACATCATTTTTATTTTTGTAATGTGCTTGTTTTTTTCCAGTTCTAGTACTTTTTTCTCTCCATTTTTTGTTGTTTACTGTTGTGATCGAATTTTACTACCCTTCTCACGAAAATTGGTACTACTTTTTTAAAAATGCACAAATTAAGGAACCTAATATCGGCGGATATTTTTCTTCTTTTTTCCTGTAATTTAGTGAAGAGCTTAATTTCTGATCTGTTTGCTATTAAAGATTGGTTGGGTCCTACCTTGTGTGTATCCATGTTCCTTTCTGCTCTCTCCACGTATTTGTTTACGTATCCGTTTTATTCCTCAAAACTTGTAGGCCTTAATTGGTTGATTGATGTTTGGAGGAATTTAGTAACAGTGACGGTCAAATTATATGTTTTATTAATTTGTTGAGTTGGTTATTTAACACTATGTCACTTACATTGTTATTATGAGGGACTAGTTTCGAAAGCCTATGCTTTCATTTTCAACCTCACGGGTCCAACTGCCATTGCTGGCTGCATTTGCTTGTACTCTCTTCTCTGGTGGTGAAATGATGAACTTCTTAACTAAGCTGTCTACTGGCGGGATTTCAAAGTTTATTAGTCGATCTTTGTTTTTCCATATGAGGTTGTTTTCCCAGATTGTGAGTTCATTGTGGCCTGACATGGTTTTAAGCAATTTTGGATTTGGATCTAGATTGTGGTTTTCTTTCCAAAAGTGAAATGCTACTGCCGATTTGTCTTCTTGTTTCAATTTTAGGTTTCTAAAGTGCTCTTTGGATCTGATTTTTAAACTTCTTTTGGTTTGTCCTATGTAGAACTTTTCACAATTTGTGCATTTAATTTGATATATTCCTGACCTATTTTCTGGTGGAATTTCATCTTTTATTTTTGAATTCAGTAATTTTATGATAGAAAATCTGTTTATTGGAGCCAGGGTGATGTCTTGTTCTTTGAAAATTTTTTTGAATTTTCTAAATGCTCGGGGGTGGTAAGTGCATTTTTTGAATGTGTTGATATTGTTTTTTCCTGCTGTTAGGGTAGTTATTTCTTTTATGGTTTTTCCCGTTTTGCTTTGTTTAGTTTCTTGTACACAAGGTTCTTGCTGTATCCATTTTGTTCTGCTGTTTGAATTATGGTTTTTAACTCTTTGTTGAATTCGGTTGTGCTCATAGGTACATTTACTAATCTATGTATGAGGCTATTTATTATTGCATGTTTGTGTGGTAATGGGTTGTAGCTTTCATTTTTAATGTAATTTTCTGATTGAATTGGTTTTCTGTAGATTCCAAAGTTTACTTTTGTGTTGTTTCTGATGATTCTTAGGTCTAAGAATAGGAGTTCTCCATTGGTTTCTGTTTCCATTGTGAATTTTATTTTTTTTTACTGTATGTTTAATAATTTTATGGCATCATCTAAATGTCTACTTGGTACTATTGCAAATATGTCGTCAACATAGCGGTACCACACTTTGAAAATCCATAATAACAATGTAAGTGATGTAGTGTTAAAAAACCAACTCAACAAATTAATAAAACATCATCATTTATTTTTAAAATGCCTGGTATATGTTTTTGGGTACTTTTTTTTACACATCTTCAGCAGTTTCACCTCTATATTTCATTCCCTGTGGAGGTGGTGATTGTCTATGGTGGTGGAATCTGTTGATGACACAGTGAACTTTTAGAGGCAGCTTGGTGGCAGAAAATCAAGGGCCAGATATTTCAAAAATAAGTGATGAAGTGCTTCAACTTTCCAACATGTTAATAAATTTTATTTTTGTTTCCTGTGGTTGTAAATTTTAGGAGGGGCAAGGCATCACTCATTTTTTTTAGTCAAAGATGTTCTGTTAATTATGCAATGATATTATTAGCACTTATAAGAGAGAACACAAATAAATTATTAAGGAAAACTAAATATAAGGGAGCATCCTGGAAGAGAAAAACATCTGATAAATTTGTATACATTTGTCAGGATTGACTGCAAATTTATTTTTTGCTTCATGTAAAATGATGAAAACATTGCTTACATCCTCCTGCCCTAATGTAAGCAAATTACAGAATCCATTTATGAGGCAATTCAAGTTGCTATTCTTCTGGTACAGAAAAAGGAACTAAGAATATAAAAATCTGTTGAACTTAAATACAGTGAAGCAATTCATAAAAACACTTGAAGAAAGGTAGTATCAACTTATATACCCTTGATAGCTTTGCTCACCAATTTATTTGGCTAAACTTTGATAAGGTATGAAAATATGAAATTCAAGACAAAAATGCATCAGAAAGACCATAACACTATCAAACATGCAGAAAAGACTGCTGACCTATGAGAATTTACATACCCAGGTCTATTTCACACCTTCAAAAAAATTTAAAAAATCACAGTATCACCCAGTTACCTCCAACAAGTACAGCATTAAAAAAATATGACTCCAATTTAGACATGATATTAGATATTTAAAAAGTGACATGGATTAATTTTTAAGTTAGAAGCTGTTTTACAAGCTGCATTAAACTACAAATAGATGGAATAATTATCCCTGAAACTGAGTATGCAAATTTTCTAATCAATACACACCTAAACTGGAACCCAGACCTAAGTTATATCATAAACAACTGAATAAAGAAATCTATAAATGTATAATTTTGAAGCTGTTTACAGTGAAGGCATAATCAGTTAAATTAATTAAAGTGGTATTGTTAACACACACTTCACTTACTTTTAATGAGTAGGACAATTGTTTTGCGGACCGTTGCCCGCATCCTCAGGCACGGTCCGCGAAATAAATGTCCTACTCATTAAAAGTAAGTGAAGTGTGTGTTAACAATACCACTTTAATTAATTCAAAGAAATCCATATTATGAGGCAGATTAGGAAAACAATGGATGATGTTACAGTTACTATACATTTATATACTCACACGAAAATATGGGGTAACACTGTGAGAGAATATCAGAGCAGTGGAAATGAAAAAAAAATTACAATAATATCAAATGTAGATAGAAGAACACAGTTGCAGGAATACATTTAAAGGTTTAAATATCCTAATGGTCCCTGTCCCATGCATATGTGTATGTATGATATATATGGATGAGAGTGTAAAACATATTTTACAAGATCTAAATGTATCCAAAAATAGTAGTATACATAAAATATATTTTGAAGAACAATGAAGACTATTACAGAATAGCACTTAGAGGGACATTAATTATTAGGAACTTTGGAAATATGGAAAAAGAAGAACATAACAGATTACCAAAAGAAATAAAAGAAATTGGTAATACTAAAGCTGCTATAAACACAATTAAAAATTACTTAAGAGAGAATGCATATTATAGCATGGAAGAATTCAAATATAAAAGTTTTGTAAATTATATACATACAGATTAAATTTTCACATGTCCTTTTTTTATATTTTAAAGGATGAATAAAATGACTAATTTAAAAATCTTGTTAAATCATGAAAATCTGATTCCATTCCTCAAGAGAACAGTCCAGAATCTACCAGATCCAAGATAAAAATTGCATGAAGGTATCCATCAGGAAAACTAAAACGAACAGATGTAGCTGCTTCAAGGAACATTGACATGGCATCAAATTTAAGACTGATAAAGCAGCAGATGCTTTATTTTGTGGACCCAAAATCATTATATAGGAACTAATAACAAATTTCTGAGGCCAGCCCAAGAATCTAAAGAACTTGAAATATAACAGAAGATTTGTACAAGGTGTATATAAATGAATATCGCGGTTTTAACTCTTTATAATATTTATTACATTCAACTTACAGTTATGAATGATATGTCAAATGAAAAAGCAACTCAAACAGTTTTACCAAGAAGCTTATAAATGTTCAATGTCACACGGCACACATCAAGTCTATAGCCGAGATCTTCCAAACGTTGATAAGTGTGTATTCATTAATTGTAGCAACAGCTGCTTCAATCCAGTTTCTTAATTCAGGGAGGCCAGCTGGTAGCGGAGGCACGTACACACGATCCTTGATGAAGCCCCAAAGGTAAAAATTGCATGGCATTAGGTCAGGAGAACGTAGAGGCTGCATAGAACTGAAGACAACACGATCCATAGAATCGTCATGAAACAACATGTCATTTGCAAATTTGGCACGTAATCCGCAGTCTGTCGGCTTTAGAGCCTGTAATAACTGTAAACGGTAAGGACGTAGCTGTAAGCATTTTCTTACAACTTTCCAAACAGTCGACAAGGAACTTGTAATTCACGACTAGCCTTCCGGACTGATTTCTTTGGGCTACGAGTGAACGACTCTCTCACTCGCTCAACAGTCTCTTCACTTACTCCTGGTTGTCCCGTGCTCTTCCCTTTACAAAGGCAGCCGGTATCTTCAAACTGATTATACTATCTACGAATGTGTTTATCACTAGGAGGATCACAACCGAACTTACTACGGAATGTACGTTGCACAGTAACTACACATTCAGTCTTTGCAAACTGCAAAACACAAAACGCTTTCTGTTTACTAGTCGCTATCTTTGCTACTACCGCTGTCTAGCGGATTGCAGCAGAAACATTGCAAGCACATGCGCACTTGTGCCAACAAACAAAACTGTTTGAGTTGCTTTTTCATTTGACATATCATTTATAACTGTAAGTTAAATGTAATAAATATTATAAAGAGTTAAAACCCCGATATTCATTTATATACGCCCTGTATAAAGAAATTGCATCATGAACTTTGAGAACCCCATAGGATTCCAAGCAGCTATATAAAAAAAAGAAAAAAATAAATAAATAAATAATAATAATAGTAATAGTAATACCAACAGCAAAACCACCGCAACTACTACTCCAGCAGCCAACTAGTAGCTGATGTTCTGCTAACATTGTCAACAGCTGAGTGAAACCATCAAGTGTGTTTGACTTCACCATTCTTTATTTGATTTTTTTACTGAGAATGCTTTGCAATAAGATCAGCAAAGAATCCCATAAACCAATATTTATTCCATTAAAGGTCTCTTTATATATCAGCCATTTTGCAATTCCATCACACCATATAAGCTTATTAGGCTGCTTTTAATGGTAATTTGTTGATCAATTTGCAAGTTTTCCACTATGCACATGTATGGTGACGAGGGATCACATTGCCCATAAAATGAAATCACATTTATAGAAGTGAAAATCACAGAATTTAGCACAGGGATCTTTTACATACAAGTGCACACTACACAGTTTTGCTTACCTTCCAAAGGAAGCCATTTTAAGGACTCTTACTTCCAAAATAACCCATCAGCCACCTGCCAGGTTTGAACTTGTAACCTTGCATATTAGAGGCTAACATGGCTGCATTATAGAGAGTGACTATTTTAAAAATAATCTATATCACTATTCTACAAGACTGAATTTCATAACTACAACATAGGCATAAATTAAATTATCTGAAGTATAGATAAACACTTATTTCAAACACCTGTTTTTCAATGGCATTAATATGTAGCTAGACATGTTTCATAGACTAAGAACATGTATCCACAACTGGCCTTTATTATACTCATCACCACCACCATCACCATTGTTGGCCTGGGTAGCTAGGTTGGTTAAGTGCTTGCCTTCTGATTTCAAGGTTGTGGGTTCAAACCATTCCAAACTGATGGTTTTTAAGTATGCTTAAAAGCAACAGCTCCAGATCAGTAAATTTATTGGCATGTAAAAGAACTCCTGCATGACAAAATTCCACCTCACTGGCATGCTGATATGATCCTGGCAATTGACAATGCCGTTAACAAAACATATAATAATAACAACCATCACCTCCACCATTTTTGTGTAAGCTGACAGTGGAGTGCCCATATTATGTAAGTTGCTCTGCTAGTTACTTGACATCAACATCATTACGGCATGTTGCTTCAACTATTTTGTGTGCAGATATATCATTTTCTGTTATGTAGATATATATTGTCGTGAGATTAAGAATAAAATGACTTTTATTTAATGACATTCCTGATGTTTATTTAATGGAACAAATTCAACAACCTAGTTACAACCAATGAAATCTTTTATGCAAGTTTAAAGTAATACAAAACTATAAAAATACTGAATAATATATCCTGCCACATATCGTATTTATCCGAATACAAGATAATGTTTTTTTTCCAAAATATTAATGTTCAGAATTGGGGGTCATCTTGCATTCGTGATATTGTTTCTGAATGCCACAGGTTTCAAACTTTGCGGGTACAGCAGCGGAAAAGCCTGGGGGAAATGGTATACATTACCACTAATGTTGCAACATATATGATAGATTTTGAGCATTTCATTTCATACTGAAAATTAGCTGTTAAGGAGCCTATGAGCATTCTCATTGGTAAAAAAATGATTACTCTCCGAGACTAAAATAAAATTATAGGACTTCCTTTCACATCGGTGATTGCACATCATTGTTTTTTTAAGTCAACAGTCAAGCAGAAAGAGAGAGATTCCCCACCTCAGGCTGCACATATTCTGCAATGTGAATTTACATGCAAATTAGAACTAGATAAAATGTTTTACAATATATTAAGTATGTTATCTTAACAGAAAATAGTATCCATAAATAATTGTTGTTACAGCTATGCTACCGCCACCACCACCATCGTCACATACCATTGCATACATTCCGTCCCTACCGTCCTAAACATGAATTTACCTGTAAATTCAAATTAAGTAAAATATTTTATGATATATTAAGTATGTTGTCTTAACAGAATATAGCATCCATAAATAATCGTTGTTACAGCTAGCTGCCACGACTGCCACCATCACGTTCAATAATTGCATATACCATACATTTCATTCTCCCTTCTCTGTCTTCCGCTCGCAATGTGAATTTCTGTGCAAATTCAAATTAGGTTAAAACATTTACAATGGTTATATTAAGTATTATGTGTAAATACAAAATCATATCCATTGTCGTCCTTACAGTTACTCCACCACTACATACCATCGCAACTATACCATATACATTTCCATACTCCCCTCTCTGACAACTGCTTAAAACGTGAATTTCTGCGCAAATACAAATTAAGTAGGTACAATATATAAATGATTAAGGGACTTAATCAGCTAAAGCATCCATTAGTTTGTTCAAAATATACGGAAAACCTTTAAATTTCATTTAAAAATTCTTCTTTTTATATACTTATGTCTTCAAAATATGTTTTATGTAGATGATATGCTAAATTCCAAAATTAAGTTCTGAAAAATGGGGGTCTTCTCGCATTCGAGGCCATCTTGTATTTGGATAAATGCATATATTGTACTAGGTTTTGTACAATACCTTTCTTCGAAGACTGAGGTCTTTCGAAAGTTTTACTATAGTAAGATGGGGGCTAAAACCCTTTTTTGGTAAGGGATAGTTATTTTCCTTAAATGCTGCTTCCAAATCCAGAGCCAATTCCTGCACTTTCTGCAACACTGTTCCTTCCTTTATGCCTGCAAATAAAACCTGTGAGGGAAACGATAAAAAACAGTTAATATAACATTATCCGGTCACTAAATTCATGGTAACAAACAAAAAAAGGCTTTATAAAAAATTTAGTTATATTCAAGAAAAACAAAATTTTCACAGGTTTACAATGAAAAAACTTCCCTGGTGGCTTACAAAAGTTACTTTTCTTACATTTCATATTATACGCTATATAGATTTCTATCAACAAAGCAAACTCAAATCAAAATACTGGAGCACAAAAGAGTGAATAGCTTCATTGTCATTTACCAGGCATTAGATATCAACCAAGCAACTTTTCATATTATCTCTGTATTAACTTTCTTACCTAATTGGACAGGTAGAGTTAGACTGAAAATGCTAGCCAGGATTTTAACCATGCATCTCCCGGTCTTTAGCCAGTTGCTCTACCATTGAGCTACCATGGCACTAAATTTCTCGTGAGATCTGTGGTTCAAATCCCAGCTATGGCATTGAATTTTTCAGTCTGACTCTACCTATCCAACTCCTGTACTGCACATGACTTGTGTGAAAAACGCAATTAAATTAAAACCAATTGACCATAATAGTTGGCTATATTATGAAGCCCAGGAGTACTTACAACATTGTAAGTTGCCATTGGCATATGTCATCTCAAAATAATATGAGATTACCTTACGGTTTAATGCGAAACATGTGTCAGTTGAGAAATTTGGCTATGCCGACATGTTAGTAGCTCAGCAACTGGCTAGAGACCAGGAGATCTGTGGTTCAAATCCCAGCTATGGTATCAAATTTTTCAGTCTGACTCTACCTATCCAACTCTTGTCCTACACACAACTTATGTGAAAAAAGCAATTAAATCTCTTATCTAATGTTACATGGGTAGAAGATGTAGAAGTTTTTAACCATTTGAGATCACGATGTAGGCATAACTGCAAACGTCCTTAAGATGAGCTAAACTTAGTACCAACTGAGCATTTGTTGCTGTATCTATCTCATACTTTGCATAATCAGTATGAAAGGTCAGCAGAATATAAGGAAGTCATTCTCAGCCTGTTAAACCATGTTTAAGGGTACAAGTTTATGATGTTCAGATGTATGTATGTGAATAATGCTGCCTTTTTTACTTTCTCTATTACATATAGTAAATAGGGGAAGCATTGTATTCCACTCAAATACCAATGTTGATATTGCACTAGAAAAATATGTTTTGAGGTTCCCTGAATCCAAAAAAAAAAAAAAAAAAAACATTTTTAGAAAACTATATGTGTTTGTATGAACAGCATAATTCAAAAACGAAAAGTCTGTTAAATGTCAAACTTGAACATTTAAGTTCGGCATCTTCAAAATCAAAAAATTATGATTAATATATTTCTTCATTTATACCATTAATATCACTTCCATTAAATTCTTAACAAACATGATGATTTGAAAGAAATTCCCTCCATCCCAAACTACCCTTTGCATGGAATATTTTTGGAAATTTTGATTTTGGTTAAATTTTATATTTAAGACATTTTCATAACAAATAAAATGTATGTTTTAAATTTTCTAGGAATCTCCCCTGAATTATGAATAGCTTTTGCATCACTGGTAAACTGTACAGTTGTGTTACTACACAAAAAATGTAGATTGCTTTAAAGCAATTTATGTCAAATACACTTTTTTGTAATCAATATTCCTATTACAATTACAATTTTCAATATTTATAATTTTCCCGCTGGAAAGTCATCATCTGTTTTTCTTTTTGTTTTAACTTTTGGCCACACAAGGAAAACTTAATTCAAATTTTATAAAATAGCTACCAGTCCTTAAGAGATGTGATATTGCTTTAGCCTAGTTTATTCCACTATTATTACAATGGAATATGTAATAAAACCATTTCTCAGCAAGGTATGAATATGAAGTGATTTATAGGTGAAACTTTTAAATTATGTAATAATTTGAGTCAAATATACACACTATAGTTTTACTTACTTAGTTTTTTCCCCGGATGCATTTCAAAGATGTTCATCTTATCATCGGCGGGTGTTTGGCTCCAGAAGGCGATGTTCTTTTCGTAATTTCATCCATGCTCCTTGTGGTTTCCTTGGGGATAATCTTAAGATGTCGTTTGCTGGTGGTGTGTGATTTTTCCTAATGTGTATGCTTTCCCAAATTGGTAGTTCTGTTGTAGTTTTCACGTGATTAATAGTTTGATATCTGGTTTGGTGTTGTGTTGTGATAACATGGTGAACCTAACGAAACACACATTCACAGCATTAAAAAAAAACTCCCACCGATGATGAAGATGAACATCTTTGAAATGCATCCAGGGAAAAAAACTAAATAAAACTAGTGCCCATATTTGACTCAAATTGCTTAAGTAATAATAAAACTATTTCTGTTAATATTTATCTTGATTAGCATGAAATCCATAGAAGATTAAGGTTTTGTAAGAATAATTTGTAGTAGGATAGGAAGAAAAACTCATTTAAATATATCACATAACATTTTTTTACTTCTTAAGAGTACTTAGACTACATAGTATGTGAAGATGACATTAAAATGATCTCTGACAGATAGTGAAATAATGCCAATGTTCAATGAATTCAGTGTCTGTTCTACTTCTTTCAAGTCATTTGGCTCAGTGTTCTACTTGTTTTAAGTCATTTGCCTCAGAAGTATAAAGTTTATTTAGAAGCTAATTCCCAGCAAGTTGGGTGCAGTAACAGCTCAAGCGACTCAGATGATACCAGTGATGAGTGTCTGGACTTGTACATAATGCTGTTACCAATACCAGTACTTGCAGTGACAAACCTTATCTGTATCCAGGTAAGTTTTCTGTTTTTTCAAACTTTTATCATACAAGAAATCTACTTACAGTGAACCTGTGATTACGAGTATGTATGTGTGTGTGTGTGTATGAGAGAGAGAGAGAGAGAGAGAGAGAGAGAGAGAGAGAGAGAGAGAGAGAGAGAGAGAGAGAGAGACATAACTTGGTATTTAAGTTCAGCATCTTTCAAGGCGATATGAAGTTTCTCAAAAAGTCCTTACACACCAAACTACCCTTTACTATAATTTTTTTTATTTTCTCAAAAATCAAAGTACCATGTGTTTAAGATAATTGCATGACAAATATATACATACGCAGGAGTGTTCAATAAGTAACGCAACACATTTTTTTCTCGGCCAATTTTGGTTGAAAAAAATGGTAATTTTGTGTAGGACATCTTTAAATATTCCCACTTCACCTCATACAGTTACATTAATTTCCAATAGATGGCAGCTCCATGGTTACCATTCAAAATGGCATCTGTAATGGAGATGCATTCCAAACAAAGAGCAATTATTGAGTTTCTTTCGGCAGAAAGCCAGAGCGTTGCAGGTATTCATAGGATGTCTACCTGGATTTCCTTGTGCCTGCCAGCCATACACAGCTGTGACCCCTACAATGTTGGAACGTGCAGACTCACTCATTCGAGGTGATCGACGTATCACAATCACACACCTCACTGCTCAACTTGGCATTTTGTTGGTAGTGCTGACATACACTTATCCACCAGTGGGGGTACTCAAAGATTTGTTCTTGCCTAACTGACCAAAAGATCACAGAAGGACCATCTGTGTGGAATTGTTTGCTCGTTATGAGGCTGAGGATGACATTGTTTTGTCAAATATTGTCACAGGCGATGAAACATGGGTTCATCACTTCAAACCCAAAACAATACGGCAATCCATGGAGTGGCACCACACCAACTCACCTTCGAAGATAAAGTTTACCCTGAGCTGGTAAAGTCATGGCTAAGGTTTTCTGGGACTCTGACAGGGTTATTCCGTTCAGTGTCCTCCCTCATAGTGAAATGATCAACTCTGAAGAGTATTGTGCTACTCTAAAAAATTTAAAAAATGATTTCAGTGTGTTCATAGCCACAAAACTGCAAATGAACTTGTCATTCTGCATGATAACGCAAGGCCTCACAATGCACCTGAGAGGAACCCACAAAACTTAAGTAGACTGTTCTTCCTTATCCACCCTACAGCCTGGATCTCACACCTTCCAACTTCCATCTATTTAGCCCAATGAAGCATGTACTCCATGGGAAGCACTACATCAATGATATGAAAATTATTGATGTAGCAAGATGTTGGCTCTGACATAGACCAGTAGAGTGGTACCATGCAGGCATATAAGCCCTCCCATCAAGGTGACATAAGGCCGAAGCGTTGAATGGAGATTATGTTGAAAAATAGGGTTTTGTAGCCAAAGCATTGGGGAATAACATGCTGTTGTTTGAATCCTGAATAAAACCAACCTGCTTTAAGTAAAAAATGTGTTGCATTACTTATTGAACATCCCTCATAAATACAGTGTGTCCCAGAATTCAACTGCACAAATTGGCAGAATTGTAGAGGAGTTCAAAAGAAATAATTTGAGATAGTGAACCTATGAACTAAATTGTTTGCTACAGCATAAAATGTATTAAGGGTTAGCACACCACAAATCAAATCACCATGGGCCGTGATCTGAACATTCAAATTTCAGATAGCATAGATGTAATGGCATTATTTAGTGCTATGGCTAGCCTTTGGGCATCAAGTTAAAATGTTGAGAGTTGGAAGCTCAAGTTTCTATAGATATCATTAGTTTTATGTTGTCTCCTTTGTTTGAGTTTTATAATGAGCCATTTATATTTGCTGTGTTACTTAATATGATTTATTCATACTGACAAATAAAATAATTGTAACATATAAAAGCATCTAGGTGCAACGAAAAACATTTCAATAAAAATGCTGCATTAAACATCTAGGTACACTTCTCCTGCATCTTGAAGGAGTTTCTAAAATACATTGATGGACTATGTACATGCACATTACAATTGTAGGAACAGTTTAGAATTTACGAAACAATATCAATATTGTGTCAAATGAACTTCAATACAATACGAACAACCATCTCCATAGTAAAAGAAGTACCTACAAAAAACTAGTTAAGAACTGTGTAGTAGAATGGAAAGTGCATTCTACTTTTTCATCTCTGCATGAAAGGCAACCAAAAAGAGACTTGAGAAACAATACAATATTCGAAATACATAATGCAACTGGTTACCAGAGGAACTGTTAGATAGTTAACTTGTAACATCCCTGCATAGATTGCACCCAAGAAACACAGCAGCATAAGACTACAATAGCCCAAGTGGTAAAAATGACATAATAGACAAAGCCAAAGTACCACTGTTCAAATCCTAGCAATATCACCACTAAAATCATATTTCAAAGCATACATTACATGTTTTCAACAAACCTAATTGTTTGATTAAATTAATGAATATTGAATGCTACATAGATTTCATTCAGTCTTTTGAAAGTAAATTGTTCTGAGCATTTATTGTATTGACTTCAAAAATGTAAACTAAACATATTAGTGCTGGTCAAATTGTGCACCTCTTTGATGGAGGAAATAAATATATAAATAAAAAAAAAATCAACTGAATGATTATCAGTGGCATGTACAACCTCAAAGAACAAGGCAATATGGCAAAATTGTAAGTCCAATAATTTTAAATATTGTATTGATTGTGCAACAATACTACATTCCTTTGACTACTGGCATACAAATGAGGCACTCTGTATGAAAACTGGACACACATATCCACATTCTTTTGAATTACAGCCACTGATGTGCAATCCAGAAAATATGTTATAACTTTGACATTTGGCAAAAAAGGACAATAGGTTCCCTATCTCAAAAGTGTTTATCTAGTAACTCTACAATCCTTCCAAATCGTGCGGTTGAATTCTGGGACATTCTACATATATCTCTTAAAAATTGTGAACATTCCTCTTCATTCGAATTGAAATTTGTATACTTGGTAAAACAGCTGTTAAGAGATAAGCAAAAAATACAGATCTTGTTAAACCATACAATTTATGTTCGATATTTTATTGTAACATTAACCATTTCTTAAAATTTTTGTTACTAGTTGGAGTCTTCAAATATTTTATATATCTTTTAAGTATTACATGGCCATCGTCTGTTTCTGGTAGTCAAGCAAAGAGTGATGGCGCCAAGGCCAGGTGGTCACCTCTCACCAAGGAGACCACATGTGGGATTTGTAGTGGACAAAGTGGTGCAGGGGTGGGTTTTTTCTCCAGGTTCTCCAGTTTCCACTGCCATCACATTCCACCAGTACTACATCTTCATTCCATGAATCATTAGTGCAATCGCTTGTGCACCTATGCAGTAAAAGCAGGCATTAAACACTATAAAATATGCAAAAAGGGAATTTCAAAGCCAGCATATAGTGAACTGCTCTTTAAATATTCATTAACATTTCAGCCTCTTGTATCTTCTTTGTACCTATGATGAAACAGGTAATAAAACCATGTCTGCACATGTTTATCTTGATTAACATGAAGTAGAAAGAAAAATAAGTTTCTTCAGGAGTAGTTTGTAAAAAAAACATGTGAATGTAATGCATCAGAATTTTTATTTTCTATTGTGCTGTAAAGTTCCCATTACTCATAATAAGTATAAAGGAATTTGCATGAAGTCAGAAAGCATTCAGTACAGCATAATCAGTGGGGATCTCCTTCTTCAAACATAAATCTAAATACAAGGGGTTTTCATTAAAGACTGCCACTCATGTTCATACAACAATTTATTCAAAAATATTACTCATATACAAACTTTTGTCCCCCTCAAAATACTCCCCCCATCAATGCAATGCACTTGTCCCAGCTCTTTGGCATTTTTGAAGACATGCAGGAGGAGACCATTCTTTGACATCCCCTTCAGGGTTGCCTCTGAAGTTTTCATTGCCTTGGTCTCATCAAACCAAATGCTCTTATGTTGCTTCTTGGCCATTAGTTTAAAAAAAAAAAGTCAAATGGAGCTACATCAGGACTGTAAGGCAGATGAGTACCGTAAAGTACAGTAAATACAGATGAGTACCGTAAAGTACAGTAAATACTGTAAACTAAAGCCTTTTTACTTTCTCTACCTTACTATGTACAAAGTGTGTATAGACAGTATTGTATTCCACCCAAAAATGTATATCAATATTTCACCAGAAGTATATGTTTTGAGATCCCCCGAGTCTAATAAAAAAGCATTTTTGGAAAAACGTCTGTCTGTGTGTGCGCATGCGTAAGCGCGTGGAACTGGTTCAGAATGCAGCCCTGGGAATTTTACGAGACAGCCATTCATTGTCTTGTGTTGTATTGGGAAAGTGGTTTAACAGCCAGGGTCAATACTTTTGACATACTGGGTTTATGTTCCTAGGCCTTCGGCTTGTTTCTTTTTGCATGCTCCTTATATATTTAACTCTATATCACTATATTGATTTTGTGTTGAATATGCAGTTAACATTTCTTTTTTTATAATTTGAATCTGCTACTTACCGAATTTCCAAATGTCTTCAGACCACTAAAATGCAAGTATGTAGGTTCTTTGTTGAAGAAATCTTTGTGGTTACACACGCATTTATCCAAAATCTCTGCAGCTCTGGAAAACAAAAATCTGGCTATGATATTTTTGGCTACACTAACTACTGCCAATTGAACACACAGAGTGTTATTAGAAAACAAAGATGATAGTAATATCAAGTAAGTAAAATCCGAATTTGTAATCAATTACATTTTTCTTTTTAAAGTAATTGCTTGTTCCAATTTATAAAGCAGATATTATTTCAGTAGGTTAACAGTGACAAATAATAACATCTTCATTACTGATAAAATAAATGGCGTGTTATTTATGGACGCTCTTTAACTACTGTGGTTCTCAGCGTCCCATTCTATATTGGGCATGAAAGACCACTTAATTTTGCTCAGAGGCCTCTCTTTCACCGGCTTTACTTCCCTTCTGAAGTAAGCCATGCTAAGGATTTTTACGCCCAAAAAAATCCATCGTCCTCCACCAGGTTTGAACCCACGACCTTGGGTGACCTCATTTCTGCTCACTTAGTGATTGGGTTCCACAGGTAGAGAATAAATCCACTGCAAGTACTCATAGATGCCTGCTTAAAAATTATGATGTGTTATTCTCACTTTCTTTGTTCACACTTATTCAAACTATTTTTAAAAACAAGTAACCTCCACTTGTTTGTGTTAGGTTTGAATTATAAGATACTTAGTTGGCATCTGACACATCAACATCACAGAAACACACATTTATTTGAATGTGTTTCAAGAAAAGTTTTGTTCATCTTTTAATGGACACATGCTGAAGTTGGAGACAAATGTTATTCAAAATATGTTCAAATAATCTAACTTTGACACCCTATGTATTGACTTTACTGTTTTTTACTTTTTCTACATAGTACATGATGCTAGTTATTGTACTCCACCCAAAAATTTGATACCGAGATTTCACCAGAAATCACATTTTAGGGTCCCCTGTAACCAAAAAAAGCATTTTTAGAAAAAGGTCTATGTGTGTATGTGTCTGAATGTCTTTGAATATAATAACTAAAAAAGTCAGTAGAAAGACCAAACTTTGTATTTGAGTTTAGTATCCTTTAATTATGTGACATAAAGATTTTGAAACTATCTATTACACGGAAAAAATTTCGAAAATTTTTATTTTCTCAAAATGGCTCTATCATTTTGATTAAAATACTGTACATTAAAACTATTTATATGGCAAATAAAATGTTTTTTTTTAATTTTCTGGAATAGCTTCTGAAGACCTCTTCAATCTGGATGACTTTTGCATAACTCGTAAATGGTAAGTAATAAACAAAAACTACTAAACAAAGAATGTAGATTTCATTAAAACACACAGTCATGTCATATACATTTTTTTTTGTGGAGTTGAACATTTACAAGATATTCCTTGTTATTGGTTTCAGTTTTAAAATACTTAAAACTTTTCTCATGCAAGAATTTGTAAACTTCTGGCTAAGCAAAGAAACATATTTCAACCACATGCATCCAGCTTTTTAAAGATTTGAGACTATTTCATTCCCTTATTTCCGTTTTTCTTACAAGGAAGGAAGTAATAAGACCATTTCTGCTAATGTTTATTTCAATTAATATGAAGTAGATAGAAGAATAAGCTTTTTAGCAATAATTTATTACAGAAATGTGGAAAAAGTCATGTGAATGAAACACATCAGAGTTTTTTAAAGTACTCAAAAATCAGTATTATGTATCAAGAATAGTGATATTGTTCTATCATAATTAAAATATATCATTTACAATGCACTATTATAGAAAACTTATTTTATGTAATTTTATAAATGTATAATTAATTGAAAGTTCAGTTCACCCTTACAAGAAGTAATTTATGGAAATTTTTTTTCATCTACACTTGGTTACAAAACTTTTGTTTTCTAACCTTCTCAAAAAGGGATGATTATTATTGAAAAAACTGTGTATACTGTATTGAAGTAAGTCATGGGTGAAAATGATGATACTTGGTAAGATGATACTACAGTTATATATGATTAATTGCCTTGTGCAGTTGGGGAACGAAGTGACAATAAATTCACTCAACTTTGACCCCAGGACAGAAGTTTGCTCACAGCTTATAATTCCCCCATCTGGATGGGGATCAAACATGGGTCCACCATGAGAAAGAGAGAGGGTAGGGATGGGAAGAGAAGGAAGGAAAGGGAAGGGAGAAAGAGATTTTCATACCTCGCCACATGATCTGGATCTGATAAATGTGTTACAGCCAATGTTATATGTAATGTAGGTATACGTATCAGAGCAGAACGGAGAGCTGGTTCTTGGCCAATGATTGCTTCTTGCACTGCCCTGACCACTTTGTGTATCTGAAATAGTACAATAGTACAATGTATATATGTATATATACTGATTAAAATGACATTTTCCCATAGTGGCAAGTTAATCCAGCAATTAGATAAAATACATTTCTATGAATTATCACTAATTAAAATTTAACTTTTAGACGTTGATTATATTTGCAAAAAGATATATACAAAACCTTTATCTATTAAGGAATTCAGCAAAATAACTAAATGCAGAACATCTGAAATCCACCTATTACAGAATATTACATCCACATCTAGAGTATTTCATTGAGGTATAAGGTGGCATGTGTCTATTCAGTATGTTTATGTTTGTAACAGACTGCAGTTTTGGAAAAGAAATGTGTAAGATGTATATATGTACAATGTAAATAGGAGAGAATCACATAAAAGCATCCTTTAGAAAACATTTACTGTAGTATCTTTATATGTTTATAAAGTAATTATGTTTGTAGTTAGTAAAGATAGACTAGGTAATCAAAATGACTATCAAAGTACCACACAAGAACTTAAAAAGACAACTGACATAGATCCCTTAATGATGAGCAAAATATTGTACAGTAAACTACCATGTTCTGTGAAAATAGCAAAAGGAAAATCTTTTAAACACGAGCTAACAATTTCCTAATTATGCATGTACAGGCTGGATAAATTATGTGTAATAATTGAATGTAGTAATTTATAATTGTATACTTTTTATTTTTGTATACATATATATTTTTATAAACCTTATCATGTACCCAAAAATAACATGTTATTTATGGATGAATAAAAATGAATTGAATTTTTTTCAAAATATATTTCTAGCAATGGAGTAATAAAACAGTACAGCAGTGTTCTGCTTCAAATGTAAGGGGCCTGGGAATGCCCTAATTTAACAATGTTAATATTAGAATCTTGCATTCTAACCTCATATGAGCACATTCAAAAAAGGCATTTAGCCTAACATTCAAGGTATTGTTTTAGAGTGCTTAATGTCCCATTTTCCTAAGATCTATTGGTTATAACCTATTGAAAATTTTGTCTCACATTTATGATATAGACACATGACTATTGCATTCTGCTGAGCTATAACTATAAGAGCCTATGTTTTCAGAGTTTTCCTATGTTCTATAATTTGAGCAACTGCACATTCAAAATAGATAGAGCTTAAGGCAAAAACTTACTACACAAAAAAATTTAGAGCTGTTTGAAACACAAAATTTATGTCAAAAAGTTTTTTGTTTTTTTTTCATGGAGTTCACCATTTCTGAAATATTCCTTGTCATTGGTTTCAGTTTTAAACTACTAAAACTTTTCTCATACAAGAATTTGTTCAACTCCTGGCCATGCAAAGAAATGAATTTCAATCACATAGCAAGCAGATTTTACAAGATTTGTCTATTGCTTTAAGCTAGTGTATCCCTTACTTCCCTTCTGCTTACAAAGAATCAGGTAATAAGACCATTTCTGCTAATTTTTATCTCAATCAGCATGAAGTACAGAGAAGAAAAAGATTTTACAATAATTTGTAATAGAGATATACAGGAAGTCATATCAATGGAACACATCAAATTTTTAGTACAGTTATGTTTTATATATCTTTTATGCCTCACCAGATGTACAAAGTTATAGAAAATTCCTTCTGAATGAAAGGGGTTTCACAGGCTAGTTCCGGAAAATTCAAGATATACTAATATTTTATTTTTAATAGAAAATCTTAAGCAGTAGTATTTTGATCAAAATCACTAAGAGCTATATTTTAGAAAATTCAAAATTGTGAAAAATCTTCCTGTTTGGGTAGGAGTTTCTTGAAGATCTTCCTACTGCATCTTTGTAAGATGGGAACCCCAATACCAAGTTTAGTATTTAATGGTAATTTTGATTTGAAGGACTCAAAATGTGTACTCTTAATGAAATTTTGACACCAAAGTTTTGCGTAGAATACAATAAAGTGATATATGTTTATTCCCTATGCTCCTCAGGCCCCTGACATACTTTTGCCAAGTCTCACCTGAATGAGCAGCCATTTTGAGAGAGAAATTCATAAAAACTTATTACATTTATATAATTCATTATCATTTATTTGAAATGCATCTACTCACCTCTGGATTAGATACTTTGATTCCAACAAAATAATTTGGTCTAAGCAGCATGTCTTTATTCTTCTCTCTCTTCTTCTTGCCCTTTTGAAATTTCTTGAAATAAAATAAACAAACAAACATACAAGCATTTGCATTAATATTAGGCATCTTAACTTTATATATAAAACACTTTCTTCTCAGTTATAATACCTTTTTTTTCTTATTCTTCCTTCCTGGCTTTAGTTCACCATCAGAAAACTCATTACTTGCTTTGCGTTTCTGGCCCTTTCCTAAAGAATTTGAATCAGAGTCATCATCCAAAAAAATATTCATTATTTCTTGTTCATCATGCAAAATTTCTTCTGTGAAACTCATTTTTAAGAAGAAAAAAAGAAGCTTTAACTGTTATGCCATACATCCATCTGCAAAGATAAAGCAACATTTATGTTTACAATAAATAAACATATGCAAATTAGTGGTAACTCTTTCAAGTGCTAGATTTCTGTGCAAAATATGATTATGAGACATTACTAATAAATTAAAAAGGTATTTATTTTCTGCAGTGGATATTTTAGAAACCGAAAGTTAATAAAATTTTATTGGAATAGAAAAACATTTCATTTGAAGCTAATCTAGTTACGTATATAAATAAGACTATAATTTTTATAATTCCTTTATGTTTTATTTATGGAGGTTGATACTTAATCCAGAATTTATTGTTTTTTTTGTTTTTTTTGAGTTTAATATTTTTGGTTTTTAACACCCTTTAACCTGGTAGGCCACAGTAGATGATGGATGGATGAAGCGGGCAAAATTTTAAAATGAGCCCAAAGTCCATAGAGCTTAGAATTACCTGACATTCATCTTCTCAGGATAAGGGAAAACCCTGGAAAAACCTTATCCAGGTAACTCACCCTAACCGAGATTCAAACTCAGGACCTCTAAAATGTGAGGTAGATATGCTACCACCAAATTTCTGTAGTGACCTTTAGTGGATTTAACAAATATTTTGTCACATTGTTGTTTTGCTTTGTAGACTAAAGCAAAAGTAAGTTAAGGTAGTTACTAGTCTCTTTTATAAATGTTTAAACTTAATAAATAACTATGACTTATAATAACTCCATAAATTGTACAATAAAATACCCAATTCCTTTGTTGAATAATGAGGTAAGAATATAAAAGGTTTGTTTTTTGTATCTGACAAATAAAGCTACTTGACCAACTTCATTTAATTAGAGCATTTGTTTTCTTTTGTTTCCTTGTTCAAGTTAAAGAAAGTATTTCAGAATTAATTCACTACAAACACATCATAGACAACTGACAACTACTGACAACTACAAAAACTAATATATGTCTAATGCAGACTCAGATGCTTTCACAATTCCATTGCAGTGTATTTTTTGAGATGTTTACCTGGTTATGAAGTATAACCCTTTCAGCTAAAACATTTACCTAAAATTATTCTATATAACTAAAAAAATAATTAAAGATAGCTAAAAGTGAATCCACGATACATTAGTGGACTGATTGCAAACAAGATAATTATGTTCCCAAAGCACAATTATCTTGTTTGTGTCAATATACAACAGAGAGTATATTGTATTTTTTTCTTGTTAGAAAAATAATAAAACTAGAGCATAACAAGTGAAGGGGCTAAGGACCCATCCCTGAATATTTGGGGGACTCCAATTAGAAGCTGAGCCAAATCAACAGTATATGAATACAAATATGAACTGGTTTGAAACTGTATGTTAAAACAAATCCAATACTGTGTATTTATCAGATATGAATAAAATTAAGGCATAATTTCAATAATATTTTTCTACTTTAATACATAAAGCAATTATTTCAGGTTCTAAAGGAATTGTAACATCATTTTACTAAATTTTCCTGCATCCCAAAGTTCAATTTGGTAATTTAAATTGCAAAACACATTCAAATGTTTTAACAGGATTTTAATAAATGGAAAATTTTTCATTCTCATCAAGAGCATCTCCAGCTTGCATTGAGATAGTTTTCCTCCTATTCTAAAAAAACTGAAATCTCATAAAGGTTCAACATTGCCTTATGGGATGAATTTCTACCAGTCATATATTATATAACTAATTTCTGCACTCATTAGAATATTTTATTTAAATTATTACATTAGTAATATAATTGTTCAATAGAATTATAATAATGGATGCTTATTGTATATTATATATCTTGTGAATAAATGTATTTCTTAAAACCAAAACCTATATTCCAAAATTGGTTTAGTTCTTAAAAAAGGATGATTGTTTCAAAAAGGATGTTACTACTCTGCAATAAAAATATATAACGACCTACTAAACTATCTCAAGCTATTAGGCAATCACAGTCAACATAAAATCTTCAAGAAAAATTTGAAAACTTTCTTATATCCTCACTCCCCATATACTGTTGAGGAACTCCCAAGTAAATATCAAATGTATGGCAAATAATTCATGATGGAATTTATAGCAGGTGATAAGGGTTTACTCTTGCAGCAGTGGTAATGGCTTAAACAAAAAAAAAATATATATAAATAAATAAATAAAATAAATAAATTAATTTCTCTTCTGTTCTTTCTTTATAGGAAAGATAGAGAGAAATAATAGTATTATTGGTGATGGGTGTTTATTGTTATGATGCATGTTCCATTTGTATGATGCATTGCTTGCAGTGGATCCAAATGAATGAACAAACACAAACAACCAAACTGCAGTTCAAATCTCCTTTCTAAACAGCATTAGATTCTATATAATTCTAATTACTAATAAATGGATTGTTAAGTTTTTAAAATATTGCTTAAATTCAGCTTAAACATTTGGGTTTATAATTTTCAATGCTTCCTAACCATAAGATAATAACTATTTTAAAAACTTGGAAAACTGGTCTATGCTGATATATATAGGTCAATACGCCGATTTTATCTTTTTATTTTCTCAAAATTCCACATTCGGATATTTTTTAATTTCATTATGTGGAAGTATGTTGTTACAATGCTTATTCGCTACTGTGCAGTGACAAAATACAAAGAGAATATTCGAGTGCTAAGTAATCATCTCCTATTTTGTTATTCTCTGGAATACTTGAGTAATTGGCAATATTATCTTGATGAAATTGTTTGAATTGTATTGCCACTGTCTATATTTCTATAAAGAGGTAATTTAACATCTTATTCTATAATCCAGCACAACCATTTCATAAACCAAACAGAAGTTATATATAGGCAAAAGAAAGACAATCCTGGAAACAGAGAATTCATAACAAATGTGCAAAAACATTTGTCTATATTGTCATCGATATGCAGTGATAAAAAATGTATGAACATATTGCATGGATTCAATACTTGAGGCAAAATAAAGTGTGATTTAGCAATTCATAAAGAATTAAAAGGTCCCATATAAAATTCGTTCAAAAATATTACTTACAATGACTTAATCTTAAGAGATATGTGCACGTTTTGAGGATAAAAGTTCTACTAGATTTTATATGATGGTTAAAAATATTGGGAGTAAGAAACATCCAGATATATGTAAGAAACCCAAAAGAAAAGGTCCTGCATGGATGTACACAGAAGTATTATTATAATTTATGAAACAATTACTCAGTCAAATGTGTTATATGTGAGAAATCGGGCAATATTTCACACTAACACCATTTGAAAAAGTTAAAAGATGGAGAGATGGTATGAAACAAAAATGGGATTTTCAATCAACAAACAAATGGTAATTATGCAGAACTTGGGCCGCTCTATAATTGTATGAAACTAAGTGTGATTGATTAACTTTGTATTTCTGATGACGATTTCAAAGATTTCATTTGCCGGAAATGCTTGTTTTTTTATTTTTATTATTATTATAGACGAATTCGTACACATGCTGGAACGGTTGGTATTTTGCGTATATGTTTACGCCTGGATAGTGAGGTGATAGCGTGTCCGCCTCATATTCAACCGCTCGTGAGTTCGAATCTCGCTTAGGGTAAGTTACTCGATAAGTTTTTTTTTTTTTTTTTCGGGATTTTCCCTTATCCTCAGAAGACAAATGTCGAGTAACTTTAAACTCTATGAACCCCGAGATCATTTCAGCATCATGTGCCCAATTTCATTCATCATGTGATATGAACAACCAGGTTAAAGGACATTAAACTACATTAAAAAAAAAAAATTAGAAAGAAAGTTATAATCAGACACTAACCTTAACAGATTCGAACCTAACCTCGCGCTAAATTTGAAAACGACAGGACCCAATGGTCTCGCCTATAGAATAGGAGTTTTAAAAAAACTTTCAGAAACATTCTCCTCTACCAACTACTATAATCAAACTAACCGGTGAAATATTCCAACGGGTTCTCACGACGCGGTAATCCAACCAAGAGCGACATATGACGTTCTTGCATACCAATAGTTTTCAGCTATCATCGAAACCAAGATTTTACAACATAAATCAAAATTTTATGCAAACATTTCAGTATGTACACATTATAAAACCATTTATTATTCATATAATACTCGTTTATGTATAATTATTTGGTAAATATCCGTCAAATACGCAAAATACTAACCGTTCCAGTATGCAAACAAATTCGTCTGTAATAATATCAAGCATTTCCGACAAATAAAACCTTTAAAATCGTCATCAGAAGTACAAAGTCAATCAATCACACTTAGTTTCATTCGATTGTTTGACCGGCTCAAGTTCTGCATAATTGCCCTAAAGGTAAACACAAATAACCTTAATCCTAATCTTTTTTGGGCAGCGTTATTAAAAACATTGACAAGAACAAAATCTGCAAACGAATATCGGTACTCTATACAAAGGAATAATTGATGCGTCAGCGGATCTTTATGTTATTTTCTGATAAACTAGAACAAACGAAATAAACATGTAGCCTAATCGCAAATCTAACCATTAACAAACCACAATATGAATGTAGTGTTAAATGCGGGAAAGTATTGGCAACACTGAAGCCATTGATAATGAAAATTGCAAAACAATACTACAAATATACAAATAAAATGTTGATATTGTTCTTTTATATATCTCATTTACAGGATGGTGCATAGGTTTTCATTTCATTTACTTCCGTAACCTTTATAAAATTATTGTACACCCAAAGACAAAAATAGGTCTGGCGTTATGAACATGCTAAAATGGTAAACGTTTGTTCGGGACGATTTTCATTGGTGCAACATATCACACGAGTAGTGTTGCCAACACATGATTATTTTTTTCCGTCAAACACCCAAAAATAGGTCAAAATTAGAAATATCCCTATCAACATGCACGGTGTAACTTTTGTACATTAAAAAATGACAACAAAACAAACATGCTATGCGAAAAGTGTAGTAATCACATTTGTAAAGTACATGTTACTTATTTGTGTCCAGATTGTTCTTTCAGAGGAATAGTAACTCAAATTTGTATTCAGTAATTATTGATTTTCTTTCAAAAATAAAAATTGAATTAAAATTCAAGGTCAGCACTTTGGAACAATCTCTTGATTTAATATGAAAAATGATCAATGGATGTAATTGTACAGTGATTAACTACAATGTAACATCAACTTCTGCAGCTGCACGTGTGTATAGGCTGAAATGGAAATTTTGACCGTGAATTTGAAATTGGTTCAGCTACTTTTAAATGTTTCTTATTTTTCCTTTAATTGTTCATTCTTTAACCACTATGTTCTAAAATGTCGGGCATACCGCTTAGCCTTCTATTCAATAAGGCAATCAAAAATGAAGAAAAGACCTTGTAAAGTAATTACTAAACACGCAACGAAACACCGCTAATGGAACAACAAATTTGTAATGATGCTGCATTCAGAATTCACACTAATTCATACAGTAAAACCCGTTCATTCTAAAGTACATAATTATAAAGTATAATATTTATGTCATATATC
This sequence comes from Hymenopus coronatus, assembly GCA_030762935.1. Taxonomy (NCBI): domain Eukaryota; kingdom Metazoa; phylum Arthropoda; class Insecta; order Mantodea; family Hymenopodidae; genus Hymenopus; species Hymenopus coronatus. The sequence goes on along the minus strand of CM060881.1, from coordinate 87,988,988 downwards.
CAATATAAAATTAATTATTGATTTCTAATACTATCCGTCAAAAAAACCGCCAACCTTCAACGGTAAATTTTCCCGTAATACTGCACACGAGAAAGAAAAGGCAAAACCGATTGGGCAATCCACTCATTCACCGTTCTATTATCATTAACCATCAATGCTCCATCAGATTAGCTTTATTTGTATCGGGTCATGAAGAACTGCCTCCGCACCTTGCTGCTGGCCTCCGCTCGATAAAAGTTTGGCATCCCTGGGTTTATCGCATTCAATTCCGACGGGATGTTAGGATTATCGGCATTATCAACGGCTGCGAGTGTATGAGTTGTTTATTGTACTGGCCCAACAATGTGATATTTCTTACGGTTCCGCATACAAAGCAGTCAAAAAGAACTAGATTTGTATCCATATAACGTATCAGTCGTCCACGAATTAAAACCCACAGACAACGGGAAAGGAGTTCAGTATTGTGAATGGTTTCAGAGGTTTATTTTGCACCATAGAATTGACGTGTTAGATAGGACATTATTTTACTGATGAAGTTTGGATCCATTTATCAGGATGCGTAAATTCACAAAATACGCGAGTATAGTCCACTGAAAATCCTAATGTATTTCAGGAAACCCCTTTATATTCAGAGAAAATTGGTGTATGGTGTGCGATCTCTCACTCTCGAATTATTGGGCCAATTTTGTTCCATAACTCAATTAATTCAGATGTTTATTGCTCGGATATTCTTTTTCCATTTATTTCACAGCTAAATGAAGATGAAGTGAACAATGCATTTTTTCAACAAGATAGCGCCACTGCTCATATATCATATAAATCCGTGGGACTGTTGGTGGAATTATTTGGGGAAAAAGTAATTTCTAAAGGTCTGTGGCCTCCGTGGTCTCCTGATCTTACCCCTCCGGATTATTTTCTTTGGGGAGCCGCTTAAGCTTCAGTCTATAAGGACAATCCAAAAACAATCGATTAGCTGAAAACAGCAATAGAAGATTACATAACATCTGTACCAAAGGAGACACTAATTATATTGTTCGAAAATAAATTAAAACGAGTGTTTTCGAGAAAATGGTAAACATTTTCAACATCTTCTTTAAGCAAGTTAGATGCATATTATTTTTCTACATTAACTTTTTGCATGACTATAGTAAACCTAGCAGTTTTCTTAACCAGCGAAACATTTTCACCATGCGCTCCCGCCAGCCAGTGCTGCCACCAGAATTCCCGACTCTATGGGAACTTTGGTTACACGGGAGGTGTGGAGCGACTTCTCGATGACCCGTTATAAGTAGTGTGTTAATTTAGTTAGCCATGTGCGCGAATTATCTTGACATTAGAACATCAGTGTGTAAGAGCAGAGAAAAATGTTCCATGTAAAAGGTTATTTGGAGTAGGGGATTTTTATTGAAACATCTTGAACGATGCTGAACTTAGTTTTTCTTTTTTTTTTTGTTCTATTTTTAGTTATGTTGTGCATAGACACACATAAACGGCACTTTTCTAAAAATGCACTAAACAATTATTGCAGCTCATATGAAAGTAGTTGTTGGCACATATCCATTGATATAACGAAATCACTTTGTTATAAAACTAATTTTTATACATATATAATATGTTATTAACAACATGTAGAGCGTGAGACGGATTGTCTTGCATTGAGTCAATCTAATTTCCTATCTACCAGTGAGGGGGTGGATTATTGTCCAAACAGAAAGTTTAGGGATTACCAGTTCACAACTCAGAACGTCATTTGTCGCAAGTTATGCTTCATGCCATTCCTTTCCCATAGGTAACGTTGCTGTCCAATACCTATTATGAGCATTGCAAATAGCTGGAAGACATGGGCGGAGTCAGTCCTACGATAAGTATTTGATGGCGTATTATTAATGCCTTTGAGTGTAAAATCGGCGCATTTGGTATCGCGCAGTAACCGAAGGAAGCATGCTGCATTTCTTCCGCCACTGCTCGAGTTTTCGATCCGTTCTGAAGTGCAACAACGCAAAATCAGTTAATTATGACCTTTTCAGATTCTCTTTAATGGTGTAAAATGTAATCCAATTTTAACACAAAATAGTCAATTGTTTCCTATTTGTTTCACCACTAGTATTTTTGTGCCCACCCATGCAGAACTATATTTCCTATTTCTTTTGTATGTCTACAAATAAATGTCTTTATTCCATCCTTCCGCAACAATTCTACCGTATAGTTTCCTTTCGATGTTCGGTGCGGCTAATACTACATGCTACGAATTTGCCGTCTGACTCAACTACAACGTGGTATGCACCCCGAGATTTAACTGAAACCTCTACTCATTGTGGGCACAATTGTATCGCTCCTCAGGATCACTCTACAGATCCCATGTTGGATGGGAGTTCCGGAGGAAATGCTATTTTTGGTCGAGACACAAAACTTTTCCGGTCGACGTCGTCCGTCGTCTCGTGGCACCAGAGGGTATCCAATCCTCGGCCATCTTCGCCACGAATACCCAGGCTCACAGTGCTCTGCCCCTATGTCAACTCCAACAGGACTTTCTTCTCCACAGGTAAAATGTCGCCGACGTCGTCACTATTTGGTCGGGCCGACTGGGTGTTCATATCGACAAGCCCTTCTCCACGGCAGGTCTGATTACAGTAACGGCTGCACCTATGTCTACCAGCATTCGGTACAGTTTTCCCTGTAACTAGTTGTCTGTAACGAGGTTTTCGTCACTCCTCTGCCCAAGGCACGTAACGTCACTTGAGGTATTGTCGTTGATGGCCCCGACGTTCCCCTCCATTTTCTTAGGCCTATTGGTCGGCTTTATCGTGAACAGTCTGTAGCAAGGAGTCGTGGTATTCCACCCCCCCCCCCAACATACACCACTCAAGGTTGTCATCATCTCTATCCTTGTGTAGCGAATATTCCACATCTTCGAGGTCGGCACAGCTGTCGTGTTGACCGCCTTTTTTTGAACGCCTATTAATCTTGTACTCGCCGGGAAACAGACGTTATCTGTTTTGGCGTCAGTACCCCGTAAACAAAGGAGTGGGCGGCTTCCTGGGCGTAGATACCCGCGCGGGTGTTGTTTTTCTTCCTATCCTTCGTCCATCTTTTAGTTTTCCCTCTTGCAATTTTTCTGAAGCTTGTCAATTTTTTTGCGCTTCCGTAGACTCTTTTCTTCAGGCAATAAGTCATTCCCGTGGTTTTCGAGGGCGTCAAAGCGTTCTTAGTCGCGCTCCTGGGCATTGGCGCGTTGGTCAAGGTTCTCTTCCGCTAAGCTCTTCTATGTCCTTTTCAACACCGGTCAGTTGCAGTTTCAATATTTATATTCTCCACAGTGCACCTCACAGTCGTTATCTCTATTTTCATTTTCTCTATTCGAGATTCCAACTTCTCTTAATTTTTCATATTTCTAATTTCACTTGGTCTTCCATCTTCGCTATGCTAGATTCTATTCCGATTTTATTTATCCATTTGGAATTTCGTTTCACTGCGGTGGTAACTCCTGGATTTTTAGCTGTATAGGATGAAGCTTTGAGACAGCTAAGCATTACTAGATAGGCCTATAATACAGTATATACCAAAATATGACGTCAGTAACAATACAAATAATTTCGACTCATGTGTTATTTACTTGTAGTTCAATCCGTTGTCCTTTTTGATGCAAAAAATATCTATAACTGCATCATGAAAGCTGTGATGGCTTTTCAGGTTTCTAACCTAGGTATTTTCTATGGATATTATGGACAATCCGTTGAGACGATCTTGAGCTGCTGAATTCCTGCAATAGGTTTTGATGCGTTTCAGGGTAGAGAAACTTCTTTCTGCTGTGGCACTTGAATTTGGCATTGTCATAATTAATTTGATGTTGGTTGACTTTGTGGAAAAACTTCATTTAAGTCATTTTCTACTAAATTATCATTAAATAATTCGTTAACTTGAATGGTGGTTAACTATAAATTAAGGTAGTTCGGAATTAAGCCCCGTACCATCAAAGAGATGTCCATAAGGTGACTTAATGAGGTGTTTTGGAAAATTGGAAGAGCATTCTTCAAACTTTAAGAAGTCTAACAAAGCCCAAAAAAAAAAAAAAAAAAATCTTCCTTATGAGCTATAAAAGTATACAGTATTTCCTAACACAGCCACCGAAATGTGGTTTCACCATCATTTGCAGCACTGTCTAATCGTTGCCTCTTGCTGTAATGTTCTGTGATGCAGTCTGATGCAAATATATGGTTAACGTTGCTTCTCAAAACGTGAAACTCACAACGCAGACGCAGAAGAAACTCTTTAAACTCCTTTACTTTTCCCAAACAGAAAACTATTTAAAGAGTATTTCAATCTTTGGTAGAACTAGATGGAAAATTTCGAACATAAAATTAAATTCAAAATCAAATAAGTTCTTACGAAAACCTATAGCACAAAACCTTGTCTCAGGGTCCAATCCTGTGTTAATGGTAACAATAAGATCACACGCTGGATTAATAGTTGCTTGTGATCATAGGTCATTTCTACAATCTATTGTTGTATAAGCACCTTGTTGGTGCGACAGAAGGAAAGACTATTTCATTAAAAGGGTGGTTTCGTGTTGGGGGAACTTGAAAAAAAAATGCAAAGCCAGAAACAGCAATAAGAAACACTTTACAAGGCTTTATGCTACATTCACAATGAAATGCAAACGCAGACACAACGTAAGCGCAAGAGTCTGGACTCATATTATTTAATGTAAACATTTACACACATTCACATTCACTTTCTAAAAGGATCTTTTTCTAAATACAATTCAACAACTCTATAATTCCATCTATTTGAAGAGCTCTTTGAATCATTATATGCTCTTAAAGGTAGTTCATGAAGAGCTATTTGCCCTCCGTGGTGTAATGGTTACCATGCTAACTTCATATACCCAAGGTCGCGGGTACAAACCCGGCAGAGGGCGATGGATTTTTTCGGGCGTAAAAATCCATAGCATGGCTTACTTCGGAAGGGAAGTAAAGCCATTGGTCCCGTGTCGTAGATTTACGGCACGTAAATCGTCGTTATTCACGCACAGCAGTTAAAGAGCGTCCATAAATAACACGTCATTTACATTTATGAAGAGCTAAATTACAGTGACATCAATTAAATACTTAAAAAACTCTCGCTTACTTTTCACTCTGGCATTGTGATTTTTAATGTTAGCTCTTGTCTCCAACTTTTCGAACTCTTTCAACGAAACTGAAGCAATATTGCGTTCCTTCGTTTGTTGATGATGTTTATGCAGAATGTTTCCTAAACTATTTAAATCTAACACACTTTCATTATTCCAAATACATACTTGATTACAGACCGATAAGCATTGTCAACATATTTAAATATCCCCACCCTCTTAACTAGAACTTTTCGTATATTTAGCTGCATAGAAATTAAGTTTCACCATTTTGCCGCCTGTCCCACAAAACTGAAATAGATTGGGCAACGTTGGTGTAGCCCGCTCTTTAGAAATTACTTTTTTTGTTTTTTGTTTTTCTTTCTTGGTAACTTAATAAATGAAAACGTTTTTGCATTAGTTCTTCAATTACAGAATCACAAGGTTTGATATTTAGTTATGCCTTTGTCGCACCCCAGATTGCTAATCCATAAAGACCCATTTACTCGAATACTGCTTCATAAAGTCTTCACAGGTAATTCATTGTTAATATTTGTGAATAGGACGATAAATGAATGAATGTGCGGAAGTCGAGTCTTCGTTTCGTGGAGAGTGTGCCATTCAGCGCTACTTGGCGTATGATCCATCTGAGAGAAATAAGGGAGGCGCCGAAACCTTGGAAGCATTTGAAAGTCTAATATAGAAGAATGACGAAAATTCGAAATCTGGTTTTTCCTCAGCAGCTTAAGGAGTTTCTCGGAGATCTTTCGGGTATAAACACATTTGAATTCGCCGCGACACCATGTGAGCGACCAGAAAATAGATTGGAGTACTGTGTTCAACATTTCATTGTGCACCGGAAGAGAGGTAGGGTCTTGTGTTCGACACTAAAGAAAGCGATCGCAGAAGATAGAAGAGGGGGTCCCATATTCGACACTGTACTGAAAGATTTACAATTTATTCACAACGGAATAGCACTCGCGACGTGACATAAGCTACACGCGATACAATATTGATCCTCAAAATCTGGTGCTTACTATGAGGCAATAAAATTGTGCACTAGCTCTCAATTCTCGGCGAAAGCATGCCTCTTTTATATATATATATATATATATATATATATATATATATATATATATATATATATATATATATATATATATATATAGGTACTTGAACACAATTAATTTAAATCGAGGTATATAATATGTATCCCATAAATATTGCACTTCTAAGATACTTGATATAAATAACACACACGTACGCGCGCAATCGCGTACATTAGGCCAACACGGTAAAAGTTAGGTGCAATTGAACTTTCGTCGCGTGGATCGATTTTATCACATTCATTGCGGATTCTTGTTGAGGAACCAACTTATCGCTAGTGTCGCCAGTTGTGGATTGAACATGATCGGTAAAAAAATCTGTGTTCCATTTATTTGACTTTCTTTACATATCTGTAAAAAGTATTGTTAAAAAAACTAATGCTAACTAATCGAGATAAGCATTAGAAGAAGTGGTATTGCTATTCGCTTCATTGTAAGTAGAAGGGAAATTAAGAAATACACTAGGGCTATAGTCAAATCCTTTAAAAGTTGGTTGCCAGCGGAAATGTAGCACGTTTTGCTGAAGTACATTTTGTGTACAGCCGCCGTCTTGTGATCTATACACCATACGCAACATCTGTCAAATTAATTGTTTTCCAAGTTTTTGAAGTAGAGAGCAAAGTGCAAAGGAAGGGCAGAGATCTCTAGTTGAAGGAATATTTAATAAAATCACTTTTTTTGGCCTGTCAGAAGTAATTATTGATAAATTGGTATTATGCAGCAGATATGTATGAGACAGTCATATATATGTGTGTGTGTGTGTGTGTGTGTGTGTGTGTGTGTGTGTGACTGATACTTAATATATATAAATAGTCATTTAAAATGGCAAGAACATATACAATACATAACTAAAAGATTAAACAGTGCCTGTTTTAATATGTTCTGCCTTTTCCAAATTACAAACTTAGAGACTAGGAAAATAGTATATTTTAGCTACTTTCATTCGGTTATGACATATGGAATAACTCTCTGGGGTCAGGCAACAGGTTGGGAATCAATCTTCAAAACTCAGAAGAAAATAATCCGTACAATATCACATACAGGGCTAAAAAAATCTTGTAGACCACTGTTTAAAAATCTAGAAATTTTAATCTTCCCATCTCAATATATACTGGAACCCTGCAAATATATACATGTAAATTTCGATACTCTATATAATACTCAAAATCAACATGGCTATCAAACTAGAACTAAAGGCAATTTAAAACCACTAGAACATAGATTAGCATTATTTGAAAAACGCCCACTCTATGCAGGAATAAAAATGTATAATAAATTACCCACTAAAATAAGACAAATAAAAGATATAAAATCATTTGCCAAAACCATCAAAAACATATTTGTAAAAAAGTCATACTATTCGGTAAGAGAATTTATGGAGGATAGTTTATAAAAGTTAAAAAATTGTATTAATTCAATTTTATAAGGGTTTATTGCCCTAAATATTGTAATGTCAACTGTATATATTTCTCATTGTATTTCGCTTGACGTGTCACCTGTTTACTGAGCTCTTGCTCACTTTGTAAATGTTTGTGATAAATAAAGTTATTCTATTCTATATATAGGGAAAGCTTGGAATCAAAGTGCACGCCAAAAATATATATAGGTCTCTCATACATATCTACTGCAATATCCACACACACACACACACACACACACACACACACGCACACACACTCACACACACTCACACACTCACACACACACACACACACACACACACACACACACACACATATATATAGTCTGAGGAACACGCCTCCTATTCTCCGGTTCTGGTATCATAAGCACATAAGTTGACACTAATCATTTCTCGCGATAGTTGCTAATGGGCGAATTAGCAAGAGATTTGTTAGAAACCGGAGTAGGTTGCTAATTTTGTCTAGGAATTTCTTTTTCCATGATTTTACTTCTGCTATTTGATAAACTACAATCAAACACCACACACATATTGACCATTTAAAACCTAGCTCTAAATTTTCTGCTTAATTTACCAGCTAACACCACAAAATCAATTAAAAAACGTAACCTAACCTCTATATTGAAACAGTTCTTTTTCCTTAGTTTTTTTTTTTTCTGCTATACGAGAAACCACAACCAAACGCCACTAACGTATTCACAATTACACTGGCGAATAAAACCTACAGTCCAAATGTACTGCTTTATTGACATTTAACACCACCAAATCTTACGTTTGGTTGTACATTTAACCCATAAAAGGCGTACACATATCACATGGTAGTGTGTAAATATGGCGGCTTGACGTGCTTCACCAACTACACTGCATAAGGATAGGACATTTCCTATCTATTCTCTCTTATATAGTTTTGGTAGTGTTTAACGCCCGCTTTTCCTATTTGTGGCACCGCAGGCGATGACACTGGTGATACATGAAATGAAGATGGAGCACCGGTGGAATGTAATGGCGGGGGATACAAAAGAACCCGGAGAAACCACAAATCTCACTTGCGGTCACTTGGGATCGAACCCACGGCCCTCTCTGGATCTATGCTTGGTATATGGTTGAGGAGTTTACAAATTACAGTATGAGAAAGGTAAGTATTTTAAATTTGAAACTATAGTCCCCCTGGATATTATGATGGTAGCGTTTCTACCTCATATTCAACAGGTCTTGAGTTCGAATCTCGCTTAGGGTGAGTTACCCGGATAAGGTTTTTTCGGGGGTTTCCCTTATGTCGAGTAACTTTAAGCTCCATGGACCCCGATATCATTTGAACATCATATAACCAATTTCATTAATCGTCCGATATGACGAACCAGGTTAAAGGGCTTTAAGCTACCAAAACAAAATAAATAAATAAAATTGAAACCAATAACAAGGAATATCTTTGAAATGATAACTCCACGAAAAAAAAAAAAAAAAAAAAAAAAATCTGTATAGGTTGTATATTTTAAAGAGATCTACAATTTTATGTACTTTTTTTTTTTTTTTTATTCTATCTGTTGCGTTTTACCAATTATGCAAAATTCATCCGGAATAACGAGGTCTTCAGAGGCTGTGGTCATAAAATTCAATATATTCATTTGATTGGTCATGTGCATACCTTTAATATATAGTATCTTAGTGAAGATTGTTAGATCCATTTTTAGACTTTTTTTTTTTTCCACGTAAAGTGTAACTTGGGGTCCGGAGATTTTTCTCAAAATCTTCGTGTCACATCCGTGCAAGATTACGAAACTTAAGTAACAAGTTTGGTATAAACCGACTTTTGTTTTTGAGTTATTACACACACATACATATACACACGCGCGCGCGCGCGCGCGTTTTTCTAAAACAGTATTTTTTCAGAAAAGCTGGAACTGTGTATTTCCAGTGAAATGTCAGTATTAAATTTTTGGGTGTAGTGTAATACCTTCTCTATTTACCTATGTACCGTGCACTATGTAAAGAAAGTAATAATAGGCTGTTTCTCACGTGGTTTATTACAGTACTACGTGCAAGGATACATTAAAGAATGACATTGATAAAGTTACAATATATTGCAGAAGGACATAGTAAACGTATTTATTTTGTTTTTGCTTTGTTTGTTTATTATCATTCGTTTGGAGTCTCAAAGCAAGAAAAAGAAACGATTATGTTATTCCAGAGAATAGAACAGTGTGACTGTTGGTAGCTCTGAATAACTTATTCATGGTCTCATTGTGTCATGATGAATGCTATCCTATTTGAAGTGTCATCGGTTGAATTTGTGTGTATTTTATCAGAATGTAAATTTTAATGATTTTTCTAAACTTAAATTCTGCCTGTAGCAGTGTGGATCTATAAAAATGGAAGATCAGCCGGAATTAAATTGTGATAAAAAGCCCCTAACAGCATATGTGGAAATTCTGGATCCCAGTACCCGACTGAAAACTTTATCGGATTATGGAAACGCTGTTGAAATTGATCACAATATACCTCCAAGAAGGTGAGAGATCACTTGTCAACCCTGCTATACTTGTGTTTGCCGCATTTCTCATAGTAAACGCTTTCAACAAATGCAGGGATGTCTCCTTTGGAATAAAACTTTAGGTTAGGTTAGCTGTCGGAATTGACGTTTCTCCGGAAAATGTAATTACATGTATATCTTGCTTGTTTATATGAGTACGGTTGTTTTCCAGATTTCAAAGTGCAAGCATGATATTTTTCATTAATTTTTCTGTTCTTGGAACCATATTAGCAATTTTGATAAATATGATTTGTTTGAAAAATGTGTTATTTACATGAGAAACTCCTCACATTTCTGCTTTCATACAAGAGAGTTGGTACAGTGTATAAAGAATTAATTGACTATTGATATCACCAATTAAAATTCTTAATAGAAAAGGTTATAAATGTCAGCTGTCATATTCTTACACATTGGATAAAATCTAATCTTGAATTTCTGATATGACACTCTAAGCTTTATACATATGGAAGTAGCTCTTAAAGCATTAAATTGAGAGCTTTGAGCATACAATTCAGCTAGTAGATGTGTTTACAATCTGCTCATGTTTTATGTTGTGCATATTTTGCAGGCTTTAACTGCAACTCATTGGAGTAGGAGGTAGATGATAGAAAACTGGTGTATACTGAAAAATATAAAAGTACACATCCTGTTATGGTTCTATATGAAAAAATGAACCTTATGTACTAGCATATAAAATCTTCATGTTGTGTCTGGGATGTTTGCAAAATTTCAGATTTCAGCAAAAGCCTACATCACATATAAGCCATTTCCAGAAGTTTTTACTTAAAGTATATGATAATGATAATTGCATTGCCAGTATTCTGTTATAAAGTACTATATTTACTTTCTCTACATGTACTGTGTACGTAGTGTATAGAGGAGGCATGGTATTTCTCCCATGAGGCTCCATGAATCCAAAAAAGCATTGTTAGAAAAATGTCCATGTTCGAAAACAAAAAGACAGTTAAATCCAAACTAGGTATTTGTGTGACTGTGTATCAAACTTGGTATTTAAGTTCGGGTATCTTCCAAGGATGCAATACAAAGATCCAACTACTCTTTGCATGGAAAAAATTTCGAAAATTTTGATTTTCTCAAAAATGGCTTTTAGCGATTTTGATTAAAATCTCATATATTTTTAAAATATTTACATGACAAATAAAATGTATATCTTCAATTTTCTGGGAATAGCCTCTGAACTCATGTTTATTCTGGATGATATTTCCAGAATTTTGCATAACTGGTAAACTGTAAGATATAGGCAAAGATCTTACGTAACAAAACATGTAGATTTCATTAAAACACGCAATTTATGTTATATACATTTTTTTCGTGTAGTTGAACTTTTTTGAGATATTCCTTGTTATTAGTTTCAGCTTTAAAATAATTATACTTTTCTCATATGGGAATTTCTCAACTCCTGTTGGTAAAACAAAGGTACTTCAATCACTTAGCAACCAGCTTTAAAAGATCTGACTATCGATTTAGCCTATAGTACTCCCTTATTTCCCTTCTACTTGCAAGGAAGCAAGTAATAAGACTCTTACTGCTATTTTTTTCTTGACCCTTTAACCTTCTTGGTCATATCAGATGAAATAAGCTTTTTAACAATGATTTATTATAGGGATGTAGAGAGTCATGTGAATGGAACACTCATATATTTTTTTTTATTTATTTATTTCTGCACTATATATTGTTTTATTTATTTAGAGGCAATCCAAATATTCAATGCACCTGAGATTCAAGTGGAATCTCTGGAAGGTGAATGCTTATTGGTAATATTACCAATGCGTATAAACCACCCAACAAAGAATTTGCATATTCCTGTGGCAGTAACATTTCAAAAGGTGGTAACCTTATATTGTCACGGTTAGGACATTTGGAGTGCTATTATTTTTCATTACAATGTGATGAAATTTTACATAGCAATAATGAAAATAAAATAAACTGAAATGCTGAAATTTATATAATGTTACAGTTATTTTTAAATACAGGAAATTATTAGCCTCTTCACTGTCACTGTTCATTTAGCTGGACATGTGCATTTTTCACTTGACCTGATTTTTTCAAGAATACTTTTATTTTGTAGCAAATATTCAAAGAACTCCTTGCATGTGAAACGTCTAACCAGTGCTATGGAGCTTACCAAGAAATCTGTTCCATTCTTTGGTCCACTATGGCTGAATTAGGGAAAAGAGTCTTTCAGCGAAAGCATTATGTGCAGGAGTTGCAAAAAAGAATTGAGCAATTTTCACTATTTCATAATGCAATTCCATTCTCCTGCATTTCCTTTGTGAAGACATCTGCTTCTTGTTGCTGGCTGCAAGTTTTTCTAAGTAGCAAAATGGATTAAATGCCTTATTATCATCAATGTTCACACCTCTGCCATTCAAAAATTTGATAGATTCTTCAACATTTTCCCATGACATATCCTCAAAATTTAATCACTTTAAGTTCATGAATTCATTCAGTGTTTAAATCCTTATTTTAAGGTACTCCAGGCAATCTTCACATAAATATTTTTTGTCTTCCTCAGCATGGCCTTTTCCTTCTAAGCAATTAAGCTATCTTTAATTCTCCTTCTAAACAATTAAGCAAATCTTTAACTTTCAGCGGAATGAAACTTTTCTTTCTTATGTTCTTGTAAGGTACATCTAATTGTTGACAGGACGTTTACTTCAATGAGGGAGTTTTCTTCTTTTTCTATTTTCTTTGTGAGAATGGAACACACTGATCACAGAAATGTAGGTTGTAAAGATATGCTTCACTGAATGGATCTGAAAAAAATTTCTTCAAAACAATAGGAGGCTTATCATGAGACAAAAAATATAACTTAAAGCTGGATAATCCTCTGAACAGCTGGGAGAAATGTCAGCCAGTGGGTTTTGCTGTGATAAAGTAACTGTTGGTATTCAACTTGAACAAATTCATAGTATTCTTTTAAAGTTTTCACTAGAACAGTGTAAACAGAAAAGTAATTGTAGATTTTGAAGATAAAAGATTGCAAGACTTAAGTCAAAGAGATCAGTACCATGTTGTATTGAGAAGATGTGCTGGACAACCAATCCCAACTAATGAGGATTTTGGTAGCCTCTTCAGATTAGAGAATGCATTCTTTCCCTCCTATCTAACATTGTGTTGCAGTTATCCCCTCCGAAGGCCACGCTCTTGCTCTCAAGTCCAAAATTATGTAAATCTTCACTAACATAATTAGCTATTGTTACAGATGTTTCATTTTCTTTGCTTTCAATATTTAAGAATTTAATACACAAGCCACCATTTTGGTAGTCAAAATAATGCAACAGGATAGGAAATAAATTCACAGCTTCATAATTGCTTGAGGCTGTAGAAACACCTAAAAAGGGAATATTCTCTAATGATTTTATCACAGTTTCCACTGAATGCGGTGCCAACACAGAGTTCACTATGGCTTCAGTTTTGGTTTTGCACATGACACTTTAGCAGCTATTGCATAATCAGAAAAGATACTCACTCTTCAGTAACTAAGGAGTGCAATTCATTGAAATGTACAAACTATGTGAGTCACAACATGAAATGCAAGAGCACCTTCAGCAGCACAGACACTGTCATCAAGGTCCTTATTGGTTTTGACAAAATAATTTGTCATCTTATTGTACAAATTTACTCCTCTTACATTCTTACAGTGCTTGTCTGACCTCATGTGTATTTGTAGATATCTGGCACATGGTTTGCTATGGACATGACAGTGCCGGAACAAGTCATACACTCTGTTTCCTGTCCACAGCAAAGACTGAAATCTTTTTTTGGAGGTCATCTGTAAACTTGCATTTTCTCTTTGGCATTTTGAAGAATATCTGTAATAAACATAAGATTGTGCCAAAAAAGTATTATGCCAACAATAAACTGCCAAGAAAGTTACATTTGTTGCAATGAATAATTCAATAACTGTAACTGGATCAGGATTGCTGTGTTTAAAAGTACATTCAACAGATAAATTAGTAAATACATAAAGTGTTTATAAGTAATATTCATTTACCTCTTGATTGTTTATTTATGTTTTATTCTGAAGGGCAATTTGTATATGATGCATGTGTATGCAAAAGTATATGATAACGAGGAATTAAACCAGAAGATGAACCGGAACAAAAATAATGTTAATAAGCAGGCTGCTTTAGTGCATGCCTGTTGATAAAGCTGACATACACCCCTCATATCTTTGTTTGGACTCGTCCACTTCCAATAATGCATACCCATAATTTAAACATTATTAGGCTGTTGTCAACATTCAAGAGTATGATCTTACATTAAAATAGAGAAGATACATTTTAATGCAGAACTTAGTTGTTTTTGATATGACAACTCTCTCCCTGAGTAAACATAGTTCTTTTACTATTAGAACCTTCTGGATTTGAACATGGTTCTCCCACTCTCCATGGATTGCTTTAACCATTGAGCTACTCTGATAACATGCTGATATGACATTCAATCTTCCGATTGATTTGCGATTTTTACCCTGTCAACCAACTGGTATGTTTCACAGCTTTAGAGAACATCATATGATAAATACATTATATAATAAATACTTAATATCTGGGTAATATTCACATAGTTATGCCAACTATCCGACAATATTTTGTTGTTGAGAGTTACCATTGATAAATGGTGGATCGCAAAGGGCAAATATCCCCAAATGCATGGTGCAGTTTTTCAAGGTATTCTCTCTCACTCAAACTGACTAAGTAATAGAAAATTATTGCATTGAGCTAATCTCATATGAGATCCATCCTAGCATATGGCTACACACACAGACATGCACGCACACACACACACACACACACACACACACACACACACTCACAAAAAGCTGCTTTGGCTTATTTTAACTTGTTTTTTTTTCCATTCTGAACTTGTGAAGTATAAGTAAACCTGTGGATAAAGACAATACCAAATACATCTGGTCATATCAGGTCAATTTATACTTCCTTTTTTAAAATGCAATAGATTCATGCTTGCATTCACAATTCTAGGCTCTGTAGAACACACATTTGCAGCTTAGCTCAGTGGAGCAATTCACAAGCAGCCACTGTAAATATACTAGGGACGCTCTTTGAACTGAAAAAAATGTATTTATTTGTTAATAAAGCTGTCAATTTCATGGCAGTAAATCTACTAAGATGGGGCTATCACTTTTAAGTACACTTAAAATCCATCAGTGCGAGTGAATTTGGACCTGCAGCTTTGGGATCAGGAGGCCAATGCATAACAATTGAATCATATGGGTCAAAATCTTTAACTGATAATTATAATCTGAATAATTATTGAATACAGAATTATACCATTCTAAGTTGTATTCAAATGTATAATTTTTTATTTTATAACTTTTTACTTTCTCTATTAACATAGTACATTATGTATAGAGAAGGTATTGTATCGCTCCCAAAAGTTTGATACTGAGATTTTACCAAAATACATGTTTTGAGACTCTCTGAATCCTAAATGGATATTGTGAGAGAGAGAGAGAGAGAGAGAGACAGAGAGAGAGAGAGAGAGACAGAGAGAGAGAGAGACAGAGAGAGAGACAGAGAAAGAGAGAGACAGAGAGAGAGAGACAGAGAGAGAGAGACAGAGAGAGAGACAGAGAGAGAGAGACAGAGAGAGAGAGACAGAGAGAGAGACAGAGAGAGAGAGAGAGAGACAGAGAGAGAGAGTCAGAGACAGAGAGAGAGAGTCAGAGACAGAGAGAGAGAGAGAGAGACAGAGAGAGAGAGTCAGAGACAGAGAGAGAGTCAGAGACAGAGAGAGACAGAGAGAGAGAGTCAGAGACAGAGAGAGAGACAGAGAGAGAGAGAGAGAGAGAGAGAGAGAGAGAGAGAGAGAGAGAGAGGAGAGAGAGAGAGAGAGAGAGAGGAGAGAGAGAGAGAGAGAGAGAGAGAGAGGAGAGAGAGAGAGAGAGAGGAGAGAGAAGAGAGAGAGAGAGAGAGGAGGAGAGAGGAGAGAGAGAGAGAGAGAGAGAGAGAGACGTTAAAACAAACAATTTATGTTATTACAGTTTTTTCATTGAGTTGGCCACTTTTGTGATTTTCCTTGTTATTTTTTTCAGTTTTAAAAGACTTTTCTCATAAGGGTACTTATCAATTTCTGGTCATGGAAAGAAACAAATCCCAATCCCATTGCAGCCACATTTTAAAATATTTTGACTGTCGGTTTAACCTAGTATATTCCCTTATTGCCCTTCTACTTATAAGTAACTAAGTAATAACACCATTTCTACTATTATTTATTTTGATTAGCATGAGGTAGATAGAAGA
Source organism: Hymenopus coronatus (assembly GCA_030762935.1). NCBI lineage: Eukaryota > Metazoa > Arthropoda > Insecta > Mantodea > Hymenopodidae > Hymenopus > Hymenopus coronatus. The sequence goes on along the minus strand of CM060881.1, from coordinate 87,972,535 downwards.
ATAAGCTTATCAACAATAATTGTTTACAGAGATGTAACAAAAGTCATGTGAATGGAACACTACAGATTTTTTAATAAAGGAAAACTGTATATCTATATTTTAAGTACAGTAGTAGCATTAATTATGTACACTTTTTTGGATAAACTGACTTTCAAATTTGAATATTTTATTCAACTCTCATTCAGGTTAATTCTTATCATAATGATTTTTTACCATAAACTGGAGCTAAATTGGGTTACTTTGTCCCAGCTTTGGAAAATATATAATTTTATATATATACATGTATGTATATTTTTTTTGTATCGGAACTGTTGCTCTCATATTACATAGAAGAGCTTAAATTTTTAGATTGTGGTGCTCATGCTATTGGAATGTCAGAATCTTAAAAATACTCTATCCAATATAAAATATAATAAATTATTACTGTCATATAATAGGGGGGGAGGCTCATAATTGGTGAATCTGGTGTTTTTAAGATTATGGTGTTCATGGTGTTGAATTGTCATAATCCCAATATTAATAGATTTCTCCAAATGTTGAAGAATGTAATATGAGAGCAACAAATCAATTTTCACATTGGCTATAATATAAAATAAAAATGCATGTGTGTATATATTTATAAAATAATATACAAGGGATTTCAAAACGACACCAAACGAAGATAGCAGTTGATTAGCTTACACTTTGACTTGTCCGAAACTTGATGTCGCAACTATCAAACTCTTCTATTTAAAGTTTTATGTGTGTTTAAAAATCGCACACATTTGGGATTAGGCAGCGAAGGAACAATGGTCATATACCAAGTTAACAACCTCAGAATGTGTTATACAAAACACACAACAAAACCCACATGCTACGTTTTCCATTACTAAGGTAACCAGTGCCATGCCGGCATGTCTATCAAACCACCCCTACTCCATGTGACTGGACCTTTGCTACTAACCGGCATCTCTCTTGGAGTGGGTCAAGCACATGCCATTGGTTATGTACGACTGCCTAAACGATAGTGATATTATGACAATTTTTGCATGTGCCGAATTTAGAACTGAAAATTATATTCACATACCACGTGCGGTATGATCAGCAAGGTCCACATCTTCGTTTGGTGTCGGTTTGAAACAGTCTTTATTTTCCAAAGTTGGGTCAAAATAAGGACCAAATTAGCTGTAGTTTATGGTAAAAGGATCAATACATATTATTGTAACACTTCCTGGCTGTAATTTATCGTAAGAAATATAATGAGAGTTCCAACTTTTATCGATAAATTCACGAGCAAATTGTTGTGAGCGAATTTATCTAGAGAAAAGTTGTAACTCGAGTTGTATTTAATAACTTATTTTGTGAATAAAATAACAATGATTAGCCTATATGGACACAAAGAATAATATTCCTAAAATCCCATTATAGACCTTTCCCCAAAACGACTTGGAACTCCGCCATTATGTATGGGAATATCACTGCACACTGAAACTATTATTATGAGATAAACATTAGTTCAGAGAGAAAACAAATGCACATGGGTGCAATAAATTTAGAAAAGCAATTACATGTAGGTGTGATAAAAAAAAAAAAAAAGATTAAAATGCAGAGATAATGAGTTCTGATTGGTTGGAATTTTATGCGCCAATACACCGGATTGGCCACTTCCTATGATCATGTGTCATAAACAAAATAGTCATAAAAGTGCAATAATTGAGACTTGAAGAGTTTAATGCAATATTCAACTTTGAAAGTTAATTTAACAAAAAAAAAAAAAAAAGTCTAAAATTAATGCCTCTATTGTATTTTAAACCAAATAATAGAATCAAAATACAAAGAAACACTTGGCAAAGAAAACATACCTTTACTTGGAATGATTCTTAATTATGTAAATTCAGGTTGTAATTTTTATTTTATTAGCCTTTAATAAGTAATCATAAGGAGGCAGATTTCTGTTACCTTAAAATTAGGAAATATATATGCATTATGGTCAAAATATCCATACAAATCTAATGTTCCATTTACATGACTTTTTCTACATTTCTGTAACAAATTATTGTTAAAAAGCTTATTCTTCTACCTACTTTATGCTAATTGAGATGAACATCAGCAGAAATGGTCTTATTACTTGTTGGTCTTATTGTTATTGGTTGTAAGTAAAAGGAAAATAAGGGAATACATTAGGCTAAAGCAATAGTCAAATCTTTAAAGGGCTGGTTGCCATGCAGTTCAAATCTATTTCTTTGCATGGCCAGGAGTTTACAAATTTCTGAATGAGGAAAGTTTAAGTATTTTAAAACTGAAACCAATAGCAAGGCCTATTTCAGAAATGGCCAATTCCATACAAAAAAGTGATGATATAAATTGTGTGTTTAAACGAGATCTACATTTTTTCTACAGTAAGTTTTTGTCTACCTTTTACGGTTTGCTAGTTATGCAACATTCATCCAGAATAAAGAAGCTATTCCCAGAAAATTCGAGATATGCATTTTGTCATGTAAATATCTTATATATACAGTTTTTTAATCAAAATTGTTAGACCCGATTTGGAAAAATCAGTATTTTCAACATTTTTGCCATGCGAAGGGTAATTTGGGGTGTAAAAATTTAACTAAATATACAGAATGATTACTAAAAGATACTTGATCATTCTTTCAACAAACATATTAATCTTAACTAAAAGAATTTGTATACAATTCTTAAATTAAAATATTTTTTTTATTATTATTATTTTTATTTTACACGTACTATGTACATAGTGTATAGAGAAGGTATTGTATTCCACCCAAAAATTTGATACTGAGATTTCACTAGAAATATGCATTTTACTGTCCCCTGTATCCAAAAAAAGCATTTTTAGAAAAAGGTCTGTATGTGTGTGTGTGTGTGTGCACGTGCATGCGTGTCTGTGAACATAACTCAAAAACGAATCTTGGATAGTTTTTTTTCTTTCCGCAACAAAAATGTAAAGGATATAAATTGTATTTTGATCTACATTTCTTGTAAGTTTTTGTCTATCTCTTATGGTTTACAAATGTTATTCAGAATGAAGAGGACTTCAGAGATGATTCCCAGGAAATTGGAGATATATACATCTGGAAATATCCTTAATATATTATTTTAATCAAATTTGTTAGAGTCATTTTTGGGAAAATCAATATTTTTGAAAATTTTTCAATGTAAAGAGTAGTTTGGGGTAGGGAGATTTTCTTGAAAATCTGTGTGTTGCATCCTTGGTGAATACTAAACTTAAAACCAACACATACATGCACATGCGCTCATGCACTCACAGACCTTTTTCTAAAAATGCTTTGTTTGTATTCGCTGTCTCAAAACATATATTTTGGGTGAAATCATGATATCAAATTTTTGGGCACAATACAATACCTTCTCTATACATCATGTACATAGTGGGTGTAGAGAAAGTAAAAATGTGACTATAATCAAATATTGTTTTATGTGATGCTGATGTATAAAAGATTTATAATGCAGCAATAAAATGCCCTTACATTGCAAATGTATGGTGATGCAATTATAGTGGTTGTAGAAGATGAACTTGGAATGTTTACAAATAGTAGATGTTGCTGCTTTCAGCCACAGTATGTCTGCTAAATAGTTCTTATGTTTTGCAATATTGCAGTACTGTTGCATTGTAAAATGTTTTTCTTAATTTTCACCTTGTATAATTTGCAGAATAAGATAATTTTTGCACCAAATTCGCAAATTAACTCTGAAAATTTTCACTCACTGGACCTTTCTCATTAGGCATGTTGAATATACACCAAGAATCAGAATGCCATGACCGACCGGTCATTGAAGGGTGACGAATGATGAGAACAAAAATGGGAAAACAGTGAAAAATGCTTCTAGTTTTCCTGCCTACTTTTGTTTGTATTCTCTTGCAGGACTGAAGACGAACTCTTTCTGCTATTAGAAAGTATAATTCTATTGGTATCTGCATTCCATGAAAATAGAAGTACTTTTAAAACATACTGAAAATTCATTAAAAGAAGTTTGCACAATAAATTCCAAGAAAATATAATTACTTTCTCTACAGCTACTATGTACATAGTGTATAGAGAAGGTATTACATTCCACTAAAAATTTTATACCAAGATTTCACCGGAAATACATGTTTTAGGGTCCCCTTAATGAAAAAAAAACATTTTTGGAAAAAGGTCTGTGTGTGTTTGAACACTATCTCAAAAAGAAAATGAGTAAAATACCAAACTTGGTATTTAAATTTAGTGTCTTTCAAGGATGGGACACAAAGATTTTGAGAAAAATCATCCCACCCTACTACCCTTTATATGGGGAAAATTTTGAAAATTTTGATTTCTCAAAAATAGCTCTAATGATGTTTATTAAAGATATTTACATAACAAATAATATGCATATCTTGAATTTTCTGGGAAAAGCTTCTGAAGACCTCTTTATTTTGTATGAATTTTATTGAATTTTGCATAACTTGAAATCGTAAGAGATAGGCAAAAACTTGCTACACAAGAAATGTTTATCTTGTTAAAACACACAGTTTATAGCATATACATTTTTTCGTGAAGTTGGCCATTTTTGAGATATATCTTATTTGTTTCAGGTTTCACATTGGGAATTTGTCAACCCCTGGTAATGCAAAGAAACAGATTTTATCCACATGGCAACCAGCTTTTAAAAGATTGACTATGACTTTAGTCTAGTGTATTTCCTTTTTACTTACGAGATAGCAAGTAATTTCTGCTAATGTTTATCTTGATTATTTGTGGTAAATGTTTGTTTAGATTGAACCATAATTCCCAGTATGATAAATTATAAAGTATCATTTTAGGTTGAATATTTCAATGGTTTAGTGCAGTTATACATTTTGCCTTTACCTTTGCCTTTATGTGAAATGATTTCCACACTCTGGAAGAATTAAGACATAAACTTCAGGATGACCAAAAATTTATAATAAGAATTGGATCAGGTTGACCTATTTCAATTTGAATTAAAATTTCAAAATATGTTCCTATAATTTCCATAAAGAACTGTAATGCTTCCTGTTGATTTTAAAATGATAGAGAAGTTAATAGCCTCTGCTTTCCATTTTCTGCAGTAGACTCCATTATATTAACTTAGAAAAATCATAGGTATTAATGCAACCTACTGTAATATAGTCCACACATTGTTTGTAACAACAACAACAGCAACAACAACAATAATAGCTGGTTAATTAAATACTCAACAAATATTAGTATTTTCCATTCACAGTCTCATAGACAATATATAACACCTGTTACATGAAGCATTTTTACATTAATAACAATTCATATTCAATGAGAAGAGTGAAACAACCTTTCTGTGCCATAATTGCATACATATTGTTTTAATTTTATGCTGTCTATTATCAAAGTAGACTCTAAATGTTCTCAATTATGGCAGACTTATATTTCAATTATGAAACGTCTTTACAGATAATATATATTGATACAAACATTGATGCAAGTCTCATATAGGATCTGTCTCTCAACAGATTTAAAAATCAACCAAAGTAACTTCTTTGTGTATGTTCTTCAGTAGTTCACTATACTGTATATCCATTAAACATCTGAGCACTTAATTTCATGTAATTGCTCAAAATTTATGTGCAAATTAATCTAATATAGGCACACCATTTCTTTTTATTTATTTAGATGAATACTCAGCAACTGCTTCAGTACACTGGAATATAATATATCAGTAAACACAGAATAGATTTAATTGTTTGTTTTAGGTATTACAGATCAGGACTGGAAATGGTGCGGATGGCTAATGTGTACTTAGAAGAAGGTAGTTTGGAAAATGCCTTCATTTTGTACATGAAATTTATGACGTAAGTATTAACATTCATCAGTTGACTAACAGTATTAGTTTCTCCAAATAATAATAATAGTCACTGGCTGTTACAATCGTTTGTGTAATGTATTTCTGCACTAAAAGTGTGAGCTATATTTGTTTAATGGAGCAGTTAAAGTACCATATTATTTAAAGATTAATTTGTATTTGCATAGAATGGAGGAACTAAACACAATAAAATTAAAAGAGGATAGATGTGACAATTACTGCTTCACTCAGAATTGTTCAGAACATGTCTAAGGCTGTTATCTGCATCATGACAATTTATGAAAAATGTCCTCAACATTTTTGAAATAGTGTGTTAAGGGACACTGAGACTGAGTTTTTAGGTGAAAATTACATTTTGTATTTTTTAATGATATATAAATATTTAGTAGACCCTGTAAATCATTTTGCAGAACATTTTTCAAATGTACTATTTAAAAGCCTAGCAACATGTTTAAATCACCAATGTGCTAGCTTTTAACCCTTCTTCTTCATTCTATATGGTGGAAGGGAACTTATAGGGTCATTAAATTATTAGCTAAACCTTCTCACAGCCTCCCTCCACTGCGTGAGAAAACTAGATTTGCCAGGAAATTGATGCTGGCAAAGTTGACTGAACTCCTGGAAATGTTGACCTGTATTAATATCATGCAAGAATTCCTGCTGTTAAGCCTTGGCGAGTGAGTGAGAACATTTTTTGCAAGATGTGCTGCCTGTTTGGGAGAAAAGCTCAATATTTTTTGCATTTATCTTAAAGCAAACATTTTAATGCCCTATGCTGGCACCTTTTTCCTGGAAACTATCAGTTCTCTCATGCGGTGGAGAGAGGCTGTGAGTGAGAGGAGTTAGTTACTTTATAATTTAATGACACTATTCTATCATCCTTTTTTAAACGATGAAATAGCAGGTTGTTTTGTGATTTTCCTTAATAAGTTCTTTCCATAAAGTTTTTAGTTCCTGAGATAGTTGCTATTTTATTTTACACCATATTGCAACACAACAAATTCAAAAGGTTAACCTTACAAGGTGTAATAAAATTCCATGCAGACCATGCAGGATGTTTTTTTCTGAGTTTATTGAATATTTGTGGCAGAAATTCTGTGGTGTACCATCTGGCAGTATCAGTGTTTTGTCCCTCAAGCAGAAATGTCACAATGTAGCCACTTGCTGAGAAGAAGAAACAGATCTTGCTAACCTTCTTGTTTGCTTCACCTGTTTCGGGATCTTCTCCTGGGAAGACCCAGAACTCTTTTTGTTTATTGGTAAATCCAGATTTCATCTCCTGTTACAATTTTTGGATCTTACTTCATTGAATTTTTCAATTATTTCCTGCCATTATTGCACACATGCTTAATTCTGCTCATTTGTGAGCTGGTGGGCTATCCAGCTACTGCAGATCTGATGTAAAGTTGTTTTTTTTTCAGGATTTTCACTGCTGTTGATCCAATATTTAGGGCTTGAATCTGACCATATGTACAATGATAATCTCCCTGCAACATATACTCTGCTTTCACCACATTTTTATCCATTGTTGTTGCAGTCGGCCATCCTGCTGAGTCTTCATCTTCAAGGGAATCCCTTCCTCTTCTAAACTCTGCTTATCATTGATAAATGGTGGATTCCAAAGGGGAAAGATCACCAAATTTCCCAACATTCTCTCTCCCCTAAACCAACTTTAAAGTCATAGAAAATGATACCACAGAAATGCTCTCAACTGAAATCCATTAGCATATGGTATAGCAACACCTGCTATACCTTCACACGTGGTGCACATTGTTGGAGCATGCCCAGACTTGCACATGTTGCTATCGGAACTGCAGTCTGAAGTTAGGAAAAGGTATTTTGGTTTACCACAATTCATTGTTGCCCAGTCTGTTAATTTTATTATTTCTTACTACCAGGGCAACATTCTCAAGCACAAGGGATAACATATCTTGAAGAAACTGAAGGCAGATGGCTCTATCAAGCCCAAGAAGAATCTAATTAATGTGCTCCCTATGATTCCTACGTTTACAGAAAATCTGCTGAAAGCTGTCTTGTCTTATTGTGTAAGGCTGTCATAAGTCTAGGTGTGTACATTATGTTAATTATTCCATTTCTGGTAAATGTTGCTTCGTCCACTGCAAATATTTTAAGGGAAAATCTCCTCCTTATTGAAAAAAAACACTTGGAAAATGCTAACCTTGGCATATAATCTACTTCACAGATATACTACACATGCTGAGTATGAGTGTGGCAATTCTTTTAATGTTCTCAAAACAGTCCAATGGAATACACCGATAGTTTGAGCTATCTCACAGCTGCTGCTTCCAAGGTTTGCTTCAACCAAGTGAAGGATTTCTTTTTCTCATCCAATATTTCTTTGACCATCTCCAACACAAGAAGGTACACTTCCTGTATCTAGAATTCTTCGATAGACTAAAACAAATGCCCTATGATGTGATGCTTGTCTATTTGGAACTCTTTCTCTGTAAATTCTCTCTGCAGCTGCCACATTGCAACGTGTTTCACCATAAATGAGTAGTATTTCAAGATACTCAGCAGTAGTAAAGTGAACCATTTTGTAATGGATAATCACTGTTTTGAAAACAAGCATAAGCGCAATAAATAAACAGCTTAAGTGTGCTTCTTTCAATTTTACAGTCTTGTCATGTGCAGAATCATAGCTAACAATGCAGATTCAACCAAGATACATTTAAAAAGCTTATAATAATAGTAACACTGCAAATTTGAAAATTTATTTAAACATGCAGGAAATATTTATCTTTCAATCTCCTCTAAGAAATATTTGTAAAAGTGTTTAAATTTAGTAAAATCTTCACTTTAACCAGAATTAACCTTATGAAATTTTTGCTTATTTCTCAAAAATTGCTTTAAAAACAGTAAAACTACACTAAGATTTGTTTTATTACTGTCATTTTGTTCAAGAATGATAATAGGTCACCTTCCACCTTGTATATTGTCCTTTTTTAAGTTTTACATTTTTGTGCTTGAAATATTTTATTTCTCTTAAATTTAAAATGTTCTCCAATTTGTAAACAAATTTGCATATATAATCTCGAATGTACTATCTAAAGATCTAAGTATGCATTTGTTATTGATTTATTAATTGGCTCAAAAAAATTAATTATACCAAAATCAAAGGGAAAAACTAACAACTTCATTAAAAAAAATGTATTTCTCCACAACATAATAGCATCAATTTAAATCAAATCCTTACCTTTATTTTCACCGTAATTGTCAATGCCATTATCATACTTCTCTGACAAATGAGATTGGGCAAAGCAGTTTTAGAAAATTTGCATTTTTTAGTTAGTTAAAAATCTCAAATTGCATCATCTGAAAAACTATTTGAGCTTATGCTCAGTCATTTCTTTATTCACATTAGGCGTGTCAGTTTTCAAGTAGGTTGCTTTAAAATTTAAAAAACTTAAAAAATTCAGCCCTTACAGGGAAATGGCAATTAAAAGGTAGCTTATTGCAAACAAATTCATAGTTTTTCTTTTAGTTACAGCTTTATGAAATTTGAATATGATGTACACACTTAATTTGTTAGAGCTATGTGATTCATTTCAATAACCTTGAACAAATAGTTTTTACAAAACCAAATAGGTAGTTTTTTCAAAATTAAAATTTCTTTTAGATACCAAGATAAAAATAGCCTTTAGAGATAAGTACTAGAAATATATAACAATATCATAACAAACAAATTAAATTGTATTATTGAAAACTACTAATCAAGTATCTTGAGGATAAAACAAAATGCAATGAAGACTCCCTAAACAGAATAGTAACTGGCACAAATAGAATACTTAACCAACATAAAACAACTAAGAACATTCATTGAAGAAGTAGGAAAAAAAAGAAAGAAAGATTAGTGTAATTAATGAAGGGGGAAAAAGATTCTGGTGTCTTCTCTCTATATGGGTGAGTTGATTTAGTAACAAAAAATGGCAATAAAATAAATAAACAGTTGAAGAGGGAAACAACTCATAGGTAGTCTTGGATAAAATCCTCAGGAATAGAGGCATCAGTGCTTAAAGGCTGGTTTCATAAATGCAAAAATGTATTGATGTTAAAGGGGAATATTTTGAAAAAAATAAAATCATTTGCATTTTTTAAAATAATATTTGTTTGATTTTCTAAAAATTTTCAACATCATCCTTGCTACAAAAAACCTAGGAGCATTATACAACCCTCAAATTAGTTATTTTATAGTCGGTTTGTGTACTGTTCTGTAAGCAGAAATTTTGTAAGAGAGGTACATGCACTTGTTTCATGAAATGACATTCTCCATTTCTGTTCCATATTGTTTGTTCCTGACTATTTAAATATGATTGCTTAATATTAAAACTGGAATATATATGAACATAATGACATAAAAATAATGTGTTATAGATTGTTTCTGGAGAAGATTAGGCAGCACCCTGATTTTTCCACTGTGACTGTGACTGACAGAGCTACTAATGCACAGAAACTGAGAGAAGTTCTTCCTAAAGCAGAGAAACTAAAAACAAGACTGTTGGAGCAATACAACAAGGAATATAAGAGATGTATGGAAGAGAAAGTGAGTTGTCTTTACAGTGTTCTGTTCATACATATACTGCCGTTTGTTATATTGTCAAAATTTGGTACTGATACATAGGCGAGTTTGGGTTTAGGACGCATTTCAGTTAATCAATAGATAGATACTTTATTCATCACATACATTTTCATGTGGTTGGGCTTATGCATATAAACTGTGAACTTGTTGAAAAGACAGTGATTTGTCAGTTAAATTAATGAAACAAAATGTTATAAATTATACATACGTATACAGTATATATCATTTATACAGTGAAATAGTGAGCTTATTGATCTATATTATACTATAAAATTAAACTAAAACTAAGGTCAATATTAGGCAAAGCTTGTTTATATGGTCTTAGAGGCTGTTGTCTATGTATTCTTTTATTGAATAATAAGTTTTTTTCATTAAGCATACTTTTTTAGCTTGGTGAGAAATAAATTTTTGTCTTTGGTTTCTCTTTATTTCTTCAAAGTGTTTCTGTTAAAGTGGAAAATGTGCAGTATCATTGAGTGTTTTGCTTTTTACTTTTATATGGGAAAAACTTGCAAGGAGATAAAAAGAAAATTGGATACTGTTTATGGGGACCTTTTGCCATATATGACAACAGTTGGATTTTGAAATATGAATTGAGATTTTCTTGGTGAATATGAAATTGCTCTTAAAGACTTAATACTAGATTTATGAGTATTAATAACAAAGATAATATAAAAAATAGTAATTAATTCATTTTTTTTTCTAAATAATATACCAATGCTTCTCAATCCATTTAACTTATTCCTCACCTCATTCACAGCATATCCTTAATGTACTTCACTAATGGCTTCTGCTATGGTTTTATGTTTTCAGTCTTTTGTTTATTTTTATAATCGTTATATTTTGAATTTTATAGCACTTCACTTAATTCTTAATAGTTGTTTGTAGTCCGGCATTTTATTTTGTAATCTAAGATGTGATCAAAGGTGTGGTGATGGGTATCATTTTTATCACAGAGATATGTCACTCATGCGATTATAGATTCTATATTACATTGTAAAAGGTTTTGAGACAAAATGTAACCCTGTATATTAAATGAATGTTAGCTAATTAAGTATTAATAGAAATATGTGTTAAGGGTATGTAAATAAGTTGAGAATATTCTGTGTTAGCTTATAAGTTATTAAGTATTGAAGTTAAGAATTGACGAATGAATCTGTAAAAGTAGCAAGGCTAGTCAGAATCGTGCAAGTTATCAGCACGTAGGTGCCCGGTCTTTTGTATTTCAGTGAGGGTATAATTGGAAGCATCTTTGTTTAAATTAAGCCTGTTACTGCATGGTGAACTAAAGTCATGCAGGCCGATGAACTTGTGCAAAGTAACAGAAAATGGTCACCTGAGAAACTAAACTGACAAATTTTGTGATGGGGATAAGGGGATGCCAAAAAGAGCGCAAAAAATCCACCAATCTTGCAAAAGTAAAGACGTGAATGTCACAAGCCTCAGATTCGTATAAAAAGCGAGGTAGAATCAGGGCAGGAGGCACTTTTTTTTTTTGGAAGAAGCTATGTCTAGATGGGATAGGGATGTGCGTGCAAAGTGTGCAGCTTAAGTTTAAATTCTTGTAAGTTCCAAAATTATTGAGTGTAGTGGACAGATAATTAGCAAGCAGCGCGCAAATATATTGATAATGATAATTACAAAATTACTTCAAAGTAAATTCAAATAAATCTTTACACACAGTCTTAGTTTTATCATATTTATGGTGTATTATAGGCCTAAGTTACTGTCAAATTACCTTAAAGTAGTGTGCAATTTGCTTCTATACCATTGTCCTAGTTACCATTTAAAAAGGATTTCAGAAGTAGATTACAAGTAATTCATCTTCTTCATGGAGGAATAAGGCCGCGCCGTGGCCGAGTGGTTAGACCACTCGACTCTCACCTAGACGGCCGGGGTTCGATCCCAAGCGACCGCATGTGAGATTTGTGGTGGACAAAACGGCGCTGGGGCGGGTTTTCTCCGGGTACTCCGGTTTCCCCCGCCATCGCATTCCACTGGTGCTCCATTGTCATTCATGTATCATCAGTGTCATCGCCTGCGGTGCCATTAGTAGTTAAAGCGGGCGTTAAACACTACAAAAAAAAATGGAGGAATAACAATTAATACTATTTCCTTTGTTAATACATTCTCCTGAAGCATTGAACTGTAACAGCTTTCCTTAGAAATGCATACCAAGCACATTGCTGGTTTCTGTTGCAGATGTAACATACTGCTTCCTTATAATTTATATTGTTGTGAGTTCTTGAGAGCCTGCATTTTCACTTTATTGCAGGAACTGCTGGATAAAATAGAAAGAGAACGCCGCAAGAAAGAGGAAAGTGAAGAGAAAGAAAAAGAATTGGAAAAGCAGGATGTACCCATTCCCAAAGAGAATGGTACATCTAAGGTTAGCCCACCATCTGTTGTTGTGGTGCCTAATGTGCCTACAGATAACATAACATACCCCAACACATTTGATGTACAGAAGCCCACAGCCCCACAAAAGCCTGATTCTCTCACAATACCAGATGTACGGTAAGTTCTTGTCTTGTCCAAACTACTTTAGGAAAATTCTTGACAATTGTGAAATATTGTAGATTTTGTTAAGATTAAAATTATATTCACCTAATTTTCATGACTCGCAAATCAAAATCAAGAATAAAATATTATGACTTTTAAAAGGAACTTTGGAGAGCATAAAGTTGAGGCTGGTTCAGAATAACCCTAAGAACAGTAGTCAGTGAAAACAAGAATAGGAAGTGATGCAGCATGTAAGATTTTGGTTCACGACAACCCAGTAATGGCATCAGGAATGCGTATCCATGCCATATTGATCTCAAACTGGAAAGTCAATTTTGCAGATTGGGATTCCATTTGTTTTTAACTGATCAATAATATTTTTTCACCTGCTTCCAATTCAGCCAACATAATGCAGGCTAGCCAACATCAAAATTTGAAACAATTGCTACTAGACTTCTAGTTCCTAAAAACAGACTCTCCATAAAAAATAGAAAAAGATTAATTCAAAATTAGTTCCATTAGATAATAGATTTGGAATATGTCAAACAAATTGTTAAAATGGGTTGTGAAAGGTCCTGGAAGGGTGAAGGGAAGGAAAACAGATCTAAGGAATGCTTCAGAAATCTTGGGTTAAAACAAGAAGACAAATTAGTAATTGCATCCCATTTTGTAAAAAAAATCATTACATGAACCCAAATCACACGCTTTTCAAACATAAAAGATACACATTTATTTAATGGAAAAACATGTTATATGAAAGCACAAAAACTAGCTTTTCAAATTTGATATCCTACTAGATTCAAGAGAGAAGGTTGGACAAAACAACCAACACTGGCACTCAGGCCAAGTGTAAATATGGGAGGCAATTATCCTTCAGTAATTAAGTGATGTACAGGTAACTTACTCAAAATGTTATAAAATCATTGATTAGGTTTTAAAACAGTTTCTTCCATTTGTTGCTAAATTCATGATGTCCACCAAAAGGTATCTTGGAGTATGAATTCTTCATAATTTTTACAGCTAATGACTCAGAGTAATCATCTCGTTCATAAATTGAAATGCAATTAAATGGGAACTAAGTTGGAAGTTTGCTTGAGAGGGTAAACAGCACTGTTTTGTATAAGTTTAGCATTCTTTAACCTGGATGGTCATATTGAATGGTAAGTGAAATAAAACTCAAAAGATGTTGGGGTCCATAGAGCTTAAGAGTTACCCATCATTTATTTGTCTGTTCAAGGTAAGGGAAAAATCCTGGGAAAAACCTTATATGGGTAACTCTGAGATTTGAACTCAGGAACCCTTGAGTGTGAGGCAGACATCACTATACTACTGAGCTGGGCAAACAGCACTTCATCATTATGAATTAAAAAAGCCTCAACTAAATAAATTAAATGGGAAATGTTACAAAATAAATTGTTGAATTTACAACTTATTTGAATTTAAATGTGAGCTAAGGACAAGATTAAAGTTAAATTTAACATAAGTACCCTTAATGTGACTATGAAAACAAAAAATATGTATATCTGCATTATTTTGGTGCAGTTCTCATAAGTCATTCACAAATAAATCCCTTTTTCTCATGAATAAGCCTCCTCATACAACTCACTCAATGTAGAGATTTCTGATGCCTGGTTGGCAAACCCATATTTATCTTATCTAAATAGAGACATCTTCATTTTAGGCCTTTGCCGACACCAGCAGTAGATAGAAGTACAAAACCAGCTTCTCTTCTCAGTCCATCTCTACACTCCAAAGTAGGATTGCGAGATGTGATAGTGCCTTCAAGACTAATGGGCAAGTTCATGAATTTGGCACAAAGAAATACGCTTTTGAATATAGAGACTTGTGGCATCTTAGCGGGAAAACTTGTAAGTATACAGAGAGAGAGAGAGGGGAGAGAGAGAGAGAGAGAGAGAGAGAGAGAGAGAGAGATGTTTTTTCTTAATTTTTATTAACTTCATAATGGAGTAAATTTGCACAACATTCTCATTAACTTATTTTCTAGTCTCTGAAAATGCATTTGGTTTATAGCTTTATTTTTGGGAAATACTACTTTAAAATAAGAACTGAAGCTTTCCTGGCGACGTATTAATTCAATTCAAGATTTTGAAATAAATACTACTTTTGTTAAAATATAGAACATATGTTGGAACTTATAGAAAGGTTATTTTTGCTACTCTTAACCAAGTTCTCAAATATATTTTCCTTGTTTCAGGATCATGATCAGTTGATCATTACTCACCTGTTGGTACCAAAACAGAATGGAACGGCAGATTCTTGTACAACTCAAAATGAGGAAGAAATATTTGACTATCAGGACCAACATGATCTCATTACTTTGGGATGGATTCATGTAAGAATGTGTGATATGCACATAAAATTACCTACATTTTATAAATATTCAAGGTTGAAGTTAATAAAATCAAGTAAATATATGCAAGAACTAACTTGTTAAGTAAATACTTGTGTGTGTTTGAAGTAATTAAAAGAATAGAATGCTTTCCATTTACTTTAGAGTATTTAGTTGTTGAGATTTTATTCAATTTGTGCAAATATTTACTTCTAACACTAGACTGCTATTCTGATAAAGGCACTCGCACCTGTGCTTTTAAAGCTAAAATTGTAGCAATAAATCCAATTCTCTTCTCAATGTTGGGTTTTTTATGACGCTTCAACTAATTAAGGATTATTGAGTTTGCAGATTCATAACATTTGGGTCCTTAAGCAATTTCATCACTATGTGTCTTGAGTCTATTCAGATGATACTATCAGCTGCAACATTTTCTTTTGTGATGATTGCAGTTTATCCATGTTGAATTTCTTTATTCATTCATGCATATAATGTAGTTGTCCATGTACATCTTTACATGGAGCTAGCTATTCTATCAATAGTCTCTAGATACACATCTTCTGATAATGAAAATGCTCTCCCAACTGTTAACGCTCAATAAAAGAATAGTATTCCAATGGATACCATCCCATTGTGAAATTCTGGGAAATGAGAATGCTGATGCTTTGGCAAAGAAGGGCAGCATTGCAGCTTACAGACCAGTCACCAAATTTGCATACTACTCTGTCAAAAGATTCATTAAATCTACATACACAGATTTCAATAAACAAAATCTGGTAATACAATCAAAAGGGGAAAAAAAAGGAATTCCCTACATGAAAACCCTCATTCAGTTCTCGATTTACCACACAAATCGTCTGTAGCTGCATTTAGATTGGCAACAGGCCATGACTGTTTGGACAAACATCTGTATAGGATTAGAATATATCAATCTCCAAACTGTCCACTGTGTAACTCAGATCAAGACATGGATTCTGAGCATCTCAAAATCTGTGCTTCAGTGACTGAAAATATCTCTGAAAAATATTGGAGTGCAAGAAGACAAATGACTTTATTGTCAAACATCCTGCATTAGAGAACAAAAACATATTTATATGGTAATAAATCTGAATTGAGAATTATCTTCAGTGACTAGAAACTGAATTATACTACGCTATGACAACTTGGATGCCCCTTTCTCTGTGGCTGCCATCTTTGCTTTTAATCAATACAGGTAGCTGAGGTTGTTAAGGCATGGATTCATGATGTGAGATCTACAGTTAAAATTCTACCAGGCCTGTTCTCTCTGACTAGGCTTTTCCCAGATTTTTCTCTGTCCTCATAACTAGCAAACGTTGAGGAGCTACTCCAAATTTAGGCCTAGAACGTTTCCTTTCCAACTTCTTTTCCCAATTATAAAGTTTCATTAATTCATGTATCATCAGCAGTGTCAACTAGTGTCATGCAAGCACCCTCTTATGTTTGGTTCATACTTGTTGCATATGGCCACTATTGAAGTTCCCCTCTCAGAGTGAGGCCAGCAATGTTTGATCTTGCCCCCTGTTTACTGGATGGATCTTCTCTCTCCCACCTTTACACAGTTGCAGGAAGAAATTCTGCATCTTGAGGTGGCCGGGATGATGCTGATGGTGTCCTCGGCTTCTATATCAGGCAGATGCCTAGACTTCTGGATTCCTTGTTGTCAGAATTTACCACCACTTACCAGTTCCAGCCCCACATCCCAGAATAGTTATTGAGTTTAGCATGGGTCTTATAGTTTTGGGAGTTTAAAGTTATTTTATCTCAGGGTCGGGAGAGACACAGCGATTCTGGCAGTTGTGGAGGTGTTGTGTATGGATAATAAATAAAATGCAGCAAGTCTTTTGATGAATTAGGGTTTTATTAATAATCAAGAAGTTGAGGATTAATACTTCGTTGCAGCGTTAAAGCTTTCGCATGTTAGTTAATGATATTTTTAGCCACGTCCCCATAATGCAACGGAATAAACTATTGCAAGTTTGAACTTCTAATTCCCCACTGCACACATGGCTGCTCATAAGAGCATGGTGCCAACTTCTATAAACACTTCTAGTATCGCTGCAGTCCTAAATCAGAGTGACCGAGTTTGGTTCAGTAATCTTCCAACGAACCTGAGTTAACTCCCACTCCACAGTTACGAGACTGCCTGATGTAGCCCATTGGTCGCATATGCATCGGCCATACTTGGATTTTTGCTGATTGGCTGAGTGAACGTCCAAGTGATCAGCGCACTATCGTTATCTCTAGCGTCTTGCTTCTCGAAAATCGAACATAGCATGGCTTTATGGAAATCTAACCATGTGAAAGTCTTTAACAGCCCCCAAAGCTTTTCCCAACGGTCAAACCCGTTTAAACATGAACTTACTATATATGAAATAAAATCAAATATTTTCCATAATACTCTGTTACAATATTATCATTTCCCTTTGCCAAATTCAATGCACAAATTACTATCTAAAATCTGGCAATGATATTAAAATGAGTAATATATATATATATATATATATATAATAAAAATATTAAATAATATTATTAGCAAATAATTAATATGGAGGAAATTTCATAGTAATGGAATTTCTGTCTCAATCTCTTTTAGAGGAATCAGTAATCAAGCTAATGCATGCATACTTTTTTGTCTTTAACACACTTTGTTGTTTCTATGTACGAAAATAAATACAAATTATTTTGGTTGCCCTCATATATATGAGTCATTTATATATATATATATATATATATATATATATATATATATATATATATATATTTAAATAAAATACATCTTTATATATATATATATATATATATATTTAAATAAAATACATCTTTATATATATATATATATATATATATATATATATATATATATATATATATATAAAGATGTATTTTATTTAAACACATATAAATTAATGAAACTAAATTTATGAAAAATAACCACTAGTTATGAACACTGAAATAACGATGGTACATATCAAGCCATTTAACACATAAACATAAATAAATATCTCAAAATTAATAGAACAAAATGTTCCCCTTACTGAGAATCATCTCCAAAGGAGTAGAGATGCTACCTACAAATGGGAAAACATTAAAAAGAATTACTGATTATCATAATGTTGTGAATTATTAAAAATTCATTGACTTGGTCTGAGTTAAAGCAATCCTTCATGCTTTTATACCAAATGTTTCCTGACCTTTTGTAAACAACAGTTTATTCAGTTCTGAAAGAATTATATAGCACAGTAACTCAAGCAAGGCCATCCACTCCTCAATAAATATAGCTTCAAACATGCCCCTTCAAATGGATTTGACCATACTTGGGCTTTTAGATTACACACTCTACTTATACATTTTGATGATTCCATAATTGATGATTTGCTCACAATGCCCCATTTTGGTTTCCTGTCTTAAGTTTGAATATTACACACCATTAGTGTCTCCTATGGTGTTGCCAGATGCAGTAAGCAGTAACAGTGGGCATTAAACACTACTTAAAGCAAATCTTTGCTATACTGCTACTGCTGATTGATAACTTTATTGCCTTACTGATCTCATGGCATTACAAGTTGACCAGTCTTGGGCAGTATAGTTATCAGTGAATAGTATCGACTCCAACATTTTCCCCAAGGTAACGCATTACCTGATTTTTGCCAGCTGGTTTCTTGTTTTCATATACCTGCACCTTTTATAGGTTATTATTAAAATTAATTTTTGGTTGTATGTAGCTTATTTCAGGCTTTATTGCAGCATTGTTAGATGGTAATTAGAAGTACATTTATTTGTTTCTTACAGACACATCCTAGCCAGACTGCATTTTTATCAAGCGTGGACCTACACACTCATTGTTCATACCAGTTAATGATGCCTGAAGCTATAGCCATAGTATGTGCTCCTAGATACCAAGAGTAAGTAAATTTAATTTAAATCATGCTAATGAGAATAAAGCCAATATCACTTTTGCTATATTTAGGTTTATTCTAAGGCAGCATCTGCTCATTCTTTCTTTACTCATATTTGCTTTATTTATTTTCTACTAGAGATATTTATATGTCTGTTGCAGGAGATCAGGGTTTATAAATGTTAATGATTCATATACTATATGGAAATTCTATATAGATTTGAGAATAATAAGGAACTTAGTATTTTTATTTTACTTTCTTCCCTCCCTCTTTGCCGAGTAGTTAAACACTCACATTTCACCAAGGTGGCCTGGGTTCGATCCCAGACGGCTGCATGTGGGATTTGTGTGGACAAAGCATCTTCATGTTCTCTGGTTTCCCCACCATCACATTCCACTGGTGCTCCATCTTCATTCCATGTATAATCATTGTCATTGTCTGCAGTGCCATCTGTAGTAAAATCAGGCATTAAACACTATAAAAATCCCTCCCTCCGTTTCTCCTCAATAATTTGTTTGGGTGAAACCATGTAACTAAACATGTATATATAAACATTTTACACAAGAATTTCTTACATAAAGTAATGCATTTTGTATTGCATGATAATCAAATAGATAATATGCTGTCACATTGCAGGGGAAATAATCACGTAACATCCATTCTGAGACCTCTGTGTTTAAAAGGATATACATAAATTATGGTTAAATGCTTCATAAATATTCAATATTTATTTTTTTGCAAATTTCCTGTTTTAACGTGTTGAGCTATAACTAATACATTGTTTAGTAAATAAGGCTATAAACTTTCAAGTTATTTAAATATTCTTAAAAGCAACACAAACTTTGCACAAAATAGATAAAAATCAGATACTTCATTAATCAGAAAGTCTGCATACTACAGAATAGTGTAATAGTTATTTGTTTTATTTATTTGGTGTGCTATTCTGTCAATTTTTTAATATTTTTCAAAAAAAATGTAAGAAAGGGTCATTACACAAGAAAAATATAGCTATTACAAGCTCAAAGTGGAAAATGACAACATTCTGCCAGAATGTTAAGAATATAAGTACATGGCTGATACAACTTTGAAAAAAGATAAATCTTCTCCGCCTGTGTGCACTTATGATATCTGTGGATGATAAGATGAATAAATAAACCACCAGAACCCATCTAGCTAATGTATATTGAAGTCAATATAAGATTACAGTAATTGTGATGATTCTAATCAGTCCGTTCAACAGCAGCATTAATTCTGGACACTTTTTTTTTTTTCTAAATTAACTTTCAAATTGGAGAATATTGCATTCAACTTCAGTATAATTTTTTATCTGATAAATTATAACCAGTAAGTGTTACAATAATACATTACTGAACTTTTACCTTACGCTAGAGCTAATTTGGCTCTTAATGGGTTACTTTAACACAGCTTTGAAAAATATACAATTTTATAAATATACACATGTATATTTTATTTTGTATTGTATAATGTATTTGTATCATGTTGTATTTATGCTTTATTGTGAAAATCTGAGTTTTTGCTCTGTTACACAGAGGAGCTCAAATTTTGGGAATTGTAGTAGTTTGAGGATTATAACATTTCAATACCATGTGCAACACCATGAATACTATAATCTTAAAAATACTATGTTTCCCCAATTTTGAGCCCCTCTATAATATGGGAATAATAATGTATTATATTTCATATTGAATTCACAATAAAATGAAAAATATATTTTGGAATTATAGATTTTATGTAAATAAAATGTTAAATAAAATTCAAAAGGGTATACTTAGGTCATTAATACTCTGGCCATTTTTCCATATGCGGTCATGATCTAAAGCCTGGTTCACATCTGAGAATGGTAACCAGAACAAGAACGACAGAGTTGAATTACATGTATTTTAATGGGAGTCTTCATGGGTCCTGGGAATGGGAAGCAACACTTAGCCAAGTTTTAACTTTTTTGTTCTCATTCCCAGTAATATTAAGACTCTTCGCTGTAGAGACTATTCTAGATGCCTGTGAAATGAAACAGCTGTTAGAGCTCGCTTAGTTTCAATTTTTCAAATGATGATGTTGACAAATCCTCATTATGTTGCCTGAATTGGAGGCAGGTGAAAAAATATCATTGGTCAGTAAAAACAAATGTGGTGTCAGTGCTCGCCATTCTCATTATCGAGCTATTGTGAAGCAAAATCTTGTGTCTTGTATGGCTTCATGTTCTCGATGTTTGATTACCATTCTTGAGTTGTTGTGAACCAGCGTTAAATCCTATTTTAAGTGAACCCATCGTCTTGTTAAGTGATGTAGGATTATTTGTTGACTTTTTGGCATGCCACCCACCCTAATTAGAATGTTTTCTTAGATAGTAACACTGGGGTTCAAAATCAAAGAGAACATAACACATTGTCAGCATTGTGCATGCACGGCATCATTGTGAACCTAAGTAGTGATTGAAAATCGCTAGTTATGCACAACTTTGAGTACTTCTTATTTCTTCATTCACTTGTTATTTATAGTATTACTGAGTCAGTAAAATGGCTGCGAAAATTCTTTGTACAGCAAAATATGATTTGGTGCCAATAAATAAATGCAATTAGTAGTGATACACCTTTGGTAGTGATTTCCCTTGATTCTGATTGCCTTCAAATCCCTTGGCTACACAATTCACTAAAACAAAGTGCATGAAGATCAATTTATTTATTCACTTTGCTCTCATGCTTTGATAAATTCAGTAGAAATTTTAAAAACAAATTACACTAAAATCAGTTTTTACATACATGATAGAGCTAATAGTGCAAGCTAGAATCACTTTAGAATAGTGGTTGGTTTGTTTGTTGTTGATATGATGGCAGCTATACATTAGTGATTGTCATAACAAATGAAACCAGCTTGGATGGAGACTGTGGGCACCGAAATTATGACCGCATATGAAAAAATGTGCAACACTTTTAACTTCTTTGTACCTTACCTGCAAAATGCTTTGTCAAACTGAAAAACAAGAGTTTGTATATGATCTACACCTCTCTGCCCAGTGAGCCATTTAGATTTGCCAAGTAGAAGTCACTGGGGACCAAATCTGGTGAATCATGTGACAGCAATTCAAAGCTAGAGTCATATAACTTTGAGATCAATTCAAGTGTGTACCTGTGAATTATTGTAGTGGAAAATAACCCTTTTCTGTGACATACTTCACATAGCATACTTCAACTGCTCCAGCAAAGCTTTTGATTGCTTTGGCCTTTTTTTGGAGCACTTTCACCCTCTTAGACCCATTGTTTGGTGTGGTGCTGAATCCATGTTTCAATAACTGATGCAATGTCGCAAAAAATTGGTTTGATTGTGTCTGAGCATGTCAAAGCATTCTTGCCAGATGTTCACTCAAATGACTTACGATTGGCAGTTATCTAACTTAGCAGACATGATGGATCTTGATTTATCTTTCAATAAACATGATATTGTGGATTTCTATGATATTTCTTCAGTTGTGTTGACAGACATCCTTCATATTCATCATTAAAAACAGAAGAAAGGGTATATTTAAACTCTGCAGCAGATTTCTTCACCATAGGAAATAGTAGACTTCCAAAGAATCTAATCCTTTGCATTTCAGTTGGCATTAAACCTTTAAGTACAAAGTATTTCATTGCTGCATAACATTCAATTTTATATATTTTTTTTAAAATACCTCAACTTGGAAAAGTAGAGTCAGACTGAAAAATTCAATGTCATAGCTGGGATTTGAACCACGTATCTCAAACTAACTTTCCAACTCCTGGTCTACACATTGGTCGGTGTGGAAGAAACATATTCTTCAAAACTCAACTTGTTTATTTTGCAGCATTGTAACAACCAAACAAATGAAAACACTTACATGAAATTGCATCTGGTTCCATCTAAATTATCATACTACAGAACTGTTTTGGTGCTGTCACTACTGTCTTAAATACCAAACTTGAACCAAATTTCAATTGTTTCGTTTAGTGATCTGCTTTTAAAAGATATCTCAATCACTTTGGTATATTCCCTTTTGCTTACAAAGAAGCAAGTAATAAGACCAATTCTGGCAACATTTATCTTGATTAGCAAGAAGTAGATAAAAGAATAATCTTTTTTAAGGAAAATTTATTTGTGGAACAGCTAGAGAAAGTCATTTGAGTGGAACAAACAAGATTTTTTAGTTTAATAATATACTCACTTCACTAATCGTAGTTTTCACAAGAGATATCCCATACACCAACTTAAAGCCTCATTCACAATGAAACATAAGTGCATATGTAGCATAAGCTCAAGATTTTGCGCCCATGTTATTTAATGGAAGCATTTACATAAGCATGTAATTTGCTATGTAATATAAGAGTTTGCAAACTCCAAATTTATACTTGCTTTGTGTGCATAGTGAAAGAATTCCTGCATTTCTTTCTTCATCTTTACCAGTATCTGAAGAACATATTTTACACCATATACTGTATAAACATAGTTCTCTTCCATAGGGCTGTGCCTTGCTATTTTAAATACTGATGCCAGATGCTGATCCGAAGTTTACTCGATGCAACACTTATATCGAATTTACTTTTAAAGATTGAATGACTTTCAATTTTAATAAAATGATTATGTAATTCATTTTGAAGCTTGCAGTGCACTCAGAAACATCTGAGGATCTAGAAACAGTGCCCACTTCTGGCATTACTTTGTTGCTGCATTGTGAATAGTCTTCCCTTGCACTTATGTTGTGCTATGTTAGTGCTTTAGTGCTATATATTTATTGTGAGTGGAATCTAACAGTGATAGCAGCTTGACAGACCAGATGTGCCAATTACTGAGTGCATAAGACAGAGCACATAAGGCAGAGAATTTAGGATCCACTGCCTGTTAATGCAGCTTTTTGGTGTTGTGGTTTAGCCTAGGATGTTCATTTCAAAGCAGATCATTAACTTTTGTTGGTAACATTCACTTGTTTATAGTTTCATTTTTATGAAAGATATCTCATCTATGACAATTTACCTGACTGATTTTTGTACAGAGCTTGCAGAAAAGAAAACGAAAAAAAAAAAATTAATTAAACTTAAGAAAAGGTTTGAGTCCAATTAGAAACACTTTTCATCTCTTACAAATTTTTTTTTCCTGTCTGACCAGTCTTAATTTTGTTTTGTTTGTATAGCTCCCTTTAACTTCAATGGTCATATCTAAGGGGCTTGTCAAACAACTTATATTAACTGTAAGTTAAGCACATTAGGTTAATCATTTTTATGTCATTAAATTATTATGTAATTGACACATGTTATTAATGTGTCAATGACACATGCACATTTACTCACTCATTGATACTTCCAGACTCTGGGGGGATAGGGAATAATTGTGGTTAAAGAAAAAAATCCCAGCACCAACCAGACCCCTGGGTGAGAAGTCAGCTTTGCTCTCATCTTCAGAGACCAATTGGCTACTGATGGCAACTGTTGGGTGTTGGTTACTTTTGCTGACATCTAGTGGCAGAGTGATGTACTTCCATGACTAATTCAGTAGCAGCTATTCAAAATTCATCAATCAAGTGTTTGCGTTTTGTGATTAAAATCTTTTCCCAAGAATCCAGCTCTGTGTTAATGTAATGGAGCCAACACCCAAGAGTTGCCAACAGTAGCCAATCGGTCTCTGAAGATGAAAACAAAAGACAGCTTTCAAAACCGGTCAGGGAAAAAAAAAGTTATAAATGATGAAAAGTGTTCCTAACATTTCCGACTCAAACCTTCTCGTAAATTCACATTTCATATCACTGTTACTAGCTTATCCAAATATTATATGAATTTTAATTAAACTGCAGACTTTTTCTTAGTGATTCATTCAAACTGTGCATTTCTTTGGAGATGTGTGACTTTGTTTTTGGATCACCCTTGTGCTAGAAAACCTGAGTTAATAAGTGTGTTGTTATAGGATAAACACTACAGTTAAACTTTTCCTCCTCTTTTCCAGAAATGGATTCTTCATTTTAACCCCTCAATATGGCTTGGATTTTATTGCAAATTGCAGACAGACTGGATTTCATCCTCATCCCACCGAACCACCTTTGTTCATGGTAAGTAATGTATAAGTACCAGTAGGATCAGTTATTATATACAGATTTTATTATTAACATGATGGGATTCACATTCAAACTTAAAATAGTTCATAATAAAGTTCTTCCAGCATGCTTTGCAAAACAAACAACTTTAATATCCAATGATAAGAGAATAAGTGCACTTCAGAACATGCAAGCATCTTTTAGCTTAGAAATAATGTATGGTAATTTTACAACTTGTAAAATTATATTGTAATACTTGCCTATATTATTATCTAACCTATACTGTAGCACTTATTTGTGTGAAGCCTACATAGATAGATTTCCAATTTTCTTTTTTAGCAACCTTTAACTAGGTAGGTCATATCAAATGGTAAATAAGCAAAAATGGATGCTCAAATGAGCCTGGGGTCCTAGAACTTAAAAGTTGTCTGACATTCATCTTCTCAAGATAAGATAAACCCTAATACTCACCATTCACGTGACATTCTGTATCCAATATTGTTTCTGTTTTATATACTTTTTGTAAAATATTTTTATGAAAGCTTATTTTTCTATCTATTTCATGTTAGGTGAGATAAACCTTACTATAATACCTAGTTTCATTACGTATTTTTTGTACATAATGGAATAGAGGTAACCAAATTGATATCGTATGTTTAAAATTGAGGCCTTGAAATGCCATTAGTTCTTCCAATGTAAATTTGGACACAGTATAGACTAATGATAAATACCAAATTTAATTATTTATTTTTAGAAATTCTTATTTCATCATTTTCTTTAAACATTTTTGTAGATTGGACTGCATACTGCAGAATCATTATCATTTGTGAAAGAAATATATTTTCTCTTGCATTAAAATTAATGAAATTCACTTGTGAGTATTACAAATAGTTTGGTATTACAGATATGATTAAAACAACTGATATTTTTTAAATTTGTTTTCAGAAAGCAGAGCATTCCAAGCTGGATAATAATGCGTACATAGAAGTGGTGGATTTGAGAAGATGAAGAGATGAAAATGCTAGAAGTAATGTATTGCTACTGCCAGCTTGGAGCATTTTATGGCATTTCAGCCTACCTCATGATTTTGCCTTTTTGAAGCACAGTCAAATTAAATTTTTGCTTGCTCAGCATTAGTTCTTGAAAAGCAGACTTTGTGATATTTATGTATATAACTAGCTGAAAAAACATATTGCTGTGTACAAAGCTGAATATTTTGTACATATGGCGAGCATTGTGGCTTTATAATTTGTATTCTTCCTATGGTACCTTAGGTCTTTCACTGTAAAATGTACCTAAATTGCAAAATATATTGAAATTGTGTTCAGTGTAGTGCAGAGAGCACTTTTTAGTATTTATGTTCTTGCTCTGAGAAGTGAAACTATGAGCAATAAAATTACAAGAAAACTTTTATCATATTAGTATACAACAGAGATTGTCTAACACAGACTGTGTTAGCATATCTGAATAGTTTTCCCTAGCTAAACTTGAGACTATCCTGGTCCATCCCTTCAACTTTCATAACATTATCTTCACTGACACAATTTGTTTTATTTTCTGTACTACTTAACTTAAATATTAAAGAGGAGAAGATTTAAGTCTACTATTATTTCATAAACAAATTATGATTTAATTGTCCAGCAATATAAATTCAATTTGATTTTATCATTGCTAAAGCTCCAATATTTACGTTACCATGAGTATATGTTTACTTTCTCTACACATACTATGGGCATAGTGTATAGAGAAGGTATTGCATTACAGCCAACAATTCGATACCAAGAGTTAATCAGAAATACATGTTTTGGGACCCCCTGAATCCAATAAAAACACTTTTTAAAAAATGTCCATGTATGTGTGTGTATGTGGGCAGCATAGCTCAAGTTAAATATCAAACTTGATGTGTATTAATTTGTTGAGTTGGTTTTTTAACACTACGTCACTTACATTGTTATTATGAGGGACTAGTTTCGAAAGCCTATGCTTTCATTTTCAACCTCATGGGTCCAACTGCCGTTGCTGGCTGCGTTTGCTTGTGCTCTCTTCTCTAGTGGCGAAATGATGAACTTCTTAACTAAGCTGTCTACTGGCAGGATTTCAAAGTTTATTAGACAATCTTTGTTTTTCCATATGAGGATGTTTTCCCAGGTTGTGAGTTCATTGTTTCATAAATATTAATAATGCTTTATTAGTAATGAAATATTTATCATTTTTAAGGATATCTAGTTTTTTAATAAACGAATTTAATATATCATTGTAGCCCATTCTTACACCTAGTAATTCTAGTTGAGGTTATGTGTATATCATTATTTTGAATGTAATGCATATGAATATTTTCATTATTTTGAAATTTGAATTTATTCCTTTTCACAAACAATGTTGTTTCTAATATATAAGCACATATTTCCCCAAAATATTCCATATTTCATTATCGAGTACATGTGTGCATTATAAGCAATAAAAGTATATGAAGACTAACATTTTGACTTGAAATTCTTAAGGCATAAATATTACTGCTTAATGTGGATAGTAGATGTTTTATATGGATTTTCCATTTTAAATTATTCTGTATCCACAAACCTAGAAAGTTTGTTTCACTTTTATATGAGATTAATTTATTATTTTATTTTATCTCAGGGATATTATTATTGTTTGCATTGTCATTGATATTAAATTTAAGACAGACAGTATTCAAGACTAGGTTGTTCTCAATCCACAATACCAAATCCAGTTGAAGTCTGGCTTAGCAAATAATTTAACATTTTATTACTGTTCTCAGCTATTAGTTAATGTATCCACAAATAGTACAATGTTTGAATATTTTTTCTTAAGTCATTTATGTACAGGATAAAGAGAAATGGGCCATGAATGGCTTGTGGTACTCCATAAACTACGAGGGGCATTCAATAAGTCCTTAGAAAAAGATAGAAAAACAAGTTATTTTTGGTAGATTTTTTTTCAACATAATGTCCTTTTACCTAGATACACTTTTCCCAGCATTTCTCCAATTGTTTTAAGGCTTCCAAAAAGTAGGATTTCAGGAGGTCCTCAAAATAGACATCTTATCATTAGACGTGAATTGTTTTCCCATGAGCCACTTTTTTAAAGTTTGGAAATAAAAAAAAAGTCACTGGGGACCAAATCCGGTGAATGTTGTATTAATTCGAACCTTAATTCTACAATGTTTGCCAACGAAACAGGTGTGCATCCTTGCATTGTCTTGATGGAAGAGAATCTTTTTCTTTGCCAGACGAATGCATGTTTTCTTGATTGTTCAATAACAATGCATAATTCATTCCACTTATTTTTACTTTCTGCAAGTAATCAATTTTGATGATTTCGTGTGCATCCAAAAAACTGAGGCCATCACTTTGCAGATTTCACTTCAGTGCCAGTTCGCCTTTAAAAACCTACTGTTTTTAACAATGTTTTTTCTCTGGAGTGTAGCAGTATATCTATGTTTCATCCACAGTTATGTATCAACGCAGAAGCTTGTCATGATTGCAACGGAAAAGAGCCAACTTCCGAATCGATCACATGATTGCATGTATTCTCCATTGAGAGTAAACATGGTACCCATCTTGCTTTTTCAGAACTAATTTTTGGTGCAAAACTGAGAACATTACCATATGATATGCCTGTGGCTTCTACTATTTCGCAAACTTTGATTTGTCAATCACTCAAAACCATTTCCTGGATTTTGTCATTTTGGTAGAAGTCACTTCTACTGGATATCTGGGACGATTTTCATAATTTGTGGATGTACGGTAACGTTTCAATTCATTTTATCAAATTGTAAATTGTTGCAAACGCAGGAGCAGAGGTGACATGAACTTGATCCAACTCAGTTTTTATCTCTTTATTCTTTTAAATAGAAGTGTTTAATCACTGCACAAAATTTTTTTTTTTCTCACCTTCTTTCTAAATAATTGATTTAATTGCCTATGGCAACGAAATCACATAATGGATAAAGCCGAAACTTTAACTGCCATGTGTATGAGACTTTAGTTACTAATACAAACTTTTATTGATGCTATGAGTGTAATTTCTTGGATTTTCTCCTTGTATATCAAGTAAATTAGATCTAACTGCTGAAAATGTATAGTGATTGGGTTAGCATCTATAATCTCTCTTAATTGCTTCCAGTTAGCGAGGTACGATTCTAACCAATTATATTCTGTCATTTTATGCTGTCAAACAATTTTGCTAATAAAATTTGATGGCTTATGGTATCAAAAGCTTTACTAGATCCAAGATTAATATATGGGTTTCACTAATTCCTAATGTATCTCCAAGGAAAGCATTGTTTTATTCAACATGCAGTGTGAATGACAAACCTCTTAATACTATAATTTACATCAGTAACGTTTTCAGGTAGTGTTGGAGAACAAATTACTGCCTCCCCTCATGCTAAGCAGATGGAGACAGGAATAGATTGCAAACTATACACCACTTCTGAAATATAAAGTTTTGTTGAAACCGAATCCTTCCAAAATAGCTTGTTTTAAATATGCTCCAATGATTCCAGTGAAAATAGAACGTTTTTACTTTCTCTACACGTACCACGTACACAGTGTATACAGAAAGTATTGTATTGCACCCAAAAATTTGATATCGAGATGTCATTGGAAATGTGTGTTTTGCGTCCCAAAAAAAAAGAAAGCATTTTTAGAAGGTCCTTGTGTGCGTCAGTGGACAGCATAGAACAAACGCTAAAAGACTTTGAATAGCAAAGTTGGTATTTAAATTTGGTATCTTCCAAGGATCCAATAAGATTTTTTTAAGAAAATCCCCCCATCCCACTACCCTTTACATGGAAAAATGTTTGAAAATTTTTATTTTCTCAAAAATGGCTAACAATTTTGATTAAAATACTGTATATTAAAGCATTTACATGACAAAATGTATATCTTGAATTTTATGGGAATAGCTTCTAAAAACATGCTCATTTTGGGTGAATTTTGCATAACTGGTAAACCATAAGATAGACAAAAACAAGGTGTACAAAAAATGTAAATCTTAATAAAATATGCAATTTATAACAAATATATTTCCAAGATATTCCTTGTTATTAGTTTAAATTTTAAACTAGGCATCTTCTCAAACAGGGTTACTTTTCGTTTCAACTCTTTGTTTTCCTGGAAATGCAAAGCGAACCGAACTTCAATTTTTCGTATGCAATCAGCTTTTAAAAGATTTGACTATTGCTTTAGCCTAGTGTATACCCTTATACTTACAAGGAAGCAAGTAATAAGACCATTTCTGCTAATGTTTATATTGATTAGCATGATGCAGATAAAGGAATCTTTTGTAAGAATATCTTTGTTTGCAGTACAGGTAGAGAAAGTCTTGTGAATGGAACAAATCAGATTCTTTTTTCCATAATGAAAAAGTATTCCCTTAGGTAGCCAATTTGGCAGTGATAATCACCTTAAAAAAACATGTGCTTTATTAGAACGATCAAGAGAAGCAAGATTAATCACTTTGATAAATTGTTAAAAAGATTGTTATCCTCTATTTTCACTTTTAATAAATGCCTATTTTCTCTATTTTGAATGCCCTTTTTTCTGCTCATTTTATGCAAAATAAATGACTGAACTTCAGTGTTCCAGTTATCACATAGTACTTCTATATATTCTTACCTGATACACTCAGATCCAGTAAATTGGCAAGCTCAAACTCAGCGAGGAAGGAAAATAAGCAATCTCACCTTCAGCTGCTTCACTAGGCCTGATGCTATATTTTAACTGAAGCTTTTGATTTACTTTTAAGAGATTCTACACTTAGAAGATAGTCCAGAAAATATTTTGTCTTGGATTTTCCCACCGCTGAAAAGTTAGATGCTCAAATTTGTTAATTGTTTAGCTACTTCTGAACATTAAATGCTAATACACTCTGAAATCAAAATGAAGCTGGTCCTTTTGCCATTGGGCATCAACTCTTGTTTTATCCAGAGCAATGAAGTGAAATGATAATGATATGTTTTAAGTTCACCTACTTGATTCAGGATGATCAAAGATATGACTTGATATGAATATTCCTAATAGATTGGGAGGAGTCAAAGTCAACTAAAATCTCTGGAACGAGTGTACTTATACACATCTAAATATATTAAATTTTATTAATAGGTCAATCCTAAAACGTTAGGCTTTTTTTATTTCTAAGCTTTCCCTCTTATGTTTTAATATGATGTCAGAGATAACAGCATTGCATATACAAAGGAAGACTTGTTTAAAAGGTATTGATTGTATAATCTTCATCTATCCACCACAAGAACTATATATATAAGCTCTTTAGTCCAGTGTTCTACAGTTTGGCACATTTCAAATCCTGCATCAACTGACTGCCCAAATTCGGGTTTTTTTTCTGGTGGAGTCACATGTTCATTGACCAATGCTGACCAAAATACGGTGCTAGATTTGACAGATGATATGCCAAACAACTCTTAAAGAGATATGTACCTGTGAGAATATCATACTGGATTGAGATTGCCAATGTGTCAGAGGTTGAAGAATTGAGTGACAAACAGATTAATCAAAGTGGTGTTAACCCATAAGATGCTCAAGATTAGAAGAAGAAATCAGATGAGGGAGCCATGGCAGATTAATTTATAACATTTCCTAAATCCAAAAAAAAAGTTACTACTGTGCAGAACTCATAAATTTGTTTACAATTCATAAAGATTTTTGGAAGAAGAGATGTTCTTGTGTATTAATTTTTCATTATATACTGTAGTATATTTGGTATGGTTTTAATTTTTGTATTCTATGTTTCTCTTAAAATAATGTTTTAATCATTTGCAGTTTTTCTTTGAAGTTTTCTCGGGCTTCCAGCCAGGTGTAGGTATGGTGAGGCACCAACGTTTCGGGAGCGTACATTGTTCCTGTCTTCAGGATTACTGAATGAATTGAACTGATGTGGTCTTATTAATATAGAAATGTTTGTGGGTTCTATGCAGGCCAAGCAACATGCTTAGGCGTTGCTAGTGAGGTGGAATGGAACACGGACATGAAAGAAAACGTTGCGATTCAGGAGACCCTTCTAAGGGTTTGATTTGTTTCTCTGCTGGCTTTTTTGCAGGTCTAAGGCGGGTTTCCAAGTACCGCTCAATTGTAGTCCTGAATCTCTGTTGAGATTGCGTCTATCTGATGTGATAGCCAGTGCTTCTTTTACCATAAGTGGCCAATACCCAGTCTCCTGGGCAATAATTGTGGTGTTATTAAAGTTGGCCTTGTAGTCATGTTCAAAACAGTGTTCTGCCAGACCTGATTTTTTGCATTTGCATGGGATCCAGTAGACCACTGGCACTCTCAGTCCGAGGTTTTCTTTGACCGGTCTCACTAGATTTCTGATTTTGGGTGGAGGGATATGTATCGTTTTGATGTTGTGTTTGGCTAATATCCTGCTGATTATACTTGACAGCTTGCCCCCACGTGCAGAAGCCGTTGGTTTTTCTGTCATTTGTGAAGTGATGTCAGGAAGTTTCTTGTGTGTGGCCCTAGAGATGGAGGCTTTGATGTCGTCTGTTGTATAACCATTCTGATGCAATTTGTAACTTGAGATGTTTGAGTTTTTTTGTAAATGGTCTTGGTCACAAATGGCGACTGCTCTGTGTTCGAGAGTGTAAAGTACACTGGTTTTATGGGACTTATGATGGAAGCTGTCTGTATTTAGATACAGGTCCGTATGGGCTGCTTGCGATAAACTGTGTGGCTGAGTTTACCGTTGTGCTTGGTTATGATGATCTGTGGCCGACGATTGTTTAAGTGTGCTAGGAAGTCCAGTAGTGTCTCCTCTCCACGAGGCCAGATGACAAAAGTATTGTCCATATATCTGAAGAAATTGGATATCGCTGGCGAGAGTGGGGAACCCATTGACTTGTTTGTAGTATGTGTTATTAATTAGGAAATCCACAGGGCAAAAGAAGCACTGGCTAAAACAATAGGTAGCTATGAATTAAGTTGTGCATAAAAATATGTGCAAAAGAAACTAAATTCCAATTTCCACGTTGAATTATGAGAAATTAGTTAACATGTCAGGCATTCTGAGAAATATTTATCATGATAATCCTAAGAAAGCTGCTATTAAATGTTTAATCAGAAGTACTTGTGTCTTAACACATGTTTAAAGTGTGGCAAACATAACTTTACTGATGTAATAATAAAATTGCTGAATAGTTCACATAACTATGTATTACTCATACTTATAAGCAAATCACTATTAAGGTGTTTGCTGAAGTTATGAGATGTACTAGTTAGTTGACTGAATAAAAAACATGAATCAGCTGGAGAATTGAATGTCATATTGGCATATTGCTACAGTAGCACAATGGTTAGAGCAACCATTTTCAAATCCCAGCTATGGCATCTAATTTTTAAACTGGTTCTAGCAGTAAAACACACAATCTTGGTGGGGCATTAATATAACATTAGCAATATAATAATAAAATTGTACAAAAGTTGGCATAACTGTATGAATTTTATTAAGTACTTATGATATGTAAGTTGCCAGTAAGGTGTTCTCTGAAGTATTGGTTGGCTGACTGGGTAAAAAACACAAATCAGTTGGAGGATTGAATGTCATACTGGCATTGTTGTCACAGTAGCTCAATGGTAAGAGCAACAACACGGAGAGAGGGAGAATCGTGTTCAAATCCTGGCTGTGGCAGTGAATTTTTCATCCGATTCTAACAACTCTACGAAGTCTTCCCTCCTATAAATTTTTATGGGCAAACCATAAAGTCAACTTGTCAACCTATTCCGAGTATGAGAATTCCTGTTTCAGACTTTTAATTATGTTTTAAATACACACAAAAAGTTAATGTAACTGAAGACTAAATAGCTTTACAGAAATGTGAGTATAACATATACACATTTTTATGCATCCATCTCATATTGGGTATACATTCTTGTATACTCAACAAATGGCAATAATTTTGAAGAAATGCAAAGTTATTAAGTTTTATTAAATTTTTTACTGCAGATATTGACTTAATGTGATATATCTTTTGACTTAATGTAACATACTTAAAAACAATGTGTTAATTATTTTAGGGGTTTAAAGGGGTGATGTTTCTTCTGCTGCTTATATATATTGTATAAAAGTGTTGAGTTTGTGTATAAAAGAGATATAAAAATTATACAGTTAAGTGGTATTTATTTTTATAAATAGAAATTAGAGGGTTATGTAATAGACTTTTTAGTTTTGTTAATCAAATTGACATGTGGAGAATATGGGAATGGTGATAACAAAAAAGTACTCCCTGCACGATGAGAAAAAAATATTATAAAGGCATTCAGACTTACTTATTTTCTCATCACACAGGAAGTACTTTTTTGTTATCACCCTTCCCATATTCCCCACAACATGTCAATTTGATAAACAAAACTAAAAAGTTTATTACATAACCCTCTAATTTTTATTTATAAAAATAAATACCACTTAACTGTATAATTTTTATATCACTTTATACACAAACTCAAGTGGAACACAATTCTGTAAAGCTGAAAGTATGACAAATATCACAATATAGTTTAGTATAAGATTCACACAAGGTCCTGTGAAAACTTTCAATTATGCTTATGCAATTAGCAAAAGAAATGGAACTGAAGTCACTATCTCATTGTTTTTTCTATAAATTATAATTACAATATTTATAAACCACAGCACTTTATTGGCTGCCTTCTTGACATAATAATGTTGCAATACAAACATACTTCTGTACATTTTCTATCTAAATATAAACAGGGAAGGAAAGAAAAGAAAAATAATCAACGAAGCAACAGTTAATTAGCTATTTATCTTAGAACTTTCTTGGCATTCAGGGTATTGGTTATAAAGCAAGTCACACTTTCCTGAAAGTGCAACAGTACATTGTTATTAACAAGGGTTGAGATGTTAACTGAACACTTCAGTTTTCATTAAAATTTAAAATAATTATAAGAATACATCTTCACAATATATGTTGTATTTTAGGTATGCAAGAGTTAGATACATTACAATTTAATACATGTTTTATTTGTTGTTTTGCACTTTAACATTGCACTTTCTTATTATCATTAAAGCTCCTTATATTCACTTGCTTCTCTGAGAATTTAGTAACATGTGTAAATGAGAATGCAACAAAAATTATATATGACACATTATGGCAAATGGAACTACATTTTATAAAACTTTGGTTGAAATACCAAGTATTGCCAGGACTGATAGTTTTCTAAGTTTCCATTACTTAAGTTGCTAATCAATTCTTTTAAATTGTTTACCTCACTTTCAACATGAATGGAAAATGTATAGAAGTCAATCACATTCATCTTCAAAAGACCAACATAATTGTTTTTCACCAGATCTAGATATACTAACTTAAGTGAATAAACTTGTATTAAAATGTCAAATTTGCTTCCCTACAAGATTTTTACCTCACATTAGGGATGCTTTTTTTGTACTTTCACTCCTCAAAAGAATGAAGATAATAATAAATGTTTTGTCTTTTTTATTTAGCAATCGGATTGAGAAAACTACCAATTCATGAAATTGCCTGTTTCCCTCTGAATACTTTCAAATCCTCCTGCCTAATTTGGTTGAAACCGGTGCAAGAATGTAAGTTTCTTTCGATGCTGCCCTGCCCAAATGCTCAAAACTGAGTTGTATAATATTAGTAGAGAGTATATAGCTATGGAATTTGAAGCAGCATTTCTATTAATCCTGGGGCATTTTCCTATGGTCATTTGTTTCCCTTGATGGACTACTCTGCCCTGTTTAGTTAGTTATGCAGAAATAACAGGGATAATATATTTGCTGCAAAAATCTGAAATCTTGAAACCCATTATTGTATTTGGCTCTTATTGAATTTGCCTTAAAAAGATAGCATCCTTTTGCCATGATGCATCATATATACATTGATTATACCTCACAAATATAGAGAATACTGATAATTTGCCACTTTTTAACATAATATGCCATTCTACAGCAAATACAATAATATAATAAGAGCTTTCTTCTTAGCACTTGCTGACCATACAGCCCAATCCTTAGCCCTTCTGATGTTTGTACCTGGGTACAATTCTCAAACTTCTTAGCTGCAACAAAGACAGATTTTGGTTGAGGTTTCATATTAAACCTTGTTTCTTATAACCTTCCCCTGCTGATATGTATCCTTCCACGTACAATGAACATTATTGGATGGTGATATACAACCTCTATGCAAAGTCACATGACAAAGGCAATATAAACACTATCATGATAACTGCACAAGCTTTTCATCATTCTAGAGGTAGGTTTAAAATTAAGCTTCCTGTATTTGATAAAAAAATTACACCCGTTAGTATACATTATTCATACAGTTATGAAAATGTAAATGACTTTCTCCTCGGATATATTAACATAAATGAT
Source organism: Hymenopus coronatus (assembly GCA_030762935.1). Classification (NCBI taxonomy): domain Eukaryota; kingdom Metazoa; phylum Arthropoda; class Insecta; order Mantodea; family Hymenopodidae; genus Hymenopus; species Hymenopus coronatus. The sequence goes on along the minus strand of CM060881.1, from coordinate 87,935,885 downwards.
CACTAAATAACCAACTATTTTGTACCACACAACAACCTATTTTACAACAGCAGCCAATGAAGGAAGATTTCATGTGACAGTTACAGATACAGGGCAAAGTTATATGGAACAAACTTTAGTTTAACACATTCAGTACTCTAAGCTCATGTAAAATACAAGAAAATTACAAATCAGATGCATGTGCAGGTCATCTAAGCTACTAAAACAGAAGAAGTGATGTTTGTATGCAATTACTTGAATATAGATTTTTTCCTTGTGTTTTTCACGATTGTAATTAATGCTATAGTTATCTGTAAAATTAAGTGTAACCCCCCACCCCAAGTTGAACTTCCTGTAACTGGTAGATTATGACACAATGTAGATTATGATTCACACAATGAATCAATGAAATGCTCAAATGAGGCTGAGGTACATAGAGCTTAATATCATCCACAAATTTGTCTTCACAGGATAAGGGAAACCCCTGGAAAAAGTTTTAACACACACTAACCAAGATTCAATCTTTGAAGTTCTTGAATGTGAGACACACACACACTCCACAGGTAAGAAATATTTTTGTTTCAATGGCTTTAATTGTGTAATTTTGGGCATGCAACATAATTGCAATGTCATTAATTTGTTTCTTTACAATTTCTCCAGCATCTTGCTTCCAACATGTTCAACTTATTCTCTGCTCCTATTTTACTAAGCCTTTTTTTTGTTTCTCTTACATATTCATCATTCTCCTCTGCTCCTCATTTTCTCTTAAAACTTCCCCTTGCCCCTCCCTTTCTTTTCTCTGTATAACTTCATAATGTTTTGACTTCATAAAACAGTTTTTTTTTTTGGGATTTAATAAGCTTTAAAATAAGGAGTAAGAAGACTTCATATTTTGTTATCAGCTGTTACCTGATAATTGCTTTGGTTTTGCTCATCTTTACTAAGAGTGCACTTGTATTAAAATTATTTGTTTCATACTATCTGGAATTTCATGTTTTTGTATCTCCAAACCAGTAAGTCAAACTGAACTTTTCTGTTATTTTCTATACAGTGTCATATGAATACATAATCATAAATCTACAAGAATAACTTTTCATAAGCATTTTTATTCTTCATTGCATTATTTCACATTTCTATATTAATTTAAAAATCTGAATATCACTTAATATTCTCATTGCTTCATCAAATTTCGGTAATATTTGCTTTAAGCTTACCATCTTTGTTTGAAATGTCCTCTATAATACTTCTTGTATTCCCTTTTACTGTCCAATAACATAACTATTAGCCCTGCAATGTGCAATTGAAACATATGACGTCCATGTCCAACATAATATGCAATACAATATTTAAGTTTATATAAAGTATTTCAACATAGTAAGTAACAAAACGTTGTACATAACTACAGGAGGGTGGTTTTGTTTTAATATTCCAGCCTCAGCTTCAGTTCAGTCATAAACATCTTACTCGTTCTGCAAAAACTCACTTACCTATACAGTTATAATTGTACTTTCATTCCTCAAGTCAAAAACTATTTTACAACCTCTAGCCTCTCAATGTTTTAAACAACTTTAGAACTATTTCTAGGGATATTGTAATTTTTTTCATGTGTTATTTGCAAGTTTTCTCCACATCCTGTGATTTTCCTGGCATTCATTCCACCAACTGCTCCATCAAGGACTTTCCTTCCATTTCGCCTTTGTTTCATATTATCTTTCTCATTCCCTATACGACTATGGGCTGATCCCCTATTCTGGGCTCTTCACTTGGATACAATAGGCTTCTGATCCTAGACATTTGTGTGGTAAGTCCTAGGAGGTTTAAGTCCAATATACAAGCAACCATTTATTATTCAATTAAATGTAATAAAATAATTTTATATTATGGATATACATTTCTGTTCTTTCCTTTTGGCAAAATCACTTATTTATGTTTATTTTAATATGTTGCATTTTGCTAAACTTTTTAATCAGCACTCTTTAATTGAGTATTTTTTTTGAGCAGTTTTTCAATGAATCTTTCATAATATGGATAAAGGAAATTGGGAATACTTAAAAATCTAATCAATGGCTGGTACTGAATGTGTTATATAACAATTTAAATAGTAACTAGTATTGTAGCACTGTCTTCGCACAACTAAAATGTCCTGTCACCTGGAAAGGAACTGAAGCCATTCTGAAACAGTTTCAACATGGCAGTGCTATACATTGGTAAGTATTTCAGTCTATCTTAAAACAACCTTTAGTACAACACAGTAAATACATCTAAGCTAAAAATACACTGAATGTAAGCATACTAAGAAGATAAGCTGCACTATTTTATACCCAATATAATTATCAATTATATCACCCATTTACAAACATGGCATTTTTCTTATTTGAGCAAACATACACACATACAAACTAGCTGTTAAGTTAAAGCTATACCGTTTTCCAAAAAAAGAAAAAAAAAAAGTCTTTATGCCTTATACTTCATACCTTAAAAACAACATATGGGAACACAAACCAAATAATTGAGCAATGCAGTTCAATGGCACATGTTAAATAGTGATCCCTGGATCAAACATTCTGAGGCAGCACAAAAATGTACAAAAACCTTTGGCCATTAATACTGCACGTAATATTATGCTGCATATATATTCAGAGATTAGTTGGTAATCTCTAAGATTGTGATAAAAAGTACAAAAATAATATGTCTTTCATTTGTACAAACATTATCCAAGATTTTATTCCAATAGAGGCACATCTTTCCAAAAGAATTCATCTCATTTTTATTTCTTTAGAAACAATGTTAAATTTGAAAATAATGGTATATATGTATTGCAGATCTGCTTACAATTCTGCAGATGTTTTCTAAAATAATTATGATCTTCAAGTTTTGAAAATAAATATTGAATGTTGAATGCAGTATTCACTCAACTTGATATTTCACTGCACACCCAATATTCACATATAAGAATCTATTAATCTAATAAAAACTTACACTTCTGGAAAGACATGTTTATTTAACATCAAAACTTAACAATCTGAACATTTTGTACTTTATTTAACAAATTAGATGCAGCTTTGGTTTAGTCAAAATAAAGAAATACAAAAGAAAAGCAAACTTCTATGAAACTCATTTCTATTTCAGTCTCATTTTGAACAATCAAACCTTTCCCAAATAGAAAAACAAAGATTTCTAAGAACTACAACATAGGCAAAGAATTCATTAGCATTATGGGAGAATGTTAACATGCAACATCAAATTGTTGAACATTTTTAACAATAATTATATGCTTGCAGCAAGAAAAAAATGAGTGGGCCAATGCATGTTTGCCACTGGAATTTCAAGTTATTTTCCTGGCTGCAGTAGATTATGATCTTATTTAGGCAACAAGACATGTGCAAATTGAGACATACACTCCAATTAAGAAGATGAGTTAATTGAATGAAAGCTAAACTATTATTAAAATGATTTAAATTTGTGTAAAGAATACATCAAGCCACCATTAAGAATTTATTCCTTCCTGAAATCGAAACCCATAAAACTTTCTCTCATCCAGCCAAACATTATAATTTTGTGGTATAAAATTTAGAATGCTTAACATGTACAAAAATACACAAAATATAAATGGAAATTCTGTTTTGCAAGAATCCTAAAAGACATGTAGTACTGCTGGTTTCTGGTATTCCAATTAACACTTGTTAAAGCAAACATTTCCTATACTATTCACAGATTTCTAAATTTCCACCATGAACATGACAAAGCATAAATATTGTAATGCAAGATTATAGACTGATCTCATGGGCCAGAGCTTATCTGTGCAACTTCATCACAAACATGCTCTTCTTCACTGGGCACAGGATTTGGATTTGATCGTCCATTAGTAACCTTTAGTATCTAGCAATAAAGAGTGCAAACATTCCTTAATGGACTAGTCAATAGGTCACTAGTGGAGAGTCACATCCAAAGGCTGTGCATTTTGTTGCAGCACGAAGCACTGTATGTTTGGTTTATAATCTCAAGTTTGTCATGTCCATGATAGAAAAATTTTTAACACTTAAAATCTGCCCAAGGATCTCGTAAAAAATGAAATCTTCAGCCCACAATGACAGCTTTTCAAGATAGCTGTACTTCAGGGGTTGAAAACTGAAAATGATTCCAGCTTGAATGAGATGCCAATATGAGCAAAAGTACAGTTAAATAACATCCTTTAACTATCTTACAATCATAGTGGCCTGATATACAACCAAAAATTTGCCTAAGTAAAGTAATCCAACCACCTTCAGTTTACACAGCAATTATTTACTTTAGAGACAGAACAGATTTACTAACTTTAGCATGTTGGAACATATTATCCATTTTAGTGTGCAGATTGTTGATATACAAGTAGCTGATTTTTAGTTTTTTCTAATTTTACAGACAATGACATTTTTCTAATAGAGTGAACATTTGTCTGTAAGTGATCAATGATATTATTGGTTAATTATTCTAATGATGAGACGTCATGGCTAATCATATTCAAAGATTTGATTGTGTGGTTGGGATTGGATTATTGTAAGATATTTAGTTGTGTTGAGTTTTCAGGTACTTGGCAGAAATCATGTTCAAGTGTAAAAGTGATCCTTTTGCAAGTATGTGTCCATAAGTTACAGTAGCTGCAACTTTAAGGCCACTGAACTATTACAGTAAGTTGGCAAAATTATTCCCAATCTAACCTGATGTAGGGCCCTAAGCAGCAAAGCATAGCTCAAAATTGAGGGCTATAACTCTGTTTGCAAAAAGAACTTTGATTTTTCTTGCTAAATTAAATAATGGTAATTTACTCTATAGCATGCTAAAAAGACTGCAGCATAATGGATTTATGAATTGTTCTCAGACAAATACAAATTTAACAAGGGAACTACAGAAACTATGGCTGGAGAGCAGAATGCACACTATCTGAAAGGACATGATAGATTGGCACTTTTTTAATTTTTGCCCTTCTTTTTTTCTTGCCACTCAAGTTATTCATATGCACTGTAAAGTATATATTTTTTTAACGAAAGAAGCCCATTGCTGAAATCTGATTCTTTCATAAGAATATGGAAAGGAAACAATCAGTGCTGGATCACACAAACTATGATTGGATCAAAAAATTCTAATCAGAGATACTCTTGTTACTTTGCATATACAATGACTAGGTCTATTTTCTTGTCATTGCATTGTCATTTCAATTTGTCTCAATTTACGTATAAAAAACCTTTTAAAATGTGCTCTGCTATTTTTGTTGTACACAATCAATAAACCAGGTTCAAGAAAAAGGGGCTCATTTTGTATTTGGACAAATACTGTAATCTGCCATTTTTCACTTTACACTCACTTCATTTGGCACTTAGGGGGAAATATGATCGGACAGGACGGATGCTTTGTACTGTATTCCTGCATCTATTTATTTGAAATTGCATGCTAATACCACCTGGTTTATATCTTTCATGACAACGTAAATAACAATTAATTTACTTTAACAGTACATATAAATATTATTTTCCAATTCTAATTCATAACACTAACAATTTCAATGCTTAGACTGATAAAAGCATTCTGTAAATAATATTTATTTGATAATCTAGTTGGTAGTAAAACAGTATAATACAATTAAAATTTTAAATTAAAATTGTTACATTTCCACAGATGCTATCTTGCAGCTTACAAAAATACAACACACTAATAAGGTCCCATTCCCAATGATGTTTTAACACTAACATGCAGCATAAGCACTGGTGTCAGGGAAGACATTTCATGAAACAGCCATAAGCGTAGACAGCAGATCCATAAAATTATGAGCAGAAATCGCTCAAATATAACGCGAGTTTCAAATTGAATAACCTAACCAATAATATCCAAAATGAAAATTTATCCATCTTGATAAAATTTAAGGGCATAAAAGGTCTTGTACCAATAAATATATTGAATTGGTAGAATCACATTGAAAAATTCAATGCCATAGCCAGGATTTGAACCATGCATCTCCAAATCACTAGCCGGTTGCTTTAATCACTGAACTACCATGGCTGGCAACACAGCATTAAATTCGACTCGCGATTTTCCCGGTAAACCACAAGATGATTTCCAAATATTTTGAGATAACATACCCTCACAACTCACAATGTCAGGCTTCATGTCAATTGACCTACAATTATAGTATCAATATTAGCTAAACTATGAAGTCCGGGACTTTGCTTACGACATATGTCATTTGAGATCACCTTGTGTTTTACCAGGAAACATGTGGGCTAGTTAAGGAATTTAATGCTGTATCAGCATGTTGCCATGGTAGCTCAGTAGTTAGAGCAACTGACTAGAGATCAGGAGATCTGTGGTTCATATCCCAGTCATGGCATTGAATTTTTTTAATCTGACTACCTATCCAACTCTTGTCCTATACACAGCTTGTATGGAAAAAACAATTAATAAACATATTACCATTTTGCATTAGCAGTTAAAAAGACAAGGTATGTTCAAATAGAAGATCACAATGATTAAAGATGGCATAAACTCTTGAATTGCAATTATGTGTTTTTCAAAATCTGCCAATTAAGGAGTTTTTCCTCTATACTTGCAAATATAACATTTGGGTCTTCAAATCCTTGTATAGTGCATTACATGACTATGTAAATATTTCCTACATAAAATGGGTGCAAATTTTTGTACTTATACTGCATCTGCACTTAATTTTCATTGAGAATGGAGCCTACAACCAGTAGTTGCCTGTTTCTGATAAGGTATGATGGCTATGGAACAAGACAGAACTCATTTAACAAAATGTGTCAAGATATTTTCTCTGAACCTACACTTAAATATGATATAACATTTATATACGGTTGTATAAATATATGGCTTAAAAAAAGCATCAAAACATATAAACTTTTTTTAAAATGAGAAAAATTCTCATAAGTGTATGCACATAGTACAAAAACTTTACTCTTTACAGTACGACCTGCGTTGCTGTTACGTAACAGTTTAACTTTTACACAAATAGAAGCCATACATAATTTGGGAACTTTATTTTTATTGTGAAGCCATGGTACTCCACACCAATTGTACTCATCAGCGACAGTAAAATTCTAACATTGACAATTCCCTATTAAAATTTTCTTGACAAATTTACACAAGCTATGTCAACAAGCAGGGTGAGCTAGATTAAAAACACATGAATAAAACACACAAAATAACAAAATTATCTTTGCTATTATTAATGTAAACTGTAGAATAGATTTTACTATTGATTATCTGTACTTCCTGCTTTATATGATACACAGATACATTAAACTGTAGCATGAAACTAAACTAGGTTCTGCATGTTTGAGAACCAAAGGAGCAGAATGCCTTGCTTTTTAATGAAGTAATTCCTATATAGAAGAACTTACTATACTTCAATTTTTGAGACAGATTAGCTGCCAATCTCTAAACTACAGTGCAACATTATCAATATGCACAATGTATGGTCACCTAAAATGTATATACATCAGGGTGTTATAATCGTGAAACAAACTACACAGACATAGCAGCCACAAATACCCCATTAGAAAATAATAAAGATGAAAAATAACAATAAAATAGCAACAGATTTACAGAAAGCTACTAACAAGGGGTCACCACATTGATGTAGATGGAGTTAGGATTTTCTTTTTTATTTTTTGTTTGTTTGTTAATAGTAGACTGAACTTGGTCTTGCTTTTCTCTCTCATAGGCCAAAGCTTGACAAGAAAAAGTAGAATGGTTCTCTAATAATATCTAATGCCTTGTATACATTAGTGTTTAAAAAGTATTAAATAAGAGATCTTACAAAAAGGTGCAATAAATTTTTATCTTCATAGTTTTTCTTTTCCTTTTGAGGCACCATCATTGGGAAAAAATGAAACTATGCTGATATTCTCTTTGCTAAGTGAACATTTGGTTGCAAGTTATTTTTAATGTGGTCCTGCACACTGATATTTGCAGTCTTCAGCACAAAAATCATTATTGGCACAGTACCAGGCACTTTTGAAAAACCAATTAAAATTAACACCATGAAACACTGTAAACATTTATAAAATAATACAGATTGAGTTGACTAAACTTTACGATTTCTTATGAGTTGACAACCTGATAATGCCTTTAACTGAAGGTGAAACACATCAGGAATAAAATTTAGGTATGTGAAGCTATGGGGTATCTAGTCAACTTAATCTGTATTATTTTATAAATTATAGTACCAGGCAGATGATTTTAGAATGGAAGGCAAATTTAAAGCTGTTACAACTTAAAAGTTTATAATTTTTTCTGGTGAGTAGGGAGTGACCTTATGGAAGAGAAGGCTAAGACACAAGTATTTTCACTACAAAAATTGCAGCTCAATCAAAAAAACTTAAGCTAGGATTTTGAAATCCTGAGAAAGATTCAGTTTAAGGCATCAAAAATGACCATAGGAAATCGTACTCATGCTTAGTTTATCATTTTAACCAAAAATTAAATATTAAAGCAAATTAGTAACAGAAGTCTAATATAAGCAAATTTCTGCACATGCTGCCAAATTATCCCATCTGTTTATAAAAGTGGGGGCTCTAGTATCAACATAAGAACCTCGTAATTACTAGCTGCAACACATTACACACAACTAAAGCAAAGAATAATGCTTTTCTTAAGGTATAAAGCTATTTGAATTTCATGTGAATGAACATTAGATATACAAGAAAAGCAACAAACAGTAACTGGAAGCTGAAGCGACGAGTGAACAAAGCAATGACTACATGTAGCATGGCATTGGTAACACTGCAACTGGTGACTGTCACCATAGCAATTGGCCTGCTGCTCTGCACTACTTTTCAAACTTCAGCATTATGTTGGACCCAAACTCTTAAAAATAGAGATTTAATACTATTTTCTTTCTGTATCCAGTTTTGAAGTCCAAGGGTTAGAACCCAAGCGGTCAGCATATTCCGAGGTTTATAAGCCTGACAAGCGGGGCTACCCAATTACATTTATGCCCCTCTCCCCCAACTTTGTACCCCAAACAAATGTGCCTACTTTTGTATATATGGATCAAAAACTTATGTGTCCCTAAAATCAGGTTCTGTTGGTAATTCTGAGACAAAGTGTCAATAAAATTACTGCAATAAGATTGCATTATGCCATGTAAACAACTATGCAATTAGGGCACTGCAATGTCATGGACAGGAACAGGAGCAAAACTGTAGGATAAATCCCAAACCTTAACATAAAAGAATGGGAATCTTCTTATGGTAGATTTTTCTGAGGTGTCAAGTCGTTCTATCACATAGCAATGTTTTCTTGATCAGGTAGAACTTCTAATTTCTGATCCTGCCATTACGTGCTCATAGTGATGAGGGATCAATTCCTTGCCCTTAGATGGCATCACAGGATGAAATTACGATTTTGTGAACATGAAAATGGTGGAATTTTGCCTAGGTTCCTTCTCTTTCAAGGCATGCAAATAAACAATACTAGGACCAATGGCTTTACTTCCCTTCCAAAGGATTTCTACGTCTGAAAAATTCATCACCTTCTACGAAGATTTGAACCCATGACCTTGGGTGCATAGTAACCACTACACCACAGAGCACAACTCGGAGAATTGTCCAAATTCTGTATATACTGATAGGGATAGCCAAGGTGATTAAGACATGGGCTTGTGAATGGGAGGTCTGTAGTTTAAATCCTGCCAAGAACTTAGGCCCTGATGTTTTTCGATTTTCCCCAGTCCTCATAAATGGCAAATATCTGGAAGATACTTAAATTTGGCCTGGAATGTTTTCTTCCCTCCGTTATAATTTAATTTCATGTATCATCAGTGTCCACCACCAGAGGTACCACATGCAGTAACAACAGGTGTTACCACAAAAAAAAAAAGAGAGAGAGAGAGAGAGAATAGAAAACATAAGGGAAAGGAGTTGGCACCACTTTTGAGCGTTTCAACATCCACTGTCAAGAGAAACAGAAGTGTAAGTAAGCAAACACTGTTGAAGTGAGTAAACCAATCTCCTGGAATTCTCATACAACAATGTAAATAGAATTTCACCTCACTCCTTCAAGAGAAGTAGAAAATTGAGCCAGTCTTATTCAAGCTTTATATTATGTATGACTGCCATTGCCATTATTGCTACTCTTGCAAACTAAAACCTTTATTTTCCCAGCAACTGTTCTATCCTAGCTACCAAATAAGCACTATATTGTTCAGTTGCTAGGATAGACAGGAAAATACAAAGGTTAACTTCAGTATGATTTACATGCCTTCCTAAAGGCCTTCTGTCAGCATGGATCAGTTTCTTGAGAGTCAATTTGTTTGACAACTTTATGCTAATATTTAAAACACATTGGAGAGCTCTATTTCTGTCTTGAATTTAAGAACACAGAAGTTATAAACAGTGCGACAAGCAATCTACATGGTGCATTGAGGTATGAAACAACAGAATAAATACAAATTTAACTACTAAGATTATAAATGGTCTCTAATGGTGCTGTAAAATTTAAACCTTAGCATCTCTCTGAAGCTGACTAAGGAGCTAAGAAGAAAAATGTTGCTTCATATAAGAAGCTTCCCTTGATTACCAATAAGCAACTTCTAGCATCTTATTAATCAATCTTGTTAATGCCTCGGAAGTATCATTCATAGGGAATTGTTCCTTTTACACATATCTGAGGTTTGTATGTATATGATTCCGTGAAGTGTGTGTCTGAATGAATGAATAAATTCATGGACAACCACGCACATCTACTACATTGCGATGCACTGTCAGTCAGCATTTGAATTAAACTTGCCGGCCTTCCATTCTTTTTTTTTAGCTCTTTTAAACAAAAGATAGAATTTTATTGCTTTTACCACACTGAAGGCTTAGAAAAGAAATCCTGCTCTTCATGTTGTATGTACAAGGTTCAATTTTGCCAAGCACTCCAAATATTTCAGAGGTTGCTAACTGCAGCCAAGCTTGATGTAGCCCAGCAGTTTACTGAGCATAATCAGCTTGGAACAGGTAGGCCAACATGTAGGAAGGCACTTGCACTCACAAATTGTTTTTTAATTATTTATTATCAGTCAATGTTTTGTAAAGGTATAGAATTGCAAATCTTTCTTAAACTGTATGTACATTTTGTAAAACAAGTATTTATTATTAGATGTCAACTTTAGATTTGTAAGTATAATTGTGTACAATTGAATGAGTGTGTGTGTGTTAAAATTTTGACAATGCTCCATGCTTGTAAAAGTTTCATGAGCAATAAATGAATTGAATATGGTGAATGTATAATATTTTACCGCTTTCAGAAGGTGCAGGAAATGTTATATTAGGCTTGTCTGCATTGCTGACATCTGTCTCAGCACATTCCTTCCTCCGATATTAATGGAATTTCACAGCTCACAATTACCCATGTATGAAGTTTTTAATAATAGTTACTAGTTACAGATAACATATGATAGCCTGCTCCTCAACTTTTTTTCCCTTTAACTGGAAAGGTCATTATGAAAATAAATTAACCAACTCAGTGAAATGAAACCAAGACCATTTAGCTTAGAATTACCTGACATTCATCTTTTCAGGATAAGGGGAAATCCCAGGATAGAGCTTATAATGGTAATTCACCCCACAACCAAACTTGGGACCACTTGAAAACACAATACTTGCAAGATGGGCTTCTTCAAGCTTTGTGATGTGTCTGTCTGGGAAAGTTAAGAGACTGATCCTAGATATCAAGCTGTTGACAGCTTGTCTAAAGCAGGACGTTCAATTTCACCAATGTGCATTCATCCTTTTGACAGTCCAAGTTCCCATCATATTTTGTGCACCATTTTCCTTCCTTCAAATCACTGATGGTGCATCAATTTTATTTAAGGGTTATGTATGTACTCTAGCTCTAAGAAACGACATTTACTTTCATTCCAATAAGTGAATAAAGGATATTTTTTTTGGAAGTAAATGTTATTCAACAAATATACTGAAAATATTGGTATAGAATAGTTAATAGAGATACAAATAACCATTTTTATAAAATGAAGGATGTAAAGTTTATGACTCATTATAGATTATCAAAACAAGTAGTGCTGTAATTATTGGAAGAAACTCAATTGAGACTGAAATATTTTAAGGACAGAAATCAATTATTTTTACCAATACTGCAGTTACTGGTAACGCTCAGATATTTCTCTGTGGGGTCATTCTACATTGTTTGTTAATGATAACTGCAACAAAGTTATGAAATGCAGTGTGCAGATACATGGAGAAAGTTTGCTTCTTTATGGCAAAAAAGACCCAAGAATTTTATGCAACTGCAAAATGTCCTTATATTGTAAACACTACTGACTATATTCATGTGGTCATTTTATCGCCTGATGGATATAATGCAAAGATGGTTTTCAATGCAAGTTTACTAATAATCAATATTATCTCACACTGGCCAGATTTTGTTCATGACAGCTTTATATTTGACCATCAGCTGAGAATGCTGTTTCACTCAGGGAGTTGGCATTTTATGAGGGTGGTGTGTATTAAAGGTATGTTTTGCACTAGGTTTTCTTTTTGAAGACACAATCCTAGCCAATGAGTCATCACAGTTATGAACTATCACTTTTATGCAACTGTTATTGACAATACATAAAAAACTAACAAAGCACTAGTCTGACATCCCAACAGTTTGTGAAACCTGACATGAGAGTACAGATCAAACCAGAAGGGGTAAAGGGTAGACAAAGGAGACCATGATCTACATATAACAATTGCATCTAACACCCTGAGAGAGGGCAGGATGAAGTGAGGAACCATAGGTCGCAGGCAGGCCACAGAGCTGTAACTCCAAACCCAATATGTCCCAATGTTGGAGACACTAAAGAGGGTGAACAAGCAACCTATCGACCTGACAGCTCTTTGTGCACAAGCAGTATTCTTTCCATTGAACATGCATCTGCACCATCTGCCTGCACTGCCAAATGCCATGAAACTTGAAACACATCTGAAAGATGAGAAGGAAATGGAATGAAGGGGAAATGATGGAAAGGAAATCGTGGTAGATGAGAAACCACTCCAGCATTTGTCTGCCAGCTTCGTGGGTCTGATTGGGCAGTCACCAGGGATCGATCTTGTGACCTCCCTAATGTGAGTCATACACATTATTATGGTGTCAACTCACTTGGTGATCAAACCAGAACATTTAGGAAGAACTGAAATGAAACATTCATAACGAAAAATTGATGGAAATTTTATTTACAGATACCAGCAGTTCATGCAAGCCTAAAAACAGCATTTTTAACACATTCTGTAAAAGGAAGAACCTTGTATTAATATACTTTCTTTCATGTGAACTCTCTGCCCAGAGCTAGTCATGTTCGAAATTGGCTTGGCTGGTTAACAGCCTCTGAAATAATTGGAGCACTTGCCATAATTGACCGTGTATAACCGTGTTTTATTGTTGAACCATTCAAAATTTTCATAGTAATATTTTTCTAAGACAGTCGCCAATGGAAACTAATTCCCAGAAGAAAAACTTTCTCTGAATATAAAAGAAAGTATGAGTATAGTTCAATACAGTCTCAGCTCATTTGAAATTACAAGTAAATAAACAATCTGTCTTAAATCAACCCTAATTTCTAGGATCGATGTTCCTAAATGCTAGCTGACAATGAACAACAGTCTTACATTCATACTCTAGCCTGCAGTACAGCCACAACAATATAAAAAAATATAATATCCTACAAATGTGCTAGCAGCATGTTCAAACAAACTTATGTGTTCACAATGCAAATCACAGCAACTACTAGTAAATATTCTTAGGAACATGTGTGTGTACTCCTGGAACTTCAGGTACTTCTTTAACAGTGCTGTGACAAATTTATATGCCAGAATCCTTTAGAGGTAGGACTGGATAATGGCATTTAAAAACTTTTTTTCCAAATCATGCAAAAATGTTGATTACTAAAAAACATGTTAAGTTCCAAAGAGACCAGAACAATTTAACAGCACACGGATTTATTACTGGATAATTGTTGGCTGTACTCAGAGCTAACTTAAATCTAAATATGTTAATATACTTATAAATTAAATCTTCCTTTCAGTTTTCCTGTGCTGTAAGACTTAACAGATTTTCTGCTAAAAGGATTTTCAAAACTCAAAGCCTGTAGTAGTACAATAAAGATTGTTTTCTAGCAAGTCAGAAAAGCAACATGCTATGTCAAATATTAATAACTATACTAAAAAGAACATTAAACGCTGGATATAAATCATCCATTAGACTGAAGTAAACATGAAGATGCTTGAAAGGCAACTTAATATAAAGTTTAATATAAAGTAACTTTAGTGCCTAAATCATAACTTCTACTTTGAAAGACAATGGGACTGATTTTCTAGCCAAAATAAACTCAGGATTCAAGAGGTGCAAAAATATAAATAAAACCTCTAACATCCACAAAAAACTATTATCAGCAAAATACTAAATAGATCCACTGATTTTATGACATTTAGTGACTGCACAGAGGAACGAGTCAGACGTTGTGACTGATAAACTCAGACCTCTAATTTGAAACTTTTAAAAAAATCGTAATGGTTTTAAATGTTTTAAATTTCCAATTGTGATTTTTAAGGTTTATGTATACCTAATGTGTTTAAAACTTTTACATATGCTTTATCCTTGGGCTGTATTTTACTATCACCCCTGAGCAATGATTGAGGAATACATTGTCAAGCTGCAAGTATATGCAAAAAAGGCTTTCAAAGACACACACCTTTAGTGAGACAGAATAACACTGAATGATTTTCAGGTTTGATTCGGGAAACATGCTGAGTATGTTTATAGAATATGCATGTGTCTGTAAATGCGTATAGAGCATTAAAATAGCTACACTGAATTAGAAAAAATTGTGTACATAAATCTCATGCATCTTTTTCTTCCCTGTAGTCAGATTGGTATCCAGCAATTACTATACCACTAGCTTAATATACACTTTATTTTAAACATCATAGATACTTTGATCTCATTCCCTATACCTTAACTGGGTCTTTATACAAATTTTAGTGAGAATTGTTAGATTATTACCAGCTTAAAGTGACAGAATTTAATGTTCATCAAGAATTTAGGTAAAACATCACCTGCTAGGTGCCTCCACCTCAAAAATGGGTCCAGTCACTGCTTGGTGGGATGAGGTAACCCCCAAAGGTCAATAAGACCATATGAGAAGAATTGGAAAACAATAATATGTTTGTTATGACCTCGGTGCAAAATGGTAACAATTTAAATCTGCCCACAAACATATACAAATACATCCAGTGCTATAAAGTCTTAAAGAGGGCCTCAGCTCCTGATTTTACAACAGTTGGAAAGAGATATATGCATGTTTCTGCCCTCTTAGCTTCTGCGAAGCCAATGGTGGAAGAATTTGTAGGCATAAACAACAGCAATCTCAACACATTCTTCTCCTTTGGTGAAAAATAATAATCTAGACATCCCTGAACCATGAATTTAATCTGACCAGAAATGTTTCAGTCACTATTACATATTGCCTTAAAAGACTCGATAGCTATAATAAAAGGACACACTATAAGTAAAAGATCAGCAGCACTTGCTGGAAAGGTAGAGTCAGACTGAAATATTCAATGCCATAGCCAGGATTTGAAACATATTGCATTTTTCAGTTTGACTCTACCTTTCCAACTCCTGTCCTACACATGGATAATGAGGAAGAAACAATTATTTCACAATGATTGACTTAATGAGAAACGCTGTTGCTGATGGCATTTGACAATAGCCATAAACAATGTGACTTAACAGTCTCCAGTAGTTTCAAGATTAAAATACAAGAATTCTGAGATTCAGACCACAAAGCAAGTTATACAGAAATATTTTAAAAAATTCAATAAATGGCACTAAATACTCTATATTCCAATAGTACCATTAAAAGACAAGCTATTTTAACATTCCCATAAAATATAACAGGATTAAACTAACATAAAACCTGATTTCTGTACATGAGGCAATGTATTTCATTACTATTACTACTTAATTTAAACATCGTATACATGTAGAATCATTTCATTCAATTTCCCATGCATACATTTTAAGTTGCATATCTCTCAAGAACCTCAACAAATACTTCAGCATCACAGTTAAACTTCATACAAAAATATGTTATATACATTTTGAGAAAATTTCCAGATATGTAGATTGGAATTTCAACACTTCATTGCTGACATTTTATATCTGTGAAGCATTTTAAGCAACTTTCCAATAAAAACCATGATCAGTCAAAAGTCAACATCTGGAATGAAGTCTATAATATATAAACTACTAGGAAAAGAATCACACTTTCCTTTTATTATGTAACTACATATATGCTAGGTCATGAAGTGCAAATACAGTCAATATCCAACAAATGCTGCCACATGCATTCTTGGAACAAGCAAACCTACACCTAAAAACTGGATTAGCCCTACATGAAGTTGAAACATAAGATTCTATATTTGGGAAACAAACTATACTGTGAGAAAAATACACAAACGGTATGAATTCCCAAAATATAAAAAAGATATCTATGATAAAACAGCAGCTATAATGCATGGTACACTAGCAAATACAAAGCTTCAAACTATTTTCTATTTTAAAACTCATTTGGACTTAATGGCACAATTTTAGCTATTTATTAAGGAAAGAGAATAATAGTTGCTGCAGAGAAAAGATCTTAACTACTTTCTTTGTTCTGGTTCATGAACAATTGACTCCATTCAAACTTTTGCTGCTATGATGCATATCTATAGATGAAAGAGCAAGCAGCACAGGTTGGTATAATCAGTGTTTTCTTCCTTTGTCCATCCAAAGGTTAATAAATTTATCTTTAAATTTTTTATTGGGATTGAACATTTTCTTTTAAGGTTTAGTTAAGTAAAATAAAGTTAAAAAAGGATAAATTAAGAGTAAAAACACATCACACTTAAACCTCACTATGTTTTTCCTTTTAATTGATTAGTTACTTCACTGTGTATTACTATTAATGTTTTAATTATACAAGTGATAAATTGGTTTTATATAAATCAAATCCAAATACCTTTATTTATTTGGTTGGAATTACTGATCTTTTATTTTTATTATTATTATTTTTATTATTATTATTATTATTATCATTATTATTATTCCTTTCAGTATTTTGTTAAAATTATAATGAAAACACTTTTTTCAGTTTGACATACGCACAGTCCTGCAATGTAATTAGTCCAAATCCTGATAGGATTGTTCTCTCTGACTGAGGTTTTATTCAGATTTCTACTGGCAAATACTGTGGAGGTATCCTAAACTTAGGCCTAGAATGTTTTTCTCAAATTATCACTGCATTTCATTTCATATATCATTAGTATCAGTACTATGATGCTGTAAGAATCAAGCAGAACAAAGATAAAATAAAAACCAACAACATTTCATCTTCCATATATATCTCATTCTCAAATTTGAATTCCCCCATTAAGGTTACACCAGAACACAACCTCTATTTATACCACCAACAATTTTGAGAAAAAGCAAAACACCTGCCTCCATCAAATGTATAAACTGCCCTTATTATTCATTTGTATGTATTTTCTTTCTTTATTCCAATAATCCTTTACTTACAATTATTTATTTGTTAATGAAATGTCTAGTGAGCTGGAATTTTGTCTTGCAGGAGTCCTTTTACATACCAGTAAATCTTAATTACAGGGGTCTGTTTATTTTTAAGCACACTTAAAAACCAACAGTCTGGGCCTGGTTTGAACCTGCAACTTTGGAACCCAGCCTGACTGCTCTACCTACATTTGCAAAATGCTACTGTTATTCTATAGTTTGTGTTTTAACTTGCCACACAAACACTATCTTTTACAAAAATTCATGTGTTTTCATTCCATTTTTGAAGGCCTCTATCTCATCTCTAACACAGGAATTGTACCTTTAGCTACTACATATGAACACAATCTATGCAACAACATATTATACATCTTCCTTGTAAGGTTTGTATACTCTTAGGTTTTCATTGAAGGCCATATTGCCTAATGAGAGAAAAGAGCAGTGCACATTAATTCTGCTTCACCAAAAGTAAATATAATAAAATACTACAAACGATGACCTGGTCAGCGCAGAGAGAGTTTCAACGTGTATTCCACATCTCAAAATGTATTGACAAAAACCATGAAAGCGCAATCCAAGGCTATGAATCAATATGTACAGCCCATGGATGAGGAATATGTCCATACTGAATGCCCAGCAATGTATTCCTGAATCTTACATAGAGTGCATCCTTCTGCTTCACTGTGGGAATATAATAATTCTGACCTTGGAAGAAGATGGTTTCCACAGGACTGACAATGCAGGCTGTTCCAGCACCAAACAACTCAAGCAGCTAGAACAGAAAATGTCATTATTTATAAAAACATATGTCAACACAAAGGTCTTGGTTTCTCTACAGAATGTGATAAAATGTACACATGTTTCTAAAATATTGTGGCTACTTTTACAGCTGTTATCACCAAATGAACAGCTTGCTTTGTAAGTCATTGCTGATTGTTGGCATCCATTTTTACACCAGCAGCAATAGTGGAGACTTGTGCCAGTGGCAAGTTCTTGATATCAAAGCTGTGGTTGTTACACCTGTGCAAGTGCACATGGGTGCTAAAGTTCTTTGACATCAAATCCAGCATGTTACACCTGAGTGAGTTTGTGACACCTGTGATGGTTTGCATGTGTAACTGTTTCTGGAAGTTTCCTGCCATGTGATCAACAAAGCTAGCAGAGAGTTCAGTTTCAACTGGGAATGCATAACATGCAACAGTTGAGCAAGTTTCGATAAGAAATTCGTAGTGTGGAGTAGTAGCTGCTGCCACAGGAAACATTGAAAGAAAACTATACAGCAAAATGCTGTGGAAGCATCAAAAAAAGATATTCATTTGTAAACAGTTTTAATTTGTAATCAGAGAAAGAAATAAAGAGTAGTTTATTGGGGTGATTAAGAGAGATTTTGTTACAATATCAAAAGATTACTAAATGTCAAAAGCTAACTGTGTTTCAACTAAATGTTATGTTCCCATTTGTTAATGCTTCTGAATACAAGTCGATTCATATTCCTTCCATTAGGTAATCTGAAATATTAGAAAATAAAAAAATAAGTTAACATTTTCAATAACAAATTTATTTTAGGTAACTTCTTACTTTCTCTATGACTTACCAATGTTAGAAGATATTCTAATTCACCCATAAGTCTAATATTGAGATTTCCCCATACATTCTTTTGTTCATACTGACATACATAGAAACTGACCCATAAACAGTTGTTTATGTTGGTAATGACAAATCTAGCCTCACCCTCTGCCAGCGTGAACAGCTGTATTCCTTGACCATAATTCTATCCACTGGATTTGCAGGATATTTTAACCTCTCCCAAATATGGTAATACATCTGAAGGGTAACATTGCAAGCAACATGTTATTGCTAGCAAAGTACCATCAAGGAAATGCTTAAAATTAATTTATCAACAGTACCAATAAGGAAGGACAGCATGGTTAAGAGCAGAGTATGAAGGCTAAAAGGGCAGAAAAATGATTATCTGCAAGATGGATGTGGGGGGAAAGGAAGATATAAAACACATTTTATTCGAATGCAGGGGAAATGGAGATTTGGATAATGCCTTAACTAATATGAATCAAATTTTAGATAAAAATTGTAAGAGCATTAGGCAATATTTGGAGAAAGAAAAACAAATAGAAATGGACTCTAAAAAAGGAAAGTACATTAATTTGTAATTATAAATATAAGAATAAAAGATTTTGTATATTCAATTGTTACTTAAAAGAGCTACCTTTTTGAAAAGTGACCACGGCCAAATTTAAGGGGCAGTCTAAGATATGTAATAACTTAGTTATTTCAATTAACTCCAGGTCACTGATAAAAATTCTCATATAAATTGTTGTAGCTTTCAATTGATCAGTTTGACAACATATGTAAATCCCTTCCTCTGTAAGGTCAAGTTTGTTGTATTGATCCAGTGTTTTCTTGTGTATCAATTATAGCAAAACTCTTTCATACAGACGGTATCCAAACTGCCCCTTCAGTTCATATTGATTGTAACATTGTTCAATGGTATGTCTTCACATCTCTTAATTGTTTTTAGGCCAATAATATAAAGAACTGATACCAGCTGAATGGAGTCAATAGTTGATTACCAAATGGAAACATAATGGAGAGGAAAAACTGTTACAATCTAAGGGAATAGGCCCATTATTTACTAAATAATGCCATTTTATGCATATTAGTGTGACCCAAAATCCAAAAGATAGTTTTAGAAAAGATCTGCTCATCTATGATTTTGATAAGGGGAAGGGAGGGAGGGGGAGGGAGGGAGGGAGGGAGGGAGGGAGGGAAGGAAGCATGTTGGATAGCTTGATAGGATTGGGATTTTAAGTCCTTTCTCATATTCTTTCCATGCTTCAAGGATTTGTTGCCATTCTGAACAATCCAGTTAATAAATAACAGGTTCTGACAATATGAAAACTATTGCAGACTTTCACAAACAAATATGACAGAATTTTATAGTGATTCAACATGCTTAAAACATTTTTCAACAAGAAATGTATAGTTTGTCTAAATGAAAATAAATATTAAAAATCAAGATTAAGGAGTCATTGTGTCACCTTCTACACATTACAACAATAAGATTGTACAATGATGACCAAGAGGAAACGATACCAATGACGAAGTCATATTATTTATTTGACAAGGAGCAATTAATTACACTAAACAACACTTACTTGGGATTTTAGCCGGAACATGTTTCAAAGGACTAGTTTCCTTCATTTTCAACCGGACATCGACTAATTCCTTGTGGTGAAGCTGGCATTGTTGTGAGTGCTGCCTCCTCTGGTGGTAGTTCAATAAATTTGCTCACCAGAGAAGACAGAACTCACAACAAGTAAGTGTTGTTTAGTATAATTAATCGACAAACACCAACACCATTTACAAACTACCACAAAAAGAAGAGTGAAGTCATATTATGTTTATAGTGTCATTATTAAACTATCTTAATTGCAAGCTTCAAAATCCAACACAACATTTTATTTCAAATCTAACAATGCAGTCACTGTCACGCTGATGTTGCAAATCAAGCCGATTTCTTTTTAATGAAAGAGATCGAAAATAAAAATACCTGTATCTCCCTTAGGCTGAAAGTTAAGACAAGAAAAAAATGATTCATTAATAATATTTAATTCCCTGCATTAAATATTAAATGAGAGAATTTACAAAAATGAGTAATTTTTATCTCCAGTTATTTTTTTTCTTCTTGGAGACACTCACCACTATCAAAAAACTAAAATGTATCTGCAGGCAATATTCTCTTCATTAAATGAACTCCTGATTATAGATAATCTTTGATGCAATCTTGCACATATACTTGTAGCCTCATTGCAGGCAGTTCCATTATCAGCACCTGCTTATTTCAGCTGACCGCTTGGCAGACGACAGAGCTAAAGTGAGCTTTACAATTTAAAACCCTATAATTTGTTTTCATTGACTTGAGACCCTATGGGAGGGAAAGCCAGAACACTTTATTTTTTATGTATTTTTACTGTAAAAATCTGATGTGTTTCATTCACATGATTTTCTCTACATGTTCTGCAAACAAAATATTCTTGCAAAAATATCATTCTTTTATCAACAAGATGTTAATTGAGATAAACATTAGCAGGTCTAGTCTTATTAGTTGACCAGCTTGTAAAGCTTTAACTATTGTTTTAGCCTATTGGAAATAAGGGGGATATAATAGGCTAAAACAATAGTTAAAGCTTTACAAGCTGGTCATTATGTAATGCAATTGAAATTCAGTTCTCTTTACATGACCAGGAGTAAGAAAAAATAATATGAAAATAATGAGGTCTTCCAGTTTGAGAACATTTTAAAACTGAAACCAATAACAAGGAATATTTTGGCAAAGGTTAACTCTAAAAAAAGTATATGACCTAAATTATATGCTTTCACAGTACAGTAAGAGCCCTGTAATTTGAACAAATTTAGTCTGAGGCTACCTTGAATTAAAAAAAAACTCAAAGGAAATATCACTAAATTAATAGGTAAATCTGAATAAATATTTAATGAGCACAATAATTGTTAAAAATATAAGAAAAAAATAATAATACAAGTATAGCACATGTCTGTGTTATAGTCAATAGAACATTAGAAACACAGTATGTACTAAACTGTAAACCACTTTAAAATTAATGCAGCCTCTCTACAATAAAGTATGTACAGGTACCATCAGTCTATGTCAGTCAACAATAGTCAGTCTGTTACTGCGTAAAATATGTATATCTACTTAAATATTTTAAAGACCATCGTTGCTCAGTAGGGATTACTGTAGTACCAATACAGTATTTCTTCCAGAAGGATGGTATGCACCATACAATTGCTTGAAATGTGAACCCAATGATCAACGGTACCCATCAGTCTATAATAGAAATGCATTTGCAATCTGAGGCCAAGGTTATTTCAATGCATTATGAACAAAAACCATAACAGTTTTATCTGTATTGTATATGGAAAATTGAAAGAAAGTTAAAAATGCAATATTCGAAAGTACTTTAAATTTACATGTGGACAACATATACAATTAGGATTTTACTCTAGTTTTATGCAAAATTTTAATTTTCTTAAGACCAGCTCGAAGTATATGGAACCACTAAATACTGCGGCTGTATTGTATCTATGTTTTTACATTTTAAATTTTGTTTATCTCTTACAATTTACCATTTATACAAAGTCATCCAGAAAGAAGTCTTCAGAAGCTATTCAAAGAAAATTCAAGATATACATTTCATTTGTCATGAAAATAACTTAAACATGGTATTTTATGAGGATCGTTTGTTAAGTTCTTGGAACCCAAAAGAACAATTGATCTGATTCAAACTGTTTTTATTTTTACTTTCTATACACGTGCTATGTAGATAGTGTACAGAAGGTATTGTGTTGCACCCAAAAATTTGATACTGATTTTTCACTAGAAATACATGTTTTGAACCCCCTGAATAATTTTTTTTTTTTTAGAAAACTGGTCTGTGTGCGTGCGTGCATGTGTGTGTGTGTGTGTGCAGTATAGCTCGAAAACGAGAAGTCGGTTAAGTACCAAACTTGATATTTAAGTTCAGTAACTCCCAAAGATGTAACACAAAAATTTTCAATCAAATCCCCCTACCCTAAACTACACTTTTACATGGAAACATTTTTGAAAATTTTGTTTTTCGCAAAAATGGCTCCAATGATTTTTAATAAAATACTGTATATTAAAGCTATTTACATTACAAATACAATGTATACCTTGAATTTTCTGAAAATAGCTTCTGAAGACTTGTTCATTCTGGCTGAAGTTTGCATTACTGGTATACCGTAAGTGACAGAGCTACACAAAAATGTTGATCTCGTTAAAATACACAATTTATGTCGTACACATTTTTTTTTATGGTCTTGAGCATTTTCACAATATTTCTTGTCATTGGTTTCAATTTTAAAATACTTAAAACTTTTCTCATACAGGAACTTGCCAAATGCTGGCAACACACAGAATTGGATTTCAATCCCATAGCAACCACATTTTATAACATCTGACTGTCGGTTTAGCCTACTGTATTCCCTTAGTTCCCTTCTACTTAAAGGAACTAATAAGACTGTTTCTCCTAACGTTTATCGATTAGCATAAAGTAGATAAAACAATAAGCTTTTTAACAATGATTTGTTAGAGATGTAGAGAAAGTCATGCGAATGGAACACACCAGATTTTCAATGTAGTCTTCCTGTACTCTAATGTACTTTGTCTATTGCTGTTTCAATGCCTTTATTTCATCTTGAAAATAAAATTCCTCTTGGGCTACAAAATAGCCATCAACTCCAGCTGTCAGTTCTTCATTGAAGAGAATTTCTATCAATCAAGAAAACTTTTAACCTCAAGGAAGAGATGGAAAACTAACAGAGCTATATCAGGAGAATAGGTTGGTGGGGGCAACAAATTGTATCTCAGCTCAATCTACACAAGTGTGCAGGCACGCATTGTCCTGATGGAAGATAACTTACTTCATTTGGAACCTGGCTTTTTTCCATATAGCTTCTGCTGTTATTGGTCCAAGAAATTAGTAGAGTATTCTTCCACAATTGTATGACAGAAAACTTTTGAATCCCATGATCTTTCTGGCTGACTATATTGCTTTTGCTTTCTTTGAAGATAGAGAATCAGCATGCTTCCACTGTTTCAATTGTTTTGTTTCTGCTGTATAGTAGTGGACTCATACTTCATCGCTGGTCATGAACCAGCACAAAAGCTCTTGTGGGTTTTTCTGGAAACGGTTAATTTCTTATTGTTTAGTTATTTATTATCAGAATGTAAACTCTTATAATGCTGGTATATTAACTGCATTATCTAATCAAGTTGGGGATGTTGCTTTAGATTAACTTTAATTTTGTTATCTTTTATTTTTTTAATTAGAAGACATTCTTTATTGGATTTTTTCTATTATCAAATAGGTGTTTGATTTTTATTTATCCAAACATTGTTAAGAAATTTGCACTCAGGCATTTTTTATCTTATAATAACAGTTGCGGCACCCATTTGGAAGATAATTTTTTCATACCCAATTCTTCAGGCAAAAAGTGATTTGCTACAGCTTCAGCAATCTCTTTCACTTTCAATTGGCAGTCCTTCAAGGCCATTTTGTGGGCTTTTGTAACCATTCCTGGGGTGGCAACACATCTTGGCCAATAACTGCGCTCGTCTTCTATGCTCTCCTAACCAAATTTAAATTTGTTGATCCATTTAACAATATTCGAATATGAAGAAGCAGAGTCTCTCAATGGTTCAGCAAGTTGGTATAATTTCATTTGCTTGCATACCTTTCTTTACAAATTACTTTATCACTGCTCAAACATTTTCAAAACAACAGTAAGTCATCCGCAATCTCCACCCATACATCCATGTTGAGCTAGCAATGACCATTGTTGGCAATTCTGAGAGTTTATCACATGATCCTCATAATCAAAATTGTTTTTCAAAATCATTTAATCAAAACCATTGATGAGAAAATAAACATTTTTGAAAAAAAAATCTTTCATGTAAAAGGTAGTTTGGAATAGGAGGAGTTTCTTAAAACCTGCATGTTACATCCTTGGAAATATTAAGTTTGGTATTTAACCGACTTTTTGTTTATGAAATGCACGCTCACACACCCACATCTTTTTCTAAAAATACTATTTCTTATTCAGGCAAACTCAAAACATATATTTCTGGTGAAATTTTGACATAAAATTTTGGGTAGAATACATCTCCTCTAACTACTATGTATATAGTATGTGTAGGAAAGTAAAAATTGCAGCTCAATCTGCGACATCAATGTGACAAAGGCCCCTTATAACAGGGGCGTTCATACAGCAAACCCATTATCTGACACTATAGTAAAGACACTGATGCTTCTGTAAATATGAACAACTCCTATAAAATAAACAAAATGATTAATATTTTCTTACCCTATTCTCGCTTGAGAGGGCAACTACTTCAGCCATTGGAATACTTCTTTCAGACACATTAAATTCTTTCCATTCACGGCCTAACTCTAGTATTGACGCTCTTGTAACACCCGGTAAAATCAGACCATCCAATGGAGGTGTAACCAGTTCTCTCTCTGTAACAAAAAGTAGTATCAAGTTCTATACAATGTGGTTTTTCTTCATGTCATGCTCAATAATGGAATTATCCCTTTTTATGTTGCTCTCCTGTAGAGACTTTAAAATCATTCCACTCAGTTAATTTCAGTCAAAATAAATTATCTCCACTTTAATGTTCTCTTTGTTTTTGTATATCTGCAAAATACCCTGCATAGCTGAAATTGCTTTCCATTTAGCTATAAATTTGATAATTGATATGCATTCCTATTCTTGTTATTGTAATACTGTGAACAAAAATGTTGTAAGCTATCTTGTTTCCTGTTCTCCTTTCTGTTTTGGATTCCATTCTCCAGTTATTGTGACTTAGCTTTAAAGTTTGTTTGCAAAATGATATATCATTAATAGCTGCCTATGGTTTTCTATGTATATAAGTAAAACCCAGTAATTACACTCAAGTGAATATGGCCTAAATGTGCAATAATTGGGATAGCATTTCACATGTGATAATGAAGAAAAGAGATAATTTCTCATGAAAAAAAATCTTTGATTGTTGATTGCTGTGTATTCTTATCGCTAAATTATTACACTGACAATCTGACAATCTGCCATTCTGTACTACTGTACAACTCACCATATACTGCATAATTCAAAACAAGACTAGAGTATGTGAGGCTTATGCTGTTGAAATATGGCTATTTTTCTGCTACCTGACTGTGCATTAATGACAGTTCGAGTGATGGAAAGCCCTGTCACAGTCATCCTTCACTGCTTATTTCTCTCTCAGTATCAGTTGTGATTGTGTTGTTACCAATTGTACTTGTTTTCTGGTAGTGAAAAACAGAAAACATGCTGATATTTTTCGCCATCCTTGCTTCAATGACTTACATATTGTTCCTAGTGGGCATTGGGAAACGAAGGATACCTTTGCAATCAGAGATTGAGATTAGGCAGTTAAGGATTACCAACTGCTGTGTGGAATGTATTGCTATCTCTTACTACTTACTGTATTTCAAGTTAAAGCAAATACAATAAAAGGATAAACCCTTTGAGCCTTTTGAAAATGTAAATTCCTCTCAAGGAAAATTACTATTATAGCCATATACTACAGGAGTTTTCTAGATAAAGTACTTAAGTCCTCGACTGCTGAGTAAGTTAAACTACATGGTTTCTCATCATACTTTTAAAACATTCACAATTTTGCAATTTATTTACAATATTTGTATTCTTTTTTTTTTTTGTCCTAAAAAGCACTAATAGGGTGCATAAAAGGTAGAGAAATCATGCAGTATTAATATGGAATATCCAGGGACTGTATAAATACAGCATAATGAATGGGATAGTGTTATAATTGGAAGCATAATCAGAGGGTTTATTGAATTTTGGAAAAATGCACTGCCTTGTATTCACATAAAAACAGCATATCTGAATGTGAGAGCTCTGCAATAAGGACTATGTAAAGTCTTTGGTGCTATTATTAACCAGTGGCAACTGCTGTATAAAAACATATGACCACCGTAACCTTTGACATCTTGTGGATTCATTGGTTATTTTTCTTTGAATGTTATTACACATAACGAATATTCAGTAAAATAAGAACTGAAGCTTTCCTGGCGACGTGTTAATTCAAAATCTTCTCGGGCTTCTAGCCAGGTAAAAACTTGGCTTGACACCAACGTTTCGAAGAAGTGCATCTTCCTCGTCTTCAGGGTGATCTAATCAGTTCACCCTGAAGACGAGGAAGATGCACTTCTTCGAAACGTTGGTGTCAAGCCAAGTTTTTACCTGGCTAGAAGCCCGAGAAGATTTTGAATGAATATTCAGTAGTTTAAAAGCTACGGGTCTAAATCTACCATACTACTCCTACTCAATAAACTGTGGCATCAAGACCGGTAGCACATTTTGACTTGTGTATGTTTTATGGAGCTTTTGTACAGGCATTACTTATATGACGCAATTGCCTTGTGTGCCAAATACATGCACTGTGAACATTTGAAGCCCACTTGATAACTAAGCTTATGCCACTAGGTGGTAGCTCACTGTGGCAGAAGTTAATCACTGTGACTAGCAGAAATCAAGGTCACTAGATGTTAGCATTGTTAGCTCTCTTGAAGCATTAATCCTGCCATCTAGTGACTTTGGCAGAAGCAGGTAATTGTAACAGTATGACTCCTGTTACTTAACATTCCAGCAGTGCTGGCACCTTTTATGCACCAAGTTGTACTGCATTGAGGCGCAACTGATGTGTGTATCAGTTACATTCGAGTTAGCCATCTGCTGCACGGGCTGTGTGCTATAATTGTTGAAGGCTGGCACCTTCTCCTCGCTTGACTATCTAATGGCCTACCTTTGGGCTGTAGAAGAGAGTTTGCCTCATCAGTTCACTACAGCAAGGCTTACCTTGGTAGTCTCACTATGCAAATCAGTGCACTTCGGCAAGCATGTAATCTGTATTACTTCGCCAATTCTACTTCAGCAATCATGGGAGTTTCATATCAGTGCATCACATTAGAGTAGTCATTATTTGGCAGCACATGGAGTCTTCTAGAGGCAGTTAGTATTGAGTAAATGTCTGTAGTAAATCGACTGTCTAACAACAGCACCGTTAGCTACAAATTGTGAGTCCAGGCCAGAGCATAATTATGCTGTACCAGCTGGAGGAAGAAATGTACAAGCAATGAACACGTCATGACAATACCATTTGTTTCAATTCAGTTTAGGGAAATCGAGGCATGGGCCAAATCTGCGAGTACATAAAGTTAAGTACAATGAGACAGCGTTCTTCATTTACACTTTAAATTCTTTTATTGCTTTGCCATTTCATAAAGATTTACTGACTTGCATTTAAGTGAAACAATTTGGGCATGTTTTAATTTAAGTTGAAATTATTTTAGTGACAGGGCCAAGCTAATTGGCACGCTAGCCATGTAAGGATTGTTAAGGCAGAGCGACCTTTTTTGTCGGTTGACATGGGACAGCTGAGGTGTACTCTGGCCGAAAGATTGATGGGGCAGTCTGTAAATCACGTCTTGTATTAGTGACAAATGAGTTGCTCAATTGATGTTAAATTGTTCATTAACATTACTAATTTGGGTTTTTCATTACCATTCATGGTTAAATTCTTTAAATTCATTCCCGTTATTATTGTATAGTTGCTGATCAAGTGTACGCTCAAGCAAATGGTTTTGCTAGTTCTCAACTTACGTCTTAACTGTTTGGTTTTGTATTAATTCATTCCCATTTAATAATAAGAAGAAACACTTATTACTTGCATATTTTGTCAAAGCATTGTTGTTAATTGTAATATGTATGCATTTTTCAATAGTGTACTTACACTCAAACAAGGAGCTGATTGTATTTATGAAGAGATTCTCAAAGTTTTTCCCAACGATCCTGAATCCCTTTAGAAATAGTAAAATAAGAGGAAAGAAAGGGAGTGAGATAATGTACATGTGTACAGAACAGCATATTTCAGATATCCATATTTTCTACTGCAATTTAACTTACACATTACTTTATTCTTGCATTGAAATGCTATACTTAATCATGTACACAAAAAACATTTAAAAAAAAAACTAGCCATACTTTTATAAGACAACTAATGGTTCATTAACATTGTCAACTTTGTTGCTGTTCTTGTTGGAGTCAGCTACAGTTATATCAATTTATTCATAATCATAACTATTATGGGCAGGTGGTATTTCATATTTCCAGCCCTATCTGAACTCAAATACCCAAAATGCATACTCACAAGCCATACTGCTACTAACCTCCATTTTCATTGAGGTAGACCATGAAGATATTCATTGTTCCAACCTCTGTTAAAAGATTATCTTCTCCATACAACCACAGGACCTGCTGCAGTCCTTGTACCTCTGCTTCTTGCTGTATAACAGACCAAATAACATTCTTGATTAAACAAGTATGTTTCACTTTAGTAATGAAGCAATTAAATAAGACACTCAGCTGGATATTTTACCTTCCATGCTATACTGATTCAGGAAGTGATGTACTCAAATGACAAATTCAATTTTGCAGTTCTTTTGAAAACACAATGACACCAAAATGGCTTATCTAATGTCAAGGCTGAGTTTTGCTATGAATAAATTCAGTTGTAGCTGGAAAAAATTTTGTTTTATGTTTGGTTCATTCCTAATTTCTGCATTCAAGGATGAATATCTTTTGGCCGTATTTTTTTTTCTTTTGTTGCAATTGTTTGCTGTCTTTAATATCTAAGCTCATACCAACTTGAACAATTGCTCATCAGCATTGATATTCACTTGTTAACCATTTTGGCTAATTGATTATGATAATAATATTTAAGGATGCTCAACTGCTGAGGTATTAGCACCCTTGTGATAAAATTCTGGCAATAACCAGTGATAAAGCACCATTGAAAAATAAAACACAGGTAAATGTAAACGTAAAAGGGGTATAAAACCAAAGTAAAATAACTATTCAGCCCTGGGTGATAAAACTATGGCTAAAACTGTAACGTTAAAACTGAAACATTAAAAAACAACTACTTGAAAGTTAAAAATCCACTTTGTTAACATGGCATACAGATACCACCTAAAACCTCAAGGTAAAAGAAACGCGCTAAAAATTTAAAAACCCTCTCCACTGCTCTTGGATCATCTGCCAGGCCCTCGGCAAGAGAGGCTGACATGCCCATAGATGATCAAATGTGTACCAGGCGACCACGCTCTAGTAACATATGATGAACTGATTGTGCCTCCTCACAAGAGTACACAGACAGGAGCAGGTTCGTGCTTAAAAATGCAGCTGTGGGTAAAAATACAGTGACCAAGTCATAGTCGAGCTAATACTACCTTCGTCTGGTGGGATAAACGAGAGGAGGTTATCCAGTTGATAGGGAGGTCCTTTACCTCCCTAAGCTTGTTGTTACTGTGGAGAGCTGACCACTCATATACTAGCCCAAAAAGACTGCTCTCCGTACCACCACCCTAAAATCCGCTGCTATTGATCTGGTAACAATAACATTGGGCTCTGTGACTGTCGATTTCGCTGCCAAATCCGCCAATTCATTTCCCAGCAAGCTAACGTGTCCAGGAATCCATGCACACTCCACATGAACACCAGAAGCATGCAAAATGTGGAGGACGTCCTGAATGTGCTCAACTAAAGGATGGTAATTGTACAGCTCACAATGCTCTGAAGGGTACTAAGAGAATCGTTAAGAATAAGGCAGTCATCTAATTTTCGATGGTGAATATACAGAAGGTCGTGGTTAATAGCATACAACTCGGCAGAATAAATGGATGTGCTATTAGACAAACCATAAGTAGATGTTTCAGTCCCAGTGACAGAGGCACATCCAACACCATTGGGGCACCTACTACCATCGGTATATATACTAATATATGGATAAAAATTCTACAAAAATCATTTATGAACTCTCCAATGACCATCATGTCTTCTAAGACTAAAATGATTGCATCTCTATTCTGACACTTTATGTGACAGATCCTTAATGTGAATAAATTGCAGAAATTTGCTATACAGGGTAAATTTCATGCAGTATTAAAGTTGATTTAGAAAATAGGACACATGTACAGCAGTTCAAAATTAACACAAGCATACAACAGAATCGATCTCATCCAACTATGAAATTGTAAAAGCTGGGGTACCATAAGGATCAGTACTGGAACCTGTTCTTTTTCTGCTTTTTTTGTAAATGACCTTCCAAAAACTACACATTGCAACAGTGCCATATGCAGATGACACCTCAGTAGTATTTAGCAACAAAGAACGAAATGGTTCAGGGAAATAAATAGCTATAGAAAATCAAGTTATATATAATTACCTTACAAATAATAAATTGAAAGTAAATCTTCAAAAAAAACTAAACTATTTTCTGTCTATCCTTATTTCACAGGTAATGTAAACAAAAGCAACAGGTTGCAATGGCTATGATTGTTGCTGAACGATTTTCTGCTTTTCTCAATCACAAAATAGTTTCTCTTAAATTGCCGAGTGAGTACAGAAATATCATATTACACTATACAATGCTGTCTAAATAACATAGTATAAATGATTAAGGAACAGAATTTACTTATTATTTAATAATTATTTCTTTATTAACAATTCGTATCCATTATACAATTTGTTTCTAACGGTTGCTTCTAGTCAGCAAGTAATGATGGAAACATGTAATACCAGTGTACTGAAACATAAGCAAGGAAATAATTACTCCTAGTGTATATAATAAGTACCTTAGCTTTTCATTAAACCATGTTCTTAGCTTAGAACTAGAATTTATTGGTGTTTCTGAAAGTAGCATAAAGTGTGCAAAACTTTTAAAATAGCCGAGCTGCAACATCTTGTGCTAGCAGCTTTACAAATGAGAGCCAAAAGTGTAGTGAACGTGTGTCACACATTGTTCGGGTAAAGCAAACAGAGAGATTTGGAGGGAATGGTGGACATTGTTGTTGGCCCACTAATTATCAATTTATGTGATGATTCAAACAGTTTGATTGCAACTGCAGCAAATGACTCATATCTTGAAGGAGTGAAACCAGTTACATCTTCAGATTAGCTCTTCTGTTAAGATATATGGCATTATATTAAAGAAATATGCAGTGTATAGTTGTGCATACATGAACTGAATTTATATGACTCACCTACCTGTTTTAATCATTATCTGTGAACAGTGAAAGTAGGTAGCTATTTCTTTTCCTGCCAAATGTAGGTATGCGGTTTTACAATTGTGTGGCAAACAAACCAGCTTGGCACCACATGGTGGGAGCATGTGTGTTTGCGGAAGAATACATTCTGATTTGTTTACATCGGCGGTGAAGTAAGGATCGACAGACAATAGTCATTTTCCAACACTGCAATATAGGTCAAATAACAAAAGAAACAAGTGCCATATGCAGATGACACCTCAGCTAATCCAGCAATTAGCTAAAACAAGATTTCTAGAAATTATTATTAATTAAAATCTAACTTTCAGATATCACACTGATCATACTTGCAAAAAATTATGTATAAACCTTTATCTTTTAAGAAATTTAGCCAAATACCTAAATGCAGAACATATGAAATCCACCTATTGCAGAGTAATACATCTACATCTAGAATATGCCATTGATAGGGACAGGAAAATTTTGTTTTTATTTTTTGGAACATTTTGGTGCTATATTTTATGGTTTTCAGTGCTATTTTTCAGAGGATTTTAGTGTAATAAAGTTGATTTTAGAGACACTTTTACGATGGATCATTTTAAAAGTTTGGTTATAATTGAAAATTACTTCATAATTTATTTTATGCATCGAGTAATGAAAGTAATCACGTTATTTTTACATAAATATACAAACTATCAAAAATTATGATGCAGTTTTACTTGTGTATTAATTGCTCTTCTATCAGCCACTATGAAATGTATTCTTCACAACATATTTACCAAGCAGATCACTGTGTCTCACTTCAAATGATATCAAGGCCATGAATTCCAAATTTTCTTTACTTAGATTGTGTCTTCAGTCAGTCAGAATCTTACTGTACTGTAAAAATAGTCCACGTTGGCACATGAAATCTATTCGGTTTGTAGAGTGCAGCTGCAAATCCAGGGTTATCTAATTTCATTGCCTGTAGGCATTTCAACCTTTCAATTGAAAGTTGTACATTGAGTGTTTCTTGCAGCTGTCTGTGTCCTTTTAGAATTGTGACCGCACTGAATGATTGCATTCTAGAAGCAGCAATTATATAGTCTTCACAAGACCTTCATTTACCACAATGTTTTTAAGATTAAAAGACTTGTTCAGCATTGTGAACACAAGCCTTGAGGGTTCAGAACTCAAAAATTCTGAGAGTTTATTTTGAAAATGGAAGCCTATTCTCATAAGAGAATGCTTAACACTTCTGCTTGCAGCAGTTGGTTGCCAACATTTTCTAAAAGTTGACTTAATTCACCTTCAAAAATATCCATGCTAAAACCGCAATTCATAATTTAATATTTTTTATCTTTGTACCTTTTTTTATTTTTAAACCTAATGACATATCTGACAACTTGTAAATGCTAATTTATAGCTGAACAAAACTGAATTGAATTTCTGCTAGCCTCTGGTTACCAAGGTTGGAACGGAAGCAAAGCTGTAGGTCCTGTGTTAAAGATTTATAGCATTTAAACGAACCTCAAGCCAGATAAAGCGACCTCTGATCAAAATTAAGTGGTCTTTCACATCTAATATAAAATGGGATATTGAGAACCGCAGCAGTTAAAGAACATCCATAGATAAAAACTCAATTTAATTTAAATTTTACATTCTGCAGCCGTATGAAGTATCATTTACTCTCTCTTTACAGTATTTGAGGTACTAAAAACTTATACTTTTCTAAAATGGGAAATAAATAAATAATTAATTAATAATAATAATATTATTTTTCTTGACCATGCAAAGAGAGAGAATTTCAATATTATCACATAGTGACCTGCTCTTAAAGATTTAACCATTACTTAAAGCCTGTTGTGTTTGCCTATCCTCTAATGCGTACAAGGAAATAAGAAAATTTCTGCAAATGTTTATCTTGGTTAACATTAAGTAGATGGAAGAATTAGCATTTATAAGAATAGTTTATATAAGACTGAGTAGAAAAGGTCATCCTTTATTTTAAAGAAAGCAATTTAAAAAAAATTGAATTCCTACAAAATTTGTATAAATCAATACCTGGACATGTATGGTCGGGGCATAGTTAGATCCCATCTTTTTATCACCACAACCACCAGGCCAAGCACGGGTATATCTTGGATCTGCTAGCAATGATATTGGCTTCTCGCCCTTCCCTGCAAAATAAGCCCCGACTGGACAAAGGATGGTGTAGAGCATTGCTGAATCACAAGCTGCAACTCCTAATGCTGGCTGTAAAACAAAATAAACATGAAGTTTAACCTTATGATAACAAGTAACTTGTATATATTATTGTGATGGAAATGGAGTGCTAAAACATACCAAAAATTTAAAGAAGCATCAACTCTAATAATTTAAAGTGTGTTCAGAAGCAGCCAGACAAAAAATAACTTGTCAAAATTATAAATTGAAATGTATACACAGTTTGTAACTTGCAAGCAGACTTGCCAGATGTTCCATGTTATACAGGATATCCTACATTCAAGAAGAAGAATCATGTTCCAAATTACCATCACAAGAATGTCAAAAGTTCCATATTTCATTCTGTTTAAAGATTGAATTTTGAAATATATGCATGTTCATTCTGTACATAAGTATTGGTAACCACTGGCTACATGATCAAAATGAGCTTGTGATGGTTGTATATTTTTTATTTATTTTTCTGTTATCTAAGAGTATAAATGATTCCTTCCCTAAGAAAAGGCGACTTGTATTTTTTTTAAAAATGGTGAAACTGAAGAAAAGTATTATTGTTATCGTGTATGAAAAATAACAATTTCAAAGTGCAGTATAACTGTTGCCAGTTTTGCTGCACTTTGGGACCTGTCGCTACAATCTATCTTAAAAAAGCAAGTGGTAAAATAATTTGGTTTGTAAAGAAGAATAATTATGAAGAACAATCAGTCACAATGAGTGCAATTGCAGTGTGTTTTAGTACAGTGTAACATAGTGTAATAATTTTGATTGTAAAGTGCAACTCATTCATTATATATTTGCTGATGATTCCAGCAGCATTATTTTCTGTATTGAAATAAACTTGCTGTAAAAGTATTGTTTTAATGCATATAACCAAGTAAAAATCATCCTAAGGCTTTCTAAGAAATTGTAACAAGAGTATAAATACATGTTTAAATGAGGTACACATAGATGTTTATTGCAAATTTATATTTTCAGTACCACCTCTGGTCTTCAAAAGAATGGACAGGGGAGGGGGGTGGTCCCTTATTGTCATTTTAAAAATATGGTAAGTCTGCTTGTAAGAGCCCAACAAACAAACAATCCAACCTGAAAAGTTTCTGATGAAGACAGCTTCATCACTAACAAATGGCAAAATAAAAGACCAAAAC
Source organism: Hymenopus coronatus (assembly GCA_030762935.1). Lineage (NCBI taxonomy): Eukaryota > Metazoa > Arthropoda > Insecta > Mantodea > Hymenopodidae > Hymenopus > Hymenopus coronatus. Next base: position 87,900,265 of record CM060881.1, on the reverse strand, counting down.
TTAAGCATGTAATTTGGAAAGAAAGTAAAAGAGAATAAACATTTCTCGGTAAATTTTTGCCTCCCCCCTCCCAAAAAAAGATAATTGTAATGCTCAATTTTTTCAAAAGGTCAGGCCTGAAGAAATATATCACAACAATTAATTTTGGGGGCTAAGATGTGGCAGAATTGGGTCATTTGGATATGTGTAAAACCTTAACATTTTCGATTCTTATTTTATTTGTTATTTACAGTTTACAGGGGAGTCAGATTAACATTGAATAATTTTAAGTCAAAATTCAGGGGTTATAATTGGGCATTTTCTTACCAGGAATGTATGCCCATAAATCTCTGGTTATAAAGCTAGAGGGTATTTAAGTTTTTCAAACAATGTGCTGGATTAGATGAAATTCTGTCACATAGATCCTTTTTCCTCTTTCAGCATTGGAATATCGCTTGTATTCTGTTTTTAACATTGCTTATATCACCATTAACCTAAAATCTACATTTTGTTACTTAAATGGTAAGGGATTCCATCACATATTATACGCACTTTGTAGCTGTGCTTATAAGATCTCAAGTATCAGCATTTAAGAGTGCTTATTGGAAGGATATTTATTTTTACAGCTTAAGGTAAACATGTTCCACTTTACTTAGAACTAGGAGACCTTCATTATGTTTACGGTGCTGCTTGGGGAAATGCAAGATCTTTATGCTGAGCTTTACCCAAGAAAACATTTGCCTCTTCATAGCATCTTTACTGTCATATATCAATGGCTACAAGAACAGGAACTTTCCAAAAGCAAGCGCATCACTCGGGAGTCCAAAGAACCGTGGCTCTAGAAGAGGAGGTTCTTGACCGGGACCATTATTTTTGTCCACAAGTGTAAGAGCAATAGCACATGCTGTACATACAAGCCAGTCTTCGGTTACAAGAATTCTGCATGAACGGTAATTATATCCATATCATTTCACCTGAGTTCAAGCTCTGGGGCCATGTGACTCCACCCTGGCTAGTTTTTTCCAATGGTTTCTTCATAAACACATTGATTAACCAAGATTTTCTACAACCATATTGGGATGGACAAGAAGGTTTACATGAAAGGGCATGTTTAACGCACACAATAGTCACATTTGGCCACAGGAAAGCCCTGCAACGCCAGTTTGCAGCAAACATTTGGTTGGCATTGTGAATGACATGCTCATAGGACTATTTACTATCTCCACATTTGATGGGCCACAGTTACCTACAGTTTTTACAACATACTTTGCCAGAACTTTTGGAAGATGTCCCTTTAGGAATATGCCAGTTAAAGCGTTTCCAAGGCGATGGGGCACCTGCGTATTATTCCAGTGATGTAAGAGATTTCCTAATGGTAACATATCCTAACTGCTGGATTGGTAGAGGAGCAGCACCAATATCATGACCAGCACATTCACCAGATCTAACTCCTTTGGGGACATGTTCAGCCTCTTGTGTGCAAGATGCTGGTTAATTTGATGCCAGACATTTTTGAAAGAAAGAACGCTGCAATCATTACGGCAATTCAATTAACTATGCTCCGAAGTCCAAAGTCAGAATTTTGAACATCTTTTATACACATTTACAGATTTTTCAATTCTTGTTTCGTTCTTATTTTAATTATGTTTAAAGTCTTTTAAAAGGACATATGTATTTGCAACATTTAACAGATGCATTTGCAACATTTAACAGTTTTAATTTTATTGAAGTAATTTGTATAAAGGTGGAGAAAATTACAGCAGCAATAATATTTGCATATTTTATTAATAACAACATGTATTGTAGATTGAAAAGGTTTTACCTATTTCAGGGCACATGAATTTAGATTCCTATTATTAAATCAAGATTTACAACAGACTTTTGTATTGTTGTATTGTTTAAGATTAAAATACCAGCAACTCTCATTTCAGAACTCTCATTATGCGTTGTAGCAAAACTGTGTAGTGACCTTTCTGACAGAATTTCATCTAACCCTAGGTGGTGTTTCAAAAACTTTAATGTCCTTTAACTTGATAACCAGACATTTAGGGACATACATTCCCGGTAAGAAAATACTCAATTATAACTCCTGAATCTTGGCTTAAAATTATTTGTTATTATTCTTATTCACCCTGTATAATTACATGCCAAAGATGAGGAACTGACAACCCACTTTTTATCACAGAATGTACTTACAATTCAGAGGGGATGGTTAGGTAATTCCTGTAGCTCCTAAGTGGAGCACAGGGCATCGTTATGATGTTTCTGTGACTGGATTTGAATTTCTACTTCGTGAGTTTGCCACTATGCACCATGGTGACAAAGGATTGGCTCATCACCCACAGTGTCACCGCAGGACAAAATCACGACTTGCGGATGCAAAAAATGACAGAATTTTGCCCATACGTTGCATCTGAAAGACTGGCATGGTAACTACAACACCACGGTTGGTGCAAAAAATGTGGCAAATCTTACAGAAAATACCTGCATTCCTTTCATACAGTTAAAAAATTTCAGCAAAAGTACTGTATGTTAACTAAATGAACTGTTAATACATTTGCTCCTGTATGTCGGAAATAATTTTGTACTCAGCCTACAAAACAGAACTTGTGTGCAGTTTTTTTCTTTCACACATGCAACATGACCATACTTAGGGGTTCTCTATGGCAAAATATATACTTCTGTGATGTGATTTTTCTGTTTATTCAACAAACATAATGCGAGTGCAAAATTTGTTGGTTCAGATGATGGTTCAAAATGTATACTCATGTTATACTTACGTTTACTGTGGTGAAACAAAAGAAATTGGGGCATTCAGAAAATATATGTCTATTAAAGAGGAGGAAAAAAAAAAATTTTCAGTCTGAATGGAAGACAGTCTAAACATGAACTGTTAAAATTTACATCCATAAAAAGTAATACAACTCCTGTGTGTCATAAAAATAATAAAGTTGGTGAAACTAGATAGTAAATGTGTTCCACTACATCAAAGTTATCACACTTTCAAAGCACACTAGAACCCTGCAATCACACCTATAAAGTGCACTTGGAAATCCCTTAATAACGTTATCATTTACTTAACTAAACCTTTAAAAGAAGATTTTTAAACCTAAATAAAAAAATAAAAAATTCAAAGATAAAGGTAAAAATCTCCTTCATGCTAAATATATCAACTTATCATATCGATATCCAGGTAATGTTCCTCGTACTCAAACATACAAAAAAGCAATAAAATCAACTTTAAATAAAATATAAATGGATTTAAATCAGAACAAAGAAAAATAACACACCCTATTTGCACCCTACAAAAGTATGATGTACCTAATTTTAGATTATAAATGAGGGGGAGAGGTATACCTGAGCATTTAAAAATGGGTTGCTTGACTTTTAAATGTCCAATTAGCAAAATGTGGATGGGTTAACATTAAATGTAATTCAACAAACAAAATATTGTAACAAATGACACCACCACATTGTACTGCTGCATGCGGCACTGGCTCTTAGTCTGAGGCCTGCTACTTGCTGCAAAGACATGACAGTGGCGACACCATTTCTCTATATCTGCCCATAATCTCAACCAGTAGTACCTTTGCTTGAGTTTATTGATCGCTTAGTTGGCTCCAAGATGCCCTCCTGAGGTCCCTGCATTATGTTTCCTCCTGCTACCTAACTCTGGGGAAGGATCAACTGCTCTTTCTGGGTCTTCCAATCTGGTGACTCCCAAATCCTGAACAACATGCCTTCCTTGACCTTCAGCAAGACTCATTGGGCCCAGTAGGACTTATATGTCCTACTCCTGGGTGCGATGTCCTCCCAGCTGAGCCTACACCCTGCCTCCACCTCTCTCAGGAGCATGCCCAGGTCGGCAACTGCTCCCTCCTCAAGGCTGCACTATCCCATCCATCTGCCAGCACTACCAATATCACATGAATTGCTATGGCATGCTCCTTCTCCTGTACCTCATTGCATTGGCCATACTCTTCTGATCAGGGTCTTCTTAACATGACATCTGTGTTGGAGTGACTCCTCGGCCTCCGGTGCTCTGATGAAAAGTTGTACTTATGTAGCCTCTGGACCAAATGGGCAGTCTTAAAACTCAACAGACAGGTGGGGGCAGAATGGTCAGTCCTCAGTTGGAATGGCTGGCCATACAGGTATTTATGGAAGTGTTTGAGTGCTTTCACTACTGCCAGGAGCTGTCACTGAATAACTCAGTATTTCTTTTCCACCTTGGAATGTGTCTAGCTGAAGTATGGCATCATCCATTCCTTCCCATCCTGGATCTGAGAGAGTATGTCTCCAACATCACTGTCGCTTGTGTCAGTATCCACAATGAAACCACCACTCAGTTGGGGGAACCTAAAACAGGGTGCGGTCTTCAGCGCCTGGAACCTGGCCTCGGTCTCCACAGGTAAGTAAGGCCGAAGTTCTTCTGTCAGGTGAGAGAGAGGCTTTGCAATACTGCAAAACCCTCTAATGAATCAACATTAGTAGCTACACAGAAGCAAGAAACGGCACAACTCCCGCTTATCCCTTGCACAAGGCCAATCTCTGACAGCCTTTTCCAGGTTGGTAGCCACCCTGTTAAATGAGACGTGGCCCAAGTAATTCAGTTCCTTAAAGAGGAGTTGACACTTCTTCACAATTAATTTCAGGTTGACCACTTACAATCGCTGTAGTACCTTGGTCAGGTAAACCAGGGGGGTCCTCGGAGGTACTGCCTAAGACGATGTCATCCAGATATAGTAGGTAGGCGTAAGTCAGCCCCCACATCACCGACTCCATTAGTGCTGAAAGGTGGTTGGCGCGTTGCAGAAACCAAAGGGCATAACTGTGAACTGTCAAAGCCCTTGGCCGGTCGAGAATGTGATCTTTTCCTTGTCCACCTGCCAGTATTCAGACTTCAAGTCCAAGGTCGAGAACTACTGGGTTCCAGCGAAGGTGTCGTCTATACAGGACAGTGAAAAACAGTCCTTCCTAGTGACAGCATTTAGTTTCCTATAGCCCACACTGATAAATAGCTCACTGTTCTTCTTTTTCACTAAGACTACGGCAGAGCACAAAGGACTGTTGGATTCTTCTATAAGCACCCTGTTATCATGTCTTCCAGCTTGTCACATATCTCCACTTGCCTTGCCATAGGGAAATGCCTTGGTGTTTGAGGTTTGATCGGCCGTCTCTAGTGTTGATTTGATGGTGCACTTGGTCGCCATCTCCTTGGCTGAAAACAGACTGGTATTATCGAAGTAGGTGCCAGACCTATCCTAGTGTACCCTGGTCCTTGGCAGGTCCTCTAGTAGGGGTCCCAGATCTTGCTTCACTGTTGGCCCCTGGGTTCTGTCAAATGGAGATACACTTGCAGCTGGCTCACATTTCCCCAACTCCATTTCAGCCTGTAGGTCCTGGTTGGTGTTCAATGGGTTAAACAGTCTCACAGGCACTTCCCAGGCAACAATGCCCTGGTGATGCACATTGCATTCAATGGAGGACTCTGATGACAAAGCATGTTCCTTGACTGTTCGCCTTTCAGGCATGCCTTTAGGAACTTCTCACTCCTTGCAAGCGTGACCACATCCTCCTCCAGGATTACTCTGCAGACTCCTAGTTGTTTGTCAGGGCTTTCAAGCATCATCTCGTCTTGGCTGAGTTGCAGGGCCCTTTCTCCAGCATCGATACTGTTGTGGCTCCTGAGGGCATCCAGACCTAGTATCATCTCCTCAGCTACCCTTGTGATGAACACCCAGTCTTGTGATACTCCGACCAAGGATTAACGGCAGCGCCCATGCCCACAAGAATCTGGCAAAAGTTTTAAGTATCCAGCCGTCTGCGATAAGGCTATCGTCCAGTCGTCTGCTCAAGGTGTGCAAGGTCACTGATGGCCCAACGTGCCCATCACCACATCCGATACTTCATTTGTTTCCCTTCTGCTCCTCAGATTGGTGTGGACAGTTCCTCGCAAGGTGTCCGGCTGGCCACACAACACACCCCACTCGATCTATGTCATTGTACCTGGGTGGCTTCTTCATTCCCATCATAACGGTTGCTCCTGATCCTTGATGTAGGTGCTTTAGTTACCCTGATGCCTCCATCCTCAGCGCAGCTGTTAGCACCTCATGAATGGTCTTGTACTCACGAGTATCAGACACTCTGGTTTCTCAAAAGAGAAGGCAGCTTCTTGGAGACGTAACTGAACAGGAGATCCACTAGAGCCTGTTCACTAATTGTTCAATGGCCAATGCAGCATCTGTCCTGGTTGCTGTTGCCTAGACTTAGCTGACTATAATATGCTATGGCCACCAATGATTCCCGAAGTGGTTCTCGAGTGTCTCCCAGATGTTGGAATCATATTCAAGACTTCTACCGCCCATCCTGAGGCTTGCTATCATCTGCACTGTTTTCTTTTCTGCCAATCAATGCTTGTGAGTACGATAGCAGCAAACTGTCGGTGGAAGACTTTGAATGTCGATGTACCGTCATACTTTGGTGGCTTAACACACAGATGTGTCATGTGATGCATCACAAACTTCATGTCTTTTAAGTCTTTACTCTATCATGGTATTTACTTCTTTGGCGCTGCTGTCAACTTTTCCCTCCAGGCACTATCGCATTCCCTGAGGTCTTCCGGGGCTTCAATGAGATGGTCAATGTTCTTCATTGTTCCCCAAGCTCTTCCACTGCTGGCCAGTTGTTCGTTGAATTTGCTAGAAAGTTTCGTTTTCAGGTTTTCCATCGTGCAATTCAGTAATTTTTTCATTTCTCATCTTCTCCATGCCAGATTCCATTTTCTCCTTTATTTTCTCCACTGCTATTTCCATTTTGGTCCCTATTTATTCCTTACTCAATTTTATTTCTTCTCCCTTCATATCATTTCTGTCTATTTTCTTAATTTCGGCCAATGTAACAAATGTTACATTCTGTTAAATTCCCTTCATTGGTGTCTAGAGCACTACATATAATACAGCACTTCACTTTTGGTACACAAATAGCTAAGTCACTGCATTCACATCACTTTATTTGCAAGCGTCACTGATCTTTAACTAACTTCGCTTCACTTTAGTTCACTTCAGTCAGCTTCACCTCTCTGATACTTGTCATCCTCTTATAGACTCCTCTGTTCTGGCCTCTGAAGATTGCACTCTTAGAAATTACAAGAACATTGCATTTTGTCTATTAGAAAGAGATTACTCTGAAAGAAGAATGTTCTCGGCCTAGGGGGGAAAGAAGGTTTGAAACATCTTGTAGGGAAACACCAAAAGGCCTTTATTTGCCTGGCTATTGTGTTCCTTTGCTCTATTGTTAGGGCAGGTCAGGCAGCTATGCTTTTGGGTGAAAGGAGGACTCAGGCATCATTACAATATATTTGCAGATGTTTTTATTTTATATTTGTTATATGTTTTATGTGGTCAAGATTTCTAAATATAAGTTCTATGCCCCTTGAGTACAGCCTTGAGTCTTCCAAGAAAACCTATAGGTATTGCACAAAATGAGGTATAGATTATAAATATTTTGATATTGTTTCAGGATTCTACAGCTGAGTTTAAATTTCAATACTCTTTTATCTGAATTGATGGAGTTTCTTCACATGTAAATTTTTTTTTTTCATGCTCTTGTACGTTTGCAGTAATCCATTGCTTGGATAATTTTTCCAACATTTTCTTAAAAAGTTCGACTGATCAGTTATTTTGATACTGTACTTTTAACATTGTTTCCATTTTCTAGCATTCAGGAGTTTTTAATTAAATGAAATTCTAAGTGAATAAAATAAACCAGTGATTATGTGGATTTATTTGTGAAGTTTGAAAAGTTAGTTTTGATGTATTTTTACACATTCAATTAATATTACTAGTATAAATCTGCAGAGCTCAAGTCATACTTGAACATTTAAATTTTCGAGATTCTTCAGCTTATGGAAGACAGTGAATTACACTAGGATTTTTATCAAGACAATGCCGTAACTCGTTACATAACACAATATCTCAGTCTTGCCAAATGTTTCTAAATTTAATGAATCATTTAATGCTTCCAACATAAGCTGATATGCTTCTTGTGAGCTATGTTAAATACTGAGTTTGTTGTGTTATCACCTGGAAAGAAATATTGTCAGTCAAATCAAAATTTATCCAGAGATGCTGCAGCCAACTGCAGATATAAGTGTGAAAGTACCTAAAAGAAAAAAATAATTTTCAGCAACTACTCTGAAGATTAGATTAGCACATCTTAAAGAACTGAACATATTGAAAGTATCTGCATATTTTAATTACCAGCAAACATTTTTGACAGTTGATCTGAATCACTCCTCTAAATAATTAGACAGCATTTTATGTTGGAATTGTTATACAAAATAAGACATTTAAACACATTAAATGAGAGAGATATGTTGAAAAATAATTATAATTTTGAATTTAGCAAGACATTTTTGATACCATGCTCTCATTTTCAAGTATGAATCCTTTAACGAGTTCCAAGAAGTGTATAAAACTAAGCTGTTATGGCAGTTAAAGTAACTTAAGAGTTGATGGATGTTCAAAAGTAATGCTTGATGCACATATGCACAAAATAGTGATAACCATAATGGGAATGGAGCAGAAAATTGGTACAAGCAGCTGCAGTTATATGCTTAATCGGATGCTTAGGAACTCAAGTTATGGCTGACATGTAATAAACCAGGAACAGGAACCAGAATGAGAATGTCAGGTGAAAGGTAAGCATGTAGCAGTAAACCACAAAAATCTGAGAAGAAAATTAGAATATCTCTAAATGTTCTCGGGCTTCTAGCCAGGTAAGAGCATGGATCGCTCCAATGTCATCAGGAAAGCTTCAGCTCTTACTTTTAATCAATATATCAATAATATAGAAAAAACAATTTTGACTGCCTCTGTGATCAAGTGGTCAGCAAGCTGACTTCTCATCCAGAGGCCCTGGGTTTGATTCCTGGCTATGGCAGGTGTATTTCTTTAACCAGAATTATTCCCTATCCCCCGCAGAATCTGGAAGTATGAATGTGAAAGTGAATGTGTGCCTGTGTAATGTAATACACAAACTTGCCAACATCAAAATGCAATACAGTGAAGTTCTTTAAATAATGAAGCAAACCTGTGTTTGCTATATTAATAGAAATGGAGGATGACAGCATGTGCATCTGAGCAACTATTTTCTTATGTTTCAAGCTCGCAACCAGCAATAGCTCTAGCAGTTGCTTTATGTCCAAGCCTGTTTAATAACTTCCACAGTAAAGATACTTGTGTATAATACAAACTGAATATATTTTGACTGGTCAGCACTGAAATTTCACCATATTTTCTGTTACCAGGACTTAGAAAGCGTCTTGTTGATTGTGATTTCTTATAAGATGGTCACACTAAAAGTTTTGAGAATGCACAACAATGAGTTTGGTAAGCCAATCCTCACTTCGGATAGAAGTTCAGATAGCAACATGTATAAGCGTGGACAATGATCAACAATATGCATTGTTAGCACCGCTCAAGCAAGAGCATTTTTGTGCTATGATTTTCTATTACTTTAAAATTGGTTTAGGGATAGAGAATGCCTTGAAAGACATTGTACATTTGGTATCTTTGCACTTTGCAATCCGCCATTTATCAATGGTATGCAGAATTTAGAAGATGAAGACCGAGCAATATGGCCAGCTACAGGAAGATCATTACTGCACACATGGTCAGATAAGTACTGGATCTACAGCAGCGAAAACAATCCTAAAAGAAAAACTTGATGTTAGGAAGCTCTATATTTGCTGGATGCCCCACCATCTCACAAATGAGCAGAAATAAGCATATGTGCAATACTGACAAGAAAATATTGAAAAATTCAACTGTAACACTGTAACAGGCAACGAAAGCTAAAAATAATCATTCATCTGGGTCTTGCAAGGAGAAGATCCTCCAACAAAAGCAAAGCAAACACGAATTGTTGGCAAAAAATGATCTGTTCCTCCTTCTCAGCAAGTGGCCATATTCCACTTAGCTGCTTATGAAGAATGTATTTGCACTCTCTCCAAAGAAGAATGGCATTCAGCATTTGAGACAGTATACAGAGAGCAATGGAGAATATTCTGAAAAGATGCAATGATCAGATCTAAATTTTTAATATTTTACTGTATCCATTCTCAAAACTTTTGGAAGGACTCTCCTACTTGAAAGCACTATTTTCCCCATCCTGGTTTCCATTTTCAGTCCTGTTCTTAAGCAATTGGCACCAGAACTAAAAATGGAAATGGATGCAAGAGAACATATAGTTACTATCATTGAAACTAATTGTGCCTTTTTTCTATCTATCATCTAAATTCTATACTGATATTTCCAAATGAAAATATTTTGTTGCTACCTAGTTGTCTTTCTAATACAAATAAACTATGAATTCTGATATGCTCTTTGTTAACAAATAGCTGTCAACTTGGGGGAAATACTTTCATTTGAACTAAAGTAAAATGATAAATTTGGAATACAGCCAATAGACAATCTCTCTTTAAAGTTCTATTCAGATGCCATTAGAGTTTTGTGTTAGGCATGCTTTCCATTACCCGGTACAATACAGGCTTGAAAATGAAAGAATTGCTGTTGTAGTATGTTGATCTAAATTAAAAACAGTGAAATTTCAAAAGTCCTCATTCACTTAATGTATTTGTAATATAGGAATTTATAAATGATCATATAAAAGAAAAATGCCTAATGTGAGCACATACATACATGATACCATTGCACTAGCAGCAGTCGCAGGCAGAAGCATGCTGACGAGCAAATCACAGCTGGCTTGTAGCTGAATGTGTCATCTCCAGTCCACTAAATTGCATGAGCAACTAAAATATATTGCCGTCTGCAACATAAGGAGAGTTGCAAAGACAACCAATCCTAGCATAATAAGCCCTATATGTGTAACTCTAATGCGAAGCAATGAACAATCCCATCAACAAATAAAATTGCAACAAAGTACAGCAACTACTAAGCACTTAACATTGTTTGCTGGTAAATATGCTTAGGACTGATGATATCCTTGAACACATGATATCAAACACTGATAATGGCACTCTGTCACTGCCAGCTGTAGATACTAACTTAACACTTGCTGCACTAGTACGGGGGGCATTCGGAAATGACTTACAATAGTAATTTTTATTTCGCTTTTATTAATGAACATGGGACCTTTCAATACATTCACCACTGATGTTAATGCATCACTGCCACCTTCCGGGCAACTTCATTACTGTGTCATGGAATCATTGTTTGGGGTCACTACACACTCACACATGGACAGCTGCCTGCAATTCCTTGTCGCTGACATTCCTTTTACCTCACAAGGCATCCTTCATATTATCAAATACAGCATAATCAGATGGAGCAAGATCCAGTGAATATGGTAGGTGTGGCATAAAAATTAGTCCCTGATATGACAACTTTGTAGTTATCGCATTGCTGGTGTGCAGCTGTCTGTATCATGCTGGGGGAGCACTTCTTTCCACCATTTTCCCTGCTGCCATTGCTGAATCCTATATAAGGCATGTAAAAGGTCAAAGTACACCCTGCTGTTGACAAATTGTTGTGGAAGCCAGTCTATTACCAGTATTCCACAAGTGTCCCAAAAAATTAAGATCATTTCCGTACCTACAATGATTCAGTTTACAGATCCAGTTGTTAACATATTTTATGCAGAATTTCTTGATCCCATACTGCAGTAAACATTTATAAATATCTGCTCACAAAAACGAAACAGTCTATTTTGTACATGACTTTCTATACTTAACAAACAAGCACTGACCTTTCATTATTCACCTTGTTCACAATTACCATCTAGTGTCTGCATGGTATTTTTAAAAACAATGCAATTGTAAATCATTTCCCAATGCCCCTCGTATTTCACATATATGATGTAACAATAATTATTTATGATTTGGAGGTTAAACCCTAATTGAAAAAGTAGCTCTTATATTATAATGAAGTAAGAAAGGTTTAACATGATTACTATCTGTTGTTTCTAGAACCCTAGGAAGTTAACATATTTTATAGGAATTATTTAATTTTCTGGTCAATGGAAGTGTTGTGTAATTTCCTAAAATTTGAGATGACATCTTCACATTGCTTACCAAATTCTGCAATTTAACCAATATTTAAATGAGGGAGAGACAGTAGCATAAAATCTTAAAAATTTACAATTTCTTATGACTTTGAGGATAATGCATGTTTCTGTCTGCACTGTCCTCTAACCTAACATTTATTTACTCTATAATCTTGCTAATGCAGTTGTAGAGGACATGTTTTTACTCTTTATAACTTTATAAGAAACCTATTGAAAATTTTTGGTGTCTTATTTTAACTATCTTTTTGTTAAAATGAAGGCTGGTTCATAATAATCAGAATGGAAACTAGAGCAAGATTGACACAGTTAAAATATATATGTTACAGTGTGAGCATTCACAATTAGGGAAGCTTTCCTGGATCCAGCAATGATAAATTAGATTCATTTGTATATATAAACATTTCAATGTCATAAAATAGTAATAGATCACTCTAAAGTCACAAGCTGGAAGAAAGTCCAGCAAATATGCATCCTAACACACTCAGATTCAGTGAATATTGCTTCTTTTGGAATAAGTAGCTAGTACTTTGTATGCACTTCAAAACTGACTCTTCACTTAAAAAAAAAGAAAAGCAAAGACTACAAACAGCAAAAACCAGTAGATATTAATACGGAATAACCAACAAATAACTTTAGTGATGCTATTAATAATGGAATGGTACTTGGCATGGCTAGATGAAATATTGATGGAACTGTATTTAGAAAAGCTTACTCAACAAATTTTGATATCAGCTACTTTGCATTAATGTTAACTGAATTGGGTACGAAAAAATATAATCAGTCAGGTACAAATGAATGAAAAGGTTCATATGTTTTTGCGTTTGTCCTACATAATCATGAAAGCTTGAAGTTTCCAAACTTCTATTTTTACATAATAATTTATTTTTGGCCACGTTTATATCGATGTCAGCCAATGTGAACACGTGCATTAAGATATCTGAAAAAACTTCTATACTTATGTTATAGCATTAAAAATATTGCAGAAGTAATGATACAAATAGGGATGAGAGAAGCATGGATAAATGCAGAACATCAAACTAGAGGTTTTTGGAATGAAGTAGAATTAAGATGGGAAGATATGACAAGATGTTTATGGTAATACACAGTATATGTCCTTGAATATATATAGGGAAATAATCTGGGGAGGGAAAAGTACATAGAGATATATAATACATTAGGGTGAGAATAGGAGTTAGAAGCTTGAAAAGCATAAGCCATGAGGAAAATACAGGAAAATGCCCAATGTGCAGGGTGGCAAATGTTTGCACTGTCTATTATATTGTAACCAAACAAAGATATGGTGAGAACAAATTTAACAACAAAAACTGGAAAAACTTGTGTGGGGAAATATTAATTAGGAAGATTTTAACTGTAAAAAGCTGTAGAAAACTTTGAGAGAGAAATGGTTTAAGAAGAAGAGAATAAAGGAAGATGAAACAGTAGTAAAACATAAGTTGACAGAGGGTCATCAATACGCAGAAAAGCAGAGATGTATTGAGATCACAAAATGATAAGTAACCAAGATTGAGAACTTAAGTGTCAATAAGCAAGCTAGTTCAATATTTTAAAATGTTGGTTGGTTGGTTGGTTGGTTGGTATCTAATGTTGAGCAGTTGGCAGTGAAACCATTCACTCTCTTGCATTTCAGTATTTTGACGTTAAATTATTATGTTGCCTAAAGGTTGGGCAGTGCAGTAGATGGTTTCCATCCATATCTTCTTTAAGTGTACAGAAAGGACAAAGAAGAAATCTCACTAAATATTTTCAGGAAATCCTGAATTTTATATATATATATATATTTTAAAATGTTATGTAGATTAAAAGGTATGTAATACAATTATTTAAATTTTGAGTGTTGAGAAATAAATATTCATTCAAAAAATATAAACAAATTGATTTTCCATTTTGCTATCAATATGATCATTGATATGCATTCCTGTTCTCAGAGTACTGTAAAGCAACATATAGCAAACCCCTAATTAACTGTTAGGTGGGGTCAACCACCTAAACTAAAATGATGGATAATCCATCTTACTATATAAATATATAATAGGCAATTACACAAAACATGGAAGCCCTATATAGATATTACAATTTTTTGAAAATGGCAATAAAGGTTTATTGTATGTGGGGCAAGGAGCATGGTAACACTGAGATTGTAATGAATGTAGCATGAATTAATTTACAATTAAAACATTAGCGGGAATACACAGTGAAATAATTTGGAACTATCGGGGAAAAAAAAACAACTGTATCACATTCTAACTTGTATTTTAAAAAAGATTTACTTCAAACATGTTTCAGACGGTCTTCCCTCCATCCTCAGCAGAGATTTATTTGCGAACGTGTGATAAAATCGTGTACTGTCTCTTTTTCAGGTAGGTGAATTTTGAAATGAAATCATATGCTTGTGGTATGTTTTTGTTTTGTTGTATTTAATAGATTCTTCCAAAATGTTAATTCAGTGTGTATCAGTATTAGCAGTTTGGTTCACTGTAAAAGTAATGTTTTTGAGTTCCAAAAATGGTGTGCTACAGCTGACATCCCTGTGTATGTTTTTACACCCCTCATGTGTTCACAGAAGTGCAATGTTCCTTTTTGTTTTACCTATACACATCTTTTCACAGTCCCTGTAGCTAATTTTACGTATACTATATTTATCTGAATACAAGATGATGATTTTTCCAAAATATTAATGTCCAGAACTTGGGAGGGGGGGGGGGTTCGTATTGCATTCACGATATATGTTATCCAAATACCATACAGGGAAAAAGTAAGTTTCAAACTTCATGACTACAGCAGTGAAGAAGCCTGAGGAAATGGTATAGATTACCACCACGGTTGCAACATTTGCAGCAAATTTTGAGCATTTCATTTCGTGCTGAAAATTAGCTGTTAAGGAGCTCTCAGAGATTAAAATAAAATTACAGGACTTCCTTTCACATCAGTGGTTGCACATAATGTTGTATTGGTAGAGAAAGGTTAGCTGGGCATTTCGGCTCCTTGAGCCACATATATACTGCAATGTGAATTTACATGCAAATTCGAACTAGGTAAACATTTTACAATATATTATATTAAGTATGTTATCTTAACAGAAAATAGCATTCATAAGTAATCATTTTAATGCTAAGCTGCCACCACTGCTGCTGTTGCATTTTATAATTGCAAATGCCACACATTTCATTCTTGGCTTCTACTGCTCGCAATGTGAATTTCTGCGTAAATTCATATTAGGTAAAAATATTTATGATGTGTTATATTAAGTATGTTGTCTAAATTCAAAATCAAAATCATATCCATCATCATCGTTACAGTTGCGCTACAGCAACTGTTGTCGCATTCTATCATCACATATTCATATATTTCGTTCTCCCTTCTCCATCTCTTCCGCTCACAATTTGAATTTCTGCGCAAATTCAAATTAGTAAAACATTTATGATGTGTTATATTAAGTATGTCTTGTAAATACAAAATCATATCCATCGTTATCGTTACAATTGCACCACTGCCTTGTACCATCATACCTGTTCTGTACATTTTCATACTCCCCTCTCTGGCAACCACTCAAAATGTGAATTTCCGAGCAAATTCAAATTAAGTACAAATAAATAAATAATTCACGAACTTAATCAAAGTCCATTACTTTGTTCAAAATATATGACAAACTTTTAAACTTCATTTAAAAATTCTTCTTTTTATATACCTATGTCTTTTAAGCATGTTGTCTTATGTAAATGGTGTACTAAATTCCTAAGTTACGTTCTGAAAAATGGGGGTTGTCTTGCATGCAAGGTCATCTTGTATTCGGATAAATATGGTACCTAATTATTTTACACAGGATTTTATCTTTTGTATTTGAGCAGGCAAGCTTCTTTTTAAGTTGTGTTTACTGTGTTAACATGATGTTCCATTTCTTGAAATTTTTGGGGGGAATTTTTAGTATGCCAGAAAGGGGTCAGTGACTTTTTTGACACTGGTTTTTGGTTTTATGTTTTTCAGAATACTGAATTTTTTTAAAATAGTGAAGTTAGAATGTGATACCATTTGTTTTCTTCTTGATAACTTAACTCAAGCAATGTCAAAGTCTAACATATTGTATTTGTCGCCCTCCTTGGTGTATTGGTTACCATGCTAACTTCATATACCCAAGGTTGCGGGTTCAAACCCGGCGGAGGACATTGGATTTTTTCGGGTGTAAAGATTCTTAGTATGGCTTCCTTTGGAAGGGAAGTAAAGCCGTTGGTCCTGTGTCATAGATTTATGGCACATAAAAGAACCTCAAGCCTGATAGAGAGGCCTCTGAGCAAAATTAAGCGGTCTTTCATGCCCAGTTTAGAAAGGGATGCTGAGAACCACAGCAGTTAATGAGCGTCCATAAATAACACGCCATTTCTATTGTATTAAATAGAGCTATTTACGGTTGACTTAAAATGACATAATGCAACATAAGTTAAAGAGTTTGGCAATTTTAATTCTTCCTTCCCATTATGTTAAGATGGATGACAGTGGTTAATGAACCAATTGGCATGAAGCAATAAAAGACTTACCAATTAAGAGCCATTCCCATTCTTTAAAGACGGCTTAATTAGTAGCATCTGTTAACTTTATGTCATGTCTCATTAAGTTAAGTAAATCATTTTCCAACTCTTAAAGATTGTGGAGAAAATAAATTTAAATTTTAACTGCAGTATATAACAGCAAGTGTTGTGCAAATGTCTCTCAGTTTGAGAAAAGGGAGGTGAGCTAATTTAAAACAATGTAAATCTTTCTTTTAATCTTGTTTTAACTGAGGGGTCAAGGACAATGAACGAAAATTAAAAACAAGTACACTTAACTACCTGGCCTGTTCAACCTGAATATTGAAGAGCATTTTCAAAAACTCAGTCACACCACCAAGGTGGCTTAGCTTAATAGATAAGCTAACAAAGGACAGTGAAACAACATTTTTTTTTTTTTTTTTTTTTTGTGTTTAATGCCCGCTTTAACTACTTATGGCACTGCAGGCGGTGCCACTGATGCAGATGGAGCACCGGTGGAATGCGATGGGGGAAACTGGAGAACCCGGAGAAAACCTACTCCATTGCCACTTTGTCAACCACAAATCTTGCATGCGGTCGCTTGGGATCGAACCCGGGCCATCTAGGTGAGAGGCAAGTGGTCTAACCATTTGGCCAAAGTGTGGCCTGTTTGTTTGAATGTTGAATCAGTTTAACAGTTTGAAAAAATGTAATATTTGTGGATGAAAAAGGGTCAGAGGACATTAACTTCCAAATCCAACATCCTTTCCTAATATTAAACCAGGAACATTTTTTTAATTATGCAAAGTTCCTTTTACCAACTCAGGTTGCTGATACTGTGAATGATGTGGATGCATGATACTCACTGCACCCATGAACCATTGATACGAGATTTGTATTAGCACAATGTAAAAAACGTATAAAAAACCTTAACTCTGGAACATTGCTCTCTGAATTGGAAAGCAGACCTGATATACCCTCACCACAGAAAGATGGTTCTTCATACACTGTGTGTTATATAAAAATGCATCTTAAACCAAATGAATGGTAAGGTAGTAAAACAACTGAATCACAAACTATAACTCCTAGAGTACAGACTTATACATTGGTACCTTATTAAAATAAAGGAAAAGAAAGGGCTAATGTTCTCAAAAGCAGCAGTAAATATAATAAATATTCACCATTTACTATCATCAACTTTCAGAATATGTCAATTTGATTTGTTACTAATAAAAAGCTTCCAAAAAAAGAACTTTGTGATAATGAAAAATGATGCTAATGTAACATGGAGTTCCAATTTTCCTTTCCCAATACTTAAGTGTAGTGCCAAAAAAGGGGGGAAAAATCACTCCTTGGTGCTGAATTATGCACTAGATAGATTAGGCCAGCTAGAACACATTAAACCATTTATTTTCTCCCCCAGCAACTGCATATTCAAAGCAAAAGCCAGCTTCAAATTTTGTAATACTTCCTTCGATAACCTGACCTAACCTTGAACCTAAACTTTAATTTTATTCCGTGTAGTGTTATCTCAAAGAATAGAAAATCCAGATTTATCAGCTTGGAGCTGCTGAGTGCATGGTTCACTGAATTTGTCAATTAAAAAAGCAAAACTGAGATTTAGTCTAGTCTCCAAGGAGTCTTATCCAAGGAACTTCATTACAATTAACTGCAGACATGTCGATTCTAACATTATTTATTAAGTGTTGATTGGTACAGTTAGTAAATTATATTCCTTATAATATACTTGCTTCTGTTACCAATTTTAAGTACACACATGTATGCAATCAAAACATTTTAGCACTTTAACAAATGTTTATATTGAATCTGAATTACTTTATTATTTATATAAATAATGCTCAAATAAACGTACTCTCAAAAGCAAACTATAAAACTTCAAATTTTAAATTTAGGCATTCACAAATAAACATGTATCTTAGAAAATGAATTACAGCCTTTATTAGTTTTTGCTACACGGTTATCATACTACTTTTCATTTATTAAGTCATTGCTTTAAATTTTAGTTTATGAAAGAGGACCCTTTTATCCAAACCTGATTCAAGAATTAAGCATTTGATTAAAAAAAAAAAATGTATAATAATTTTTAAATTTGCCATTTTCAATTTGAGTGTGCTGTGACAATTCTGTGGTGTTTGTTCAGTACTTGATAACTCCAAAACTGCCCTTTTTGTACTAAGACAGTGGTGATATAAAAGAAACAATCCTATATCCAGGGCTTATCAAATGACAGAGGATTAATTCTTTTATATCACTACTATTTAAGTACAAAAACGTCAGTTTTGGAGTTATGTTCTGTCCAAATGCCACAGAATTATAACTCCCATTAGTATTCTTAGGTCCAATCAAAAGTGTATCTTGTGCAATGCAGTTGTAAATACTCCCTTCCATCTTTTTAGAGTTGTTTTAAGCCATCAGATTCAAATAATAATAATAATAGATACATTAAGAGGCAAGTAAGAATTAATGCTGATATACTTTTAACATTATGTTATTGTGAGTTCACATGGAAATGCATGAAGTGGGTAAGGAGGAAGCAGGTGCACAGCATTATCTTCACTGTTCTATAGTTGACTGTCAAACCATTGACAAGAAAAGGAAATCTTGCAATTTCTATTTTAATTTAACTTAAAAAAATTATTAATGTTAATAGGAATGGTTATGACCAACCTCGAAACTTCATGCAATTGCATGTTTTTACAGCTTTGTCATTTTGAAAAAATAAATCTATATGTTTGCTGATCATGCTTTTTATGTTTGAATGAAACCAACTTTATTTTGCATAAATGCATATTTCAAGGTTTTTTCCCTTTAAATACACACACACATATATATTTATTTATTTTCATTTTGCATATTTTATTGCAAATAGTAGCATTTTTCCCTATTTCTATGCATTTATTATCTAATCTAGATACTTCTCTGATAAAATAATAATAATAATAATAATAATAATATTTCCCATGAGATATAAAATATCATGAAAACTGTAAAACCAACTATTGTTAAATTGTTCAGACAATGACTATTTCTTGCTGCTGCATTCTGATAAAGCAGAATTGAAACCTGCAATAATGAAGTCAAATGGTATGTAATGCTTCATTTTTCAACAAAAGGCTATTGACCAGTGCACGAATCACTTATCTGCCAACATACCAAAAGAAAAGAAGCAAACAAGATTTATTGAAGAAATAGGTTTCTAAGACAAAAATATTTTTATTTGCTCATGAAAAAATCTTCTGTGTAATATGTAAAAAACAGTTAAATTTTTGGTCATATAACAATTTGACAATCATTTTTATTCTTTTTATTCACTTCTTACTTTTCAGAAATTAATGTTATTATTGGAAATCTTTATTTGTTTTATTTGCTACATTGTAGCATAAGACAAGTTCATTTCCATGTTACAGGTGCCATGTGTAAAGAAATTTTGAAGTCCAACAAAATATTGGGATTGCTCAACATCACAACCAAACAGGGTCTTGTCTTAAAAAATGGGCCAAAGTATAGCTAAGGAGAGGTTTTAGGGGTTGGAACCTATCCCTTACTGAAACAATGTAAGAAGTAATAGCAAAATCTAATTTTAAATCCAAACTCTGCACCTGAATGTATGGATATAAAATATTTTTTTAAAATATGTCAACTCAGGATTAATTCATTATTTCATTTTTATTCAATTATTTAAAATTTGGCTCCCTATACATAATTCCCCCCTCAACATTTTTGGGCACATTATTGGTTCCAATGCCCTTGTTTCTTTAATCATTTACTACATATGACACTGCAGATGATGACACCGATGATACCTGGAATGAAGATGGAACACTGGTGGAATACAATGGCAGGGAAAACCAGAGAAAATGCACCCCTGCCCCACTTTGTCCACCACAAATCCTGCATGTGGTCACCTGGGATCAAATCTGGACCGCTTTGGTGAGAGGCAAGTGATCTAATCACTTGGCCATGGCATGGCCACCTCTACAGTTATGCCTTTGGACATGCATCAAAAGAACCTTTGAAATTAGTTGTCTTGTGCAATTGCTAACTTCTCCATAATCAAGAGCAGTATATCCATGCTGTAAAATATGGCTACTCTTCTAACAGATTCACTTACAATTTTGAAAAAGGTGAAAGATGATGGGAAGCAATTCCTGGATCACAAGGTAAAGCAGTGGCTGCAAAATTTAAATGTTAGAGAAAAATCCCAGCTGTAATTTTCAGTGAAAAATATGAAGCATACACTGAAATTTGTAATATTTTGTATATTGTGTGATGTCTAGAGATTGTTCTCGGTATCATACCATTCTGCAGCAGAAGTTTAACAAAAGAGAACCTATAGAAATTGATGGTTTACTGCCTCAGGAATTACATGAATAGTGAAGAGAGTTAAAAAAAATATGTAAAAAAATTAGTAGTTAATACTTTAAAATAATAAAAATGCGAAATGAAGCATGCTGAAACCAGCTGATTCAATGTGACCTTGATGTTAACCTTAGCATTTCCTACATGCTTCTCATTCCTTATAAATTAGGAACTTACTTCTTTCAGTGCAGCATATGGAAAACATGCATTGTAAATGTATATAACTTGCAGATCTAAACATGTACACTTTGTAAAAACTTTAAAGACTTTATTCTTAATTCAAATATAATTTTCACAGTAATGTCACTTGGACATAAGCTTAAATTCCCCAACATAATTTTATAAGAAAAATCTAATATTCGTGATAATGGAGGGCACATCTATACTAACAATTCTTATAAAAATATTCAACTATATTTAGATGCAAGTTATTAACAGGTTGCTTACATAGGTACAACAGCTTATAATTTAAATTATAACATTTTTAAATAAAACTTGAGTTACAAATTTATCAGATTTCACAAACTCAAGTTTTGTAACAGGCTGTACTTCATAAGGCTAACTCATTTTTAGTGAATCTCTTTACTGTTCATAACATGTCTATAAAAACATTTCTATGGAGTACTTTGTTGTTCCTTTAACATTGCAGTGGGATTAAGACACTACAAATGGTGTTTTATAGAAGCCACAAAACATTCAATCACAGATTGCTATAAACTAAACTGTAAGTTATTACTTTCTTCTTTAGAAATATTTGGCATAGACACTGAATTCTGTTTTGGTATTTTATAATGCTGAAGTTTGACCAACATTTGATGAGATGTGACTAGACTGTCTGGGTTGCAATTTATTCACCAGATTTTTAAAAATGTCTTCTAGACATTTCCCAATATTAGGTTTGATTATTATACAGCAGAATTTACCACTAACAACTTTTCCCTATTTGTGTGTGTGTGTGTGTGTGTTTGTTACTGGCAAAGTTCCTTTTTTTTTTTTTTTTATTACTTGCTGGTTTTTTAAGTATCAGGCATTCAAAGAAACATTGGTTCATGGTTTGCAGTGCTCTTCTGCAGATATATGCAGAACAAATAAGAGCAAGTTGGCTCATAAATTATATGGAACCAATGGAGATATTCTGGAATCTTTCTGTGTCCTGTAATGATTGTTGTGAGCTATGCTGTAATGAAAATTCTGATTTTCATTCTGCATTTTATTAAAGGGAAAAAAACGTTCATTTATTCTTCCTTTTTTCTTAGGAATTATACAATTGATTTTGTCATTTATCTACAGTCTGTTTGTGATATTCTGTCGCGATCACCTGCTCTGAAATTTTCTTATACATCTCTTTTCTTTGGATGTTCTTCACTTTTGGCCACTTTCCTGGCTTGTTTGCCAACTCATTTTATAGTATACCTATTTGGGCATTTACCCACCTAAAATAAATTTCCAATTCAAATGATGGAGTTCTGCTATATTTTGATGTAATAATTAATAGTGTTTGTTGTTTTCTTAAGAAGAGCTAATGTTACTTGGCTATCAATATAGATTGCTGCTGATTTATTTGCACAATACATTACTTTAAGTTTTAAAGTCCTTTGAGTGCTTGCAGAAGGCAAATCTGCTCTGTCAGATTGTTTATACCTTAATAACTTGTTCTGGAATACTGCTACTCCTGCCCCAACTTTATTGGCAGTCTTACTACCATTCATGTATATCTTTATGAAACAATCTTCTGAATTCTCAGGTTCCATGATATTGACCTGTTAAGCTGGATGAGACTAATGGTCCAATGAGTTTAATGGTGTGTTGTATCCTTTTATTGACTTATAAATACCTACTTTTTCTTGTGTAAGCAATGTGATTAGTGCTACTCCAGCCGCTAAACAAAATGCTTTGTAAGAAACTGTTCTACAATACATACATTTGCAACCTTGATGTTCATCAACTTTTGAACTCTGATGTTTTTGTGGTTCTTCAACTTTCTTCCCATATTATTGCTCCTTGGTTTATTGTGTTTAAAAAATGTAAATGGCATGCTATTTATGGATGCTCTTTAACTACTGTGGTTCTCTGCATCCCATTCTATATTGGGTGTGAAAGACCACTTAATTTTGCTCAGAGGCCTCTCTATCAGGCTTGTGGTTCTTTTATGTGCTGTAAATCTATGACACGGGACTAATGGCTTTACTTCCCTTCCGAAGGAAGCCATGCTAAGGATTTTTACACCCGAAAAAATCCATCATCCTCTGCCGGGCTTGAACCCGCGACCTTAGGTATATGAAGTTAGCATGGTAACCATTACACCACAGAGGGCGAGTGTTTAATGCTTTATATCTCAATCCCCACTGTAGTTTTGCTGTTTTCCCCAATGAATGTATTAAAGTTGTTACCTCTGTGTGTGTGTGTGTGTGTGTGTGTGTGTGGCAGTGATGATACATGAATGAAGATGGAACACCGGTGGAATGTGATGGCGGGGGAAACTGGAGAACCCAGAGAAAACCTGCCTCAGTGCCGCTTTGTCCACCAAAAAATTACATGCAGTCGCTTGGGATCAGGTGTGTGTGTGTGTGTGTGTGTGTGTGTGTGTGTGTGTGTGTGTGTGTGTGTGTGTGTGTGCATGGGCACATGTGTGTGTGAGTGTGAGAGAGAATACACATGTTTCACATCCCTCTATTCAAATCATATCAGATCACCTGTCGCCTAGTATCTAAGCTGTATTACAGAACTCTCTTTACTATGTTAGTCAGTTTAGACAGCAGTTGCAATTATATATTATTTGGCTAAAGACACAAGACCATAACCTGCATTGTTATGTAATTTAACCAAGTGCATTAAAATAACACAACAGCTTATACAACAGCTCTGAAATTAATTGTAAGGAAACAGAAGAGTAACTTGAGAAGGTTGTAATTTTATCTCATTAACAACAATATAAATTATCTTCATTATATTTTTTTTACCAACTTGTATCTCAGGGTCAGAGATTAAATTTGCATACTTCTTCTGAATACCTCTATACATTTCATATTACAGTTTGCTTTAGTACTTCATTTAAAATAAATTCTCCTTTATATTTTGGTACAAAATGATTTTATGAAAATGTTGATGTTATATTTGTTTAAGATGCCGGGATGATGTGGTTTTTGAAAATTTTATGAAATTTGTGAAAGAGGCAATCAAGAAACTTTGATCCTACACCTCAAAAGAAAAAGTCTGGAATCTACCAGATCCAATGTAAAAATTGCAAGAAGGTATACATTGGGAAAACAAAAAGGAACAAGCATCCACTTCAAAGAACACTGGTTTGCTTCAAATTCAAGCAGACCAAGAAATCAGCAGCTGCCTCACACTTTTGATCCCAAAATCATGAAATAAAAGTCAACATCTAGTCAATGAAACCAGCCCAGAAATCCAGAGAACTTGAGGTAGGTGAGAAGATTTATATAAAAAAATTTCAATACTGCATCATAAACTTTGATATGTCAGGTTCATTAATAGGCCACTAGATGACACTTTGTCATCAAGTAAACTTTGAGAACTGTTCCGGCAGTCAACAGGCAGCTGACTGTGAGAACTCATGCTCATGACACGTGTCCTGCTTAATAAACAGGTGAATGAAGCCATCCAGTGTGTTCAAGTTGACTATACATTATTTCAAGTCTCTCATGAAATTTTGAGACAGTTATGTTTACATAGAATACTACACTGGATAGCAGTAACAATACATATACAGAATGGTTAGCAGGTCTCTATATGACTAAATTAAAATAAGTATTCAATATTTCATTTCTGAAGATCAAATGGTAAAACAGAAGAAATACCAAGTAAATACTTGCTATCATTATTCTTTTGATGTGGTAGTCAGGCTGAATTTACTCTTTTTATTACTTTAACATATGTCATATTAACTATATCCTATTTTTGTAGGGCTTATAGGAGATCATTTAAGAATAATTTCTTCCATTGTTTCACTAAAACTTCCACCAGACATTTGCAAAGCTTGAATGTAAATCCTGAAGATGCCTAACACAGATCTGGAGGAAACAAAAGTAAAAAATTATAACTGCTTAGAACCAATAGAAACCAATGTAATATAAACTATGAAAGGATTGATGTGTATAATATTCTTTCTTAGGTAAGCAGGAATACCTCAATCTTAATTTAAAAGCATATATTTTCATTCATGTAATTAAACAAAAATCTTCCACACTCACGTCAATTCCAATTAATGTGGGCCGAATGTAAAGGCTGGAAGACTCAGAATGTGGAACCCACTCCTGATCTATGCTGACCAGATGACATATGCACTTCACAAGCTCATCTCCATCAAAGGTAGGGAGCCCAGCTCGGATCGCTGTTCCATTCATACGTGCCATATTCATTCCTGGACGGAAAACCCTGATCTTTCCATCAACTCCACGGTAGGCTTTCATTCCTTCGAATAACTGCAAATAACACATAAATTAATGTTTTCTGTGAATCAAACAAGTTGCACATGCTATTTCATGCCAGATGTATACCAATTATAATGCACTTAAAGTAGCAATGATCTACCAAACTCTTGTTGATGAGACATTTTCAGTAGATTAAAGAGTATTATATGGCTATCAAATCCAGCCTAGATGGTATTCTTACACAAATTTGTATTTTCACGTTTAAGCCTTCTTTGAAATAGAATTGCAACATATCAGAAAAATGCAACCAGAAAAATAAAGGTACATATAATATATATTTTTATCCCGCTTATATTCCTAGTTAGACTGAAACATTCTCATAAAATACCTATAAAATAAATGCAAATGTTACAATCTTTAATACACAATTTGAGAACTTTAAAGCAAGACATCATAAATGTATACATAATATTACGTTCCAGATGTGTTTGCAGCATTTTATTTTTGTAGTATGGTATTTTGTAGATATTTAAGGAAACAATTCTAAAAATCATTCGCTTTAGAAAGTTCCTCACAGAAACTACTCCTTATCATTTCAAACAAATTAATCAAAAACATTCACTTAGCATGTATTAAATTTCTTTATTTAACACAATTTTTCTAGTCATTTAATTTATATTTGCCACATTATTCACTGTAAACAAATTAAACTTGGCATATGTGTTAAAGAAAGTTTAAGGAACATTTTAAAATACAGTTTAATATTTCTCCCTTAAATTTTAAATTAGAAAATGTTCTTACTTGTAAGTGTACCTTTTTCTACAAAACTAATCATGCAACCATACTGTAAATTTAGTTTTCTTATATACAGATGGATAAAAATTTAGCTATATGATTTTTGTATGCAGTTCATTTTAAATTTTTTGTATTTTCAGATTTTTTTCTTTTTTTTTTTCAGATTTGTATTTGTTTGGAATTTTTATTAATGGTTTTCAATGGTATATAATCACATAGCACAAAAAATACCTATATTGTTTTAGTTCCACCAGCTTAAATCTTTATTGGCATTGAAATAATCGGAGGAACATTTTATATTAACATTTTTTTAAAGGAAAATACACCAAAAAATATCATTTTCTACAAAACAGTGCAGTATATTAACTTATACTTCAAAATTTGGTTATTAATGTACATTCATGTGAGATAGCATTGACTAATGGAAAGTAAAGAGAATGTCATTTTCTAAACAACAGTGCAGAATATTATTTATATTTCAAAGTTTGGTTATTGATGTAAATTCATGAAAAATAGCATTGAGTAATAGAAAGTAAAAAAGAACAAAACAAAATACTATCAACAGACTTGAGTTTACAAGATTTGCACCATGAAATGTCACATAGTCCTTAAGACATTCAACATAGCAGGTTCAATCATTGTTTATATTTTGTTCTAACATATTTATTTTAAGAAGAAAAACTGGCAGATTTGGCACTTTCATTATATTTTGTTCTGCAGTATTAACTTTTGAATGACAAAGTTACATCTTTCATTGTATTTTATTTTCTGTCATTTTAACGCCTGATTTTCTTACATGAACTTTTTTAATTACAATATCTGAAAACTGCAAGTCATTTGATATGAATCAAATTGCTGTTTGCCATTAAAACAGCCTCTGTTTCACAATTCGAAATATGCTGTTGGTGACATATGGCTAGAACCACTGGATGCTTTTATTTTGCCTGTGGTTTAGGATGGGGAGGGCCCAGATTAAATAATTAAATATGGCAGGTAACAACACATAGTGTGATACCTGTTTTGTAAATTTTCAACTTACTCACTTTGTCCAACTAATATTGTATTCTAAACAGTGATTTTGGTATTAATTAAAAGATGTTACTATTTTGGTGGAATAAATTACAATATAAATTCCACAACTAAACACATATTTATGGTTGTCTGAAAAGCGGCCATGCCATAGTTGCACTGCTAATACATTTAATTTTTGAAATTAACTTAGGTGGAAAATAAACAAAAATACACAAAATATTAGAACATAAAAAAACAAATGTCTACTCAATCGAATAAAAGTCTTAGGAAAATGATTTTTCGTAAGATTTACCTACATCCCACTTAAATAATACCAGTAAAATTATAGGTATAATGATTTTTCAATACATATATCAGTATACAGTTTGAAAGATTATCTATGTGTGTACAATTTTACAATTATCTTGAATGATAGGGTTTTGTATATATTAGATTCACAAAGGCTTCATTTATTTCAATGGTACCCTTGTTTTAATTAGTGAAGATATTAAGGGATGCTTATACATGCCAATGGATTCTAAGATATCTTTTCATAACAATAAATCTGAAACAAAATGTACAGTTATGTTGTTTACTTGAATTTCACATAATTAAAATATCCTTAACTTTTTTAAGGCCTAATTAAATTAGGCAGATTAAATTGTGACATTAGTGTGGATTCAAAACCCAGTCTCTCATGTGGTATGCATTAGTGGAAAATATTACATCATACAGTAACTGATATTAGTGTGGATTCAAAACCCAGTCTCTCATATGGTGTGTATTAGTAGAAAATATTACGTCATACAGCAACTTTTCCAAACAAGCCTATAAACACAGTAACAGCATTTTGAGCACTCCTAGATAAGATATAAGGGATTTTCCCTTATCCTGAGAAGACAAATGTGGAGTAACTCTCAGCTCTATGGATCCTGGGCTCAATTCAACACCATTCTACCCATTTCATTCATCATCAAATATGACCTACCAGGTTAAAAGATTTCATCTTGCAGGAGTTCTTTAACAAGCCAGAAAATCTACTGATTTGGGGCTGTCACTTAGAAGCACACTTAAAACCCTTAAACTGGGCTGGGTTTGAACATGCGACCTTCGAATCAGAAGGCCAGTACCTTAACCAACTGAGCCACCCAGACCAACATGGTTTGTTCAGTTGTATTAAATAATGCAAGAAGTTGGATTCATCAACGCGACAAACTTTATCCTCCCATAGCATTTCTGCCCTACATTCCATTGAGGGAATTTGAAATTCCAAACTGCTTGAAACTTTTTTTTTTACACCAATGGTAGAGAAATTCAGGCCCATGCACTTATCACCCATTTGCAGATGTGTGTACTGATTTTCTCACAGTTCATTGGCCCCTGACTAAACATTTCGTACAAGTTTTTAATGTGCTTTAAAATGATCAACTGACATACAAATCCAATGGTTAAAAATTGACCTAAGTGCACAAAGTCAATTGTTAAAACTTTCATAGATGTTGGCTAACAGTATGACCAAGATAACCATCCAGAATGAGCATATTCAAATTGATTAGCACTCCTGGTGATGTTGCCAAACTTGTATCACCCAGTCAACTATAAGCAGCTCATCCTTTACGATAACCTTATATGACAATGTCTTTAACATTCACATTAGGAATGGTGTTTTATTTGAAGAGGATTTACAACAGTTTTCTTCCATCTACATAACAGTGCATCTTTTTGTTGCTATAATCACTTCTATTAGTATGCACCATTCATTCTGATTATCATAATGTAGACTTGCTGCATTTCAAAGTACACAGGCATCAGGCCTATATTAAAAAGTACCAATCAGTAGTAAATATTGATTTCTCCAGTGCAACATGCTGATAAATCTGTGGAACTTCACTATTTCCTTTTTGTAGCCAATGTTGAACAATGCTCATATTTCTATGAAAACTGAAGCCACTACGTTCAAAATAAAATGTGAGCCATCCATGACTAGTCTTAAAATCCATACAAGTTTAGTTCCCTTGCTATTGACATTACTTAAATTTTGCAAATTTCACACACATACAAACTGCCTCTTTTCAGTGACATAATCTATTCTTCATTTCTGGTAACTTTGCTTTCTGCATACAAAATGTTAACTTGGTTAATATTAGTTTGCTCAAAATGAGCTTTATCTTTACATCAGTCACTAATATATCTCTCAAACTCACATTCTTGTCCAGCTGTGTAATTTCCATTTGTTCTGACTATGTATAGTATATTTTTGTTTATCTCATTAAATTTTTCCAAAATCGCTTCTGAATATGCTATTTTCATAAATTTCAAGACAAATATTTTGTCATGTAAATATCTTAAATATTTGCCATTTTAATGACAATTATTAGATATTTTTGAGGAAATAAAAATTCTATAAAATGCTGCATGTAAAGGATAGGTTGGAGGGGGGGGATTTTTTTCTTGAAAATCATGTCATATTTGTGCAAGAGACTGAACTAAATACCAAGTTTGGTATTTATCTAATTTCCATTTTTGAGTTATTGTTAACAGACAAGCATATCTATTCCTGAAAAGTGTTTAACTTTAATTTATGGAAGCTTGAAACGTGTGTTTCAGGTGAAATTTTAATATAAAATTTCTGCATACCAGGCACCAGTAGAGAAAGCAAAAAGGCAGCAAGTTTGCAATATATTTAAAAATGCATACAAAGCTTATTTATGACAGATGACATAGAAACTGTGAAAGATTGCTTTAAAAATAGTTCAACCTACACAATAATAAAATCATCAAAAAACTTTTAAGCACAATTGAAGCCTTTGACAAACGCCTTGTTCTTATACAAGTTCTTTATTGGCTGATGTAATTATAAAATGCCTAGCTACAGGCTGAAAGTAAAAAAAAAGACCATTTATGTATGCACAGCTTGTAAATTCATATATAATCTGCACGTTATATACACCTACCTCTGTTGCATAATGCAACACTTTCGCTGCTGGATGAAGAACAATGTTTTCAAAAGGAACAATTTCTGGTTGCTGCCATCCTCCAAGAGATTCATAATACAAGATTTTCAGCATGTGATCTGTAAATTGTTTGCCAAAATTGAGGGCACTTACATCTGGCTTGGGCTTTAGTTGCTCTGGTGATGCCAACTGAACTGATAAGTCTGAAAACTAAATATTTCACAATTTAAAACATTTATTGATTTAAAACCACTAATTATGCCAACAAACAAAAATTTGCAACAGCACAATCAAGCAGAAAAAAATCTAATGTGATCCTTTCACACAACTTTCTCTAGCTGTTCCATATGCAAACTGTTCTTATAAAAGATTATTCTTATATCTACAGCATGCTAATCGAGATAAACATTAGCAGACTTGGCCTTATTTCTTGCTTCCTTGTCAGTAGAAGGGAAATAAAGGAATTCATTAGGCTAAAGTGATCGTCAAATCTTTAAAAACTGGTCATTATGTGAACCTACTGAGGTTGATTTGCTTTGCAAACGTTTGCTTAAGAAAAGTTAGGTGGTTTAAAAATTTAAACCAATAACAAGAAATATCTGGAAAACAGTCAATTCCACAAGAAAAACGTATATAACATAAATTATATGTTTTAACGAGATCTACATCTTTTGTACAGTTAAGTTTTTGTTCATCTCACATGGTTTAACCCCTCAGCAAAATTCTGCAAAACTCATCTAGAAAAGAGTTCAGAGAAAATTCAAAATATACATTTTATTTGCAATGTAAATATCTTTAATATCAATATATTAATAAAAATCATTAGAACTATTTTTGTAAAAAAAAAAATAAATAAATAAATTTGTCCATGTAAAGGTTAGTTTGTGGTGTGGGGATTTCTTTTTTTAAAATATTCATATCACATCCTTAGGATACAAAACAAATACCAAGTTTGATATTTAACAGTCTGTTCATGCAGCTCACGCACATGCACGTTTTTCTAAAAATACTTTTTTCAGACTTAGGGGACCTCAAAACACACATTTCTGGTGACATTTCAACATACATTTTTTTGGTGGAATGCAATACCTTCTCTAGCACTTATGTACTTTGTATACATGCTAGAGAAAGTAATAAAATAAAAAAACAGTTCCTAATCTTTTGTCAGAGCATATGCAAGCTTAAAGTAAAGACTCATCCCATGTAAGAAAAATCAAAGGTTGTCAACCTTCTATATCAGAAATACTATAACTGGAAGTGATAATCAGTGAAATACAAATTGTAATACAAAATTACAGCTGAACTATCCATTTGAGTCACTCATTTAGCATTAAAACTATACTAAGATGGGTCTGGTTGTAGACCACATCATGATTGTACGAGCAACCCATTGTAAAAACTTAAATTTCAACAATGTAACGAAACGAATTGCAGGATCGTAATCTACAGACTTTAAGCCACATGTTGACATATTGTGACGTCATTAGCTTCTATCACGTGACCACAGACGGTGTTTGAAAAATGGCTGACATTGATGTTTTGTTTCGACAGCGTGCTGTCATTGAATTCCTTGTGAAATTCATCTCAGACTTCAACGTGCATATGGAGGTGTCTGCATGGGTGCCAGTAGTGTTAGAAGATGGGTGAAACATTTCAAAGATGGAAACACAAGTCTGCAAAATGCACTTCGTAGCGGGCGTCCTCGAACTACCTCTACAGAACGCAACAAGGAAAGAGTTGATGAGCTCATTACAGGAGATAGGCATTTCACTGTGAATGAAATTGCTGCACAACTTGGAATAGGACATAGTGCAGTGCAAGAAATGATCCACAGCTTGGGTTATCGAAAGGTCTGTGCCTGTTGGGTCCCCCGTTTATTGACTGAAGACCACAAACTTCAGAGAAGAACCATTGCACAAAACCTTCTTCAGAGATTTCATAATGAAGGTGATGAATTTTTGATGTGTATTGTGACTGGAGATGAGAGCTGGTTCCATCACTATGAGCCAGAAACGAAACGTCAGAGTATGGAATGGCACCACTTGAACTCACCATCGAAGAAGAAAGCGAAGACAGTGCAGTCTGTAGGAAAAGTTATGGGAAGTGTCTTTTGGGATGCACAAGGTTGCATTCTGATTGACTTTCTTGAACCTGGACAAACCATAAATTCTGCCCGCTACATCAATACACTTCTGAAGCTTCGTCGGGCTTTGCGTGATACCGCCCTGGAAAGAGGATCATCCTTCAACAGGATAATGCGCGTCTGCATACCGCCCATGCCACTATGGAGAAGATCATGGCATTAGGGTGGGAAACTCTTCCACATCCGCCCTACAGTCCCGACTTGGCACCCTCCGACTACCATCTTTTCGGTTCTGTGAAGGAGCAGATGCGTGGCCAACGTTACGAGACGCTGGAGGATATTCGGAAAGCAGTGCATCAGGGTCTGCGGGCAGCTACAACGGAGTTCTATCACAAGGGCATTTTCAAACTTGTAGAACAATGGGAAAAATGTGTGCAAAACAATGGAGACTGTGTCGAAAAGTGAAAGAAAGTCTGTAGATTATGATGATGTATTTGGTTTGGCTTAAAAATAAATATTAAGATTGTAAAACTGTTGCTCATGACTTTCAGTATGCCCCTCGTAAATATGAAAAGGGGCTGCAAAGTGGCAACATTTGGATTTACTCTATTAGACAGCACAGCAGCACTGTGGCCATGTGGTTAGACTGCTTGGCTCTCATCAAGGTAGCCCAGGTTTGACCACAGGGGATCATATTTGTGATTTGTGCTGGACAAAGTGGTATCTGGGAGGGTTTTCTCTAGGTTCTCATTCATTCCATCACCTGGCCATAATCACCTTTCACTCTATCCATTTTACCATAATCTTCTTCCTTACTTCACAACAGGCATGGGGCTGATCAGCCTTCTGGCTACTCTCTCTGATCTGAAGTCCATCTGCTCCTCAATAGATATGACTCCAAACATTGACTTGTTTGGTCTTGGAGGGAGGAGGTAAGTCCTCCATATGAGGAGGGTAAATAGCAAAAGGAAGAAGTCAAACAGCATTTATTCCCCTGCTAGGTTTTGCCTGACAGTTGCCAGCCCACACAGGCTTCAATACTGGTGCCTCTGCAAGGGAACAGACAACCACCATGCCACCCCAGCGAAGAGTACAGCAGTAACAAAGCCTCAGCACAACCACTGATACTTCTACTTGGAAAGACTGGATTGAAAGATGAAATGGAATGAAATTTGGGGAATGAAAGAAACCTCCCCAGCATTCGACTGGTAACCTGGGAAAACCCTAGGGGGAAAAAAACAAAAAAAAACATTGAGTCAGGAAGGTTGACTGCAAGAATCAAAGCCAAAACCTCCCAACTGCGAGTTTCATGTTTATCACAGAGCCAAAATATCCTCCTTGCTTACTGAAGGTGAACTAAAATTCAATATATCCTAAATAATCCTAATAAATGGGCTATTACATGATATTTAAGATTAAGGAAATGTCTGCATATAATGGGAATCTAAATAAGAAGAGGTATTTAGGCTATGCAATGAAGAAGATAAAAACACTTTCTCAAGTAATCTTTAAACATAATTCCTTAGGTAGGAAAATATAAATTGATTGATTATTGTAAACCCAGAGAAAGATATTCCTATAAGAATTTAGTTAAATATTTGGTGCTCCTTATTAAAGGAACAGATCTATTTAGCTAGATAGGAAAATATAAATTGATTGATTATTGTAAACCCAGAGAAAGATATTCCTATAAAGAATTTAGTTAAATATTTGGTGCTCCTTATTAAAGGAACAGATCTATTTAACTATAATTATAAAGATATAAGAGGAAAACAATCAATATATTGATATTAACTTCTCCAGCAATTAAATGAAGTACTGCACAAAAAAAAAAGGGTACCAAATAATTTTATTTATCACTCCCAAAAGTTTCTCGGCCCAATTTTGGAACATCCTGTATACTATCAAGTTTTATAGCAGAGCCAGTTCAAAACAAAACATAGAAACCTCCTCCAAAAAGAGTTAGGTAATTATGGTTGGATTATGATACTACAAGCTCAAAACTCACAAGTTCTATAACAGTTCCATAACTGTTTCTTGCACCATCCTCTCTAAAACATTCCAAAATCAAAACTTTAAAATTCTAGTTATTAATCCTTCTTTAGTAGCTACAACATTACTAGAAGTAGTTTTGAGTATGAACATTTTATTCTGCAAATTCATAGATGTTATTTAGGTACTTTAAGTGCAAGGTCGAATAAGTAAACACATGACATAATGCAATTAGCATATACTGTATTTCAAAACAACTTGTTCACACACATTACAAAAGTAAACATTTAGCAAACTGCAAAAATGTGATCTGTTACAATCACATGCCTTTTCATAACCAACATCATTTATTTTTGTACAGCCTGTACATACTATACTTATGAAAGTTTAGTTTTCTACTACTTTAAGTTTATTAAGCAGAAAATTGTTTCATTTTAGGCACAAGGGAATAGAAGAAACTAAATTGATGGTCAGATGTTTTTGAAATCACAAGAACCAACTGAAGTAGTTTAAAAAATAATGAAAGTAATGAAACATTCAAACCAATAACACAAGTAAAAAAATGGCTGACACCGATAATACATAAAAGTATTAAAAATGAAAACTCTGTTAAATGCCAATCTTGATATCTAAGCATCTTCCAAAGATGAGATACAATGAAAGTCCCCCCACCCCAAATTACCTTTTACAAAGAATTTTTTTTCCTAAATGTTTTATTTCCTCAAAACTGGCTCTAAAATGTTTATTATAATACCATACATTAATGATATTTGCATCACAAATAAAATGTATTTTGAATTTTCTGGGAATGGTCTGTGAGGTCCACTTCATTCATAGGATATTGTAAAATCTTGGATAACTGGTGAATGTTAAGCAATAGACAGAAACATAATACACAAAAAATGTAGAGCTCTTTAAAATGCATATTTTATTGCAAATAACTATT
Organism: Hymenopus coronatus; assembly: GCA_030762935.1. Taxonomy (NCBI): domain Eukaryota; kingdom Metazoa; phylum Arthropoda; class Insecta; order Mantodea; family Hymenopodidae; genus Hymenopus; species Hymenopus coronatus. The sequence continues at coordinate 87,865,124 of CM060881.1, read as the reverse complement.
TTTGTACCACAAACCATTTGCAAGATATCAGTTATGATGGATTGGATTGTTCAGTATTAAAATTATTCTTTTGAGTCCTGACTAGTTTCATTTGTTCCTCACAATTGCAAGAAAAGAATATGGCACTCTAAGACTAGTATATAGCATCCAGTTCTTAAACATTTGACTATCACTACTTACACTTTGTACCTATAATGAAATGTGTACTATAGCTATTGCTTAAAATGAAGTACTACTTTGATGGAAAAATAAACTTTTGTAAGAACAGCTGTAGGTGTTCTCTTATCAACAGAGGATAATGACAAGAAGTCTTCAAAACGCTGGAGTATTAATCTATCACAATTTTGCTGAAAGTCCAAGAACAATTTTAGGTACATTTAAACGTTTTTACAGTGTGTGCCACTTGTTACCAACCCAGAATATTTTTAACAATTCCAATCCATTAGAATGATAATAGTGTAATGCGAAAATACACTTATCTCCTGGCTTATTGGTTGACTGTTGTATTTCATAACTGCATGTAAAATTACCGACTATTGATAGTGTTTATTCATGTATTGGAAAACAGATTCAGTTTGTAGAAAGATAAGCAGTACAGTTGAAATGAATTGGTATACTCAAGAAGAGTGTGTGATTATTATTTGAGTGTATTGAAAGACAATGCAGCAGGCATGCCAAGAACATTTCTTAGGGAAATTTGGAGACATTTACCAAGTAATTCCATCATTTAAGCCTTATTGAGGAAACTTGAAACACACAGAATTTCACTGGACAGTTGTGCACAAGGTAGAGAACAAACATCATAGGAAACAATAGCGACTGAGAAGGTAGGCTCCTGGCATCTCCCTCTAAATCACTTTGCAGACTTTTGCAAAAAACAGCATGACCAAAAGCACATACGCAGGGGAGGAAGGCAAATATGTGACGCATGAATTAAAAGAAACTGACAAAGTGAAATAGAACACTACTGTCCAATGTTTCAAACATTTCTTCAAAATAATCTGATCATTATTGACTACACTTGATTCACAGAAGAGTGGTTTCATCTGTTGGAATACATAAATAATGAAAATTCTCATTTTTGGGTAAGTAAATCCTCTGTATTATACATGAAGATAAGATTGGTTATGGTGTGCAATATCTCAACAAATAATTGGTCCCAACTTCAATACAACCATCAGAACACATTAATATGTCAATTTGTTTGTATATAAACTGAACAATGCAAAACTCTCCATGGGATAATTCCAACAAGGTGTGACATGCCACACATCAATTGCCCGCATAACAAATAGTCCTTTTTCGGTAACTGCATCATTTCTAAAGGGATTTGGCTGCCATGGTCACCCAATCTGAGATCACCTGATTTCTTTTTTCTTTCTTTTTGTGGGGTTACCTGAAAGGGAAAGCTTACAAGAACAAGCCACAAAAACCATAGATGCTTTAAAGGACAATATTACTGGATTTAAATGGCAGCCACTTCCAGCATCTGTTATGATGTCAGAAATTTCTCATGAATGACGTTAAGCATCTTCGGCTCTTCTTTACAATATTGGATGCAGGATTTTAACGTAAGCAGAATATTTTTTCTAAGTAGAGCTTTACATTTTCTTATGTAATATGGCTTTAAAATCACTTTTTACTATGATTTCATCCGTAAACGTTTTTCTTAACATAACTTCATGATTATAATTATTTACTTACAGCACACGTAGCCATTCTGAAGAATGCAGTGCAGTCAAATCATCCATTTTGAAGTATGTTCAAAGCAGCCAACCGTTTTTTATTGTTAGTAAATTACCCTAGCTATACAGTTCATGACCAAATTACAATGACTCACTATTGCACTAACTGTAAACCCATGTACACTGTTTGTCCCTACATTACTAGCTATGTATGTTTAACTCATTCATTAACTAGGCTTAGCCTAAATCCAATCTGTACTGTTTGTCCCTAAATTACTCACTTGTTAATTAAGCCTAGCCTAAACCTAATCTTTACATCACAGAGTATAGCCTCCTAATGCCTTCCACAAGTTCCTGAAAAGGGTCTGCTTCACGATTTTTGGTGTCAATATGCCACAAATACTCTGCATCAAATAGCAATACTGGATAGGTGATTTAGAGCTTGCCAGCAAGATTCAATATTATTCATCTGCACATTTGTCAGTAAGTTTACAAAATGCACAGAATGATTTACATCCAGCCATCAACCCATAGTAGCCCCTTCAGACATCAATATGTATTGTGCTGGTGAACTTTATTTGCTCTGCAATTACATTGTGGAGTGCGTTTGCATCTCTATTATTTGGACATATTGTCATCTACTCCTCATTTGTTTCCACATCTATCCCAAGGATCCAGTTACCCTCTATGATGTGCTCCCAATGAAATTTCCGTTGTCCTATTTTACATTCATTGATTTGAACGTGGCGGGGACCACCAATTTTCCCTCTCAAAATGTATTTGATAACATTAAGAGACCATGCACTTCACAGCAGCAACCAATCAAATACTGTCAATGAACTGACACATTAGTCTCCAATCAACACCCCAATATTGTCACCTATGTATGCAAAGCAGTGTATGAGGACAATAGCTTTACCTGCTTGAACCACTTTCCTTTGCACACAAATTCTGTAACTTTTTATGTCCAATTCTAAAACAATAAAGAAATGCAAAAACAATAATAATAATTATAATAATAACAATAATAAAGTGACTTACTACACACATGAATAACAAAAGTCACAAGAGGCAGTAGGGCTCTATTTTAGCATTCTCCTACCTGCAGTAAAACTCGGGATATATCTCTTAATGGAGCGCAAGACTGCATTGCATTCAGAACACAACATTCTTGTTCTCAGCAGACCCTTGTCAAATAATTATTGAAGACAGGATTCTGAATTGTTGAGGTAAACCAACAGATCTGCCTTATTTGGACAAGCCATTTCTAAAACTATTAGAATGACTATCAACTGTAACATATAACCTTCCCTTCTTGCACTACAATAAATTCTGCTCAATCGCATCCCCATGTTTGTAAAGTAATAAAGCCCAACAGAAAGTGTGTCAGGACTTTTAAAACAGATTCCGGGTATGTAGCAAGCAGGACACATTGTATTCTACACACTACTTACTGATGTAATCGCACATTTTCTATTAATCTTTGTATTTTTACCATATGCAATTATGGCAAAGAATCCTGACTAGAACTGATATTTTTATTATTCTTTTTCCAGATTTTCATTTTGACAAATAATTTTAAGGCAGTAGCTCCTTAGAGCATAATATATAATTTACCTTAAATGTTCTATGTACAATATCACGTCCACTAGCAGGCTTACTCTCTACCTTCACTGTATTCTGTGCCTCTTCATTTGCTGCAGTTATGGCAGGTTTAGTTTTCACGGTTGTGATGCTCCTGCAAATCAACTGTACAAAATACAACCAATCATTAATTTTGAATCTGCTGACTTCATAAAAAAAATAGGAATGTTAATACTTTGCTTAAAACATTAGGTTGCGTTTAATGCACCCTTTTAACCAGGGATGCTAATTTTGTTTGGGGGAGAGGCATGTGTGTTTGTGTATATAACTTAAAATTTCAGATTATGCTTTTCCTTGAGTTATACAAATACAGAATTAATACAAAGATTTCAAAAGTACAATGTATACAAATAATAGTGCAAATTAATAATTTTCTGGCCTATCAACTCAAAAGTGCTGTATTAGATTCCTATCTGGAGTGGGGAAATTATCTTTAATTACAATCATTTCCTCCTTTCTGCAGGTCCTAAAATATGAATATAGGAGTATTTCTAAGAGTTTCAATGCAAAAGACTTTAAAATCAATGTTAAAAATGTACAGTTCAAGTTATAATTAGTTGTTTTTCAAGCCAAAGCTTCCAATACGATGACAGAATATAATCATGCGGAAAAGGATAAACCCATTTCATTTTGTACAACTCATGATATTTTTTTAGATAAAGAGCATTCTTATCAATTTTTACTAAATGCTTTCTGTTCTAACTAATTTGTTATCCACATGTCACATATAACTATTCCTCCTTATGCAAGATTTTTGGAATCTTGAACAAATAGGTTTTTAACATAAAAGAAAAATAACTAACATTTTCTTTAATTATAGCTTGTCTGATATGAAAATGTCTTTATCATACACAGATAGTATTAATATTGCACGCTTTAGCTTTGCTAATTGGTAGTTGTTTCCTTTTATAATATTTCTTTTCAAATGTGAATCCAAAGGTTTCCTTTTTGAATTAAGAGCTATTTAGGTTGATTTCTCAAAAACCCCTTGACAGTGATTTCTTCAAAACTGAATATGAACAGTTACACTAGAATATTATATAAATACTCAAGATTTATAAGATATGCTTAGTGTAAAGTAAATGCAATTACAATCTGCATGAATCCTACATGTGCTACAAAAGAAATATTGACTTTTTATTTTAAATAATCTTTTATGTCCCATATGAACTGCAATTTTTATTAAGACTGCAAAAAGATTTGATATCAATGTTATTAATCATGTATGTATTATGTATTCGATACTTGAATGGCAAAATAGACAGAATAAAGCACACTTTCTCTGTGCATTAGTTAGTTTGGAGCAGAAACGTAATAGTACAAGTTCTTTTTCCTCTCACATGTGGTAATCATCTCCCCTTACCCCTCTTTGGCTGTTGTAGCCAATTGCCAATTACCAGCCTCTGTGCTTCTCAAGGTCAAAGATGTCAAATCTTTGATTATGTCAACTGAGTGAAGTTCAAGCTTCTGGACCCTTGAGAAGCAAAGCTACTCAAAACCCTATTTCATTTAATTGTTTGGTTGTAGTTATAAGTAATCCCTGCTTTTAAAAGGATTGTAAGTTTTAACCATTATGTTATGCTTGCTTAATCCCATTGCCACTGATATAACACTTAAAAGAGCTCATATTTTCAACCAATTTGTTCTTATTATATAAAGAAATTATTAGCGAAGTACTAGAAATGAACACACTAACACATACCACAGAAAGGGTAAACTATTCATTATTGTCAATTAAAATGTCCCACTGCCAACTTTATTTACCCCAAGCTTCCTTTCCCTTTAAGCCTGCAAATATTCAATCCGGAAAAATAACATTGTAGTATATGAATGCATGAGGTCCAGATTTACTCCCAATGTTGCTACTTTTTTCTTATCACAAGGAAATTGTGGCATTTAAGATTCAAGTAATGTGACCAATCCTTTTGTGAAATGCAAAGTAGATAAAAATCACTGCAATTGTTTTTCAGTTTTTATACTAGTAAAAGGGAATAGAAAATAAGCTTCCAAATAACAAGCCTCTGTATGTATACAATACGGAAGTGATCCTGTTGAAAACCAGGTGGAGCAGACTCGACCTGCCATGTGTTTGATGCTACATGTGCCCACATGAAAATCACCAAGGGCTAACTATGCACTTGATGCTATGTAATTCACTCACCTGCATATGAGGCTTACCCTAATTTGCCCAATTGTGTTATAAACACATCTTGCAACAAAAAGTGTGATGTCCCCCTTGTTGGAATATGCTAACATCCCTCGGTCTGTGGCTCCTACTTATAACAGACACCACTTGCAATGGTATTGCCTTATAACTGCAGATTATGATTTGTATAAAGGCAGGGTTTACCCAAATTATTTTAAATAAGTTTAACACTGCATGTTTTATTGTATGATGTATTTTATTGTACTGTATGATTCCAGTAGTTAAGGAGTGCAAATGCTAAACATGGACAGTAGAGAGTAACAAACGTGGCACCATTGTAATGAGCAAACAAAAGGCACACTAATATCAGGTGCATAGTAATTCTCTCAGAATTTAATGCTAGCAGTGTAACCTAAATAAAGTTGGGTATTTTCCATAACTTATTATACCTATGTGTGACAGAATTAATATTTTCATATAGTAGCATAATGGTTAAGCTTCAGAGTTTATCTTAAGATGAATTCTATGCATGAGTGAACCTAAGGTCAAAATTTAAAAGCATTATTTTATCTTTGAATCAGGAATTTATAAGAAGAATGATATATTTTTGAGAGATATAGACATTTTAATACATTTTATGTGTATTGTTTTGTTTTATATTATTAAGTTATGGCTCTAGTATCAAGTTCATCAATACTTCATATTTGTTTGGTTCATGTTGATATACACATATTTTCCCTTCAAAGTTTATTGTTAATCTGGAGGAAATTCATCTCTAAGATTCACCTACAAATTCTTACTTCAAGTAGCTGTATTTCTTAGTCATTACAAAAAGTAACACCATGAAGCATTGTACAACTGTAATGAGTAGTCATAGTGGCTCTGTAATTATTTGGAACAAAATGTTTACACCTTTTAAAACTGAGTTAAATATTGTGTTGGTCTAATAGATTGAAGAATTGCCCACTGAATAATAAAGTGAATTAATTTGAAATGGATATAAATGAGTACACCCATAAGCACTAAATGATGCACCGGTTTAGTTTACTTTTCTCATAAAAATAACTAGATATTTCATTGTTACAACTGGAACATGCATACCATGTGTTTGGGGCTACCTATTTATTATTTTGAATTCTCTGCAGTATAGTTGCATTATTTTGAATTTAAAAATAATGTTCATAATACACACTTTAACTACCAATCATAAATTTCAACTGCGCTGGGTAGTGCTATAGAAATGAACGTTACATTTTTGGAATGAATTCCATGGATTATGTAAGAAAATCATGACAAAAAACAAAGGGAAGATTCAAAGAAGCAAAATGCTTAATCTACAAAACTACATGAATTTAAATGGAAGACTAATAAGCAATGATTTAGCATTCAATAAATATTCAGCATGGGCTTTCCTAATGTTCTCATATTGCACAGTATTTCTTTCCATATGGTTGGTTAGTAAACATCTATTAGAGGAAATTTTGATCTACATAATTTTGTAATTTACTATTTGTTTTGCATAAAGACCTACACACCTCTGTAGTGTGAGATTAGCTTTTCTGCCTCACATTCAAGGCTCCCAAATTCTAACTTCAACTGGAAAGAGTTACCAGGATAAAATTTTCGCTAGAATTTTTCCTTTTCCTGAAAAGATGGATGTCAGGAAGATAGTCTTTGAGATGGAGCAGCTTATAACTGCGTTTGTGGTGTAAGAAAAAGAATAGTTGGCTGTCCTTTATTGAGACAAACAGAATTTCTTTTGTTACACGTGACAAGTGCCTGCAACCTCAAATTGTTAACTGTTCCGAGTTATAATTTTGGATACAGCTGTTTAGTTCACATATAACATTGTAATTTTAGAACTCGTACAGATATTGTCTCCTTTGGGTTTTTCAAAGCTTAAAAGAATATTCAAGTTCTGTTTTGTGTCTTTGGTGTAGTTACCAATGTTAAAAATATTCACAAAATATTTAACAAATATTCACATGGGTGCCAAACCAAATGAATGAAAAATTCTGCAAAGGGGTCAGTAGGGATTTTGGAAAATTTCACATTAACTACAGAACAGATGTATTAATTTTTCTAAGTGTAACATGTACTTACGGTTCACTTTGAGCCATAGTTTGACTTGGATTATGTTTCAGAGGTGCTTGGTTCTTGAGTAATTAATGTTTAAAGTGTTCATTAATTTCTAGGAACTGTGTCTTGCTAGGTAAACCCACAGCTGTCAATGATTTGGAAGGTATGATTTCATTGGCTGTTCTGCCAAATGGTATGAGCTATGTTGTAGTCAATGATATTCAATTCTTTGATCGCATATAGGTCATTCAATATTTTGAGTGGTTAACAGCTGTGAATTGGAAAAGAAACTATAATGGTCATGATGCTGTGCATATGTGCAAGTTATTTTTGGTGTATTGAGTTTTCCACAGAGTAAATTGTTGAGTTATTTATTAAACATGGATATATAAACAGATACTTGCATAATATTTGTTAAAGTATAAATATGGACATTAAGGAAGCAGCTGATGTGTTGTATCAGTCAAAATATTAAGGTAAGCTTAATGAATTTTGTTTTTTCTAAGTATTTTTTTTTTTAAAAATGAATGAGGTGAAAGGAGGCCATTAGGCTGCAGTGAGCTGCTGTAAATGACAGATTCTTCTGGTTCCGAGATTTTGTCAACTTTAGGTACATGTAGGTCAAATGGATCGAAATAAGGGGTAAAAATGGAGTTTCCATAAACTATTTCTAAGTATTTTTGAAAAAACAATACAAATTAGAAAAAGCCTGATACCCGTTCTGTAGTCAAAGTAAACTTTTATCAGGATTTTAGTTTCATAGACAACTCAGCTAGGTTTCCCCATCATTCTGCAGCTGCAAACTATTTTTAAATCTTGAAGGCAGAAAACTAGACATTCACTATTTTTTTCAGAGAAATTTATGCAGTTTCAAGTACTGGAGGATCAGAAAGGAACATCAAGAAGCACTTGTTCGTGGTTCATTTTTATTTAATTATTCTAAAAGTATTTTAAGGTTTTCACTTAACTCATCTTCATACTTTGGCCGTTTCCAAGTTTTGAAACTTTACTCAGTGAAGGTTGATTTCTTCAATTCTACATTGTATACTCAGTGCACTCAAATACTTCACCATTTTAAAATTTAGTTAACCGAATTTATTTTTTACCTTGTTCACAGAAGATGGACAAAATGGAAATCTTTTCGTCTTATCTTATTTTTATGAAACATTAAATACAAGTTTACTTTTAGAAGTTCAAATTCACTTTTGTTATTAGGATTATATTCTAAATTGCTGTAGTTTGTAACGTTTCTTATGTTAAAATTGTGTGTGTCTCAGGGAGGGATTAATTGCAATTTTCATAATACCTAGCTGTATACCTGGCCAGAATATCAGAATATTCTGATATAGGGTATTGTTCGGAATCGTTATATGCATTACACACATGCATATGCAGTAGTATTTTATTGTCAAAATGTTGGATATTTCCGGCATATACTTTGCTATTCCGAATAACACGTACCGTTTTTTTAAAGCTGAACAGCTGTTTAACAACATTTTGAGATTGTCTAAAACTGATTTGCCTATAATAACGATATAATTTTGTGTAATCAAGAAATTGTCTCTTAAATAACCTTTTACAGCCGTGACATAAACTTCAAGGTTGTACGTCTGTTTACGTTTTCTAATGTTACGGTACTTTGCCCCTACTGCATATGTATCCATCGCATGACGGGAGAAACTATTTTGCCTATATTATTACCGCATTCGTTAGTATATACTAATTTGTTTTACGCTTTCCAAACTATTGACAACCAATCATTAAATAAACTTCATAATCCAAATAATTTGGTACAGCATACCCTTTACATATACGCAAGCTGCTATGCGCCATTCATTAAATAAAAAAAAGCCACCGTTTTTGTGTGGTCGAGAACTTTCTTGCATTGCATGTGCAATCACTTTTAGATAACATAATACCATGTAATACTAATTTATAAAATAAAACTATTACTGTCTACCATACCTTAGGTAAATAAAATACTCTGGGTAGTCGCGCTAATCTCACCATGGTGGTATAATTTAACTCTAATGCAAATTTCACGCGCACCCACTGATCATCTTACAAATGGAATATTTAAAAGTTCACACAGCTTTACATATTTATGACAACGGTTCACCCTAATCTCACACCACTCCACTAACACAATCAACCTTCACATTCCGTTCATGAATTCATTTTGTCAAGCTGTCAGACTGGTTTCGTAACATTCTGCGTCTCAATATATTTCAGTAACACCACAACCACACCACTCATTCAAATGATATACGTCATTGATAATGCCAACTTGAAGACATACCACAGCTGACCTAAGTCACACTTGAGGGGGGCCGCGCAAATTATTTGTTTCGATTGAATAGTGAGTTGGGAAGTTGTAACACTACATCACAGATAAACGCGTTCAAGCAAGTGTTTATCTGTGATGTAGTGTTACAACTTCCCGACTCATTTATTTAAATTATTCCACCTCACGGTTATAAGCTTCTTAATCTTCAAAAATTGAATTAATATTAGTATTATTCAAGCATTAAAATTAGTTTCGTGCTTTGTGAACCTATTAAGACGCATATACAATTTGCACAGAATAGCTGCAAACATGTGTTCTTTAATTACATCTTAAATAAATAATAAAGGAGACACACTGATAATAAATGTAACTTACAAAGCTGTTAGAATTTTTAGATATTATATATAAGTAGTACATTACACATTTTCGTCTATGTTTATAAATCAAAATATGAATTTTTAATTTTTTCGAATTTGGTGCATATTTGGGGTACACATTTTAAAATTAATATTTGAACTAGATTATTGAAAATCTGCATGTTCATAGTAGAGGTTCATAATTAGTAATAAATCTGTGGGTGGATTTTGAAATATCTTGTATATTTGTGGAATTATTAATTTTCAAAATGTTACGGAAAATAAAATGAATTTATCATAAGCTTTAACGGAAAATATTCCTTTTTAATCAGTGAATCAAAGTATTAAAAAACTGATGTATAGTTTGTTGTGGTACAAACATAGTAAAAATGTCATTCTGATCCATTAAAAATGAATTGGAAAAGGTATACTCTGAAGTGCAAATTTGTATTTTGTACAAATTGAGGAAACCCAATTAAAGTATAATATTTAAAGAATCTTCGTGATCACCATTAAGAATTATCCTGCACCATAAAAACTACCTAGCTAGTCCTTTTTAGCATCTGCAACAATCTTAACCACTCCTAGAACGTTTTTTTTTGGTCATTTGTATATGGTAGAAGCTACATTTGAGAACATGTTATTGTATTTTGTTTGTTTTCCACCTCTATGTTAATTTTGAAATTTAAAAACTTCTGCGGTGAAACTGCGGCATAGCTCTTTTTCAAATTAGGCACCAACTTTTGTTTGTGTGTGTCTGAAATGTTAAAATGGCTATTTATTCCACCAAAATTGGAACAAAATCAATTTAAAACTTAAAAGTAGTTTATTACAAGCAACCAAAATTACTGATTAACATACAATATTAATTAAAAATGAGAATAATAATTTATTTTGAAAATTCGAAAAAAAAATAAAAAAACTGAGAGCAAAATACAATGTTTCTACTGACTTCATATTACATAAACTTATACTTTTAGCATATAATAATGGAATTAAAAGGGTTGGTAGAAGAAAATAGAAGGTGTAACTTTTTAAGTCTAAGGTTTTAAATACCTAGTGGAAAAATTAGCCGCTTTCCAATAGCAATTTAGTCAAAGGCAATATATGAATACATTCTATACCTCATGGATTCAATTTCCAGAAAAAGTAAATTTCCCCCCCAAATTCACATTTTTTTTTGCATTTTAATACCAGAGATCTCCTAAATCCTAAAATATTTGTCTGCCGTGTATGTGAGAATTCAAGAATTTCTATTATACCTACATATATACCAGTGAAAGTTGTATTAACCAGAGATTAAAGGCTCATTTATGCAACCTTTCATAAACTCACACTTGCTTTCATGCCTGTTTAATGCAGTAAGAGATGAATGACACAAATAAGCTAAATAGGCATATAAAAAAAAAAAAGAAACATACAAGAAAGTGTGCAAATATTAATTATACAAATATTTCTTTCTCAATGCATTATTTCTTGTTTTATACCCTAATTTGGACTTAAAATTGGAATGGCAGATTTAATGTCATCCTCATCCTTGGAAAATTCAAATTTAAAATTATTAATTGAATAGTGCAAAAATTGTTACTCATAAACATTCTAAATAGAGTGACAGAACATTCATAAAGCTGCAATTAACCTAATCCCCTCCAAATAATATGTATAAATAAAAACATTTTGAAAATACTAATTCAAGTATTACTATATTTTTTCTTGTAGTTCATGAGACAATTAAACAAATAATAGTGGGTCTTGCAATTTGTTTCTAAGCCATCAAACTTATCCAAATCTAAAATACAGCAGCAGAAACTTGTTCTAAGGAGGGATGCACATAATCTTTGCTGTGATTACCTGATTAGGAGTTGGAAAAAATCTGATGTGTTCCATTCACATGACTTTCTCTTTATCTCTGTAACAAATATTTTTAAAAAGCTTATTCTTCCATTTCTTTCATGTTAAGCGACAAAAAATTAACAGAAATGGTCTTTTTACTTGCTTCCTTGCAATTAGAAGGGAAATAAGGGAATACACTAGGCTAAAGTGATACTCAAATCTTTTAAAAGCTGGTTGCCATGTGATTGAAGTCCTGTATAAGAAAAGTATAAGTATTTTAAAGCTGAAACCATTAACAAGGAATATCTCAAAAATGGCCAATTCCTTGAAAAAAAATTTTATGACATAAATGGTACATTTTAACGAGCTCTACAAATTTTGTATAGTGAGTTTTTGTCTATCTCTATTTTAAAATGTTATAAAATTTTTTCATGTAAAGGGTAGTTGGGAGTGCAGGGATTTTCTTGAAAAATCTTTGTGTCGCATCCTTGAAAGTTACCAAACTTAAATACCAAGATTGTATTTAACAGTCTTTTCGTTTTTGAGTTATGCAGTCTCTCTCTCTCTCTCTCTCTCTCTCTCTCTCTCTCTCTCTCTCTCTCTCTCTCTCTCTCTCTCTCTCTCTCTCTCTCTCTCTCTCTCTCTCTCTCTCTCACACACACACACACACATTTATCTGAAAATGTTTTTTTTTTATTCAGGGGGACACAAAATATGTATTTCCAGTGAAATCTCAGTATCAAAAATTTTGGTGCAATACGACACCTTCTCTATACACTATGTACATGGTACAGTGCAGAGAAAGTAAAAATGTGCACTTCATTTATTTATCAAAATAATTTTGCTAAATTAAAAGTATAAATAACATGTAACTGCATAAAATGATGTCAAAATATATGAAATGATAATGATAACATAATAAATATTATTATTCCTTCTTTAAAGAGGAAAATTCATAAGAATATGTTTTTACTTTCTCTACATGTACTATATACGAGGGTTGCTTTTTTTTCAAGCTCTGATAGGCTAGAAATAAAAGACAAGTTCATAGAAAACAATTATTTCATTACTAAAAGTTTTGTACACATTTTTCAACATAATCACTGAAAAGATTGAGATATTTATCACACCTGTGCACAAGCTTTGCAATACCCGATTCAAAAAATGTTGCCACCAATGACTTTAAATGAGCATTGACATTGTTTTGAAGATCTTCATACTTTACAACGTTTGCAGAGATCCAGTCAAAACAAACAAAGAGAAATGCTGACTTCAGGAATTGTGTTGGTCCATGACAATGCTCATCCACACACATTGCACTTCTAATTCTCTATTTCTTCAAAACACACAATTTTTAGTGCAGCAATAAATTTTTTGCACACAATAAACTTTGCGCACATGTTCTGGTTGACTTTGAGAGACTCCAGGAGAGCCCGTCAACAATCAACAGAGCAGGCAATTTTGCTGTCTGCATGTCGATGTATAATGCATGAGCTACTTCTGCATTTGTAACACCATTTTCTCTAATACTACTGGGTACCAAATACATGGAACTGTGATCATGATATCAGAAACATCAGAAGGCAAGCTAGCTCAGGATTTGTCTGCCCTTTGCAGACAAGCAACAATTACCTTTGTGTCATTCCATTATTTAGGGTATTTTTATTTAAAAGATTGCTCTTTCCTCCCAGAAGAAAGTGGATCTGCTGAATTTTCAAGAATCCCATCATATAAAACCTCTAACTATATGGAATGTAATGTAGCACATGGATTTTGTTTTTTTAAGTAGAAACATTTCATTTAGGTTTGATTAAATTTCATTTTGAGTATTATTAAATAGTTTTAAAAAATAGGCTACTCTGCCTACCCTCTGAATTGCAATATTTTTATTTGAAAATCTCTTTCATAAGTAAATGGATTTTATGTTCTAAAATTCCAGTGGAACCTAACATTTTTAATTTACCCAAAACAATGAATGAAGCCAAAAATGAAAACTTTTATTAATATTTTTGTTAAAAACATAAACATATTGCAGACCTAGTTACAGTAATTCAGTAAAATACATTGAAAATGTCTGCCTCAGTTGCATTTTTATGCTCGCTTTATTTCTGCTCATGTAAATGTTACTTCTACTTCATCTTCAGAATTAACATTTGAATTAAATTCACCTATTTGTATTGGTGGGTACCCACTTTGATGACCAAGATTTGAAAAATTTGTTGCCAAAACTGGGACTTTAACCATGGCTTTACATGCCATTTCTCTTTCTTCCTGCTGAGCTACCATGACAAGGGATTCCAACACACATTAAACTGCTCTCATTGGATATCTCAATTGCCACTACTTTTAATATCCAGGCTTCTTCTTAGAGTAAATGCTAACTTATGGAATATAATGCTTATAGGGAAACATCTAATGAGAATGCAGTGAACAGACATGAAAACATAAAAGCAAGAAACCTGTGCATCTCCAAATTCACAGCCTCAAGATTATCCACATTCTAGCTAAGGAAACCTTCCTACTAGAAGACCTAAGATTCAAACTCTCTCTCACAGCCCTGCTGGACGCAGCCATCAATGAAAGAAGACAAAAAGAGAATGAGGTATGGTAGAATTTTATGCCAAGAATACAATAACTAAAGACAATTGGAAGAGAATGCTAGAATTCAATTCAATTTATTTCTAGTCTATTTGTATCATGTACGTGATATTACATGCATCAGTATAATTTTGCACAATAAACTTAATTTCATCACACACCTTTCTTTTTCTCTCTCCCATATAAAGTACACTATTTTTGTAACAATCTCCTAATTACTCTTCAATAGAATAGGTAATAACATTTGTTTAGCAAATACTGGTTAGGCTTCTTTTAAATTTTTCAATTTATATTCTTTAATTTCTATGTTTGTTATAAATTTGAATACCACTGCATTGAAGCTGACCTCCTATATTTTTTTTTTCTGTGAAAGGTAGGTGTGTTCTTTTCCTGGTGCTGTGCTTGCGAATTTCAAAGATTTGTTTTTTTAAATTGATCTGTGACACCTAGTGACTAAGATGATGATACATGGTTTCCATAACAAGATCTGCCACAATAAACATTATCATGACCCCAGTGAGGGTTGAAAATAAAATGGAGTTTTATTTATGGGCACTCTTTAACTGCTGTGGTTCTCACATCCTATTCTATGTTGGGCATGAAGGGACACTTAATTTTGCTCAGAGGCCCCTTCATCAGGCTCAAGGTTCTTTTATGTGGTGTAAATCAACGGCATGGAAACCAAAGGCTTTCCCTTCTGAAGGAAGCTATGATAAGGATTTTTATGCCCAAAAAATTCTCTCACACTCCTCCAAGTTTGAACCTGTGACCTAGGGTACAAGAGGCTAGTATGGTAACCATACATCATGGACGGTGACAGTGAAGGTTGTTTGTGTACTTTTTTTTTTAATAGTGTTTAACACCTGCTTTTACTACAAATAGCACCACAGGCGATGACACTGCTGATACATGGAATGAAGATGGAGTACCAGTGGGATGAGATGGTGGGGAAAACCAGAGAACTTGGAGAGAATTCCCCTTGTGCCACTTTTTCCATCACAAATTCTCACATGCGGTCACTTGGGATCAAACTCAGGCCACCTAGGTGTGTGTGTGTGTGTGTGAGTAAGGGTTTTATGGAGTGGGTACTCTATGAAAAAATATTGTGAACAATATCATATTCTGCATTTGAGAAATAAAGAAAGAAGAAATCAGCAGCAAATACCACCACCACCACCACCACCACTGTTGTTTTTACTGCTATTGCTGCTGCCACTGCTGCTGCCACCACTACTACTACTACTATAGTTATTTTAGGTTTTGCAGTTGCAGTTTTAACTACCATGTGCATGGCTGAGGATGAAAATTTTAATCAGTTGTAAAAAAATTTGATGCTATAATTAGGACTCAAACAGTGCATCTTTGACTTTCCACATCATGAGCCTCTGTGTTATCATACCCAAACTATCTTGAAAATATGAATAAAATTGGTTGAAGGATAAATGTGAATAGTTCTCAAATATCAATACTGTAGGTATCATATGAACCACTTCTTTCTTGATGATATTATTTGATATCTGACAGAAAGAAAAGAAGAGAATTGATTCTCTCATTTGTTTCACATATACAGTAACTCTCCTTGGGCATTTAAATTATTCAGAGATATCATTACATTCTTTAACTGTTCAACAAACAGATATTTCTAACTTCAAATGTTACAGAAGGTTCAACAATACAGGATAATGGGGTCAATTGCATTTTTATACACACTCACAAATTAAATCAACTGAGTCTGTTGGTCTGTATAGCCCAGTTGGTTAACCACTGCCTTGTGATCCCAAGGTTATGGGTTCAGATTAATGTTTTTTAAATTGCATAAAAGCCACAGCACAATGTCAGAAGATTTACTGACATGTAAAAGAGCTCCTGTGGGATGGGACAAATGTAATCTAGAGGTAACATATTAGTCTTTGGTTCTCAAGTTTGTGGGTGGTGATAGATTTTTTGGGCATAAAAATCCTTAGCATTGCTTCCTTTGGAAAGGAAGTAAAGCCGGTGGTCCCATGTTGTAGATATATGGCATGTCAAACCTGCTAAAGAGTCCTCTGAGAAAATTTAAGTAGTCTTTCTCGCCCAATAAGAATGAGATGCTAAGAACATAGTAATTAAAGATCATCCATAAATAAAACTCCATTTCATTTTGTGGATGAATTTGCATACTCATGGCACTGATATGATCCTGGCAATTGGCTGAGTGAATTAAAACAAAAAAAAACATTTTAACAACTGAGAGTCATTTAAATGGTTCACCACAAGGAGATTAAAGGCAACCTGCTATATTGTAGTACTTTTAATTTCAAAGCTTTTAGTCAGCTACAACATTAAGGTTCATTTATGTCTAATTATTGTTCCTTCACCCTGATCCTATATAATCTGATTGATACGCTGATACTGTTTTTACTCTATATAACTGATTTTTGAATTTACCTAATATTATTTTACTAATTTATTATCTCAGCTAATCAATACAAATTTAAAAAGCCTAAAGAACCAATCAAAAGCTATATAATAAAAACTAGTATGTTGAACAAACACTACTAAATTTTCAAATTACATGTATACTGAAAGTACACTTACCAATGAGGGTGAGATAATAACATTCCTTGGTATAATAAATTTAAAAAAAACTCTACAGCACATGTTCAAATAATTTACACGACTGATAATGCCACTTGGATAACAACATACAATAGATGACCTTCAAAGTAAACTGACAACAAGGAAGTAGACTTACTCTTAAGTCACTTACTTAATGTATGCATGGAAACTGCATTTTTTAAAAAAAAATAATTGGCCTCATGAAAACACAATTAAATAAAATGAATAAAATTATTTTAATGGATAGGCAAGCATTAATAAGTAATAATCAGGTACATGATCATACACAAGGAATAATTTAATTATTTTAGACCTAGTTTAATCAGAAGATTTCAAACAAATATATTAATACTAGAGGATAATGTTATTTGACAAATTAATATTGATATTTAAAAATATTTTCAACACTTTAAAAATTCACTTTGAATAAAAATTAAAGGATTATCTGAACTGAACAAATCTTTACCTATACAATCTATACGCTAAAGACTTCATTATTTTCACTTGCCACTCAGTATTCTTATCATTATTGTCAGGTACTAAACGGAATAGTATGTTATAGCTAAGTTACAAGATGTTAAGTACATATGTACATACTTTAGTAATAATAATATTTGTATATCTTGTGTATACATTATCCTATTTTCATTGTAAATGTTCCTATCATGGCTGCAGACTAAATGATTTAAATGAACAATTAACAGTATTATATTCTAGGGAAGTTCAAAAAACAGCATTACAAAATACAAAAGAAGGTATTAAGAATTATGGCTGACTTCTCAAATAAAACTAATTGTAAACCTTATTTTATAACATTAAAATTTTACCTTTACAATGCATGTTTATTTAGAAATACTTAACTACACAAAAGTAAACTTAAATTGCTTCAAAACAAATGCTGAAGTTCATACACGTGACACTAGAGTACAGAAAGTTTATTTGTGAATTCACACAGAACCAAACTCTATGAAAATAGTTTCACATATGGTGGTCTTCATTTACACAATAAATTACCCCAATATATAAAGAACATTGAATCCCAGCTAAAATTCAAAAAGATTTTGTTTAATTTCTTATTGGAGTATAGCTCTTATAGTGAAAATGATTTCCTTTCTCATGAAGAAGAATAAATTGTACATTTGTAAATAATTTATTTTATAACTTATTTCTGTAGTCTTTTTAAGTAACTTTGTATTCTTTTTCTTTATGTTTTAAAATTTTGTTGAATCTTATTTGCTGTATTTTTAATCTTTTATAAATGCTCCTTGTATGTTAATATTGATGTGTCCTGTAACATATGTATCATGTTTATATGGATGAAAATAAATGCAATACGATACAAAACTGTAAACAATCATTGTTATTTAACTGCTTGTTATTATTAAATTGTATTATATACTAATGAGCAAATGTTGACATAGATATGCACACACTTTTACAATTATTTGTATCTTCTATAACTCATACCAGTTGGCCACACTATGAGTGCATCACTGTTTTGTTCACAATACATAATGTTGTTAAACTTGCAATCCAATGGAGTGAGGGGCAAAATAATAATGGAATTTACAAATGCACAAGAGGAGTGAGGGGCAAGGCAATTAGTGGGAATGCACTGTCTTTCAAGAAAGTAAATGTACACTTTTTGTGGGTCAGTATTTTCAGGGCTTCAATTAGTGGAAGGTATGAAAACTAAATTGATTATAGTTGTAAATGTGTACTGCCATAGTTGCCATTTTAACCCATCACTCACTTCAAAGATTTCTATAGCCCAGTATGATCAAATATGAAAATAGATTAAATGTTAGAAAACAAATTCCGTTCTGCCCCGGGTAGCATGGTGATTGTAAGTTTGAATCTCGCTTAGGGTGAGGTACCCAGATAAGGTTTCTTTTGGGGTTTTCCCTGAGAAGACGAATATTGAGTAACTTTAAGCTCCATACATCATTTGAGTATCATTTCACAAATTCCATTCATTCATCATCCAATATGACCAACCAGGTTAAAGAATATTAAGCTACCAAAAAAAATTCCAATTCTCTTGCAGCTATTGGAGAATGTGCAATAAAGTGCTAAAACTTGAGAATGATGATTTTAATAGAACCAAGATCTATGTTGAACATAACCCAGGAGGAAACATCTGCTATCTTAGCTCAGTGGTAAAACAGAAGCTATTTTTCTTGGTTTGAAGCCCACATATAGTTGTACTTTTTATTATAACTTTTTTACTAAAATGTGCTTCCAGTTAAGCTATTACTAAATGATTTCTAAGAGAATTCCAGGAGTTGAATGATAATTTTAGTGGAGCCAATCATTATGATGTGTTCAATACATCTGACCACAACAATAGGCTAATACATAAACTAACAGGAAACTGATGAATCCTCCTCATCTTGAAAAACAACATATACAGTTGAAACTTGCCTATACGTTATTCACTTCAATATTTTTCGCACATATACACTAACATTTTAGGGACCAGTCATTCTCCATTAAAATCTTGCTCAATTATACGTTTTCAGTTATATGTTTTCTCGGTAATGCATCACTTTTTCTGATCTCCATACACAAAATGTACCCATTTATATGTTTTTAAAAAAATATATGGTGGTATACTTGTTGTGTATAGCCTTGGAATTGCTTGCTCTGTGGTTTTTATTGACACTTATCGTTTCATTGTCATCATATCATTCCAACAATCTATTAATCTTGGTTCCAACAGTGACTTTGCTTTAAGTTGAGTACTGCTAGTGTGCTGTTTTCATTGTCATTTATCCTTTCATTGTCACCATATCGTTCCAACAGTCACATATCTATTTTATGTGGAGTTTCGACTTACAAACAGGAGAAGAAACATGTGTGAATATCAACCAGCAAGGAAGAAAACAAGAAAATCTTTAACTCTTGGTGAAAAATTAAAAATTCTGGATGAGGTCCATTCAGAAGAGAAAATCAGTTACACATTTTCTCATTTATACTGTATTTTAGTAGTCTCCCTTGAAAAACGTATATGTAAGGTTTCACTGTAGCTGCAAATATATTTGTGTATAATCCAATGAAGTGTAATGTATATAACTGTAATGCTTCAGATATTAATTTATTTCTTAATATATGACATGGCTACAGCTATGAATAGCAGTTGTTTAGTTTATCTTTTAAACACCATCATCTTTGACTATCATCTTCTATAATTATTTCTAATACATGGAGTAACTAAAACTATTGTAACCATCACTTACACAGAATAGAACTTTTCAGTTTTATACATTATATCCATTGAATTATACTGCTGTTTGTTTTTCTCAAGATGAAGGTTTATCACTTTCTTGCATTTTATGTATTAGACTATTCTTATGACCAGATGGATTGAATACATTATTTATAGGTTGACTCCATTAAAATTATAATCAACCTCCTGGCATTCTCTTTGAAATTATGTAATAATCACTTAACTGCAGGAGAATGTTAAATTTGTTTGTTAATGCATCATAAAATTAAAAAAAAATTTAAAAAAAGTGTTATTATATGTTGGGTTTTGAATAGGAACTCCTGATTCACTAAAAAGCTTGGGTTTTACCACTGAGCTATGATAGCAGATAATTATGCTTCCGTTATACTCAACATAGATCTTGAATCATCATTATATGTGTTTTTGTGTTTTATTGCATATTTTCAAATACCATATAGTTAATAGTTCAACTGCAAGCGAACTGCAACTTGTTTTCTGATATTTAGTCCATAGTGTGCTAAATGGGTTAACATAGCCAGAGAAATCTACAGGGTTAAAATGGTCCAATGACAATATACAACTACAACTATGTTTAATTTAGTTTTCATAGCTCCTACTAATTGAATGTCTGATGATAAAAATGTACATTACTTTCTTGAAAGATAGTATAGTTGTACAATGGAAACAGTACATATACATATGCATGCTTCAGCCTCACTAGTAAATGCAATTTGCATCACTGGAAGTTTTCTTCACCTAATTGCTTTACTCACTTATTTTGTAACAGTTTATTTTCTCATCGCACCAAACTTACTCATAGTAAGGCCAACTAGTATATATTGTTCTATTTTCACTTTGATATGTCCAGTGTCAACTGTACTGAAAATGACTAAACAAATCAATACAATAAACAAATCAATAAAACTTATCTCACCTATCAAAAACAATTGATTGTAAGTGATGATGATGTCTTTTCTGCCCTCTTACTAAAGTGGTTGCTGAAAATTTTATACTTGAATAGAAGTACCTATTAAAATTTCTAATGTTAATAACTCCATGAATGCTTCACTAACCTTTAATAAAGGCAAGATCTGCTCACACAAGCTAGAATAATGATGTATTTTCGATCTATTGCCAAAATAATTGCTCAGCCAATATAATGAGATTTTGTAAAAGAACTTATTCTCACAACGTTGTGGGAGTGAGTTTTTTGTAATTTTTATATGTGAGGAAAGTAAAAAGATATCAAATGCACTCACTTAAATTTTGTTGTTGAACACAAACTACATCAAGTCGATCAAAGTTTTATCTGTAGACATCAGCGCTGCAAACTAAGGTACAACACTTCTGGCACCTTTTGGAAGAGTAAATGTGCACATTTCATAATATGCTTTTTTTCATGTTAATACACCTGCTCAGATCTGGTCACACTTGGCAAGCAGCTGGACTGCAGTAGTGTCAGCTGCCAATTATTAGTCCCTTAAAGCATGCTTCCAAACCTTATTCTGTAATAAAATTATATTTTATGGTTATTTCATGTATTTTATGTAATATTGACAGACAATTGAGAAGAAACAAGCTATCAAATTGAATTTCAGATGTCAGAAGTTTCTTATATTTTATATTTATTATTTTATGATTCTTTATAATTGTGCTGTGTTATGACTAGACAGGTAAATTATGAAGAACATTTTTCCAAATTATGAATTTTTATGAAAATATGAAGGAAAAAAGCCCAAAATATTATATGAAAAAATTATATATATAAGATGTTTTAACTTTAAAGGTAGAACAGGTTTATTTCATAGTAAAAAAATATAGGTTTTGCAAATTTTGGCTCATATTTAATAATAAAATATCAAACTAAATATGGCAAATTATAGAGAGTTTTTAGAGCTAATTATTGTGAAACCCTTAAACTTAAGAAAATAAAATAAATTTCTTTGTGCTTGCTTAATGTTAGCTACATGGTGCTAGTAAAATAACCAGTTCAAGAAACTAAAAATTCTTCACACCAAATTCAAATGGTTAAAATCCTACACTTTGTCAGCTATACCCAATTTTTTGGAAAAGGAGACATGTTGCCTATAAAGAATGGCAAATATTTTCTAAATATATCTCACAGAAATGAATATCTGGAAAGCCCAGATCATTGCTATTGGAAATTTTATTAAAAGCTAACATTGTAAACTTTTAAAACATTAATAGGAATGCACAGTGAAGCAGCTAATCAATTAAGAGTAAAAACACATCACACTCAAACTTCACTAGTTAAAATAAATAATTTACTTCAAACATGTTTTGGCAGCTAGTACTCTCCATCTTTGGTGGGGATTTACTGGTGAGCTCTTGGTAGCGGCCTGTAAATGTCTCTTTTCTGGGTAGATGAATTTTGAGATGAGATCATTTGTTTGTGGTATAACAAAGTTTATAACATTTTTGTTTTTTATAATTAATGGATTTCCCCAAAATGTTAATTGAATTGAATTCTGCACTGATTTTAATAATTTGGGTTCACTGTGAAAATTATGGATTTGAGTCCAAAAACAGTGTGCTACAGCTGACTAATCTATCTGTTTATGTTTTGTATTTCTCATGTGTTCTTTAAAACATTGCTCAATGTTCCTTTTGGTTTTTGTTGTATACACTTTTGCAGCTGATTTCATATATCCTGGATTGTTTCAATGAAGGGATTTTATCTTTCATGTTTGTATGGAGGTTTTTTTTAAAGTGTGTTTTGTTTACTGGTCTAACTTGATGTTCCATTTTTTGGAAATCTTTTAGAATGTTTGGTGTGCCAAAGGGTGGTAAGTGAATCTCTTTAAGCTATTTTTTGGTTTTATTCTTTTTAGAGTGCTGATTTCTTTTAATTTCTTCTATGTGAAATGAGAAATATAAAACATAAACAGACAGAGAAATCTGCTGTAGCACATCATTTTGGACTCAAATCAATAATTTTCACAGTGAACTCAAATTACCAAAATCAATACAGAATCCAGTTGAATTAACAGTTTGGGAAAATGTATTAATTCAAAAGATTAGAAATGCCATACATTTTTATATACCACAAACAATCGATCTCATCTCAAAATTCATCTACTCAGAAAAGAGACAGCTACCACGATTTCGTCAACAAATTTCAGCTGAAGATGGAGGCAATAGCCACCAAAACATGTTCAAAGTAAATTACTTATTTTAGTGAAATTTGAAGGTTTTTTTTTTACTCTTAATTGATCATAAACTTATTAAATAAGAACACATTTTCCAAAATATAGTGAAAGTTTTTGTCACATGCACTGAATTTTATGCACTTCAAAATGTAAACATACTTGTTCCTATAATGATAGCAAGAATGGTTTAAAATATGAAGTTTCATACTTTACATGTTATAACTATCATTGGCAGTTTCTGCAGGTGATAGTTAACTAGTATTGCCCCTTACTTTTCACCTACAGTATATATATATTGTATCTTCATTGGATTTGTATTCTTAAATGTAAATATCCATTTCTTTTTAAAAACTTTATTTTAATAAGCTTCATATAAATATAGGTAAAATTAAGTCTCTTAAATTCAATCTACAATTGGTTCATAATCCTGTTCAAATTTCAATATTTAATACATTGGTTAGTGAGGTTTAGGGATTGTTATTGATCCCCAGCTCAGTTGGAAAGAGTATATGAACTTTCTAACATATTTAGGCATGTATGCTATGTGTTGGGAATCAATCTTCAAAACTCAGAAGAAAATAATCCGTACAATAACACATACAGGGCCAAAAAAATCTTGTAGACCACTGTTTAAAAATCTAGAGATATTAACCTTCCCATCTTAATATATACTGGAACTCTGCAAATATATACATGTAAATTTCGATACTCTATATAATACTCAAAATCAACATGGCTATCAAACTAGAACTAAAGGCAATTTAAAACCACTAGAACATAGACTAGCATTATTTGAAAAAAGCCCACTCTATGCAGGAATAAAAATGTATAATAAATTACCCACTAAAATAAGACAAATAAAAGATATAAAATCATTTGCCAAAACCATCAAAAACATATTTGTAAAAAAATCACACTATTTGGTAAGAGAATTTATGGAGGTTAGTTTATAAAAGTAAAAAATTGATTTAATTCAATTTTATAAGGGCTTATTGTCCTAAATATTGTAACTTCAACTGTATATATTTCTGATTGTATTTCGCTTGACGTGTCACCTGTTTACTGAGCTCTTGCTCACTTTGTAAATGTTTGTGATAAATAAAGTTATTCTATTCTATTCTATAAGGCAGATATACAACCTAGTTGTCTTAAAAACAGTTACTGAAACATGTCATCCCTTCAAGGGATCTTCAATCAACTGCATTAAGGTATTTAAACTACAAAAAAGAATAATCAAGTGAACCAATGTACTCCAATTATACCACTTATCTTGGAATTAAGAATTCTACCTTTACCACATATTTATATGTTGGAGACTTGTCGCCCTCCGTGGTGTAATGGTTACCATGCTAACTTCATATACCCAAGGTTGCAGGTTTAAACCAGGCAGAGGACGATGGATTTTTTCAGGTGTAAAAATCCTTAGCATGGCTTCCTATGGAAGGGAAGTAAAGCCGTTGGTCCCATGTCCTAGATTTATGGCATGTAAAAGAACCTCAAGCCTGATAGAGAGGCCTCTGAGCAAAATTAAGCGGTCTTTCACACCCAATTTAGAATGGGACACTGAGGACCACAGTAGTTAAAGAGCGTCCATAAATAACACGCCATTTACATTTTTGGAGACAGTTTCATTCAAAAATGAAAATAAAATCATTTTTAAGCTTAACAACGAATACCATTCATGTAATGTAAGAACCTCAACAGCAATCCATCTTTAACAACATAGATTAACCATAATCTTAAATCAGTTTCCCATAAAGGTATTAACTTGTTTAAGAAACTGCCTTAGTACCAAAGAACAAAAGTTAAAGATCTATTCTTAAACTACATGTTTTATTCCATTGATGAATCCATGACTAGATTGTTTTGATTAGCTTATGTACTAAAATTACTAAACTAAACCATTTGTTTAATTTGAATATGAATAAACCATCCATACAGCTTAGCTGTAAATTAATACATGAAACATTACCTTCAGTTGATTTTATAGCACTGGTCCACTTCTCTTGCTACAATGTGCACTGTATGTACACACATGCTAGAGAAGATATGGTATTCCATAATTCCACCCAAAAATTTGATGCAGAGATTTCACTGGAAATATGTTTTGAGGACTCCTGAGTCTGATAAAAACATTTTTATAAAAAGCCTGTGTGTGTGTTTGTGGACAGCATACCTAAAATGAAAAGACTGTTAAATACCAAACTTAGTATTTATATTTAGTATCTTCCAACGATGCAACACAAAGAGTTTCAAGAAAATCCCCCCCCACCACGAAGTACCCTTTACATGGGAAAATTTTGTTTTTAAAAAAATGGCTCTGAGTTTGATTAAAAGGCTGTATATTAAAGATATTACACCAAATAAAATGTGTATTTTGAATTTTCTGGAAATAGCCTTTGAAGAGCTCTTTATTCTGGATGAGTTATGCAGAATTTTGCACAATGGTTAAACCATAAGCGATAACAAAAACTTACTATACCAAAAATTTAGATCTCATTAAAACACATAATTTATGTCATATACATTTTTACTTTCTCTATATGTACTATGTACAGTGTATAGAGAAGGTACTGCTCTCCACCCAAAAATTCAATACTGAGGTTTCACTGGAAATATATGTTTTAGGGTTCCCTTTATCCAAAAAAGGTCTGTGTGTGTGTGTGTCTGTGAACACGATAGCTAAAAAACGGAAAGTCGGTAAAATATCAAAGTTGGTATTTGAGTTTAGTATCTTCCAGGGATGCAACACAAAGATTTTGAGCAAAATCCCCCCACCCCAAACTACCCTTTACATGGAACTTTTTTCGAAAATGTTGATTTTCCAAAAAATGGCTCTAACGATTTTGATTAAAATTTCGTATATTAAATAAAATGTATATCTTGAATTTTCTGGGAATAACCTCTGAATACTACTTTATTCTGGATGAATTTTACTGAATTTTGAATAACTGCTAAACCGTAAGAGATGGACAAAAATTTACAACACAAAAAATGAAGAGCACCTTAAAACACACAATTTATCTTATATACATTGTTTTCGTGGAGTTGATCGTTTTTGAGATACTCCTTATTTTTGTTTTCAGCTTTATAAAACATTCTTATCTCATACAGGAATTCAACAATTCCTGTCCATAAAAACAAAGGAACTTCAGTGACATAGCAACCAGCTTTTGACTATCACTTTTAACCTATACTACTCCCTTATTTTGCTTCTACTTACAAGGAAGCAAGTAATAAGACTATTTCTGCTATTTTTTTCTCGATTAGTATGAAGTAAATAGAAACATAAGCTTTTTAAGAATACTTTGTTGCAGAGATATAGAGAAAGTCATGTGAATGGTACACATCAGATTTTTCTTGTAGAGTTGACCATTTGTTGTATATTCCTTGTTATTGGTTTCAGTTTTAAATTACCTAACTTTTCTCGACATGCAAAGCACACCGAACATCAATTGTTTCTCATAGCGACCAGCTTTTAAAAGATTTGACTATCGCTTTTCCCAAGTATTCCCTTATTTCACAGGACTCATGAAATAAGAGCAATTCTGTTAATGTTTGTCTCGCTTAGCATGACATAGATAAAAGAATAATCTTTTGTAAGAATAGTTTATATATGGAATAGCTAGAGAAAGTTATGTGAATGGAACTCATCAGATTACACATCAGCTCAAGAGGAGACTTGAGTTCCTTCAAGACCAAGATTGTACTTAGAGGCTGTATTTAATAACTATTTTAATCACTGTTGTAAATATAATGTATATAGAAATGTAATCAATTTATTAAAGCATTTAATATTTTCTTTTTGACAAAGCCATGGATTTATTGTACTTCTTAATGTGAATAAATTCTATTATAGTCTACTCTGAAAGCAATGTTTTCTCTAACCACAACATATCTGCCTAATCAGGAGCAATGCCTCATGAGTCTTCTTTTTAAGCTTATTTTTCATATAAACTCACAAGCTGTGTTCCTTCAAAGTTAAAGCTACTTATGCTAAAGCTGCATACCTAACTTAACACCAGGGGTATAGGACCAACAAATTGCATGACACAGTCATGCATAAAAGCAAGGCATTTGATATGATACAACATGAAATTTTATTGCAAAAGTTTATTCATATGAGATAAGCGGTATAACATGGAAATGGTTTCAACCATACTTAAACAATCGCAAAAAAATGACGAAATGTCTCACATAATTAAATTCAAATACGGAACTAATTAAATACAGAGTTCCCCAGGGATCCATACTGGGACTTGTACTATTTCTAATTTTTATTAATGACTTCCCAAATTACTTAAAACCACCTCATATCACCATGTTCACTTATGATACAAATGTTACAATCAATAGAAATGAAAATGCAACCCATGTAACTGGTCAAATAGAAACTTGGTGTGATAAAAATAAACTGCTTATAAATGCAAACAAATCATCAGCAATATTGTTTCATCATAAAAGAAATAAAAATTCTGGGAAACTTGATATCAACTTACATAATACTCCTGTTCCCTATATGACAGAAGCAAAATTTCTGGGAATTTGGTTGGACCAGGATTTAGACTGGGATAAAACTGAATAAATTCTACTTCTACTTCTCACTAAAAATAATAGAGGATGAGCTAACTAGTAGCAGTACAAGAACCCCATACTTTGCTTATGCAAAAAGTTTACTGAGGTATGGCATTATTTTCTGGGGAGAGAGTAGAGACAGCCACTTGGTTTTCAAAACTCAAAAAAGAATCACAAGATGCATAATGTCTGCAAAGAATTATGATTCTTGTAGAAACTTCTTCAAGGAATTAAAAATCTGAACTCTACCCCTTCTGTATATTTACTGCTTACTATGTCACACTAAACAAAATCTTGGAAATTTCACCACAAATGACCAAATACATAATCACAATACCAGAAGTAAAACATAAGAACAATAATGTTCAGAACTACACTTTATTCTAAGGGTTAGATATTTAGCTGCCGCCCTATATAATTAATTACCAGCTAGCCTGAAAAGCATAATCTCCATACAGCACTTTAAGCTAACTTTAAAACAACTTTTACTAAGGAATAGCTTTTATAATGTGAGTAAATTTATAGATACATTGTAGTTGTAAACCAGAAAGATGTATAGAAATATATCTGTACTTATTATTACCACTTTTGTTACTCTCATTATTATTGTCACTCTTGTTATTAATTATAACCTGTTATACAGATTATATATTATGACAATTTTCTGCTAAAGAAATGTATTTTTCTAGTATTGTAATATATCTATGTACTGATGTATCCTATGTCGTTATATTGACTAATGGATGAATAAAGCTACTACTACTACAATAGATGTACATTCCTGTAAATGAAGTGTAAGAAACATGCAGCTCATAATACTAATAAAGAATATTTAACTCACGGTTACAGGTGCTCAGTGGGAGTTTGAAAACATGTGTCAGGCTCTCTGCTTTATTTTTCTTGTTTCTTCTCTTTTTCATTTGTCATGTAAGGTTAAAGATGTAAACATCCATGATAATAAAACTCAAGGAGCTGCAGACTATATTTGTACAGCTTTACAAATCCGAATATTTAAAATTTGCGTTCCTTTAAGCAGAAATTCGCTTAGATCCGCTGAGATTCAGTAACTATTGACCTTAATTTACACTGCTAAAACTTTGCGACAATTCACTTTTAATTTTTCCATTTACCTCTAAAAAGTAAAGTCAACTTTGACAAAAAAAAGTCAATATCAGGATTTCATTGGGTATACAACTTTTGGTGCTCCATAAATAACCCTCCACCCATTTTTTTTTTTCTTTTTTTTTTACTTTCTCTACTGTACATAGTAGGTAAACAAGGTATGGTAGTTCACCCAAAAATTCAATACCAAGATTTCACCAAAAATGAATTTTTTAGAAAAAGGTTTGCATGTGTCCATCTGTCTCAATTAATTTTCACTGAACTATTTAATATTGTTTAGCTAGCACACAATAAACTTTGAATCCATTACTCCTGAAACTCTTCTGAAAATTAAAAACTCATAAGTTACAAACTGTCATCCAAGAATAATTTTGAAAGGTGAAAAATGCTGAAAAAACAGAGACAGAGAAATGTTTAAAATTCCATGTGTGTTTTTTATAGTATTTAACATCCACTTTTACTACTATGGTACCTCAGGCAATGACTCTGATGATACATGGAATGAAGATGGAACACTAGTGGAGGAAAGTGGAGAACCTGGAGAAAACCTGCCCCTCCACCACTTTGTCTACCACAAAACCCACATACAGTCACCAAAATTCAATGTGATGTTTTACTTAAATGGTATACGACCAATAAAACTGCTATTTGCAGCTTTAACATTTATGATTTTAGTTTTATTTTTCAATGCTCTTTAACTACTATGGTTCTTAACATCCCATTCTATATTGGGCATGAAAGATCAGAAATTTTGCTCAGAGACCTCTATCAGGTTCTAAGATATACAACCCAAAAATCTATTGCCCTCCACTGGGTTTGAACCTGTGACCAGGCTAGCATGATACTCCATAACCACATAGAATAATGTACAAGTAATAAACATAAAAATATGCCAATTATTTCTCATTTTTTAACAAAATTTTACCAATACATTGCCTTAAATAAACACTTAGAAGCAACAATTGAGTCTGTGAATACCTTGTAACCAAATTGTACACAGACTGGTTATAAATATGGAAGATGATTCAAACAATATCACCACTTCTGATTCTGAGCTGGGTGGTGCACTAATTTCTGAGGACTCCAATTAACACTAAGTTTTTACTGATAAAACCTATTTCATAGCATTTCCTCAATCATTCTTGAATTATCATACTTAGTTTAAGAAGTGTAGGGGGTTTGCATTTATTTAACTTTCAATGCTGGTGTATGAAAGATAGCAATGGTTAAGATAATGTGGAGATATCTTGTTTGTTTAATAATACATTTTATAAAATATTTCTGATGTATATGTAAGTGAAAACAAATACAAACTGGCCATAAATACAGTAATGCCGTAAATCTTCATTTTGATAATATCTCTCTCTCTCTCTCTACTTCTACAACAGACTAACTAATCCAATGAAATGGTGATCTCTGTGCATAGAATGAAGACAGATCAGACAGACTGAAAAAAAAAGGCATTTTGAAATTTTTTTTTTTTTTGGTAGTGTTTAACGCCCGCTTTAACTACTAATGGCATCGCAGGCGGTGCATTTTGAAATAAGAGCTAAATCTTTCCTGGTGATGAACATACTCTAGGTATTCTCGGGTTTCAAGCCAGGTGAGGTGATGTGGAGCCATGGATGTTTCAAAAGCATATATCTCTCCCATGATCTGATTGATGAATGGACAGGTAAAATGACCTGTATATAAATTGTATGCCACAGTGACACAGAGCCTGTGGAAAACTCTCCTACTCTAGCTGCTGCTTGGATTGTGTGTATGTGTTTTTTGAGCCAGTTAATTCCATTATTGATGGCTGGTTTCCATGCAGAAAGTGCTGGTTCAGCATGCCCCTCTCAAAGGAAATAGGCAATGCCTCTTTGATCTTACATTCTCAGTAGCCATCACATTTGGCTAAAATAGTAGTGTTGTGGAAATTGGGTCTATGATCCTGTTCATTGTAATGTTCTGTCAATCCAGACATATGAGGCTGTATCAAACAGATGGTCCTCTCACGTTCTTTGACCCTGGTGGTTATGGTCCTGCTGGTTTGTCCTATGTATGAGGCCCACACTTGCATGGAATGCAATACACCCCGGCACACTGGGGTCTTTTACTGGTCCCACTAGATTCGTTAACTTGGGAGGTGGTTTGTGAATGGGCCTTGTGTGTTTGGCCGGTATTCTGCTGCTTCCACCAGTTAAGTTGCAGTTATATGGAATGCAGGCTGTGCAATGGGATAGATGTACACTCCCTCCTGAATTGTTGATGGTTGCGCTTCACCTCACTTGGCTTGAAGCCTGAGAACACCTAGAGTAAAAGAAATTTTGCTTGTATTTTAGAACTTTTAATCTCTTGCCTCTAAATTTTCTTTGGCTTCTAGAATTCTATGGCTTAAAACTGACATTTCAAAGATGTCCATTATCTTTGTCTTTAGAATAAATTGATGGAAATGGAAGGCTGGATCTACATATTTACAGAGCTAAAACTAAAATCTGATTGGGTCACATTTCTTGGTCATGAAGCAACTTGGATTTAAAGTATCTGAGGAATGGGATGGACCTGGTAGAAAATTTGTTGTAGCACACATTATCAATCAATTTACACCAATTTACCTGGCTAGAAGCCCAAAAAAAATTATGAGGTATTATGCCATTGGGAAAGCTTCAGTACTTATTTTAATCCCTTGCTTTTAAGAATAAAAAGACATTTATAAGTTTTTGTTTCATTTGTATAGGTCCCTTTAACTTCTGTGGTTATTTAGAGGCTTTTCACTTTGTAAACAACTAACTTGTTGACTAGAAATGTGAGTTATTTTTGGGTAACAGCTATAACTGTCATCATTGCAGCACATTAATGGCTAACGTAAATGGTTGCCAATAATGATTAAATAATTTGTTCTCATGGTTATTAGGTTCACAGTTAAATTGCATAATTGCAACTATGTTTCAATATGAATGATGACAAAGACTTACTTTGTTGTTTGCCATCAAAAAGGAAGTTTTGTTATATTGTAACTTAGACAAGAATCATTCTGATGTAAACAAGGTGGAGCAGTGTCAAATTATCATATATTTGATGCTATAGTAGCCAGGTAAGTTTTGCAACACTACTTCTTCACAATAAATCAAGTAAAACATCCAGCAAAGTTTTAAAGCTGTGTTACAGATTAATTAACATGATAGTTATGCTCCAGCGTCTCCTTTCTAAGTAGGGTCGCTTTTGGGGTGAAGAGAGTGAAGGGGCCCTTCACCTTCTTTGCACATAAAAATGAAAGAATAGTGCAATTTATGTTTATTTGAAAACTCTCAGCTGAGCTGATGTAATGTTTTTTTTCTCCACAGTGTGCATTCTTCTCTTGTTTATGCCTTGTAAGTGATAGGGTGGCTGGTGACTTTCAAGTCTGCTAGACATAGCGACCAATACATGATAGAATGAAGGAAGTCTCTCTGTCTCTTTCTCTACACCTGCTTGCTACTGGGTTTGAAGAGATAGTGAGAGTGTTGCTTGGCAACATGACTTTAAACATTTTTTCTGTTGACGTTGTTAAACTTGTAAGGAAATATTTCCTTATTCCACAGCGTCACTCGTATATCTTCGCCTATGCTGCATTTGCTTATTTTGGGTAGGAGTATACAGCTCACACTGTCTTGATAGTGAGGTGTGGTGCAAGGATGTTATTTTTATATTTGTGAAACAAATCCAATTAATGACATAGTTTGCAATATACTTAAGAAATTGTTCTCCAGGTGGAAAAACGATAGGAAAAGTGAGTTAACAGCTTGAGGACCTACCACACTACTAAATCTTTGTATAAAAAAGGAAAAGAATGGAAAATGTTATCATGTTAATTTCAAAATATCTTGGTTTTCCAAATTTCTGTGGTTGTACAGGAGCTGCAATTTAGAAAGACTATTCTATTGGTCCTGTTTACTTTTTAATGCTAATCATGTGTGGAATAAGGAAGGATTTTTGGATTTTAAGAACATTATGTAAGGTCTAAATAAGCATTAAGATTCCACTCAACACCTGAAATGCAAACTACAATTAAATACTTGTTTAAAAAATAGAATTTTTCAAAATTTTGAATTCCATTTTAGTGAAAATGAAAGTAAGGTTTCAGGATTGTGACATCATTTTACAATTTCTTACTCTTGTCGATACCACAAAATTTGAAAATTACACTAAACATTTTCCTTCTTTAGTGCTTAAAAACTTGCAACATGATATTCAAACATATTTCAAAGAATTGACTGTTTAAAGAATGAACTGCATCTTTTGTATACAAGAAAATAAGGATGCAAATTATTTGCTTTAATTTTAACAAATCCATCCACAAGTACATCAGTGGAAAGATGATTTTCGTGTTTGAAAAGAGTTAAATCTGTTGCTAGAAACAGTATATCACAAGGAAGTTGACATCATTAGCATTATCCAGAAGGAGCTTATGTGTACGCTTATAAGAACTGGGCCATTTTATGAGGACATCATGGATAAGTTTGCTGCACTCAAAGAAAGGACTTAATATACAAGAAATAAAATAGGTGAATCTTGCCTGAAACTATTATTTAGCTAAATTATTATGTTTAAATTTGTCTATAATTGTCTGCAGCCCTTCACCTACTATTTGAAGCATGGACCCCCACTATTTTTAACCACTTCATTTCTTAAGGTTTGCCTCAGTTGTTTGTATATTGTCAGATTGAAAGACCTGCCCCATGATAATATGTTGACTGCTTTTTTAATTCCATACAAGTGTTCTGGCTGGTGAGTTATGTGAGATAAAGTGTCTTAAATATCAAAAGTGACTTGTACAGTAACAAAAGCATCTAAATCAGTGTTCACCTCATGACCAACTTTATTCTGGTCATGTGGAATAGGAATAATATTTTATACAAAGCTAGGCTGCAGATTATCAATGACAATAATAAGTTAATAGGGTAAAACTGCATTGTCTGTTTAATCTATGTATCTATACTTGTGCAACATCTGTTGTAAAGATTGTTTTTAAAATTCATGAGCCTTGAACCCATCTGTGGTGTATGTGCAGGATATAGAGAAATGAATATAAACATTTGTATACCCTTCTTTCTCTGACATCAACTCGCACTGAGTAGTGATTAGAAAACTATTTACAATGTTATACTTCTTCAACAAGGTTATTGTAATATAGCAAATAAAAAGAAATATCCATTAACTTTGCGCCATGGCCTAAGAATGTTCTGTTTCACTATCTATATCTCTCTCTTTCTTCTCTCCCATATGTTGACAATGGGATTATTCTGGTTTGAAACAAATGATACAGAGAACTGGTTGCCATGGATTTACCCATCTTACAAATCCAGTTCACATTAACGGCAGGATTGTGCAAGTGAACTAAACATCATGTGGTGCAGACAGAAAATGAAAATACTTTCCTATTGCCATTATCAACATAACTAATTAAGCATATAATAATAACTTAAATATTCTCATAGGATATTAAATAAAATATGGTAATATCCAAACACACATTATTGTGTAATATCACAAAAAATGCAGATAATCTCGCCTGGTTAAATTATGTAGCAAATTGGTCTCTTTTTCTCAACAGGTGGTATATTAAAATTGACAATGCTACTCATGATTTCTTGCAGAGGAGATTAACATTACACAAGAGATAAGATAAATAGTTCCCAATAAGCTATAACAATGCCTATTCAATGAATGATGTCATTGACAACAAACTCATTACTTTAGTGCTTGTTTTTAGAATAACTAGTTACCTTGAATTTTATACTTTTACAACCATTATTAGGTACCTATTGCTGTTTGTCTCCATTAGTTTTGTAACCATAGGGTGTCTACTGTCTTGAAGGTTTAAAATTCTATATTTCCAGAAAAGGTTTGACAAAATTCCAGTATTACAGTATACACACAGGAAATGCGTGTCAAGGCTAGCTTAACACTTTACTGGGATATTATTTTCACAGCCATAATATAATGCTGCATTTATTACTGGCTGCCATGCCCATGTTAAATGTCCATCAGTATGAGAATTTGTGACACTAACAATATACAAGGCCTCAGACATATCAGAATAAATTTACTTGGATGAAAATATTTGACAATATTGAACATCTGAAACTAGAGTCTGTTTTATCCACAGGCTTGTTTTTGCTAGGTACAATGAATCTGGAACAGGTAATATGGATTTTAAACAAACTCAAAAGAAAATGCAGCATGACATGAAGGAGAAATAAGTAGAAAGTTTAATCTCTGCTTATTTTGAGAATCAAATGTTTTTCATGGGCAATTTTATAGATGAAAAATTATGCAAAAGAGAAACCATGAAAACACTTATCCAAAAAGTATTGACTTGATTAACAAGTTTTTCGAAGAAGCAATTGTCTGAAAATTTAATCTGATTTGAAATAATGTTATATGGATATTTCAACCAATTTTTCCAGTATGTAAGCATAATTTCCAGTACAATTTCAATATATCCAGGATTTAAAACAAATTCAAGTATATTTTCAGTAACTCCATTATCAATAGACACCCAAAACTGTTACATTATTTTCTGCCCATTCCTTTGCTGACTGTAGGTTTTTGCTATTGATTTTTTCTGACCTTTGTTATAAACACACTTACTTTCACTCCCATAATCATATTTCCTTCAGTTCTTCATAGGGTAGGAAATGAAAAAATTAAAGAAAAATTCCCCTCACCTCAACCGATAATCAAATCCATGATCCCGAGTTGAAAAACCAAAATGCTGAACACTTGATTACTGAGACAATACGTGTACACTCTTCCATTTGTCTATATATCATAGAAAAAAGTCTTGCTTGTGATATGATTACAATGTTTAGGTATAAATAAAAAATTGTTTTTACATGACAGTAGTCCAAAAGCAGGACTACTTTCTGCAAATATTTGTTTTATTTATCCTATGATTTTACATAAAGACAGTAACACAGTTACGGTGATGTCAATGACAGTATTAGGGTTGATCAGCTGAATATATTATATACTTGCATCTTAATTTTTTGATTGGTTTTAATTTTATTTTAGCTTTTTAGCACAACTGGGTTGAACATCACAGTATTAAATTAGTTCTTTATTTTTCTAAGTTGTTTTCTTTCCTTCACATTTCAGAGATACTAGAACTGTACCTATAAATATGAAACAATGCCATAGGACTTTTCTGTTGTGTTATTACATCAAAACACCACATAATAATTTGAACAAAAGTTTTTCTTGTCTATGTAACACTTTTTCTTTTTTTCCTTTTATCTATGAAGCTACATATTCACATAAGCTCACAATCATACATCTTTGGAATTTGTACAATATATTCAAAAATTTAATCTCCAACATTTGGCACAAACATAAACTCACACATTTCTGAAATGCTTATGTGACACCTTTTCCTGGAGAGAAAACCAAAATTTCTTATCAGTGGAATAGTTGACAATGGTTTACCTGTTCACTTTGAATAACATAACATAAAATGTTACTACAGAGCAATAAAGACTTGTTTATTTACATGTATCACATATTTAGAAGATACCCACTAGACTGGCAAAAAGCTTCTTTAGATAAAATTAAAATAAAAATCCATCTCATCTAAGATCTGCAGATTTTTTTACAGCAGTATTTTATTAATACAGACTTTCTAATGCTGTATGCAAACATCACCACCCGTTTACATTATTTACCCATTTACACGTTTTATAGGTTCACAAACAAAATTTTATAAATCACCATATAACATGCATTCAAAATGACTTATACATCATTAGAGTAAGTACATTTAGCACCGTTCCTACCAACAGTCAAAATCTGTCATCTCTTACATTTATTCAGCCATTCATAAATAACGTAATTGCAGGCTGTTAAAATCAGATGACCTCGTTCACAACTTTTAGTTTTGTTTTTTTCAGCTTCTACCTAACAAGAATAAATAAATATTATTGCACAGGAGTGCTAAGTTTAAAACTGTGTTAAACCGTTGTGTACCAAATCCTACTGGCCATCTGAGACTTGCCCTATTGTAAGTAGAGCTGCTCATAGAAATTTCAGGTCTTGAGTGTTGATCTTTCTTTACCCTTGTGCTATACAATTACATCAACAGCACTTGTATTGTTAATAGAAAAATGAATATTACTAGTACAGGTAATATGTGTTATAAATTAAGAAAGTTTATTTAAATGCATTCTTTTTGAGACCTGCTTGGTGTTGTCCAAGTTAATTGGGATACCTACTTTTAAAAAAAGAGAACGAGGTGAGACCTCTATGGCAGCACTCATTACCTAAAGGCAGATAGTGACGTATAAATTAAAGGTTAGTGATAGCTTTTGTAGAAATTCTGAAATATATAGTTGCTATACAGATGACTGGATTATCATTTGTTGATCATACTTAAAAATCAAGAAAACAGATCCCGTCCTATATAACTTATCACTTTTATAATACATTTGAATGGCATTTTAATTCGTTTTGATTCAATTGTAAAGAGCTTGCTAGAATATTAATACTAGAAATGCAATCTTAGCTGTTGGCAGTTTAACCAACCAAATGAAATGTGTGATAATGCCCATGTGACAATGCATTATCAGCAATAACAAGAATTATAATAGGATGAATTTCAACTTTTAAATACACTATTACAATATAAATAATAATAATTAATAATGATAATAATAATGATGATAACTACACATATAATACACCACATTAATAACTTAAAATATTGCATCCGAATGACAATAATGTCATTAAGTTTCTTAAACATCTGTCTGAAAAAAATGCAAACAAAAATTATATTACATAACGTTTCTTCACTTCTCACTATATGACATTTGATGTTTTTCTGGAAAAACCTACATAAAATAGAGAGGAAGTTACCATAAGTTTCCTTCTCTAGCACATAAATACTTATATGTTTGCTGATTCTCTCCAAATTTGTATGGAGATGCTTTTTATCATATTAAGCCAGCAAATGTGATTTGGTTTTAACTGGCATATATTCCTTTTGAGATTTGTTGCTAACAAAATTTAAGTTTGTTATAAATAAATACTTTCTCAAGGTAACCAATAATTATAATGAGAAAGCTTTTATTCATACCTTTTATAAATGCACATTTTCAAACCCATTTTTGCTATCCATTATTCTATACCTTGTGCTTGTAGTAGACGTTTAAGATATCCTTGCCCTTCAAGTAGTGGATGCAATTCTAAATTTCCTTGTTTTGCTGTATGATACTACAGTTTTGAAAATCTTGATTACAATAAACATTGTAATTTAATTTTTGCCTAGCTGCAGGTCATACTTTATATATGAACAAAATATGTTTGTCTATTAATGCCTCTATA
Source organism: Hymenopus coronatus (assembly GCA_030762935.1). NCBI lineage: Eukaryota > Metazoa > Arthropoda > Insecta > Mantodea > Hymenopodidae > Hymenopus > Hymenopus coronatus. Next base: position 87,826,457 of record CM060881.1, on the reverse strand, counting down.
TAATTATTCTCTTATGTACATTTGCCGGCTTAGAAATGCTGCACCTTTAAATTATAATCATATTTAAAAATCAATTAATAATGAAAAAAACTCTAGTACAAACATTTAAAAATTGATGAAACCTGAGCAATTTTTCTTGTGCTATGAGCACACATTTTAGTGCATTATTGATAATAGACTCTCATCTGGTAGGAACATTTTATTTTACCAAAAGTAATTTGATAATATTTTTTAAGCTGTTAGGTTAACAACATGTCAAACTTCAAGCTTTATCTTCTAATTGTTTTATCTTTAAGTTTAAAATGTACTGATAGATAGCTGATGACATTTTTTTTTTTTTTCATAAACTTCTCAAAAATGTTCTCAGCAATACACTAAACAAATATAAAAATTATTAAAATTTCTTTTGATGGGAAATGTAAGATTTTGTTATATTTTACCATGCCCAGAAAGGCAACATTTTCAAAATAGCTGAAAAAAAGTCAAGAACCAGCCATCTTAACCAGAAACTTGCTAATGACACCCATATTATTTCTATATGCTCTTCACCTCTAGTCATGGCACATTAGAACAGTATCACAACCTATATATTAACACTTTTAACAAGTCTGTTAACAAAATGAGAAGAGCTACCAAAATTATTCCACTTTTCCCGGAGGAGTTCCACATATGTGAGAAACTTGATGTTTTTAATCCAGAGATGCACAAACACACACATGGATATGCTGCTTTCAGCCGCCATAATAGTTATGTGTAATACTTCACTAATAAAGGGTAATTGCCAGTTGCTTCCATTCTGCACCAATTAACCCTGCTAAAGTGACAATCACCAGTCTGCACTGCACTTCAGTTTATCTTTATCATGTTTCACAGCATTGTTTGTCTGTGATCTAGGACAACTACTCTGCAATTTGAGTCTTCAAGAACATTCATATAGAGAATCAATGTATTAATCACTTCATATAATTAGTTTTCAGCTTAAATTTTAAGGTTAGCATGGAAGTGCTCAATGCAATTAAAGGAAAATCTTCACAATAACAAATACCATTTTATCATATCGAATACCAATTGGTTTCTTCTTCACAAAGATGGAGAATTGTAAAAGAACATAAAAAATATAAAATAGGCAGTTATATGAAGACAATGGTAAAGGTACTATCTCAGAGCACTGAATATTTAAAATATAGTAGAACTTGGATAATTAAAAGCTGAAGGGACAATAAAATAATTTGAAGTATCCAAAAATAAAAATTACAAAATTTACATCTAAAATTGACATTTTAGCAATATGTATATCCATTCCTAATTAAGGCTATAAGGTAAAACAACTGTATATTGGAACAAAATTCTATTTATTTTTGCATTAAGGATAATGCAGTAAAATAGTCAACTCGAAATAATATACTTTAATCCAACTTTTATCCTATACTGCATACTGTAGTATATTACCCTACTGCAGGCCTAATTACAATTTTGGAAAACAGCTTGAAATATATGATTATTTTACAGAATTTAGTCTGTTAAGGTTAGCAAACTCTTCAAGCACATTTAGTGACTGAAAAACAACTCCACTTATGCTTGATGTACCGACAAATTTCACACAAATGTTGAAGTGCTTCCGTTAATGTTTCTTCAAACCTTTTTCAACTTCTCCGCAAAAGTTTAATCCTTGTACTGGGCATGAGGTTTACTAAGAGACATAGTGGCATTGATTTGCAATACATTGAACAGTAGGAAGCTCAAGTGACAACTAAAGGTGCATGTGTTTTAAACAAGGGGATGAGGTGGCAGTATGGAAAGCTCAAGGCCGGCAGCTATGAAAGCTACTCCAACTCCCCAAACTGCATACCAACAAAACAATTAACCCCGGAATGATGACCTATTTTGCAGAAACACATGCACAAAGTTATATTAAACTTCCATATTTAGTTTAATTTTTGACTGACATTTCTGAACAAAAACTTTGAATTAAGGAAACTGAAATTTGAAATACATGTGCTTTTTTACAATGCTTGCTTTAATACAAAGTTCAAGGGAACAAGACAAAGCTTCAAATTAATGATGATATCGAATTATCCGAGTTCCACTGTATAAATTCTAATTTAAATAAATTAAATTATATTGCAGTGCATTTATTGCCACCTATATATTATATAAACAGAATCACTTCTTGTTTTCAATTTAAGCAATTTTCTCTTCTTATTGTACTAAATGTCATTCTGGGATGAGTGTTTTGGAAATTTTTAGATGTGCATGAATCACTTATGTCATAATTATTGAATTCAGCTATAATGATTGAAAGTGCTATTAACTTGAAACACTATATTCTGGGTCTAAAGGAGATCCCATTTTGTAAAATATACAACTGTAAATGACCTGAATTTAATAAAATATATAAAAATGTTAATACAAGTGGATGTAGATAGTACCTATTTAAAATTTTAACAATTAAAATTTCATTTTAAATTTAAATTCTAAAAATAAGTACATTACTTCAGGTCCATCTGATAATACTTTCGTCATTCAAAACACACTACCATCACATTAATAAATATTTTGAACAAGATGACTAGTTGTTTTCTATTATGTAAGACAAATTTATGTAAAAGCATTACAGAAGTCGCTGCATACTTACACTTCCATCAAAACCTTAAAATGCTTTGAAAAAGCACTGTTGGTTTGTCACATTATCATTTTAAATTCCTTATCCACAAAGATTTACATGTAGAATATTATCGGAAAATTTGCACTTTAAAACTCACAGCTTTGTCCAAGAGTTCTCTGAAACAAATAAAGTTCATCCATAGTTTTGTGTTTTAGGCTTGGCAGAAACCTTTGTACAATTGAATTTTATGATTTTATATGAGAGCTTGGAGCACAAAAACCCCATTTACTTTAATCTGCCATCTCCTACCATGGGGGAGATGGGCCGCACAGCCATTGTTGACCCCAACACGTCGAAACGGTTGGTGGAGGGGTGGCTCAGTCATCTTCATGGTGCCTTCCTCCTCCACCAGGACTGGCATCAAATGCCATTGAAACAGATGTGTCTGGGGAGAAATTCAGCACATCTGTGGGAGAAAGACTGTCTGGTGGGTAGTAATATGGACCAGCCCCACTGCCACCATGCTCTGAACTTGGTCCTGCCCCATTTGTGGGAGGAGAAGTAGTTCTTCCAGCTGATGGTCCTGGTGAAGTCATATCTGTTGGAAGGAAGCCTCCCATATCTGGTGGACCACCATCCCGACACCACAGTTGCCTCATCTCTTGGCGACGTTGCCGCATCAATGACTTGTACTCTGAGATGCGCATTTTTTTGCCATCCACAATACAAGTTCGTTTAGGTCTTGGCCTATACCTGTAGTCTGGATGTTTTTCCATATGAAGCTTGGAAAGCCTTGACTGTTCTTCATAAAATGGCTGCTTTTCTGCATTAGACATAGCTTTCCATCGAGCACCTAAAAGTACAAGAATCAAATTTGTATAAATTTAGAAAGCAAGTGATAGGGATATGGAAATTTAAACTTAAGAGAAAATTTGAGTCAGAATAGAAACATATACATCATAATTTTTCTGAGGATGACAGCAAACAACAGATGAGAGCAAACAGCTCTTGAACCCAGTTAGACACACAAAAATGTAAACTTATAAAAAACAAAGTTTACTTTTGAGTTGCAGCCTATGCCTGGAGAAGGCTGAGTAATTTTACACTGCCGTAGAAAATAGCAAAGATAATATAACTATTATTTATAGCTGTGCCATGTTACATATGGAGGGAGGTTCCACCCCCTGGACCATGTCTCTGTTCCCCATCACTTTCTTAGACATTTCCATGGCGAGTACAGTGTATTTTTATACCTGAAGAGATAGCCATTGAAGATAATTAACTGTTCATGGTCAGAATGTGAGTATAACTGCAATAGCGGAAATCTTAGTTACCAATTGAGATTTATGGATCTATGTAATGTTTTCTTTACTCAGCATATGCAAGATATTTTCATAACTATTTAAAATGTGTTTAAGGGGGATTCGTAGTCACAAGCATATGATGATAAACTGTGTGTGTGTGTGTGTGTGAGGGGGGGAGAGATGTTATGTTTATTTAGAGACTTTATATATCTCCGGATGGCATTGAAAAGAATACTGACAGATGGTGAAATACTGTTCATGTTCAATGAATTGTTTGACAATTCTTATAGAGTTACTTGGCTCAAAAGGAGTAGAAAGTAATATAGAAGTCACTCCCACAAGTTGGATGCAATAACAGCTCAAGTGATAATAGTGATGAGTTATATACAGGTAATACATGACACATAATACTGGTACATTAATGGTCAAGCCAATTTCCATCCAGATAAATGTTTCAAACTTTATCACACAAAGAAAACCTACTTAAGAGTAAACCAGTGAGTAAAAAACATGTTTATATGAATACAGGGTTCACCTTTTGTACCCAGCATCTAATTGAAGTTTTCAAATTCAGTATAAAGTCATTTGTGATCACTTCCATTTACGGTTATAATGTATATGAAAAAGTGCAAGTGGCACCATATTTTCAATTTGGGAATAAGGTTATTAAATTTGGCCAAAACTAATTCTATACAGGAAGGGTTAACTCTAGTTTGTTAACAATGATCTTTATATGTTCGATTGTCCCACAAGTACAGTGTAGTACTTTTTGACTTGAAAATACTTGAGGCACTCAGTAATTTTGTTCATTAAAAGGAGTTTTTAAGAAGCATATAAATAATGATATTTTTTCAGTCACTGCTCAGTTTATGTGACACAATTCATTTTACATAGCTTAACAACATGATGAATATTAAGCAGCAGAGAAATTAACCACCATCTTCATTGCATCATTAACTTTGGACAGAAACTACATGCAAAGCTAGATCAACCAAATTATCTTACCTAATATTTTGGATATGTTGGAGTTATGCATATCAGGGCAAGCTTTTAGAATTTTGCGTCGTTCATCCTTGGCCCACACCATGAATGCATTCATTGGTCGTTTTATATGAGGTTTATTTTCATTTTCCCGTTTCTGTTGTCTCACAATTTTTGCTGAAATACAGAAATATCACATTATAATTATTATATTTCAATATTTATCAATAGTTTTTAATACAAGAAATAGTTTATTTCAAAGGTTATTGAGTGATGTCGTAAGACCTTGGTTGGTCATATACAGGGTGTACATAAATGAATATCGGGGTTTTAACTCTTTATAATATTTATTACATTCAACTTACAGTCATAAATGATATGTCAAATGAAAAAGCAACTCAAACAGTTTTGTCTGTTGGCACAAGTGCGCATGTGCGTGCAATGTTTCTGCCGTAATCCGCTAGACAGCGGTAGTAGCAAAGATGGCGACTAGTAAACAGAAAGCGTTTTGTGTTTTGCAGTTTGCAAAGACCGGATCTGTAGTTACTGTGCAACGTGCGTTCCATAGTAAGTTCGGTTGTGATCCTCCTAGTGATAAAAACATTCGTAGATGGTATAATCAGTTTGAAGATACCGGCTGCCTTTGTAAAGGGAAGAGCACAGGACGACCAGGAGTAAGTGAAGAGACTGTTGAGCGAGTGAGAGAGTCGTTCACTCTTAGCCCAAAGAAATCAGTCCGGAAGACTAGTCGTGAATTACAAGTTCCTGTGACGACTGTTTGGAAAGTTGTAAGAAAACGCTTACAGCTACGTCCTTACCGTTTACAGTTATTACAGACTCTAAAGATGACAGACCATGGATTATGTGCCAAATTTGCAAACGACATGTTGTTTCATGACGATTTTGTGGATCATGTTGTCTTCGGAGATGAATCGACCTTTCACCTTAGTGGACATGTTAACACTCATAATGTACACATCTGGGGCTCAGAAAATCCTCACGAGATGGTACAAATGCAACGAGATTCCCCTAAAGTGAATGTTTTTTGTGCCGTATCCCAGCGAAAAGTTTATGGGCTTTTCGTTTTTGGTGAACCTACTGTAACTGGCACTTCTTACCTTGATACACTAGAGCAATGACTCTTCCCTCAGTTGGAAGAAAATGAGCCAGAGAACTTCATTTTCCAGCAGGATGGTGCGCCACCTCACTAGCATAACGAAGTACGCGATTGGTTGAACGTCACTGTACCCGAGCGCTGAATAGGCTGCATGGGCCCCAATGATAGGGCTTGCTATGCATGGCCTCCACGTTCTCCTGACCTAACGCCATGCGATTTTTACCTTTGGGGCTTCATCAAGAATCGTGTGTATGTGCCTCTGCTACCAGCTGACAACCCTGCATTAAGAAACCGGATTGAAGCAGCTGTTGCTACAATTACTGAATACACACTTATCAACGTTTGGGAAGAACTCGGCTATAGTCTTGATGTGTGCCGTGTGACAAAGGGTAGTCACATTGAACATTTATAAGCTTCTTGGTAAAACTGTTTGAGTTGCTTTTTCATTTGACATATCATTCATAACTGTAAGTTGAATGTAATAAATATTATAAAGAGTTAAAACCCTGATATTCATTTATATACACCATGTATTTCATTTTGTCCTGCAGGACATTGCAGTAGATGTGTCTTTTGAGCACACTTAAGAACCATGATTGTGGGCCAGATTTGAACCCAAGACCTTGGGATCAAAAGGCCAGCACCTAACTAACTGAGTCACTTAGATCAACATATACTAAGACAGGTGGATTCATAGCATAGAGAGTGTAGTAAAGTGAATTTACAAACCAATAGAAATTTGACAATGTGGAGAAATGCTAGCTGTGTCAAACAGAAACCAAACTTCTGCTAAAACATTTTTATTGCTTATTGTATAACATTTTAAGCTCTATTCTCCTCAAAATAGTCCCCTCTACTGGCAATACATCATTCCCATCATTTCTTCCTTTTTGAACACATGTTCTTTATGGTGTGCAGGTTTCTTGTTGTGTTGTTCTGAGTTTCCTCTTTGATTGGAAACAACATCTTTCATTGTGTTTTTTGGTTTGGGAAATAGTCTGTAGTCAGCTGGGGCTAGGTCCGGAAAATAAGGTAGATAGGGCACAATGGGAATATGACGTTTTGCTAGATGGCTGCGGGCAAGGAGCAATGTGTGAGCCAGAGCATTGTCATGATGCAACATCCAATTCTGGTTTTCCATAATTCAGATCTTTTCTGCACACAGCATCCCTCATACACCTAGAATTCCCTGGTAGACTTCCTTGTTTAGCATTTGAGCACATCATACAAATTCATGTTGGACAATGTCTTTGTAGTAAAAAAACACAACCATCAACCCCTTGATCTTTGATTGACTCATGCTTTTTTGAATTAGGAGACCTTTTGCCCTCCTGTATCTTTGTTTCAGTATCATGTCTCATCGCTTGTTACAGTGTTCTTAAGGAAGTTTTGATTGTCAATGGCAAGCAGTTACTTGCTGATTTCAATATGCTTTTGTTTCTGATCTTCAGTCTACAAATGCGGCACAAATTTGCATTGACATGATGCATCTCAAGTTTGCCACTCAAAATGTGATGGCATGATCCTATGCTGATACCCACTTCATCAGTAACTTCTCGAACAATTAAGGACAATTTCTGCAAATCACAGCACGAACTCTACCCACATGACCATCATCTGTTGATGTGGAAGATCGTCCAGATCATGACTGACATTCTGCCCTGTTAAAATGCTTATACCGCTCATAGCATTGCATGCGACTCACACAGTCCTCCCCATATGCTTGGCTAAGCAACTGCAATATCTTTTCTCTCGCTCTCTCTCTCTCTCACACCACACACATACATACATTGTTCTTCAAGCTCTTTCATTGTCACTTTGGCACTAATCTGACGAGCAGAGCAAAACACGGCAAATGCAGTTTAACTCAACCTGCTGCTATGTTCTCTCAGTACACTCCCTTTGCTGGTTGGCATGCTATTTTGAAAGTTTGGTTTCTTTTTGAACACACCTCGTACATCCTGTTCTTCATGTATGTCTAATATGCAGGAATGTGGAAGCAAGAGCAAATGATTTTGTGATTATAAACTGCAGTAGTCAAAAGTGTTGATATAGTTAGAGAAACTCCTTTTTAGAGAGCATCAAATTCAAAAGTATATCAGTATCAGACACGGTTCACATCAAAATATAGTTACCTACTTGTTGTTATGAAGTTGTCACATTCATAGTAGTGCAACTGTGGCATTATAACCGTTTATTGAGAATAACTGTTCTTGATCCTTATCATACAATATGTGATATTCAAAACAAAAATTCTTTGTATCATTGCTTCATGACCAGATTGGAAAATTTATTGTAATGAGTGTTTGACTAACTTAGAATTTTCATTGCTTAGTGCATGTGTTATTTCTCAAAATAAGCATCCAGAAAAGAAAATTTCTTAGATTTGAAATTAAACAGTACAACTAACATCCAAAGAAGTGAAGAAATATAAATATGGTTGTCTCATACAGTTCTGAACTATGAAATGTTCATGTTAATAGTGCTTCTTTTTAACTTAATATATTCTTGATGGTATTTAAACATCAACTCTTGAACATTGATATTATGCACCATTTAATGCTAAACATTTCTTCACAATATAGCAGTCACATATAGGCATTGTTTCATCATTATCTAAATAATGCATTTATAAAAAGAGATAGCTTGTTGAGTTAATCGCTTGATAATCAAGCTTCCTAAGCTAAATGTATCATTTTTCATCATTTTAGTCTAACTTCATCTTGGGACAGTGTTGGCCAAATAGCAGTCATGTATTTATTCATCTTATTTTAAAACACTTTTATTGTACAATAACCACTTTACAAAAATGCTTGCATATGCACTCTACTTAAACATATCATAATTGATTGCTTTCTATAATACCAATGGTGGACTTGTAGAAAATCAGTGCTAAAGCTGACATTCCATGCTATTTGAAATGTCAATCACCAACTAAGAGTGCATGAATAATAGATAAAGGCACTTAAGCTTTAAAGTTATGTTTCGATTATAAGAACAATAAATACATAAATGAATGAGTGTATAAATAAATAAATGTAATGTTTAGTATTTAACTGTATTTACATCTACGTGTAACTGTTTAATTGGTGTGATATCTAATCTGTAATGTGTTTATTGAATAAAAGTATGTCCCAAATACCAAAACTCATACAAAATTTATTTACCTTTCTCTCCACTCTCTTCTGGTATTTTATACCCTGCATCAGGACCCCATACTGTGGAAAAAACAAAATTATTAATTGAATGCCTATTTAATTTGTAAACTGTATTGTGATTATGAATCACATAAACTGTTATGCACATACAGTAAAAGAATGAAATAACGTCATTGCTAGGAGATATGCTTTACCCCTGCTTATAAAGATTCTGTGTTATATTGAATTGTGAGCTAAGAAGTGATGAAAATCGATCCCGCAGAGGTGGAGGGAAACATTTGTATATTAATAAATTACAGTACATTTTAAAGTATGTGATATACAACAAGGTACAACACTTTTAAATACAACTACTCACCAGTTATACTGAGGGTGTTTCCAGTCCAGTATTTGATCTTAATTTACAGTACAATTACACTGTACACAATTGACACTAACATAAATTTGCACTGCCTTAAAGAAATCAGTAAGTTTACTTTCATGGACTGATTTACATTTTTTTCTCTGCATATTGTTTGATTGTAGCAAATGTCAACAGGTGTGTAATGAAGATGAAAATTATATTGCAGACCAGTTTGAAGACATTCTTAAATTCAACTTTCAGAAAAAAAAGATAGAGAAATAAACAAACAAAAACAATACAAATAAATAAAAAAAAGTGTGGTATTTTTTTTTTGGGGGGGGGGACAATTTTACCCCAAGTTAAGTCCAAATTCAAGGTATTTCAGACCATGCTATTTGAGGCTTCTATTGTATATTCGAGATTGAATATACATTGAATAGACAGATTTCAATTTTTAGCAAAGTAATTAAGCCAATGAAAAACTCATGTTTGTTTGCTTCATTTTTCTTTGAATTTTATACTTTTAATTTGAAGAAGATAATCCTAATCAGGATCATCAACTTTAAAAAAAGAGAAAACACTTGTTAAATTCTTGAATGGCTTTATTACCACTTGCTCATACTCAGGGACATTTAGATCCATATCAAGAAAAACTAAAAAATAGAAGAGGTATATACAGCTCTGCATTTTAATTTACATTTAATAACATATTTGAAATTCTGTTTTTAGGTTTCAAAAATAGAAGACCCATTTCACCAATGTCCGATCCCTCACCTTCATGCGGTGCAGCTGTTAGTAATCACATATTAATTTTGTTACAATAGAAAGGAGACCCTTTAATTGCTTCTATAATTTGAAGACAAAGGAACCGATCTAAACAAAATTATGTGATGAACTAAAGGGAAGGGCTGTTCACCAATAAGCATGGTCAGTTTAGTGAGTTATTGACCTGGACTGATATTTCTTCCTTTTCACATATCAGATCCCCTCTTTTGCCTTTCCTATCCAGTCTTGCTTGACTCAACTCTTGTTTTCTTCGACCCCGATGGTATTAGAATATTTGAGGCCTAGGAGATCATTTCAATTTCTTTCCTGTCCATACCTTTCTTTTCTTAGCTGATGTAATCACCATTTATGGTGCCTAATTTTAAATGGTTACAAAAAGTTGAATCACTACATTACCAAGAAAATTCTCTGTAGCAACTTTTAGATTCCTAACAGGCCATGATTGTCTCAATAAACATTTATTCAGGATTGGTATAGTGAAATCTCCTCTGTGTCCTTTCTGTACACTTACAGAAGATATGGATGGAAACCATCTACTGCACTGCCCAACCTTGAATTGACATGATAATATGACATCAAAATACTGGAATGCAAGAGAGCGAATGGCTTCACTGCCAACTGCTCAACATTAGATACCAACCAACCAACCAACCAACCATATTGAATATTGGAATACCCTTCTTCATCTACAAGGATTAGGCCTATTGGTCTGTTCTGCTCTTTGTCTTCAAAATTTATTCCATCTATCCATCTTCGTCTCTGTCTTCCAACCATTCTCTTCCCTATTGGTATATAATTTAGTATTTGTTTAGGCAATCTGTTGTCTTCCACTCTTGTTATATGTTGATATTAATCTTGTTGTTTAATAATTTTATATGCAAGTTTAAAAATATTTTAATTCTTGTTGAATTTTTTTATTTTCTTGATGATCTAATTGAATGTAGCCAACAAGAGTTCTGAGGAATTTCATTTCCCATTATTCACATTTTTTATTTTGTTGTTGATTTCAGTTAACTTCTCAAAACTATATGACAGCAATAGTGCTGCTATTGTTTTGTAGAACTTTAATTGCATTCTTCGTTTGCACTTTGTTTTTAAGAGTGCTTTGGGTTGCACCTTAAATGGAATACTCTATGAATAGAAGAAATTAGTCACTTTTACAGATTCAACAATTATTGGTAACAGATATTTTTCCATAGGGTTATTTCATGCTATTATTGGTGACCGCAATAGAGCTTAAAAATCCATGGTGCAAATACTCGAGGAAAATATCGGAGGCAACCACTTCCTTATGGATATAAATATCCAAGAATTTTATGTAACTGAAAATATTTTAAGCACCAAAGTCTGTACCCATTTTGTCACCTGGTCCCTGGCAACCATAATGTAGAAGTATATAGAATTAGGAAGTCAGTTTTCCTTTGACATTCATTGAAAGTTTAATAATTATCAATATTGTAGCATGACACTTTTATTTTTGACATCAGTTGAGAATAATGTTTGAGGAGGGACAGTACATGGAATTCTACTTGGTGTCAATGGCTTTAATATTCAATGAAAGTTTAATAAATATCAATATTGTAGCATGCTAGTAAGGTTCATGACAGCTTTATTTTTGACAACAGTTATTGAGAATAATGTTTGAGGAGGGACACTACATGAAACTCTACTTGGTGCCAATGGTTGAGACTATATGTTGAAACTCCACAGTATCAATACTATAATATAGCCAAAAAGTGAGTTACTTGAGAAACAGGGAGGAATGTGGAAAAGTTTAGAGTTTGTCTTTGAATGCAATGAACAGACTTTAGTAGATAGTCAATGCTGTGGGTGGCACTAACAAGGGGCAACTGCTATACAAAGTTGAGTTGTGTAAGAATCTGTGTCCAAAAATTCCCTGTGAGAGTTTCTTGGGAATATTTGCTTGTCTGTTGTGTTCAAAACAGGAAGATCTGGCAGATGTTTTATAGGAGATATAATAACAGATGTGGGTGTGTTGTAATGTGCTTTTTATAATAACTACAGAAAAATTTGTAACAGGTAAATGCCAATACTTGGTGAGATATGACCATTCAAGAAATAATAATAAATGTGTTTTAATTCATGAGAGTCAATATTGTTCTTCGCTCCACAGGATAAGTATTGAAACTCTGTGAACCTAGCCCAGCTTATTACACATGGCACCCAATGCCCTGTTAGACGTGGTGCACAATATTTTGTTACATGGTTAAGTGCCATGGTGCTGGTTAAAACACATTCATTGCGCTTATTTTGTTTTTGAGCCACAAACTCAGCCAATTAAAATACTTATAGCAAACATTACTGTTGCCAACCTTCCTAAACTTATGTGATAATCGTAGTTAACAAACCATCATTTTGATGTGATTGTCATTAACAACTTAGCAAAACCTGACGAAGCATTAGCTTCATGTCCCACCTGCTAAAGTTTTTAATAGTTGGCAAAACCCATCATTTGTCTGATGAAATGGGAAGTTTTATAATTAGCAGCTATATGAGCATAGAGCAGACAATCCTGAATTTGATTTGGATTTTAGTTAAAAGTTTTAATTTATTTTGAAGCAAATACTGTGAATATTGTAATACAGTAAGATGGCTTACTTTGACAACTGGTTACAAAATCAGATGGATCTTCTTTTCCTGACACTGAGAGTGATGTATCTTCTCGATGACTTTTGGAAGAACCAAGATGTGATCCAGGCAAACCATACATGTGCAAAGGAAAATGGGGATGATGCTTCTCTGGTGACATAAGTCCTTCCTTACCCTGACCTAGAGAGGGGTTCATTTTACCTGCAACAAAGAAATGATTTATTAAATTACATACTACAGCAGTGGTTTGCTGTTACAACAAAGAAATCATTTCCTCCTTATGTACTACCATTTATTCCTTTAGGAGTTGCAAAGTCTGCATGCTACTTTCTTTCTCATTTGCCATTTGAATGTGTTTCCTTCTTTTTCTGAGTAATGAACATTTTAATTGTATTAATACTTTTTTGCCGCTCATACACTGTACTGGAATCGTGATTTAAAGTTTTAAAAAATGAATATTATATTTTCAAAGATTATGAAGTATTTTGATTCCTTTGAAATTATATGAAATTGACACATTTTCATATAACATGAACATGTTGTCTAGCAGCTGAATAAGAGTAACCTATATTCAAATCCCGGTTGTAACATTGAATTTTTAGCTGGTTTAACAATAGCCTGATACTAATGATTTCTTCTCGGAATGTCAGCGCATAATTCATTATCATTGTATACTTCAAAGTAAATTCACCTTCATATGCATAATCCTGCATTTCAAAAGCCTCCACACCTAAGTTGAAATTATGACTCTTGGATCACTCTAATTAAAACAAAGAGATAGAGAGAGGGCAAGGAGGGGAAGGAGAGATTCTTCTAGGCTCTCTAAAGCCTTGGGCCTCTGCCATTGAGTGGCAACATTCATTTTTACATGCATCTTCTCTTAGTTGTTTGCAATGTTCAATAGCAAAGTTGCTTGTTAATCTTAAATATTAATTAAAAAAAAAAGCTTAAAGATCACACAATTTTTGATTAAATTATTTGTTCTTGTCTTTCAATATTTTATCATTTTTTGCATATTATTCTTTTTTACTTCTCCTTCACAACTTTAATATTTGATCAGTATGAGCAATATAGCAGAACAGGAATGTATGTGAGTGAATGTCCAGCACTAAATTTAATTATGTTGAGCCTATAACCATTTGCCTGAAATCTTAACTTTAGTACTTCTCAATTACATTTTCATTCCTTTAAATTATATCAGAATCCAAACAGACACTTAATAACATACAGAGTAGTTCATTTTAATTTCTCTGAGTTAAGCTGTATGAATTTAAATAATATGATAGAAGAAATCAAGAAATGTATTAATAAACCATAAAAACCTTAAAACTCTTTACAACATAATAACCTATCATCTATGGCTTAGATGAGCTGAACAATCAAATCTAGAAACATTTTTAGAAAAAAAATATATAAGTGTAAACCATAGCTTAGCCAGAATTTAGTTGTGCTACCTCAGTGTGCACATTAATAGTGCTTTGTTCTGTGAAACAACTTAGAAACCATGAGAAGAAGTTATACATGAGTCTAATAAAATTGATGTAATCTTTCAAATTTGGTTAAAACTGTTGCTAAATCAAGGTTAGGTAGTTCAGAAGATGAGCTTCTTAAAAATGAGTCATTTTTAAACAAAATAATGTCTCTTCTTATATATTTGAGTTTGAGAATAATTTTTGATACATTTGAATTTGGTTGAAATCCAAACCAAATTAAGAATACTTTTTAAGTATATATGAGGGATGATCAGAAACTAATGTTACAAAGCCTCTATTCTTGGTGTTTCATCTTTCAGTAGTGTGCGGTAAATTTAATACATGTGGTTGACAACTGTGCAGAGTTTTAGCCATCTGCCACCTACAGCACTACTGGAAGATAACCACAAATGGCAACTTGTTTGGAAAACTGGTCTCGCAAAGAAATCCAATCCAAGTTCTGTGGGCTAAACATATAAATGTGGCTGGCATTCACCAACAGATCGCCCTCTGTGGTGTAGTGGTTACCATGCTGACTTCTTATACCCAAGGTCATGGGTTCAAACCTGGCAGAGGACGATAGATTTTTTCGGGTGTGAAAATCCTTAGCATGGCTTCCTTCGGAAGGGAAGTAAAGCCCTGGGTGCCATGTCGTAGATTTATGGCACGTAAAAAAACCTCAAGCCTGATAGAGAGGCCTCTGAGCAAAATTAAGCGGTCTTTCATGCCCAATTTAGAATGGGACACTGAGAACCACAGTAGTTAAAGAGCATCCATAAATAACACGCCATTTCATTTCACCAACAGCTTTCATTCTCCAGATTATTGAGAGACTGTAATATCTCACCAGCTTTGTCACAGAACGGTATCAAAAGTTTGCAGCCAGTAGAGAAAACATCACTGATGAGGATTGCAGTGGCCAACCCAGCACCGCATCCACAGATATGAATACAACTTGTGTGGGGAAGCTGATTCAGGACAACAGGAGGATTTCGTTTTGAATATGACCGTAGAACTGGGAATATCTTTTGGAAGCATTCGTCACATTGTTCATAATATTCTGCAATACTACCAGAAAGTTTGTTTCCAATGGGTTCCACAAAATCTGTTCAACCAAATATAAGAAGCACATGGGGGTAAGTCTGCAACTTTTGCAACGGTTCTCCACAGAAGGGAATAGTCTTCTTCTCATGGATGATGAAACATGGATCCACCACTATACCCTCAGAAATAAGAGGCCATCAATGGGGTAGAAGCACTCTTCTCCAAAAACAAAGAAGTTTAAAGTGGCACCATCTGCCAGGAAGGTGATGGGACAGTAGGTGGAGTTTTGGAAAGCAGGCACACACTGATTGCTGACTGATACTATAAGGCCATGACATGATTGCGCAAAGCAATCAGGAGGAAACGGCCAGGATTCCTCATCAAGAGTGTCATCTGCCTTCATGACAACGTATGACTTCATACAGCCTGGAAGACCACCATGCTGTTGAATCAGTTTCACTGGAATATCATCGATCACCCTCCTTACAGCCCAGATCTTGCTCCAAGTGAGTTTCACCTTTTTCCTCACTTGAAGGAACATCTAGAAGGCCAACGATGAGCTTCAAGTTAGGAGATGTAACACTTCACGACAATGTGGCTGAACACACAAGGGCAGGATTTTTACCAGGACGGAGTATTCAAACTCATCCCATGAAGAGATAGTACCTCAACTAATATGGAAAAATAATCTAATGTTATGGTTAAGTGAAATAAAATATACTTGTTTCACTACAGGTAGTTTCTGATCATTCCTCGTATGAATTATGAGCCCATAGCACTTTGAGAGGAGGTTGCTATTGATCCTTTGTTTAGACACATGGCATATCACAGGGAATTGTTTGCTTTGTAGTGTGATGTTTCACACAGTTTTCATTTCCCCCCCCCTCCCCTATTTTCCTTGCTTTTCGTGTACTACCTAATCAGTTGATCCAAAGTTTTTGTATACATTGTGAGGCTATAAGTTTCAATGTATAGTGAATCAGTACTGTTATAATACCAAAACATCTATATACTTTAGCACATAGAATTTTCAATTATGAGCCCTATGTGACAACACACTATGTAGAGAAGTGAGTTTGTGATTCATAGACAGATTTCCTGCTGTTTGTGTTCCTCAAAGAGAAATGGTCCATAATTACAGATTTAGGGAAACAGGATGTATTCTTGTTAAGAAACCAAAAGTAAATCCTGCCATCTTCTGAGGGCCGGGAGGTAACATGCTAGCCTCTGGTTTCCAAGATTGCACTTCAAACCCAGCAGAGGGTGATGGACTCTTTTGGGTGAAAAAATTGTTACAATGGCTTTCTTTGGGAGGGAAGTAAAGCCATTAGTCCTGTGTTATAGATTTACAGCATGTAAAAGAACCTTAAGCCTGATAAAGAGGAGCAAAATTAAGCAGTCTTTCATGCCCAATATAGAATGGGATGTTAAGAACTGCAGCAATTAAAGAGCAATTTAATTTAAAAGTAAATCCCATTTTTTTTATTAACAAAGGAAAATGCTGAACTAAAATATCAAGTTTGGTATTTATCTGACTTTTCGTTTTTGAGTTATCATATTCACAGACACATGGACACACATTGTCGCATCCTGGCTGCATGGATAGAATGTGGTAACACTGTGTGGAATTAGCTTTACATATGTTGGCAATACTGCCAACTTTGCTGTATATACAAAGTAGTGCAAAACAGGAATCGTCCTCTCTTGTGTAGTTGAGAATGGGATGGAATATTTGTTACCCAGAAGGGCATTTCTGCCCAGGAAGCCAAGCATGATTCCATGCCAAGATGGTGGTAGTGTACCATGAGGACAATGATGAAGGTACACTAATGCCATAAATCTAGTGATATTAAAAAGTGTTTTGTTTCTTTATTTAGCCCGATACACTTCAAATTATAATATTATGTAGGATACTAATCCCCGCGGTCTCTGGTAAGACAGCGTTCTGTCCTCATATGCATGCCTGGCTGCAGTAAAAAGTACAATTTCCCGGATAATACCTCTGGCAGCCATAGCAGTTTCCTTAAATTATAACAGCAGGTGTGATAATGTGACACACATATGAACCATTTTCTAAAAATATTATTTTGGATATAAGGACCCTAATATGGTATTTCCAGTGAAATCACAGTATCAATTTCTGGGTGCAATGCAATACCTTCTCTACCTTTGCACTATGTACTAAGTAAAGAAAATAAAAATAAAGTGAATTCTTAGGGTTTTGGCACATAAAGAGGAAAAGAGTGACATCAGTGGTTTTAAAAGTTTGTGGTACAGGCATATTTCACACAGCATACAAACCCTTATTGTTAATTTTAATACTGCTGGTGAGTATATTGACAAGGAGAAGTTTTTCTACACACACAATGAAATCCACATCATTCAAATTTAGTGATACAAAAAAGACCACATTTTTGGCCATCATCTTAATTCAGAAGGACTTATTGCATCAGAGGTGCACTGATAGTGACATTATCGAGAAATAGAACCAACTGAAAGGACAAAAGAGGTGACTTCCTATAGAAGGGCAAGTTGCATTTGTTATTTTGTGTGAAAAAATAAAAATAAGCTTCACTTATTCTTTAGACCATGAGCCAGTGCTCACCTGCTGCTGAAGGTAGTGGTCCCAGATGAGGTGGCAAGCCAGCATATGGCAGGAATGCTCTTGGCATGACCAAGCTTGGAGGTAATAATTTTGGAGTGGTGGCAGCAACTGGTTGTTCTCCAAGTCCATGGAGACCTAGAGGTAGTGCTGGTCCTGTAGCTGACGGTGTCGTAGTGGTTGTCGTCTTGGGTTTGCAACTCAAGTTGAGTGGTGCATCAGGATCTGCCATTGTTGACATTGTTGGTGGAGCTGATGGTGGTGGTTGAGGAGGTGGAGGTTGTTGTTGCTGCTGCTGGTGGTGTTGTGCTGGCGCTGACTGTGATGGAGGGGATGCAGGTGGCTGCTGTGCTGGATGATGAGGATTTTGGGATGGAGGTGGCGGTGGTGATGTCTTCTCTGGACTGGACATATGTGCCAACTGTGCTGTGGCTGACACCCAACTTGAGACTTGATGTGGGGGCATTAACTGTAACAGTAGAACAAAATATGCTCTTGCATTATACAGCTGTTACAAATTGTTTAAAATAAACTAACAGCAAATTTTCAGGTGCAGGCTTGCTGTGATGCTTGAAAGCTAAATTCACCATCAATGTTAGGTGAAGGTGATTGCACAAATGTTAGAATTGCATTATTGGCATGAAAATTTGCAAAGATGCAAGAAAAAAAAAGAAAAAAGAAATCAAGCTTTGGTCAAGTAATTCCTCTTTGTTAGGAGCAGAGAACTTCAGTCCACTAAACTGTATGAACGAATTAGAAAAATGTATAGAAATAAATGAATATGCAGTATTTATGATTATAAATGTAAAACTGGCTTCTCATACATATTCTATTTTTAACAAAACATTTAATATACATTATTTGTGAAAATTTAAATTCAATAATAATGATGATAGATTCTGATTAAAGAAAGATAAAGATCATTTTAAGAGATATGGAAACTACCAGTTTCTTTGTTTTTAGTAATGAGTTTTTTTCTTAATCCTCAGGCAGATGCTCTGCAATATTAATAACATTTCAATTCATATAATGTGCCAAATGACACCATCAAGTTTTTAGTTATCTTTTGTAAAGGAAGAAAGGCATCTGTAAAAGGAGAATAGACTTTTGGTTCTTTAATACCAGGAAAATGTATAATGAATGGCCTTGAGAAGACATCTATACCTTCTACAACCTTTCTTGTATTGAACAAATATAAAGAAGACAACAGTTAATGATTATAGATTTTTTTGAACAGAATATGAAGAAAGCATGCAAGTGTTTTATGTTGTTTGTTTCTATATTAAATGACTCCAGAAATTCTAACACAGCAAAGCAGCAAAGATATTGGAGGCTTTGCAATTCATCTTATTGTATTGACACTATTTCTGGATGTACGCAGTTCTGCTATAAGTTCTGTCAGTAAAATTTAAATGTGCTATAGTACGGAAATTGTGAATGAAGAAACGTGGCAATACTGTATACTCATCCATAAAATCACCTTTACTATTCCATGACGAACCAGCTTGCAGTGTGCCAATAACTGACAAGAGAGAAAGATGGAGTGGGGAGTGTGTGAAAATTGTATTACTGTATTGGCATTATTTTGTTGTGGAAAGTGAGCTAAGGAAATTTCTTTTTAATGCTAAAACCTCTTGGTATCAATGGATGATTTGTGTTTCAGATAATGCACAGTTTAAGCAAACAGGCCCAACTGTTGATCATGTCAGATCTGGCCATCCTAGGTGTGTATCACAAAAGAAGTTGTGAGCGCTGTTCGTGCAAGAATGATGCAATCCTTCGCGTAAACAAACAATTTTATCTCCTGAAATGAACATCTCTTCACGAACAATGTCACATATTTTGAAGAATGATTTACATGTTAGTGCATATAAAAGATACACAAGGCATTTATCAACTGAAAAATTAAAGGACATACGCTGTGTTCAATCCTGGCTATGTTAACGACATATGGAGGAGAGCAAAAACACAAAACAAAAACCACGTAGCAGTGGTTTTCAACCAATGTCTCAATGTCTGCTGCTGACTGTCCTAGTTTAAGTCTGGACCTCTATCCATTGGATTATTCTCTGTGGCAAAAGCTTGAAGCAATAGCATATCAAAAGAGGCACTGCAATATTGAGATCCTAAAAAAATCAATCTCGTCAGCTGTCAAGAAAATCCCACTGGACACAATTTGTGCAGCTATTGATGATTGGCCTCAACATCTTCGCCATTGTATTGCCACACATGGCGATCATTTCAAATGAGAGCATATTCATTTTGTAGCATTTTTTGTGTTATTCCAGAATATATGTATATTAATGGATTTGCAAAGTTTGCTTTAGCAGTGTTTGCTTATGGTAGTACTGTGCACACAAAAAAAAAGTGATTGATTGATTGATTGAATAAAAAGAAATAAAACTTTAGCCCATCCTTTATGGGAAGTTTTATTCTACAAATTGATATTGCTGTTAACTATTGCAACCTCTGAGCACTAAAACCATATCGTTTCTTTCTTTGTAATGTGTTAACTGAAACATTTCTTAAAAGGTACCTATGTGAGAAGTAACTACATTCCTACATCTTCTATGATGAAGGTATGTAGTTAGGAATATTACAAATGGTGAATATTACTGTCTAACATGCAAGTTTGTTTTCTCCAGTTTTTGCTTTGAACAGCTTTTTCTGAAATGACATTTTCTGCAATAAAGGATCCATTTTTTCAGACTGAAGAGCACTAAACTAAATTTTAGGATGATTAAATATTAGAAAATTAGAAATCAATAACAAGGAATATCCAGGAAATGGTTAAATCCACAAACAAATATTAGATATAAATATAAATTTATAAGGGCGATAGTTGAGTAAAAAAAAAAAACAAAACAAAATCCTACCTTCCCGAAATAATCATATTCAGAGTTTTATTTAAACTAGCTTAACCATTCAAAGCTATAAAACCAAAACTATACAAATAAATTAAGATCAATCACTGATGTGATCTCTTTTGATATTCATTTTATATACATAATTGCTGACAAAACTTATCAATAATTAGTAAAATGTGAATATTCCTTAATTAACAAACTTACTGGATAAAAGTAGATCAGTGAACTAAAACGAATACATCAATGTACTGTAAAATTTCAGTGTGATATCTTATATAGTTTCTAAGATAATAATTAGTTATGAATTTAGGAGATTTAATATTGGAAGGATAAATCTTTTAACCATTTCTTATGATTTCCCTCTATGATTTCTTTTAAATTCCATTAATTATTGTAATTTTTTACTACATTCACTCTATAGAATAATTTACAGTTCTAATATATGCTTACACTGCTAGCTTTGCTGACAGGTGGGTTGGAGTGCATGCTGACAGCAACACCTCCAGGAGGCATCCCCCTCAATTGTTCCAGGAATGGCAGAAACATGAGGGATTGAGGACTTGGAATACTTAATCCTTTTCCTGATGCATACTGTGATGAGATCTGTGACTGCAATTACAAAAGAATAAATAATAAAAGTAAAATACCAAACATATTTTTTTAATTTTAGTGCATAAGCTTAGGAAATAAAAAACATTGAGGGGAGGGGATTCTTGTGATTTTCAAAGACCAAGTATGGGGAAATTTTACTTTCTTATTTTACATTTAAATTTTTACTACTGATAAATTTATAATTTTGTACTTTACTCATTTAAAACAAAAAAGACATTACAAATACTCACAATAGAAAGAAGAAAAGGGAAATAAAGAAAAAAACAAAAACAAATGTGACTCCATCTAGTCAACAGCTTTGTCATACAGCAAGCCTTTCAGGTACAGTTAATTAAAATAACTATAATTATTATAGAGTCAGCCCACCTAGGTAGCGTGGTGGTAGCATGTCTGCCTCAAGTTCAAAAGGTCGTGAGTTCGAATCTTGCTTAGGGTGAGTTACTTGGGTAAGGTTTTTTTTCGGGGTTTTCCCTTATCCTGAGAAGACGAATGTCGAGTAACTTTAAGCTCCATGGACCCAGAGATCATTTGAGCATCATATCATCAATTGCATTCATCATCCGATATGACCAAACTAGGTTAAAGGACGTTAAACTACACAAAAAAAAAAGTTATTATAGATTAATTAATAATTATAAATTAATAATTTGAGATTGTAGATGGCAAAAGCTTCAAGCTAAGAATGGGAGGGTAGGGGGCGACCAAGCCTGGTATTTAACCAGCAATTCGTTTTTGACTATGCTGCACATACACACACACACACACACACACACACATGTTTCTAAAAAAATTTTTTTTTAATTCAGGTTGTCTTAAAATATGTATTTCCGGTTAAATCTCGGTATCAAATTTTTGGATAGAATGCAATACTTTCTCTATTCACTGTATTCATTGTACATATGTGCTAGAGAAAGTAAATATGTCTATTCTGTGAGATCTATTATTCCACAGTATGTGTCTCAGAGACCCTGAAACCTGTACAATGAGGTGACAATGATAATATTTACTTTGGCCAACAAACAGAGGTTTATGCTTTTCTTCAACTTCATTAAAGTGAGCAAAATTTTTTCAGAGCATAATTCCATATGTGATAATGCAAAATATACAACTCTAATATAAGTCAAGGAATCTCATTGAGTAATAGACAAGATAGCTAGATAATTTTAAACATAAATGGTCTTTGTGTTCTTCTCAGAAAAGAGTAGTGTTTTATGACAATACCAAGCATGTTAAAATTATTTTTCTCATAAAGCTTCTTTAAAGTTAATAATACTTTATTAGTCATGTAAATACTTTGAACATTTTATTTCTGATAAAACTTATTAGAGCCATTTTTTAAAAAAATATTAAAAACTACAAAAATTGTTCAAGTAAAGGACAGTTTGGGGTGGAAATTTTCTTGAAAAATCTTTGCTGGCATTTTTAAACAATGACTGACTCAAGCTTGAAATTTGGTGTTTATCAGATTTTGTGTTTAGCTCTCAAACTCTCTCACACATGTCTTTCTAATTCTGTTTTGGACTTAGAGGAATAAAAAGCATTAATTCTGGTGAAATCTTGATATAACATTTTTGGGTGGAATGCAACAATTCCTTTATCTCCATAAATGGCAGTAGATAAAGTAAAAAGCAATTTGTTAATTTAAAACTTCTGTTAAGCTATTTCTATTTAAAAATCATTTGTGTAATTTAGAACTTTTTCTTTAAACTGTATTCTTTCCATCATTATAAGCGAGCATCTAAATTTTTTCTTATATACTATGGTTTTATTCACAACATGTCACTTAAATTCTGCAATCATATATCAAGTAGAATTATTTTTTATTCCCTGGGAAATGAGGATTTTGTAGGCCTGTACTCTCTAAACTGAGTGATTCTGATTCTTAAATATATGCACAAGAAAATCTGTTATAGAAACAGGTGCAAAACATAGGTGTTATATATGACTACTGTACTATTGTATATACCACATTTATTTAGTAAGTTGTTGGCTCAGGTCCATTTGTACCTTAGCCAAACACAATTACAAAGTAACACACCTGCAAAGCCAAGCATATGAAGCATACTTGCATCTGTGTGGCAAAAGAAATAAAACAGAGATTGTATATAACACTGCTAAATGCATTCAAAGTCATTGTGCAGTATTTGTTATTCCAAAAGTGTAGCTTATAGAGACATATTTTTATTTAAAATTACTTCTGTAGTGTAAAACTCCACATTTCAACTATTTACTTAAATACAGTTGTATTATTACAATACTGAATGGAAAATGCCTTAGCAGAGCTTATTGTTTCTGTCTTTATGAACTTGTAAATTGCTCCCTGGATATTTCATGCGGTTTTCCACAGCCAGGTAAATGCCATATTTCGACACTGATTTCCCTGTATTGAGATAGACTAGAATTAGTTTATTATAAACAATTTAATCTTATAATGTAGGAGTATTATGACAAGGTAAGTCATAAAAATAGTTTGTTAGAGATTTACTACAGCTTTCAATTGTTTATTTAATGTAAAATAGCATAGATAAATAAGAAATAGCATTCTGTTACATAATTAAGACCATCTCCAGCATTACACTAAGTGAACATAATGACATCTCAATTTCCAATAGGAACAATTAGGTGGTAAAAAGGCCTTCTTTTAGAAAGTTAATCACTAAACGGTGCAGATAGGCTACTATACAACCATGGTCACTTGTCTGATGAATGACGAATTCCCTTTTGACAAAAATAAATATTGGAAAAGGGAACCAATAACTAGGAATATCTCGAAAATTGTTAACTTCACAAAAATATTTGAAGTAAACTATATGCTTTAACGAGATCTACATGTTTGTGTTATAAGATTTTGTGTATATTATGCAAAAGCCATTCAAAGTTAAAAAGGCTTCTCAGAGGCTATTCCTAAAAATTTCAAGGTATATTTATAATTTATCATAGAAATATTTTAATCATGTGGTGTTTTAATCAAAATCTTTTGAGCTATTTTTTAGAAAATAAAACATTTTCGGAAAATGTGCCGTGTGATTGGGATTGTGGTGAGGAGTTTTTCTTGAAAATCTTCATGTCGCATCCTTGGAAGATGCAGAACTTAAATATAAAGTTTTCTAGTAGGCCGAATCAGTAAATACATTTTTAAATTTTCTGCAGAATACTATGTACGTACATAACAGTTAGAGAAGGTACTGTATTCCACACACAACTTTGATAGGAACTTTCACTGGAAATACATGTTTTAGGGTCCCCTAAACCCAAAAGGATTGAATAAATACTATACTTGGTATTTAAGTTTAATATCTTCAAAGAATGTGACACGTAGATTTTCACGAAAATCCTGCCACTCCAAACTATCTTTTACATGGAAACATTTTTGATTTTTTTTCCAAAATGATTCTGATGATTTTGACTCAAATGCTGTATGTTAAATATGTTTACGCGGCAAATAAAATGTGTATTCTATTTATTTAGAATAATCCCCGAAGTCCTCTTCATTCTGAATGACTTTTGAATAACTGGTTAACCATAAGAGATAGACACAAACCTACTACACCAAAAAAACGTAGATCTTATTAAAACACACAATTTGTCATATACATTACTTTTTTATTTTTATAGAGATACCATTTCAGAGATATTCACTGTTATTGATTTCATTTTTAAAATACTTAAAATTTTGCTCAAACGGTCCTCTTTTATAGAAAGAGAATCGAATTTCAATGACAATCGCTTAGCGACAGCTTTTAATAGATTCGACTGTCGCTTTAACCTAGTGTATTCCCTTATTTCACTTCTACTTACAAGTAACTAGTAATAAGACCAGTTATGCTAATATTTAGCTTAATTAGAAGGAAGTAGATTGAAGAATAAACTTTTTTAATATGGTTTATTAAAGAATAGAGAAGGTCATGTGAATGGAAAACATCAGATTTTTATTTTCTCTACACGTGCTATGTACCTAAAAACTCGATAGCGAGATTCTACCGGAAATAGGATTTTAGGGTCCCCTGTGTAAAAAACATTTTTAGAAAAAGGTCCGTGTGTGTCCGTGAACACGATAACTCAAAAACGAAAAGTCTGTAAAATACCAAACTTGGTGTGTAAGTATAGTATCTTCCAAGGATGAGACACGAAGATTTTGAGGAAAATTCTCCCACTCCAAACTACCCTTCACATGGAAACATTTTCGAAATTTTTTATTTTCTCAAAAATGACTAACGCTTTTGATTAAAATTCCGTATATTATTGCAAATAAAACGTATATCTTGAATTTTCTGTGAATAGCTTCTAAAGACAAGGAAATGAAATGAAATTGCGTTTTATTTATGGACACTGTTTAACTGCTGTGGTTTTCGGCGTCCTATTCTACACTGGGCGTGAAAGACCACTTAATTTTGCTCAGTGGCCTCTCTATCAGGCTTGAGGTTCTTTTACGTGCCGGGACCCACAACTTTACTTCCCTTCCGAAGGAAGCCAGGCTATGGATTTTTACGCCCGAAAAAATCCATCGTTCTCCGCCGGGTTTGAACCCGCGACATTGCATATATGAAGTTAAGCATAGTAACCATCACACCACGGAGGACGACAAAGACACAGAATGAATGAATTTTGCGTAACTGGTAAACCTTAAGAGAGAGACAAAAACTTACTGCACGAAAAATGTAGATCACGTTAAAACACACAATTTATGTCATTAATGTTTTTATCGTGGACATGACCATTTCTGAGATATTCCTTGTTATTTGTTTCAGATTTAAAATACTTAAACTTTTCTCACACGGAAAGTTATAAACTCCTGGCCCTGCATAGAAAACGGATTTCAACCCATGGCAACCAACTATCACTTTAGCCTAGTGTATTCTCATATTTCCTTCTGCTTACAAGGAAGCAACTAATTAAGAACACTTTCTGCTGTTTACTCGATTATCATAAATAGTTAGAAGAATATACTTTTTAACAATAATTTGTTACAGCGATGTAGAGAAAGTCATGTGAATGGAACACATTAGATTTTTATTATCATGACGCCAACGATTAGGACGAAACGCGGCCTTTGGAAGAATCGTTATTGCCCCCCTGCTCTTGTTTCTTTCCATTCATATTTATTTTTACACATGGAACCGGCGGCATCCTTCCACACGCTCTGCTTCACCTATACTCTTTATGCCAGAAAGTTTTACTTGTCCCACTTAATTTGTCATTTCACACGAAGAGGGAAGAAAAGTCCCCAGCGCATGTGAGTGGTACATCTAAAGAGGTTCTAAAAGTAAAAATCTGAAGTGTTCCATTCACTTGACTTTCTCTACATCTCTGTAACCAATTATTGTTAAAAAGCTTATTCTTCTGTCTAATTTATGCTAATCAAACAGGATTACAATATTATCCAATTAATCAATTTATATTTTGAATTATGATTATAATTGTAATTTTATTAACTTGAATTGGAACTCGACCTGTTGAAGATCCTTATATTTTAATAGGAGACAAACATTTGCAGAAATGGTCTTATTACTTGCTTCTTTGTAAACAGAGTGGAAATAAAGAAACTCACTAGACAAAGCGGCAGTAAAATATATTATTTTGCTATGCCACTGAAATTCATTCTTTGCATGGCCATGAGCTGACAAATTCTTGTATAAGAAAAGTACGGTATTTTTAAAACTGAAACCAATAACAAGGAATATCTGGGAAATGGTCAACTCCACGAAAAAAATATATACGATATAAATTGTGAATTTTAACGAGCTCTACGTTGTTTTTGTACAGTAAGTTTTTGTCCATCTGTTACGGTTACCAATTATGCAAAAGTCATCCAGAATGACGAGGTGTTCAGAAGCTATTCCCAGAAAGTTCAAGGTATACATTTGATTTTTCATGTAAATATCTTTAATATACGGTATTTTAATCAAAATTATTAGAGCCATTTTTGAGAAAATAAACATTTTCGAAGTTTTTTCTATAAAAAGGGTAGTTTGAGGTGGGAGGATTTTCCTCCTCAAAATATTCGTGTCCCATACATAAATAAATATATTTTACCGAATTTTGTTTGAGTTATTGTGTTCACAAACATACGGAAGCCCCCCCCCTTCTCACACATTTTTCTAAAAATCTTATGTGTACCATTTACATGACTTTCTCTATCTGTTCTGCAAACAAGCCATTCTTATAAAAGAATCATCTACATCATGCTATCCGAGCCAAACATTAGCAGAAATGTCATTATTACTTGCTTCATTGTATGTAGAAGGGAAATAAGGGAACACAATAGCCTAAAGCCATTTAATTTCCTAACGAAGACCACAGAGTTAAGATGGTTGAAAGCTGGATTTTTACGACTCCAATTTAACTCGCTTATTATCCGCGAAGGCAATATTCATGGCCAACACAGAGAAAGCTTCAAATCTTTAATAATTATTTTGTTTTTCATTGCATATTTCCAAATAAAATAAGGAAACATTGATCTTAAGCAACTGCCATCTCATGCATTTTGTAAGCGTTAATTAGAACTTAAAACTAACCTAAATATAAGAAAAAAAGAAAAAAAAAACACAAAAAAAGAACATAGGCTATGTAGCTAACTTGAAAGTTATTGGTTTTTTTTTCAATACATTTGCAATCAATGCCTTCAGTTAAATAAAATAAATATATATTCTCTATTACAGTAGGGTGAAATGAAACTCTGGACATAATAGTATTATTCCACTATAGTGAATTTCTGTGATATCCCCTTAGTGTTTAAACACTACCGATAAACGACGTTAAAATTCTTGTTATTTTTGCCCATTTTACATTTGGATTTCATTTATTTTGGTTAAAGATAAGAAACCTTACACGATTTTTCAATACAACGAATAAAAATCTGAAGTAATATATTTATGTTAATTAATATTATCCGCTTAATGTGAATCACTGGTGGGAACAGAATGTTTTCCCTTCAAGCATAACCATACACTTATTCATGTCTTTTTGGATTTTTCTTGATGAATTCATGAACCATAGACGCCGATTTAGGAGAGCGGGTAAGTTGTCCCTCAATAATTTTGTTGAAGGGTCGTCTCTAAAATTTTAGATAGATTTGTCAATAAAAATAAAATAAAGAAAAATTGTTTAAATGGTTGATAACAGTTGTAATTGAATACTTTATTTCAAACGCAGAGTTCAACCGCTAAACAAAAGCAATGATTATTATTAACTCCAGTTTATCGATTGTTATCCAGTGGTCATCATTAATAATAACAAACACCGAGAAAGCTTCAAATTTTTAAAAGCTATGATGTTTGCAACCTATCTGCTATAAAAATAGTACTTTGCAACTTAATATTTGTGTTCAGTTTTCGAAGTAGGGGGTGATGCAACATGCTATTCATTTTGTGTATGGGGAGTAATCCACTTATAGGAATCTAGGTGCATCCATTTTTCGAGTTCGAGACTATCCTCATATCTAAGCAGTAGTTTTTAAAATTGCATACGTCATACGTGTTCTGACAGGAGTTGAACTGCAGACTTCCGGTTCACGAGTCCATATCTTAACGATCCCCCGTGTTAGTAAGAATGTATTAAGATACAACAATTTCTCTGGAAAATGGTTAAACTAAACACAGCATTATTTTTCTTTAAACTTTAAATTAATGAACCCGATATTTAATTTACAGGCACCTGAAATCTTCTTATTATACTGTGATTAAATATCTTTTATTTTATTAATTGCAATAAATATTTTAATACCCGACTTAGTTGTATAATCCTGCGGCCCCCCTCCCCCCAAGTCGACGTTTATATTTACGATGCCAGTTATCGAAAGCAGCTAAATAAGAGAATATCTACTAACCTGTAGTTCGTGGATCTTGTGATGTTGTTGTTGAATATACTCCTGCTGTCTCTTCAGATGCTCTTCTTGTAGCCTCTGAAGATTCAGCTGCTCCTGCTGGTGCTGGCTGTACGACTGCTGAAACAAAGGATCATCATTACGATTGTGTCAAGAAGGCAGCTCCTCTAATACAAATATCTATGTTCCACAGTTTATAGGCATAACTTAAAACTTGAAATTTAACAAACGGCATAGCGTCTGAGAGGGGAATAAAATAATGATTACGTCCCTCAGTTAACAAATTGTAAGTTTTTGCTTTTCATGTTTGTTTGATTTTATTAAACAGAACACCTATGATAGAGAGCAATTTGATTTTCCCTCTCAACTATCAAAATTGGGACTTACTAGTTGGGCAATCTTGTAATAATTTAAATTATAAGGATTGAGAGCATTTTTTCCAGCTGAAGCATGACAGAGACCAGAAATTTGAGAATATCCGTTAAAATGAATTTAAATGTTAAATGCTTGTAACGCATATCTACTATTTTATTTCATACTGTGTCGAATTCATTACATCTATATTGCTGACATTTTAAATACACTGCGCTCATTACGTGGTCATCTATATAGTTGAGACGAAAAAGATGGCAAAATAATGATAAAATATCTTGCAAGTGAATAAGTATGATTTCCAATGAGCTTGTTTACAATAAAATCATCTGTAAGTTAATGAAAATTTGTCCAGTAGTAAGTTTACTAGTAAAAGTTTTGTCATAGTTTATACACATTTTTGAAAACATTACAGCATCTTCTAAAAACAGCAAATGAGGCATATTTAAAGTAGGCACTTAAAATGCTCAAAACTGTTATGGTAACAGGGAGTTCTCTAGCATGACATAAAACTGATTGACTGGCTTAACTATACCAGCATCCTATTGTTAATTAACTTAATGCAGAGTTGAAGCCTGACTTAAATTTGCTATCTAAATTAAATACCTATTGAGGAATAGCAATGTACAAAACTGAAATATAAGTATATTAAATCGCTAGATTTAATCTATTTAACACATTATATTAATTGCGTCGCGTGTATCTGGCCGCCGCTTGTGACAAAAAAATATGGAGTAAAATGCTCTAGCTGCGATTATTTCTTGATTAACTAAAATTGCATTGTTAACATTAGAGGGAAGAGTCTTCACAGCACCCCTAAAGACAGACGAAGGACGGCATAAACAAATCGTTATCTTTGGTGATAGCTGGATTTAAGGATGGCGTTGAAAGTAGACCGTGATAAAAATGGTGTTTTTTCTTTTCAAATTAAAATCAATCGCTTTTATTTAGGTTGCACAACTGCGCAGTTATAACGCGGGCATACTGAACGTAAAAAGATAATGCAATAACCTTAATGTACACAACATTAAAAATAAAACATGCTCAGTTACATAATAATAGATAGGACCAAGTAAAAATTAGAAAAGTTAAATTCACAATAAACCACAGATTAAAATACTCAGTACGTAGATCTTAGCTGCAGAAATATTTTCAGAGAGCTGTGTATTCACCTACAAAAAGTATAGAACCCTAGCACAAATGAATACTGCCACAAATTTCGCAATAAAGGAGACCGTCTCTCACCAAGCATACCGTTTCTCAGTATTAGTGAAATTCTTTTTGTGGGGCGTATCAATAGGTACATATTACGAAAACTTTAATGTTCGAATGAAGCATATGATATGAATAAGAATGGGATGTGTGAAATAGGACAGAGAAAATGAGTAATGCGTATTATCAGAAGTGAAGGAAGAATGATGGGAAACTGGTCAACAAGAAGAAAATAATTGGTTATTGGAAAAGAATACACAGTTCGCAAAGAGATAAACTGAAAATATTGATGAATGAGAAGAAAGATTCGGGTTAAAGGAAGATGCTAGACAATATTAAGACAAATAAAAGAGAGAGCAACGGGGAGGCTGAATTTGCAGTGCCTTGGGCACAAAGCTAAGCTTAATTACAACATAAACTACTTGAAAATAAGAAATTAATGTCAGATTGTACTAGATCCCTTTAATGTAATTTTGGGGGGAGGGTAATAAAGTGCATTCCAAAACACCTATTAAATTCTGCTAAATTGGTGCATTAATCTCTACATGGTAGTCTAGTGAGACACTGGGATAGTGGTTCAAACGGAACCAGATAACGATAATAATTTGAATAGCTCAAACGAAAACAAAGAGTGCCTTTCAGATATAGCGATCTTTAAGATAAAATACAATCATGTATAACAAATACCTCGTCCAATATCGAGAATGTGATGCTAGATTCATTTACATATAGTGAAAGACTCGACATAGACAAGTTTCAAACTGTTTTGGTTGGTATAAAGACGTTAGAAAGAAAAACTATGAGGGAGATGCAAATAAGTTTTATGCAATCAAGATTAACAACAAACAGAACAGATTTTCATCAAAATGAAGGGTACGTAAATGTTACACCCGACAAATGGAAGGCCATAGTAGAAGAAAAGAAAATGGAAAGCATTAGAATTTCGGAAGAAGAAATTACCGAAGTGTATAAAACCATCAATGCAGAAGAAAATTATTTTTTTACAATGGTTTGGATATGGGGATAGAAGAAAAGTTTTACATGCAAAAGGAAAAAGAAAATAATTTATTTTATTTCCTGAACATCAAACAATAAAGCAATAAATACGACGAAAGAATGCTAAAATTCCATAGGTAATTGTTTCTTATATTCCATTGGCTAAACCGTGCCCCTTTACTACTTTCTCAACGACTATTACATAAGGCAATGTACACAATGCAAAATTTCACCGAACAGATGTTTTGAGCCTCCCCCGAATAAAAAATGAAATTTTTAGAAAAAGATCCACGTGAGTATGATCTGATCCCTGTGAAATTCTTTTCCTTCGCAAGACATTTTGTATAAATTATATATGGTTAAACTATAGGAGGGAGAGGGAGGGACAGCAATTCCTTTGCAAAATTGTAGCTTTCTTTAAAACACAACTTATTTCAAATAACTGTTTTGTGGCAGAGAGATACCCGTTATTATTGGCTTGAATTTTGCAATATTTTGTCATTTTTATGAAGTGCTGTCCCTTCAGCTGTTTTTCGCGATGTCATGAAGTGAATTTAATTTGATGGTCAGCATCTAGCGACCAGCTTGTAAAGATCTGATTAATTATCGATTCGGTTTTCCCAATCACCCTTGTATCTTCAGCAAAACGTGAAATGAAACTATTTCTGCAAAGGTTTATCTCGATTAACATAAAATATATAAATCAATGCTCATTCATAAAATTAGTTTGTAGAAACTGTGTAAAAATAAAGAAGATAGTGAGTACAGAAAATCATGTGAATATAATACACATAGATTTCCCCTTAAGCTTATACAGAGATTAATTTATTTCAACCGTTTTCAGACAAGGGTCTTATTAAGGTAGAAGGAAAAGGGCATATTGTCGACATACGAAATAAATCACTTAAAGGTGGAGATGATATAATTTATTGTGTAAAATATGTGTCCACGAAGAAAAGCGCGATGTCGTTTTCTTGTACATTTCTTGCAGAGGGTCCTCTGTTAGCCTTCCTGAAATTCACAGTGGTCCAGTAACGAATATACAGCTCTTTCTCAGGTTGTGTTTATCCCACGGACCATGTAAAACAGGCTGACGAACCCTGACAGCCTTTTCTCAGCCTTCCCTTTTGCTCACCAGAAGTTATCTCGTCATTCTACCTAGGACTTCTTTTTTCTTTCTTCGCTCCTTTTTCATTCTTTCTCCTCCGGTTCTAAATGCCTCCTCTTCATGCAGATACGCTTAAGAGCTGAGCTATCCATTTGCCCCCACAAGTATTATATAGCCACTTGCCAAAACGCCCACTCTTACTAAATATACGTCGGCATCATTCCAATTTCATTCCCCATTCACAGCGGCAACGGTAGCATAGCGGAGCTCCGGGAGACGTACGCTGCGAACTGGTCACGTGGTACTGCATCAGAACCCTCTCCTGATAGTGTATCACAACAAAAAGTGCTCCAAAATCAACATGTTGCTGTCGATACTCATAGCAAATATCTCAATCAACAGAAACAGGCGGATAACAGCGGACTTTTGTTACTTTAAAGAGACAGCCAAGTGAAAATCTTAAACTCCACATTTTTAAAACATAGAGCTTTCAAATGTTGCATAAACATATCTCTGAATTATAATTGTCTCCTTGCAAAATTTAATCCATCTAATCCAAAAAGCTTTTACTTTATTAATTTTTAAATTAAGAAATTAACACTCATTAAAACGCAAAATTTATATAAAAATGCTTTTTAGTAGCACTATCAGTTTTCGAAACACTCGCTGTTATATGTTTAAGTTTTCTCTGTTAAACAATCTGTAATCCCCTTTTAAAGTTAAATGTGCATTTTTGTCTCGACTGTTTCGCTTTAGATCGTTGCTGACAAAAACAAAATTGCTTGCTATATAAATACGTAAAATGGAAATGGCGTGTTATTTATGGACGCTCTTTAACTGCTGTGGTCCTCAGCGTTCCATTCTATATTGGGCGTGAAAGACCGCTTAATTTTGCTCAGAGGCCTCTCTCAGGCTTGAGGTTCTTTTACGTGCCGTAAATCTACGACACGGGACCCACGGCTTTTCTTCCCTTCCGAAGGAAGCCATGCTAAGGATTTTTGAACCCGCGACCTTGAGTATATCAAGTCAGCATGGTAATCATTACACCACGCAGGGCGACTATATAAATACATGATATAACTAAGACCCTAATTTGAAGTAATTTCTAAGCAAAATTCCAATTTGACTTGACACATTTGAACACCAATTTATTTGAATGAATAAAACCCACATACAGACGGGAATTTTCTAAAAGTGGGTATTCAATATTGAAGCCATGGTGGTCCATCATATGCAGCTCTGCTTTCTCGAATTCTCTTTCCAGTTTTTAACAACACATTAAACAATTTTATTTTTTTTACTTTCTCTATACGTATCTACTATGTACATAGTATATAGAGAAGGTATTGCACTCCACCAACAAATTCGATACCGAGATTTCACCGGAAATATATGTTTTAGGGTCCCCTGTATCCAAAAAAAGTATTTTCAGAAAAAGGTCCGTGTGTGTGTGTCAGTGTGGCCATGTGTCTGTGAATACGATAACTCAAAAACGAAAAGTCGGTAAAATACCAAACTTTGTATTTAAGTTTAGTATCTTCCAGGGATGCGACACGAAGATTTTGAGAAAAATCCCCCCACCTCAAACTACCCTTTACATGGAACTTTTTTCGAAAATTTTGATTTTCTAAAAAATGGCTCTAAGGATTTTGATTAAAATATCGTATATTAAAGATATTTACCTGACAAATAAAATGTATATTTTGAATTTTTTGGGAATAGCCTCTGAAGACTACTTTATTCTGGGTCAATTTTACGGAATTTTGCATAACTGCATAATCGTAAGAGATTGACAAAAACTTACCACACAAAAAATGTAGGGCACTTTAAAACACACAATTTATGCTATATTTATTTTGTTCGTGGAGTTGATTGTTTTGAGATATTCCTTGTTTTTGGTTTCAGCTATAAAAAACTTATACTTTTCTCATACAGGACTTTGTGAACTCCTGTCCATACAAACAAAGGAACTTCAGTCACATAGCAACCAGCTTTTGACTATCAGTTTAACCTATAAAAGACCCTTTATTCCTTTCTACTTACAAGGAAGCAAGCAATAAGAATATTTCTGCTAAACAGCATGAAATAAATGGAAGCATAAGCTTTTTAACAATAATTTGTTGCATTGATATAGAGAAAAATCATGTGAATGGAACACATCATATTTTTTTTATAATTGTTTTTTGCGACATACAAAAACAGAACAGTACAACATTTGGTTACAATAAAATACAATACATTAGAACACAACAGAATATAAAGTCATAAGAACATGATTACAATAAACTGCAATAAAATCGTTAAAAAAGGAAATCCTATATGGGTGTTAAAAATTACAGTTTGTTGTACATTGATGTTGAATAAAGGACATTTAAGACACTCATTTCATTTTTGGGTTATTGAACGTTGTTGAAAGATGAGACGCTATATTGTACTCTCTTTTTCCTAACAAGCTGAGCATTCTTTGTGCTTGATGGTTAAGGTCTGTTGGCAGTGCTGGTATTCTGACGGTGGCTACTTCAGAAAAGTGGCATGGGTGAGCATTGTGTCTCCAATGTCTTGATACCATCAGTTGGTCTTGTCGTTTTAAAGTTATTAATATTTTAGTAGATAGAATGTCATACAACTTAGTTTGGGGAGTAGTAGGCCATTTATTTCTCCACTTAACTTTTATTTTATTTTTCTTATAGGTGATAACATCCTGGTAAATGCTAGGTAAAGCAAGATCATTCAAAAGATGTTTGGTTGCTTCTCGTACTGCAAAGTTTGCTTCTTCGTTGTCTTATTTCAGAGTTTTTAGAAAGTTAATTTTAAATGTGTTACAATTTCAGTTAAATTTGTTTGCCTTCAGTAACAATTGTAAAAAATATAATTTAGTCTTCAGAAACAATATATTTTAGTTAATGTATCACTTACAGCCCTTTGGAGGATGGAGGGGGGAGGCTAAGTATTTGCTAATTTTGAGCAAGAAGGTTTGCAATATGTTTCGTTACAAATAACTAATATCCTGTAGTTTATATTTTCAGATAAGGGCAGTAAATTGGAACAAATATGTACTTTTATTGTTGTTTGCATATAGCATGGCGTTAAAATCTACCGTTTATGATCCATTAAGTTGTTAAAATTTGATGCAAATTATTCCGAATGGTATGGAAATATAGGTATTGCTCCTGGATTTAGTAGCAGAGTGTTGATTACGCTCTTTAATTATATTATCAGACGAAAACATGAGAGAAGCTACTCGTAATTTTGGGTTTGGTCATAGCAGAATAACGTTAAAATGGAATTTTACATAAAACATTGAATATATATTATTCATCAGCTTAAGCACATTAATGCAACTAAATAACATGTTAATGTATGTTATTTTCATTTACATATATTGCATGTATACCAGAAATGTTTTTACTGGTGGAAGTGAAATGAAACAAGGTTTAAATCTAAAATCGTACATTTACTTCCTCTACTACGTATAGTAAAAGAAGTTTTTGTTTGTTTGTAGCTTAACGTCCTTTAACCTGGTTGTTCGTAGTGGACGATGAATGATTGGTGAAATGCAACTCTAATGATCTCAGGCTCAATAGAGCTTAAAGTTACTCGACATTCGTCTTATTAGGATAAGGGAAAACCCCGATAAAAACCTTATTCGGGTAACTCACCCTAAGCGAGATTCGAACTTGCGATCTGTTGAATATGAGACAGACACGCTACCTCCACACTACCTAGATAGGCGAGCAAGTATTGCATTCCGCCCAAAAATTCAACGGGATTTCACAAAAAATACCTACATATTTATGTAAACTACAACAATATTAACATTAAATGTTTTAATTGTTTAAATACAACATTAGTCTTGTAAAAAAAAATTAAGTTTTACTTTTAAAACTTTAAAGGAAAGAAATTATCATTAATTTCCAAAATTAATATTTTATTTTTAACTATTCTTTGGTTCTGCATCTGCCAAGGATACAATACGGAGATTTTAAAGAAAATCCCATCACTCCAATCTATCCTTTTAATGGAATATTTTTCAATAACGTTGATTTTCTCAAAAACGACTAACGATATCGATTGAAATACCACATGTTTAAGATAGTTTTATGAGAAATGAAATGTATATCTTGACTTTATTGGGAATAGTTTCTTTTCTTAATTCTATATGGCTTTTGCATAATTGATAAACCGTAAGAGAGGGGCGGGATATAACTGAACAAAACATCTGACGTGTTCCTTTCCCATGACTTTTTACTCGATCTGAAAAAAAAAAAAAAAACTATTCTTAAAAAATATTATTATTTGATCTGTATTATGCTAATATTGTAAGTAGAAGGGAAATAAGCGAATGTACTATGTTAAAGTCATTGTCAAATCTTTTAAAAGTTGGTTGTCATGTGAAAAAATTTAAATTCAGTTCTCTTTGCAAGACCTGAGCCAAATCAAAAGACAGGTGAAACGAAATACCACTTCCTGTTTAAGAAAGTTTTAAGCACTTTAAAACTGAAACCAAAAAGAATGAATGTCTGGAAAAGGGATACCTCTGTATAAGAAACTGTATGACCAACGAGGTCTACATTTTGTGCAGTATGTTTTTGTCTATCGCTTACAATTTACCAGTTATACAAAAGTCATCCAGAATGAAGAGGTCTTTAAAGGCCCCAGAACATTCAAGATGTACAATTTGTTTGTCATGAAAATATCTTAAACATATGGTATTTTAATCAAAACCCTTAGAGCCATTTTTATGAAAATCAATTTTGGAAAATTGTTCCATGTAAAGGGTAGTTTGGGGCAGGGAGACTTTCTTGAAAATCTTCGTGTCGCATCCTTGGAAGATGCTGAATTTAAATACCAAGTTTGCTTCTTAACGGACTTTTCGTTTTTGAGTTGCCTATGCTACATACACAAATACAAGCGCACACACATCACATACATTCACACGGACCTTGAACCTTTTTCTATAAGGTTTTTTTTTGGACTCAGAGGACCTCAAAACATATTTCCAGAGAAATCTTGACACGAATTTTTGGGTGAAACACAACACCTTTCTTAGCTATAGGTATGTTCATAGTACATACCTATAGGTAGAGAAAGTAAAATGTATTTCCCATTAAAGCATCTACTTTATTTGAAATAATGTTTACTTTCTGTGCTTCGTACATAGTACATAGGAGAGAAGATGTTGCAATCCATCCAAAAACTCATATCTAAATTTCACTGGAAATACAAGTTTTAGGCTCCCTGAAAAGCATTTTTAGAAAAGATACATATGTGTGAATAGCAAAAATAAAAAACGAAAAGTCGGTTAAATACCCAACCTCCAAGAATGCGAGACGAAGATTTTCAAGCAAATCCCCCTATCCCAAACTACTCTATACATGGACAAATTTGTGAAAATTTTGATTTTCTCAAAAATGGCTCTAACGATTTTGATTAAAATATTATATGTTACAGAAATTTATATGAAAAATAAAATGAAAATTCCCTGGGAAGAGCCTTTGAAGTCCTGCTCATTCTGAATGATTTTTGCATAACCATACGAATTACCTGAGAGTTTATAAACGCGAACCTCAGCAATCACTGGTGTCAAAAAGTCTGATGTATTCCATTCATGTGCCTTTCTCTATCTGTTCCGCAAACAAACTTTCCTTACAAAAGATTATTATTTTACCTACATCATGCTAATCGAGGTAAACTTTAGCAGAATTGGTCTTACCTTCTTTGTAAGTAGAAAGGAAATAAGGGAATACACTAGGCTAAAGCGATAGTCAAATCTTTTAAAAGCAAGTCACTAAGTGAAGCAACTGAAATTCCGTTTTCTTTACTTGGCAGGAGTAAAGAAAAGATAGACGAAATGAAAGCTAGCTTTCTCTTTGAGAAAAAATTAAGTTACTTAAAATTGAAACCAATAAGACGGAATATCTCGGAAATGGTTAAGCCAGCAATAGAAAAGAAAGAAAAAAAGAACATAAAAAAAAACACAAAAGTCATCCACAGTGAAGAGGTTTTCAGAGGCTATTCCCAGAAAATTCTGGATATACATTTCGTTTGTCATAGAAATGTCTTAAACATGTGGGATTTTAATGAAAATCGTTACAACCATTTTTGAGGAAATCAAAATTTTCGAATACTTTCCCATGTAAAGAGTAGTTTGGGATTGGGGGATTTCCCTGAAAATCTTCGTGTCACATCCTTGAAAGACACTGAACTTAAAGGCAAATTTTGGTATTTAACCGGTTTTCGTCTTTTGAGTTATGCCATTCACACACACCATTACCTAAATTGCTGTTTGGTTTTATTCAGAGGACCGTAAAACATGTATTTCTGGTAAAATCTGGGTCTAGAATTTTGGGTGGAATACAATACCCTCCATATATACTTTGTACTCCGATGCACAGTTTGTATTACATCACAGTAATCTTTGTTTTAGTATTTGTCATTTAACAGCACCGCTTCAAGTTGTGAAACATTCTCGATCCGTTTGTATAATAACCGTGGCTCAAAAAAAACTCGTAAAAACTCTGCCTTATGAAGTTCTAAATATGCCAATTCCTTTCTCAAAAATGTCCGGTATTGCTAACACTTAAGCTTTAAATACAATTTCAATAATGTAACTTTGCACACGTTGAACGTGTTCAGAAGTTCGCAGGCCTCTTGCATCGAAACGAGCAAAATGCGTTAAGATTGTTGCACTCACAGAATCGATATTTTTGGAGTAAACCTTGTGTTGGAAATGTATATGCAAATAGGGCTAGTAATTATTAAAGTAATATTGCACCCATCGAGCAACAAACATTGGCCAAACATTTTCTTTTTATATCACATTTTTTAATTATAATCATTAAAAGCAAAAACTAATTGCACATTAATTTCACACTAATTGATTGGAAGTAAGAACTTGTAGTTCTCTTGTATTTAAAGAATTACGCATTCCTCATTAATTACATGTTAATCGGTCGAGGCTGAAAACTTAAACTTTGTGGTATTCAAATAAGTTGCCATTTTATCTTGTTAAACTCATTATTAGCTAATGAAAAGTTCTAGAACAGTCTTCATTTTCCCATGTGTATAACTATGTATCACATAACAGCTCATTGCTTTTCATCAGTGAACCCTCAAGTTCCACCAGTGGTCATAAATTGATGTTCTCTATGGTCTGGACCATTTCCTTCGTCCTTTGTTTTTTATGGTTTAGCACAAGGGGCTCCTGTAAAGGAAAAAGAGAGAGAGAGAGAGAAAAAAAAGAAAAAGAAAGAGATTTGGGTCCCTTCGCCGAATGCGACATGTGGGACACATCTTTCGATGGTTTCTGCTCTGCTCTCCCCTCCCATTCTTCTTTGGTTCACTTTTGACTCTTCTTTCACTTCCTCAAGAGGAAGGCGTTCTTGCCGTCAGGAAAGCTGAACCAAAGGCATTCGAAAGTTCGTTGTCATGACAAACATTCATTTGTTTCATTCATCATATAGCAAAAATTAAAAGAAAGAAAGAAACTCTTAGACCTTTGTACAGACGTCGCCGCTTTCTTAAATAAGGAATGCAAAAAAAAAAAAAAAAAAAAAAAAAAACATGATGGTTTTTCTAAAGCCTTCCATATACCTTATTTTATAGCTTCGATATTAAATTATGAGAAGGTGGTGTATAGAGAAGATATTGTGTTCTATCTAAAAATTCAATATGAGATTTCACCGGAAATACATATTTTGAGAACCCCTGAATAAAAAAGAAGCATTTTTATAAAAAGGTCAGTGTGTGTCTGCGTATGTGTGTGCGTGTGGACAGCATAGCTTAAAACCAAAATACCATTGATATCAAATTTGGTATTTAAGTTTAGTATCTTCCAAGGATGTCATTCTGGATGAATTTTGCATAACTGGTCGACCATAAGAGATAGATAAATACTACAGAAAAAACATAGATATCGTCAAAACACACAAATTATGTTCGTATACCTACGTTTGCTTTGGTTTTTTTTTTTTTTTTTTTTTTTTGATAGAGTATATCGTTTCAAGATATACCTTGTTATTCGCTATGCAAAGCGAACCGAACTTCAATGGCTATCGCTTTAGCCTAGCGTATTCTTTTATTTCCCTTCTGCTTAGAAAGAAGCCAGTCATAAGAAATTCTGCTAATGTTTGTCTCAATTAACATGATATAGATAAAAGAATCTTTTGTAAGAATCGTTTGCAGAACCGAAGAGAAAGTCACGTGAATAGAACACATCAGATTTTCAAAAATGTTGTCTAGTTCCCATGTTTTACTTCCAATAGGTATAGGTTTATATAAAATATTGAAGTCTAATTTCTTGTTTATTTCCATTACTGAAAATTTAAACATGTTATAAATCCTGTGACTTTTACAAATGTTGATGCTTTTTATATCTTTTCACGTTCACTTAACAAGGTATAGCTCAAATATTTGAAAGCATTCTTCTGTTCTAAAATGTCATTATTAATTAATATATTACTGCGGATGAGATATTCACCTTTAAAGCCATGCTTTTAGCTTCCTTTGTGGATATTTTAATTTTAAA
The DNA here is from genome assembly GCA_030762935.1 of Hymenopus coronatus. Classification (NCBI taxonomy): domain Eukaryota; kingdom Metazoa; phylum Arthropoda; class Insecta; order Mantodea; family Hymenopodidae; genus Hymenopus; species Hymenopus coronatus. Next base: position 87,784,919 of record CM060881.1, on the reverse strand, counting down.
ATTCTTAAGTGATTTATTTAAAGTCTGGACTAATTTACCCAGTTGAGGGGGCTCAAAGAAGACCGTCCTTTAGAGGGCTGAGAGCAAGCATCTGCACAATACAATCGACACTGCATAGCCCTAAGCCATCCTGAGTCCTCCGTGGTGCAAGGCCTGCTACATGTGTGGAGTCCAGTAATGGAGGATGGGAGATGGTCAGGACCCCGAGTTTCCCTCAGCCAGTAAATGTGGCCTCCTAACTTGGGGTCGTTATTTTCAATCAACTAGCTCTCAGGGACCTTGAGTGCACACCGGGCAAGATGTCCTAGTAGGAGAAAATCAAAACACATGAAAGGGGAAACCGAAAGATAGGATAAGAGGATAAGAAAATTCGTGAAAAAGAGAAACCACTCCAACATTCACTTTGCCAACCAGGAAAAAAAACACAAAAAGAGTAAAATCAGAGGGCCGGCCCCAGAAATCGAACCCAGTAGCTCCCAAATGAGAGCCTTGCACGTTACCGTGGATGCATCTCGCTTGGTATATACTTTCTTTGTGTTAGATGAATCTATTTTGAATTTTGCTTCCAAGACTGATGCTGACCAAGGACTAGGTTATCCCAAGACAAAGGCAGGGAAACTTTGAGGGGATGACTGAAATCGGATATTCAGGGAGGATTTTCTTCTCTCCCTCACCTTTATCTGCCAATTCTTCATCCCTACTGTGTAACCGCCATGCTACAGGAGTGTTCGGTCATTATACTCGGTGATGTATCGCTTCCTGTGGCAGGGTTAATTGCCAGTCGGGCCTGCTACAAGAACAAAGACACACAGATACAAGTGGAACCTCTCTGCAGCTGCTGTGGGGACTTCGGATCGAATTAACTTTGCACTGATTTTCCTTTAACTCTCCTTCCGCTGCATTTTGGCAGTTGTAAAACTCTTGCCCTCTTGTTTTTATTCCGGCTGTGACAGACCAGGATTTTTATGTCCAACAGAAGCCTCTTCATGTGGTCCAAGGTTAAAAGAAATGTGAAACAGATGAATGGGAAGAATTTGTGCTGCCGCTTACAATGTCATTCAGTTATTTTTTTCCTCTCTCCACGCGTGGCCGTGATATACATTCTTTTGGCTTTGTAACCCCAAACTGTATCACGGGTGTAACAAAAATTGTCCATGTTTACTCTGTTTTAGTAAGATTATTTAAAACGTTTAAACATTTTATTATTCTTTTTATAACTGGACATACTAGTCTGTGTGCAAAGGTTTGAGAAGGCAAGGCTATTGCCCGGACATTTTCTTTTCTTCATCCACTGCTTTGCTTACAAGCAGTCATATGGAGACCAATGTGCCGAGTGGTTAAGTTACATAGCTATCGTAATTTAGAAACAGTGCACATACCGTTAGTGTAATTTATTAACGAACAAATTCTGTTGGCAGGCATTGCGTTATGTGAAACAATTTGGCTGCACTGCATTCTTCAGTATGGGTACATGAGCAGAAAATAAACGAATAAGGAACCACAAAGCTTATATTAAAAAAAAGTTCTACGGCATGAAATCACAATTAAAATGATTTTTAACGCATATAAGGGAAAAAAATCTAACGCCCGCACTTCAAAAAAATATTCCGCTCACGTTGGACTTTAAAAAAATTGCTCGTCACATGTTCTAAAGAAGAGCCAAAACCTTACCTTTCATTAGCCTTATCTAAGGCAATTTTCTGTTATGTAGTTTCATAATAATTCAGAAAGCTTTAAAAAATGTAGGCATAGCCATTCAAGAAGAACCTCAGTTGTGTTTCATTCCATCCATCTTCGACCGATCAAGTTTGGGATTTGTTCAGTTTCAACCAATAACTTGTCGTATACGATTCTCTTATTTTGTATAAAGTTTGTTATAACATTGTTATAGCTCATCTTCGATGTTTCTCGTCATTTAAGCAATACTACTACCACGTTTGTCATACTCCGTGTTGTAGAGGTAACATTCTAGCCTCTGGTTCCGAAGGTCGCGGGTTTAAACTCGGCGAAGGACAGTGGATCTCTTATTTTTTTTTTTTTTTTTTTCGGGCGTAAAAATCCTTAGTATGGCTTTCTTCGGAAGACACCTAAAAGAATCTCAAGCCTCTAAAGAGGCCTCTAAGCAAAATTAAGCGATCCTTCATGCGTAATGTGCATAGAATGTAAAGCTGAGAACAACAGCAGTTAAAGACATAAATAAAACTCAGTTTCATTTAATTTAACTACTACCATGTTTTTCGAATTAATGTTTTATTCCGGGGAACGTTTTATTTCGAAACGTGCACTTCCAACAAATATCGATATCAAATTTGGGTATCTATCTATATGTACGTGCTAGCGAAAGTAAAAATCACAAACAATAATGCATAGAAGGGTACCACAGAACCCCTTACCCATAATAGTTATAATAAAGTGAGATTAGCAAACACGACTGCCTATTTACTTATTTCTGAAAATATACGGATGTATGAGGCATGCTATACTAATACAATGTTGCCAACTAAAACTTAAAAACTGGGGTGTCTGCAATAAATATACGGCTAAAGAAGGTCTTTCTTAAGTCAGGGGTATTAATCGTCTATAACAGTCATTTGCTTTCTCATTTACCTTAAAAAGCACACTGTCTAAAAGATGCCCCACAGTGACAGAGTGCGCGCAATGATTTAATGTTTTCGCCAGTTATTGCAACACACCACCTGTACTTCTGAACGGCACACACGAGCACGCACACATGTGTGAAGCATGTGTGATGTGGAAACACGGTCTGTTGCCTTCCAGTAGGCCACAAGGGCGCCCCTTGTGTCCCGCGCGCCATCCCGTGAAAATGCAGAAAAATGACGATAAGTTCTCACGAGCTCAAACAAGTTGTCTTTGTGTGCTTTTCATCATAATCACGCGATATACTACACAGATAGCCAACATTCCCATCAATATTCGCCACAAACGAGGATGCTACTGCAAACTATAACCTAACTTTCTTTGAAGATCGAAAGAAAAAAAGACTTATCTGTGACAACTGGCAATCACACAGTTTCCTCTACCCATTTATTTTCATACCTATCATACAACTGTTCATATTAACACTTCTTATGAATAACATTTATTTTGGGGGGAATTACTGAGGGAATATATGTCACCGGTTAAACAGTGGCACAGTAGGATGCTATGAAGACATTCAACTGTTTAAAATCAAGTCGATAAATTTATAATTGCATAATTATAGCATGATTTTAGGAAAAAAGAGAACATCTAGGCATTTCAAAATTCATTGCTTAAAATATTGGAACATTATAACACCTACTTTTTTTTAAAAAAAAAAAAAAAAAAAAGTTACAAATTATATCTGTTTCCATAAGAGGTTTTTATTTATCTCTTATGTGGTATAACAGTCAATGAGAATAAAGAGGACGTTTAAGACCTAGTGTGCTTTGTCATTATAACGTTAAAACAATTTTTTCGAAAATAAAATCATGGAAATTTTTCTATTTAAAAGTCTGCTATGAGGTTGTTTCTTATTCGTAAAACTTATATCTTTAACATCTTGATATCGGATTTGTCAATTTATGGGTCGAATGTAATACTTCCTCTTCCTTAGTTAAGTAACAGAGGAAGCATTTATAGAAAAAATAAAGGCTTTTTATAAAAAAAAATTATGAATGCACTTTCGAGGGAATGCACTAATTTTATAACATTATAACTATTATAAAATCAAAATATTCGAAACTAGAAATAGAATGCATTATATTTATTATATAATATGTTCGTCGCCAGGAAAATTTCAGATCCCATTTTTGAGCTATATGAGCTTTCTGGACCACATAAAGGAATTTCCAGAAGACTTCTTCTCTATAGAAACGCTCATAAATTAATATGTTTGGGTTAGAAAAAAAAATCTGGTGTGTTTTATTCACATTCTCTAGCTGTTCCACTTGTAACCCATTCTTACAAAAGATGATTCTTTTATCTACGTCATGGTAATCGAGATAAATATTAGCAGAATTGGTCGTATTGCTTGCTTCCTTGTAAGTAGAAGGGAAATAAGTGAATACACTATACCAAATTTAGTCAAATCTTTTAAATGCCGGTTGCTATGTAAATTAAGAGAGACGAAATGAAAGGAAATTTCCTGTTTTAGATTTAACGCAGTTTAAAATTGAAACCAATAAGGAATTTCTTGAAAATGGTAAATTCAAAAAGAAAAACGTGTATAACATAAGTTAATGTGCTTTAACAAGATCTACATTTTTGTATAGTAAGGTTATATCTACCTCTTACGATTTGCCATCATGAAAAATTCAGCTAATTTGATCTAATATAAAGAGGCTTTCAGAGGATATTCTCAGAAAATTCACAATATGTGGTTTCCAAGGCCATGTGTTTAAACCTGGCGAAGGGCGATGACCTTTTTTTTTTTTTTTGTATAAACATTCTTAGCGTGACTTCTTTCAGAAGTAAGTAAAACCAGTGGTTCCGTGATGTAGATTATGGTACGTAAAAGAATCTTAAGCCTAAAGAAGGGTCTCTGAGCAAAATTAAGCTGTCTTTCAAGTCTAATATAGAACGGGGACGCTGAGAAGCACAGCAGTTAAAGAGCGTCCACAAATAATACTCAGTGGATGTGGATGTGGTGATACTGTTGGTATCATCGATAGTTTCTACAAAATAAGGAGCATACAGCTCTAGTAAAAATATAATCTTAGGATAAAAACAGCGGATTCATAAACTTTCCAGAATTATATAACGTTTATGTTGTATATGTAAAAATAATAATAAATATTGTGTTTGTTAACGATGCTGCCAACTGCCAGGATTATGCCGAAATTCCGTCCCGCAGAAGTTCTTTTACATGCCAGTAAATCTACTGACATGGTGCTGTTGATTTTAAACTCACTTAAAAACCGTCAGCCTGGGCCGACTTTAAACCCGTGACCTTGAGATCAGTAAGCCAGTGCCTAACCAACTGAGCCACTCAGACCGACATGTTGTATATGTAACAGATGCTAGTATATATGCATGTGAAATTTGCTGAGCATATTTTTTTTTTTTTTTGCTAAAATGACGCATTATTGCTTATTTCCTCATTACCATTTGAAAATATAAGCATTACGAGGCGTTTGACTCAAATAAGCACACCTTTTTGTTGACTCAGAGAATTCTTAAACATTTAGTTGTTAAATTTCGACATTGAATGTTTGATTCCTTTATCAAAGAGGAGCAGTAAAAAACGTATGGTCGCTCTTGGTGTTATAAAATGGGTATGGGGTAATTATGAATGGGTAACCACTGAGGATCGCACTTGGGAGGAATTAAGCTTAAAATCCACAATATTATGACTAATATGTTAAGGTTTCTTGTGGCTTTCTCTAGCCGAGTAGGTATGGATTTTACTTGACCCCAAAATCCATTTAAAAGCAGAGAAGCAATAAAACTACAGAAAGAAGCTCTAAGGCTGGTTACCATGAGAGAAATAAACAGGTAGTGCAGATTGCAATGCTAAGTTCATCTACCAGGAAAACGTGAAGGATTGTGTGAAGAGCTAGGATATGACCAAGTATGTGAAAGCGAAAGCAAACGCAATAAAAATGTTCAAAACAATACGTTTTAAACTTAGCTCCAAAAGGTATTTGCAGCTGCTTTAAATCGTGATTTGACTTGGTTCCAAATTAAATACCTACCATTTCAATAATTTGTATATACTGAAAAAAGAGTAATAAAGTGAGATGTGTGATGCTTTAAAATTATTTTTGTTGTAAAAGGCAACATACACATCAGGCAAATTCTTCTGACGTACAAGATCAGTTTCACAATTATTCATGAATAAATAATTAGAAACTCATTCTGAGTTCAAAAGTCGGCACCTCAACAGGTGTTCCAAGGTTTTGGACTCGTGATGCCCTTCTTGAGCTCCGTTCCTATGACGGAGGTCCTTAGTCCTTACAGATAAGGAGGAAAAAAATAAATAATAGATTAGAGAAACCTAAATTGTATTTCTTAGTATTTAATTTCAATTATTTTGTTTCATGGAGCGGTCACGGAACCTCTGTGAAGCGTATACCAGGCGTCCTCAGGAGGAGCTTTCGAAAATTCTACACTACAATAATGAATACTACCGACCTTGAGCAATCTAGATATCCCTCTTCAATGCCAAGAGGGCCCTAACAACAATACCAGAAAATAACAATCACTGTTCTGAAATGGTGTTTGCTCATTCAGAGTAGCCTGTGTTGTGACAATTCAAGCAGCCCGCAGTAAACATCCAGTGCCTTGTCATTGGAACCACAGGTAATACTGTTTGTCTTTGCTGCAATTCGGCACCAGAAACCCGAACTCCTGGGAGATTGTTTTGCATGAAAACTCGATTCACGCAATGCTCTTTCAGGAGGTTTAGTAGACATTTTTCTTGAGGCTGAGCCCTTGCAAGGTTAAACATTCCCCCCAAAATGCGACACCTTAGCGGCAACAGTATAGCCATGAGTTTCTATTTGGTGCTAACCTGGCGCCTTCCAGCATTCGGAAAAATGCCGCACGAAAGGCTATCTTTAAGGTCTGTAGAAAAATGCAAAAGTATATAAAATATAAAAGTATAAGCTCTTTGTATATTTAGACAGAAAGGTGATGACGGGTAGGCTTTTAAAACCCAATTCGTTGAAATTAGACTATTAGATGCATCTTACCATCTTCAAGTCTATCCTACATGTCTCTGACCTACGAACTTTAATTCATTATCTGCCAGGCGAGTCTGCCTTTACTTATGATTATAATATGTTCTGGCTATTGTCTTGAACTTTTTCATTAATAATGAATATGTTCAGTTAATTTCTAATTACATTATTTTATAATTTATATCTGAGAATAAGGCAACATTTCGCCACAGAGATAGGTACTCATTTCTGCTACTTCTGTTACCTTTAACCTTCCTTCCCATGGCACAGTTTTCGCATTCACATAATAGCATCGATACCATTAGCATATAACATTTCATCTGCGTGTTCTTCCTTGTTTTATTTGTTAATACTCTGCTAATTGTACCACATATTATTTGGAATGTATTACAGACAGAAAAACGGTGTTTTGGAACTATATCTGATAACGTAGTCAACAATGAAGTGCATCAACATGCTTCTTTTATTACTTCACGTTTACCTTACAGGATGATTTTAAATATGAATACATAATGCTAATTATCTCTTGCCTCTGTACTTCAGTAAGCTCGAGTTTACAAAGGCGAGGTTTATGCCACTGTTGCTCACGAACTCGTCCCAAAGATAGCATTACGATATTACAGGCAAGCGGGGGAAGGGGCACAACATTCAATACCTTCAAAGGTGTTCGCTGGTTGGCTGGCTGAAGAAACTTTGAACACTGGCTCCTACAAAAGACACTCCCTTTACAAGAGAAACTTTCCAACCAACTTTCATAATGAATCAAAGATAATGAAGTACATTAACAGAAGAATACTGACGGCACAAGACTTTATGCTATTATATCATAAAGAAGTAAAAAGGAGCCAGTGGAGAAGAAAGGAGAGAGGGGAAGAGGAGATGATTAGAAGGAAGAGAAAAGCAAGGAGAATGGAACTTTGGAGCTGATGAAAATGTTAGCACACACAAATGATAGGACGAGTCTTAAGTTGATTAAAATCAAACGCGTGTAGCAAGAAGAGGGGTGCTTAGGGAGGGAGAGAGGCTTGTCATGCAAGCAAAGGGAAAGCTAAAGATGTATTTTCCCTTTTGTTGGCGACTTTCTCAGCGCTGAGAAAGAGAGCAACGGCAGAGCTGTGTGCAAATTTTGGTCAATGTAAACAGCGAATTATGTGTCAAAATCTGTCTTACATTCATATGAATGTCTCCATTCTGCAACAAATTATTCTTACAAAAGCTTATTATTCTATCTAGTTCACGATAAGCAAGAATAGAAATAGTTTTGAATAGGTAGAATCAGATAGATAGTCAGTAGATGGAAAAATTCAACCTCGGATCTGCCGGCCTCTGGCCGGTTGCTCCACCACTGAGCTACCATAGCAAAATGCCAACAAGACATTAAATTCCTCACTGACACATGTTTCCCGGTAAACTACAAGGTGATTTCAAATTATTTTAAGATGCATACCCCAATGGTTACTTACAATGACCCGGGCTTCATAGTTTAACCAACTATTGAGTCAATTAGTATTAATCAATTATGTCATCTCAAAATAATTTGAGATACCTTGTGGTTTAACAGGAAAAATATGCGTCAGTTGAGGAATTTAATGGTAAGAGCAACCGGCTAGAAACCGGAGATCCGAGGTTTAAATCCCGGCTGTCATTGAATTTTTCAGTCTGAGTCTACCAATCCAACTCTTGTGTCCTACACACGGCTTGTGTGCAAAAACAGTAACACTAATTGATCTAATAGGTGAGTGAAACCTGGGACTTAAAGTGCTTACGACATTGTAGTCGCCTTTGGGGTATGTCATCTTTAAATAATTTAAGATTACCTTGTTTATCGGGAAACATACGAGTAATTTGAGGAATTTAATGTCGTGCATGTTGCCATGGTAGCTCAGTGGTGACAGCAACCGGCTAGAGACCGAGAGAACCTGGTTCAAATCCCGGCTTTGGCATTACATTTTTCAGTCTGACTCTACCTATCCAACTCCTGTCCTACACACGGCTTTTGTGGAAAAAAAAAAAAAAATTTACTAACAGAAATAGTTTTATTACATATTTCCTTGTTGGCACAAGCTCAATAAGAACATACATTGGGCTAAAGCGACAGTCAAATCTGAGCTGGTTGCTATGTTATGGTTTGAAATTATGTGCTATTTGTTTGACCAAGTAGAAAAAATAAACAAAAAAAAACAAATGAAGACAGCTCCCACAGAGCCGACACACAAAAAATAAATTAACATAAGAAATAATATTATTACGCACATTCAACCAACGCATTATTAGAAATTTTAACGAAGGGATGAACTACGTATAGGTTTATTCATTAATTTATAACCGGGTAAGTTTGCCTTTGGGACTACCTCATTAGATCAAAGAATGTTTTGCTGTTACCGTCATACACAAATACTTATTTTTGGAATGCAGTATTATTATTTTGGTACTTTGGAACTGGAACGGTTACATTCAACGGATTACAGTCTTTGTGGCGGTTTCTCAAATGTGGGCTGCATGCTTTTACTGATGTTTACGTTTAAGGTCAACGCACATGCTACACCATCAATAGCAATGAGCTGAACGGCCACTTAACTCTCACAAAAACGCACAACCAACCAACATTTAAAATGATATTGGTAAAAATGTAAAACTGTAAGATTGGCAGTCTTTGTTGCAAATTTATGCAAATATAAAAATACGCGTTATTGTGTTTATGTAATCCTACCATATATATGACTGTTACTGTATTGGCTCGCAATAATAGTAATGCGTAATAGCGATATTCCAAGTTGACATGGCTTATAGAGAGAAGCTGAAACCATTTTATGATGTGTCAGGTAATAATAACAAATGAAATACAGGCGAGAAGCTAACGTCTCATTTGCGAAGATATGAAGACGCTTCTCATACGGCAACTATGGATTATATCGTCGTTTATTTCCTACAGTTTACAATTGCATTGATAATCTGAGAATGGACTAGGTTAAGTCACGGAGAGGTTTCAGTACCTCGAATCTAGAAAATATTTTTCCCCGGGAGGAGAGATGAGACAGAGGGCGGCCGACCCAAGGAGTCACGACAGAGCAAATTTTTCCAGACTGAAACTCCCCGGCGGTGGCTAGTACAACCGGCTACCCTCCCCGTGGGGGCTTAGCCAACATTGGGAGGGGGGGGGCTTGAAGATCGGAGACCACCCCGCCGGAGAACGAAAGTGAACAGGAACAACCTTTTCCCCTGTCATTTTACGCCGAGACCTCCGCCGACATTTACAACCCCAAAACAGACCAACCAGAAGAAGGGTCCAGTGAAATGAGAAATGAGGCGAAAGGAGGGGACAGGAAATTCGGGAGATGTAGTGAATCTTCCCAACATTCGCCTATGACTCTGGGAAACCCCGAAAAACCCCATTGATCGGAAGGTCGGCCACGGTAATCGAATCCACGGCCTCCCGAATGCGAGTCACAAGTCTACAGCCTGTGCCATATCGTTCCATAATATCTAACTCGTTCCATAATCATGACGATTATCACTTGTTGCATAAGTTACTATTTTGAAATCAGAAATTGTGTAACAGTAGCATGTTGTAACACTTTAACCACAATCTTCTGAAACTGTGGAGATTACATAGCAGAGCGTGATGAAGTTTACAAATCCACCTGAAATGCTGTATTTTGTGAATGGTTTGTTTCTTTCTGCAAACGAAATGGATGCAAGCGAGAGAGGTAGTTCTTTTTATCTGAACAGGAAGATTAAACCGTTGAGGTAGACCGAAAAGAGCGGAAGGGGGAACAAAAAGCAGGGAAACCTCTTGTGGTGCACAACAAATTATCAAAGCGCTATCAACATTCCGAAACTGAGGACTAGGGACTGGAACAGAACATCTCATAAAGACAACGACGGAGAAGATAATAACTTTGCAGAACGTTCCAGAATGATAATAATTCTAACAGCCCCTTCCCTTCTCTTACGTCATCTGTGTATTTACCGCCACACAGAGAGCTTCGCTACAAACAACGAAATCCTCTTGCAGGAGAAGTCTTTTCACTCGAATTATGGTATTACCACCACAATCAGCTTACGCCGCCGTCATGCCCCTTACTAATTCCTTGCCCTTTTGCCCCATCCTCCCCAATACTCACGCAAACAAAACCACGGCCTGATGTCAATCAGATGGGGGAGTGCTAGAGATGGTACCGCGTCCTCTTTCGGCGGCGCTCCTCGTCGCGGAATTGAAACAGTTGAAAGGGCTTATCTGATTAATTAATCACCGTTCAATCAGTTAGGAGGACGAAGCTTTGGTTTGCTGGAGAAGGTATTCGTGGAGGGCGCAGTGTGCACAGGTTTTGTTTGCATCCCTCGCAACATCAAAGTGAACTTTTAGCATAAAAGAGTGGGGGGGGGCAGTCCCTAGGAAAAGCACCCAGCGCATAATACCCGACCTACACACACAGATATATATTTTTTAATTCGCACTAGTCCATGTTGGATTCTATAGCATCGCTGTAGTAAGCATAGATAAAAGGATACAACGCGGTCCCTCTTTTTTCGGTACTGGATTTGGGCAAATAGACACACAGACAATTCTTTTCCATCCCCTTGTTACGCAGTATCTCTTCATTATCATTCAATGGTGTGGGTGGGGGGTGAAGAGCCGGGACGGACTTCTGCTGGACAAAAGCAACGCTCGGCCAAAAAACACAAAAAAATCGGCGAAAACAAAAGACAACAAATAGCTGGCGTAATGGACTGAAAGGCTGAGTCCCTCCATTCTCCATTTTAAGCATCAGTACGAACGGTTTTGTGTTCCCTCTGCATTCCGTTCCCTTCAGCTCTTCTTTCTCCGTTATTCAAAGTCTCCCTTCCTGTATTTTGCTATTAGAATCCCTATTTGCCTTTGATGATTGTTTGGAGTCTTTCAGCAAATGCAGACCCATTTTATGTTGAAGATGTTTCCTTTACAAAACCACGATCATTCGGTTCTCCTGCAGCAACTTATTTCTCTCCATATTTGGTAATTATATTTTATTCCTGACCATGTCGAAATTGCTTTACTTGCAAAACCGCCCCTAAGAAAGAAAAGAAAAAACACACACACATAAATGGAAATTTACTCTTAAGAGAAGAGATGTGTTTAAAACTATATGCATAAGGAAGAATATAGAATTGCAATATTATGATTTAAGCCGCATCAAAGTTATTATGATATAAAAAATCTGGTATATCACAGTCCTATGTTTGGTCTAATCTTCCCAAAGAAAACGTCATGCCTATCAAAATTAGAGTTAAAAAGTGTATCACAATATAAAATTTAAAAAGCTGTATTCACTAATCCTTTCTATTGGCAATTATTTATTAAATAAAGCTCCCATATACTCTTTTTCATATCGCGGTCCTTATTACAAGCTTATAAGTCAAGGCCCATAATGAAACATTCTGCAATAAACTACTCCATTATAATTGAGATAAAACATTTGTAGAACTAGTCGATTGCACTCTGCATTATAGGTACAATGAGAATAGAGAAAACTGAAATTGAGTTTTATTTATGGGTGCTCCGTAACTGCTATAGTTCTCAGGGTTTCCATTCTATATTGGGCATAAAAAACACCTAATTTTGCTCCGATGCCTCTTTATCTGGCACGAAATTCGTTTATGTGCCGTAAATCAACGACACGAGACCACTGGCTTTACATTCCTTCCGAAGGAAGCCATGCTAAGAATTTTTACGCCGGAAAAAAACCCATCGCCCTCCACCGACCATGGAATCTAGACCAAGAAGACGAGAATAGGCAATACGTAGGCTTAAGCTATAGTCACGTATTTTACATATGCATCGTGTGTCTTCCGAGATTTACATTTTTGTGTAGTAAGATTTTGTCAGTCTCTTAAATTTACTAGTTACCTAAAAGGCATTCTGAAGAGAACTTCAGATGCTATTTCCACAAAATTCAAGATATACATTTTATTTATCATGAAAATATCTTAAACATATGACATGTTAATCAAAAACATGTTTAGTAACTTTTGAGAAGTTTCAAATTTTCGAACATTTTCCGTGTAGAGAATAATTTTGGGTGGCGAAAATTCTTGAAAATCGCGTGGCGTATCCTTGGAAAGTGCTAAACTTAAAAATCAAGTCTGGTATTTACCCAGCTTTTCGCTTTTGACTTATGCTGTTCACAGATCCACACAGAGACTTTCTCTAAGAAAAAAAAAAGTACTTTCTGGTTTCATGGGTTCTCAAAAATATATTTCCGGTGAAATATCGACATCGAATTTCTTTTCGGCTACTTACTATACACAGGAAAATAATTAATGGTATACCGAATTAATGTACCATATTATTTATTTCTCTAAAAGGAACAATAAATAAACTATTATTTGTTTTTAATAATATTCTTATACATGTTCTCTCCAAACTCAACAGGTAGAAATAGTAGGAAAACTTGTTTTCTCGTGTTTAATCTCTATCTCCAGATATTTTATTTTCATCCTGTATAAAAGCTTGGCTTTGTAGTTTTTATGTTGAATTTTGGGCAAATTTTTTTTTCTGGGAGGAGTGGCCTTTGTTTAATTTTACTCAATACACTTCTCACCAATCATATTTACTTATTGTTAATCTTGCTCAATATGTATTGTCACAAATTATTTCAATGTATTTTTAACAGCTACACATAGCATACAGGAAGTTGATATGATAGTCGACTGTTTTATATGCCTTTACTTTAGATACTTGGTGTTGGATTAGGAGAAACAAAATAATACTTGAAAGGTTTTGTTTAAAATACTGAAAATATTAAAATAAAACAGGAAATGTCTTGGAAAGTGTAATAATACAAAAAGAAGTTTGACAACATGTCTATTTCTCAAGCCTTACTTTCCCTGAAGAAGCTTTATGCACTTCTTATAATTATAGCAGTTATACAAAATCATATGAAATGCCATTGAGTGAAGGGACTTCATAAGATATTCAGAACAAAATCAGGATACATCCCAACTGTCGTCTTAATAGCTCAAAGAAATGACACTTTTAATCAAAACGTAATACTATTAAATGTCAGAAATGGTCAGGTTTTTGTGACCACCCTGTAATAGGAACTTGAAGCCTACTCTACTCTCCAGTTCCCTTATGCTAAGGAAATACTATGCAATAAGACAATTTACGAAATAATTATCTCGATTAACATGAATAGATAGAAGTGTAGGCGTTTTAAGAATAGTGTGTTGAAGAATGTATAGTGAAAATCATATGAACGTAACACTCCACGTACGCTATAATGTGCTCATTCTTTGTTTATATCGTCTGGAGAGCCTCCTTGCATCCCGGCCTCAATGCTTCCAGTTGTGTATCCCAAAACAGATATTGTGTGTTTTGTGTATAGCCCGCCACATATCAGTCCACACATAATCCACCGAGTGACATTTATCAACACCACTCTTTATTATAGTTTGTGGACCCGAAGATGGGAGACTTCTGAGTGCTTCTAAAATAAATCGTGACGTACAAAATAAAAAGTGATACCAGCTTCTATAGGTCTAAAGATATAATACCGCAGACTGTCTGTTTGAGGATAAACATATGTAGCACCTAAAACCGAATTCCCATAGTATGTTTCTAAGTAATAGCATGATGTGAATTGCAAATAATGCCTGTCCAGACGGAAAGAGAGACAGACAGACAGACTTTTGTTTATGTTTTGGCATCATGCGACGCTCAGATTACATAATAAGATATCTTATCCTGAAACCACCGAAAGACAAAGTTTGAATTCTCCGTCCTCGACGATCGTAGCAGACAAAATGAATATTTCAAACTAGAAGCTCGCAAAATATAGAAAAATATAAAAACATAACGGGAAATATGGATGGATAATTCTGATATTAGGGCCGTCTCCTTAGCGGGAGACCTGAGTTCGATTCTCGGTACCGGCGTGGGGATTTTTCCCTCTCTGGGAGACCTGGTCCGGGGTGCACTCAGCCTCGTGAGGTCTGAGGAGATACTTGATAGAGAAGTAGCGGCTCCGGGTCATGAGGACCGCATTAACGGCCGAAGGGGAGGTTCGAGGCGCTAACCACGCCTCACCCTCCAATACTGCACCATCTATGACGTCTGTCATGGACCGAGCTGGGGAACGCAGCGGCCGGGCGGTAGGCCAAGGTTCCTTGTGACCTGACGTGCCATGGAGTTATTATGTTAATTCTGATTTTATAAATTGAAAATAGAAGGCAGGAATTCTTTCATCAGATTCTAAAATATCTGGGATTAGATAAATTTTACAGGAATTACTTTGTCCACAACATACCAAATAAAATGTTACATAATGTGAAGATTGTTATTAAAATTAGGTAACCTTTATTAATAAAATAAAAGTACAAAATCGAGTAAACACATACAGTTTTAAGCCTATTTTTATTTTCTCTACGCTAGGCAAAGAAAATATTCAAACTACCCATAGTTATATTTCACACATTGTGTATATGTTTCTGAATGTGAGAGAACACCATAACAAAAACAAAATTATCTTATGAAATATTTCATTACATTTAGCAATGTAACAGTAAGATTTAACCGAAATCTCCTAATCCAAAACGTCCCATTTTTCGAAAAATATTTAACATTTGTATTTCCTTAAAAAGCGCCCTGTCGAGTTTAATTATATTTTCATTTATACATTAAAAACTGATTTATATTTACATGTCTTTGCCTATCTATTTTGCCACAAAATATTCTTATAAAAGCTTATTCTTTTATCTACTTCATATTAATCGAAATAAAAATTAGCGGAAACGGTTTAAATGCTAATTCCTTGTAGATGCAACGGCTATCTAGGCTCAAGCGATAGTAAACACTTTTAAGAGTGGGTCTCTATGAGATGGATTTGAAGACCGTTCTCCTTCCATCACCAGAATGAAAGAAAGCAAGAAGGGGGCAAAAATAAGAATTTTCCATTTGAGAAACGTATAAGTTTTGAAAAAGTTCATTATATACATTTATATAATAGGAAATATATTTAATAACTATATGGTATCTCAATAAAAATAGTTAAGAGTATTTTGAAAGAAAAAAAAGTTTAAAAACTCTTCTATGTAATGGGTAGTTTAGGTTGGGAGGATTTTGTTGAAAATCTCTGCGTCGCATATTAAGGTTTAGTATTTGTCCGATTTTCCGTTTTTCAGTTATACTAACCACAAAATACAAACACAAAGGCGTATCTTTTTCTAATTTATTTTATTATTCAGGAGATCACAAATCTCGGTATCGAATATTTTGGTGGAATGCAACACTTATGTGGTACAGAAAGTAAACAACTGCAGTTTATTGTAAAGCATTGGTGAGATAATGATTTAACTGGAAACTATTACAAGTAAACAGAAAGTCACATCACATATTTATAGAGCTCAATAAAATGTACTTACTTGTTTACTTGTTTTTAGTTTCAGAGATCAGTAGTATAGTCATATATATACTGTAGAACAATTTGTTACAAAACTATTAAACCATTAAACAATGTAATTTAAAAAATCTGATGTGTTTCATTCACATGACCTTCTCTACATCTGTGCAAAAAATTGTTGTTAAAAAGCTTATGCTTCTATTTACTTCATGCTAATCAAGAAAAAATTAGCAGAAATAGTTTTACTTGCCACTTTGTAAGTAGGAGCAAAATAAGGGAAACAATAGGTTAAACTGATAGTCAAAAGTTGTGACTGAAGTTCCTTTGTATGGATAGGAGTTGACAAATTCCTGTATGAGAAAAGTATAAGTTTTTCAAAGCTGAAACCAAAACAACGAATACCTTAAGAATGATCACCTCCATGAAAAAAATGTATATAAGATAACTTGTGTGTTTTAATGTGCTCTACATTTTCCGTGCAGTAAGTTTTTATCCATCTCTTACGGTTTAGCAGATATGCAAAATTCCGTAAAATTCATTCAGAATAAAGTAATCTTCAGAGGCTATTCCTATAAAATTCAAGATATACATTTTATTTGTCAGATAAATATCTGTAATATACGATATTTTAATAAAAATTGTTTAAGCCATTTTTTAGAAAATAAAAATGTTCAAAAAAAGTTCCGTGTAAAAGGGTAGCTGGGGGTGGGCGGATTGTCTTGAAAATCTTCGTGTCGCAGCCTTAGAAGATACCAAACCTAAATACCAAATTTGATTTATAACGGACTTTTCGTT
Source organism: Hymenopus coronatus (assembly GCA_030762935.1). NCBI lineage: Eukaryota > Metazoa > Arthropoda > Insecta > Mantodea > Hymenopodidae > Hymenopus > Hymenopus coronatus. The sequence continues at coordinate 87,768,082 of CM060881.1, read as the reverse complement.
TTTGAGCTATACTGTCCACAGACACACGCACACAGACCACACACACACGCAGACACACGGACCTTTTAGTAAAAATGCTTTTATTTGGATTCAGGGGGACCCAAAACAGGTATTTCCGGTGAAATCTAGGTATCGAATTTTTGGGTGGATTACAATACCTTCTCTATACACTATGTACATAGTTCGTATAGAGAAAGTAAAAAAAAAAGACTTGTAGCTCAATATTTGTAAGATATTGATTTTACCTAATTAAATCCAATAAAGTAATTAATATATCCAGAATGAAAACACATATTTGAATGAAACTTGATGTGAATACTTCCTTTGTTGCTAGTAATACCGTTACAAGAATTTAAATCTCTAACATTAATACTTCAGAAAATCATGTCCCCTTAAACATTTGGCTGTTGTTCTAGCTCCTTGTTGTCATCAAAATGTATACTGAAACCATTAAGAAAATAAAAAGTTAAAAGTTATTCAATTTAATATTCTTCCCCCTAAAATAGCAAATATTGTTAATACTAATATTCCATAAATCATTATTCATCTCTCTTCTCGCTAACAAGAAGTACGTGGAAGTAAAAGTTTTTTTTTTGCAACAGTTTGCAGTCTGTAAAATAATTACAGCAAACAGATAAATTTATTTGAGGCACATAATTTATTAGTGCACTTTCATTTTGAGTAAGTGTTATATCTAATTTAAAAATGAATTTATAATAAATATAAAATTGAAATACTATTTTAAGTAATTGTCTTCGTTAATATGAATGAATAATGAATTACAATATGGCGTGTTATTTTCTTTTGTCATATTTTAAGTTCTCGAAAACATTAACTGCATATAAAACAGCTACTGTTACAAAGCACGTAATCTGTAAACTGCAGTGCTGTGAAATCAGCTCTCTAAATAGTGTCTGTGTCTCTTTTTGAAAAACGGATATGAAATACGAGCTGCGGACTGTAGGGTGGCTTTCCTTTGACGAACAGTCAAAACACACGCATAGAGGCGGCAGAGGAAGGGCCATGTGCACAGTTTTGCAGGTTTCTTCTGAACAGCTTCCCACGTACAAAACCATTTCCGTTTACTTCCATAATTCTATCAGCGTGATTTTTAGGCAGTTCCAAACACCGAAGCGCAATAAAACGTTGCATCTCCTTTTCCTTGTTATTGCTTCTGCTCTTCTGAAGATGGAAGTTTTTGTTCCTGCTAAGGAGCTGTCATCACTTGGCTATTTACTCCCACGCGTCAAAAGAAATTGCTTGGAGTTATGGTAATGCAGACATTTATATTACACTGCGCTACCATCTGTCCAATCCCTTCTTACAGCATGAGTTCTAATTCAAAGAGATTCAAATTAAGCATATTTAACTACTAGTAAAAACAATGTTGTTTAATCCAAAGAGATTTAAAATACAGAGCTGTATTTCACTGACTTCACAGACTATAGACTGTTCTGCCTTCAAACAGAAGATGACTTCGTAGCCTTTAATTTATTATAATACAACTGTCAATATTACCATTTTCAGTATTCAAAAAAACAGCTTAAGGAGAGAAATTAAATTTACAAACATTAAGAGGATGTACGAACAATTTAAATATAACTGAAGCACACAAATCTGATATGTTCCATTCACATGACTTTCTCTACACCTCTGTCGAGATGTTCTATTCTTATTCTTCTATTTTATGCTAAAACGTTAGCAGAAACAGTCTTATTAAGTAGTTCCTTATAAATAAGCGGGAAATAAGGGGATACATTAGGCTAAGCCGACAGTGAAATGTTTTAAAACGTGGCCGCTATGGGACTGAAATTCATTTCTTTGCGTGGTCAAGTGTTGATAAGTTTCCGTATGAGAAAAGTTTAAGTATTTTAAAACTGAAATCAATAACAAGGAATATCTCGAAAACGGCAAACTCCACGAAAAAAATGTATATTACATAAATTGAGTGCTTTATCGAGATCTACATTTGTTGTGCGGTAAGTTTTTGTCTATCTCTTACGGTTTACCAGTAATGTAAAATTCAGTAAAAATCATCAGAATAAAGAGCTTCTTAGAGGATATTCCCAAAAAATTCAAGATGTACATTTTATTTATCATGTAAGTATCTTAAATATAAGACATTTTAATCAAAATCGTTAGAGCCATTTTTGAGAAAATCAAAATTTGTTCCATGTATAGGGTAGTTTGGGATGGGGGATTTTCTTAAAAGTCTTCGTGTCGTATCCTTGGAAGATACTGAACTTAAATACCAAGTTTGGTACTTAACGGACTTTTCGTTTTTTGAGCTATGCTGCCCACATACCTACACACAAGCAGACAGGGCTCGCAAAACATGTATTTCCGGTGAAATCTTGGTATCGAATTTTTGGGTGCAATACAACACCTTTTCTATACACTATGCACATTGTACGTGTAGAGAAAGTAAAAATTGCGTATCGCTCTCGGAGAGAATATGTTATATACAAAAAAAATCAGATGTGTTTCACTCACAATACTTTCTGTATTCTTAAATAAACAATTCTTACGAAATTACTCTTCTATCTGCTTTACACTAATCGAGATAAACATTAGCAGAGACGCTTTTATCACATATTTCCTTGTATATACAATGGGAATAGGGGAATATACTAAAGGCCAACGCGATAGTAAAATCTTTTAAGAGGAGCTTCTCTACGCGATAGTTTTGAAAGACAGTTCTCCTTGCATGACAAGAATGAAAGAAAGAAAGAATAACAATTTCTTTTTTGAGAAAAGTATATGAAAATGTTATACATTCTACCCATTCTGTATCAAATTATCCTTACAAAAACTTATGATTCCATCTTCAACATAATATCGAGACAAACGTTAGAAATGGTTTTGTTACTTATTTACTTGTAGGTATAACGAAAATAATACACAAGCCTAAAACGAGTCACAGTTTTTAAAAGCTGATCCTATGAGTTAATATTAAAATTCAATTAACGACGACTTCCCGTTGCGAAAATATACACATTTAAAATTTTAGAGCAATAACAAGGAATATCTCGGAAATGGTTAACTCAAAAAAAATGTATTTGTATAATTTTGTTTTGGACGATACGTAAATTTTTTGTGTAGTGAGCTTTTGTCCATTACGGTTTACCAGTTATGCAAAAGCCATCCAAAATGAACATTACTTCAAGACCTATTCTTGGTTAGCTTAAAATATGTTTCATTTGCGGTAAGAGTATCAAACATATTGTATTTTAATAAAAAATTGTTAAGAGTCATGTTTGAGGAAACCAAAATTTTCGAATAAAGTTCTATTTATAACGGGGTGTAAAGGGTCGTTTGGGAAGGGAACATTTGTCTTGAAAATCTTCGTATCGCATTCTTAGAACGTGCTAAACTTAAATATCAACTTTGGTATTTAGTGGACCTTGTTTTTGATTTAAGCTGTTCTTCTCTCTCTCTCTTTCTCTCTGTATCTCTTCCATACACACTGATTTAAATTTAACTTTACATTTATATTCTACTGCGACACGAATATCTTGAAGGAAATCTCCCCCTCCCCTCCAACTACTCTTTACAAGGTACATTTATTGGACCACTTTGGTTTTCTTAAAGATGGTTCTAACGATTTTTATTAAAATACCATTTGTGTGAGGTACTCGTATTTGCGTGACAAATGAAATACATAACTTGACTTTTCTGGGAATGTCCTGTGAATTCTTCACTCTGGAATACATTTGCAAAACTGGTAAACCGTAACATATCATACTTCAATAAAAATGATGATCTCATCGAAACACAAATTTGTCAAATGTAATTTTTGGGAAGTTAACCATTTGCCTTGTTTTTGATTTCAATTTTACAATATTTATAATGTTTCCAAACCGGGAGTCGTTATTCGTTGCTTTTATTCTAGTAATGCAAGTAGAACAGAATTTCAGTAGAATTTCAGACAATACATAACGATAAGCTCATAAAAGATTTGATCCATTAATCTAGCCTATTACCTTTACCCCTTGTACTTTGTAGGTAATTCGTAATAAAACAATTTCTGTTAATGCTTATGTCTCGATTAAGAAAACATAGATAGAATAATACTTTTTACGCAGGTATATTGTTGAAGAATAGGCAGAGAAACCAGTTGAATGTAATACATAAGATATTTTTTAAAATCTGATGTAATCCATTCACATGACGTTCTCTATATCTCTGCAACAATTTCTTGTTAAAAAGTTTATGCTTCTGTTTACTTCATGCTAAGTTAGAAAAAATTAGCACAAATAGTCTTATTACTTGCTTCCCTGTAAGTAGAAGCGAAATAAGGGAGTAACATAGGTTAAAGTGATAGCAAAAGATGGTTGCTATGTGACTGAAGTTCCTTTGTTTGTATGGGCAGGAGTTGACAAATTCCTGTATGAGAAAAGTATAAGTTTTTTTAAGGCTGAAACAAAAACAAGGAATATCTAAAAAACGATCAACTCCACGAAAAAAATGTATATAACATAAATTGTGTTTCAATGTGCTCTACATTTTTGTTGGTAAATTTTTGTCTATCTCTTACGGTTTACCAGTTACACAAAATCCCGTAAAATTCATCCAGAATAAAGTAGTCTTCAGAGGCTATTCCCAGAAAATTCAAGATATACATATTATTTATCAAGTATATATCTTTAATATATGATATATTTTTTATCAAAATATTTAGAGTCAGTTTTTAGAAAATGAAAATTTTCGAAAATTTTTCCATGTGAAGGGTGGTTGGGAGTGAGGGATTTTCTTGAAAATCTTCGTGTCGCACCCTTGGAAGATACTGAACTTAAATACCAAGTTTGGTATTTACCGGTATTTTAGTTTTTGAGCTATGCTGCCCACAGATACACACACATACACACAGACAGACAGACACACACACACATGGACCTTTTTGTAAACATGCTTTTTTTTGATTCAGGTGGTCTCAAAACATGTATTTCCGGTGAAATCTCGGTATCGAATTTTGGGTACAATGCAATACCTTCTCTATACACTATGTAAATGGTACATATAAAGAAAGTAAAAATGTTATGTGTTGTTGCAAAGTTTGGTGTATAAGTGTAATTCATTTTTAAAATATGTATTTAAAGTAAACATTTAAACCGTCTTACGAAAATCACACAAGCAGAGTTTCATGTCAGATGCCTGAATTTAGAAATATGTGTTTTTAAGCTGTATAGAGATTTGCTAGCATTTAAAATACACTTAAGATACTCTGTTTATTTTCTATGCTTAGTACATAATACATAGGTAGAGAAGGTATTGCAATCCACCCAAAAATTCGATAGTGAGATTTCCTGGAAATACAAGTTTTAGGGTCTCCTGCACCGAAATAAAACATTTTTAGAAAAAAAAAAGTTTGTGTTTGTGTTACCCTGACCACGATAACTCAAAAGAAAAAAGTCGGTAAAATACCAAAAGTGTTGTTTAAGTTTGGTATCTTCCACGAATGCGACACGAAAATTTTGAGGAAAATCTCCCCACTTTAAACTACCCTTTACAAGGAAAATAATTTCTAAAATTTAGATTTTCTCAAAATGGATGTAACGATTTTGATTCAAGTATCGTATATTAAAGATATTTACATCAAAATAAAATGTATATGTTGAATTCTATGGGAATATACCTTGGAGATCTCTTCCTTCTGATTGATTTTGCATAACTGCACAAAAATGTAGATCTCGCTATAGCACACGATGTAGGTCATTGATTTTTTTCGTGGAGTTGACTATTTCCTAGATATTCCTTGCTATTGGTTTCAGATTTAAAATTCTTTTCTCATACGGGAATTGTTAAACTTCTGGCCATGCAAAGAAACGAGTTTTCAATCACATTGCAACCAACTTTTAAAAGATTTGATTATCGTTTTAACCTAGTTACTCCTTTATTTCCCTTCTACTTACAAGGAAACAAGTAATAAGACCATTTCTGCTGTTTATCTCAATTATCATGAAGTAGATAGAAAAATAACATTTTAACAATAATTTGTTACAAAAATATAGAGAAAGAAATATGAATGGAGCACTTCAGATTTTTATGTCATTTCCTCAAATCATACTAACTACAACTTACATACATTGATGTTACAAAAGATGTCTGTATTACAACTCTAATCTCTTCAAAGTTTTTCTTGCCATATACTTTTTTTTATTTTTTTGTTTTCTTTTTTGCAAAAGTGAAACTTTTAACAGTATTGAACTACTTTTAAAAGTATATTTAAAGTATATTTTCTACTTTAATAGACTCCAAAACCTAGCAAAATTCCATCTTTAAGAATACGTAGCATACATTTTTGTTCAAAACCTCATAGTTCAGAGATAAGAGTGTGAATGTTGTTTATGAACATCAAGGACTTTGACCACATTAAGCACGTGACAGAGTTTTTGAAGACTGGGTGCATATTTAGAAGAAAATGGGGAAAATTACTATAAAAATGAGCGAACATTGAAATTAAAGTGAATAACGAAAGCAAAATTTAAATAATAGGGGTGTGAAAGTTCGATAAAACGAAGTACACAGATCTCAACATTAAAAATATTGCATGTGTGTAAATATTATACACTCACTGTGAAACCATATCCTACCTCATATTAGATTTCTCAAAGCTCCAATAACGATTATTTTATGTACACACATATCCAAGAAGGTGGAACCAGCCTCATCCGTGTGGGTCTTTTTCACCATTGTATACAATATGCAATTTTAGGACATGTAACGAGGCATGGTGATAAACTAAAATAAATATGTGCCAAATTAAGCAACTACCCTTCTGTATAAGAACATGCGATGTATCAAACAATTCAAGAAGTTCATCTGATGTATATAGGTTATGAGACTTTCACAGATAATTTCCCTTTACTTGGAATAAACGAAAGATTTAAAATTAATTGTTTATACGTAATTAAATATACGTACACTAGTTTTTAACTGTTAGACGAAAAAGAAATATAATGCATTTATTCTCTGAAGAGGTGGAATATAAAAATGTAGAGGTACATATAAGTAGGGCTCCCATTACACATAGTCTACATGACCTTTTGAGCTTCTATCGTGACCTCTGGGAGGCAGCGAGCGAGGGATTAGGTTTGAGACCTGAAGGGTGACTAGAAACATACTCGCACAACGGGCACACGGGTCCCTAATATTTCCAAGTCGAACGCCGCCCGACCCTACCCACGAGCCCCTAACATCCGGTGCACATCCACCACCCAGCAAAAAACACCGTAGCCTACAATGAAGGAAATGTATTCTGAAAATGAGGGCAGGACAGCCGTAGAAGAGGAACCACCTGAGCCGCTTACAGGGGAAACCACGAAAAACCCAAGGGTCAGAGTAGAGGATCGCTGGGGTTCAAACTCGGGACTTTTCGCATGTGAGTAGCACACGCTACCGTGGTGTCGTCTCGCTCAGAGAGGTAAAATGTAATGGTGAGACAAAACATATTCCGGTATCTCCTTGTATTTATGCTCCAAAAATATATGAATTACATTTATTATAGATGGATGACTATCATTAAAATTTCTTCTGATATGAGCGAATATTATTCATGACTCTGGGGAACACACAAGTTAATTCCATAGCAGATGGGTTCACGCTCAGTTCTTGGAAGCGCTCGTTTACTACGAGTCAAAGGCAAACAAGAGCGGTTAACTTTCAGATGTACTAGAGATATGAATAATATCCTTCTGTAGCTGAATGGAATTTGTTTAAATAAATTGACATTCAAATTACAATACCAATAAGGTTGATGAAAAAATCCAAAGGATAAAGCTTTGACAAGAAATATTTTTCAGATGAATTTAATTGAAAGTTCTGCTGATATGATATTATTGATAGCTTTGCGAATGAACACACATGTTAATTTTATAGCTGATGGGTTCACACTCAATTCTTGGAAACATTCGTTTGCTAAGAGTCAAAGGCAAATAAGAGTTAGCTTTCAGATCTACTAAATTCAACTGGGTACTATTATTTCAATTTCAGCATCAGTTTTGCACCAAATACCTGAAAAGCATTGCTGTAAAATTGTTAACAATTAGTAAATTTTAAGTGACTAAAGAGTGAAGATTGAAAAGTGCTCAAATTCCTTTTAAAATTTTAATAGTGTTTTTGCTATATGTGGCATCGCAGGCATAATTGATGGAATGAAAATGGAGCACCGGTGGAATGTGATGGCACTGCTTTGTCCTCCACAAATCCCACATGCGGTAAACTGGGATCGACCCCGGACCGCTTTGGTGAGAGGCGATTGGTTTAACCACGACGCGGCCTTCCTTTTAAGCATAATTATTAGCGTATAGTGGTTCAAGTATTTTCTTAATAGCTTTATTATGATTGACGTTTATTGTTTTAATTTTATTTATTTTATACTATTATGTAGTAATAATAAGTGATTTATTTTATATATAACAATATTTTTTTCTTGGATTACAACCTACAACAATGTAATGAAACATTTTCTAAATTTTTTTCTCGTTTAACACAAAGTATAAGCTTTTTGTAAGTATTTAGTCAAACTAGTGGGTAGAAAGTCATGAGTGCTACACATCAGTAGCTAAATTAAGAAAACTGTATGATATTCTTATACACTTGTGTTAATTTAATGTTTGTTAAGACCCAAGTCCCTTGAATGTTATACTGGAGGTTCAGGTTGGCAGTTATTAATAAATATTCAAACTCTTGCATCAGACGATGTTCACAGAAAACCTTCCCTGGCTCAAAGTTATGCGTGAACATCTTTCTGCATCCAGTTTGCGCCGCATGTTTGTACAAAGAGCCCCGTAGGTATAGTTTTGCATATTACAAGCAAGAACCTATACCTTTTACTTGCAGGAAAGAGAAAATGTGTTTCACGTGTGAGGGAGGTGGCCGTGTTCATCGTAGCGTAGCCCGGAGGGTCCGTAATCCCCACAAGAACTACTCCAACATAACAAACACACATGGTAGCCGGAAGAACTCGTAATGCTGTAATCAAGAAGGCTGTGGAAGAGGTAGGGGTTCTTTTAGTTACCGCACATTGCAGGAGGGAGCGAGAAAACTGTAAAGCCAAATGTCTAAGAAAACGGATGTTAATAACATTTAAAATGCTATCTGAGATTTCCCAAAGCACCGAAGTTGTGAGTCAACAAATTTCCATGTAGATGCACTCTAAGCATCTGTGAAATTTGCACATATTTGAAAAACTAAAGTCATATTTTTCATAATAATATAACGTGTTCTGAACTCAAAGAAATTGTATCGTCTGTCTTCATTATCTCTGTGCCTCTCCAGTAGCACATCTCAAAACACTCTAAATGTTATTATTGGAGTAACGTATAAAATTGATATACGCTGTTACAAAACTATTTTGTATTTTAATAAAGCATTTTAATTTATTGAGCTGATAGAAAGACTTATCTACTTTGTATAACTGACAAAATGTTGGTCCTTTAAACCGGTCTTAGAAGTATTTTGAGCAACTTCTGAGAATAAAATGTTACTCTATCTTTAAATTCAGTATTACACCAATAAAATCGTAATTTTGTAGGTTAAATAGCTGACTTATGTTAGTCAGGCACAAGCAACAATGTCTCCGGCTTGCTTCATTCAGGTATGTCATCATGCAAATAAGGGTATAGTCTTTCAGGTTGTTTGAACTACGACTTTATGCGATGCTTACGTGTATACACGATGTGATTCAGGGTAACAGTCTGAAACAGATGTTTTCCATGAAGCGGCACTCGTTTGCAATTCAGTCTAAAAATATGCGATTTCATTAATTTAGTATATAAGTTTAAAGAAAATATTAACTACTCTTGCTTAGAATTGTTTCTAATATCAATCGTGTAAAGGATGAACTATGTATCAAAACGTTCTTTAGTTCACCATTTGTTCAACAATATTATTTATTATTAAGCCACAAAAAGTATACCAGAATGACCAACTGCCTCGTATTTGGCGTGTGCAGATATCTCTTGGCACATTAAAAGAGTTGCAAAATTCAACGGGATATTTGAAGTTAGAACCGGCCAGTGGAGAACTGGAAGAGAGCGACCTTTGTGTTACTCCTTGCAGTGAGCGCGAACCGCTCATAGTCTCCGTTGATAGCAAAAAAGCAAGTGTAAAGCGAAGATCACTCTCGCCAGAACACCACTGGCATATTTTAGCTTTAAATACCCCGTTGAGTTCTGCAACTCTTTTAACGAAAGGAAATGTGCACAGGTTTAAAATGGGGCAGTTGGGCTACCTGGTAGTGTTTTCATATTCACGATTAGTTGAAGAAAAAAAAAACATGCTCATGGTTATTTTAAAACAAACAATACTGTTAATATTCTAGAGAAGAATGAAAACTAACACCCTGGTGCTTTTGACATGAAATCTCTTATATAAAATTATGTCCTGTTTTTAAAACTAAACTTCATGAGAAATTAAAAAATGGGCAGATAGTTTCAAAATACAGTACTGAAAATGTAGGAATATTTTAAAATGAATAATTAAAACATATTTGTCGTAAAAACTACAACGTTCCAACAGGATGTACCGCTCTTCTAAATCATTTTTTTTCATTTACTTTTGTTTCCGATCTGAAGTGTATGAGTTTCGCAGGAGCGAAAGACACTTAAAGGCATTCTCCGGAATGCTAAGTATACATGTTCGAATGCTATTAGCAGAAGCTTATAATTTAATCAAAAGCGTTATAACTATCGTTGAAAAAATCAAAACAAACGACAAACGTTTAAAAAGGATAGAGGGGGAATTCCCCCTTGTTTTATAGAAAAAGTTCTACCTAGTACCATGAGTTCTTGTTTTTTAAATCATACTGTACACATACACACTTCCACATACATTTCACACGTGCTCTACTTTATTTTTGTGACTTTAAAATTTGCACTTATGGTTATGGTTGGATACAAAACTTTAGCGAAAGTAAAAGAAAATATGGGATTTTAATTTAAAGATACACCAAACATTTTTGAATTGCTTTCTTTTTAGAGCGCCAAACATGACTGAAGTTATTCACTCATCCTTACGTCATCCTTGATGGTCTTCTTGCGTCCCAGGGAAAAGAAAACACAAAGCTTTCTTCCCTTCAGTTTCTCTATCTGTAATTATTATCTGAAGCCCTCTGTATCCATTAAGGATGAGGCAAAAAGACTTAGCACTGCACCCCCAGAGAAAAAGGATTAACTCGTATGGTGTTCCCGCGAGGATTGCTGTCTAGCAGTTGTTTGCGCACAATGTCCATTTCCAGTAGATTCCTCCTGAGTGGCCCTGTCAATAACGTCACTTGGATTAAGTCCTTTCAACGGACAAAACCTTGACGCTTCACTCTCTCAAAACACACGCGCTATATTCCACCTCCGAATAAAAAGGAACATAATCTTCTTTTCCACATCTCTCTCGGCTCTTTCTTATTTTCCTTTCCATTTTGTCTTTTCACCAGTCCTCTTTACGACTTGCCTCTATCTCTGCTTTTATCTTGACATCGAAAGAACATTACGTAGAAAATGGCGAAGAAAGTTATTAATATCTCTTGTGTCACTACTTTCATTTGTTTCTTTCAGTCGTTCTGACATTAAAAATTCCGCAATGTTGTACAAAAAAGAATAGTAAAACTGACAGGATTAGCTAAAGATGGAACTGAGGCTGTAAGTTTGAGTAGCATTATTAATCTTACTGAAGGGTCTAAGATTAGTGTATTTCTCTCGCTTTTCTCAAAATAATTTCCCTCTCATTTTATTCATGTAATGATTCCAAAATCAGTAACAGAACTTTTTATTGCGACAGTGATATAGAAAAAGCTGTAAATATTTAATACTTTATAGGTATAAGCGCCGAGACAAA